>OX382358.1:16803967-18229209 GCA_947508005.1 Amphipoea lucens | reverse complement strand
AGGAAGCAATAATAAATTCAATAAATTATATTTAATCTCAATTTTATCGACATGTTACCAATAAATTAGTTTCGTAACGTCTTTATTGTCATAAACTGTTGTAAAATTAAAGATTTCGCTTGTAACAAAGTCGTAAACCTGGATTTGTTCGGTTGGGTCGCCAGTAGGCGTCGTTTACTGCAAACGTTTACGTTGCGTTGATCGCGACAGATCGATCGGGTTTATTATGTCTGAAACCTCGTAAAGGAATTATTGAATTAGATCAATTTGCTACTTGCTCGTAGATTTATAAGTGACTGGCACCTGGTGATACTTCAAGATATTGTGTAACAGTAAAACGCCTGTATTAACTAAATTGCAAGTTCAAATCTGAAATCAATATTGATATTTGGGGCAAAAAGAGAAATGAAATATTCAACGTTGAATTCAGTACACATTTGGCTGACGAAAAATGAAAGTGACATGAGCTGTATCAACAAGTGCGAGTATCTTGATATCATGACAAGCAAAAAGATAAGTCAATACCTCAGCACACAATAGATACAATCGACACACCTCTATATAACCACCGCAAAATAAATAACGAGAAGTTAAAACAAATAAAAAACACATTTTAGGTCGCGTTCATTTTATTGCCAGTGAAAATAATACACCGGTATCGACGCGTTCAGAATTTTAGGCACGTAGCCCGTTTACACCAGCCTGTTTATTTTAAATAAGGTTTCTGTTAAGTAAAAGCAAACCCGAGGGATTCAGTGCCCCACTGAGCCGAATGAAAAATTAAGGGAAAAAATTCCAAATCTTCTTCGTTGGAAATTCGAAATATGTGGGGACACCTCGGAAAAATTTGTTCGTAATTTCAAATGGAGCGTTTCAAATTTTAAAACTCTGATAGGTTCTTTTGCGAATTACAATGTAATGGTCTGTGATTTAGCGATAGAATTTAATCCATCATTTAGTCCTTTCTCTACAGATAAAAACATCCCATATAAAGGATGTCGAAGATAAACGAAGATGGACATTTAAAACGAAACAGTGGTCTGGGGGCTATCGTATTGAATGTATATCAATCATAGTAAGAGATTTTGTAGACGGGTGCTGATTAAACTAGTGGGTAACAACGTGTCCATTCTACTCTCGACCCCTACTATGTGTCCGAGTGTGTCTGAGTGTCTATTGCATTGTAAGTTATTAGGTCCATGTGAACTATGTAGTACGTTTTATTTTGAAATTAGCAGATGAAGATAAAGATGAGAAGAAACATTGAAAAACTTCTTGGTCTAACTTTCTATTATTGTAGCTAAGATATACAACGTCCCTAATTAAAAGCCAAACAAAAGCAAAACAAAGCCAAACAACGAAAACACAAAAAAACGGATCGCGCCAGTTCTCACGTTCAAAATGAGAGTTCTAAAGATTTTGCATTTTATATTATGCAGAGATTTGCGAGTCGGTCGACAAATAACCCAGTAAGGAACCCGACAGACTCAGAAAATATACTGTAGGTGTAGAAGAAATTCACCCAAATCTTGCTTCACAATCGGCTCTATAAAACGTGGAAAAACTTAAGTATTCCATCCGCATGCGTAGAGTACGACAAAGGTTGGCTAAAATACTAATTTAACCCCTTCGTAGCCGCCTTTGCGATGAAACCGTTTATTTTCTACTATGAACGAAATTGGTCTGATATTTACCTGACTTTTGAACAGTACGATAACATCTTTTTCTTTTTGGGAGTTGCGAATTTAGCGTATATTTTTTGTACTTTGCCAGAATGTTTCAGTAATATTGTTCTGAATTGAAATTAGCTTGAAACTACATTACTGTTTTCAAAATTGTATTATTTATATATTAATACTTTCCGTATTGTGAGAATTTTAGAGAAAAAGTACAAAGGTGTTAAGTTTATAATATGTTCTAACAATAATATTGATGCTTCAGCCAACCGTATTAACAATACAGCCCTAGGCAACGAGTCCAGTCAAAATCAACGATCCAACACATAATTTTGTTTAACAACTTTATTTCCTACAGAATTGCCTATAATGATGTTTTAAAATCTATAATTTCATCGGCAATTACTTCAAATATCACTGTGACCTTTAGGTGGTTTTAAGGGCATATAACACTCACCTACAGTTTCTCCGACATGTTTATCTTCATCTCTTTGAATGACTTCGAAATCTAAAAGTTCTTTTCCGAACTCTTTGGTTAAAATTGTTTTTGGGTTTCGGGACGAAAGCAAACCAGATTCTAAAATGTCAAATGTCATATCGTAAGTATTTCATTAATCTTCCACTTGTTTCGGATGATGATCCAGTTTGTCTTCAATAGTAGCGCCAATAGATCTGCCAACAGTGATCATTCAGTCGGCGCTGCTCCCCAGAACCCCATTAATTATTCAGTACCGATTCCCTGTGAATCAACGCAAAGTGTTTCCTTTCCTAAATTAGAATTATGAAGGCGGGAACAATGCGGTTTGGAAACGTGATGATTCGATGTAACCAACTTTAATTTATTGCTTTGGACTTTCAGTTCCTTACCTGAGAGATTAATGTTCGAATTGGGGATTGAATTCTGAAATGTAATGTTGATTACGGGAATTGTACTTTTGGATGAATAGGCTCGATTTTGATTACGGGTTTTTAAATAGATTGTAGGTTTTTACTGTTCAATCACATACCAAAACTCCTTTAGGAGATCCAAAAATGTGTTGTGATTTTTTAGGTATGGCGGCAGAAACAAAAACAAAATAGACAATTATTCACCAAGTGCAAACAGAAACTGAGTAAACCACAGCAAAAACAGAAAATCGTAAAACCAAACGCTATAAATATGTATGTGCGTAAGTAAATATTCCAGTTATTTATCTCCCTAGCTTCTTAATGCATAATAATGTACAGTTTACCTCCAGCCGGCGACTGTGCGATGCTCGCTTGTTTTGCGGTGACATTGTAAAAACGCGGATGAAGAAGCGATTTCCCTCGGGCACAAAGGAATCGATAGCTATTGTGATTCCCCCTACGACATTAAATTATATGGGAGGGTGCCTCCTGAACACTGAGACATCTGCCAAGTTTATCGGCTTTGCATTTTATCAATATTTGCCTATTTGATTTTAGAGTGGGTGCGAGCCTGTGAAGATCTTTGATGTTATATGCACGTTGTCTTTACATGTGTGTGTCACATCACAGGTTTCCATGGTACTCCGGCCGGTTCATGTGCCCTTTCGGTAAAGCTACTAGTTACGCTGGACATAGACATGTTAGTAAATAATATTGAAATCAAAACGTTTATGAGGTTCATTTCATACCTGCAACTATATTCCAAAAGCTGTTCTGTATCCTTGAATCTTTCCTTCTATAATACCTATTATTAAATGTAACCGTATAATTTTGTCCTGTTCTCAATCCTAGACAGTAACCTTCGATTCTAGATCAGCCTACTTCCCATGAAATATTAAAAACAACTCTTGTTTGTACACATTTCGTTCCAAGATATAGACATATTATATTGTATATCGATAAAGCACGTGTACAAGGCTGTCTGATATAAACAAGTAGATACAAGTGCGCTGGTAACGCGAGGGGCACAAATTTGTGTTTGTCGTTCAGTAGGAGCACAATTTGTGCCAATAAGGGAGCTACCGACGTTCCTTATTGGTTTACGAACGATAAACAAATCAGTTGGCCTAGTACTGATGTTTGATAAAGGGTTGGGAGGGACTTGGGAAATATTGGCTTGTTTATGTGTCTTCCATGTAATATCAGGAATATTATTATCTCTTCTTTACTCGAAAAATTGTTTTTATTTTTCGAGTAAAGAAGAGATAATATGAAACTAGGTTGGGATAGACATCTTCAGCCACCAAGAGATGGGTATAATCTTTCCTAAAGCTGCCAAAGTATTTACAACACTAATCTTTACTATATCTTCAGATAGGGAAATTGCTCATACCATCCTTATCAATCAGATTAATCATATCAACAAGGTTGATACTGTATTCACCGACGGTTTTAATACTACGTTGCCATCATATTGGCAGCTGATATTAAACAGAGCTATATTAAACTGTCAAACTATGATTGAACCAGCAATCATATGGGTGTGAACTGTGCTTAGATTTGGACGTGAGATTATGCTGTAATTATTTGTTGGCATGTAGGTGAAAAACTAGGTGACTATATGTACACATGGTTGGATGTGTTTACATAAAATTATACATAGAAAACAAAAATAGGACAGCAGAAGTTTAATGGGAATCAAGAAATTGTCTTAGACATGACAAACATTGCTGAAAGAGATAAATGGATAATGTCTGCAAAATAACAAAAGAAAGAGATGATGAAGAAACCGATTACAAATCCTGATCAGTTTACAAAGTAAATTCTAAAGATGACGTAAGAGCTTTCAGTAGAATTTGTCCGGTAGTTCAATTAAGTATGTAGGCGCCACTTAATGACAACACGTAGGCGCTTTGCTAACATCAATAGATATTTTATGGCTGGATTTCGTCATTTATATTACCTCTATCTTAATCCCTGTCATGAGCCAAATAATGTAACAACCCATTAAACACCTGTTTCTTCATCTGTAACTGTATATGGATGATGATACTATTCATTACAATCCAAGTTTATGAGACATAAATTAAATTTAATTAAGATCTTTCCAAATAAACAAAGAAAACATAATTTCTGACTTGGACTATAATTATCGGTGGGGTCAAAACCTGATGGATTCGGTAGTATATCGATAAAATTGCAATTACAGAGTCATAACTCAATACTGATTCGCGTTATGTAATTACTTGATGAGAAATCTGGGTAGCTGTCGTCGCGATTGTAAATGCAAGTCAGAGACGAGAGCGGAAGCGACTTTGGTCTGAATCCAATACTAAAAATAATATTATAATCGCAACAGCCTATAATATAACTTTTGTAACAGCAACTGGACTTTTGTGGAGAAGTTTCTTTTGGGTTGGACGGTATTCAACTTTACAATAACCGTTTCTTTGTTTTTATTATTCGCTCGTTACTATTTTAACTGCTAGTGATCTACCCCTAGTCCCTGCTTTCCTACTCACATCAAATCTGTATCATATATGTCTATCTACTTTTGAAGAACGCTATCAGATTGTTTTTCTATCTTTGTAGTCTAAAGTCATGTTCCATTTGCCATCTACGCTGAATTGACGTCCGATTAAATTTCGCTTTAAGTTTTTCATTTCGACGTGCAAAGGGTAATAAATAAATCGCCAATTTTAAGTTAATACTTACTTACAAGTTCCAATAATTGTAAACTTGTTATTAATTTCTTTCCACTGATAAAGTATTTAAAATACGGAGAGTTGACAGATTTATTACAGATATAGGGGAAGAAGTAGACGAAGAGTTTAAAAATGAAAAACTAGGAGCTAACTTATTCACACAAATGAATTATAAATACGACTGTTGAAGAAACAATGAAAGAAGTCCTTTTTTTTTTGGAAAACTTATCTCGTAGGTTCTAGGAGGTTGTCGGCTGCTTAACCGGGCAAAGAACTTGTAAACTAAAGAAGTACAAATATATACATTGACGATATATTCAGTACCTGCCACTATGCGACAATTTAACACTCACTCGAAAGTGCCCAAAACGTCGGAAATCAAACCAAAAAGTAAACTTTAAATTAAGAGATAAAACTGCCAAACTCGTGATGGACATTCGTCAGCCTGTAATTTATGTGTCGCAATATACTGTTGCATATAAAGGCTGATTTTCTTTAAAAGGCGATCTTTTCGTTTCTCGTAATTAAAGTAACGGTAACATTGTAGGTAATGCGTTTTTTTAATAAAATGTGTAAATCGAACGGCCTCCCGCGTTTGGGTGTTGTGTAATCGGAAAAGTATAAGATAAACATTGTATTATAGAAAAAGCTTTTGTACTTAAGTAAAATCAAAACGGTGGTGTAACTTAAAATGTAATTTTCTTGCTAAAAGTATCGTTAAGACTTACACCTGTTTGTTCAGGGCTTTGTGTTACTCAAGAGGCTACAAATTAGATACATTAATGTTCAAAGACAAAATCATAGCAGAATACTTAGAAAATAAGAACAGAAAAGTTTAATATTGTTGTTTTTACTTTGTATTCCAATTCCAATAAATTACGAAAGTTTACCAGATCCTTGTAAAACAATTCAATAAAATTTTACGCCTGATCTTAAGTGGACTACGTGTTAAACAAACCACGAGCTATAACGGTGAAATTTTAATTTTTTACCTACAAAAAGAATATCTCGTCACTTCCATATTTGCAAGCAAAAAGTAATAAAATCGAGTAAGACATCACTTTACGATTATAAACGGAAATGTAAAAATGTAATTCTGCGCACTTTTATTAGTAATTTTCGATCGTAAAGTTAAAATGTTCACACGATGTACCGGTATCTTCTCTAGGGTTGGCCAACACGAATGGAAGATAAGACTTTTGGCAAAATGTGTTCAAGCAAATATGTATTTAATTTATGTTTGGACAAGTAAATGTTGACCTACATCGTGAGATTTTTTAAAGCTATTTAGGATAATTATGGCAGCAAACATTTTACAATTACATGAGTTAGCTATATCGTCTAATAGTATCAACCTAACCGATATAAAAACAGTTGATGATGAAGAAATCGATGAAGAAAAACCAAATACAGCTGACACAACAACCATAACAGGTCCAGCTAAACGCTTACACCGTACCGTTGACATTTACAAAGCAGGAGATATAGAATTACACGCCGATAAAGACCCAGGGAGTCTAAGATTAAAAACTAGTCCACTTTACCACTTTGAATTTCAAACATAATCTCCTATGGCGGTTTCCAATGCGCTAATTGGTCATAAAATCATTCAGCTTCTATCAGTCGGTTGCTGCAAATATGTATGTGAATCTCGATTCCAGTCGCGATTTCTCTTAATTATTTCATGCACTTGCTTCAAACGTTTCCATTTGGTCGTGATATTACTTTCACGGACGAGTGTTCCTGTTCATATCCATCTGGAGGATCCTTCTAAATCCAAGATGTATTAATTTGAGCAAGTTAGACTGATTTTTAGATACGCTAGATAAGTTGAAATCGAGACAAATCCTTCGTGAAAATCTGGAAGTTCTTCATTGAGTATTTTACCTCAAGAACACAAATTTTCATCATGATCAGAAATTACGAGTCTCTTATCGACAGCTTAATTATTTAATTAAGCCGGAACATTATTACCAACAAGATATTATGAATACTCCATTTATTCTGACCCCATTACATTCTCATAAACATTTTTAGTGCCATTTTCCTCCCTCGCACGTATGTTAAGAAAGACTGAACGTATATATATTTTCCTGCATCTCCATTCATTACTAACAAGTCCTGTTGGCTTACTTGTGTTGCGAGGAATTAAGGGTACTTTCCCTTTTTATAAGAGATTGGCAGGATTACCCATCATTAGGGTGCAGCAAACAAAGGAAAGTTACTTGTACTTGTTCTGTATTGTTCTGACATACATTCCTAATGGCTAGATTATATCTTTTTGTATTTCGGCGCTTTTCAAAGGTCCAGGCCGTTTAGTATGATGACATTAAGCTATGTCTTATGCAGATAGAGATAGTTATCAGTAGTTTATGTTCTAACATAAGTTATGATCATTTTAAATTATTTATGGTCGATGTTTCTGTGCCTTTTAGCATTAGAACTAACATTTAATAGTAGAAACATTGCAGTAAGTAGGTACTGAATAGAGAAAAGTTTAAGATTTCAATCTGCCTCTATTAGTTTTCTCGACAGCAACGTTTACTTCTATGAAACTCTTGTTTACGAATGGAACAATAGATATAGTCAGGTTGACCGTGTGTGCGTGTGTATGTATTATTATCAGTGATCGGAATAGGCTGAGTATATTTACCTAAAGTTTAAAGAACAGAGACGGAAATCGGAGACTTCCTTATGACTTAATTTTTTTTACCGGTATACCGGAACTTTAATTATGTAACTTTTAATATCTTATTTTATCATTAACAGTATAAATGCTTTAATAAATCGTAATCAATGTTTGGATAAATAAAATAACAAATATATTTTTTTTTATGTTGTTTGAACATTTCAATATAACATGAATATTTAATGACTCATTAATATATTCATGTTATATTGAAATGTTCAACCAACACAATTGTATACATATATTTACATTTACATATATTTGTTATTAAAATATATTATATGCGGACGAATTTTTCGATGCCCAATGAACTCTTGTCTTTTTTTTTTTTATTATTATTATTTGTATATAGTGTATATATATATTTTAGTTTGTATGTTGTGAAGGTAGTGTGTTTATTAAAAAGTGAAATACTTAGATATTAAAAAAAAAAAAAAAATATTTTTTTAAAAATTTAGTCATAAGGAAGTCTCCAATTTCCGTCTCTGTTCTTTAAACTTTAGGTAAATATACTCAGCCTATTCCGATCACTGATTATTATCCATCAAAATCTCAAACACTACTCTTAAAACGTCCACTTCTCCGTGATAACGTCCCATTACCAAATCAATGGCATCCCACACGTACGTAATAGGTCCCAAATTACACCCAAGTGCGTTAGATGATCGATTCGGTCCCGAACCTACGAATTATAGCCGATGGGTGCCGAAAGCGTCACAACGGCGTCAAAGTAAACAGTTTTCATAGAGTGGACATGTTTATCTTGCTGGCTGTATCTTCGGGGCCCGTCAGGGGCGGGTGTAACACTCGCTGCAAGCATTTTGGGCATGGATCAAGATTTACGCTGTAAGCGACAATTTTATTCTGGGGTATAAACATTCTGAAGTGGAGCATGTTATCTTGAAGGATTATTGCCATAGAGTAAGTTTTTTTTAGTAATTATTGATTAGGAGTATTCCTTTTTAAGGAAAAAGCACCAGGTCACGGTAGCCCGCGAAATTCAAATTTTCAGACGTTTTTTTTTTTGCAATTTGCAAGATAGTGTCAGGTTGTATGTATTGATATTTCATGAAATAGTCATTCAATAGGATTATATGAACTTAGAGGTTTCTATTGATGAATTCAATGATAATAATTCTGTAAATACATTCTTGTTACGGTTGCGAATCATATTTTGTTCAACATAAAACCTGACCTGCAAATTGCAAAAAACGGAAGAAAAGAACAATGGGTAAAGTTGTATGGGACCCGTACCCAAAAAAAAAGATGATTGTAGCATTATGAGCTATATCGGTATTCGTTGACCTCATGGAGTAGTTTAATTAATCCTAAGACAGCATGTCTGAATTCACTTGGAGAAAAAAGATATTTTAGGAAGTTAAATTGGTTTTGAGAAGACGGTACCCAGAGACAAGGTTAATTGTAGCATTATGAACTATGTCGGTATTTGTTGACCTCATGGAGTAGTTTAATTAATCCTAAGACAGCATGTCTGAATTCACTTGGAGAAAAAAGATATTTAAGGAAGTTAAATTGGTTTCGAGAAGACGGTACCTACCCAGAGACAAGGTTAATTGTAGCATTATGAACTATGTCGGAATTTGTTGCACTCATGGAGTAGTTTAATTAATCCTAAGACAGCATGTCTGAATTCACTTGGAGAAAAAAGATATTTAAGGAAGTTAAATTGGTTTTGAGAAGACGGTACCCAGAGACAAGGTTAATTGTAGCATTATGAACTATGTCGGTATTTGTTGACCTCATGGAGTAGTTTAATTAATCCTCAGACAGCATGTCTGAATTCACTTGGAGAAAAAAGATATTTAAGGAAGTTAAATTGGTTTTGAGAAGACGGTACCTACCCAGAGACAAGGTTAATTGTAGCATTATGAACTATGTCAGAATTTGTTGCCCTCATGGAGTAGTTTAATTAATCCTAAGACAGCATGTCTGAATTCACTTGGAGAAAAAAGATATTTAAGGAAGTTTAATTGTTTTAATAAAATAATAGGAAAGTTCATTATCTTTATTCAATAATGTAATTACCATACTTATATTGGTTCTTATTCAATACTAGCTGACACGGCGAACTTCGTACCGCCTTTAATTTTTTTTTTTGTTCATTTTTTCCCATGTTTTAATAGCTATTCTGCTATTTGAGGCAGAGATTATGAGCTATGTCGGTATTCGTTGCCCTCATGGAGTAGTTTAGTTGGGTGTGTAATGTTTGGTTGCACTAATTTCACTTGAAATAACGTTCATATAATATAATTTTCATATGCTATAATATCAAATAACCTAAACTCATATGACCTAATGTTTTACATCATATAATTTTCCTTTAATATAATAACATTTATTATAACGTTCATTTTATATAATTTTCAATATATATAATATTCCTTTTATATAACGTTCATTTGACCTAATGTTCTTTTGACCTAATTTGCATGTTTAATGGTCACAGTTCTAACCTAACTCAAATGGCACCAAAACCAAACCTTTAAATATTCTTTGCATAGTCGAGGGCGGGCTTAATCGACGGAGCCCCGCTTCGCGGGGCTCCTACTTCTGGGTGGTTTATAAAAAAATAACCACGAAGGGGATGGCGGGGTCTATTCACTCGCTTCGCTCGCTCACACGCGACAGAATAAATAACGTTCTATTCTTTTATTTTATTCTATTTAATAAAACAGTTTAACTTCCTTAAATATCTTTTTTTCCAAGTGAATTCAGACTTGCTGTCTTAGGATTAATTAAACTACTCTATGAGGTTAACAAATACCGACATAGTTCATATTGCTACAATTAACTTTGTCTCTGGATACGGTCTTCTCAAAAACAATTTAACTTCCTTAAATATATTTTTTCTCCAAGTAAATTCAGACATGCTGCCTTAGGATTAATTAAACTACTTCATGAGGTCAACAAATACCGACATATTTCATAATGCTACATTTAACTTTGTCTCTGGGTACCGTCTTCTCAAAACCAATTTAACTTCCTTAAATATCTTTTTTCTCCAAGTGAATTCAGACATGCTGTCTTAGGATTAATTAAACTACTCCATGAGGTCAACAAATACCGACATAGTCCATAATGCTACAATTAACTTTGTCTCTGGGTACGGTCTTACTCGTTCTCCTTTGAATTTCGCGAGCTACCCTGGTGTTTCCTCCCTAAAAAAAGTTAATTTCGCAAAATCTCATGAAATCTGTTGGTTGGTTTGTTTCCTTGCTCTGCATCCATACTAATATTATAAATTCGAAAGTAACTCTGTCCGTCTGTCTGTATGTTACCTTTTCACGCCTGAACCACTGAAGCGATTTAGATGAAATTTGGTATAGAGATTGAGTCCTGGGAAAGGATATAGGATAGTTTTTATCCCGATATTCCCACGGGATCGAAACTTATGCGGGTGAAACCGCGGGGTGCAGCTAGTTAAATACATATATTGACAATAGCTCCATGAACAGTTTGCTCATCGTTGTTCGTCACTAAACATACATTGATCATATAACCGCTTGTGTCTTACACCAGCCTACACAATTATATCCGGTGCCTACATCTCCTAAGCTCAAGATGTGTCGATAATTTAACTATGTATATGATGTATATTTACTATAATTACGCCCATCACATCGTGGGTCAGGTGGCAGCGATTGACGACCGATACCGAGGCGATATCGCGACCGAAATCTAACGTAATTGTTTTCTGCATCACTTTCGTTTAGTTAGCGTTATCTGGATAATACATCCGGTTAGCGGATGTTGTATATGCTTTGCCTAAAGTGCCGCAATTATACCACGGTGACAATCCTTACTATGTGATAATAATATATTAGTAGGCCTGGAGTGCTAAAATACAGGGCCACGCTTAGTTCAGACTAAATTACACAATTTTGTCATAACTAGTACATAGAAGAATTGTAATTTTTGGGGATAAATAAACTTTTTTTTTGCCTACATTGCAATTGAATGAAGACATAGAACAATTCGCTTTTGCCAGTATACAGGGTGAAATTGAAAACATGCGACAAATCGAAATGGGAGATTGTACTCATAATTATGAACAACTTTTACTATGGGACCGAACTTGAAATCGCGAAAAAAAAAATCAGCTGTTCCCTACATTTATGTTCGCATAACTCGTCAAAATGTAGGGAGCAGCTGATTTTTTTTTCGCGATTTCAGGTTTGGTTCCATAGTAAAAGTTGTTCACAATGAAGAGTACAATCTCCCATTTCGATTTGTCGCATGTGTTCAATTTCATCCTGTATATGTAATTTTGACATGCGGATAAAGGCAGAATCATCTTTCTCTGCCCTTTGCCTCGTTCTACGAACTACCTGTTTTAACATCTCATTGAATAATCATCACGCTTGGCAAAGAGTCTAATGACAATCACGACAAGGACCAAGGTTACTTGATATTGATATCTCATTAATCTCATCACCAATTTGTAAAAGTAGTGTGACGACTAATAGGTAAAGAAGTATGAAAGAAACGCACAATGTTGTACCGACACTATACAAATAGGCATAAGGCAAGAGAATGACGGTGAGTGTGACGAGAATAGGGCTTGTGAGTCTACCTTGTCAACTAGCTGTTTGTTTATAATTAAGTCATCACAATGCTGGCAATTCTCTCGTACCTATTGTATTTCCACTTTCAAGTGTACTTTCACACAATTGCGCGAGGAGCAAATCAGATTTAGGACTACTTGAAAAGTCGCAAACAAATGATTCTCAAACACTCTCCAACTCCACTTACGTGCTCCAGTAGAAAGGGGTTAACTGCTCGAAAGTCAAAGTACTTACCTGAAACAAAACAACAACAATAAATAAATGACTATCCAAACTTTATATTATTTACTTCTAATAGACTAATTTATCAAACTTCCCAACTCCACGCTTCAATAGATCAAATTTTGTATAGAAAGGGAGAAATTCTTAATCCATTGTAATCGCTCGCACGTGTGTCGCGGAACTTCGGCTAATTCCACCTAATAACCGTATTCATAAAACACAAAGGGAAATCAACTCTATTCTTACTCGACTAAAGTTAAAAACTAGTTCTTCACCGTCACACAAGGCCACGGTTGAGAGTCAAAAGGAGGTAAATCAAAAATTGTCATTTTGTCAACTTAGGTAGATATTTGAATTATTTTTCTTAGAATTTTTTTGTTATATTTTCTTGGTTTGACAAGAAATCGTTATTTGCCGTTTGGAGAGTTTCTAGGAGTTTGTTAGTCATAGGAGGATATCTACTTATTTCTTAAGTGTCCAAGGAAATATATTATGTACAGAATATGTTTTTAGGTACTCTAGTTATTAGAGAGTCTATACTTGGAAAAATATTGTTACTTTATCAGAGAACTTGCAATAGCGTGTTAGGCGTTTCGGACCTATTCGTTCCATATTGTTATTTGAAATTGATATCTAATGCTAGATTTACTGAACAGTTCGAAGAAATTGACTCTTTAAAAGCTACAATTTGTCCTTTTTTTTGTATAAACGATTTACGCAGAAAAATAAAAAACGGACTTAAGCACTTTTGCCGTTTGCCCTCTCTTGAAGGGTAGACACAAAGGGCCAGAGCGTATAGGGACGAACAATAAAGGTATTGAAGGCAGTCTGCAAAGGGCACATGCTTTCAAATAATAGCTCAGAGAATCCAAGTCGACGTACCCAAAGAATTTATACGAGGTCCGAAGTCCGAGGTTTTATGCGACTTGTCGTCTCGCGAAACAAACCGTTTGATTTTTGGAAAAAAAAAGGTATAAGTGGACGTTTTGAATAGACGATATTGAAAGTGAGCTTTTACGATTCGAACATTTAATAGACTCGAGTCTATTGTTATTTATATTACGTTCTAAAGTATTATTATTATTATTTAAGGTCATATAGTGAGAACCATGTAAACTGTTTGGTCTCTAATTTATTCTTTTCATTGTGCAGAAAAGGTCACGTGCAGCTTTTACTGTTTTACATTGATTGGAAAGAGAGAATATGGTAATTATTTGATATACAAATATGGAAGAATTAATAGGTCCATACATGCTTGTAGATTTCCATATTGTCTTCTTTTGCATTTCCACCGTTTGCGTTCTTTTCCCGAATCACATTTGTAGTGTGTCTATCTAATAGATATGTAAACACTATCTCATATACATCAGTAGTGAAGTAGCTGTCACTAATGTCAACTGTCAGTCACCACGAATGGCGGGAAACAGTTGAAAGTGCAAAAAACGTAAGAAAAATGAATTTCGCGGGCTACCCTGACGCAGGATTCTACAAGATTATTACAAAAACGTCACGAATTAAGTATTCCCTTATTAAACCTATAACAGTGCAGAAATGATATCCTTGCTAGGCTATCCATTAAATGCAAATGTCCTCTTGTTACGCCCTAAAAGGGAGGGACAATCGTGCCGAGAAAAACGAAATGCTTAACTTTTTATAAATGTTTGCACGAATGCTTTGTCCAATGTCTGGAGCGAGAGGGAGATTTTTTTAGGACAAAAGAGGGTATTTACTAAAATATTGTCAACTTTTTGTTGCTTGAGATGTTCCATTGTGATAGACGCGCGTTTTGATGAAATTATTGGTGTTATAAGTATATTCAGAAACTTGTTTTAAAGTTAAAGGACAATCGGCGCAGACAATGTTGTTTTATTATATTTGTTTAATTAGATGAAGAACAGTTGTATCGGCGGCATGAATGTATATTTTAAATAGTTTTTCTTCTATGCGGAATAATTTGATTTTCTCGTAAGTTGCAACTTCTTTGAGTTTCATAAGACTACCCACGTTAGTATAAAATATATTAGACTAGCTGCGCTCCGCGGTTTCACCCGCATAAGTCTCGATCCCGTGGGAATATCAGGATAAAAAGTATCCTATGTCCTTTTCCGGGACTCAAACTATCTCTGTACCAAATTTCATCTAAATCGGTTCAGCGGTTTAGGCGTGAAAAGGTAACATACAGACAGACAGACAGAGTTACTTTCGAATTTATAATAGTATAGTATGGATTTGCTGAAAGAGCGGCTCAAACACGCGAAGAATACATATTATGTCCATTTGTAGCCAAGTCGGCATTAATTCGGAAGGCTCAAAAGACTGAAACTGGAGTTTTCATTCATGACTGCGATGGTATGGAAACTTACGTCATCAACCGTATGAATGAAACATAAGAACTTTATTGAGAAAAAAACATCGATAAAAAATAAGAAACGTCTTTATCTTTGACATTCGATAGCAAACTGAAAGTAACCGAAATATTATATCGATTGTAAATCGTCAGACCAACCGTTACTTCCATACAAAGTGTCAATTAAAGGCAAGTTTATATGAGTGTGAGAACAATAGGACTCGGACACATGTGATCAGTGTGAAATCACGTGAAATTAAAAGTGGGACACTCTGATAAACATCTGGTGACAACAATGTAACGGTGAACACTTATGGTTGGCGGTGCGTAAAAAAATCGGAAAATTCGAAAGCCATTAATTTTGGAAGTTTATTTTCATGTCCGATCGCATTCAATATTAGTAATACAATATTAATAATACCAGCCTTTTATTGTACCACTGCAGGGCAAAGGTCTCTTCTCATACACAGAAGGCACAAGCAATGATCACCACGCTTGCTCAAGATGGGTTGGTCATTTCAGACTTATATTAACTAGAAGTCGGTTTCCTTGCGATGTTTTCCTTTACCGAAGTCAGTTATGTCCAAGATTAACTCAGAAAGTACAATATTACTGTGTGAAAACTTCTAAAAAACGTTACAAAGTGTTCAGAGCGCTATATTTCTTTCGATTCTCACGACTGAAGCAATTTTTTGAGCAACTTAATATTTGTGTTACTTAAAGTCACATTTCAATTGACTTCTAAGGGCCAACAGTGCCTATAAATAATACCTACACTGTACAGTATGTAGCCCTAACTCACCATAACTAGATTAACGGTCTCTTTTTGCCCATATACGGCAAAACCTGGTAATACTTCCACCGAAGAAAATTTACGGCTTTATTCTCACTGCGCGGCATAAACACTGCACTCCACCCATTCAACACTGGCCCTTAGTCGATATTTCCAAAACAACATGGCCGAATGTGACGTCATACATATAGTAATTACATTTACCTTAATCTTTGTAGGTATACATGGTGTTTACAAATTCATGTTAAACCAGCAATTCAAAAAAAATACTCAATTATAATTTATTTGCTTCGTTTTTTATTAAATTTTGTCAAATAAGTAACTAAGACCTTAATATAAATTGGACTAATTGCAAGATACGTTATAAATATTATTAAAACAGGGGGCGGGATATGTTGTTCCAATGAATAATTTTATCTATGAAAAACTGACAATCCGATCGTCCTCAACAAAGCCATAGTACAGTTTATAGCTTGGCTTGGCAGCCATGTTTTTGATGGCCTGTGTCTTGACGGTTCATTGGTTAAGGCCTCGCCTCTCACACCAAAGGTTGTTGGTTCAAATCCGGGCAAGTATCATCATCTGCTTAGTCTATTCCCAACTAATTTGGGGACGGCTTTCCGTTCCGTTCCGAAAGTGTCTGTCTGTTGGGATCCCTTCTTTTCGCATAATGTTCTTTGTCCTAATATACTTCGGCATAACGATTTTGGCACAATTTGTTTTGGCATAATAATACTTCGGCATAATTTTTTTAGGCATACATTTTATGTTGGCATAATCATCTTAAAGACTAATTTGTTTTGGCATAAATTTGATTCGCATAATACTAAACGACGTCAGGGGCACCCCGAGGTTCGGTTTGGTTAGGTTCCTTTAAACCCTGCAGACAGAAACAGGAGCCCCGCGTAGCGGGGCTCCGTCGACCTGACGTCGTTAGAAATAAAACGCTCATGCTAAATTTTATGCTTTAGAATGTTATGCTTAATCATTATTTTGACTAGAGAAATAATGCTTAAAAAAAAGACGGGTTGCACTCCGGGAGTGCCGGCAGAAGTGAAAACTTGAATATTAACGTTGAAATAAATCAATTATTAATTGAATTAATATAACTCATTTTTTTCACTATTTCTGCGTCCCTTTTTTCATTAATAGATGCACTTTGTTCAATTTCCATATTTTAAACACTTTATATACACGAATGTTACGAATACGCAGCAGTGTGTCCACGTCCACTTCCACTTCCACTTTGACTTTGACTTTGACTTTGACTTTGACTTTGACTTCGACTTCGACTTCGACTTCGACTTCGACTTCGACTTCGACTTTGACTTTGACTTTGACTTTGACTTTGACTTTGACTTTGACTTCGACTTTGACTTTGACTTTGACTCTGACTTCGACTTGGACTTGGACTTTGACTTTGACTTTGACTTTGACTTTGACTTCGACTTCGACCCCGACTTCGACTTCGACTCCGACTTCGACTTCGACTTCCACTTCCACTTCCACTTCCGCTTCCACTTCCGCTTCCGCTTCCACTTCCACTTCCACTTCCACTTCCACTCCATCCATCCATCCATCCATCCATCCATCCATTGTCGTGTGTCACTAAACTTGGTTCACTTCGGTTGGCGCCGCCGTAGAAAGAGAGGGGGGGGGGGGAATCTCTCCTGACGGTCACGTGTCCTGACGCGATGCCCTGACGCGAATTTAACATTTTTTACCCATTACAAAAAGTGTTCAACGCCGCTAAAGAAGTTTTCACTTCAAAAATTATGCGTAAGCTGTTATGCGTAATTATATTATGCGAAAATATATTTATGCCAAACAAAATTATGCTAAGTTATATTAGGTCTTAAAATTTTATGCAAATGGATAGGGAACCCTGTCTGTTACCTCTTCACGCTTAAACCGCTGAACCGATTTAGATGAAACTTGGTATAGAGATAGTTTGAGTCCCGGGAAGAGATAGTTTGAGTCCCGGGAAAGGACATAGGATGGTTTTTATCCCGATATTCCCACCGGAATATGCGGGTGAAGCCGCGGAGCGCTGCTAGTAGTTCATAAGTCTGAAATCTTCAACCCGTCTTGAGCAAGCGTAGTAATCAATGCGCGAGCCTTCTCTGTATGAGAAGTTTGCCCTGCCGTGGGACAGTAACAGGCTTTTATAGCCCTGTTTTTATTGATTTCCATTAGCAGTTCACGAGTTTCGACGATATTGCACGAATTATGAAACAACCTATACTATAAATATAAATAAATTCTTGTATAGTATATTAATAAGCCAGTTATTTACTGTTATTACACGCTATTTATATCTGATTGCTTTGTAATTGACATTTGCCGACCAGCGGGCAATTGATTGTGTTGGTTCTTATTACATGGCGTATGCGCAGTGCATACAAAGTTTGTTTATTATGTTGTTGCTGCAATTATTGCTTGTTATTGCTTTGCAGCCTATAAATGTTCCCACTGCTAGGACGCCACCATGCGGGCCCAGTGCGGGTTGGTAGATATTACGTCTTCGAATTTTTGGTTCTAGGAGATGTCGGTTTCTCACGACGTTTTCCTTCACCGTTTTGAGAACGTAATACGAAAATGAGAAAGAATAAAACCGTTGATAGGATCGTTGGACGTGTCGTTATAATATTGGTTTTGGCTGCTGTTCTCCTGCTTGATACAAGCGTGAATTTACTTCCGAACTCTGAGTTTGGTCGTTTGTGTGAACAAACAACAAACAAAGACGCAAAACAAAATGATAAATAAAAACAAAAACATAAAGTTATTAGTAGTAGTTGCACGTAACAGGAACTGATGGACGCTACTGAAAGTGCCAACTTCTGCCCAAATTCTGAGTTCTTAGAACACGAAGAAGAAAAATAAGTACTAGTAAAGAAATACTTATTTCTTTTCTATCATCGGTAAGCATTAACTACGAATTCTTCATGTCTAGTCTCAACACAATTAACAGTTTAACTAATTCTACAGGGTGTTACAGAAAGGGTATATCAATACAAACGGGTTGAAGAGTGTATCTGGTCTAGAATCTCTGTACAAAATTTCAGCTCAAAAACAGTAACTTTGAAAATGCTTAATATTTTTTTATTTCGATAGTTTATTAAATTGAAATCATAACAAACATGTCACCGCACTACGAGGGTCATTATCCATTATCTGTAGTGTGTCTGTGCGCCTAGTACACGCACATCACGCCACCGTGCGCCAGTGCAGCGCCGTGATGTCGAAATAAAAAAATATTAAGCATTTTCAAAGTTAATGCTTTTGAGCTGAAATTTTGTACAGAGATTCTAGACCAGATACACTCTTCAACCCGTTTGTATTGATATACCCTTTCTGTAACACCCTGTATAGGAAACTTCAAATACCACAATATTAATCCGAGGTTAGATCAGAGTATTCACAGAAGGTTAAAACAGTAACTATAGTAAAGGGTAAACTATAGTCACATGAAAGCTAATAATTAAGCTGTGAAACCTCTAACTAAATACCTGAGACCCGGGAGCTAATTAGTTGCTCAATTAATGTCTAACTATAGAATATAATAATTCCTTGCCTGCCACTATCTATTCTCCAAATAGGACCAAGCGTTCTTCAGTATCTATTAATATACATTAGATAGTGCTAGAAGCATCTTATGGCGCCTGAATGACATTGTCAGGGTGGTTGTTCGTAAACATTTGTGAAATGTCACAAAAAAATGTATTAGCAAAACAAAATGGCAATGTTAGTTAGCCAAAAGAACCGACATTAAGGTCGGTTTTAATGTAACCAGCACCTAATCTCAACTTCTTATCTTTTGAAACATTAACAATATTCATTTCGTTTTTTGTAAAACTAAGAATTTCGAAACTTAAAACATTTGGCGCAATGAACGTTGTGGAACTGTCAATTTCGACTGTCATTTGTTTCAAGTGCGTCTGAATGTCAAACCTCTTTGATACGTAGGGACTGCTATTCAGCACCATCTGTCAACGAATACCAACCGAAATGAATTTCAGGCTTGTCGTCAACCACAGCCTTCTACAAATTGATGAATTGTAAGCGAGAAGGATGAAATTCATATTATTCATAAGACGAAAATTAGGAACAGGCCTGCCTTAGTAATTATTATTAATTGCGAGGGTTGGGAGTCAAACTATATTGGTATCGTAATGAATTTAGACCTCTGTAACCGCAGTTGGGAAGTTGATACGAGGAATGGTGGGGTTTATACTGTTATGAGCAGTTGGTTTTGTTGATTTATTATAATAAATATGTTGCCGCACACTACTTGCTTACTTTCATAAAAAAACACATATTATGTAGGTATTCTTTGTTGTAGTTGTAGAGGGGCGTGATGGTATCAAAATTTCATGACATGAAAGCCAGCAATTGGAGAAGGAACCCGTCTAAGGACACCTACAGTGATGGCACTAGGTGTTGCAGTTCGAGACAACATTGGGTTTTATTATAATATGTAGAGATCAAACAAGAACAGACAATGAGCATGTTCATTTATGATTTTCTAGTTATATTAAATTCTAATTCAATCTAGAATCAATTTAAGACCAGCTAAAAATACACCTTAACTGTCCCCTATAGTCAATGACCAACTTAATAAAATCCATCAAAACATGTCCGCGATCATTGAAACACGTACCCTGGCGGCCACGGACGGTTATTGGCACCGCTTATGGCCTTATTACCGGCCATACGCGCCGTGGTGCAATCTCAGTGTCGTTTGCTCTGACCTAATAATCTGAGGGTAATCTTTATACTCCAGTTATGTTGTGGTACAAGGTACCACGTGTTAGCGTGTTGGGTTATAAGCCGGTATATTCTGTAAAATTGCCACCGTGATATCTTAAGAGCCTATACTACCTCAAATGGCTTTGCGTGATCCTCCGCTATGTCGAAAATACTGCACCATTAATTTTGAAATAAATATATGGTAAAGTTGAGGATTAATGCTAAGTCTTATGTTAGACGAAAACACGATTCCATAAAATTTTCTCGATAGAAAATAAATCCAAAGTTACCTCTAACCCGAACAATAAACCGCTGGTATTCAAAAAATACTTCAAATTAGATCATGAAACTTTGCATACTAACTGAACTTACTTTAAAGCAGGTCTTATGTTATTTACTTTTTTATAATTACCATTATTTTCACTGTAAAAAGCAAATACCTAAACTATTGGCGCTGCCTGCCGCCCAGCACCGCACTCTGTCTCGCTCTCACTCAGTCCGCGAGCAGTATCGTATGAGCGAGATAAAGAGTGAATTTTAGCTGAGGTAGTATAGGCTGTAAGTAAAGTGGGCTTGAAGTGAACTGACAATTCCACCTACCGGTCTATTCTGTAGTCTAAATCTCACCGTGAAAAATAAGGTGAAGTGAGCTTGAAGTGAGCTGTCATTGCACCTGATGCTAAGGATTGACACTATCGACTTTCACGGTGATTTTTTATTTATTGGCTGTTTATTTGATGGTGCTACAACATGTATAATCTTAAGATAGGTGAGCTAGTGTGTGAAGTAAAAATAGACAAACTACATACCTACACAAGTACCTAATAACAATAATAAAAAACGTGTACGGTCGGGGAACCCCTCTGCCAGGAACGAAGTTCCTTTCGTGATACTCCCACGCAAACACTAGTAGGTATAATAAAAAGAGACAGAGAGAGAGAGAAAGTCGCGTGCTTATTCCTTATGTTTCGATTTCTACAAGTCAACTACCTAGATAGTTAAACTATTGATTGATATTTCATGAAATAGTCATTCAATGAGGTTACGAGAACTTAGAGGGTCGTATTGATGATTTTAGTGATTACAATTTTGTAAATACATACTTGTTACTATCGCGAATCATATTTTGTTCAATATAAACCTGAAACTGGCCTGCAAATTGCAAAAAAAAAAACGTAATAAAATTTGAATTAACTAAACCACAACGTGCTACAAAAGTTACAAGAAAAAAACAAACAAAAACAGACTTTCTAAAAATAGAAAACTAATTCTATCAACGACCTATCGTTTACAGTTTCGAACGTTTAAAAAGCATTCTAGAATTCTAAAATTTAATTTTTAAAGTGAATTCTAAAATGGCGCGGTAAGGCGAAAATGGTGGGAACTTGGTCCATGCGCACGGAATGTGCAGATATCATGCTTAACACACAATATCGACGTGACAGCGATGACCCTGCCACTACGTGAGGTGGCTAGAAAGGCCCACTGTACGATAAAAATAGATTACCCCAGTTATTAATGGACGAATAATGTACTCTTTAGTGTTATTAATTTTCATTTAGGTCCCTTTTTGTTGAGCTTCATTATCTTTGTTTTTGCAAATGTCAGGAATTTGTAAACAGAGGGGAAATTCTCGAAATTTTAAGAACGTTCACAGTCTGATCTCAGTCTCAATCTGTCAAAAATACCTCTAAAATCCCTAAATTTTTGACAAGTTTTGACATTGATTGTCGCGATTGCGACTAGATCAAAACGTTTCTAACTACGGGAATTAGCCTTCAGGTTAAATCATGAAGTGCTCATACACATGCAGTTATGTCGTGTGTGTAAACAATTGTAAAGATTCCTTACAAATGAATCAGCGTCATAATTCCGAAATGACTCTTCAGTTGTTGAAGGTCTAGTTACAATCTTAAAAGATAGACAAAACTTGTGCAGAAAATATGCCATCACAAAGAGAATTCTCGACATGAAAATATTTATAGGCATCTGGGTCTTCCCTCTTACATCATACGAATACCCATTTCTAATAGGTATTAAATAATTAATTAACAAGGCCATAGCAACGACGACAGATGTACAAACAAAAGCAATTTCGCTAAAATGCCCCACAAGCTACCGTCTGTTGGTGTCCATCCGGGGATAGTCGTCGACAGGAGAGACAACCCTCAAACGCTACCCGTGATATTACGGAAAGGGATATTTAGAATCCGTGATATTAGGGGGACATTCCGTCCGCTAATCGTATTGTTGCCAAATGTGGACGGGAAGATTAATTACTTTAGTATTGTTGAGAAGCAATTGTTTTTATCAAAACGACCCTCAAATGTCATTTATTTTTAACGTTACACAAGATACAGAAAAACTAATCTTACGTAAGATATTGTGAAAAATATTGGAGTAAACATGGAGTATCGTATATTTGTAACTCTGCCAGATTATATAGACGACATTAATGTTTTTTATTCGTATGGCTTTGACAAACTGATAGTGTTTGCTGTTGCCAAATGGTCCTATATGAGGCATTATGTAGGGCTAGCCCATTATAACATATAGTTATTACTTGATGATGTAACTATGAGCTGATATTTCAAGAGCAAAGCATAAAACCCTTTATTTATAAACGTTGGTTTAAATTAGTACTGATTGCGACTTTTTAACCCTACTTTTTTGACGTTTAAACGTCTCTTAACTTTAAGCAACGTTTATAAATAAACCCCTATATTTATAATGATATCTAATATTTCTGTTGATCGCAGAAATTCAAAGGAAACTTGAGATAGCAAGTCACTTTTAAAGCCGCAATAAAACTATTGGTATTGCTGTTATAGTATTATTACACTGAATATTGCTATTCACGTTAATCTGTCTGCGAGAAACTTTAGTATCCGATAAAATTTAACGGGAAGCAGTGGTGGCCCAGTGGTAACGACCCACCGACTTACGAGTCGTAGGTCGTGGGTTCGAACCCAGACAGGCACTTTACTATGTGTAAATAATTTCACCAACTCACAAAACGGTGAAGGAAAACATCGTGAGGAAACCGGCTTGTCTTAGAAACAAAAAATCGAAGACATGTGACATCGACCAACTCGCACTGGACCCGCGTGATAGATTACAGCCCACTCCCTCTCACAGAGAGGAGGCCTGTGTCCCAGCAGTGGGAACATTTTAGGCTGATTGTGCTAAACATTAACGAGGATAACTGAAACCAAACTATATTTTTTCATTCCACTTGGTAGCTAGACTGAACTCTGAACATAGGCAGGTAGATAAAGGTACTACATGTTCGTGTTAAACACATGTTCCGGTATGTTTTCACGACAAAACTAGAGCATTCAGTTCCACTTAACCGTGCATTGTTCGACAAGGGCCTGCAAGGCCAGTGTACCGGAAAATTAAAAAGGCAATTTTCTTAATGAGCCCACTCGCAGCGGGGGGTTAGCACGGCTTATGCGACACTATACAAGATAACAGCTTACATGCATGAGGGTATGTATACATTAATTCATGGGGAGCTTATGTGAGCTATGGTTCTTTTAGTGCCTTGTTTGTAGGCTCAATTTTCTGCTTGTTTTGTTACCCGACTGCGCCAGAAGGAGGGTCATGTTTTTCTAAAAGCAATGAGTGATAGACCACATTTTTCGGGTTGGGCTAAATTTGCCTTGTATCTTTATTTTAGACGTGATTTCCATACTGTTTTGTCTCATACACATAGTTTGTCATAGTGTTCTTAAATAGCCAGAGTTCCGTATAAGCAGAAATTCATGTAAAACAGTCAATGGGTAGCCACAAAATGTCAAAACAGAGATAAAATAATCATTTACACGTCCATATGGGCTTAAAAACAATAATTTACCATATAAACGCATTAATAAACAATTTCGTATGTAATATACACATCCTACACTCTATGTAGGCGGTGTTGGAGGCGTCAACCTTAATCTTAACACAAAATATGGTCAGGATATTTGTACATTTATGTGATAGTAGCACTACAAATGTTTGTGTGGACTTAAAGTCAAGGTTTAAGCATATTTAATTAGGTTTAAAAAACGGTTGCCACCTACATGAAATATGTAAGTATAACGAATACTTTCTGAGTTTAGCTGCATGATCACTGACAAATGCGTGCACTGACTGGACAGTTCCACTCACTCTACGTGGTTCTTTCCTCAAAAACCATTTCAGACACCAATCTACATGGTCTTCACATGATCTGACCAAGATTATATCTGGACTTGAAAATAGACTATGTCCTCTGAGTAGTAGTCGGATAGGAAACGCCGACCTCATAAAGTTTTTATTAAAAATATGATTGATGCGTAAAAATGTTCGTACAAACCTAGGACTACTTACAGAAAAAAAAAAAAACAAAATAACTTTGTAAGTAAAATGTTCGCGATAAAGCTAAGTAAACAGTCGAGAGCACGCTAAGTGTCAAGGCTAGAGGAAGCTACGTCCTAGAACATCGTGGAGTCGCGATAACGATTATATGTACGAATATGCAAGATGTTCAGCGTTTTGCGCCTGAATTTGTATCTAGAAAGATAAGACACGAAATAGCTGACATAATAATGGTTTGTTTACCAAAAGTAAGATTAATCGCCTAATTTGTTCTTTTGAGTAGTAAACTTTATGGTCAATTAGGCAAGCCAAGCGCCATGGGGGCGATAAATCACGATAAACTTTAACGAACCATCGATATCATCCAGCTATTATGTCTAACTTAATTAAGAGGTATCATTTCCATATAAAATACAGCCACACTGTCTAATCCAAGATTAATAACCACCCTACTCGGTAGTACAAACAATCAGTTAATTTACATAAAAGAAAGCTTTTAATTCGGTTAAGCTACGCGGTTAATCACAGGTTCAAACTAACTAAGCTCCTAGTGGTCATTTGTACCCGTCACACCAATAATTAACCCAGACAAGCCGAGAGCAGTAAACGGTTAACTACCATTTAAATAACAGAATAATGAGAGAAGAAACCGGATTTGTAAAGGTTAAGAGTTATGTTTACGCATTGGTTACGTTTTTAGACACGGTTAATAGATGATGTTAATTACAGTGGTCTGTGGCTGCTTAGCGGTTAAACCTAGGCAAGTCCGTCGCCAGTAATTTAGGTACAGAATTAATCAAGAAAGCAGTTACACCACATATCTCGAGGACTCACATAGTAAAAGATTCTTCCAGCTGCCGCCAAGAGCTCGCAGACAGCGGTGGAGGCGCGGCGCGGGCGCAGCGGGCGGGGCGCGGGGGGGAACCATCCTCACATCGCCCTCTGAAGAACTTCTGCCTAGCAGCGAGGAGCCTCTATCCCTCGACAAAGACCGACGCCTCCCGAAAGGCGCTCCTCTCACAGTCGCGAAATTCTCCTCGCAAGTCACATTGAAAGTATCTAAAGGTATTCCTTCTGGTTCTGTATTTCTTCTGCTTCTCACAGAGAATGTTCTTCTAAAACCATTAGCAAGACCCTCAGCTATTTTATTTTTCGGCTTTGGAACTTCTTCAGAACTAATAACAGTAATATTGTCCATATCTTGTGGTTCGTATGTCCTGTAAGTTCTGTTCTGTTCTATGCCAGTGAGGTCTTCAATCCCTCCATGTCTGTACTTCAAGGGTTTCGCGCGGTCGATGACCCCGAGCTCATCGTAGCTTCTGTAAGTGGAGGAGGCACGCCTTGGGGCTGGTGGCCGGCCGGCTCTGTCAATCGTCATTTTTAGCTGATGATCCAGTCAGTGACCTGACGAAGAAACGGGCGAATTGAAAATTGTGTCGAGAAACTGATCCTGGTTTGCACGACGAGGCTTTTCACACAGGTGATTATGATTTCGGTGAAGTGAACACTGGTGCAGCACACGTTTAGACAAGCGACAACAGTGAGGTTGACAGTTACACATACAGACAACGTGTAAGCGACACATCACGACTATGTTAATGATTCACATGTAGTGTCAGAAATTATGCAGGCTGTAAATTAATTGGGAACCTCATTATAAGAGTCTATTTAATAGTTTATTTATATATATTGTGGTAATAAAATTAACACGAGTAGTCTTAAAGAGGTTTTTGGTGTAAATATAAATCAGTATAGGTTAAAGAACTCTTCTTGTAGCCTTGGAAACCCAATTTTGGAAGTCTGCTTTTATAACCTGAATCATAACTAAATCAATGCAAATGAACTAACTTTGATCACTCGAATATTCATGAGCTTTTCTTTGTATCCTTTAAATCTTCTTGATTTTTATTTTTGAGTTTTGCTTTTATTTAATGTTTTCATGTTCCGTGGATGTATTTATATCGGGCGCATAGTGTTAAGTGCGTGTATGGCAGCAGTAGACCAACAATGCCGTGACTAGTGCACCTTCTGGGCTACATGCCCATAAAATTTGTTTACCATCCCCGACGCCGCGGTGAACTCAAATCTATTGATACCATCACGGAACGTTTATACGCAGGCAGCTTTAACAGACCGCATTTTCATGGAAAAAACTTTTTTACTAACTTATTACGTTTGTAACGGGTCATAATTTGTAGATTTTATTTTTGTGTTTCCCGTATTACCTTTCAAAAGTTTTTCGTGCTTCTTTTATTTTTCGGTTAAACTTGGTATTACTGTAAAAACTTCTGCCTATACAAATAGTAGCTCTGTTAAATAAACTGTCGAATAAAAAGCATTTGCTTTGACCTTCAAACAGCACTTCTCCGAACACACACTCGAGACAAGAGATTGTCAATAAAATCACATTCGTTCTACATTAATCAAAACATTTAAATACTTGTTTAGTCTCGCCTAGTAACGTAAACATATGTCGAATGTCTCAAGTGATAAACACACTGGGAGCCAGTGGAACTCGACCGCCAATTCAAGTGGCTAATGACCGACACGTAATTACCAACAATTGCACTAGCCTGCCTACTGGCGTCCACTACTGTCCTCGGAAACTATCCGATTAGTGAGACGGAATTCGAACAATTATCGAATTAGGTACCGTTTCCTGCTTGTTAGGACACTCTCAACGTCAATGAGATCCTTATTGAAGAAGCGTGTCCCGAATTTTTGTGAGTTTAAATGTTACCACAGTATTAAAGAGATGTAAACAAAGGTTTGCGGTTTTAAGAATTGAAAAACTAATATACAGGATCATTGAGGTCAAGTGATGGAAATGTTAACATACATTTACAAAAAGCAGTTAACGCT
Organism: Amphipoea lucens; assembly: GCA_947508005.1. Classification (NCBI taxonomy): domain Eukaryota; kingdom Metazoa; phylum Arthropoda; class Insecta; order Lepidoptera; family Noctuidae; genus Amphipoea; species Amphipoea lucens. The sequence goes on along the minus strand of OX382358.1, from coordinate 18,201,345 downwards.
AAAAACTTCAAAAGAAAATCAATGAGCATGAACAACTAACGACGAAAACATTCAATTTGCAGAATATTTTACAAATATGTAATCGTAATATTTGCATCTCCTAAAAGAGTTGATATCTTCATTTAAGTGTGCCTGATGATTATGTAAGTAAATGATAGATAAATTGTAGCCTTGATATCAATTAACGGACTCAACGAGGCAATCAAGCTACTGAATGAAGTGATGTCAATTAGACTCATTAATGAATTCTTAACGATATTGCCGTCTCTTTTCAATTTGAAAAGGACTTTATAATTGAAGAGAAAGAGGAGGCGAGATAAATAATGATGATGATTGCGTTACGAATTGAATAAGGGTTGATGAAGAAATTGATTGGTTGACATATTGTGTTTTTGTCAACAGAAATATTCTGACGTCTTTTATAAATAGACTCGGTCAAGCATCATTTGGTAATATAGTTATTTATGTATATGCAATGCAGAAAACTTTAGTTTTAAACAAATGCATTTTTTGAGTTATCAACAGAGGTCGGAGTAGGTAGATTGATTTTATATACTTACGTCAAGATATTATAATATGGACATCCCATTTTATCCATAATGTGCGGGAAGTACCGGAAAAAGTTCCGGGATTGGAATTATGGAATAAAATAAAAAACATACAGATAGGTAGATAGGCTGATTGGTCGTTGCGTGCGGTCAATGCATTGTGAACATAGATGAACATGAGATAAAGAAACAAAAGGCCCTGTCTAAGTTTTGTCTCATACTGTCAAGCGTCATTTCTAATTCAACAGTAAGGGACAAAATACGGTGTAACTATTCCAAGGTATTTTTGTATAAAATAAAATACTGATTTCTTTCACCATTAGCGAACACTGGCAGCGTAGATTGATATTATTAATACGTTTTTCACCTTAAACACAAATACGTGCTAATTTCAAAATTCCGGAACAAATATCACAATAAATATGAAGTTCCGGTATTTTGGAGGCATATCCATATTATCCTCTACGTTTGACGTCAACGACCTTAAATCAATCTACCTACTCCGACCTCTGGTTATCAAACACTACGTAGCACGCTGTACTACAGCTTCAGTTGCGTACACTTTTAAACTAGATGCATCATAATCAATAACACATATTGTCACATGAACTTGAATGCATTTATCATTATTAAGGCCTGGAATAGATTAAAATTAAAAGATTGTATCATTCGCCTACGTTCTCTTCCTCCTACAATATATCTTACTTTAACTGAATAATAACAGTTTTCAACATTCATTCTTCATTCGTCTTATTTAGTTTACGATTGACCGAATAATGCAATGGTTCTGTTACGTAAACAACACAATTGTATGGTTCAGCATTCAATGTATCATTGTTAAAAAGTAAATCTATGTCATAAAATGAGTTTATCTGTTTGAATCAAAATTCGATGTTGAAAACTTAATTTTATGTTCGAACTATTTGGAAAGTATCAGAACCTTTATCGCAGAACTAGAAAATGGGACTTTCACTTTTAGAGATTGCTACTAGATAATTGTATAGGGACATTACATCGCCGAACGATAAAGAAGCAATTAAAAGAATGTTCAATGGCGAAAATCCCGTGTGTGTACCGCTGCGGGCAAAGCTATTAATTTAATCCACTTTTGCTAATATTCAAAGCAATTAGAAATTGCCTTTGCAACAACATTTTGAATATTAATGTTCGATATTTCAATAAGTCAATGCTAAACACTCGTGCGCCTTGGGGCGGTCAACCGTTGTTTCTATCGCTTGAATCTTTATTCGCTTCACAGCGTAGAAATAATGATAACAACAGTAAATAAATATAAGTTGCAGAATCAGTAATTTCATGCTCTTTTATGTGTGTTTAAAGTTATTGGTTTTCTGTGATAATTTATATTTTAAGTGTCAGCTCAAAATTATTATCTGTGTATTTCTCATACTCTGTCTCAAATCCCCTTCCCTTGTGAAGTTGTTATGTGATCAACATTGTCTATGCTTTTGTATAGCCTAAGGGCTACAAGTAATTCAGGAAGTCTTAAGCCCCGTTGCGTCAGAATTTAATAAATAACCTCACCATTTATGAAAGCACCATCTTTCACCTATCACGTCTCGTTACAGCTTCCACGACCATCGCCCAGAGATATTTTATAACGAACTACAGCAGCCGTTCGTGCGTGAAATGAACCGCGGGGACTTGTAATGAAAACAACAACGTAATTGCACAAGACACTTTGATAGTATCAATGAAAAAATGAATTGAAAATCTGTTTAGATACGGTTGATGGTATGGCACAGGGGCGCGGGGAATGGCATTTGAGAGGCGTATGATCAGAAGTGGATAAAGTCGGACTGTGGATGATAATGATGGTATGGAAATTGAGGAACCTCTCAGTCTTTGTAACATTTTGGAAGTGATTGAGGAAAATAAATGCGTAATTGTATTAGGTACAGAAGTAATACCATTTAACCACGATTTGAAAATGGTATTGCCAGTTGAAGTAGATTTAAAGCCAGACTCCTTGATCATTTTATGCAGTCAGGCAAAGGATCAGACAGATTCTTTTCTAACTCGGGCGAATTGTGTTGATGACCTTAATGTAGGGTAAACTCGTTAGAGATGGCCATAGTTTTATCTAGGCAAAATAAAAAAATCAAAAAGTGTTGTTACAATCAGTCTTTTATTCTTATCATAATTAACAGTAATTAGTCTTTTAAAAATCAACGACAAATATTTTGTTATTATTCAAAAACATATTAAAAAACAATAAAAAAAAAAAAAATAGAATTGGCCATCTCTCCCGGGGCTTCAGGGTGTGTTGGCCGTAGCTATACGGGATAGATGACCAGTACTCGACTTCCCTTTTCCCTTTCCCTTGCCTTGAAATTCTGCTTGATTAGCTTCTTTTTTTTTCTTCTGTCCACATTTGGAGCACATATCATCAAACTCGGTACAGTTTTCATGTACCCATGTGTTTTACGAGGTATGTCGTAGATAATTGCTGCTCTATACACCGACAATTCTCCATTTTTTATGGAATTTATAGCAGCCTTTAGTGAATCTTCACTCCAACAACCACGAGTGGCTATGGCTTTTCTCTGGTACTTATTTGGCATCTTTAACAAAACATAAAACTCAATAATATCACTTCAAATAACAAAACATAATATGGCTATCTCAACCTGAATTTATGTGGCCATCTCTCCTTTTTGTACGGGTGAGATGGCCATATTAAATTTTAGATTTAGTTAATTATTGGCGGGCGCCATTTTGAAGTTAGAAGAGACGTTAACATTTGTTAAACACAATAAACTAAACAAACACTAAAAAATAGCGATAAAAAGTAGTACTACACGACAATATATGACCACACTATATAATTTTTGCAATACCCTGTAAAATAAAAGTTTATTTACTTACTTTTTAATATAAATACGCGCAGCGGCGTCGTCGCACTCTGTTTCCGAGCGTGGCTCGCAGCGTACTAACTGCATTTTAGCGACATCTAGCTATTCACGCCAAAAATAATTCGATTGGCCATCTCTCCCGTATGGCCATCTCTAACGAGTTTACCCTAAATGTTTTAAACCGGCACCAGAATGTCTAGTCTTTAGAGAACTAATTGCTGTGACGTTCGTAGTCTCTGACCCAATAACCTTTCCCCCTCTGTCAACTGTGGCGAACTATATGAGAACATGAAAAGCACTCATGTTGGTTGACGATTGAGTAAGGATGAAGATAATTTGAAGAACATTTTGGAAGAAGTTTACGCCAAGATATTGCTGATGGAAAAACTTGTTTCAATCCATTTTTGCTTATCTTGTTAGAGTCGTTGACTCTAAATTAGATCTAGTTCAGTCACCTCTCAGCGGAAATAGTGCTAAAAAATATACGATTCTTGAAGTATGTATAAAGTATAGGTAATATAAAAACTGTTTAACCCACTTTTTGCAAACATCTACTTTTCGCAAGTATTATGAATATTATTACTGCTATATTAATAAGCATCCAAACTTTAAAAAAGTCAAGTAATCGCGTTGTTTTAATGTTAAAGTTTCGTTATCGCAAATTTAATCAGCTCTTAAACTAAAAAACTTGGTAGCTACCACCATTTTAAGAGTGCCACTCGAAATCGCGGCGTTAAAAATAGTTTTTTTTAAGTGCGAGTGGCACTTACCCAAGTGTTTTAAATGAAGGAGGTATTAAACAGTTTTTAAAAAAGATTTGGGCGCCGGAAACCGTCGCGTCAGTTACGAAACCCATTGATTATGTACTAAGTACTACAATGCTCTTTTGTAATTTTAATTGTGTTTACAACAGTGTGGAGTGTAATGGGATCCATGTTTTTGCTGCTAACACTGTATTGTTCAGTTTATACGGATGTTGATGTTTTCGTTTTATTTTGTAATGGAGTACAAGAAGTTCGTAATAGCTTTTAGGAAAACTAGCTAATAGGCAACCCGACTGGCGTTGTCCTGTCCAAACAACAGTTAATATGTAAAATAATCCCATGGAAAAAAAGACTGTTCAGCTTTTGACGAATTGGAACTTTAAAGGGAAACTTTCCAATTTTTCTTTCCATAAAACCTAATTTATATAAATACAAATATTTTAAAACAAAACAAAAATAGCCATATAGGTCCATTTCATTTTTATTATTTATAAGAAAGATATCATGCGTGCTTATGAGTAAAATCATGATAAGGGTCTTTGTTGTCTTGAATATCAGATTTAGGAATATCTCAGGAGAGTAAACTGAGGTATCTTCATAATTCATTAACCACACAACACTATTTCATCATATTATTACAAAGAGTAACATTTCTGAACCCAGTCTTTCGCTTTTATTATAAAGTATTTTAAATAAAACCCATCGCAAATATATACGCCATTAACTGAAGTTACGATACCGTCTACTCTTCAGCACTTATTAATACATTTTAAGTGTTAATTAAACATCAATAACCATATAAGAGAGTCAACATCAAAACAATTACCTTTTCAATAACGAATAAAAACTATTATTATACGATGAAAATAATTTAAGCATTCTTAATGATCTGCACGTAAATGGTGGACACTGGGTTAATGGGGGGAGACACGCCATGCGATTACGACACACAACAAGACACTGTAATGTAATGTATTATGATGCATGCATTCAGGTTGGGTAATGTGGTACAAATATGGCACTCGTACGTAAACAAAAGAAAAGCGACGCTTCCATGAACTTTGGATGTTACTGCGTTGTAGTTTAGTGGCATTGAAGTAGGATGTTTTGTTGGTTTTCATTTTATTGTAATAGTTTTCCTGATACGGCCACAAAAGTAGGTAAACGTCTAGCCAATAGCGGAGTATAAGAAATTCTATAAAGAAAAAGCACTTTTGAACAAATTTCGCCCGTTTAATTTAGCTTTCGTCAAATGAACGTAGTTTCACTCTGCACACCTTGATCTCAGTACTATAATGACTAAAATAAATTTGAGTAATATGTACGTAATTCGACACATGTCGCCATTACAATCGATCTATATCTATAGTAATTTATAAAGAGGTAAAAATTGTATATTTGATCGAACGTGCTAACCTCTGGAACTACCAGCCGGATTTGAAAAATTATTTTTGCATTTGATAGCCTAATTCTTGAGAAAGGCTATAGGCCATATACCTTAGGTTAACATATAAACGCTAGAAACCTAAGGAGCCGAGAAAAAAGAACTCTAACCGAAAACGAAGTAATAGCGAGGACAGGCGATGCGATGCGACGGGGTGGGTCAGGGGAACTGACCGAGGTTTAGCGGACAAAGTCGCGGACAGAAGCTAGTAGATGCTAAACTAGCAGCTTCCTAAAATAGACACATTAACAGACAGGAATTCAAATTAAACTTTAAATGAAATGACATCTGATATGCAACGCAAAGGAGTTTGCAACATTCTGCCAACGAAATGACTCAATGTGTGTTCTAGCTTATTTCTATTTACCAAGCCGCTCCATGATGTGTGGAATTAGCGTGTTTACATGCACATAATGTACTTGCTTATAAATCGTTTATAAATATGTATGACTGATAGCATGAAGAGATTATGTGCACTTTATATAAAGGTTAAGTAATGTTCCTTTTAAGGACAGATCTGATTTATTATGAAACTCTGTGTTTCTTTATGTTGTAGAAAAATTAACCGGTATAGCACCGACCTTTTTTTGCTGCATAATCAGCCTATAATGTTTCCACTGCTAGGATGTGTCCTCCTGGGCCCAGTGCGGGTTGGTAGATGTCACATGTGTTCTAATTTTTGGTTTTAAGACATGCCGGTTTCCTCACGATTTTTTCCTTCACCGTTTTGAGAGCAGTGGTGATTAAATAATTTACACAAAGTAAAGTGTCTGCTTGGGTTCGAACCCACGACCAACAACTCGTAAGTCGTGGCCGTTACCACTAGGCCACCACTGCTCTATCTGTGTTTTTAGCTGCATAATTTTGGTTTTGCTCGTTTTGGTCTATTGGTCGCTAGCGCTACTGCTGAGCATCACGTCTTGGGTTCGATTCCCGGGTCGGGCAGTGATATTAGGTTTTTCAATCTAGAATTTCTCAGTAGTAGCCCGGAGTCTGGATTTGTGCCCGGTTGATGGCAATAGGTTCGCTCCCTATTACATGGGACTTAAACATTACAAAGTGCGCTGTGCTGCACAACCCTACCGTTTCATGTTCAACAAATATCAACTTTATTTCAATGTAAATCAAGTTGATTTCAGAGTGACTAGCACTAATTAACAAAGTTACAAAAATATTTGAAATTGTAGTGTAAACTGAACTTTATTATGTAGGAATTAAAGTCATTTTTCCATTAATAGATACATATTTGTTTACATTTTTTGGCAAATAAATTGCGAATGCACTGTACTTAGATACCTAACCTACTCATCTGCCTAGCCCTATTAGGCGTGATGTTATGTCATTTTGTCAGTTTCTTTTGTGTCTTCTGCTAGCTCTAGCTGATTTAGAAAAAAGGCAAATAATATTTGATCAATTTGTATGATAATATTTATGCATCATGCAAACAATATCTATACCTAAGCAGCCACACCCAGTCTAAGAACAGATAACCCGTTTGTTTTTCATTAGCTATCCGATGATAACATTGTCAATGTCAACAAAGAAACACATAAAATAACACATTTTTATAGGTAGGATTTATTTAGGTGGCTACCGGACACTAAAGGTAGTTCCCACAGATATACAGGGTGAAATTGAATTCATTGGCTTCCTTTTAAGGGGTCATTGTAATCATCATTATTATGAACAACTTTTACTATGGGACTAAACCTGAAAGCGCGAAGAAAAATCAGCTCTTCCCTACATTTTGACGAGTTATGTGAACATAAATGCAAGGAACAGCTGATTTTTTTTTTTTCGCGATTTTAGGTTACCTATTTAACGCATGTATCACAAATCACGATCTGTATGAAAACCAAGCGTGTAATTTTTTGACTACCTACTATGACGTCACAAGAACTATTTAGTGATGGGAAAATATATTTTTATGGGAACTATATTTTCTATCACCAAAATTTATATTTGTCATCAAGTTGTATCACCTAATAAATAGATCTATCGCCACGAAATATTTGTATCACCTAATAAATAGATCTATCGCCACGAAATATTTTCGTTCTCAGATAGCGGGGCTCCGTCGACATAGGATGCAAGAACGAGCGAAGGGCACCCCGAGGTTCGGTTTGGTTAGGTTACTTTAAACCCTTTACACAGAAATAGGGGCCCCGCGAAGCGGGGCTCCGTCGACATAGGATGCAAGAGCGAGCGAAGGGCACCCCGAGGTTCGGTTTGGTTAGGTCACTTGCATTGTTTGGTGACTACATTTTGGTGGCAGATCTACTATTTGGAGGACAAACCCTATTATTTAAGAAACACAAAACTAATTAAATTGGTGATAGCTTAAATGATACCCGATTTTTATTGGAACGTTTAAACCAGCGATAGATAGGTTTTTCTACCTCTAGTATGCTAAAACTGGTGATAGATAGGTAATTGGGTTCGGTCATAAAAGGATTGATTTTGTCGCGTCTAAGGTACGGTCAAGGAAATTAATATTGCTAAGTAAAGCACTCTATGTCTGTTTGCCGTGTAGCCATTTCTTGCAACTGTCAAAGAATGACAGTTGTGATTTGAATACAAGGACAATTAAGTTGGTAATCAATTTCCCTGATTTTACAATACATCCTACTAATACTATCCTACTAATACTATAAACGCGAAATTTTGTGAGGATGGATGGATGGATGTTTGTTACTCTTTCACGCAAAAACTTCTGAACGGATTTAGATGAAATTTGGCACACAGATAGTTTATAACCAGGATTAATACACACGATACTTTTATCCCGATATTCTTACGGGATCTAAACTTTTGCGGGTGAAACCGCGAAGCGCTACTAGAGTTACATATTTTCAAATTATTATTTGCTAGCCCAAAACACTAGGGATCGATCGCCATTGCAGCTCAGCAGAGACTGCTGCAACAGCTCGACTCAGCTTCTATTAGAATTGCTAATTGGCATCTGCGGCTTATAGCTTCACCCTGTATAGTATAACATAGTGTGCCTCCTGTATAATATCGCAAGCTTGGCGTTACTTGAACACTGTTAAGATTTGTTTTTTTTTTTGTAGGTATACCTAATTGTTTGTTACGCTTTCACGCTAAAACGGCTGAACGGATTTGGAAGAAATTTGGGTACACCTGGGTAGATAACTTTTAAAAGGACACAGGCTACTTTTTATCCTGGACTGCAGACGCAATAGCGGACAACGAAAGTATTTCATAAAATGGCCAGGCCATAAAAAGGTTTTTGGGTTGATATCAACTCGACATTTGTCAAAGGTGTACTTATGCTATTTGGATCTGCATATAAAGCAATGTCGCCGTGCTGTAGCTTCAAAAGGGATTGTGTTTTGACTTGGTAAAGTAAATAATTTTAAAACTGTCGAAGATATAAAAGACTTAACTGTATAGTACCTATACTGTTGTAACCTATTTATCGAAACCGTCACCCTAATTACGTAACATACTTTCAATCACAATCGGAATCATTTTGAAGGAATCCATTGCTTCACATGCTGGAAAAATTTGTCAGCTCAACAACGTAAATAACGTAATGAATGATGTTGAATTGTCAAAATGAAAACCATTGCTACTGGTTGTGTGTTACGCAATTACCACGCTGATCGTTATAAAACAGATGTCTCCAAATTAATTTCGTAACTTTTTATTTAAGAAGTACTTTTCCAATTGCTAATAAAAAAAGAAACGTTATATTTTCTTCCTTCTATTTTTTAAGTAACCGCTTTCAGCCAGGAAAACACCATTAAGCCGGAAGAAAATAAAAAGGAGGAAAAAGGTTCAACTTCCCACTATTTGACATCATACAGGCGTAGAATTCAATTACTTATCATTGGTCAATGACCTTCAGTAAACTATTGAGGGCGAGACTATGTATGTAGGTGTAAGAACTGATAATTAGCACACTCAAACGTAAATTATAATAATATCAAGTACAAAGAACAGTGTTGACAAGTGTTTATCGATAAACTTTAAAATATATAGGTAATTATTGTTGTAACTGAGTTATCTACCAGTCGGTATTTACAAAGGAAACTTACAAGGAAAGCAGTCACTACGTATTTGAATTGCAAATTAAGTCTCTTTCGGTAATCCACTTCGAAGTATCCTAAAACAGAAATGGCGGCCATTTCTGTTTTAGGATACTTCGAAGTAGTAAAACAAAAAAACGTGGCCATTTAATGGCCACGTTTTTTTGTTTTACTAATGAAATTAATAATATCTGTCCTAAAATATAAGGTTCGAATCTTCAGTTTTGTCTCTAAATATCTTTATTCATAAGAATAGTTAAAATTCTGACAGGTCCATATTCGATCGACATTTAATTTAAATAAATACTTCAAGGACAGAATTACGAGCGAAGCTTTCTTGCTCCTTACTGAAATATCTTCGTACCTTATTGCAGCTTTTAACCTACTTGATATCCATTAAGATTGGTACAAAATGTAAATACCAAGACTTGGTTCGATAAAGTCTGTTTGTAATTGTGAATGAATTCGCGTGATGGCAACCGGGAGGTAGCGGTTGCCATCAATTTACGTAATACGTCAATTACGACGGGGTATAATATTTCGGTGACACGCTTTGGTACCTAATAAGGTTTCTGCTTTTGATCGAAGCCTGAGGAAATAATAAGGACACAGAAAAAAATAATAGAAACGACAAAATAAGATGGATACTATTACATACATAGGTATAAGGCCTTCCCACAAGAAAATTTATACAGGGTGGCAGAAACATTGATGTACAATCAGTGTTACCGTGGATTCAGTACATGATTCTAGACCGCCTAGCGTAGAAATGTTCAGCTATTTCAAAGAAAAGTGTAAAAAATGCTGTTCGTACATTTTGTCAAAATTTAATTAATAGCATTTTTTTTTTAAATAGCTGACGTATAATTTCTACGCTAGCTACGTCTAGAACGTCTCTAGGTCTATAGAATCATGTGCTACAGTTTGCCCTTCGATGTCCTTGCCACCCTGTATAGTCTAATAAAGCGTTGTTTAGTGAATATTGTACCTTGAAGACAAGAAGAACCTATCTGCTTACAATTAATAGCGCTAATTAAACTAGAGAAAGCACTTGGAAAGCTTACCCTACAATTGCCGTCTAATTAGCAACTCTGATTAGAAGAAAATAGAAGCAATTACTAACACTAAGGCATTAAACAACTAAGTAGGATGTTGCTTTCTGCACTACCTTTTAGAGATTACCTCGTTTCATAACTAGTCTTATTTTCTAGAAACTAAACGTCTATAGTTTCCATACAAATTCCTCAGATCAATAATTTATCGATATATTCTTTGTAATTCTTTCCTGTTTTTCTGGAAAATTTTTAAGGAAACTAATCTCATTTGATACATTATTTTATATGATGTAGGTATTTTGCACCCGCTACATTTAATAATTCTAATTACTAAAGTATTTATCAACACCTGTTTCAATGCTTACAAATCGAATTTGCATTACATCAACGGAGCAAGCAAAACGTCGACGGCCGGCGAGTGATAAAATAAGCTTCATAATAATTGATTAAATAAACAGCCATGTTGGACTAAACAGTTATCGTCTGATCGCTAAAATATCGCGTGAGTTGCGGATATGGGTACTCTAAATAACTTCTTAGCGTAAGATTATGTACCTAAGCGTCTAACTCGTACACTCAATCAACTTAGCCTATCGCAGTCTACTGCTGGACATAGGCCTCTTCAAGGCTGCGCCATAACACTCGGTCCTCAGACTCGTACACGAAACATATTATATTAGTTCCATTGTAAAATTTAATTGGCCAGCGCGAAAGGGATATAACGATCACGTTTCCCGATCATCTATTATGCTACAGAGAAACCCACAAACTGATAACACTAAACAACAGCCACTTTCGCATGGCGACCGTCGACGATCGCCAGTCACATTAGCGCCAACAATACCTGACCCCACGAGAGAAAGTGACTATCCAATCGATTAATCTGTCGAGTCCCCCGGGCATCGGATACCAGACGTATGGTAATAACAGATCAACATCGAAAGCCGTAATTGTTGCATTGATAATTCGCAACTGACAGAGCAATTGCCGGTTGCGAAATTGATACTGCCGAGCGAAAATTCATATTGGAACCTCCTAGCAGACGCCACCACTGTTGACACCTTAACGAGAGCCTTTAAGATGAAATTTCTTGTAAACAAGACAGCGAGAGCGATGAAAGGGAAGCGATTTGTGCCGCTCAATAGCACGTCATGAAGTGTGAAGGGACGCGAGACCCGGGTCATTCATCAGTAGTGAAAGCGGGGCCAACTGATAGTCCTAAATTACCCCGGGCCACGAGTAAGGCCATCGTTACCCGGTCCGCTATAAAGACTCGACAAAATGTAGGAACCGCCGACGAAATTGCAAATCATTCGTCAATGGATAGTAAACGACCTCACCTTGTGGAGCTATTGACATTGACGTAGATACAGGTTACTGAAGCTAACGAGATTGATGGGCCGCCGCTTGCATCCAATTTATTACACGATGATAATGCCAATATGCCATAATGCCAAAGAACTAAATAGAAAAGGATATTGATGTCAAAAGTGTTTAAGTTCACTTTAGAAATACAAAGTGGAGGAGGACGTAAATTGGGAATGTCAGACGCACCGCACGTTGTGACAGAATTTTGCCAATCTATGTCGTCTCGTTTGCATTTCGAGTGCACGGACGTTGTGAGGGCCTTTATTTTATCTTTTTACCGGACAGCTGTTTAAATGAAAGCCAGTTTTTGTGCATTCCTCTCAATTTTTAACGAGATTTACCTGACAAAAACACGATAGCTCTGACAGTTATTTAAGCATTCTCTTGTTCTTTGTGAATGTACTCACGTTTTTTGGCCGAGGGGGACATACGTGAGATCGCGGCAGGACCTCTTAAAAACCAGAAGATATATTATTCGAGTTGTCAGTTGTATTTTTAGCGTGTTACGCGGAATTTCACGGGGACGTCATAATAACACGGCGGTGCAAATTTCCGCGATAAGTGCGATGTGAGGCTTGTTAGCAGTTGTTAACGCGGTGACGCTACAAGTTCATCAATACCTACGTAACGGAACACCGACCATAAGCGGCAGAGACATTATCGATTTGTATTTCCACGAACGCACTTTAGGTCAGAGATGATTATGCAGTTTCGAAAATTCTGAAGCGTCATGTCATGCTTATAATTATTGTAGTGATAAATCTGATAAACACATCGACTGCTAAGCCGAATGCCAAGCCTCACGACAAAGCTCGCATTAGAAAGCTGAATTCCTATCACCGTTCAAATGCGTTCAATAGAGACATGGCGAAAACGTATTGAACTCATATTAGAGTCGTTACTCGTAATTGCGTATCATGCAAAAACGAACGAGTACTACTTGCGAAAAAAAATCGTTTTCGCTTCACAACCTCCATTGTACACGATAGTGATTAATATAATTTTTATTAGCCTTGATTGTGTATGTCTACGGCGTGATTCTGTTCTCGTTATTGAGCGGCCGTTGACATCAAATAAAAACCATGATTGGACCGGAGGTGGTTTAACTGTACCCATAGTACATACAAGCGGCGCATGATGGATTGGCCTGTCAAGCGTAGTAACCTCCGTTTCTATTGTATAGTCATCCAATTTCTAAAAGTTAATATTTAGTATGGGTTGCAATTAATAATCATATGTTTGGATATGCGAGCGATCTGAAATTCATTATTGGGAATTGGTGGAAGTCATAACATGACGTAACAAAACGTTGAAGTATTTATTTAAGTAATGAGGTTTAAAATGAAATGTAATTGCTCTGGTAAAATATGGAAACAGTAAATTTAATGCTGATTACGATAATAATAAGCACTTTACTAAACTAAATATTATTGCTAGCGTTAAATTTATCAATATTGTTGGCAATAAACAAATACCTACACTAAATTCTAATACAAATTCCATCTTAACAAGGCAAGAAAACCTGACAAATGCGTCTACAGCTCTGTGAGAACATAGAAATGCGTAAGGAATTCCACCAAATGACAAATACACTGGTGCCCAAAGTTGAACAGACCAAAATCAATTGTATCGTCGATGACAGATAGTTGTATCATGTTACTTACTGATAGGACTGATGATAATCATTGGTTAGCGGTTGACATTATCGTAGGATATAAATTGAGTATTCATGCCGTCAGCCGATGAATATAAATTGTTGACAACACACACCGCGATGATAGCTACGAAATACTTAACTTACACTGACACGTTATAGTTGGCGACATCGAAAATTGACCTTTTTTGATGTTGTCTGCTGTTCCCCAGCCTAGAATAATGAGGGGTAAACAAAAGGGATTTTAGCAAAAATCAAGTGATTGTGCGGAATCAATCTCTATTCTATTATGTTTGACAAAGGAAATGATTTCTCCTCGTTATTTTTCCTAGAATGGAACTTTAAGGAAGAAAGATCTACCTGTTTTTGTGACCCATTTTCAAAATCCAATAAAGAAAGACGATAGACGAGGATATTATAAAAATCATTTACTGCATGGGAATTCAAAATTAAGCTTAGAAGCATCGTTCTGTTTGCAGCATCTACATACATAGATACTCTACAGCCCTACCTAACGCACCTCCATTTAGATCTAATGGCTATACACCATAAAAGGAGTAGCATCATCTAAGTATGTTTCTACCTTCCCGTTGTCATTGTTTACGCTTCGTAGACCTTATGGAGTCATTAAAACGGCTTTCTTAGACACATCGGCCCTTTGTTCGTCTGATAACTCTATAATATAATCTTCTGGTACCGTATCCTTTGTTCCTAACACTTTAATTAGTTTTTATGACGGTCTTGAGTTGCCAGTAACTGGGGGTCAAGGATCGGAGAGGCGTCATCTCGTGCCTCTTTTGTTTTTGGGGTTTGATCATTTCGATTCGCTTATCAAATGCAGCAACATGTTAATTTTGTTTGAGGAATGTCTCGTAAGATACATAGATATTTTTATGAATAAATATGAAATGAAAGTTATCTCAGAAATGATAGGTTGTTTGATCAATCATATAATGAATGCTGAATTAATGTTTTTGACGATTTATTTACATGATTGGCCGGCTTATTTGCATCATAACGAACGGTAATATAATATCTAATTTACGAAGTTATCATACAGAGACCAAACAACACATTTACATATTTAAAGATAAATATCGTACAGGTGAAGCAGTTTAATCGACGTTCATTTAAATTCGTCGAATGCACTTGATTTATTATTTTACTATTGACAAATCGTTTGGAGATCTTGTCTTATATTTCGAAAGGTTCGAATAAATAATCGTTTGTTGAATTAATCAATTACTTTTTTTTCTGTTCTCTTCAAAGGAGTAAGGTGATAATAGGATTTATGGTGCCGTCAATTCCCATGAGAAAGATAAGGCAACTGGAACAATATATCAAGTGAGTATTTAAGATAGTGAGAATTGGATAAGTTTAATTGAGAAGAAATACTCTGATTAAGGTTTTTCTCATGCTGAAGAAATTACCAAAACAAACACAGAGCAATCCATAAACGAAACATACAATCACACTATAATAATTTCATAAATAAAAGAAATCCCAAGCATCAGTCATACAATAACACAGACAAAACGTGCACAAAGGAAAATGAAATGACAGCTAATTGTAGTGCCAAATATGGTACACAGATTACACCAAGTGTCTTTGCTTGATACGACACCGCCCGGAATGGACACCTTGACTAATCGCGACACGACCGAACAAAATGGGTCGAAGTTCTTGAGACAGATGCACTTTTGTTAAAAAGTGTACGTGTGACGGCGAGGGAACTTAACATGCGTTAACTCTGCCTTTACAAGAGCATAAAGAAAGTAAAAAACATTTTTTAAACATCGTCGAAAACGTTTTACATTACACCTGTGACATGGACGGGACCTGGTGTAACGTTTATCGAGTGATGACATCCACTTATTTTATATGACACTTCTGCCACTTCAATAAAATTACTGTAAAATATTTTGCCGAAATTGCCATCAGTTGCATAATAATTTTGGTTTAACATTTTTTATGGCATCCACAAACATCGCATCATTTTCAATGTCTTTCGGCAAGCTGCCAGCTCCAAGGAAATATACCGCGATAAAGTATAGAGAAGAACAAACGAAAACAGCGGCAAATGATGATTTAACAAAATTACCACATTTTAACGACATACAGGATAAAAATAAACAACAATTTTGTCTTAATACAATAAAATTCGTGGCACAGATAATAATCAGGCATCAAACACCTCATTTTTCTTTTTTAATTTTGGTGCTATGCAAATGGACAAGGTTTTTATTTGAGATTTAATCTTAAGAAACGTCTTCAGATTTGGCGGGGAGATAAAATGCCTGAGTGATGGTACAAGTATACTATTAGTGTCTGTGTGTTTAGACATTAGAAAGCTTTGTGATGTTGTTTATTTTCGGTATAACAATGGTAAGAATGTAGCTCTACTTAGCGAAGGCAATATGTTTACAATAGATAGCAGATATTGTAGTGATGATTCAAGTGGCTCTGTTATGAACAATGAGGCTATCGAGTTGCAAGAAGGAACTGATAACATTTCTGCACCTGAAATCATTGTACAAATGATTCATGAGCATGATACCTTTGTTGTTAATTGATATAATAATTTCGATAGCAAAAGCCAAACGAGGAACGGAGTCGTTTAAAGCTTCAACACTATAAGACAAGCTTATTTCTACAGATTGTTTTCTTGATCTCAATCTCTTAGTCCAAGTCCAAAGTCCGTATTCTTTTTTCAATACCACTAAAGATTGTTTACAATACATGATCGTTTCCGAGTAAAA
Source organism: Amphipoea lucens (assembly GCA_947508005.1). Classification (NCBI taxonomy): domain Eukaryota; kingdom Metazoa; phylum Arthropoda; class Insecta; order Lepidoptera; family Noctuidae; genus Amphipoea; species Amphipoea lucens. The sequence continues at coordinate 18,184,828 of OX382358.1, read as the reverse complement.
ATCCATTGGAGACGGCGCAGACTGTGGCAGACTTGTTGCAAGCTCGACTGGCAGTGTGCCAGAGGACATTAATTAGAGTGAGGCACCTGCAATTCACACTCATCCCGTCAGGTGCGAGATACTCAACGAGCACTGTGCGAGATGACACTGAGAGGGGTATTAGACGAGATTTGTGTAGACTAGAGCTTGCTGGTAAGGAACAGTGCTTTCTTGCGTTGGGAACGAAAATATGTTACTACTTATATATTTTTTGTTTTTCTTTTATTATAAGAATTATTGTTGAACACCGTTTCTTCTGAGATTCTGAGCATTAAATTATGGATTACTCTATCGTTTGTTGGTTACAGGATTGCTAGAGAATATACAATGTGTGCAATCTGCACCCATAGGATGCTGGATCAAATTCGTCTCGAAGTACCAATGAACTTATACTTTCGGGTTCGAAAGTATCAACAATTTGGTCATAAATGTCAGCAAAACGAAGAGCTTTTAGTTTCATAAAATTGCTTTTTAATATAACCTGTTCCAAAAACATTTCAAGCTCGCGTGTTTAAAGTATTTTACTTATTTGTTTTAAGTTAAATGCCAGATTATGCCGTACCTGTAGCCTATAGAGCACTAACTTTATCTTAGTTCAAGGTCATACTTAACTCATCCGTTTTTTTTAATAATATACTTTTTTATTGCACCAAGTCGGACTTATCAATCTATTTTAATTTAATCGGGATTGCTAGTAGTGTTAGTGCCGATAATGCTAGAACAGCTAGCTCAACAAAAACAATTGAATCATGATGATACAATAGTACGAGGAATTGTAAAATGAAGTCATTCTGAAGTCAAAAGACGAAATGAAGTAGTCGTAATGTAAAACAAAATGTACGCAGATGTAACGGTGTCTTGTTTCACAAAAAATGTTTTTTATGTTACTCATTCAGATGAGCTTGTAAAGAAAGATGAAAAAGAAAACACACAATGTGTTACGGTTTAATGGACTAGTTGAAAGTGTGATCTTATTTCTTTCTGATAATTTAAAGAAGTGAATAGTTAATTATGTCAAGTTAAAGATGCAAATAGCTTATCATATCAGTGGAGGTAACAACTAGATGCCATATTTCGGCATTCGGTGAAAACAGTGAAGAACAGAGGGCCATCAAACCGTAGTAAATCAAAATTTGTTTAGATGAAAAAGTTAACATGTTTATACTAAACTAAGCGTACAAAAAATACAAATGACAAGCAGACAAAAAGCCACCCCAAAGAGTCAAAACAAAAACAGAGGAAATTAAAAAACGAACATCTGTAGCTAATACCAAATCCAACCTAATTCTATTCAAACAGGATGATAAAAAGCACAACCCTATGGGAAAGTTACAAATAAAAAAAGCTCACATCCGGACCTTTAACCATATTTCAATTTAAAGGGCAAAGGAGATGTAAGTAGATGAGAATAAACTATGAAATAATAAGTTTTCTCAGATGGTTGGGATTCCCAAGGATGCAAATGTCAATATGTTTCCACAAATAGATCGTTTATTGAATAAACAAGACATAATTATGCATCAACAAGACATATGAACATGCAGATGTAGGCATTGAGAGACATGACAAAAGATACTTAAGTGGAGCTTCGGTAATGAATTCTCTCTTAACATTAAATCCATCTATTAACAAACTTGTTTCAGTAAAAGAAAGCCCGTCACGTCAAAGGTATCGGAAATTTTAATTAACCAATGCCATTTATCAACAAGTATTGGATTTGGTAATCACTGTGGGCCATTCAAATTGAAAATCAAAATTTTCTTTATGAAGAATGAGAGTGATTAACGATGTAATGTCACCGGGACCGCCCCTCGTCAAGCCACAATGTTCAAGTCATGCTATATAATAGCAATATTGTAATGCTTTGGCGTGAAGTAAATTACCTTCCACGCCATAATTAACCGTTATTACATAATATTTTAGTATGAAATGGAGGAATCGTAAGTTCAAACTACATAGCATGCAGCATCAGCATATGTCAAAGTCAATATGGTTCAATTTCAGGCTAAGTTCGAATGAAAACATTATGAAAGGCAAAGACGAAAATGTTGTGGGATACCATTTGTATATTTCTAAAGGTTCAAACCCAAAGGCGCTTTTCTAGGATATAAAAATATTCAAAACATAGTGTTATGGGCACGCGCACTCAGCCCAACACATCGCTGCACAGGATATGGTAATGGTGGCAGAGAAATGGAAGCCGTCGAATGTTCGACTATTTTAGTATAAGTTCGTTGTAAGGGCGATTTATTTTCAGCTCAATTTCCTTTCCAGACGCACCGGCGGAGATGTGATACCACTTCCACTGAATAGATACGTCGTTTAGTTGCGTTAATGTGGGTGTTTTACGTAGGCCGAATATAGTATGTTTGGGTTCGATATCATAGGCAAAACATGTTCATTGAATTGAGTAACACACATACAAATGAAAACAAAAGTGGCAGTCACATGGACGAGCCTAATTTGGGTACGCAAGGTTACAATACAAACGGTCTTTGAGGAACATGAAAGCAACCTTGTCTCAATAACATCAGGCCCGAAATAGGGGATTAAAGGTGGGATGAGATTAATTATATTAGACTCGGCTCGTCTTTGGCACTTTCAGTTAAGAGGGCGGGCTTCTTTGGGTGCGTTTCAAGGAATTAATTTCATAAATGAATCCGTCAAGATTCTTGAAGTAAATTAAGTTGGAATGAAAACTCTGTTAGATACTGTAATGAAGAAGCTTAACGTTGTCAGAGGCCTTTCTGAGGTCGGAATTTATTAATTTTTATTTTCTTATCTTATCAAGTTTTTACGATACTTTTTTCTTGTTCGCAACTCTTGAAAGCTTATTGCGAATTTTACCTTTGTGATGGTTTTAATGTTTTTCTTTTAAAAACTTTAATATAATTTCTCAAGTGTTTTTAGAAAAAAATGTTGGTTAATCCTCCAACCTGCTTTCAAAAGTTATTATAATTTCATCACAACAATTTGATACCATTTATTCACATCAACTTTCTGCACTTTCTAAATCATCTCTAATACCGATATCGCGATCAATTCTGAAACTACCTTCAATTATTGCAATTATAAAAACGAGTTTCCCGGCTTCAGTCTATATTTAAGAGTGTTTTAATTCTAGTGAAATTCCCAAATTGTCTGTGTAGTTTGCACACCATGATTTTAAAACATCTGTTCACTTGCGGGGTGTAGTCGGGGGAGTCATTTTTCACCGTCAGATGTAAATTCGTACAGCTGTCGGGGCAGGTGGCGGGAACGTGCCCGCTATTGAAGGATTACATCTTTATTGTGTTGTTTTGATTAACGAATGCATTTGTTTCAGTTGTTCATTTAGCTGTGTTTTAAAGTTCTGTTTTATAAGCTACCAGATTCTTCATCTTGTGGATTGTCAGATTCAGCTTCTTTTCCTTTGTCAATGTCTGGTACTTTAACCAGTCTTCTAAATGTGGTAGAGTGGTTCGTGTATCGTGTTTGACTTGATTGAATATTTCATGAAGGAGGTATATTTAATTCGCATCTAGTACATATATTATCTTGGTTAAAACATGATGTGCCGAAAATATGTCTATATTTTCGTACAGTAATTTATTCAAAGCAGATTCTATCTTCAGTAACATGCCCAACATAATTATTTACGAAGCTTGTTTTAAGACGAACATATTTCTTCAAGCCAAAATATGTTCTAAGACATTGGCATCTGTTATAATTTTCTGCTCACTTTGCGTCACATTAATATTCCTAAAACGTTCTCAGCCATTATTTTGAGTTGAGTTTACTCGATACGTTTTACCTAAGAACTGTTTAAGTTAACAATGTGTTTGCCGTACCAAGTTACAGCCAATACAGTAACAAATGGAAGTATTGTATTACATTTTACCACTTACAAACTATGTTTAAGCTCGTTGCTATGTTCCACTGATGCGTAAAATTGTTATACTTTATTGCTTTGCTTGTTTTCTTTTTCAAGAAACGTGTTATTATGAGTAACAGTAATATTGCTTTCGTCTATAGACTTTTGTTCTCACTTTTTTTGCTTAACACTACCATAACGACTTACTGCCACTTCTTTAGAAAGAGTTGTAACAAAACAAAACACAACAGTGATTTTCTCTGTGTAAGGCAAAACTTTAATGACCAAGCAATATCTATAAGTCACCAGTATGCACCACGTGACACTGTGAATTATGAGCTTTCCAATCTTGGACTATAATATCAAAGGCTATCTTCGTCAAGCGGGCGTCACAGTCGATATTCTCAATAGCCGCACCTCGAGTAAGGATAGAGAAATTATGAAAACACCTAGAGAGTCGATAGTTATCTCAGATACTGATGTCGACTATCCCACAGTTGTCAGTACTAAGTCGGCGCGAGCGCAGGTTGCCGTAAAAGGCGAGGACCGTCTACGAGATACAGGCGATCATAATCGATGGAAAAACTCGGTCCTACGAGCCGGACTTGACCTCTTTGGAACTTAGACACCCATTACTTCACGTAAAGCTTCTGATCCAACAATATTCTTTTTGAAGATACTTATCGTATTTTTTGGTTAGTGTCAAGTTCTTTTAGCTGGAGAAACGTGACCCATGACAGTTTCTTTTGTGAGATTATATCGAGGCCCTTAAAAGTATTAACTGCAGAATAATGGATCTTAAATCTCAGCAGCTGTAAGCAAACTCGACGAGATTGTGAGATAAAGAGTCGTATGTATCGCAGAGTGGCCTCGGGATGCGCTTGCACATCTGCCTGCCCACGTGCCACCCTCGCCCGCGCAGGTTTCTCTTTAGCTTTTTTGTTATTTTCTCAACGAACGCATTCATCATTTACGGGCAGATGCATACAGTAATAACATGTTACCTCTGGTAATTCATTCTTTAATTAAATTTCTTTCTCCCCTTTGTTTTGATTCTGATGCGTGGGCGTCATTTGGTTTGTTTACCATTACAATTATTTTTAATTTTGAAGCTCCCATTCCATTAAGGTACGTTTGGTTATCGTGTGAGTCTCTTTGGCCTGAATTTGGGCTCACACATGTGCGGAACGGTGTCTGTTTTTTGTCAGTCGACATCTGAGGTCTACTCCGTAACATGTGCAAAATTTATGTCCCTCGCCATCAGCAACAGGATGTTGGAGATTGTACGGATTCTTGATCTATTCAACGTCTGACGTTTTTATAGTTTTATTAATGCTACGTGTCACAAGGATGAATTAATTTATTGTTCGCGTCTCGCAAACAGACTTACAGACGTATACCGATGTTGATCAATGTACATTATATCAAGTAAACATAATATTCGGATTAATGATTAGTACCTATGTAAACTACAAGCCAAAATTTGCTACTCTGTCGAAAGCTTTGTTAGTGACTATTCACAACATGTTATAAAGGGCTTTTCATCTACAAATCGAGCCATGGGCATGCTTATAGCTTTGTTGTGTAACCTCTATGGCGGTGATTAAATCTCACCATTATTATTAACTGGCTCCATTCAAACACCCACTGTCGTTCTAGGCGGTTCGGAACTATGCCGTCCACCCACAGCGGCTGGTCCCGTAGGCGCACCACGGTCACACACACTAGCTTTTATTCATATATCGACTTCTAAACTCAACTCACTAGGTTCGATTGTTCGCGCTAACTCAAATTTACATTCGGAGAGTCAATGTCGCCTGACAGACACAAGGTCCGCCATTGTTTTGGCCGTTTTGGTGGTCCGGATGGAATATCGCCGCGCTCATTTGAATATTTTAATAAATAAACCCTGGCTCCTCTCCGAATCCTTTATCCCGTGCCAGATCTCCCGTGTGCTGCCACCACGTAATGTGTGTACGAATGGGTCGTGCGTCGTGCAAGCCAAGATCATCAGATCATCCAGGTGAATAACAGCATACCAACAGTAACAGTGAACATATCCATAAGAACACATGCAAAAACTTATTGGAAGACTTTATTTACCATTAATTTTCATGTTACTATTCAAGAGGACCATCGGCTCGGTTTACACAACTTTTTTAGTAAAAAGTTTCGGCACTAGAAACACATATTCATCATAGTCGAACGTCACAAACACTGCAGATAATCCGATCCACTCGTAATTGGAGTGCACTAAGTTTTGTCACAAGTTAGTAAACACTCGTCTGAGAATCGCACCACCGAAACGCGCGTCTGTCCTTGCGCTGAGCGATTGGTAGACTGGCGCTGGCCGGGCGACGCACGCGGTGCGGCCGGCGCGGCGCGGCCCGGTGTTGCCGCGCGGTAGCTCCCCCCCTTCCCGCGCGACAGTCCTGAACACTGCACCCAACAAATCCGACGATAGCTCGATGGAACTGTCGTGACTCGAAACCCACCTTTGTATGAAATTTCTTGTCGTTTTTACGCGGGATTTCGTTTGAGGTCGTGATTTGACGGACGCGCGATACGCTCGTGTGGGCGCATGGCCCCTGCGAAGCCTGTTCGGTAATATAATAAATCGAAGTACAATTTATTTACGCTACGATACGAGACCGTTATCTGGCGTGTGGCACTCGGTGGTGCAGCGGGAGTGTCGAGCGCATCGATAACGATGCGACACAATCACATTCCACCATAACACCGTGAAAGATGATCTCATAGATACAATGTGGACCACTCGTACCAACGATAATAATATTTTTCCAGATGTGAGTATCAAACAACATGTCAGCATGTATAAAGGAAGACATGAACTCGTAAAATTGAATGCTATAAAGATGGATGAAGCTCGATTACATTTAAAAGTTGAGAGGTCCAATCGATTAATCATTCTAGATAGAAAGACGATGACTTCTAAAATATCAAAAAATTATGTGATAACATGAATTATCGTGTTTTGAAATATATGCTTTGAATATTGGCCTCTAAGATTACTGAGCTAATTTCATTTGATGAAGAGTTATTTCGCGAAGCCCTTCGGCCAATATTTCAATTCCATCCATTATTTTACTACACAAGCCGTCAGCTTTCGCACAGACAGTTATTATATCCTCAATCCGTCATCTATCATGAGGCTTTCTTTGCGAACTATATAAACCTGTGTTTCAAATTTAATTTTTGAAGAGGATCCTCCTGACCCAAAATTTTACCTTTCACGCTAAAACGGAGTCTCCCACTCAAGTAATTAGATACATAATCCCATCCCGGCACACAGATCGTACAGAAGCGATAAATTGTTAAACTAGTTTGGGATCAGAGGCATCAGAGCCCGTCTATCAGCTTGGGGCTCTCTACTTTTAGTTTTGTTTTCTGAATAAGTTCTGGGAAGGTCGGACCTCAAGGACGTCTGACGGGTCACGATTCCACTTCGCCCGTTATTATTAACATTATTTGATGGGAGCTAGACGTTGATATTAAAACTTCGCGTTTTGTGTGGGATTAACAGAATCGAGTTCTAATTAGTTCTGGTAAAATTCAACTTTTGCAATTTATCATTAAACTTGATGTCCGTGTCAATAATAAATTAAGGGTATTACTCTGGTTCGAAATCAGAGCGAATGGAAAGTGAAGCCTCAGTTTTAAGTTTTAAGTGTCGAGTCTCATAATTAGGATCTTTTCGAAAACTGATAATTAGCTAATAAAACCGGTGTTCTTGGTCATTGCACTCGCTCAGTCGAAAGGGACCAAGATACGCGTTTCAAGAAATTAAGATTGGATCGAACATTTTTGCAACTTGAGGCTACTTTCAAACTACATATTGCGATGGTGAATATTAAAAAACTTGGAAAGAATTGTACAATTTTCGTAATTTCTCCAGTTAAACACTTGGAGGAATGATTTAATGAGTTCCTTAATTGCGTTCGTGTATTGAAAATTATATGCCATTTTGCAATCTGTACTTTCAAACCAAGTTTGTTTTTCGCCCAGTAAAACGTTTAATTTAACTTTATTAAATGGAGCATTGTAAAATATTATCTTAAAACATATTGATGTAAGGTAAATACACGTGTGACATGTAATTTCCGCTCCTTTCAGATACTAATCTAACTTTGCTGCGTAAACTTGCAAAACATATTAATGAATTAATGAGTCTCGTATATCATAGTATGTTACAGTCAAATGGTATGTTTTCTCATGTTTACAGTTCATATCTCCTATCGAGAAGAAATACTTCTTCAATAATTTTCGTGTTTGCTTCGTCGCTTTCATTTTTGTCCATTGAGAATTCAGCAATCATAGCATTATTGAAAAATCTGAGGATTCAAATATCCATTTTGCAATTTCTTTTCATCGCATTGGTCTTTAGAGTTTTATATGTTCAAAATAAAGTACAAATTGAGAAAGGCTTCGTATTTTCTCTACTGACTTTTCCTTTTGCAATATTCATTCCCCCGCCACAATATTTCATCGGTTGAGTTCATAATCGCGTCTACCTACGCTTTTGGGAGCCCTACTTGTCATGTGGCCACGCATTCTGTCTTCACCGGTTCCCTTTGTTGACATATCGTATCGTATACAATTTTATTTCTGTCCCACTTTCAACTGGTATGTGGTATACAATACAAACAATCGTTTGGATACCACATTTTTTTCAAGTCGCAGCTAATCTATTCTTTAAATAAACTATTAAGACCAAAATAGAAATAATTATTGGTAATATTACCCATATTATTAAAATTGGAGATTCATCATCAATCATTATTGTTTTTTCTGGCAGCGATCAGTTATGGTTTATTAATTTAATTATTAAGGCAGTATGAGGTAACATGTTCCAAAACAGGTACAGTATCTTCTGCCTGTGGCTTATCGATAATCTCATAATTAATAGTTTATATAAAATTCTCATACTTATTGTATAAAAAATTACGGCGACTTAAAGCCACAATTTTTTTTTTTACGATCCGTTCACCCATTTATAATATTTACCTGCAGAACGGGAAATTGAGTGATTTCTTCATATTTTTTTAAACATTTGTCTTTGTATCGGTTCAAAAAGAGCATCAAGTTACCTAACAAACTATCAGTAGGTACCTACTTGATTTTGTTGTAGATCTTCTATAGACCTTTGAACGGGTAACAAAGAATGAGATAAGCATCAGTACATTAAAAGAAATATCGCGAATAATCGATGTCATTTGTCCCTATCGGAAAGTCCTTTAACGCTTACATTTTTAGTTTCGATATGGTGAAAATAAAAGACCAATAAATGGCGCCGGCGCAACGGACATATTTCTTCTGGATTCGTTAAACATTTGAATTGTAATCGACCACTTAAAATGCAAATACAATATTTTTTACGAATGAATCAGATATAATCTCCCCTTAGTTTCCATGAATTTACATTGATGATTTATAAATATTTTCTGAAACATGCTTGGAAATTTGAGCATTATTTTGACAACCTTCTTCGAGATAAATCGAAATTGCTGTACTGGGCAAATACATGCGAGCAGCGGCCGGCAAAAGTTGTATGAAAATCCATATCAGTCGTATTTTGCGGCCAAATAAATTACATAGTAAACTCATACGTGTCGTGTAATTTCAAAATGGAACGATCTTTCACTCCGAAACAGCAACCAAGGAGGTAACTTATCAAAATATTTATTTAAATTTTGAACTGGCTTGAAAATATAATGATGTTTATTGAAAAAAAAAACAAATAAACTCTTTAACGCGGGAAAAAATATTGTTAATTTTTTGTTTGTCATTGATTTTGAAAAGTAATTGTATTTCACAAAAAAGTTCTGCCTATGTACTACTTAGTTTTAATTTCCGCGTATTATTTAAGAAAAGTACTAGGTATACAAGCCTTGGCCACAACTAGGCATTGATGGACTTACGTAACATTTACACGTTCGTCCATCAATGCCTCTTTTGCTGGTCGCTGCAGTAATGTACTATAGCTGCACGAGTGTTTAACAAAGTACAACGAATCTTCTTAAAGACAGATCTCAACGTGTTTTTGCAATCAAAAGAAAAACAAAATAGGATAGTAAAGTTATTAACTGCAAATTAAACCCAATGAACGACTATCAAAAGGGCAAGAGCGATACAAATAAACGAAAGACGCAATCTGGCAATAAAACGTCTGTTTCAGCATCACTATGTGTAGCCGGAGTACAGAAATAAATTAAATAATAATTAATCCGTCAAGCCGTTCGTCCGTAATGGACGACGCGGCATGTTCATTAACAAGACTTTTTCCACATATTTTTGTTCGGTCCTTTTTTAATTGAGCTTTCATTCAACTGATTGTCTGTAATGGACTTACTTACAATCTCATTTAATTAATTATAGGTGTATTTAAATTGGTAAACAGGCGCGTTCTAGAGGTGTCAAGGATGTTGCTGTGATTTAAGATGTGACATCATCGCTAAGATTTTTTAAACGCGGAGGGAAGGACCAAGCTTTTCTGGTCCTTCCCTTTTATACGTCAAAAACGTATTCGCAGCGAGGTAATTGAGTAACACTAGCAATGGTTTTCTTTTTTTATTTTGACAGTTCAACAACATGCATTGCGTTATTTACGTTGTTGTGCAGACAAATTAGAGTAGTCCACTGCTGGGCATATGCCTCTCTAATTGCTCGCTATTTAGCTAGATTCTCGGCAACTCTCATCTGCATCATAACTTCGCCCGTACTGGGCTGAGCGGAAGGGCGTGTCAGATTTTTACTGACTAAAACCCACCCGTGTTCCTACAGTTGCCTGTGCCAGGGCCACGGTAACTCTTTCGAACAACTCGCGACCCTGCCTTACGTTTGCCGATTCGCGGTATTCACTCAAGAACACGTCTACCCCAGCATTGTCCCCATATTTATTATTAAACATGATTTCATACAACGCAATCATGTTTTATATCACAAGCGTCATTTTATCTACTGATATGTTTGTAATCTGTGCGTTACCTATGTAACTAATCACGTTCCTACTTTGTTGGTTGGATCGGAGGCCCTGTCGGAATATTAAATCGTGTTTATTTTTATATCTGACGGGGTCGTGCGTTGATTGGCATTCCGTTTGCATTTAATTAGGTAATAATAGGTAAGCGAAGACGAGGTTTGTAGAAAGACGAGAAAATTATTCTAAAGTGGTTCGTGAGGTCCTGCCTATTTGAAGAGTCCTTTCTGTTTCGTTTAGCGGTATGACTTTGTTAGAGTTCATTACCGCTGTATGCTGTCTTGAAAGCTACTATTTTGTAGGCAGAATATGTATGTAACATTTCTGATTAATAGAATAGAATAGAATACTCTTTATTATGTACACCATATAAAAAAGTCAAAAGTCAAGAAAGAAAAAAAGAAGAAGAAAGACAAGAAAAAAAGAAGTCAGAAAAAAAAGAAGAAAAAGTCAGAGTGAGGAAGTCACTTTAATCAAAGTTATCTCGGATTAACACTAATGATATTGTTGAATATAGTCATTTATTCCTTTTCATAGACTGTAACTTTGAAGCTTGATATTTATATAGGTACAAAAACTAAAATTATTGCGCTGTATCGACATACGTTGTTTAGACGATGGTCCGCGTGTGACTGAGTCTATTGGACTTGGTTCAGTAGAACCGCGCGCTGTGATCAAGTAACGTATCTTCTGCTAGTTAATTCTGAATATACATGTAATACAGTCAAAGTGCAGTTAAAAGCGCAATAACAATACTTAATCTACAGTTAACAGTTTTTAGTTTCAGTTAGCTTCAAAATTAATCACCTTCGCGCCCATTACCTAACTTGTAGCAACTTTTTTAAATGTTTTTCGTTCGTTTCTAGTCCTTAATTATTTCTTTACTGTCTCGCGAAACGGTAAGTAAACAGTTAACAACTTCAAAGAAATAATGACTCAGAAACCGAACTCTTGGTGCATTTATACATCTTATTTAAATGTATCCATATGAGTCAAGAAATAACGGTGATATTTGCTTGTGATGTGAGTTTACGAAACTTTTTCCTTGGTCTTTTGGTTTTTTTTTAGTGTGTCACAGTTTAAAATGCCATTCAGTTTTGCCTTTGAGACTACTCCTTTGCAGTTTGTTGTAGACTAGCTTCCGACCGCGAGTTCGCCAGCGTGATATGTCGATAAAACACCTACGTCCTTCTAGGGTTCAAAGTATCCCTATACCAAATGTTATCAAAATCGGTCCAGCCGTTTCGGAACCAACAGCCTGAGAGATATAAAATTTAAAATCGTTTTTTTTTTATAAGTACTGCATATACTTGCATACACATTTAGTAAAAAGCTGTTATTCTGACATTAAAAACAGAAACTGGATGTATAGATGATTGTTAAGGTTACTTATTCACAGCACTGGTCCTAGAGAGGCACATTCACGATCAAATTTGAATGACATAAAACCGTTGCACATTGGTAGGTAAGTTATTGTAATAAAGTATAAACTAGAATGACTGCCGTGATTTTTATAAAACTATCGGGAATAATTCTAATTTATAAATTATCTTACCGAGATAAGAGTTACATTCCAATGACTTACTTATGGTTTTACGATGATCGTGAATGTCCTACCTAAGTCTAGACGAAACAGAACCTAGTTCTGTCCATTTAAGTCTAAAATAAGCCATTACACGATCTGATTCCTTATAATCCCAGCTTCTCCTTTTTTGCGGAAACCTCAACGTGGCAACTGTCATGTTTTTGAGCGAAAATGACTTAACATCGCGCGAATGGAAGCTCGTTTTAAAACTCCTTAAGTGGAGAGAAGGACCATATATGAAGAAATCCAGGTTAATATATCCTACTTGTGTCAGCCAATCAATATTTGTAACGAAATGATTTGTTTTTAAACCAGAAATAAGAACCGTCGCTGAATTAAAACAGTTACAACGTATCCGCAAAGTTGGAAAAGTTATTGTGGAAAATAAAATTGTGACTGCAGGAAATAAACGACGAAATCTAGGTTGACGGGCTCTACGAGGCTCCTTTCAGTTAGGGGGTTTATTTTACTATAGTGGGTGGGGTGGTTTTCTCTACGTTCATAACAATACAATGTCAAGACAAGTATACTTTTTACTACTTTTTATTATTATTTTGTTTTTCTTTTTATTTAAGTAGGTAAAGAAATACAGTAAAACGGGGCTACTTTGACTTCCAGGGTTACTTTGACAAGGCCGATCACAACGCTATGACGCGTTCCCCACACCCCGCGCCTCGCGCAATATTACTCGAGGTCACGCACACTTGCTGAGCACACGTGAAAACCGATTTTGGCGCTCTGTTAAAGTAGTTCCAACGCCTGTCAAAGTAACCCTTGAAGTCAAAGTAGCCCCGTTTTGCGGTAGCTATGTCAAGTGCCTATCAGTTACAAATATTGGCTTGTGACTTTGCTGCGGAGGGACACTGATCTCTAAGATACAGGGTCACCCCTAGTTTGGAGATCAGGGCTTAAATGTATTGTGCTTAGCATAGCCACTTAGTTATAATATAACATTGTTTTAGTATGTACTTAGGCTTTTCTTCAATAAACATTTTTTATTTATTATATTTATTTTTATACGACAATAAATTAAAACACTGGCAATAATGGCCTCAAAGTATTTTGGAACTATCAAATAAATCCTAGCTTAGAAAAAAGGTATTTTTTTCAAATAAACTAAATAGGGATATATAGATGGGCCGACTATGGGTTTTGCCAATCTTTGACTAGCTATTGTGACCAAGCTAATGGATATATTTGATTGAATTTTCGTATGCAGACTGGGGACGTCATTAGATGTACTCAATTTAATTTATTGTTGTATTGTCTTCTCCACCTTGTATTGTATGTATAAAGACCCTTATACCCGTTTTCACTAACACAAGGCGTGTTATGCCTAAATATGTTTGCACTGTTGGAACTTTGAACTCTCGGCGCAAAGCCGAACTTTAAAAAATCCAAAAGCGCGTTTTTATTAAGGCATACATTAGCTGTTAATGATTTTGTTTAGGCAACCATGAAGCCTACCTGCTCCCAAAACAAATACAAACTCGTCCATTCATTAAGCTGTATGAAACGCCCGCGCATGTAATTACGTGTCGTTGGCCCGTGATGCTAATTCATGAAGCATACCTACCTACCAACCGGGAGGTATTTCATATGTAAATGCGTTGTTCCTGCCAAGATCCAATTATTTGTGCTTGGGTCCGCGGGAAACGAAGATAAGTGCGAGTTATAGGTAGCACAAGTTTTACTGTTTTTGTGGGTCTTAAGTTATTTTTATTTGTTTCAATTTCATAATGTTCGATTATGAATTCATGACAAAAGATTATAATTATGACCAGAAAATGGGTGAGCTACCTACTGAGACTAAGATGGATGATAGAGATGTAGGTACCTATACGAAAGAAGACAATGCAGCTGGTGATATCACATAAGTTAGATAATAGTCCAATAAACTCATGCAGCAAGAGGATTGTTGACCAAAAACGACCAACCAGCTAACATGAGAAATTTTGAACGATGAATTCAATTGTTTAGAAGAAACATCGAGGAAACAAACCATAATTGGATGTAACCTTGTAAGTTGTCTGTAGTATAACTCGTAACAATCAGTCTCATTTCTATCTTAGATCAGTCACAACAGACATGTTATTCCAGTTCCATAGACTTTGTCTTACCAGACAGTACATATAGACACACAACAAAAACAAAACATTTCATACATAACAGTAGGACTGCGATAAGCCGGTGCCGACCCGTCTGCAAACAGTCGATTGTTTGCATTGAGCAACAATCGTTACTCCATGATTGATCGATACCTAAACAAGTACATCCTTATCATTGTTCTGATAATACTATCGATAATTTATTGGAATTCTTTCTACCTCGCCGATGTTGTTTACACTTTTATTGCAATCGACGATACGTACATTAAATACTTCTTTGTGGTATGTGTGGAGTTAAAGGTGACTTCATTTACGAGAACGTGTACAGTTTACGACATAATTATGTGTTTACATTCACTTATCATTTATATTATATTGCGGTCAGTAACCCATATACTTAACGTGATGTCTACGTGGCCCAAAGGGTCAAAGATGAAGGGACATAAACAGTTTCTAAATACTTAATAAATAATACAAATAATAAAAACTTTATTGTTCAGGAAAAACATTACAATATTCAAATAGCACTAGCCTCCATACTAGGATTACCTGTGTCATCTCCTTCGTCTTATAAGATTATTAGGTACATAGTAGGTAGGCTCATACATAGCACTGGTGGCACCTATGATTTCTGAGGCGACAATAGTCGAGTATTCTTCCAATTTAATAAATTCATCTAAACAGTAATTAACTTAGGTGTATTAAATTGAAACTTGTAGAGCAATAGTAATTTGAGTTACTAAACGTGGCATGGAAGGTATTGAATGTTACGTTTGATTTTAATACAAAATTCAAACGTACCATTCTCGCGTTCATTCGACTTCGGAAGTTGCACCACCCAACTTCCACCTCCTGCCATTCGAATTTACATCAAAGACTCCTGAACTATACCTAACACAATAGTCAAAGAGATACACAGGAAAGTAGCCTAAATGTCCGCTAACAAATAACAATGTATTTTAATGTAAATTTCCTCGACGTCACCCAATACTGTTGTGGTATAAAGCTATAGGCTTATACACGTAGCGTCACAGAATAAGAAAACTGTACGAAGCCCTTTGTGTATACATCTAAGCTCGCGACCTATTACATGGCGAAATGTGGGTGTACTATAGTTTCACCACTGCCTAACTCCGCTTATGTTATAATCATCTACACCCTAAGATGCGCGTTCGCCCAAACAAAAGCAGGGTTGGCAATTTTGGAGATGATACAGCGCCAAGCGCAAGCGCGTAACTTTCGACTCAAGAGATGTCATAATCCTGATACCCTGGCAGCGTTGAACGTTTCCTACGCCCTAAAAGTGTAGGCATTTAGAATTCGATCAGAGCGGGATTATCTCCTTAATAGAAATCTTAAATTTACTGACAGACAACTTACAGCCGAAAAAAGTCTTGAAGCAAGAAATTTTGCATAAGTATTCATATAAGGAAGGATTTTTGCAAATTCGTTCTTCGAATAGGGAAGTAAAGTTTGTATGGAAGATGGTAATTTTTTCCGATGTGAAATCGCACGCCGCAAGCTTATCTCTTCTTTAAATTCTTACTCTACGGTAGCGTTCCATCTCATTTGACACAAAAACTCGGTAACTGGATAGTAAGTTTCCCCGCGCGCTAATTGGCCGAGCGCTACAGTATAGGATTACGAAGTAGGACGACAATGAGTTTTCGACAATTTTGCGACGAATTGTGTTAAGATTAGCTACTGTGAAACTTGAGGGTCGTTATGTGAGAGTAAACGGTATTGTGTTGGCTATTTGTGTTTAGGAAAATTGCTTATGGCTTTTTAAGATGGCGTGATTTGAAAATTTATAGGAATTAAAACGTGAGGGAGTTATTCTTTTAAAATTTTGTCGGATTCAATGGTGACCGGTGCTGGATACCTTAAATTGGTATCTAATAATCACCTAGCCAAAGTTTAGCCTAGGAATCTGTTACATTATCTTTGGTTAGGTATCTTCTAGACGGAGAGAAAGACCATAGAATATATGGTTGGATTATGTAAGAGGTGATATATAAAAAGGAGTGAATGACAGAGCGATAGCGGACAGGGGAGAATGGAAGAAAAAAAAAACGTTTTGCGCCGACCTCATGTACCTCATGTAACTTAAATACTCATACGTTTTATGGCACTCATGTGTTACGTCGATGTTACATTCAGGAGTCCAGCACCTGACATGAACCCAGTTAGGTCACAGCAATTAACAAAGCATTAAAATTACTTTACTTTCTTTACATTTTGTTCCCAATAAATGAAACAGTTTGAGAGCAGTGGTGGCCCAGGGGTATCAGCCGCGACTTACAAGTTGTAGGTCGTAGGTTCGAACCCAGACAGGCGCTTTACTTTGTATAAATTATTTCATCATCACTGCTCTCAAAACGGTGAAGGAAAACCGGCATGTCCTAGAACCAAAAATTCGAAGACATTTGACATCCACCAACCCGCACTGGGCCCGCGTGGTGGATTACGGCCCACTCCCTCTCACAGAGAGGAGGCCTGTATCCCAGCAGTGGGAACGTTATAGGCTGATTATGATGAAACGAAACGATTACGATTTTATTGAGTTTAAATTTAATAAAAAGAAAGTAACATGGACAAGGGCAGGAACTGTAGAAAAAAGATGATGCTTAGGTACCTTCTATTTAAAACTTCCGAAATAATTTGACTGTCATATAAAAATAATAAAAAAAGCCATAAATCGTGGTGTTCCTACAGGGCTACGGCGTGTCATGCCGTCAGCGTGAGGCTATTTTCGACAATTTTATTTGCATATTTTAACGCTCAATTGATAGGGGCCTATTAATTTAGGGTAGGGTAGGGTCCAATCTACCGTAATATATTTATATTCTACGAAGCCCTGTGATACCTCCGATAAATTGATAAATGTATAGAAATTTTATTCAAGTTTAACTAGGTTTTTCCCGCAACTTAGCCTGTTTTTCAAGTATTTTGTATAATTTGCATAATTGTCATCATGTACCCATGATTATTGTGTGTAAAGCAGTGAAAACTACGTAATTCTGTCATAAGCTTTGAAAGGTGAATCCTAAAGTGCCTAAATTATGATGAGTTAATATAACTTAGGATAAGTGCATTTTGTTTATTGTTCCGTTGGTAAATAAAGATAGGTACCTATTTGAAAATGAAATGAAAAGTATTTTGTATGTCATAATTTTTTAATACAAATATACAGGATGAAAAAAAGCCTATGTGCTGCTCCAGGACCCAAGCTCTCTATCTGTCAAATGTCCTAGTGATCGGTTCAGTGGTTTAGCCGTGAAAAGGTGACAGACAAACAGACAGACGCATTCATATAATTATAATCTTAGTAGATCGGGTAGCATTAATGTGATAACACTCTATTACTCTATTAATCTAATTAAATCTTAACTTGTTAACTTAATTGACTTAAAGATAACTTCTCTAGAATTTTATTTTAACTAATATGATCTGATTTAAAGATTGATTCCGATCATTGATAGTTTTATTTAATTATTCTAATTAAGTATGTAAATCATTTATCTAGTAGATATCAACAGTTTCCATCAACTGATAAGCCTGTATTAAACTACTTTCATAAGATAAGTGTTATATATCATTTGATAAGCATCTTTCTTTGTGCATATCGGAAATACCATACTCAAAACTTCCGTGATTCACTGGCAAGATAATGCATTAGAAGATAGTTAGATAAAAGTAACATAGGTATAATTAATATGGAAAGTTTTATCTACAATTTTAAGGAATTTACGCTCCTGAGCGGCTAGAAGTGTCTATGGATTGGGGGTATTCCTCGAAACGCACCAAAAATATACCTCGAAAAAAAAATTAAATAAAAATATTATAATTTTATTCCTCGAAATGAATCAACGATGAACCATAGAGAAGAGGATGTAGGAGTCGTAATAAATGATATCGATAGACGTTTCATTTAGTGTGTTTCAAAGTAGGTACGTTTCGAGAAATAGGTACCCCGTGGACTGAAGAGTGTATAATTATGAAACGAGAGCAGTGTGGTGGCCCAGTGGTAATGGCGCCGACTTACGAGTAATAGGTCGTGGGTTCGAACACAGGCAGGCGCTTTGCTTTGTGTAAATAATTTTATCACAACTCTCAAAACCGTGCAGGAAAACATCGTGAGGAAACCGGCATGTCCTAGAACCAAAAATTCGAAGACATGTGACATCTACCAATCCGAACTGGGCCCGCGTGGCAGATTATTAGCCCACTCCCTCTCGAAGAGAGGAGGCCTGTGTCCCAGCAGTGGGAAAATTATAGGCTGATTATGTATACGTAAATAAGCCACGCCCATAAAACTACCATTTATTTTCGATTTATTTCCGTTGGATCCCGCTTTTGAATCCCATTTTAATATTTTTGGCGTTGGATCCCGCAAAACATTATTATGTATTTCCGTTGGATCCCGAATTTAAAAAATGCAAGATAATTACGTTTTATTGTCGTTGAATCCCGAAAAGTATTTCCGTTGGATCCCGAATGCTCAAAAAAATCTGAATGCGGGTACTTTCAACAACAAAATTGTTTATAATAAAATGAGGGGTTCACTAATGTTTCACCAAAACTCCATTGACAAATTAGTTTACAATCAACGTTTCGTATACTATTTATTTCACAAACAACTCATTTTCTATATAATCTAGTCGTTTCTGGCACTCGCCGGCCGCTACCGCGGCACCGCTCGCTTCGCTCGCTCGGCTCGTGCGTAGGGGTCACAGTTTTAACCTAACCTAACCTAACATTGTTTTTTTTTTAAATAATTAACCTAATCTAACTAGTTTGGTTCCGGGTACCCCACTAAAAATAATCTCTTTTTATTGTTTGATAAAGGTAAATCACTTTTCTTCTGAAATGTACACATGTTGTTATAATATGGGATTCAACGGAAATAGCAAACGGGATCCATCGTTAATACCTAAAAAATGGGATTCAAAAGTGGGATCCAACGAAAATAAACGTTATTTTCAAGGTAGGGCCTTAATCCAACAGTGCGCTTTTGTTTAGGTATTACCGTTTCCCTGAAGGTTCATTAGAAAACCAGCGTCAGACAGCATCCGTCTGGCATGAATGCTGAAATTAACATTTTTGGCGCAGCCGTGAGGCACACACTAAGTATTGTTGTCTGAAACATATTTTTTTATTAATTTTGTGTTTCACGAACTATGCCCAAATAAACTTTTTTCTTTCTTTAAGTGTCGCCTCCTAGTGTTAGTGAAAACGGGCATAAGTTCCTATCACAATCAGCTCATCTATCTGAACAACACTGCCTAAAAGACTATAACAACATAACACCAAACAAACATATATGTTTCTAACACTATATCAAAAATGATAGAGATAAAAGTCACGAGTCCCGACAACCCATAATTTCACGTTTGGCTGGTCCGCTATACATCCAAACCGAGTAATGCCGAATCTAAATTTATAATTAATGTTTTCGTGGCATATGGCATGTGTTGAATGAATTATTTATGACTGTTTTGTGATAAAAATAACAGCAATTATTCGGGCTTTGGGTAGGCGTAACGGAAAGGAAGTTGAAGTACGGAATTTACACTTTTTTGAGTTCAATCGAACATAGAGGATGGTCACTATCTCACTCAGGACCAAAACTAGAGAGCTACAAGGATCGTTGACGCTTGATTGACATTGACAGGGGGCGCTGTTGTTAAACATAAACGGCCTTAATAGAAAACAAGGTTTATCTTTCGACCCATGTTTAAACCATAAAGACTATAATCCGACAAAGTCCTAAGTGTTCTTATTACAAAAACTGACGTTAATCCCGAGTCTAAGTTGTCAATTTTGCATTAAGAACTTTACGTTTGTTGAGATAGATTTCAAAATACAGTAACTGTCTCGAAGGCTTAGGCATTCGTTTTGTATTAAGACGGTAATTATTGTGCAACTGTTTTGAAAAAACAAGATGGATGGCATTCGTTCCGACCGTTGTACGTCATCAACAATATCCATAAACAGCTAAAGTCAGTCTATATGTCTATCAGTCACCTACTTAAAGATCTACACAATTGTCTCATTGTCTCCTTTCTTATTAACGTGTAAAGTCCCGTAAAGTATTTTTGATATCTATCGAGCCCATGACAAGATAACCTGCAGTGTGTACGATTAGCGACCAAAGTCGATTAACATGGTGAAAAGCGTTATGCCCCCTCCATGCGACTTTCTGAGATAGTTTTCATGATTTTTGAGGGTGCTGAAGCCAATAGTGAGGTCAAATTGAAAATCCAAGATGACGATAACTTTAAGAGAGCTTCTAAAAACTCACACTTTCTCTCTCTGTCTCATTCTATTATAAACGACTGTGTGCATGCGAGTATCGCCAAACTACGTTCTTGACGGAAGTCACCAACCGCACACGTTTTAAAAATATAAATTATTCTGCTCAATAAATAAGATTTAAAAAAAAACTGAAGTGTTTATCGACTTTTTTCGCTGACTGTACCTATCTGAGTGCACTACTGATAAAGCTCTTCCACAAGCACTACAACTGCTCATTTTCCACTGTTACATACTTTACACTTTCCTGGAAAATTGTTTATTACGTGAGATAGTTATTTCCATAGAATTGTTTACTGATGATTTATTGCACTTGGGACCGAAAGCTTGTCATACCTGTGAAGTGATTTCTTTGTATTAGGTATGTGAATATCGATTATCGATCTGATATTCATATCAGAATAAGTATATTTTTCCTGTTTATGAAAGAAAACTCTTATTTAAACATGATTAATATTCAAGTCCATACAAATTGAATTGATTGAATTATTCAATCATCATTGTCATCTAAACTAATATTATAAAGAGGTAACATTTTTGCTATTGTTATTGTTGTTTGTTTGTTCTATTATATTTTGTTTGTCAGAGGTAATCCTAATCTCTGCCAGTACCTCCAAATTCTGAAAAAAAAAATCGTTCACTGATAGAATTCTACACTATTGACGTAGGATACCCAGACGAAATCGCGGACAAAAGCTAGCTAGGTAGGTATTTAGGTAACATATTGTCTGCGGTGTCTGAAAGTACAACTTATACATTTTAATCGCCTTTCGATTTTCCTAGAGTAATTTCTTCGGTACAAGAACTGCAAAAATAAAAGCTTTAAAGGAAATACGTCTTTATTGCTGGAACAAAAACTAAAAAGTTAAATGATTTGGTCAAATGGGTCGGCAACAGAAGAGGCTTCAAATAACTTGAAAGTTTTTACAAAGAACATAATTATTATGAACGTAGTATAAACGTGGGTTCTTAATTTTCTAATACATTGTTGCAACGTATTAAATTATTTGAGAGGAAAGAAAATTGCACTTCTGTCTAGAAATATGATATATTGCCCGTTTAATTAATAAACGCAAGAAAGGAATATAGGAAATATGTAGGAAGAGGCAGTAAAGAACATAAAATAATTGATAATATTTTCTAGTTAGAAAATCGAGAAAGTAGCTCGAGTACATAGTTAAAACTAAGCAGTTTGAATTATCACTACATAATATAAAACAAAGTCGCTTCCCGCTGTCTGTCCCTATGTATGCTTAGATCTTTAAAACCACGCAACGGATTTTGATGCGGTTTTTTTTATAGATCAGCAGCAGAAAAAAATCAGCTGTTCCCTACAATTATGTTCGCATAACTCGTCAAAATGTAGGGACCTGCAGCCTAATTGCGGAACGCCAAATCGTCAAATGATTCTGATCAGTTGGCTTCATTTCTATCACAATTGGCTTCATTTTACGATTTTCGAATTGCGAAACTCTAGTTTATTATGAAACCAATTATGAACGTTAAGGCCCTGCGCAGAAACTAGAGTTTCGCAATTCGAAAATCGTAAAATGAAGCCAATTGTGATAGAAATGAAGCCAACTGATCAGAATCATTTGACGATTAGGCGTTCCGCAATTAGGCCGCAGCTTATTTTTTTTTCGCGATGTCAGGTTTGGTCCCATAGTAAGTTGTTCATAATGATGAGTACAATCTCCCATTTTGATTTGTCGCATGTTTTCAATTTCACCCTGTATATGAAAAAAAGAAAATGAATATATTTGACCTAGATTTAAGGCATAATAATCAAACAAAAACAGATAAAAACATAAAATAGTATTGTGTGTTACCTATATGAATGATAACGTTAAAAATGGTCCTTACATACATGTAACTATTTAGATACCAATAAGAAGATCCTTTGACATGACACAAAAATCCAAGAAACCAAAGAAAAAGAACAAAATGAAGAAAGTAAAAACAATCAAAGAAGGAACAAATAAAATCCCAAAAACGCTCTTAATTAAGCCCTTACAGGACAAAACCATTACATGAAGGATTCCGACAGAAAACATAAAAACTATAGAAGAGACGGCACGTGGGCGAACGCTCCGGCCCAATTATAATAATGGATATTATTTTTACGGCACAGACATTCCCGTTTCCTACGAAGGAAATAGAAATAAAACACCGGTAAACGAAAGACAAAATAAATGTTACGTGCTGAATGAAACGGGGATAACAGCATAGTCCGTGTACTGTTTTATTTATTACAACCGCGGTCTAAATTAAATTGGAGTTGAAGATACAGATGTAGGTTCAGGTGCAAAAATAGGAAGCTGCAGCTGCATTTATTGCAGCTCAGGCTGGATTTTTAAGACTACTAATAGCAGGATTAGGAACAGCGAGGTAATGGCGTAACACATACAATGGCGATGCATTTCATTTTGACAGTTCAACAACATTCATTGCGGCATTTACGTTGTCGAGCAGATGAATTTTTTAAACATATGAAGCAATGGTTTAGCAATTTGCTTCAAAATTGATTGTGATTAAAAATTACGCTATTGGGGTGTCGGACACATCACCCCTTTTACATAGCATATGTTTTGTGGTTGAAGCCCTAAGTGGTAACGTCCTATTGAATTTTAAGGTAATAATGCATTATGTAGAAGCAGGTGCTGCAGTCACCAATGCGTCATCGAATAACCTCATTAAATTACACCTTTCCCTTAATTTGACTTGACGTCAAGCTAATGCATTTTTTTCTTTGTCTTTCTTAAAGCTATATTGAATTTCATACGAGTTTAAGACACAAGTATTTCTCCAAATAAGAAACAAACATCTTACGTAAGCGAAAGCCTGTGAAAATTCAATCTGTCATGGCGGACTCGGCAAAAATATCATCAGCATTTATTAAACAGCAATTACAAAAGCCGTATCTAAACAACACAAAGATAACACAGACAGGCAAAAAGAGTAATTACAAAGTGATCAACGCTAAAAACACAAAATTCGTTGTTAAAACGGTATGCATCGTCGAGATACAAGCTGTGGGCCGCGAACGTACGGCCTTCTATAATTGTTGCTTTTTTATACACTCACCTGAAGGTCGACGGAGTTAAAATTTTAATTGCCCAAAACATTAATTCAGTGGGAACTCGTTTGCAAAATTAAGGACTTCGAAAAACCGTTGTTTATTCACTAAAGAATGCGCAGTCTAATTGTAGATTTGAGAAAGATTGATGGTTTTGTGCGCGTTGCTCAATTTCTGCTCACAATTTATTGGTTGATTTGGTTTGGCGAATTGTCTCAATTTCTTTAGATCTATGGGCAGAATTGAATAAATACGAGTTATGTCAAGTAAGAAAATTTAAGGGCAGGCCAAGCAAATATATTCTATCTAACCTAGCTGTTCAAAATAAATGAGTATAGGCAAAGTAACATGTTTCACTTATACACCGTGACCAATCTACATGTTGAAATTGAAAACATGCGACAAATCGAAATCGGAGATTGTACTCATCATTATGAACAACTTTTACAATGGGACCAATCCTAAAATCACGAAAAAAAATCAGCTGTTCCCTACATTCTGACGAGTTATGCGAACATAAATGTAGGGAACAGCTGATTTTTTTTTCGCGATTTCAGGTTTTGTCCCATAGTAAAAGTTGTTCATAATGACGAGTACAATCTCCCATTTCGATTTGTCGCATGTTTTCAATTTCACCTTGTAAAAGTTACATTATTTATATTAAAATTATGTCAAATATGCGTGTGTTATCGTAGCAGGTGGCGCTCTGTGGTTTCTGCCTACCCCATGGAAGAAGGCGTGTGTTTATGTATATATGTGTATATAAAACAAAAGGGCTCCACAGTTGTTATTGACAAACAAAAGCAACTCAAGTTTAACAACTCAAATTCTTGGCATAGTGTCGTGTCAATCCATCACACAGAGCCAATAGTTTGACAGTATGTCCTCCCCTTGAATTGTCTCTGGTTACGTGTTAATATTAACTGAGCCTTCACACGACATTGCCACAAATAGAGAACATTCCTTCGAGTAATAAACCTTAGGATTTGTTAGCAATTTTCTTTGTACACTCTGGGCTTCAAGAAATAGTGAATGCCTCTAAACCGTTAGCTGTTATTGGATTCATGATTGAAATGGACAAGAAGCAATTGTTAACGAAATTAAAGAAGTTACTTTGCACATTTTATCTTCTATGCCAGTATGTATTTCTGTTTATGGTCGTGAAAATTGTAACAACAGTATTATACATTAACTACGCCCCATAAAACTCAGGTCTTACTTAATCAAAATTCTGTCTTTATTAAAAAAAAAAAGACGGGTTGCACTCCGGGAGTGCCGGCAGAAGTGAAAACTTGAATATTAACGTTGAAATAAATCAACTATTAATTGAATTAATATAACTCATTTTTTTTTTCGCTATTTCTTCGTCACTTTTTTCATTAATAGATGCACTTTGTTCAATTTCCATATTTTAAACACTTTCCCCCTTATTCATAAAACTTATCAAACCTATTTTAGTTAAAATGGGGTTTGTCTCTTTCTTACACACAGAAATGTCAACGTGACAGATAAAGACAAACGTTCTATAAACCTATTTTAGCTAAAATAGAGATAAAATAGGATTATGAATAAAGGGGTTTATATACACGTATTTTACGAATACACAGCAGTGTGGCCACTACACAGACGGTCGAGCCATCAGCTGTCACCATCCATGGATGCGCGTTGCACGCTGTAACATAAACACACACGAACATTCGCGCAAGCGCCCTGCGCCGCCTAAACGAAACAGCAGGCATACATTTTCGCGGCGCCGTAGAAAGAGAGGGGGATACTTCCTCTCCTACGCCGCGCCGGCGGCTGTCTACTCTCCATCCGTCTTACGAATTTTCGATCAGGTCACGTG
Organism: Amphipoea lucens; assembly: GCA_947508005.1. Taxonomy (NCBI): domain Eukaryota; kingdom Metazoa; phylum Arthropoda; class Insecta; order Lepidoptera; family Noctuidae; genus Amphipoea; species Amphipoea lucens. Next base: position 18,159,009 of record OX382358.1, on the reverse strand, counting down.
TCCTGACGCGATGTCCTGACGCGAGTTTAACATTTTTTACCCATTACAAAAAGTGTTTAACTAAAGAAGTTTTCACTTCAAAAAATTGTCAAAACTTTATATGGTTTTTCACGGCCAGATTTCAGGCCAAATATTCCCATATGTCTAAAATCCATTCAGCAATCAAAATTTTAGTACAGAATCTGGAGCACTGGTTGAAGGTGTGAGGAGTTTTTTTTTTTTTTACCATAAGTTTAGAATGCGCAAACTGAGCCCTCAAGATTCGTGCCAGTCACTGTACAACTAGCGCCCGCGAATTCGGAGCATACGCCATCTATTTTTAAGTCATCGACAGCGTCTAACTGACAGTTTATCAACACATGTGGCAAGGATCTCATGTTTACATGAAGCACTGATTGCTGTTCACACGATTCTGTTTTACAGCCGACAGCTTCGTTTTATTATTATAAATGACGACAGTCGCTTGAGTGACGAGATAACGAACCCTAATAATAGTTACGTTATTTGGAGCGTTTAATGGTGATCCTTATGGTTAGTTTGGGGTTAATAAGTAATGATATGGTTTTAACGCTTGCTTATTTGAGGGTTAAATGTAAATCACTGTCATGAAATTAGAGTAAGCCATTAGTCAGAATAATTATAGGGGTTTCTGGCTAAGTAATAACAGCCGCACGGGTCAATCGATCAGGTTAGGCTACGCTTGCCGCAGTTAGTCCGTGGATGAGTGACCATCTTTACATGCCAAAACCCCTCCGTGTCTCGGAAAGCATGTTAAGCCGATGGTCCCGGCTGTCATTCGTGGATCTTTGACAGTCGTTACGGGTCATCAGAAGTCCGAAAGTGTGGCAACCAGTCTTATCAAGGGGTATCGTATTACTTAGTAACTGGGTTGTGGAGGTCTGATAGGCAGTCGCTCCATGTAAAATACTGATATTCAGCTGCTGCTGGTTAGACTGGAAGCCGACCCCAGCATAGTTAGGAAAACGCTAAGCAGATGATGAATGAGTCAGATTATTTTTAGGAAGTGATTTGTAAGTTCTACGTTCACAAGAAGCTAGACAAGTTGTCATTCTTGTCACAGTAGATTATAACAGTGATCAAATGCATAGCTATGTTCTTCAACCTTTTCTACATATCTATGAAGATCTACAACACACTACGTGAGGAATCGACCATGTTATCCCCATCGCCACATCATTGTCAACAAATAAGCAAACCTTCCCATTCAAAACCCAATTCAATATTGAAATCGACACTCCACTACTGTTTGCAATTTCAACGTTATTTGCGCTCAAGCACACATATTAATGGTAACGTTTCACAATGTTGAACAAGACGCAAGTTCAGTGTTTGCCCGTTCTTAGTTACAAGTATTAATGGGGTATGAACGTGACCGTCGGACGAACGTCGTCTCTATATATAGAGGCCTCGTAATGGCTTGTATTTCCTTGGCTTAGCGGGTTGCACACTGTTTTGGGTATCAACAAGCGTGTTGTTTGCAAGTGGAATGTCTAATGGATTTGAACAAAGATCTACGAGTGAATTGTTATTTGTGCAAACAACTGGATATTTTGAGGTCTTATGTTTTATATCGGCTGGTCTGGGAAATCGTAAAGCCACCAGAATAGCGTTATAAGTATAACATAACTTGTAACTGCTTTCTTTTTGGGATATGACTTTTTTAATTTGTAGATTTTTCCAATTCTTATTGGTTTCCCGTTCATGACTTCGTATTCCGCCGTATCTACCGTATCCGACCTCTCTCTCTCTTGAACCATTTTTGTTAAATAAAGATCTTTCTTCTATCGGGCCTGTAATACGTACACCATTACTATTGTATTACATAAAACAAAGACAGTCTTTAAAAAAAGCAGTAGTAGACACAAGGTGTGCTTACTTTTACTTTTTAGACGTTCATTGTCAAATAGTTAATCCCTAGGGATTGTCTGGGCAGTATATGAGTCTATCTAATATTCGAAAAACGTACCTATCTTTCCTCAGTTCGTCTAGACTCCTGTCCGTATGTCCGCACATAGTGAGTTGTATTTCCTCAGCTTAGCACAATACGCATTATGAATCCCTGGTATTCGGCTGCATCTAACTGATGAAGCGCCGCGATGCTGTTCGCATACAAATTATCGGCGCAAATCAATGGCTGACATTCTCGCCGTGAGAGCGATCCACGTCGGCGTGACAGACAGATGGATTTCTGTTGTTGTTAATTCGTGGATTGACGTAGGAATTGTATTTGTAGGTTTGTATTTTTCTCAGGATGCGGCTTTCCAATTTATGATCTTGGGTTTTCGTCGTTCTTGTTGCCTACTAATTGATCTAACTGCTGCGAAACTTTCTGATTTCTTAGACGTTAGCAGACACATGCTCGGCTCACTGCTTGCAGTAAGTATTACATAAGAATCTCTTAGACTGAGCAAGTTCGTCTGTGTTAAAACCTGGATCTTGTGTACAGTTCTTTCATAGTTATTTTACCTCTGAAAACTGCAACTCAACAGCAACCTTTATTACAACAACATTAAAGGTCACTGTGATTTTGACAGACTTGACAGTTGCAGCAATCCAAAAGCAACCTTAAGTCACAAGATTAACGATCAATGTGATATTGACAGTGATGAAAAATCAGAGGTGTGAATGGACTGTGGTCATACTTTCTGGTACCTACATACTTAGATGATTAAATACCAACGTTCTCAAATTACTAACCAAAAGTCTCCTAATTCATTTGGAATATTCAATTCATTACCAATCCACACGCAATAAGCAACCTAACCAATTTTATTAAGTTTAAGTACATTAACATACTTACCTAAGACCCCTGCTACATCGACGTATGAACCTAACCCTCCGAATATTCAAGGAATTTGAATTTCATATGAACGAGGCCGTCAAAGTCAACACTTATGTGGCCAACAGGCATGAAACAACGGCCCTTATGATTCAGGCCCTTGAAAATCGCGACCACTGCTGAATGATAGACGCTCTTGAAAATGTAGTGGGAATTTATGACGTAAGCTACTTGAGTGGTGTTTTAATTATGTGTTTAGACGAGGAGTTATTGTGGCTAAGTAATAACAGCCGCACGGGTCAATCGATCAGGTTAAGCTACGCTTGCCGCGGTTGGTCCGTGGATGGGTGACCATCTTTATACCAAGACCCCTCCGTGCCTCGAAAAGCACGTTAAGCCGTTGGTTCCGGCTGTCATTCGTGGATCTTTGACAGTCGTTACGGGTCGTCAGAACTTCAGAAGCCCGAAAGTCTGACAACAAGTCTTCAATTGTTTTTTTTTCTCATCTTTTCATTATGGACGCTTTTAACGTTCTGCATCGTTCTCACATGTATAATTTTTAACATGAATGATGTAACCAATACTTTGTAACCATATTATTTTGATTTAAAAGAGTGTCCATGGAGTTTCTTGCCCGTTCTTCTCCATAAGTACCTACGCTTTGGAATGGGCAACTAGCTTCATCTTTCTGACTGACCGACCCCTTGACAATTCAAACGTGCCTGTAATTGTTTTAATTGAAATAAATGCTTTGAGTTTGAGTTTGGGTTGTGGAGGTGAGATAGGCAGTCGCTCCATGTAAAATACTGGTACTCAGCTGCATCCGCTTAGGCTGAAAGCCAACTCCATCATAGCTGGGAAAAGGCTAGATAATGAAGAGGAATTTAGGAGAAACGGTCAGGAATTTCTGTTTGAGTATTATAGTAGACGGTTAAAGAGGTAAGTCAAGAAAATGTCCAACAACAGCATCTCATCATCATCATCATCATTTCAGCCGAAAGTCGTCTCACGTCCACTGCTGGGCATAAGCTTATGCGTTTTCTCCTCTACCGACCATTATTTCGCATCACAAAGTTTATGTTGTTTATAGGTATGTATTAATATTTATTCTTATATTTTATAGTTACAAATTCCGAGCTATCTATCTATCCCTAATCTTGTACCTGCCATGTTTTTCATTAACTGAGGGCACCTATGTATAAGGTGATTATGCGCTAGAAGCCCAGCCTATTAGGTCCTGATCGAAATCTCTAGTAGGTACTAAAAGTTAGAATTTCTCAATACGACGGCAAAGAGAGCTAGAATTATCGCGGTCAGTTATAGCTGGACTCATCATGGACCCAGCAATCACTAGGACGACGTAATAAACATAAAATTGATATTCATCATATCGCATGCGATTTCTCGTCGTAAAACCTGATGGAAAAATATCTACGTAAGTATACCCACCACATATTTAATAGGGAGAATTTAAGTTATGAAAAATAATGTTAATTAACGAAATAGCGGGTTTTGTTTATCGTCTTTAGGCAAAACGCTGATAACCCCATTATCACAGAGGTGACGAACATGATTGTTAAGTCCATAGTAGCAAGTGCTATTGTAAACAAAAGAATATCACAATAATTATGCTGGTAAACATTGAAGAAACAGGGATAAAATACTGAGGTCTAATAATGAGGGCTACCGAAAACAAGATAAATATTGAAGCAACGCAAAAAATAAACCATTACGAACGGGCGAAACCCCATCGATTCACCCTGTCCGTGGCATGCCACTGACAAATGCAATGACAGATTTCTGGCCCCGTTTTTGTCGTCCTGGCAAACCTAATTATACCATCAAGCCACACCTTAAAACTTACGAACTAAAACACACTTTCCTTTGCATGAACTGTAGTCGCAAGATGGCAGGACTTATCTATGGTATTTGGGAAATTCCCTTCAGTGACCGCACAATTTTTTTTGTTTTCCTTTATTGTCCTGTGGTTAGGGCTGCCGGAGAACTTAATATTATGATAATTTATTTCACTTTACCACTTAAAATTAATCCTTATTCGATGTGATTTCAAAATGTCACCATACCTGTAACAAAAAGAAAAACATATTAACAAAAAAAAATTCGGTATAATATTTGATAATACGTCATATAACATTTAAACATAAATAAATAAAATTTTATATGACAAATATCCACACAATTAAATACAACAAAAAGTAAAAAGAATTTGACAGCGGTGGGATTCGAACCCACGCCCTTTCGGACTGGTGCCTAAAACCAGCGCCTTAGACCACTCGGCCACGCTGCCTACATTGAGCGACAATGAAATTACCGGCAGGTTTCCAAGGCCTGCCGGGAGTGCGGGATTGTCCGAAAGGGTTACCGCTATCCCGGAACACAAAGGGCTAAGGAAGGAACACGGATGGGTTTTAGTCAGTAAGAGTCTGACACTCCCTTTCGCTCCACCCAGAGCGGGAGGGGTCATTTGATGATTTCCCATCCATATAAAAAAAAAAGTCTTCAAGGCCGACTCATACCTAACTCAGAAGCAGGAACGAACGGAAAGAAAAGAAACTGAGGGGCAATTCTCGTAATTCTAAGAACGTTCACAGTAGGTATCTCAGTCTCAATCTGTCAAAAATACCTGTAATTTCCCTACATTTTGACAATTTTTTGACATTAATTTGTTTGTCGCCGAGATGAGATTGCGACTACTTATATTTTGAACGTTTTAAATTACGAGAATTGGCCTTCTGGAATGAAAATACAGCAGACCTTTCAGTAGGCATGAATATAACAAACAGTTATAAAATTGTAATCGGTGTTTAGTCATCGGAAATTAAGCGAATAGAATTTCAGGAGAGCTCCGACTGCCATTATCATTATTATATTGTCTCACTGCTGCAGGGCAAAGGCCTCCCTTCCCTCTTTCCACTTTTCCCGGTTTACTGCCATTCAATTCACCTACTGTTTTTAGTAAAAAGCCGTACCTACTTAATTCTTCAAAGAATTCCCGATCATTCAAAATCAAAAAATCACAGGATACTTATTTACAAAATAATGAGGACACGATATCTCGTATGCACTAATAGATTATGCGGTTGCTCTAAGTGTCGGTACCGCTTGAAACGTTGCACGTCGCCTTCGATCAAATCGCACTAGGTACTGCAATAAAGTTCAGTTAGCAAGACCACTAGCCCATAGCCGTGGCGTACCATACTAACCCGTTTCCCATCGTTGACAACCACAATAATAAACAACCACTAGCAATCAACCCGCAAATACTATCAATTGACTCCAATACTCTCCACACACTATATTTTCCATCCATTTCAAGAGCTACTACGGAAACAATTATAGCTTCTAACAGATTTTAAAACCTTAATTTGCCAGCAAGTTCAGGACTCTCATTATTGGCAACGCATTAGACCCAGAACAAGGTCTAATTCCGAGTGACGCACCTCATTTACACCGATCACTTGTAATAGGCACTTATCTGCTCGCAAGACGGCCAATCATTATGGATTTATGCGCGATAATAACTTGGCCCTAGTCAGGGTACGCCTACGAACTTACGTGGTTGGTTGGTACACCAGGGGTATTCATGAGTTGTGTATTTTTTATGTCTGCTATTATAGATTTACTATAGTTAATTTGTATTGAGTATGGAGTCGACATCCTGCTCGATTTTATTCCTTTCTTTTCTCTAAATTACTGCCTCACTTGTTCTTGTATCGGACGAAATGATTTATAATTTTCATCTTAGTCTGGGAAATAACCCTACTTATAACCTTAATTGTACGATGAGTCAGTGCGATTTAGTAACGTTTTGAAGCTCCTAGATTCTCCTTCCTACGTACGCCCATCAGGATCTGAAGTATGGATCGTTTGTTATTTATGATAGTGATTGAGTATTTAAGCATACACTTGCGTTGTTTTGCGATGACAGATCAAGCAAACATGTTATCTCGGCACCAGGTGAATCGTAATTAATTATTCTAGCGATTTCGACTGCAAGTAATATGATATTAATAACTCTATTAATATTCAACTCCTTTATAGGTCGCTTAAATATTCTGTGTTATTGCAATTGTCTTTGAATTAAGTCGTCCATTGAAATAAAAACAACCTTCAATTCAATTGATCATTGAGACATATCGACAACGTTATCGAATAATTATCTAACTGAAGAAGTTTGGATCTCAAGCAGCTACTCAGATTGAATATTACGAAAACACTCCAAATCATCTCGAGATTATGTTAAGACTTCGTAGGTACAATCTATCGAGAGTGAAAAGGAGAATTTCTCCGAACAATACACTTAGATTTACTTATAACGCGAGTCTCGGAAAGCAATCACAAAAATCGTTCCGTTCAGACAAAGGCCGAACTGTGTCGAACATAATTTGTGGCCCCAGCATCCTATAACAATAAATCTCGAATGTCAGCAGATTTACGACACTGTAAACATGCAATATCATCAAACTTATTTAAGTGCGTATAAGGGATACCATTTTGAACATATTTAACGGCGCCCTGACTTAAATCATGTTTCGTGAATTGTTTTCGATTGGTTTCAATTAATAAAATATGGATGTATAAAATAATAAACGGTGTGATTTATGACGTACCTTGATTAATTCGGCAATAAAACGAAAGGGAAAGGACGGTATTCAATTGAAGGTAAATGAGTGTTGAATGCGTTGTGAGTAACGATATGCCCGCAAAAAATGAAGAATCATCCAGTATATCTGGGAAAAGTTTAAGATAATTGGAAAATCGCAGACAGTTGAATGAACTCGGAAAAATTGATTACACTAAAGTCGTCTTGTCGAAGGATATTAAATGCCAAATCCAAGAAATGTATAAAGAAGCCAAAGTATTCATTCACGCCAAAACACTGAGATTTTATTATTCATTTTGTTGATCATAGAACTTTATAACACCATAACTTTGTTACAATCCACCATCTTAAAAAGTCAAATACGAAGAATTTATTATTTTTAATATTGGAGAAGTTAACATCGTGTTCATAATGTTGATATTAAATTGTAAAGTGTTTAGTTTTATGTTCCGTTATTATACTTAACGCCACAAATGTTTAGGTGTTTTTAATTTACGTTTTTATTTAGGAAATCAAATATGATAGGCTGCACATAAAATATTGTCACAATGTTTATTTTGATACAAAAATGCAGTTCTGATAGCATTCCGATCGTCATAAATGTTTCGGTCGCCTATTCCAAGCCTATTAACTGCATTATCGAAAATCGAGTAACGGAAAATGGCTATAAAATCGATAATATATCGGTGTGTTAGATATTTAAATACGATAAATTCTTCTGTGTGGACTTGACCGAGATACGCGAATACGTGAGGAACAGCGGGGGCGAATTTTTGTGACAGCCCAGAGCTGCTCGTAAAAAATTCTTGCCACCCGTGGTGCCCATTTGTTTAGTTAATGCAGTTTCTACGAGCTATGAGCATCGTGAGTTTTTAGGAGCTTGTAAAAAGGCACTGCTATCTTCTTTAGTAATTGTTGTGGTGACGAAAATTTTAAAGATTCTATGCAGGATTTTGGCCAGTGTTTCGACAAGATAAGGTGAGATTGTTACTTACATTAGGACGCGTCGTTTTAGAAGTACTAAGCTACAGATTCACTAGTCTTCTGGCACAAAAGATAGCTTCTCGTAAATGTGTAACATTTCCGATATTTCCTCGAACTGCCCAAGCAAAAACATTTCATCAACCACACAACACAAACCTATTCCATTATTCTTATTGTTATCCCAAATTACGTCGTACGAAGAAAACCCACGCACAATTACTAAGGAAAACCTCTCGTCATTCCGCCAGTGCCGACGAATGCCGACGATATCTTACGGAGGAAAGATTCATCACATGTCTAACGGCTCGTAGTCGTAGGTAGTAACGAGGGTCGACGCCCGAAAGGGTGCGTTTTGGAACGCGCGATAATCCACGCTAACCACCGGCTTATAAACTAGCCGGGCGGATCTGTTCAGCGATTGTTTTGTGATCTGTCCGATGATTCGGTGAATTTGCTCGTGATGGGTGAAATGGTTTTAATTGAACTGGTTATGTTCGACATGTTTTTGGTACCAAATTAGAGTTGAAACTCACTCAAGCGACTAAAATAAGTAGGAAAACGTTATAAGCCACAAAATATCGACAAACAGATACTAGGTGTAGATTTAGAACCGTGTCACGAAACATATCTCTCACCCCATCTAGTCCTTAATGTCCCCATCAACTGCAAACTAAGTGACCTCAGCAAAGCCACTAACAACTCTGGAGAAGTGGCAAAGTTTTAAGGTCATAGTTTAAAATTCATACTAATATTATAAATTTGAAAGTAACCTGTCTGTCTGTATGATACCTTTTTTAGCGCCTAAACCCACTGAACGGATTTCGATAAAATTTTGGCAAGAAGATAGCATCCTGAGAAAGGGCATCGACTACTTTTTGTCTCAAAAATAATCCTAAAAGAGGAGATAAAAGATGAAATATAGATAAATAAAATATATTAAAATAAATTAAATTTTAATAAATGGAGAATATGATGAGGGGAGATGAAACTTTCTATGGGAAACCCACTATTTCATAGGTTATACCATGAAAGTTTGTATGGGAAACTCACCATTTATACCATTTCTTAGTATATGGAAATTCAAATGAATGCTTTTGGTAAGAAATAAAGAATTACGTGTTTCACCGTTTTTGTAATATCTAACTCCCCAAGGGAGCAAAATTGGGAACAATTTTAAAATTCGCCTGTCTTTAATATGGAAATAAAGTTTTGTGTAAGTAAGTACCTCTTTTTAAGCGAAAATATAGTGTCTGTTACCTTTTCATGCCGAAAAGGCTGAACAGAATTGGATAAAAGACATAATGGATGGTCTATGCCATGGTCTGGGTTAGGACATTGGATACTTTTTTATCTCGGTAGCAAATTCTCGTGGAACAATTTCCAACAACCACCCAGCTAAAGTCGCGGGCAAAAGCTTATTGTTCATAATATCGTCGCGTCGATACGAAAAAGAAGCACAAAATTGGGCTATTATTTATCTGATAAAGGAGTATCTAGCTAAGCACAACTATCTCCAATACGTGTGTGGATAGCTGCGAAAGCTACCCACTTTAACGTTCTCTAATAACTTAGCAAAAAGAGGTCTCGGCGCTACCTTTTTAAGCCAGCCATTCAATCTATTTCAGACATTATTTTCACATAGTTAATCATGTCCTACGTAAAGTAGCCCTTAAGCAACATAATATGTTTAGCACAAGATACTCGTGTCATGATTGATTAAGCAAAAACTGGGCGGATAACGTGGATAATGACACCCAATTATCTGAAATGATATTAACGCCTAAACACACACCACGTCTTACGCAAATCACTGCATTAACCAGATGATCATGTCACAGTATAGTGGAACAGAAAGACCACTTCAAATAACATACGAAAATAAAGACTTTCACAATCTTAATTATCATTTTCAAAACGGTGAAGGAAAACATCGTGGGGAAACCGGCATGTCTTCGAACCAAAAACTCGCAGACATGTGACATCCGTCAACCCGCACTGGGCTCGCGTGGTAGTTTGTGGCCCACTTCCTCTCAGAGCAGAGAGGTAGCCTGTGTCCCAGCAATGGGAACATTATAGGCTTATTGCTTAATATGTTTCTTAAGCTGAAGAAGTGTGTGCGATTGTATATTTATTAAGTACTTAAAATAGGAAGCTACGGCAAAACTCTCTCTCTCTCTTCATGTGAGCTAAAATAACGAAATACTATAACCACAAACTACTTTTCATTAGCACATTCCTAATGCACGTTTTTGACTGAACAGCAAATGAAAGTTGACTGAAAACTGAAATCTTTTATTTTACTATAAGGCAATGATACCGTGCCTCGGAAAGCACGCTAAGCCGTTGGCCCCGCTGTCATTCGTAGATCTTTGACAGCCTTACGGGTCGTCAGAAGCCCAAAAGTCTGAAAACCAGTCTTACCAAGAGGTATCGTATTACCCAGTAACTGGGTTGTGGAGGTCAGATAAGCAGTCGCTCTTTGTAAAATACTGGTATTTGGCTGCATCCGGTTAGACTGGAAGCCGACCCCAATATAGTTGGGAAAAAGTATAGGTATATAATATATAAAGGCACATAATGATGATGGTGTGAAAAAGATGACTTGCGTAACTCCAAAAATACGTGAGTATAATTTTAATGAGCGCCAGTGGAACTTCTCAATGTTCTCTCTTCTATAATGATGTTGATGCTGCCTGAGTCATATCGGCTCCTAACTTTTGCAATAAGTCATTTAGTTGAGCAGTAAAGTATTATAGGGGGCAATATATTGCAAGGGGTCCCCCCTTGCAATATATTGCCCCCTATAATATTCACTTCCCGTTTGTCTATTTGCTCTTTGTTAGGGTGTCAGTATGAAGAATATTTCCGTTGGGTTCACTTGGGTTTGACCATATTTCTAAGGGTTTGACAAAGGTCGTGATGAGATTTGTAGGATCAAAACTGGGTTCCTACTTGAAAATATGTATGTAGTTGAAGACTTTGGCAAAGCATCATTGGAAAAAGTGGGGTTATACCTATAGCTCAAACCGTGGTTAGTTAGTGGAAGTGCTCAGGTGCGGTTCATCCAAGTGCGGTTGAAATCAATACTCTGTCAATACCTCAAAATTTTAGCCGAGGTTCGAGGTTGGTAGCAGGGCTGACTGCACAGCACCCAAATTGCGTCACACTATCAATCCCAATCTGATTCATTTTGAAGGATATTGCTAATCCATTGCTTCACATATTCGAAAAATCTGTCTGCTCAACAATGTAAATAACACAATGAATGTTGTTGAACTGTCAAAATGAAAGCCATTTTTACTGATTACTGATAGTGTGTTACGCAATTACCCCGCAGGAGCTTCGAAATAAAGATAAGTAAAAGAAACCTAGGTAAAGAAGGTAGGTACAAAGTTTAAGTAAACCTTGTCTGTACCGTACAGACAAGGTTTACTTAAACTTTGACTCTAGTCCGCAAGCACATAGCTGTATGTTTAAACTTATAAACAAAAGTTTATTAAGTTTTCCATAACAGCGTTAAATATTTTCATAAAAATAAAATAAACAGAGGAAAACAGGCGCGAGGCGGTCGGCCAATTTCTTTGCAAAAATCTACAAGAACAATTCACCTTATGATGCAGGTTTACTTGCTATCCACATTATATCCTTATTTTCCTCCTTTAACTGTAGCTGGGGTGATTCTTTTAATGTAAAAACAACCTTCTGATGTAAAGTTAGGGTTGTTTATTGGTTGTGGTCGGAATAGGCCATCAACAACACGCATGATAAAAGCCAGCGGGGTACAAGTGATTAAAATAAGTACGGATTTAGGTGCGGCCGCCCTAATAGGGGGCACCACGCCCTATTCTGACCTGACGAACTTCGCTTCAATGTTTTGTGGTAACTACATTAGTGGAAGTATCGCTCTTGGGTACTACCATCCCTCGAGCATTGAGCAGGGTGAAAGAGAAAGCGATAACAACATGACGACGTAATTTAGACACAATGTGTTATGTCATTCACGGTTTTCAGGCAGTCATTTGTTTTAAGTTAACCTTATTTTGACAGTTTGCAAAAGATATAAACTCTAAAGGTTTGTAACAAAAACATTTTACTAAAGCTTTAGTTTCCTTTGAAAGTGGTTCCCGTCATGAAAATCTGTAATTTCCACTCACTGTCCAATCCAAGGCTGCCTGGAAGAGATCGCAGAAAGCGATAAGGCCGCCCCATTGTATGTTTTTTAGTGTTATATGTATTTTTGTTGTTATGTATTTTCTGGCGAATAATATAATTATAATCCTTACATAGTATTAAACAAAGTCGCCGTTCCGAATAACTGCACCAAATTGGATAGTTATTTTTTTGTTGTTTTCGGTATTGCCAGGACAGGAAATTTTCTTTCATACAAACCTTTGTATGAAAGATAATTTCTGAAATTCGAAAAAAAAAATTGCACCCGTGCGAATCTGGGGCGGGCCGCTAGTATATAAATAAATGAAGGTCAGTGGGTCATTTTAGGGGTAAATAAATAAAACGGACGTCATGAAAATTTAAAATTTTCACCAGTACCTATCTGACAATAAGGTGTCAAAAAAACGCTCTGTGTTTGGACAGCCGTTATTGTATGACTTTTTACCACTTTCTTAAGAAACCAGAGCTTAGAAAAACTTTTCCTACTAGCAAAAGCAAAATGAAATAACTGCATTAACAATTCTACGTCTAACTTGGGCGCGAAACAATACGTCACGGCTACAAAAAAGCTTTAAAAACATTTTCACACAACGTTTTTCCACATAACGTTTCGTCTTGCTCATCTTCATTCAACAATACTAACAAAGGCGACGCCATTTTTATGACGTTAAAAAATCATTAGCACACCCCAACGCAACGGAAAATCCTATTCTGCCAACGTTGACATGCCAACTCGAGTGTTGCAAAAATAGAAAAATTATGCGTGTGATTTAGTGAAAACGGTTTGTTGGAAAATTACATATTTATTTTAAAACGAGGATTGTTTGTTTATTGTTAGGTTTAAGGGTCAATCGGAGTTATAGGCACTAATTTCACAAGTTTGATCATGATATAATAAGCATACTAAAATATTACAATTATTTTTAATTTATTTCTAACATATTTTTTATTTTTTCGGATATATTCATATTTTTAACCGACTTCAAAAAAGGAGGCTTATTAATAACTAGCTATTTATTGCCCGCGACTTCCGCGACAAGTTAGTAGCCTATGTCATTCCCCAGAGCCCTGATTCACAACCATACGACAGGCTATCGTATCGAAAACCTGACATTTCGATAACCTGATTTGACTTGCCCTCAACAGCAAATAGCTATTAGAAGAATCGCGGGCGTCTATTTGATTTAAAATGACAAAATTTTCGGGTTTTGGACTTGTGAACAGCGTTTAGAAGACTCCTACTATAACAATGATTAATGTTCGATACGATACGGAAGCGTATCGAGTGTTTGTGAATAGCTATGCAGGTCATGGTTTACCCATATGCCAAATTTCATCTAAATACGTTCAGCCGTTTAGCGTGGAAGTATAACAAACAACACTTTCGCATTTATAATATCAGTAAGGATTTCTAATTTAGTACGAGTACCCTCTAATTTAATGTAAATTACCTCGTTTATTTCGCCATTTCATAACAAACAACATTTCAAAACAAATCACATCTAACATTCAACACAATTCCGGTATAAAATCTCATCTCAGTGCAATTTCATACGGGAATACGTTATCACATTACCTTCTAACAGTGTTGCCACTATTACGACACAAAGAAGAGTTCACAAAGAACTTGTGGTAATGTTGCTACATCTAATTCGTACCTAATTGGCTTTGCATTTGACTACGTTACCCGCTTTCGGGTAATTTTACTCGTGGTTGGAGCTTATAGTGTGTTTGTATGTGGCTCATTTAATTTCTATGTGGGAGACACCTCGTCCTTTGTAGGTATTTAAATCTTTTGTAATAGTCTTCTAAATTATTTTGCTGGGATCGGCCATTTTCGGTTTTAGTTTTTCTTTTGTGTTATCTCCGGAATAATTATTTTATTTATTATTATTTTTAGCCTACTATGTTGCCCCACTGCAGGGCAAAGGTCTCCCTTTCTATTACCCACTCCTCTCCATGCGCGGTCCGAGGGGGGGGGGGGTCGTGGGGGTCATGACCTCCCCAAAATCATTCAAGCTGTCAAGAGTCTGAATGATTTACTTGCCTTATTAAACTTACAACTGTATACATGAGCCATAAAAACCCCGATAGGCATATTCAAAAACATTAAGAACATCGGCAGACATGGGGACTGCCGACTGAAGTAAAAACTTAAAACTATGAAATGACAGTGGGTTTTCTAACGCGCCTAAAAATATTTTTCTTTAAAAGCGAGCGAAGCAAACTCGGGATATTGGGCACCCCGCTCGTACGTAAGGTTGAAAGGCTTAGGTAAGGCCAAATTGCAAAACCTAAACTGCTGTAAAACGAGTTTAAGCTTTTCGTCATAATTCGATAAAGTAAGATCTCTTTTTGTATGATGGGTAAAAGAAAACAGACTATTCAAGGTGGGGGTGCTAAAATTTTGAGGCTCACTACGCTCGTTCTTGCAATTGAAATTGGTTCTTGAGCTTTTCTTCAAAAGTCGACAAAGCAAGTAATTCCTAGTCCTTTTGGAATGATCGAAATTCGAAAGAAAATCGAACCAAGAGTGTGCAAAATTTTCGAGCTCGCTTCGCTCGCTCTTGCATTTTAGTTTCTTCTAGCTGCTTGAGCTTGCCTGCACAAGTCGACAATGCAACCCCTATTTCTACTTAAAAATATAAAACAAAACCTAATTAAATAGAGGCGGGTTATAAAAATTTTCGAGCTCGCTTCGCTCGCTCTCCCCACCCTGCACAATCTGTCATTCTAATACATACAACGAATTTGGCAGCATTTAAGTAACACCCCCCCTCCCCCTATATAAAAGCTGCGTCCCTGAATAGCATAAGTAATGTGGAGCTGGAGATGTACATGAACCTTAACATATCATCACGCCTTTAATCCCCAAAGGGTTGGGCAGGGGTCTACCTTCATATAGTACATACACCCACATTTCGCCAGTTATTAAGTAAAATGTCATAGAGAGCGAGCCTACTGCCGCCAACCGGGCACAAATCCAGACTCCAGGCTGTTTCTGAGAAATTTCTGATGGCAAAACCCATTAATACTTTACCCGACCTAGGAATCGAACCCAGCTAGGACCTCATGCTCAGCAGTAACGCTTGCGACCACTAGACCTACGAGGAGATGAACCTCCCTTAAAATATTCCTCGGCAACCATGATGACCCCCCCCAAAATCTTGGGCTGCGACCGCGCCTGCTCCTCTCTCTCTCTCTCTTAAGCTATTGTGAACCAATCCTGTCTATAAAGGCGTCAAGCTCAACCCGCCATCTCCTGGACCTGCCTCGATGTCGCCAGACGTTTCCTGAGACCTACGTGGTGGCAGTTTTGGACCATGACTCGTTCGACATGCGGCAAACGTGTCCGAACCAGTCCCACTTAAGCTTGGCTGCTTTTTTGGTGAGGTCGGCGATTTGTGTTTTGGGATAAAGAAAGGTAAAAGGAGAACTTTTGGCCAGCAGTGGGACACAATATATAACAAATAATGAATAAACAAAATAATGTTACTATGACATTTAAATCCGACTACAGAAGCGAGTAATCATTACATTTACCAGTAAGTATTTTATTTTGTCAATATCCTCTTCTCCATGTTATGATAGCCTTGCTTTTAAACCGCATTGTCTTGCTTGTTTCCACTATGACCTATGACAAAGAGACATCCGTTCCCACACATTGTGCCACCTCCAGCCATACATTTCACCGAACATATCCATAGATACAGTAGCTAGGTTAGTATGTATAATCTCAAACAATACGGGCAATCAAGAGTGATCGAGGCTCACGTAGATACCGATATCTGGCGATGCCGTGGGGTCACCGTCATTAATCACATCGGTACTGTTCGACCGTCCACTGGTGACGTTCGGCCTGATAGGTCAGCGAGCAAGTTGGTTGTAACTAAGCGTTGGATTGCACTTTTAAGTTTGGGTGCCATTTGGAACGACAGAAAATGGCTGTTCATTCAAAGAGATAACAATGATCTTCTCAGTAGTTAAGGCAAAGACGGGCAAACATTGTTTGGAGGAGATCATGAAAAGCTGATTTCATGTTTACTTTCTATTTGGGATTGAAAATCGTAGCTCCCATAGTTGGAAGACGACCTACATCACTATCATTATCTACCTATATGTAGGTATGGAGGTCCGGAGGACCTACGCGGTCAGAATGTGCGGGGGGTTCAGAATCATGTACTAAATCCATGGTAACAGGTTGCGCGTCTATGTCCCTGCGACCCTGTATAGTTTCAAGCTAAACAAAAAATATAAAGACCAAGCTTAAATTCCATCCTCTGAAAGTAACAAGTTTAGTTCTTGTTCATCTGGTGCCACAAGACGACTTTAGTTGTGATCTGCTAGGCAAAGCAATAGGAACTGCTTCCTCTTGAATTTCGTTCGAAATCTCGACAGTATTGGTTGAGATCTCGAACGATATTGTCTTCCCACCAGATTGAATCTCGAACCTTCTTCGAGATCGAAATTGAATTCCCTACATCTCTACGTAACTTTAGTCCAACTTACTTATTAGCTACACATCTTGTTCGTGTGTCCGCAGCCGGCCACGCGTATCTGTGATCGACATTCCCTTGTGATTACTTTAACAAATCTGTCGGTAGATATAGCGAGTAGTTTAGGGACCTATTAGTTGTTCCTGTTATCTCTTCAGACTTGTACCAGTACTGGGTGACTCAAAATGACTCAAATGGCCGAATATGGCATCAAAGTGGACGGAATTTCTGGGAAATTATGTAGCATTATTTTCCCGCTGTTATTTTTAACGGTAAAAGCTAAGAAAGAAAAAGACATTATGTTTATGAGGGGAAAAGAAAACTTCCAGGACACAACAGAAGATTTAAATTCGTTTATAATTTTATAATGGTTACAATTCTAAGAATTTCTACAACCATGTCCAAAGATTTAAAAAATATGTGCGTACTAGCTGCGCCCCGCGGTTTCACCCGCATATGTGTCGATCCCGTGGGAATATCGGGATAAAAACTATCCTATGTCCTTCCCCGGGACTCAAACTATCTCTATACCAAATTTCATCTAAATCGGTTCAGTAGTTTAGGCGTGAAGAAAAGACAGACAGACAGACAGAGTTACTTTCGCATTTATAATATTAGTTTGGATTAGGTACACACGGCTATTATATCAAGCTATATACATTTTCAGTTTTCAGTGTAGGTAAGCTGATCTCGCATGGGTTCAGCTTGCCATACAATAAGAGGTCAACTTGTACTAGAAACGTCGCATATGTGCATATTTTTATTACTTAATCATATCACTCGTTCTCACACGTGTATCTAACAAACAAATAAAAACAAGACCCATACACGATCATTTGTAATGTTCGTATGATTTATTACAGAAATATCTTCGGAAATTCTTACACCCTCTATACACTTAATAAATTACATAGATAAGACATAAGATTAATAAAAGTTATTTCTTCTTATTCTAAAGATAAGATTTACATTTATCCCACATTCTTATGATAAAATAAGAATAGAGGCTATATCTGCCTACACAACTTTATTGACAATCGACTAAAATTATAATACCTACATTTTTCGTTTGTAGGGTTATTAGGGTCAATTCACACCAATTTGATAGTATGAAGATAGGGAGGCGACACGTCTTTCTTAGCATAATCAGCTATATCGTTCCCACAGCTGGGACACATGCTTCCTCTCTCCGAGAGGGAGTGGGACTTAATCCACCACGAGGGCTCAGTGCGGATTGGTGGTGGACGTTTTTCTTATTTGATAGCTCTCCATTTATACAGGGTGAAATTAAATTCATAGGCATCCTTTAAAAAAAAAAAGACGGGTTGCACTCCTGGAGTGCCGGCAGAAGTGAAAACTTGAATATAAACGTTGAAATAAATCAATTATTAATTTAATTAATATAACTCATTTTTTTTCACTATTTCTGCGTCACTTTTTTCATTAATTCATTAATAGATGCACTTTGTTCAATTTCCATATTTTAAACACTTTATATACACGAATTTTACGAATACACAGCAGTGTGACGTCACGTCACGTCACGTCACGACACGTCACGTCACGTCACGTCACGTCACGTCACGTCACGTCATCCATCGTCGTGTGTTTTGTTACTTGGTTTACTTCAGTTGGCGCCGCTGTAGAAAGAGAGGGGGGGGGGGAATCTCTCCTGACGGTCACGTGTCCTGACGCGATGTCCTGACGCGAGTTTAACATTTTTTACCCATTACAAAAAGTGTGCAACGCCGCTAAAGAAGTTTTCACTTCAAAAATCAGCTGTTCCCTACATTTTGTTTGTTTGAGTTATGTGAACATAAATGCAAGGAACAGCTGATTTTTTTTCGCGATTTTAGGTTTAGTCTCATAGTAAAAGTTGTTCATATTGATGAGTACAATGACCCCTTAAAAGGATGCCCATGAATTCAATTTCACCCCGTATACATGTTATTCTTATCATGCATGCATTGTCAGTATGGTTCAACTGATTGCACATAGGTAGTTCCTATTTGTAAGTAGTCATCATCGTCTGCTTATCCTTTTCCCAACTATGGGGTCGGCTTCTAGTCTAATCGGATGCAGGTAAATACCAGTATTTTACATGGAGCGACTGCCTATCTGACCTCCACAATCCAGTTACTGGGTAACACGATAACCCTTGGTGAGACTGGTTGTCACATTTTCGGGGTTCTGACGACCGGAACGACTGCTTATATTTATTTATCACTAGCTGCGCCCCGCGGTTTCACCCGCATAAGTGTCGATCCTGCGGGAATATCGAGATAAAAAGTAGCCCATATTTTAATCCAGGGTGTCAGCTACCTCCATACAAAATTTTATCAAAATTGGTCCAGCCATTTGAGCGTGAAGAAGTAACAAACATATAAACACACACACACATACTTACAAACTTTCTCCTTTATAATATTAGTGTGATTAGTCACACTATCACACTAATATTATAAAGGCGAAAGGTTGTGAGTGTGTGTGTGTTTATATGTGTGACTAGTAGAGTGTGAATTCTTTGAAAACACATTACGACTTTGATACTGCTATTCAATCAGTAAGAAAACTTTTTTATATAAAAAGAGGATCGTAACAATTTCTCTAAGCATGAAATCTCTTTTCATTCCCCAGGTAACCATAAAACTTTACACAGGCACCTAAAATCTAACACCAATTCCTTGTATCTTTAGGCCCGAACCGCTTTTTAAAAGTTCGACAACACTAGATAAGCCCTATAGAGGAGCATAAATCATTTTTACGACGTCTATGCCTCCCTTGTCTATGCGACAAGCTTTCATGGCCCGTGAATAGTCCTCTTTATGCTTCACTTGCTGTACAACTACACAACTACACATTGGAGGCTATATTGGCACCTATAGCTTAAAGATAAGGGTGTTTTTCACGTGAGGTACTTTTGTGTGTTATGTTAAGTACCGTTCACCCCGAAATGCCTAAGCAGGGCCTATAAATATCGAATGCATGTGCTTGTGTAGGTATGGTGTGACTTATCGATTTAATCAATGTTGTTTACGAAGGTTTTTGACACACATAACTAATTGGAATTTAACTTAATTTGATATAGTTAAATGTTGTAATTCTAAAATATACAATAAATCCTACTAATGGTACTATCCTACTAATCCTACCAACCCCACTATATTAAAAAAAAAAATATAAATGTGAAACTTTGTTGAGTATGTTTGCACGTTTGATCACGCAAAAACGGCGAAACGGATTTGTATTGGTTGAAGATTGGCACACAGATAGAGTATAACCTGGATTAACACATAGGATACTTTTTATCCCGGTATTATTAATTATTCCAGCCGATATTCAACGAAGCAGCGAGCAAAACCTAGTTCTCCATAATATTGTAACAAAAAGGCACTAAGTGCTTTTAAAAATATTAGATTTGTTCCTGTTTTGCGCCAACCTCCTTTAGTTTACGTAATCGAATATTTCAAACTAAGTGACACACCAATAGAAGCTTAACTGGGACAAATATTGGAAACTATATACAGGACCTAACACAAACCAATTCCCGAGAGCAGTCTACTCTGTGAAACCTAAATTGCAAGAAGCTGTGTTACTACGCAATTATCTGAAGATCGTATCTAATAGCCTTCTGTATATAGCCCGTTGGGTATTGCTGTGTTTGCAAGCATTGTTAACTAAACTTTCGATGTAAAGCGGAATTTGCTTCAAACTACAACTATCGCTTTGGATATTACTTAATGTTTAAAAAAGAGGGTGAACGTTAAGCAACGCTTACTGAGGTCGGTTCGTAGATGAGTGAGCATCCATTACATACCGAGATTCCTCCATGCATCAAAAATCACGTTAAACCGTTGGTCACGGCTGTCATTTGTAGATTTTTAATAGTCGTTACGGGTAGTCAGGAGCCCTAAAGTCTGACATCAAGTATTAACAAGGGGGGGTATTGTGTTACCCATTAACTGGATTGTGAAGGTCAGATAGGCTGTCGCGCTATGTAAAATACTGGTATTCGGCTGCATCTGGTTAGACTCCCCGAGAACCCGTCCCCAACATAGTTGGAAATAGGCCAGGCAGACGACGATATGTTTTGAAAAACGAGGGAGTAGGTCCAGATTTAAAAAAATAAACCGAACTTCGGTATGAATGAAAAGTAACATCTAATGTCAGCTATTAGGCTGCTCACACACAGATTAATAACAAACACAGATATTCAGGTACCTACACCCTCATTTAATCCAAACGTTCTGTTTAAAAATCATAACCTTTGTTTGTAACCAGTTTAATTAGGACTAGGAGCACACAAAATGTATGGTTTAAGTAAAGGAACGAAGGGGTTACAGGGACCAATTCAAATTGGTTAGGTTAGCACAATCGCAGTCGCAGATAGCTACCGCGCGACACCCTGTATATTTGTTTAGGATACATCCCTCTTTATTTACATATCCGTATCAAACACGGCAAAATGCCCTTTAAATGTTGAGACATACGTTTCAAAATCGATTGGAAGCTGTTTTCATATGGTGCGGTAGAGGCTGTGTAAGTTTAAGGTATGCACGGATAAACAAAAGGGTTTATTGACCTTGGCTTTCAGCCAGATTTGGGAGCAGGCGAATTAGGAGCATCGGGATAATCCCAGATAAGTTGAGTTGCTTAACAGTCTACCTACCTGATAGTATTGTGTTACTAGATTAACAGTAGTTGAGTGTGTCATAAACTAATAATCCTGTCTAACGTGAGAAAGAATATCTATAACTTTGGGCAGTAGTTGTTTACATATTCTATACAAGATGTAACACAACAACAAACAATACGACATAAAATTAAACTGCGTACTTATATCTAATGCCGGCAGTCTGCATACGAAAATTCAATCAAATACATACAGGATTTTTTTTTATCACTATCCAAATTTTTACAAGGTGTTCTACCCATGAATATGAACAACTTTCACTATGGGGCCAACTCTGAAATCACAAAAAAAAAATCAGCTGTTTCATACATTTCGGTCAAGTAGGTAGGTAAGTATTGAACTTTTGTATTAAACAGCTGATTTCTTTTTCGTGATTTCAGAGTTGGTCCCATAGTGAAAGTTGTTCATATTCATGGGTAGAACACCCTGTAAAAATTTGGATGGTTTAGTCACTATAGCTTGTCAAGATTGCCAAAACCCATGGTTGGCCCATCACTGCTATTTAGTTTGTTTGAAAAAATCACTTTTTTCATTTCGATGCTAGGATTTATCTGATATTTCCAAAATACTGTTTTCATTTACTGTCGTATTTGGTGTCTTCACATTTTATAATCATGATCTTGAGACTTTAGAATAATAGAGTAAGCATTGTGCACCTGTGAAAAATAAAAATGGCAACCCAGTGAAGAAAAAAAAAAACAATTATTTTAGCTTGTTCTCGTCTAAACTTAAAATAAATTGCGTTGTAGTATAAAGTGATACTTAATAGTTTAATTAATTAACAATGTTGACATTAAATAGTTTCATCTGTTAACGCAACCAGCCCCCTTGCTAAATTTAAGAAAGAAAATACTTTACGTTACTTTAGTTTTTTTAGCAAACAAAATTCCAACTTCACCTATTATTATTTTCCAGAAGGTAGGTATCATGTTCATTTGCATTTTTGTAAGCACAATTAAAAAACAATTAAATAACAATAATAGTACAACAAAGGCCTTGTTCTGATTCCTGGGAATTTGAAGACTATAAAATTAGCATTATAATGTTTACTTTTACTTCACAATTGCTGGAGTGCTTTGTTTACCGTATAACCTTGCGATTTAAGTTCTCACTGTATTCAAACATTGTCTTTTAATAGTCAAATAAATCTTCTTAAGCGACTGGAGTATGTACTTCATTGAATACTGAACTTCTTTATTAAGCAATTAAAAATTATTGTACAGACGCCAGCACATCAAGATACCCCAATTTGTCAAATTTCTTTTATAGATTTTGAACTTTACTACAAAGTAATAAGGTTCATATTCTTCTGCCCTAATCCCAATTTATTTGAGCAACATGTCTTTTTCTTCCATACTTCTCTATTAGTCGTCATTTCGGTAGTCACCACCTTTCTAACAATATCATCATTCACGCATTCCATCCATCGTTTCTTTAGTCTTCCCTTACTCTTATAGCCATCGACATCCATACTCAAAACTCTCCTCACGACATTTTCCTCATTTCTCCATAACACATGCCCATACCATGACAACCGATTTCCACTCGCATGTAAAATACTGGTATTCTGCTGCATCCGGTTAGACTGGAAGCTGACTCCAACTTAAATGAGAAAAGGCCAGGCAGATGATGATGTTAATGATATAAGTTTAATATTATTGCACTATGAACATAAACCTTCAGGAATAAATTCGTAGTTTAGAAGAACATTGTCACACAAAAGCGACTTCAATTTATAATATTTATACATGCAAATTGTGTAGGACTATTTTAATTTCAGCTATCAGTAACAATAAATTATTTTCTTTAATTAATCACCGCGCCGCCTCGCCTAAATTTTCCAAACAACGTTGTTTACAAAACCAAAATGGCGACGTTGTCAAGGTACACCGCATTACGTAAACGCAATTTAAAATTCACGCCTGTAAAAACAGCTTTCATCTCTTTAATGTAATCCGTCTGAGATAACTAAGTGACACCCTTCAAAGTACATAGGTACTTCGTGGCCTTTTAAATAATAAATTGACTTCTAAACAGAGTAAAGATGACTCGGTTGTCTCACTACGTATAACACGCATTTAGTAAATGTGGTTAAAAACGCCTGAATTGGATTTTCATGTCGAGAAAATTGGTTTCGAAAACGTGGAATTATCTTATTTGGATAAAATGACAATCTCCTTTGACGAGTTTAGGTATATTAATTGTGGTCGGTGTCAGATATTAATTTGGCTAATGCGATCGGTCTCGCTGCTAATCGGCTTAAACGCTCGAAATTGTTACAATAATTTCGGTATAATTTCCACGCTATTTGTTCGATTGTTATAGATAGCAGCACAATAATCGCTTACACAGTATTAAATGTATAAACGAGGCAAGATTACCCATTTCTAATTAAATTATTCATTTGCACATCACAAGACTCAAATACTTTTATCCGCGAAGCTACGCCAAAGGCTCGATGCGTGTAGTTAATTTCGTCGCGCGTCTTTGTCACGCTTTGTAATGCTAATGTGCACCTACCTTCGTGACAGACGAACGCATGCATATTGGAGTCTTGACACGAGACAAATTAGAAGCAGTCTATTAGAACAAAAACATGGGAGAGTGTGGGGAAATAGAGATGCTAAACAAGAGATGGAGGATTAATTGCGCTTAGGGCTTATTTCACCAGACAGATATCTTTTATTCGTGGAATAATTAACGTCTGACAGTTATAGTATGAAGAAACTGTCAAAAATTTAAATTTTATTCTCAGGATAAGATTTCTTGCAGCAGTGGTGAGCAGTGGTGACCCAGTGGTATTGGCTGCGACTTACGAGTTGTTGGTCGCAGGTTCGAACCCAGACAGGCGCTTTACTTTGTGTAAATTATTTCATCACCACTTCTCTCAAAACGGTGAAGGAAAATATCGTGACGAAACTGGCATGACCTTAGAACCAAAAATTCGAAGATATGTGACATCTACCAGCCCGCACTGGGCCCGCGTGGTGGATTACGGCCCACTCCCTCTCACAGAGAGGAGGCCTGTGTCCCAGCAGTAGGAACATTATAGGGTGATTATATTATGTTATGTGTTAAGATTTATTGTAGGTATAAAACTTTATAGGAGATCAAACAACAACAACGCTCTTAGCTTATTTCAATATTTATTTAATGCTCTATTTCGATTTAGTGGGGCAGATTCCACTGCAAAACTTTAAGCATTCCACTTTGCCCCACCAGTGGGGCGGGTGGTGGGGCAAAGTGGAATAATCCACACAAATGTATAGAGGCGGACTTAATGTCATAGGCATTTTATACCAGTCAATGCATATTCTTTGTAGATCAGGTTCAAATTGAAATAGTCTGGTCCTAATAATGTTTCGGTCCTTGTTTTATTTTGTTACGAAGAGGGTTAAGAGCGGTTTCGCACTACGTCCGATCCGAATCCAAGAAATCAATCCGAATTGGAAATTGTTCTACATTCTGACGGACAGAGTTCGGATTTAGTGCGCAACCCCTCATACAAATAGGACTATGGTACTATGGTCATTCGGATCGGACGTAGTGCGAAACCGCCCTAAATGTTATGCCTGTTAAGGGTACCTTAGCAATTTAGCAGGCCAGCACCCTAATAGAGTAACACACTATAAATCTCAATCTGAATCATTTTGAAGGAGATTGCTTATCCATTGCTTCATAATTATGTTCGAAAAATTTGTCTGTACGACAATATAATTAACGCAATGAATGTTGTTGAACTGTCAAAATGAAAGCCATTGCTACTAATAGTATGTTGCAATTACCCAGCAGCTTTTTTTTTACATATCATTTTGATCTTTTTGTTTTTTTTTTTCTTTGATTTGTTAGATCCCTTTGTTGCATCGTTAGGAACCAATATGTAATTTTCGAACACTTGAATAAATTAAGTACCGTTAAAATATTCTGTGTTGATTGAAAGCTCTCGCTGTACCTGAAATACACACCAGTTACTTTCATCCGTCAGACCAAAGACTGTTCACGTAGCGGTATCCAGTGTCAGTTCATTTTGACTGATGATGATTAATGAGTTTACAGGCAGAGGTGTTTCTGAGAGCAGCTTTACAATCGGTTCAAAGATTAAAAATATCAACACTTTACAGTGTTTTATTGTATGGAATGCAATTGCGAACGGAAATGAGTTTATATGAGCGTCGATTTTAATTGCACAATTACAGTGTGGCAGAAATGAACAGAAATAATCCTATTTTTAGTATAAGGCCCCTCGCCCATGGCGACTTTTTGTAGCGATGCTGTCGCGCGCTTCGTAAACGCGCAACAGCATCGCTACTAACGCGTGTTAGTCGCATTTGCAACGCGCTACAGAAGCGATGCCAACGCGCTACAAACGCGCTACAGCATCGCGACTGTATCGATGCAAACGCGCGACCGTGTCGGACCACATCGGGGAGAGAACGGTGGGAAAAAGTGTTTGTTAGTCGTTCTTCAGCTGATATACATTGTCTCATCACTGTATTTCTGCGTGTCAACTCTGGTTTTACAATGGAAAGCAATTCACAAAACGTCGAATATGACATTCTATAACAACTTCTGAATTTAAGATCATAGTTTTTTAGTATTTTAAACGTTGTTACATGATGTCCTCAAATAAATCTCTCTTTATTAAATGGGTGCATCCAATATTGACGCTGCTTTCGTTGCCTACGCTTCGGCTGCTTACGTAAAAGCAGCACCAAAGACAACGTGACTAATGTTGCCTCAACGGAGTCCATCTTGCAACTGTAGCGATTGCAGGTATTCGTTTGCATCGCTACAAAAAGTCGCCGTGGGCGAGGGGCCTAAAACCACTCGATACCGAACTACTGGGTACATGTATACTTACATAGTTTTTAATTACCTATAGCTTATTCCTGTACTACCTTAATGAACCAGTATTGTAATGATAAACATTTTATGCTAAAAGAATTGCGACTTTTTGCACATCCTATGCTGCAGACGATCAAACATTGAGTGAGTATTTTAATCAAAAGTTCTTTTTTCAAAACGATTATTTTTCTTTTTAAAGTGGACATCGCCGTCCAATTAAGGATAAAGCATATAGCCTTAAGGACGAGGGTATATTGACGTTTGTCACGAAAGTCTATAAAGGTTTTATTAGCTAATTTAACATAACTCAGCTTTTTTGTCGTGATTACTGGCGTAAGGGAAAATTGGTTGTATTCAGACGCCAAGTCGCAAAAAGTGAGTACTAAAAGATTATGTGATGTTGTTAGAGGCTTTCAGATATTTTTTAAAGAATATCAAATTGACTGCCATTGTTGACGTAATTTGAAGCGCTTCTGTAAGTTAAAGCAATAATAATGTAGTTACCTAAATAAAAACTACCAAACAAGATTGAAATAAGTAACTATTTACTCGTAGCATTCTCGTTGTAGCACACGTATTGTCAGAAATTAAAACTGTTACAAATGGAACAAGGCATACCTAGTGTTATACATATACATGAAAATAAAACGTTTTAATTTCCGGATTTATTGGTGCGCTCGCTCTTAATTTTTTATCCAATTCAAGTCGTTTCTTTTTTTAAACAATTTTAATTGCCTGAAAGCGAGGAAGATTAGTCAGCTGGCACACTTGGCACAGTTCCTTTGCCCCAGAGGAAGTGAGCCCATACGTCATAAAATGCGAGCGCATACGAATCATTGTCAGACGAGCCATCAATCTTACGCTAGACGCCAGCTAGACATGTTATACAAGAGAAAGGCAAGAACAATGAGGAAAGTACATGTATTTTTTTGTGCAGAAACATTATTTGAACTAATTACGAACTAATTTCAATCTGTTGAGATAATTAAATGTTGTACGCCGAAATTAACTGACCTGCAAAAGTGCAAAAACATGCACATTTTTTTAATCAAAATTCCGGCTGTTTTTTCAGCTCAATCTAAGAGTTGATGCCACTAACTGAATTAGACTGCTTGAAAAGTGAGTTTGTTTTGAACTTTTTAGTTGCAGTTGTTTTTTTTATTTATTTATATTTTTGATATCATCACCAAGCCTTTTATTTTGATACCCCACTTGGTGACTAACTTTTTTATCAACGTTGCTTAATGTCGTCTAATGTTCCGCGATAATCACCTCATGAATCCATCTAGCAGTTAAGATGCTTCGAGAATTCCACATACAAATATACTTACAAAGACCAAAGACCAAGACCAAGGACCAAGACCAAGACCTTGGGACCTTGTCCTGTATTGGATAAAAAATATCACATTATAATTTTCTAAAACCTCATTTAAATTTAACAAATTAATGCATCTATTTTAGCCCACGTGTAATGCCGGGTTCATACAATGGTTTAGAACATTAGGGCGCGCACACACGGCGCGGTCAGAGCGCACCGGCGCCGCCGCGTCCGCCCCGCCTCCGTCCGCTTCCGGAATTCGCGCCAGATGCAATTTGTAACGTCCTCTCCCATTGAAAATAGTGGTAAGCTGGATATGAAATAGAAAACCTAGTTTGCAACAGAGGAAATCATATGTATGTAGAAACGTTTGTGTGGAAGTGGAAATTAAATATTAACAGCGCTGTATTATTGTTCAGTTTGTGACTTGGTATTCTAAATTGAAATAAAAAGAAAGAATACGTTTATTTGCGGCAAACATGACACAGGGAAAAACAGAAAAATGAAGTGATGAACAAGTTGGGGGAAAATATACGTCACATCCACGTAAAACGGCCATCGCTCAGCATAATGCTACGACCCTATGCGAGACAGAGCCCCAGCGCAGAAAATCTAAAAAGTAGTAGAGGATAACTGTGAATACATGTTTTGGTCCTATCCAGTGATATTGGGGGAGACATGTTTTGGTCCTACGGTCCGTTTGCACAGAGTGACCTAGCATGCAAAATACATCTTTCGTCCTAAGATACGTTTGAACTTTTGACCGTAGTCGGCCGGACATTATTAATAATTATGTCAACCTAAAAGTTACAGGCGATCACTGCTGAACATGGAGATTTTCATAAACAGTTTTACTTACATACAATAGAAAAGGCATAATAAAAATTACCATCTATAAATATCATGAAATCATACAAGGAAGATGCTTAAATGTCTAGGCTCTGGCTGTACACCGCTAACTTGTACTCATTGAAACCCACACTAAGGAAGCGGAAGGTATTTTCTTCTTTTTTGGAAGCACATCTCGCCGGTCAACCTAAGGGAAATGGAAGGTCCATTCTCCAAAAACCACAAATATAACCAAACTTCACAGCGGCACCAGTTCAGGCAAATATTGTCGTAAGTCCGAACGCTATAACGTTCTAAGATTCATATCAAGTTTGCTGAAAGCCATAGTCAACAGCACAAAGGCTGAAGCACCAAAGTCTAGACGAGGCATAAACTTTGTAGACGACATATAATATGCTTTGAGTTCCTCGTCAATAAATATGGTTGGTACAAGAAATGGGTAAGAGTAACTACTGGTAGAATAAACATGGTGTAAGTTAACTAATAGTGAATAGAATGATACGGTAGGAGGAGAGGAATCCAAGAGTGAAACGGAAACACGTAGTTTTCAAAACGGCTTCGTAAAACTGAATTGTTAATGACCTAATGTATTATAATATACTAAAACCTTCCTGAAACTATATAGATTACATTATTGAAATAATTATCAAAATTGGTTCATTAGTTTTTGAGTAAATCTCGGACATGCAAACATACATACATACGGGTCGAATACAGAAGCTGCTTTTTTGAAGTCGGTTAAAAAAAAGAATCGTAACTTTCTACGTAGTTGTACAGTGAAAATAAACTTCTTATAAAAACCGATAAATAATTACTCATTGAAGAAGTCCCTGCCAGCCCGCAATCTTCACTGCCAAAACATTGTAACTCATAACCCAATAGGAAATACCTTCGCAATATACCTACCTACACAATTGAGTATTTTGGCTTAAGCTGTGTAGTAGCCGCCATCAGAAAATAGTGATAATCTAATCGCGATTATGCTCTAAAAACTTACCTACAATTTTTTTACGAAATCCATTTACTATTAGAACTCAAATTTTGCTGTGTGTAAGCGTACATGTTTTACTGTTAACTGGTATACATATATTAGAAAAAAAATATGTAGAATAAAAAGTAATCCAGAAAATAAATTGAACTAACTCTGTCACACAGAACTTGCCACACAAAAAAACCGTAACGTGTGAAACAAACCTAGTGAAACAAAATCTCGACATCTAACAACATTATTCAGCACCCTAATTGCGTAACACACTATCAATCGGAATTTGAATTATTTTGAAGCCAATTCCTAATCCATTGCTTCATAAGTTCGAAAAATTTGTCTGCTCAACACGTAAATAACGCAATGAATGTTGTTGAACTGTCAAAATGAAACCGATTCCGATTGATAAAGTGTTACGCAATTGCCCCGCAGTACTTATATGTAGATAGATGAGTATCATCCCAGAACCTCATTGCAATACTCATTTCCCGTTTTCAGTGTCGAACGAGCATAAACTGTTGGCTATTTTAATTTGATGCCATTCAGCTGTCAGCGGGCTCAGTCTACACACAAAATACTTGAATTAGATGTTCATTGTGCTAACAAATTGCCAATGGACCGTGTTCCGAGCTATTCCGATGTTTTGTTGGGTCCCAGATGCGTTTTTGTTAAAGCGGGTGCATCATTCTTTGGGGACGTAATTGTGTTAATTGCAGTTATTTCATTAAATACTTTTTGGTAATCAACGGTTAATTTGTCTTTTGTTTCTTTTCTTGCGGACTCGTTTAATAAAAATTGTTGAGCGTAGCTTGTAATAATGCTTCTTTTGAACATTAGGAAAGCGTGCTTCAAGCAAACTCATTCATTAGTTTCTTGGCTTATTTTTTTTATTAGTGTTCAAAATGTAGATCGCAGAGTTTAAATTATAACATACTAAAAACCACAGAAGTCTTTGATGGCTTATTTATATAAGGCTAGTGAGTTCGAAAAATATAACTAATATAGGTACAGTCAGTGACTGCAATTAGCTGACCCACCTGACCCACCGTGATTGAGATTTTTTAGAATACGAATCGATAGAATTTTATAATTCTTTTGTATTTTATTTATTTGAGCAAAGTAAATAAAATATAAAAGAATTATAAAATTCTATCGATTCGTATTCTAAAAAATCTCAATCATTTATGCAAAGGTGGGTCAGCTAATTGCAGTCACTGACTGTACTACCAGACTGTAAGTTTTACATTCTAAGAATATTTTAAGTCTTCCTCTTACACCTTCAGTCTCCTCCTTCAGACATCGTAAGTAGCGCATCACTTTGTTGATCAGTGTAATACAGAAAACATTCCACCTCTACGTTGAGAAATATATTAAATCCATCTTTTCCACTACTGCTGCGCTGATGCACCTGATATACGAATGGATCCCAGACGTAATTTAAAATAAATGAACTCGGAATATAAGTCGAAATAAAGAGAGTACGTTGATCCTCGAACGTAATAAATTGGCAACGTTAAGAAACAAGGTTATGTTGATAATAAATAATCCCGTTCTCGTGACGTAAGAGTATTTGTGAGGTTGAGTGGTTCAGTCAGCTCTCACCGTGCGAACAAGCGGATGAAAACGCCAATAATCGATAATAATCGTAAAGCAGCAGCAGTCATCGACATCTCGACTGAACCGAGCCACCGACCCGGCACTATTATAATAATTGAATCAGGAAATCGTTCCCCTCCAAGCAAAAGTATAAATAAATCAAAAAGGGCTCTCATCGGCGCGGCTGCTTCGTGCCTTATTTATTTAGACTCGATAAAAAACCTAAAGCGTACGTCCATGTCCACGAATATACTCAGTGGGGACGCCAGGCGACAAGAGATGGACAGGACAATCTAACGATTGATCATAAAGTCGTATAAAGATATTGAAACTTTTTGCTGACTTAATAAAAAAGAAATTGATACAACTGGTGCGTACTGGTGTCATAGTGATGCTTTTTCTATTACAAAAGAAAAAAAAATGAAGCCATATTAATATTTATCGCTACAAATCCCCATTTCAATGCCAATGGAGTAAGCCGTATGTAATTGTTGCGGAGCTTTCGCTGTTAATATTTCAAAAGGTCTGCGTCCCGCATTCATATTAACAAAAGTTGGCAGTCCTACTCGCCGCACACACATGAAGCCCACACCTGGGACCAATACAGCAGCGACAAAATCATTATTCATCCCCGCGCCAACTTGGGCCGCACAAAAACCATTCAAACTTGTATCCGAACGAAATCCGCATAAACAAATCTGCGTCAATTGAAAAATACGCGGCAAAGGAAAGCAGGCATACAGCTTAGGTGGAAATGGCGGGAAAGTTCATCGAAGGTGGCACGAAATTTCCCTTTGCCATAGACTAAACTTCGATTAATTGAGGTAAGTTTATTACAGTAATTATATTATAAATGGCTATCCAACAATAGCTACAAGTGCAATAAAACTTTTATTAGCGTTATTTCGGTTCAGGGAAATCTTTTACTGGATAATTATTAAAGATAATAAACTTTCTGGCCTATAATTGTCAAATGTGGGGTCAAAGATGCACTTTCATGCGCCTACAATTTGTTGATAGACATGACTTACGCGCCCAATATATTGGGCACTGTTCCAATCTCTCACAAGCTGTGGTGCCCATTATTAATATTCCTATCAACCTCTCCAACTAAGATGAATATGCTCGTAGGATCGCCTTAATCGTTTAATGGAGCAGGGTTTAAGCTCACTCGATCGCCAGTCAACGCCTTACCCGTTCAGCTCAGCGCTTATGGAAGCAGTAAGTTCACGAAAGTTTATCTATCACAAGTTACAAAGGTCAACGCGATTATGATTGACCTCATGTATAATAATAGTCGTTACTTCAGTCAAAGTGGAGTAAACGGTAACAGTGTTCGAGAACAAAATGCTAATACAATTTGCGAGTTTAAAAAGCGTCTTCATGATAATAAACTTTATTGTTACCGCCTGATAAGATGGAGTCATCATTTCATCACTTCAGTCCAGTTGCAACGAAAACAGAGTACATAACAATCGAGCGAAAATTTTATCTTTAACAACGAGCGCATGTTTTATGAACACTTTGTGTCGATATAAAGTTTATGACGCGTCCACTTTTAGGGCGCGTTCACACGTGCTACAACCAAACCACATCGTAGCGCAAAATGTGGGCAAGCAGTGTGTTACGTGTTTAATGCATGCCGTGGCAGCCTCTAATTAAGGCTACACTATAAAATGTAAAATATTATGGGTATTTCAACATTTATTTTTTGGTGTATGCTTTGGTGATTGTCCTTAAATAAATAAATAGTATCGCTACAGCTTCTTGCAGTTGCGTTGTCGCAGTAGTTGCGATGTGGTCACGTTGTGGCTTGCGGTTGCAGACGGGCAGATCGTTGTGTTTGCGATGTGGCCGGCCACTAGTGCGCGGTCGCGCTGGTGGTTGCGTTGTGGCTGAGGAGTGGCGTTGATGTGATTGTATTCGATCGCCTACACAGTTAATTTCGTGACGGCAAAAAATGTGATCCATGTAAATAAACTATAAATTTTCATTCAAATTAGCGCCGCGCCACGTGTTGTCGTTGTGGTGTAGTTGTGGTACGTGTGGCGAGGACCTTAATACAAATATAGCGAAATTTCGCATCGCGAGAGAGTCAACTTTCGCTAGCGAATATGGTCGTGGCAGGTTTTATTTCGCAATATATTGGCGCGGTGCAGGGCTGCCATATGCTCGTTTCCCTTCAATTGTTGACCATCTAGGGCTTTGTCTAAGTTCAAAGTGGTATTTGTACAGTTACGTTTTGTTTTTGGTATATCAAGATTATATTGTTTGCATACTGATTTAAGATATTATATTTATTTTAGGTGGGTGAGACACTAACCCTGGAAAGTTTACTGCTTTTTCTTATAACACACACAGGGAAGAAGGAATAGTGATATTTTAATACTATAACTTATTTCCATATTTTGCTAGTGCTGAGCAGAAGGTCCTAGGTTTGATTCCTAGATCGGGCAAAGTGATATTTCTGAGTAGCAGTCCGGAGTCTAAATTTATGCGCGGTTGATAGCAATAGACTTCGCACCTTATTACTTGAGACGTAAACATAGCTGGCGAAATGGGATTGCACTATACATATACAGGGTGAAATTGAATTCATGGGCATCCTTTTAAAGGGTCATTGTAATCATCATTATGAACAACTTTTACTATGGGACTAAACCTAAAATCGCGAAAAAAAAATCAGCTGTTCCTTCCATTTATGTCACGTAGGTAACTCGTCAAAATGTAGGGAAGAGCTGATTTTTTTTCACGATTTCAGGTTTGGTCTCATAGTAAAAGTTGTTCAAAATGATGATTACAATGACCCCTTAAAAGGATGCCGATGAATTCAATTTCACCCTGTATAGGTACACTTCTGCACAAACCTTCGGAAAAACAAGGTATGATGTACTTATTTCCATAATTATTAAGTCACCCTTTGGTCAAGTTCCGTTATTTTTCTTAACCTCATCATAATCAGCCTGTAACGTTCCCACTGCTGGGACACAGGCCTCCTCTCTGTGAGAGGGAATGGGCCGAATGGGAATGGGGAATGGTGGTTCTTAACCTAGGCAGGGCGTAAATTTCAGAAATAGCACAAAAACATTAAAATGTCTGCAATATTTCTCATTTAATCGCCAGTGTCAACATAAACCGCCGTCTATAAATTGAACAAACTTGGGTTTTACAGTTCTACTGCATAACTAATCAAGGCTAGTTAACATCCTAGTTGTAAAATTGAACACGTGTCCTTTAAAATGAAGTTAATTGAAAACTGATGTTACCCCATAATATTGCTGTAGGCCTACCATTGTTGTACAACCTATATACCTGTATACCCTACATTTAAAACCGTAACTTACAGACAGACAAACACTGAAAAAAAGTAGTTGCCACAGTCAAGATTTTGTTTAGATTGACTAAGTAACTTGTTTACATCTGAGCCTATCAAGCACAATTATCACAGCTACTACTTTTATTTGATTGAGATTTGAAACGGGATCTTGATTGGAGTTATCACAAAACCTATTTGCAGCAATCAAGTTGATCAAGTTGCTTGATTGACACAACTAACTTACTTTGTTGTTTTAACTCTTCTACAATGATGTCATGTTAAGGGTAATCAAGAAACTTGTCTGAGCGTTCAATCATTTGAACTAGTATTGCTGCAATCATGTCGTGACGATCAACTTAACTAAGATTTTGACAAGATATCGTCAATCAAGCTAAAAAGTCACTTGATTGGGGTGCATTTTTTTCAGTGAAGTAATGGGGCTTATGGCCTCCATTGACACTATTAGTGAGGGGCTTGTGGACTGTGGCTAAGTACTAACAGCCGCACGGGTCGATCTATCAGGCAGCAGCGTAGCTTACGCTTGCTACGATTGGTCCGTGGATGGGTGACCATCTTTACATACCAAGACCCCTCCGTGCCTTGGAAAGCACGTTAAGCCTTTGGTACCGGCTGTCATTCGTGGATCTTTGACAGTCACTGTCGTTATGGGTCGTCAGAAGCCCGAAAGTGTGATAACCAGTCTTACCAAGGGTTATTGTATTACCCAGTAGGGTTGTGAAGGTCGGATAGGCAGTTGCTCCATATAAAATACTGGTATTCAGCTGCATCTGGTTAGACTGGAAGCCGACCCGAACATAGTTGGGAAAAGGCTAGGCAGATGATGATGACGTTATTAGTAGGGATTAGCTAAAGTTTCCCACCAAGACAGTTTTTTTATTGATTGTTGTCCAGCCAGTGAAATTTAATTTTTAGCAGAATGACAGTTTGAATAATGCACAATTTACACAGATAGATAGGTTCAACCTAAGTGAAGTTGCATTTTACTGGAAGTTTTTGTCAAAAGTAGGTAAGGCAGTCATCAATAGCTGTACAGTATTTATACCTCACGAAGCAACGCGCGCTTCACTTGTGGTAACCAAGTGTACAATCACGCTGTATATGAATGCGTTAAGGCGAGTAGGTAGCTCACACACACGCATACACACACTTTAGACATCACCATTGTCTCAGACGGTACCGAGAGTACACTTAGTTACCGCAAATAAAGCGCGCGTCGCTTTGTGAGATAAAAATAATATACAAGGATCTATTGGCGCGCGCCTAAAAACAGAACTAACGCCACATTACATTTCACAAAACAATTGCACAAATGTTTATTAACAGCGGGGCCCTTGTCAACGTCATTCAAGTGTCAAAAGATGAAAAAGATCCTTGTAACAATGTACGAGTTCGACTATACCTGTCTTGTTAGCCCTAGTGATCAGATGATATCTTCACGTTGCTCAAGTAAGACTTCTTAATTGATCGGGGGCTAATTACAAGAGTTGTGAGGCCAATAAATTGACGAAATAATCGGCGTTGAACAGTTAATACAGACTTTCGATCAGGTTGCGATAAGTAGGTATGGCTATCGAAACGATTTTAACAGATAAAAAATATTATAAGTTAGTTTGTATTCGGAATTTGTGTTACGTCTGCTGGTTCTTGTTGTTATAATAGCTTGATGTAATAATCGG
Organism: Amphipoea lucens; assembly: GCA_947508005.1. Taxonomy (NCBI): domain Eukaryota; kingdom Metazoa; phylum Arthropoda; class Insecta; order Lepidoptera; family Noctuidae; genus Amphipoea; species Amphipoea lucens. The sequence continues at coordinate 18,122,636 of OX382358.1, read as the reverse complement.
TAAAACGAAAAAGTGGTTTCGACATTATTAAAAAGTAGAATGAGTTTAGGAAAAAGAGCTAAGGGCAATTGCCGAGTAAAGCCTAAGTAGAAAAATACGATAGTTCAACTTTGTTGGTGATTCTGAAACTAAACATTTGGTTGTTCACCAAAAAAATATTCAGACCTACTTATCAGAAATAGTTTACAGTTATACATTGACACGGCAGGACCTAACGAATATAAGAAAAAAAAAAGACGGGTTGCACTCCGGGAGTGCCGGCAGAAGTGAAAACTTGAATATTAACGTTGAAATAAATCAATTATTAATTTAATTAATATTACTCATTTTTTTTCAATATTTCTGTGTCACTTTTTTCATTAATAGATGCACTTTGTTTAATTTCCATATTTTAAACACTTTCGGTCTTATTCATAAAAAAGCCTATTGAAGGTTTAAACCATTCATTAGTTAAAATGCTCAATAGGCCTTTAAAACATTCGATAAAATTTTGTATTCATAAACGCTTCATAAACGTTCTATAACTAGAATGTCCTACAACTTCTAAATGTTGCCATTATAATGAAGTCATCCAGCAAATTGGCCAACACATTAAATCGGCATACGAGAATATCTGTCTACGAACCGAATATTTGTGTCCATAGACATTATTACGTATGAAAAACTAATTTATTGTCTACAGTTTCAAAAGTTTTGACGCGACAACGTCATGGTCGTCATGGAAACAATATGAATATGTCAATGAATGAATTTGATATTGTATGTGTCAAACTAAAAAACTTATGAATATTTTTTTTTAATTTAAAATAAATGAAATTAAGACCGGAGACTAGTTGCAATAAAGGGCAAAGAATTGAATATTGGTTGGAGGAGGATAAGGTGTGTACCTACTGTTACAGCTAAAATGTGTTCAAAGTAAGTTATGTTTTGTAAACATTCTCAATTTCTTATACTTATGCTTGCTTTTGCTTCTAATCCTTAGATTTTTTGGAAGAATTGATCAGGGAGAGGTCTCCATAATAGAAAATAAAAACACTGACACAAGCACTAACGCTAAACAGGGGCAGCCTGGCATGATTTACGAATTTGGTGCCTATCCAATTTACAATTTTACGAAGAACTTCGTTTGCCTGTACAAAACTCATTGTAACAAAAAAAAAAAAACCTGCCATAAGAATAATAATGACTGTTATTTTGATGCCGCTACTGATTAATTAAATCAGTATAAATAAGATAATGAAGAGAAAGAATTTATAACATTAGTTTTGTATTTCAGGTCAATAGGACTAGTAAGGATGGTGCTTCACTACGAATAGCAGAAAATGAAACGGCCTACAGAAGAGATGGCACAGATGGCAAATGAAAAGCAAACATTTTAAAAATGTTGTTCTGCTTGCACAAGTTTTAGAAGCCAAATTAGAGTTTAGAGTATTGTTCAGCCGTGAACAGGCAAGAGTTACATACGCCAGCGTCAGCATCAAGAGCGACATACATTCGTTCCACATAAATTAGTAATTAGTAAATGAATAAATTAGTCATCAAGCTGGAGTAGAGTTTGATTCATCTTCCATAATTCCTCTCACTATGGCCAAGACACCTTTAGCCATCACCAGTTCTATGAGTCTGTGGGACCGGCAATGACAAAATTATTTCCTGTGTATACATTGCACGACGTACACAAACCCCTATTCCTACCCAAATTCTGTCTATTCCCGTAGGTCTCCCGTAGGCTTGTATGATAGGTTAGGGTGTTAGGATAACTAGGGTGTTAAGTAGTTGCTGTAGGATTATAATCAGTAGGGTGAGGTAACCATAGATACCAGGCTCAATTGTTACAAACTTAGCCACACTGTATGCATTTGGAATAACAGCCGTACTAAGCTGTAAGTCCCGGTGCGTACAAGTATTATAAAAATAAACTGATATTTGTATACAAGCTTTTTATTAATGAACTACTCCCTAAATTTCTTCTCTTTTACTTTAGATCTTGTTGGCTCAAAATATTGCCACTTCCACGTTGTCGTCGGTGGCAGCGCAGAGGTCACTTTGACTGCATGTTTTGGGTAGGACAAATAAGGCAGGATAGGAAGTGGAGCATGTTTTGCAACATAGCTTCACAGCCACACCCTACTGGAGCATCTCCCTGCAGGGTGTAAACTTCCGTGGTCGACACGGAAGCATTGTTTTCACACAAAAGCAGCAATGTCCCACAGTATTTCTTGTTGCTATAATGTGCTTCGTTATATTTTTCGTCGCTTCTATTTTGTATTGTAGGTAGGTATATAATAATAAACTAAATTGGTTAAACAGAAGTTCAAAATAAATTAAATACAACTGCGGCTCCTCGAAGTACTATTGTTTACGAAACTGACTTTTCAAACATTTGTACGTCAAATGTCATTTTCTTCGGCCATCTTTGTCGTGTCTCACTTGGTTCACTTCGGTTGGCGCCGCCGTAGAAAGAGATGGGGGGGGGGGAAATCTCTCCTGACGGTCACGTGTCCTGACGCGATGCCCTGACGCGAGTTTAACATTTTTTACCCATTACAAAAAGTGTTCAACGCCGCTAAAGAAGTTTTCACTTCAAAAAATCTAACGGTGCTCGGTTAGTCGGTTTAATAACAAATCATTTTCATGTCGTAAAAATGAATTCCTGAAATAATAAAACTTAATTCATACAAAGTTGACCAGTAAAACGCAATAATTTCAATGCACATTTTTAAACAGTTTTATGCAAACAACGTTAAGTTTTCAAGCGTTTACTTTTTAATAAGCATGTAGTACACGATGGGGCTTCACGTGGGGCTCAATTTATGAACATTGTACTCACAAACACGACGAGATTTATTCAGCGAATGCCTTACCTGCAACAGAATAATAATAATAAGTATTACAGTTATTATAAGCGTAATAATTCGGGGCGTACATTTAGAGGCGTAATAATAAAGGCATTTTTACAGGCGTAATAATTCGAACACATTATGAAAGGTTTTATTAAGTACTTCATTTACAAATATTATTCAATGTAAGTAATAAACGGATAATTTACATGTTTTAATTATTAATAAGTAACCGAAATAAACTTGAGCAAACATGTATTATGTTACATTTATGGATTTCGAAGATTAAAAAACTTGCTTTATGTGATTTGAGAATTAGGTACCTATACATGTACCTCGAGGGGTTTGTGGTTAAATAATGTCAACCGCACGGGTCGATTAAAAGCTAAGCAATGGTTGCCGAGGTAAGTCCGTGGACGGACGACATATCGAGACCCCTCCTTGCCTCAGATATATGTTAAGCAGTTGGACCGGCTGTCATTCTTAGATCTTTCACGACAGTCGTTACGGGTGAGCAGAAGTCCAAAAGTCTGGCAAACAGTCTTAGATACCAAGGGGTATCGCGCTACCCAGTAGCTAACTAGGTGGTGGGGGTCAAATAGGCAGTCGCTCCATGTAAAATACTGGTATTCAGCTGCATCTGGCTAGACTGGAAGCCGACTCCAAAATCATCATAATCAGCCTATAATGTTCCCATTGCTGGGACTGCTGGAGTAGGCCGTAACCCACCACGCGGAAGTGCGAGTTGTTAGATGTCACATGTCTTCGAATTCTTGGTTCTAGGACATGCCGGTTTCCTCAAGATGTTTTCCTTCACCGTTATGAGAGCAGTGGTGATGAAATAATTTACACAAAATAAAGCGCCTTTCTGGGTTCGAACCTATGACCTCGTAAGTCACGGCCGATACAACTGGGCCACCACTGCTCTCAAAATAGCTGACCCCATAATAGTTGGGAAAAAACCAAGCTGATATGTATTGGAATACTAAATTCTTTTAATTCCCTGCACCTTTCTGAATAATAATAGGTTCCTTATCACGTAACTCTTTTCCAGTTATGCAGTTATTATCAACATTCTCTAACATTTAATAGTCAAATAAATACTTAAAACGACGATAAAATTATTACACAAACAGTTTCACAAACAACTACCCGCCCAGGCTCTTATATAATAATTAATATTATTAATACAGGTAGATCCCCACTTTAGCTCTTTAATAACAAAAGCTTACGAGCATAATAAGCCTCACAAGAGGCTAACATATTTCTAGCTTATAGCCATTTGTAGCCTGCGAGCATTTTACGAGCTAGCTGTGAAAAATGACGTAATCAAGGTGAATCCTAGACCTCCTATGTACAGGGATTTTTATTTAAAGAACATTGAGATTAGATGTAAAACAATGGGCCACCGTTAATTATTATTTTTATTAATTAATTAGGAATAAGTTGTTATTTATGTACATATCCGCAAAGTGGCGGGAACTAACTAGAGAGTTCCACGACTCTGAGACAGGCTATGTCCTCATTTGAAGTAGCTATTGTTCCTCGTTGGTCTAACGATCGCAAGCGCTACCTACTAAAAATGAGGCCTTGGGTTCGGTACCCAGGTCGGGCAAAGTGTTACTGGGTTTTTCTATCAGGAATATTTCAGTAGCAGCCCGGAGTCAGGATTTGTGCCGGGTTGATGGCAATTAGGCTCGTCCTCTATTACTTGGGACTTAAACATAATTGTCGAAATGCGGGTGTACTATAGGTACACGTCTGCCTAACCCTTCAGGCATTACAGGCGTAATGTTAAGTTACGTGTCGCTGATTAGGAAAATTAAATCTTCAGAATGTGGTTAAAGGTGACTAAGGAAAAGTGTTCCCATAATATCTATTATCACAGCCTTTAGCGAGAGCCAATTCGTAAACCTAGCACGAAGGAAAGAGGAAGTATGATTGTCAAGCCTTTCTTGCACTACTCTGTACCTATAAGAAGAGAAGTTTGCTTCTGCGTAAGACAACTAAATGCTGATAGATATTATTTACTGTACACTAGGTCGCCCGTCAATGGCTTCTTATTCTATTGAAACTAGATACAAGTAAAAAAAAGTCCTCCAAACCGTACATATTTTGCCAATCTCAACGGAGACCACATGAGTAGACAAACGGAACAGAGGCAAAGCTTCTTAAGAACGTGCAAAATTGTTACCTATTTTGGTAGGGTTGTCACCATAGGTGACCGCGGGACACCGATCGGTGAACAAACAATAGAAAATCAATTGTGTCTCATTAGTGGAGCTTGACAGATTAAGACAAATTAAACAAAACATTTGTTAAATAGTTTTATTATTCAGTATGATTTACAAATTACTTACTCTAATAATTTTCTTTTTATAATTTTTGTTTTTTAATCATTTATTGTTTCTTTTAATGGTGTGGTAAATGCTTTGAGCTGAAACAAAAATAAAATGGAAATGCGAACCGAACACTATTATACAAAAGACATAGGTAGACCTATATTTTAAAGATTATATACCTGTTTTTTAAATATTTATTTCATTTCAAGACCTACTAGTAGCGAGAAATAAGTACGATGTAGGTATTATTAATAATAAGTTTCGATTAAAAATGCTTTTTAAACTCGTATTCAAACTTTCATGATCATGCTATTATGGCCGTTAAGGAGTTTCCTCTTGAGAAGACCTGTCTGCAGCAGCAGTCTATGGTGAAGATCATGTTTAGCAAGCAAAATTAAATTTAAATAAAAAGTTTCACTTTCAAGTCCATGCTACTAACCGTTAAAGAGTTCCCTCGTAAGGAGACAATGCTGGCTGCAGCAGCAGTTCCTGATAAATATCGTGTCGAATTATCAAAATTCATCTATCTTACAAAATTTCGTGATCGTGCTACTAACCGTTGAAGAGTTCCCTAGTGAGGAGATAATCCTGGGTACAGCGTCAGGTTATATCTTATTATTGCATTATCACCGAAGTTACGCAGGTATACAAAATTTCAGCTCAATCAGACATCGGGAAGTGGTTCAAAACTTACTTGCAATATTTAAACTTAACACACATACCTACTACATACCAACCCATCCACGTACCTACAAATGTATAGTAAAAACTTGTAATAATAATAAAAAGGTAAAAACACACCGTGTACAACTGTCTTCTTAACAAAAAGGTACTTACTCCTTGGGATAGTTGAAGTATGATATATCTTTATTTTTTCTAGTATTATTCATACACACAGTACAATGAACCACCATTATTAACAATAACATACCACGTTTTTACATTAAAATATTCAAACTTGCAACTAACAAAACAAACAACGTGCGTCGCACTGACCCTGAGATTGTCAACTAGCTGTGCCAGCGTAAACCGGTTTTTTCCAGTCTCGCCGCGTACGTGACAAGCGGCCAGTGGTCACGCACACATGCCCCGCGTGCTTGTAGTAGTGCAACCGATTTGCGCGGTTGTTTGAAGCTTTGTATCTGTTCCGTTTGTCTAATCATGTGACGGAGACTACCCTTCGGCGCGGGAGATATTATAGTGCACAAGTGCGCAGACACAGGTGCACTCCCTCTTCCCTCACTGTCATAGTCCGATGGGACGGACATCCGACACGACCGGAGAGAAATCAGGCGGAAGACCAACAGCTTTACGTGCTTTCCGAGACACGGGGGTATCACACCGCCGACTTCCAAACTCCGGGCTGTTACTAAGAAATTTCTAATGGAAAAACTCAATAACATTTTTCCCGACCCGAGAATCGAACCCGGGACCCGACGCTCAGCAGCAACTGCCCGGTTGGTCTCGTGGTTGCAAGCGAGATACAAGTACAAAGTGCCACCGACATACAGTAGACTGTTCTTACTACTCCTGAAAAAAATACCTCTTAAAAAATAATCGTACTTATAGATACAGGACCTCACGCATCCGATGACCCAAACTGAAACACACTTCTTAATAAACCACCCGAGCTTAATTTAATAAAGCTTATAATAATAAATTCTTATTGTCGATATATTATACAGATGTAACGGCGTGCGCACGCGCCATAAAAATAAAAATTATAATACTAACATAAATCACGGGACCGCACATCCTGCACTCGGGTTTATTATACAGATTATATTCGACAAATTGTTAAGTTATATTTTTGAGGGCATGCTGAGAAACTGACACAATTTAGAAGGGATTAGGTAAGTATATACTTTTTAAAAATTGTCGGCATAGCTCACAGAATAAGCAAGCTGAAGTGGCAATGGGCCGGCCATATTAGCCGTAGAACCGATGACTGTTGGGGTAGACATATTCTTGAGTGGAGACCGCAAATCGGCAAACGTAAAGTAGGATCCCTTCAGGCTAGGTGGAGCGACCACCTTCGCAGGTTGGCTGGTAGCAGCTGGATGAGAGTTACCGATAATCGAGTTGAATGGCGTGCAATAGGAGATGCCTATGTCCAGCAGTGGACTACTGTAGGCTTTTTTTTTTTTTTTGGGTGGGAAATCATCAAATAACTTCTCCCGCTCTGGGCGGAGCGAGAGGGCGTGTCAGACTTTTACTGACTAAAACCCACCCGTGTTCCTTCAGTTGCCTGTGCCAGGGGCCACGGTATCTCTTTCGAACAACCCGCGACCCCGGCAGGCTTCGGTCCTGGTAGACCCCGTCAGTTAGTGCTGACATCTCTTTGAGGCGCGCGTGGAACACAACACGCCGTCGACCCGGGCCTGGTCCTTACCGGACGGCGAGCTGCCCATTGCTCGCCGTCCGCAAGCCCGCGCCTACGGTGGCCGGGAATCGGCTATCGATTCCCGACGCCCAGGGCGTCTGCTGCGGCGACTAGGGGCGCGAGGGCGCCAAGATTGCCTCTCCCTTACGCGCTCCGCCTCCTCCTTCGCGAGCATTACTGCTTCGCAGAAGGAGGCAACGGCTAGCAACGTAATCAGCATTAAAATAAAAACTAGAAATACGAATAATGGAACTGGCACATATTTGCGAAATGCGAAACTGTACCTATAAAAAAAAATAGTAAGCCATAAGCAAAATTATTATGCATCGTTGTTAAAGTTGAAAACATAACTTATAGTTGTTGTTGTTACGTATACCATTTAACTGGAATGTTAAAAGTTTATCTCAATAAAACTTCGTACCAAAGCCAAAAGTAACCGTACCTACTATCTTTATTGCTAACTGAAACTGCATAAAGATTAATCATGAAAACCAATAGCATTGCACTAAAAGTAAAGGACCAAATTAGACTGGGATTGACCAATGAAACATTTTGCTATCTCTAGATATATATAATATATAGAACCATAGGAAGATATCTATATAGAGCTGTCATAACCAATCGGTATTATCCACTTATCCAATATCCGAATGTCAGACTGAAACGAAAGACTAGTTTAGCAGTTGTTATCTTTAATCGCTTTATCCGTTTTATCTTAATTAATCCCTCTCTACCACATTGAACATTTCTTTTCTCTCTTTGAACGTATCCTAGGATCAAGTAGCCACAAAGGATTTTTTTAAAAGATAGTGTTTTTAAGTATGTTTTAACGACTCTAGAGACTTCAAGTTTGCTGACATTGCAGGTCTCTAATAGGACTCGTCCATCTTTTTTAACCGACTTCAAAAAAAGTAGGAGGTAATGCGACCGGCGAGGTTTTTTTTTGGTTGTCACAAGAGAATCCGATTATGTTCGAAATTAAAAAAAAAACAACTTTTTTCAGTTTTCAAACATAACCGGTTTTGTTCCTTTGCATTGTTTTTCAATCAACAATTAATAAGAAAAACAAGAATAAAAGTAATCATTAAACTCGTTCTACATGACTACACGTATGGCTTTATTTTAATTTCAGCACAAAAAGCGACTCTAAAGCCAATTTTTGGAGGAGTTTTCAATTCATTTCGGAATGAAACCAGTCATATGATTTTTTCATAATCTCTTATATTAAAATTTCGTTCTAATAAATCCTAAGTTCCAGCCCCTTTGTTCACTAAAAAGTTTGATCAAATTGAAATTCAAGACTTCAAATTAATAAAAAAGCAGATGGGATTTGTGTCTGCCTTCAAATAGAAAATTACATTATAGTGAACAAGAAGGATTAAAAAGTTATCTTTGCTTCATTTAATAACCATTTTAATGAGAAAATTACAGTGGCATATTTTTCAGATGTTTAAATGCTCCCAAACTGAATATTATGTTTGGTTTGACACGTATTTTCACTGTGGAAAATAATCAAATAGGTATGAATACAGGAAAAATTTTAAATCCTTTTTTTTGGGGTAGAATGATTTATTCTGTGTATAACTTCTACATCAGCAATACTAGGCGATTTATCATAATCAGGCCAAAAAGAAAACATGTACCTACAAATCCGGCCAAGAGTATTTACCGAGACCACTAAGTTTACCACGTATTTACGAATCCCGAATCGCAGAAAACTGTTGCTAACGATCCATACGAGAACCCGTTTACTACGAAATAAAATCCGAGTAACGTAATTCATGTAGGTACTAGGTACTTGATGCACGACCTTTTGCAGGCAGCAAAGCAAATCGCCTAGATTTTTCTAGCGAAACAGACGTTAAATTGGCAAATAAGTCCCGAGGACGTGTGCATGTACAAGTCCGGGGCGAATAATAGACCGCATTTCAGATGGCGTGTAGATATTTTTATTACAGAAAATAAATAATTTGAAATGATAACAGATGAATGCTACTTATTCTGGTAATAATTATTATAGTAATCCTACTAATATTATGAAATAGCTGCGCCCCGCGGTTTCGCCCGCGTAAATGCCGATCCCGTGGGAATATCGGCTATATGTTAATTCAGAGTGTCAGCTACCTCCATACAAAATTTTATCAAAATTGGTCCAGCCGTTTTAGCGTGAAGAAGTAACAAACGTATAAACACACACACACCTTCACAAACTTTCGCCTTTGAAAGTTTGTATGTTTCGATGTTCGTTACTCAATCACGCAAAACGGCTGAACGGAGTTGGATGAAATTTTGCACACAGATAAATAGGTTATAACTTGTATTAACACATAGGATACTTTTTATGCCGGTAGTAGGTTCCCATGTGCCAAAACCAAGACAACAGACGTTACCCAGAAAGCCGCTAAACTTCAGTGGGACTGGGCCGGACATGTCTGCCGCATGTCAGATGACAATTGGGCTAAGAGAACCACCGATTGGGTCCCACAAAAAGGAACGACGCCATCGCGGCAGGCCAAGACGAAGATGGCGGGACGAGTTTGACTCCTACCGTAGGGACTGGCAAAAGACAGAATTGTGTGAAAAAGGGAGAGGGAGGCCTTTGCCCTGCAGTGGGATTGACCGGCTAGTTAGATTAGATAGGTTCCCATGACAATTTCCGACCTCCACATGATTGAAGCCAGGGGCAAAAGCTCTAATTATTACATATCGTCGTTGTCAAACCAAAATCTGCTATGTGCCGTTTTTTGAGATTTCAAGATTTTGACCACAGCGCACAGGTCACAGTGACCACAGTGCAAAAAACAGCACACTGCAGATTTTGGTTTGACAACGACGATATATTCATTAAATTATTGCAAAACTCAAAAAAAAAAAAAAAACTAGAACCAGCTTCAGCCCAAAACCATCTCACTAATCTGCTAACTACCTTAAGATAACGAACCCAGACCGGTATTAATTTAATCCGTCGGCCCTTTATCCGCTAGTGCTGTACTGTACACTTTCTCAAGGCAGAAAGTGTACAAAATATGTGTAGCGCATAGCACCGCGCCCAGACTTGCGATGTGAAAATGATTTACGTAGTAGAAGAGGGAAAAGCAACCGATTTCCCCGAATATAAATCCGACGGGTCCCAACCTAAAAGAGTTATAAGCGAATCACATTTTCCCATTCGCTGAGATATTTTGCAGGGTGATGTGCCCGGTCCTTTCTTGTGGAAGTTAATAATGAGAGGATGTTACGAATAAATCATTGGTTGGTTATTGGTTCCGTAAAAAGAGTGTCCGTGGAGTTTCTCGCTCGTTTTTTTCTCCATAGGTAGATACAACGCCTTTGGAATGGGCAAGTAGCTTCATCTTTGTGACTGACCGACTGCTTGATACTTCAAAAGTGCCTATAATTAATTGGTTTTATGAAATACTTAAATGCTTTGAGTTTGAGTTGGTTTTTGGTTCGGTAGCCAATGATTACTTATTTATGCTTTAGAGGTGACTTTTCCAAGATTACGAAAGATCAACTTCTGCTCTAATACCAGTTTACGTATGAAAAAATAAATAAAACAATGCTAATTCGCTACTTTGATACAATCTGCAGTTTTATTCACCAGCAAAATCAAATGAACACATAAGAGAAGCAATGGAGTATAAAACTATACTCAGAACCTACGTAATGTATCGAGTTTCCATTGTGGACATAATATCCCCAAAGAGAAGTACACTACAGTGAATGCAACGAGAGCCACTACCTATAAATTGGTAGCAGTGGGTAAACAAAGCTCTCCTGTACCGTGAAAATACCGCAACACTGCAATGTGAAACATAATTGAGGTTAACGGAACGAAATTTAAGTTGGCGTGAGTTTCATTCTTTATGAACGAACGAAACGTTTGGTAAAAAATAACCATTCATTCGTAGAGTGGGAGGACCACTCTACGAAAGAATGGTTATTTTTTATTAAAATAAATGGCACATAAACAAGTTCAAATTCAATAAAGTGACGAATTAATAATAATTGGAAATGACGAAATAATTGCAATTACTGTTTCTTAATTGTATTTTTATCATAATCAAGCTCAGTGGTAATAGAAAATTACAATAAAATTACGTAGCAATCATGAAAACCGTTTAAAAAAATAACATTTTCAATTTCCATAAATCGTACAAAATATCATTACATTAACATTTTTGATGTCATTTGTAGACTGTACTTTTATAATAATCGTTAAATAATAATTTATTAAAATGTATTCACGATTTTTATTGCTCGATAGTGGATGAGTTTCTGATAATATAAAGTAATTTTGGATATAAACTGATCTCATGTTATTCAAATTCTCTCACTTCAGAAGTTCTTGGTAATTAACTGCCTACATATAATTAAAAGCGTTTATGGTTAATTGATGGCCCTTATATTTCACTTTGTCGGCTATCCCCCTATCAGTTGATAGAACGTAAGAAGGCGTGAAATTATTTTATACTTTTTTTCTCCCTTATCTTCTTTTGATGCAAGCTTTTATTTAATTGGTGTAACTACAAACGCAGCTAAAAAAAAATGCAAACCGTTTATGAAAAACCACATAAGTAATTAGTGTCACATGTCTAGCAAAATTATTAAAAAAAAAAACAAATGAAAAAGAAATTAGCGAAACCTTGTTTATTGTTGTTTAAAAAATACTACAAACTAAAAAAAAACAGAAATGAAAAAAACAATGCAAACAGTTTAAATTATGTAATTTAAACTGTTTACATGTGTCGTGTTTTAGACATGTGTCTAGCGAATCATAAAGAGAGAAAAAAAAAAAAAGACGGGTTGCACTCCGGGAGTGCCGGCAGAAGTGAAAACTTGAATATTAACGTTGAAATAAATCAATATTATGAATTGAATTAATATAACTAATTTTTTTTCACTATTTCTGCGTCACTTTTTCATTAATCGATGCACTTTGTTCAATTTCCATATTTTAAACACTTTATATACACGAATTTTACGAATACACAGCAGTGTGGCTACTACACAGACGGTCGAGCCATCAGCTGTCCATCCATCCATCCACATCCACGTCCACCATCACCGTCACCGTCACCGTCACCGTCCCCGTCACTGTCCCCATCACCGTCACCGTCACCGACATCGTCACCGTCACCATCACCGTCACCGTCACCGATACCGTCACCGTCACCGTCACCGTCACCGTCACCGTCACCGTCACCGTCACCGTCACCGTCACCGTCACCGTCACCGACACCGTCACCGTCACCGTCACCGTCACCGTCACCGTCACCGTCACCGTCACCGTCACCGTCACCGTCACCGTCACCGTCACCGACACCGACACCGTCACCGTCACCGTCACCGACACCGTCACCGTCACCGTCAACGTCACTGTCACCGTCACCGACACCGTCACCGTCACCGACACCGTCACGGTCACCGACACCGTCACCGTCACCGTCACCGTCACCGTCACCGACACCGTCACCGTCACCGTCACCGACACCGTCACCGTCACCGTCACCGTCCGTCCGTTCTTCCGTCCGTCCGTCCGTCCGTCCGTCCGTCCGTCCGTCCGTCCCACCGTCCGTCCGTCCGTCCGTCCGTCCGTCCGTCCGTCCGTCCGGCCGTCCGTCCATCCATCCATCCATCCATTATCGTGTCTCACTTGGTTCACTTCGGTTGGCGCCGCCGCCGTAGAAAGAGGGGGGGGGGGGAATCTCGGTGTATTCCCGTTCGTCCCATCGACTTCGTCCCCTCAAGGAGCCCTTAGAAAACAAACACGAAATTCGGAAAGCATTTATTGTATTTAAAACAATACAACATTTCTACACACAGAGATATTATTATATATGTCTTGTAGCTTAATTGGTAATGGTATGTTATCATTTTAAATGCTTAATCCCGTTCGTCGCACGACGGGGACGAAGTCGGTGGGACGAACGGGAATACACCGAAATCTCTCCTGACGGTCACGTGTCCTGACGCGAGTTTAACATTTTTTCCCCATACAAAAAGTGTGCAACGCCGCTAAAGAAGTTTTCACTTCAAAAACAAATGAAAAAGAAGTTAGCGAAACCTCGTTTTACCCAAACAAAACAAACAAATCCTAAATTAATTGTCAAATTAAACTAACTAGCTAATAACTATGCACGCAAGTGTACAGGCGTGGCGCGTATTACGGTAGCCGATAATTACTTGAGCTCAATTACACGTCCGATAAACATAAAGTAAGAGTCGGAATTAATTGATATTAGATCAGCGGGGAAAGTCGCCCGCTGACCGAGGTTAGCACCCTAATGAGTTGGTTTATGAACTAGGAAACGTGTTCCTGGTCGCCATATTTGGTTTATGGAATATCGACTGACCGTGGAGAAATTAAATTATATATCGGTTGATATAGATAGATATTGCTCGAGATTTAAGACTAAGCGGCGTTCTATAGTATCTGCCTATACCCATGGGAAGAAGGCGTGAGTTTATGAATGTATGTATTAAAGACAAAAGGGTTTATTTATAAACGTTGATTGAAGTTAAGAGACGTTTAAACGTCAAAAACGTATGGTTTTAAACAGTCGCTAATCATCACTTGACTTTATAAGCAACTTTTATAAATAAAGGGAAAGAGGGAATACGGATTCTAGTTTTCAATACTTCTGGATGCTAATTGCGTATACGCAATAAGATTACACTTACTTAGTAGCCTACCTACTCCATTTCCAATTTACGAGTATATCCTGTATTGTTCAACTGCCGTCCAGTTGAAGGCGGCCAAAGGCAGATCTCCACACGCGTGTTTACAGACCAATCCTTTTAGTAGGAGACCTCGCATCACCACCACATCACCTTGATCAGCTGCAATCCTGCCTACTATTCAGAAAGACCATTAAAAAAACTAAACTGCTACGGAGTTTTCTTTTTGAGCAATGGCGATGATTTCACGATAAACTGTGGCATGTGGGTGTCGTATTAAATACCTATTATAGCCCTGACCTTTCCGGGATCAAATGCGTGAAGATTATTACATTAGAGAACAAAAATGTGTTAATGGTATTACGCAGTTTTGAGAGAGACACAGAGGTTATCAAACAAGTAGTAGGCGATAAGCGACTATTAAAAATAACTGTGCTTTAGATTATAACGTTTTAAAAGCCTTAACAAGCTTGCCTACACTTTAAGAATGTGAGCTGTGTTTTTAATATCAACCTTTTGTTGTTTTCGGTATTATAATACGGTGTTGAATATCGATTTAATGCTGACAGATCTCATACTTAATGCATGACATTAGTATGAAATCTGAAATCTGAAGCACATCTAGATTTAAACAGATAGAGCTTTTAAGATTATGGACTAAATGATTACTGATGCAATTCAAACTACAATCATAATCAGCCTATAATGTTCCCACTGTTGGGACATAAGCCTCCTCTCGGTGAGAGGGAGTGGACCGTAATCAACCACGCAGGCCCCGTGCGGGCTGGTAGATGTCACATGTCATCGAATTTTTGGTTCTAGTACATGCCGGTTTCCTCACAGAAACGAAACTACAATAAGCTAAATTAATGCTTAGGATTAATTCTTATTAAATTCTTAAAATCAAAGACAAAAGAGGTCAAATCTTTCTTAAATAAATGCAAATGAAGCGAACAATAAAAACTGAAGACCGCATTAAAGGGAATATAAAAATTTATTACAAATATCAACTCGGAACTGAATTCGGGGCTCACTCCGGCAAATCCAATAACCGAAATGAAACGAGCAAAATTATTCCTGTACGGAAGATTATTGTGAGCAGAGCCGACGGAAACGTTAAGTGTTCGAGTTGCTTCACGACTAATGTTAAAATCGATATGGAATATGAATTTCCGAGTTTTTTGGTACACTTTAAAATCTCTATAAATCTTTGTAACTCCCTCTATAAATCTAAAGTTTTGAACTTGTGTTAAAGTTGGTTTCCGTGTCTCGTCAGCGAAATAATTTATTGCTGTTATGGGCTGCTGGGTTCGTTCTTCTGCAATGAAGTGCTGCCCCAATGTCATGTACCTACGTAATGCTTAGTGGAATTAGTGGTTAGGTATAGTTTATGGGGGATTTACCCTAGGTCGATTTTCGCCGTGTGGTTGATCGTTTATTAAATCGCCGCAATAGCCAAATTGCCACCCCGTTTTCACAGGTCGATAAAAATCGCAGGTGGCTAGTTCATTTTGCATCGAAATGTAGACCTTCATGCGGTGGGTGATCGCCTGCGACTGAGCATTTTCACGGTCAATTTTAGTTACCCGCCGAATGTGACCTGTCGCCGCACGACAAAAATCGAAACCTACTTCGGAACTTGCGGTTTTAGTCACCTGTGGCCTAGCCGAATCGCCATTTAGACAGTCGATTTTCGCCGTGCGGCAAAATTTTTCAATCATTTTAAATTAAAAAGTTGTAAAGCCCGCATTGACATACAAAATTCTATAGAAAGCTTTTAAGTATTTTCTTACGAGTCTGAATTTCCGAATTTCCGTACCGATAGCTACGTACATCAAAACAAATGTTCAGTTCAGTACATTAAACAGTTATTTACATGATTTCAGCCGTATTTCCGCATGTTCTGGAAATAACACGCATCTCGCACTACTCTAAATCAAAACAAACGGGAAAAACAAACACGGTAGTGACGTGTTTCAAGTGGGAAAAAGTAAATAACAATAAGAAGAGACTACTTAGTGTGGGGTGCGTGAGGACCCCAGGACTTTTGAGCACCCCAGCACCCCAGTCATTCGTCACATGTGCACTGACGGTGGGATGGCTGTTCGCTCGTATTTGTGCAGTCCATTGTCCGTTATATTATTGGAGGGAGATAAAAAAGGATTCGGGATCCGTGTGTGTTACGAAAAAAGGGATCGCAGTAATAGAACTTTTAGTGGAACTGTGAAATCTAATATTGATATTGTGCTTTTAGACAAAATTGATTTTACTGAAGATATGATTATTGTTAGTTGATTTCTTTATGTAGTGTCTGATGTTACTGATGACACAATTCTCAAAACAAGATCGTTTGTCACATAAATAAAATGATTGATATAAAAACTAATGTTTGTCCTCAATTGTCTTCAATTGAAATTCTCATTTTCGGTCGCTGCAAAAATACTGCTCACTGCATCCTGGTATAGCGTAATTAGCCCATAATGTTCTCACTGCTGGGACACAGGCCTCCTCTCTTCGAGAAGAAGTGGGCTATAAGCTATAATCTACCACGCGGGTTGGTGGATGTCTTCGAATTTTTGGTTCTAGGACATGCCGGTACCCTCACAACGTTTTGAGAGCAGTGGTGATGAAATTATTCACACAAAGTAAAGCGCCAGCCTGAGTTCGAACCCACGACCTGCAACTTGTAAATCGGGGCCGTTACCACTGTGCCACCACTGCTCTCGCATCCCGGTATAATAAAGATGAAATTTTATGAATTTCCATCAAACAAAAAAAAAAAACAGAGACATGAATTCCGAGCTGTTGCAGACAAAAGGAATCCGCAGTAAACATGTGTAGGATAAAAACGTATACAAAAGTTGATCGTATGAATGTTGGAAACAATTTACCCGCGCTTCGACCAGTCAAGCCAACACGGACAAAACACTGGGGAAAACTGCAGCATTGAGTTTCCTACTAACTTGCACCGTCATTACCGTAACAACCGAGCCAAGTTTTAGCATAATGTCATATTAATTCGTTGAACAAACTCTTTGTCTAAAGGTATTAGCGAGTTTAATTATTTTAGCGCGCTGAAAATAATGTTGTTTAATTACCTTATTATCATAAATCGTGAGAAAAATTTTGTTTTGTTTAATAATTAGATAATTACATCGAATACAGAACGTTCTTTTTATAGCATGATCAGACTATAATGTTCCCACTGCTGGGACACAGACCTTCTCTCCGTGAGAGGCAGTGGTAATTCACCACGCGGGCCCAGTACGGGTTGGTTCCCTTTACAGACGTCCTGTCTATTGTCAATGAAAATCAGGCTTTTATAATAGCTTCTATTATGATGATAATAAAATGAATGTACCCTAAACTAAGTGCAGTATAAATGACTAGCATGACATCAATTATTACAAGGCCCTGTACTGATTGATGTCATACCTACAAGTTATGTACATATATGTTGCACTATGTTCAGGCTAATTGAGAGGTCGTCTATAAAAAAACCGTTCTGAGTTCTGTGTAAAAAATAATGGCCAAAAACATAAGCCCGAGTCAATTAAATTCCACATAATAATATTGACAATGTTTTTCCACAGCTGCGCGCAATTTAGCCCTCGCTGAGCTCGCTGCGGCATAAAGATCCGCGGCGCGCGGCACTCAAAACATCCGAATTATCCGCACAAACTTACCACCCTCGACACATGTCCGTAATGATACGACATGTCAACCCCCCAGACGCGTGTGAAATGAGCGCACTTCAAACGGAGCCCCAACACCCCTCCTCGAATGCATTTAGTTGCAGGTGCTTACAATTTTTCTTCTCAGACAAATTCGAATGGAGTTGTTACGTCTTATGGAGGCCGTAATATCTTTGTGTGTGTCGCTTTAGGGTAAATTTTTCTTTCATGTGTAAACGCTTCAGGGGTCGTTTCTTTTGAAGAATAATGATGTCGCTTTAAGTGGTTCACTAGTTTGTGTATTGACAACGTTGTTTGTTAAGTGGAGAAAACATATTTTTAGTTTTCTTCACAACCATTCACACAAATAAGATTTGTAAGAAAACAATGAGTTTTGTTAATTGGGTTGATTGTTAATGCCATCAAAATTAAAATCTCAGTCAATTCAGAGAATGACAAAAGAAAATACAAAACATCAAGTAACAATTGAGAGAATCTGGCAAGAGCACTGGAGTCAGACGTTCATTAGCATAATAAATAAGTACCTACCCACCGGTGCACTTGAAACGGGCATCGTCTCGAGAACACGGGAACAACTATTTGTCTGAAGCACCTCCGCAGTCTTGTTCATGCTAATTTTCATTTTACAAATTGCCTTGTATGCAGTACCTTTGAACGTTTCTATGAAATAAGATACCCGTTTGAACGTTACCATGACTCTCAATCGTGTGAAAGGCTGAAAAGCCTTTTGTGTATATCTAGGATTTCTGCATTATATTATAGTAAGTTAACAAATGGATAAATACCAATAAATATTGATGCATAAAGCCGTACGAGAATTATAGCAATGTCAAGTATCTTAACGATGAATGATTTATGGACTATCCAACAAAAGCGAGTAGAAACTTAATTATTAGTACTCGGTTGCGGTTCAGATTTCAAATTAATTAAAAGGCGAATAAAATGGTGGTCATACGGTGGTCAGTTATACCAAGACTAAGGATGAATTTCACCCATAAAACTGAATGCGATTTGCACAATAAACGACGTTCAAAGGAAAGAAAATATGTTTATTTGCGGTAAACTTGACGCAGAGAAAGAACACAAAAATAAGATATAAAAAAAGAAAAAGCTGTCAGTGTCAAAATTCCACAACAATGGTGACACTGATAGCTCTTGAACGCTGTTTAGATATAGCATAATCAGCCTATAATGTCCCCACTGCTGGGACACAGGCCTCCTCTCTGAGAGGTAGTGGGCCTCAATCTGTCAAGCTCCGCTAATGAGACACAATTGATTTTCTATTGTTTCGTCGCCGATCGGCTCATGCGGGCCCAGCGCCGGTAAATGTCACGTCTTCGAATTTTTGGTTCTAGGACATGCCGGTTTCCTTAAGATGTTTTCCCTCGCCGTTTTGAGAGCAGTGGTGATGAAATAATTTACACAAAATAAAGCGCCTGTCTGGACCTACGAAGTAAGTAGTAATTCAAGGCCCTTACCACTGGCCCAACACTGCTCCAACTACTTGGCTGATCGCATTAAAAAAACCTAGCTTATTTACATCCACAGATGCGGAAAATATATAGCGTTACTTCTATAAATAAGTTGCAGTGGGTATTAGTGCAGCGTAACGCGTTATTAAATTCTGATTTATCTTCGCGTGCCTCGGGTAGATACGACCCGCCTGCGTTTTATAGGGCTAGGTTAGGGTGGACGCATTCTTTCTAGCCGAGTTTTTGCGGAAGATTAATTTGTAAGCGAGAATTTTCTATTCTCTTCGCCTCTGTTGAAGCGATGTGCTGAAAGTAATTTATTCTCTCTGCTGGTACCAAAGTATTGTGGTCGCTTGGAACTTTCAAGTTGGATTCTTTTTTCCCGTAGACAAGAAAAATATGGAGATGAAGTACGGAGTGTTTTCAGAATATTAATTTTTATTGTCTTTCAATAAACTTCACGACAACCCAAAACAGACCTATCACGAACCGATCCAGATAAACGCATCTCTTACCTACCCTTTTCCAGGGGTATCGTGTTACCCAGTAACTGGGTTGTGGAGGTCAGATAGGCAGTCACTCCATGTAAAATACTGGTATTCAGCTGCATCCGGTTAGATTGGAAGCCGACCCCAACATCGTTGGGAAAAGGCTAGGCAGGCAGATAGATTGATTCCCTAATACCCTTATCCTAATTTATCCAGCGTCGGCTCAGCATGTCTTTTTCTTCTATATTCCTCTATTAGTCGTTAAATGAGAGGGGCAATTCTCGTAATTTTAAGAACATTCACAGGCTGATCTGTCTCAATCTGTCAAAAATACCTCTAAATTCCCTATATTTTTATCCATTTTTTTACATTGATTGTCGCCGAGATAAGATTGCAATAGATTTTGAACGTTTTTAATTACGGAAATTGGTCTTCAGATAAACACAAACGATCAATTTTCATTCCACAAACAGCAAAATTAATTCAAAAATTACTCAATTACTCCACAAATATCAACACAACCGACAAGCCATAATTAATAATGAAAGCAACAAATTAATATGCTATCAACAGCCCCTAGTTTCGATGATCAATACGCGATTGTGTAATTACGGTGTAACGCAACTAGTGTAGGTAATTATAATCGGAGTTTAGAGGCGGAACCATCTGCCCCTGTTCATATGATTAATTTCGTATCGAACCGGTAGCAGATACTAGTATTTGCTGATGTTTTATTTATCGAGAAACATCGGAGATTTATTGACTTTCGCTGGCAAGAGCGCGGTAGTTTGTTGTTTTGGGGTCCCAGCCATTTTAGATCAATTGGCAAAAAAAAAACAAAGATATGCGTAGGTACTAACAGCAGTAATTAGGAAATGTAATCTCGAGTCGAGATTGACAACTCGAGATCTCGCGTGCAAAGTCTGGTGTCGAGATTGGCCATTCACGGTCTCGTATTAGAGATCCAGTTTTACCTACTTTTTGAAATAGTGCGTTTTGTTTATCAAGATTATTATATTTAAAGTGAAAACCACACCTACTTAGGGTAATTGGGTTTAGAGTAGTCGTAGTAATTGTAAATAACCGCGCGGTCTGGGACGAAATCTCGATCGAGATGTCGAGATTCAATCGAGAATCGAGATTGCATTCCCCAGCAGTAATTAAACGCAGAAGTGTCTAAACAATAATTTAGTCCGGGTTATCCAACACATCGCAAGCGTGGGTCAAACGATAATTTAATAGTTTATTTGTGACTTTTTTAACCAAACTTATTTACCATTATTTCCATGGTGGTCTATCAAAAAGATATTAAAGCTTTTAAGCTCAGTAATTGAGCAAACAGAATTAAAAGCGCTGTAAAGCGGTAAATTGGTTAAGTTGTCTTAATGTGTTTACGAATACTTACTTAATTATGGTGAAAATATTACGGCAAGTCATTTGATTGGATTATGTTTATGTGAGTCATTATGATATTAACATCAATCAAAGATTATACGACGTCTATTTATTTGTTTTCTTTTTCTTTTCAATATTAGATGTGTCTGTTTAATTAATCATTAATTTCAGGGTTAGGTTTACAGCATGTATCAAAAGGTATGGTCATATTTAAGGGTATGGTATAGACATAACTGAAAACGTTTCTCTATGGGACCAACATCGTAAACACGAAAAATTATCAACTGTCCCATACAAAACTTCAATACCGACTCGACCCAAATGTATAGTGGACATTCAATATTGTGTACAGACGCCAGCACATCAAGCTACCCGAAACTGTCAAATTTTCCCAATCAACTTTGAACCTTATAATTTAGCGATAAAGTTGAAAATCTATTAAAGAATTTTGACAGATTGTAGTAGCTTGATGCGCTGGCGTCTGTACATTATTTTTCAGATCGAGGACGTGAAGAAGCGAACCTTTGTGGACTGGATACTCTGAAAACGGAGGACCAATAATTGCGTCTGGAGTGGAGTTATGTGCCTATTTGAAATAAATGATTTGACTTTGACTAGTAATAAACGATGATAACTATGTATTTCGGAATTAGTAAAACTGAAACATTCTCGAGGCTAGGAATTTAATTTACCGAAAGCGTTAAAAGTTTATCGGCAATAGTTCAATGCTCTGTTATCATGCAGGTATAAAATACATCACAAGAGCAGTTATCGCTTTGACGGGCGTGTGACTACACTTCAACGTAGTACCTATTCCTTATCAGAGGACCTAAAGTACTTGCCTTATCATGTAACCGACTTGCCAGGAATTTTGGATTTTATGACGAAGAATTTTGGGAAAAACCGTCATACTAATGATTTTTTAATCGGGTAAATTTGGTTCGTGTTATACAACACCCTAATTGCGTAACAAACTATCAATCACAGTCTCATTTTGAAGGATATTGCTAATCCATTGCTTCATATGTTCGAAAAAATTGTCTGTTCAACAACGTAAATAACGCAATGAATGTTGTTGAACTGTCAAAATGAAAGCCATTGCTACTGTTAGTGTGTTACGTATTACCCCGCAGGGTGGTTAAGTAAAGGCAAGTGCATCTTTATACAAAGATTTCAAAATTATTTTAGACATAAATTATAAATCTGGCTATCTTTCCTTTAATTTATACTGATACATGAAAGGTATTGTTAGGCTCCCCATCACTGCACTCCCGTACCCCGGCTAAAGGTAGCAGCAGGATACTGAGTGGTTTTAGTCAGTAAGAGTCTGACAGACCCCTCCACCCACCCAAGGGTGGTGGACATCCATGAGGATTTCCACAAGATAAAAAAAAAATCTACGACCAGTTGGATTTGAAAAATTATTTTTGCGTTTGATAGCCCAATTCTTGAGAAAGGCTATTTAACATCACGCTAGAGCCCTTAGGAACCGAGCTGAAATTCAGAAAGAACTTTAACTGAAAATGAAGTCATAGCGCGGCCAGGCGATGCGATGCGACGGGCTGAGTCGGGGGAACAAAAAATTTCATGTAAACGAAGTCACGGGCAGAAGCTAGTACTGTTATTTACGTAGATATCAACATGAAAGCGAAATTATTTTCTCAGATTACTTTAACCATTACTTGTGGTTATTGCAGTGGAGAAATTTATCACACTTTAAACCAATTATGTGGCTTTGAGCCGAGTATACACAGTCGATCAAAGGAAAACTTCTGATTAAATATTGAAACTTACACTGCTTGATTGCTGCCTAGCTTTATTAAACATTTAAGTACTTCATACTGATTTATTAAGGTAACTGTGCAATTTGTTGGGCAGAATCAAAATTCCTATCAAGGGATTTATAGTGGAAATAACAATTGCTTACTTTCCAAGTACCTAAAATTAGTTTTATGGGTAATTAGGAGCGACAGACAAGGTTTTCTAGCAATTTATGGTTTTTAATTGAGTTTTTCCATCAGGAATTGCTCAGTAATAGCCCGAAGTCTGGATTGTGTCCGGTTGATGGCATTATGCTCGCCCACTATAACAATATGGCGAAATTTGGGTGTACCATAGTTATACCTCTGCCTAACTCTTCAGGAATTACAGGCGTAATGTTATACGGGGTGGCAGGGACATCAACGCGCAACCTGTTACCATGGATTCAGTACATCATTCTGAAAACCCTTGCGTCAAAATATTTGAACGGATATTAAAAAAAAAAATAGCTGTTTCATACATTTTGACCACCTAGGTCCTAGCTAGGTATTGCAATTTTCTATGAAACAACAGATTTTTTTTTTTTAAACGCTAGAGGGGTCTCATCATGTGCTGAATTCATGGTTACAGTTTACCGCCCTGTACTATGTTATAATTTTATTGTACAGACGCCAGCACATCAACCTACCCGAAACTGTCAGATTTTCCCAATCAACTTTGAACCTTATGGTTTGGTGATAAAGTTGAACATCTATTAAAGAAATTTGACAGATTGTAATAGGTTGATGTGCTGGCGTCTGTACATTGACCGGAAATCGAAAATATTACTAGCTCAACATAATTACGAAATAAATCACCATAGGTTGTTTTAATGGAAATG
This sequence comes from Amphipoea lucens, assembly GCA_947508005.1. Lineage (NCBI taxonomy): Eukaryota > Metazoa > Arthropoda > Insecta > Lepidoptera > Noctuidae > Amphipoea > Amphipoea lucens. The sequence continues at coordinate 18,098,699 of OX382358.1, read as the reverse complement.
AAAATGTCATTGAAATGAATGTTGGTACTAATCGGTTTACTGGTAAGTTATCTGAAAATCAGAATCGTTTGGAAATATCACGTTTTCTCTACATGTTTCCTCTAGGCAATCAAATTGCTAATTGACTGGCGCGTTTCCTAGAAATTCAAGTTCTCATACTTTTTCTCTAATTATTTCATGGATTTATTTATGAAATTATTCGAGTTCAAATGTATTTTCAAAAAGCTTGTTTCTATCTATGTCAACTGTAAGTGACAAGTGACAGCTGTCATATTTCCCGCGCAAATGTAAACATGGCCGTTTATCTATGTCATTACGTTTTCCAACATGCCTATCTATTGGTTAATACTTATTCATAATCTAATCCTATGAGGACATGCCACGTGGTTTATCAAAATATTTGTAGTGAGTTCTGTGAACAACGCAAGTAGGTAAGTTTTAACTTTACGCTTATTTACGTATACACCAGAGACGTTACTAAGTAATAATTACAATGTTTAATTATATGAACAAAACATTTAGTTGTGTATTTTTTAAATATTAATGCTAATTAGGTTTAGCTAAAAAGATATTCTTACATCGAAATGTTCACTTTTTATTTGATTTTTATTTGTTTTTATCTGATGTATGTGTCTGATGTAGGTATATTGTGTGTCTTTTAGTCTGTGTTAAATAAATGTAATTTCTTTCTTTATATTTATTCTCAACAAAGACTTTATTAATGTACCTATCTAAATGTAACGTAGTGTATAATGTACATTATCCTCATCAGTTCAGTCTGAGAGGACAATGGACAGTAAAATTATTTTAGTCGTAAGACTGTATTACTTACATTTAAAAGTTTTTTGTTTATTTCTATATTTTTAGTGTAAATCAAAATTAACTAATATTAGCTACTCTACTAAATGACAATTAATAATTTTATTTCTGTAAGTAGGTTTTTACAAACACTTTTCCACATCAATCATACTTTTAAAACTAGTTTTGAGGTCGGGTTGGTATGACTATAGTTTGAACATTACAATGTTATGTATCTTCATTTAAATGGAAACTTTTGTGTTCCAGCTACTTATCTAATATATAATTTAACAAACGCGAAATTAACCGTATTGCATTCGTTACCAATCCTATTATGATGAAAGACTTCAAATTATATTATTCATGGAGTTCTGTGCTCTGTCAATTAACTGAGGAATGTGGTTTCAGCGCGGCAGATGCATTGAACCTTTAAATTTTTAATGGCGGAAATCAAAATTCCTATTTTTATTGCACAAATGCACATGGGGTTCATCACAGCGACAGCCTGGCCCCAAGTTCTGGCCTAATTTCCGTTATTTGAAGCCTTCTCATACACATACACTCAAACCTTTTTCAAATAGGGTTATGCAGAAATAACAGAACGCCACCTGCTACGATCTTACATACATTACCCCTTTTGTGTGACCATCTTTACAGACGCCTCGGAGACCACGTAAAGCCGTTGTTCCCGGCTGTCATTCATGGATTTTTGACAGTCGTTACGGGTCGTCAGAAGCCCAAAAGTCTGACAACCCGTCTTACCAAAGGGTATTGTATTACCTAGTAACTGGGTTGTGGAGGTCAGTTAGGCAGTCGCTCCATTTAAAATTCTGGTATTCAGCTGCATCTGGTTTGACTGGACCTCAACATTGTTGATAAAAGGGTAGGTAGCTGATGAAGACAGATATCCATTCTTATTTAGGCAATATTTAGGAAATGGTAGTAGGTAATCGGATGAAACCTATCATCTATCATTGCATTATCTCCAAACAGTACCAGTTTCCCAATAAATAATAGACTCGCCCATAACGCTAAATGTCATCAGTCTACCAAATTAATGATGCAAAGTTTCGCAGGCTAAGTGTTTAAAGCACTTCTCTCCATCAGAGATATATTCAAATTACAAAAGAGAGTGCTAGTTCATAAAATCAAGTGCCGAGACATAGGATAGCATAGGAGTGTCACAGACGCGAGGGGGGGAAGGGGGAACTAGGGCTGCCTTTAAAGTGTTACGTCATTTTCATGTAACACAGGCCTTTGATGGGACTCTGCAATTAGGGATTAGTGTTTAGGTGCATTTTTATGTTCTGTTTTAGGATAAAAACAAGCCAGATCTACGTGTATCTATACTATTATTAAAGCTGAAGTTTTCTAATCTCTGGATATACCATTCGGATTTGAATTTTTTTTTTTGCATTTGGTTGCCCAATTCTTGACGAAGGCTACAGGCTAACATCATGCTAGGACTCTTAGGAGCCGAACAAAAATAAATAAGTAAGAAAAAACGCGAAAATGAACTAAGGGCTTGTACACAAAACTGCGATACGACGTCGCATCGTAAAAATCTGCGAGCTCTTTCTAGTTCTAACCTATATAACCTTTCTGCGTTGCGAATTCGCATCGCGCCGATTCGCAGTTTTGTGTACAAGCCCTAATGACGATGCGATGCGACGGGTTGGGTCGGGAGAACATGAAATACACGGACAATGTCGAAGGCAGAAGCTAGTATAATATACTTTTGTTAAAGCGAAAGCCAGTAGTGCTTGATTGGTAAAACAGTCAGGAAATGTAAAACTCCACAAAATAATTATGCTTTTTTGAAACGTTTTTAAAGATATTGACGTCATTGATTATACTATATCTAAAGCTTTAGATAACTTCTACAGTGTTTATAGTATCCGGGGTCGCCTTTTATTTAAATAATAAAAATCGTGTCAATTACTTATCGTTGAACACGAGCTCATAACATGAATGCAGTTCAAAAGCAAAACACAACGGATTAAGTATTTACAACCGGCAACCTTCGGGATTTTCCAGAATTTAAAACTAAATAACTTGATAAACTATCGCAATCTTGGCAACATTTCCTACGGTGAACGGTAACAGTAACACCCTTAATAACAAAACTCGGTAACCCTGGTCGGAACTGTCGCAGAGTGGCTCGTATATCATGAGAGCATAGAGGTATCTGCGCCAACGAGCCAACTTGCCGGGTTATCGCCACCACAATGGATAAAATTATTAAACGCTCCAGGTGAGCTTATGAAATAAAGTGATTTTATCATTCATTGTCCTATAAAGATAAAATCTTCCTTCAAAACCGATTTTACGAAAAATCGGTCGAGGCGCCGAATCCTGCCAATGTTACGCGAAGTTCGAACATTTTTCTTGGTGAAGAGATTTTGTGAGTCTAAACGATATTGAATCGTTGTTACACGGTTTATAGCTTCCATTCATTCGTTTAACCACTGAACAGCAACTTTATCTACCTTGTAAGACTGAATTTTAGCACACTGCGTCATGTTTGCACAAAATATTTAACTGCTCATAACACTCGTAGAATGTTTTATTTTACCAAAACATAATCAACTACGTCACCAACACAGCCTAAAAATATGTATGTAAAGTCCTTTGCGATTTAAATGAGTTTACCCTTAATTCCTACCCTACAAAGAGCTTACGAAAAACATTTCCCTCCAGCATTGCATTTCAAAATAACTCAACATACTTTGCTGAACAATTTGAAGTCGAAGTGAGCCGCGAAACGACAACCAATCAAGGACGTGCTCCATTTCTGGCCTACTTAACGTTTTCCAAGATTTAGATGTCGGGACGTGTTTGTAACAGTGACATGGTTCGCTCACAAATCGTTAATGCGTCCGAGATCCGATACGAACGTAAAGTGGCAGCCCACGCGGTGAAACTTTTGTCTCACCACGGAACAACTTCACCTGAATATAGTGAAATAGTAACCGTGTCAAACGACGAGTAACATTTTACATAGTAGTTGTTTGGAAACAGAAAAGTTATAACAAGCCAGGTTGGAGCTCCAGGCCGCGCGGAATTCTTATTATATTGAACCTTATTTCATCCCAACCGGTTATCGAAAATGTGGAAGTTCTACAAGCCAACTTGAATTTTTGTTACATCTTCAGGTCGGTATTTTTAATAAAGAAGCAAGAAAAACGAAGGCAATTTATCTGGTGTCACCTTTAAAAACTAATTAAAGTACTGCTTTAGCCATCTTGACGGCGCAAATTATTGTACTCTTATACCTGATAGTCTGGCAAATTCTCCGAAACCAATTGAAGCAACCAATAAATAGCTAAACTACCCACAGTTTCACTATACAGCTTTCTTCAAAGACATTCCCAAACAGCACTTCCATCTTGATTGAGGGAAACTAGCCAGTTTTACTGTTAATAGGGAACCTAATTCTAATACGACGTTGGAGATTCTAAACACTGTAGATGGTCCTCATTTACATAAACAGACGATGTTATTCGACGTAGGAGCAATAAATTGACCACAGAGAAGTGAAACGAGCGACAAAGCCCATAAGTAGTCGGGACAATAACACTTCATGTACGGAATGACGTGTATTCCTTTACATTGACGTTAGGTTTGACTTCAGTGATAGTTCAGAGAAATTCCTTTGGATTAATGGCTCATCTTGGGTATTAAATGTATTTCTATTTGCCATAGATTTTAATAAATTTACATTAGACACAGATGAAGATGGCCTTTTATTTATAACGCAAATTGCTTATTTACCATTAATTCCTCCATCTTTTACATCTTTATTAACCTGTTCTGTACTATCATTCTTTTTACTTACATATTGTATATCTAAAATGACATCTAATAGAATCTTCAAAGCTTCATAATCGTCACCATTGACAATAGAGTCGCGTGTGCAGACCGGTCGGCGTTCAATTAAGCGGCGAGTGATTTGTGAGCGGATGCTGGCAACACCGACTGTGACTGGATTCTTGCACCCGCAGCACTATCGGACCCATTCTGTATAGCTAACTGCTTTCTATAAAGCTGTCCTCTAACTGTTGCGTACACGATATTGATATCAGAATCGGGACTCGTTTCATCTGATTTATTTGGAGTAATGCGTTGGGACTTGAAATTTTGTTCGAAGAATACAGAATTTAATAAAGGAGGAATTCGTTTTGTGGTTTTTTTTTATCAATATTGAATAACTAAGCAATTTCAATATCACAATTTCAACTTCGCAATAAGCATGTCTTTGTCTCATACATCGTCAAATGTTTCAGATTTTTCGTCATGAAAATATATTGTGCGAGAACTGAATTGATAAAGCAAGCTCTTTGAAGGTTACAAATATTTTTCGATTGAAATGAAAATCTGATTTACAAAGGACGAAGCCCTATATGTATATCTACTTAATAAAAATCATAAATGTATTCATTCGTTGACAGACTTCGCACTGCCTAAACCATAAAATAGTTTAAGTCTAAAAGCATGAAGTTTTGCGTAAGATTTCCGTTAACGGAGGTGAGCACTAAGCAAGATTTTTTAAATTCATCATCTAAAACGGTCAAATAGGGGATAAAAGTTTGTATGGAACGTCATTGCCGATGAGGAATTCCATCGGGCACACGTCTTGTAAAGACTAATAGGTATACGAGTCCATCCAATTCAAATCCGTGCGCAAGTCCCTTCAAGTCCGCATTTCTCATTACCAACGCCATTTTTACTGCCTAGAAATCTATTGTGACTCGAGAGCTTAAATCGAAGATTTATCTCCCACTTATAATCTTCACAAACGCCGATGTTGTTTAAATAATGCAGAGCTATAAACTGAGCTGAGAAACTTATTTGTTACCTATTCGAGTGTTCGCAGATTGGCCTGGAATTTACGGGTAATGGCCGGTCAATCTTGTTATAACAATGCTGGTCTACTATTGTCTGGCTTGATGTGTTATTTGTGTGAGAATGAGATGCTTAAGGCGGATGATGAATCAGAAAACTATAAGGATCTGGGAAAAGAAACAACAAAATCAATATGGATAGAAATGAACAAAAATCAATATTTATTCACCTAAACATTCTGTGAATATTTCAAATAACGGCAAAAAAATCACATTAGTTGTATGGGAGCCCCTCTTAAATATTTATTTTATTCTGTTTTTAGTATTTCTTGTTATAGCGGCAACTACAGAAATACATCATCTGTGAAAATTTCAACTGTCTAGCTATCACGGTTCATGAGATACAGCCTGGTGACAGACAGACGGACAGTGGAGTCTTAGTAATAGGGTCCCGTTTTTACCCTTTGGGTACGGAACCCTAAAAATAACAAAATCAATACGGATAGAAATGGTCGAGAGGTAATTAAAAAAAAAACAAGACTTACACAGAAAGGGACATAGAAATCGCGACACTAAATGCTGCAACCAACGTTTATGGCAAAAAATTTCGCACCTTCTCATTTTATTGCAAATTATTTTTCCCTTGGAAGATTTTATTAAATTTCGCACTTAATTTTGAGTGTTAATTGCATCATATCTCATCAACATTTTTAATCCAGTCGATAAATCAAAAGCCGTATAAACCAATAAGGATAGGTATTTACGCGCAATAGCCAGTCAATCTTGTTACAACAATGCTGGCCTACTATTGTCTGGCTTGATGTGTTATTTGTGTGAGAATGAGTTGCTTAAGGCGAATGGGTAGTTGTAGCCCGCGAAATTCAATTTTTCTTACGTTTTTTGCAATTTTCAGGTCAGTGTCAGGTTGTATCTTGATCAAAATATGATTCGCGACAATAACAGGTACGTATTTACAGAATTATAATAATTAGAATCATTCATACATCTTTCTAAGTTAGATTTCTACCGTTAAGAACAAATCTCGTATGGAAAAGTGTTGGTGGTAGAAATCTAACTTAAACAGATGTATTAATGATTCTGATGATTATAATTCTGTGAATACGTACCTGTTATAGTCGCGAATCAAATTTTCATCAAGATACAACCTGACACTGACCTGAAAATTGCAAAAAACGTAAGAAAAATTGAATTTCGCGGGCTACAACTACCCATTCACCTTAAGGCGGACGATATATCAGAAGACTATACAGATCTGGGTATAGAGAGGATTCGGAATGTGAATATAGAACATGATGTTATTGTTATAGGAAACTCTTTAATTACTTATACAGGGTGAAATTGAATTCATGGGCATCCTTTTAAGGGGTCATTGTAATCATCATTATGAACAACTTTTAATATGGGACCAAACCTGTAATCGCGAAAAAAAATCAGCTCTTCCCTACATTTTGACGAATTATGTGAACACAAATGCAAGGAATAGCTGATTTTTTTTCGCGTTTTTAGGTTTAGTCCTATAGTAAAAGTTGTTGCCCATGAATTTAATTTCACCCTGTAGAAGGGAAAGCGATGCTTTCAGTCTGTTCAAATTACAAAATCAATATGGATAGAATTTGGAAAGAGGTAATTAAATAAAAGATTCCGACGAACAGAGAACCTCCTCCTTTTTTTGAAGTCGGTTAACAAGTACAAGATTTACACGAAAAGGGACTCTTATGAATCCAATATCAATCAGGCAGATTGCCTGCTCAGCCTTTTCTCAACTATACTGGGGTCAACTTTCAGTTTTACCGAATGCAGCAGAATAATAGTATTTTACATGGAGCGACTGCCTATCTGACCACCACAACCCAGTCATTGGGTAACACGATACCCCTTGGTAAGACTGGTTGTCAGACTTTTGTGCTTCCGAATACCGATAACGACTGTCAAAGATTTACGAATGGCAACCGGGACCAACGGCTTAACGTGAATTCCGAGACACTGATCGAGGGGTCTCGATATGTAATGGACGATCACCCATCCACGAGCCGACCGCAGCAAGCGTAGCCCAGTGGCAACGGCCGCAACTTACGCGTTATAGGTCGTAGGTTCGAACCCGGACAGGCGCTTTACTTTGTGTAAATTATTTCATCACCACTGCTCTCAAAACGGTGAAGGAAAAACATCGTGAGGAAACCGACATGTCCTAGAACCAAAAATTCAAAGACATGTGACATCTATCAACCTGCACCGGGCCCGCGTGGTGGAGTACGGCCCACTCTCTCTCACAGAGAGGAGGCCTGTGTCCCAGCAGTGGGAACGTTATAGGCTGATTATGAATTCATTATCTCGAATTTTATTTAATTCATAAGACACTGTAGGTTACACGTATTTTTGGTACCATCGAGGTATTGAAGAAAACACAAGCATGCTCCCAATTTCCAAGGCCCAGAATTTACTATCTAAGTAGCATAACTTTTTAACCGACGAAAAAAAACGGAGGAGGTTCTCAATTCGACGCGTATATTTTTTTTTTTTTTTTTTTTTTTTTTTTTTTTATGTATGATCACGCATAACTTTTTACAGAGCAGTCCGATTTTGATAATTCTTTTTTTATTAGAAAGGGTATACCCTGAAGGTGGTCCCATATAAATTTGGAAAAAAAATTCCAACCCTAAGGGTTAGAAAACAGGGGATGATTGATTGTTCACTCACTGATTGTAATGTATGACCACGCTTAACTTTTTACAGAGTAGTCCGATTTTGATCATTCTTCTTTTGTTGGATAGGACATACTTCGAAGTTGGTCCCATGTAAATTTGGAAAAAGAAAACTTACCCTAAGGGTGGGAAAATAGGGGTGACTTATTGTTCATTCACAGATTTTAATGCTGAGCTGTGTATTACAATTAAAATAAAAGGCCTATCTATGTTGGTATATAAAGCCTGTTTTTTTTAAGTATTACATTATATTATTTAGTATTATATTACACAAAAAATAATAGTTAAAGTAGGAGTATATAACAGTTAATGTCTAAAGTAAGGTAGGTATTTTAAAAGTAATCAAACATTAAGCATGTAGTAATTAGTAAATTATGGCCTCAAAAAATTATAAAATAAAAACTTTTTAACAAAAAATTAAACCTCCGAAAAAACTGAAAAGCAAAAAATAATAAACTTTTTTTATTTAATCTTAATAAATAAGTTCTTAAACTAATGCAAGTATACCTAAATAATTTTGAGTCGGCGCCAAACAATCAATGAACAAAGATTACTAAATTACCTTAAATTTAAAGAAATAAGCAACGTGAAATCTATAGCGATAAACATTAACATTTCAAACAAAAAATGCGCTCTCCGCACGACCACTCGCAACGAATTAATTTGCTTGTTTGGCGCCGACTCAAAATTACTTAGGTATACTTGCATTAGTTTAAGAACTTATTTATTAAGATTAAATAAAAAAAGTTTATTATTTTTTGCTTTTCAGTTTTTTCGGAGGTTTAATTTTTTGTTAAAAAGTTTTTTACTCTAAAACTCTAATGAATCTAGAGGGTGTTGCCGTACCGAAGTGGATTAATTACTTGCATGCATTCCAATTAACTCTTAGTGGGGTAATAGACGGGGACTAGCAAAGTCGGTAAGCCGTAGGGTAACAACGAAGTCAAAAAACTGTTGCACGTAAAAAAGTTGATAAGGTAACCATACAATGGTTAAAGTTATCATATTATTTAAGTAGACATTACTTACTTCTATCAATAACGGGATGATTTAACTAGTTGATAATGACGGCTTAACAAGACGTAATTCCACTAACAAACCACTTCAAAATTAATAGACATTTATTGTTCAGAAAATAATTAAGTTATAAACAGTAGCATCATACATAACACTTACGCGATAATTACAGCTTTAAATTAAATAATTAAAATAACCCATTAGTGCCTCCTTCGACGACCGAAGGTGCGATCGCGGAACTAAATGCTGCAATCTACGTTAATGGCCAAAGACTTCGCACCTTCGCATTTTATTGTAAATTATTTTTCCCTTAGAGGAAGGTATTCAATTTCGCTTTTAATTGTGATAACTTGACAATTGTGATTGCATCATCTTTATTCGCCGTAATTTTTTTAACATCTCTTTTTTATTCATCTGTGTTATTTATATTTCACACAGCTACTTATAATATGCATTACAATGTAATAATATCTACAAGTATATAAAAAGAAAGTAGGGGAAATTTCATAGGGCATCAAAATCATTTCAATATAATTTTTGATCCAGTCGATAAATTCAAAAGTCATATACACCAACAAAGATAGGATTATAAGTTCTTACTTCATAACAACGAACAAGCGAAACTTCAAACAAAATTAAGCTCAATTCTTATCAAACTGTCTCGAGCACACTATCGACCTCTATGAAGACGATAACGCAGCAATACCAATCGACTTTATTCGATAACTTCGACTTTATTCGATATCAGCGAGTTTTGCCGCGAAGTCGCGACTCGTGAGCCCCAGCACTAAGGTGTAACTGGCGATGTATAATTGGCTATTTGCACAGCGGGTAGATATTGTAGGATACTGGGCTTATGTGCGGACAATTTATTGTAAGATTGCTCCCGTCAAACATGGATTTATGAGGGTATCGATGGATAAACTGATGCTTGTACATTAACGGACTTTTTGAGAGGGGATGACAAATCGATTGAGATATTTCGCAGATGAAATTCTTACCTTTAAGAAAGTAGACAGCCATTTGCAAGGTTGATGCTGATTGGAAACCATTCCGTTTCCAATCAGCATGTTGCTTGTACATAATGTGTAGGTATCTAATAAGTCCGTCTTTAACACAGAGTTGGAAAGCGGAGACATTCTAAGTAAAATATTATTAATCAATAAATTTTTTATTAACCCATCTAAATCCGATATAGAAAGCTAATACCAAAAGCTAGTACAGTCATAAAAATAGTCACAAGTTCACCGCACTTCATACAACCATAGGTAAACTATAAAACGACGCCCACTTTGACATCAAATACTACGACAACCACGGAGTATAAAAAAATGGAGTACCCACCAATATGCTTAGTCGTCCCAACTATCGCATTCTTCTTCTTCTTTTTGTATCGATGGTACTCTTATTCGATGTTTTATATTGTTTGAGCCCAGTAGGTGGCCTCGTTGATTGCAGCATCAGTGGTATTCTTTAGGTCATCCAAGGTGCAACTGAACGGGCACTTAGGGCACTCCAGCAAGTGGAGATTAGTTTGATTAGAGGCACTAAACTCGCACTGGGTATTGGATGGGTCAGTAATCCCCCACTTCAGCAAATTGTGTTTGCAGCGGCCTACTTGGGTACGCAATCTATCGAAAGCTTGCCATGTAGGCCCCTGCAGATCAAACTTAAACAATCACATAAGAGTACAGACAAACTGGTCCTACGTACATACCTGTGTTACTTGATGCAAGGAAATGAAACATCTTCCACGTAATGATCGCTGTACACTTAGAGGTGTAATGATGCAATCAAAGTACCTAAAATACTGAAACAGTCAGTCATCTAAACTAGCAGTGGGCCGGCCTGAACATATCTGCCGAAAGACCGATAATCGTTGGAGCAAACACGGATAACAATATCGTTTAAATTAATAAAGATAAAACTTAGCTGAATGTGATGTTCTATAACCAGATAGCCTGAATATTTATGGAGAAAAGCGTCTCAATCAAAATGTTCTTGCCCATCTTTCTGTAGTCACCTTACAACATCGAACTACTAGGATATACGCAAATAAATGCTCCATTTCCTACTACCTCATTGCACTGTCCTACTTTATTGTAAGGCGCAACAAACTGTCAGTTTATCCCATAAAATCCGAGAATACAATAAAAGGTGCAGATCAAATGAAAGTCGTCAGACAAAAGATTACATTTTAATTCAGTGATAAAACGGATTCACGACTTTGAAGTAAAAGACTGGATACACGCAACACAGTAAAGAATTGATGCGATTTTTATTGTTCGAAACGGGTACCTTATTTAGAACGCGATTATACGATTGCAACACAAAATTGATAAATACTTGATAGTGCTTTTCAAGCATTTTTAAGGGAAATATTTTACCGATCCTCTAAAACTTATTGACCTTTTAATGACGGACCCTTTTTAAAATGAATGAACCTCGAAGAACTTTTTGCGCTTGTAATGAGCACACTTTTTTAAATAAATTAACCTCTTTTTAACTTTTTGGCCTTTTCTCACATCAGTAACTAAGCTAGGGTGCGACCAAACGGGTTAGGTTAGGTTGAAACTGCGACCAACCAACCAGCATCCAAGTTGGTCGCTGTTACTGGCTATATAAAACTTACGTATACGTATTTTTAAAACCCTAAAATGGAAATTCTTTGAGGTTCGATGCATGCCTGTTTTTAATCTACTCCTGTTTTCGATTTTTGTGTAGATCAATTAGGCGTGTAGGCGTGTAGAATTAAATGCGCATGATGAATTGATGACACAATTAATTAAAACAATATGAAAGGAGAAGGGAAAGACTCCATAGTTTCCTGGGCCCAGGTGTTAACTCAATCAAACTACTTTATTTGAAAGTGGATATAATAACAAGACCTCACTGAAAATTTGGTGAAATTTGGCTATCCAGGAATCAAGTTATATGAAATATAGTAAAAGTGAGGTTACATTATAACATTGTAGTTTTTTTATGTTATTTGCGAAATATTTTTGAATGGTTTTGATTGTATAATGGTTTTACGCATGGAGTGCAAGTAGAGAGCCTCCATGTGCGACGTGTTGAAGATCCTGACACGTTTAGATTGAGAACGGAAAATACGTGCGCACTCACAACGAAAGAAAACGAACGAGTGCCGGAGTGCCGGTCACAGAGTACTTTTTGATAGGTGCCGGTTTATTTCTACCTGTCATCTGTCAGTCGGTGACCAGCACAGATTACTTTAGACTATACTGAGTGACCAGGGTTGCTAACAGAAGAAAAAATAATGGAACTCGATTCGCTTTGAATCGATTCCGCGAAAAGGTTGATAAGCATTTGTCACTCGATGTTCATACATATTCTGACATTTTACCGATTTATTCACTATCGATTACTTAGAATTCAGGCATGTACTTTATCGATTATTTAGTTTCACAACTTAATTTAATTTTTCTCGCTTCCTAGATAGAAACATGGTACTGTATTTTGTGATTTCCTTTAGAAAAATACAACGGTTTTTTAAATACCCATTTCAACTAGTTAACTGCTGGGCCCAGGATTTCCCCTCTCCTTTTGAACGTTTACTTTCATTTTTAAGTAACGTTCTGCTTCTTAGAACTTATTATTTTTGACGAATCACCACCTATTTGATAAGTATGTATGTATGTATGTATGTGTTTGGTATGTATACATAAAAAACATGCATTTTCAACTGCGAAGGTAGCATTTAAATAGATCGCCCATTGTCTTGTCTGTGGCAATAAAATGCATAACAAGTAGATAGAAGTATTAATAAGTGTTCATCACAATGATTGACACCATAACAAATATTTACATTAACTCTTATGAAAGGAACGAGGAAGCAATGAGGAGGGCCATACTTTTAGATTTTGACACTCTATTAACATTGTTCTATCCGTGATTTTTTTAAAGTCGTTAAGATACAAGAAAAGCTTAGTGAATGACTAAAAGAGTCATGAATATAGCAGATCGAAAAGAGGCCGTGAACGACCATCAATAACTCGCCTACGAACAATAAAAATATACAATAGCGAGCAACACAACAAAAGAGACAAACCCACAATCGTACGGTGTAGCGCAAAGTACTAGGAGGGCTGACTCCAAATAAATTGGGATAGAAAATAGTCTGGTGAAAAAAGAAGACTATTAACATTGTTGCTTTAAACTTCAAATTAAACAATCTATGTTGAAAACTTCTTGTGTCTTACAGCTGAACTAGAAGAAAATCTTTAACTAGCCATTACTCGAGTCAGTGAATCAGTGTCTACAACGCTGTCCGCTCCCACCGCTCGTCGCCTTCAAAACATTATCTAAAACTATTCGAAAGCGTCAACCTTGATAGTCAAACCAAGCTAACTCCACCAATTCCACCATATATCAGTCAGGGTGTCATTTATAGTCACCAAGTACGATATATGAATCAGCCCTAAACGTCAGACGAGCCTGTCAGTGACAACGTTGAGCTTGACGGTTTTATAGTTACGATAAAATTGTACAATTGAATTAAGCTTTTGAAGTAACCCATCGTAAGAGCGCAGCCACACGATGCGTTGTCAACGCGTTGCGATGTTACGGTATGTCACACCATACATACAAACGACGACGAGCGTTGCGACGACGACGTGTGGCGACGCAAAGCAACGGAGAAGGGGACTAGAGAGACGAAGTGGAAGTTGCGGTGCGACGCCGAGTATCGGAGCGGCATCGCAGCGGAGCGCAGTATTGTTTGTACTATATAAAAGACTGACACATCCAACAACGAGATGCAGCGGCGTCGTATTAAGCGGCGTTGCGTTGCGACACCGCATTACCTGTGTGCCGCTCATTGCGTTGAAATCATAGCGGAGCGACGATGCAACGACCGTGTGGCCTCGCTCTAACTAGGTGAACTGTCATCTGTGAACATATAGCACGTTCGAGATTAATTAGTCATGAAAACCCACGTCGAGTCCAAATGCCGAAACTATACATTTCCGTGTCAGCACACCAGGATGGACCATTGACGTTTATTGAGTATATTGAGTTGTTTTGTGTCTAACACACTGTTATGTGTTCACTCACTGTCAGTTGTGACGTCGAGGTGCACTCAAGCTGTAAGTTACACCCGCCACGTTATTTAGGTGTGTGCTTGACAATGCTATTGTGGCTGTGGTTAGGTAACGGAGAGAAATGTCATAATTCTAACTGCTAGCCGCTTATGAGCCCACGTCCCAGTTTGCGACCTGGGAGAGACTGCGGAACGTTTAACTGCACTAGGTTGTTATTCTGTTGAAATACCTATTTATGTATTTGGGTACTTATTTTATTTGTCGGAGTCATTCGTTTGACTATTCGGGACGCCAGTGCCAGGCGGCGCTTGACAGAGTCTAGCCTGAGTTCGTGGGAGTCGACGAGAGCACTACAGAGCGGCGTTGAGCTCTCTTGATCATTGGACATCGTACGGACAACATGTGCTCCGAAACTGTCTTGCGTTCCGTATCTAGTTCTGCCGTGTACCTACAGTGTGTGATTCGCTAGTGTGACTAATTTGTTCGTAAAATTATAATGTGGTTTGAACTGCAAACCGTTTTTCTATTGCGCAATAACCAACACCACCTTATAGTACGCCCACACTAGTTAAAAAATGGCTGATGATAACGAGAGACACGTACTTTGTCCGTCGTATTTATAACTCATAAAGATATATTTTTAATAGTTTTTATAACATTGTCTCAACCGAAACACTTGCCATCTAATCTCTTCACCACCCTTGGTCGATTGGTAGAGAATGCTTAAGGCATTAAGTCCGCTTTTGTTCCTTTTTTATACGAAAAGTTTAAATAAATAAAGTGACCAACGAAGTTGCAAAAGCAAGAACAATACTTTATATTATATTTATTTTTATACTTAACTAATTTTAACTTTTGGTTGTCCCTTGTCGCATCAATAACAAATATGTGTTTTAATTTAATGCTAACGAAATTCCGGCCCCCAAGATACAGGCGCCGCCTAGTTTGGGGACCTCTGTTTATCTAATTATTATAAAAATACAAATTGTTACCGATGATTTTATCAATTTTTCTTATTCTTATATTTGTACTTCTTACAAAGATATGGGAAAGATAATCGCTTCTTTCTGGATTGTTTTAAAGGCTTAACATTCGGGAAACATTTATGATGTACGTTTCAAAGGACGCTTACGAATGTATTATCTATTTATACAATGTTCGCAAATCTCGCGTTGTAACAAAATATATCGGAGCTTTTATGCTAGTTACAATATCTTCTTGTAATAAGTGGTAAACTTAGCTGAGTCTAAGGTCGTTAAGTAACTTTTTTACGATAATTCGCTTACACTAATACTCGTCTAGGTTGCCATAAAAACTGTTGAAGGTTTACGGCCATCTTTACGAGGGATGCTGAATTTGCGGAAAATTAAATTACAGCAGCTTGTTTTATACGGCTTACTGTGTAAAGGAGTTATGGTGGGACTTAGTTAAGATAGGCTTTTTTAAAGTTCCGCTAAGTTTAAGTCTGCGTAGCGTTTTCCCAACTATATTGGGGTCAGCTTCTGGTCCAACCGGATGTATAACAGTATTTTACAAGGTGCGACTGCCTATCTGACACGATTGCCTTTGGTAATACTTGTAGTCAAGCTTTTGGCTTCTGACTACCTGTAACGACTGTTAAAGATAAGTACGTAAGTAAGTAAGATAAGTACGAATCAGAGCCTCTTTTTTTGTGACGTTTTTATGCAGTAAGGTACCGCAGTAAATAATATTACAGAATCAATTGGCCATCCTGTTAATATTTAGGTACTTAATATCGGAGTCACTTCTGAGTCTGCAAAATCATTTGTCAGTGGCCAAACTCGGTTCTCGTGTCGCTGCGGAAATGAAAGTGAGTTTGATAATGAGCTTTGGGGAATAACTTTGTTACTATGTGGAACAGAATCATAACTAAACAGCACAAAGAATGAAGAGTAAGGGGCCGTCTCCACGAGCGAGAGAATCGCGGCGATAGTCTCGCCGTGCCATCAAATTTTCGCCGCGAAGCGACGCTCGCTTTACTTGTTGTAACAGCTTCGCACGGGTGCAATGGCGACATGACAAAACATCAAGATTTCTGTGGTATATCTAAGTTAAGTCATCATCTGCCTAGCCTTTTCCCAACTATGTTGGGGTCGACTTCCAGTCTAACTGGATGCAGCTAAATACCAGTATTTTACATGGAGGGACTGCCTACCTGACCGCCACAACCCAATTACTGGGTAATACGATACCCCTTGGTAAGACTGGTTGTCAGACTTTCGGGCTTCTGACTACCCGCGAATGACGGCCGGGACCAACGGCTTAACGTGCTTTCCGAGGTATGGAAGGGTCTCCGTATGTAAAGATGGTCACTCATCCACAGACCAACTGCGGCAAGCGTAGCTTAACCTGATCGATCGACCTGTGCGGCTGTTGTTATTTAGCCACGGGCCCCTCCGTGCCTATCTAAGTTAAATATTAATACATATTATCGTAAAAAGTAAAGTTAAAGTCAAATCGTTTATTTCATATTTCAAAATTACAATATGGAGGTATAGTTGGTCCCAAACTAGGCACAGCCTGTGTCTTGGGCACCATTACAATGGTACAACATTTTGATAATTTTATACGAAATAATAAGCTAGTTAGCCACATCGGGACTACAAGTCTAGTCTCTATTACAAACACAAACCTTCCAGAATAAATTTTCTAAATGATGGTAAAATCTAATCAAAATCCGTTGCAAAGTTTAGATGAACAACGTGGTCACACAGGCAGACACGAAAAGCGACTTATTATTTACTAGCTTCTGCCCGCAAATTCGTCCGCGTAAAATCTGGGGGCACCGTCACATGGGCGTAAGGTGAAATTCACTGCTCATTACTTTTCTATTACACAATAGTTCTTGTAGTAACGAAACGGCCAAGCCTCATATTTTGACTAAGGTGTAGAGTTTGTGAAGTTAGGGTTTGTAGAGTCAGGGCGTGTAGAGATAGAAGCTTGGCTCTACTTAAGATCTGATAACTTTTTGACACTGCGAACCGGTCTCGTTTTGGCAACATTTTACATGAAAATGTTTTTGGTGGGATTTCTTGTTCCCCGACCCACCCTGTCGCATCGCATCACCTACCCGCGTTATCACTTATTATAATACAACATATTAATCTCTAACAATACTATAACTGTCAAATAATTGATTATCCGGTCAAGCTCTGCGCGTCGCCTGTCGGTGACGAAACAATAGAAAATCAATTGTCTCATTAGCGGAGCTTGACAGTTAATTACCGAATAAAGCAAGTTTATTTATCTATCGCGAATTATTGTAATCTACGTCTTCTAATTGAAAAAACCTTTTTATGATATTAGTATAGATAATATTCAGTAGATATAGAAGCAGTGAGAGCAGTGGTGGCCCAGTGGTATCGGCCGCGACTTACGAGTTGTAGGTCGTAGGTTCGAACCCAGACAGGCGCTTTACTTTGTGTAAATTATTTCATCACCACTGCTCTCAAAACGGTGAAGGAAAACATCGTGAGGAAACCGGCATGTCCTAGAACCAAAAATTCAAAGACATGTGACATCTACCAACCCGCACTGCCCACGATTATGCCCATGATTACGGCCCACTCCCTCTCACCGAGAGGAGGCCTGTGTCCCAGCAGTGGGAACATTATAGGCTGATGATGATGATGATGAGATATAGAAGCTTTAGATAAAGATGCTGCAGTCTGCTCTCTGTTTTCGATGTTGTTTTCAAATATAAATAAATCTTAGAGATACTCGTACAATTACCAATACCAAATTCTGATTGAAATTGAAGTTTCAACCAAAGATTTCAACTTGGAAATCCGGTCACTAATGGCTTCAGTTGTTCGGAACTCGACTAATTATTCTCTCTACTGTGATTTCTGAAGTTCAAAATAAAATATTACCGTTCATTTATAGCTATGGAGGCAAAAATAGGTTACGTCAAAGGTTTATTTGGTTATAAATTGTCTTCTCTTGATCTTGAGAGAAAGAAAGAAAGAAAATGTATTTATTGAGACTCGGAAAAACATAAATTAAAGAGTTATGAACTTACGACACAAACAATCATAAAAAAATAAAAACAACAGTAGTTATATAAAAACAAACAAGTCCAAAGTGTACGCAAGTGTGGCCCACTTTGCCCCACCAGTGGGGCGGCTGGTGGGGCAATGTGGAATAATCCTGTATTTTGTGGTTACACTTTGATACGATATTATGGAAAAAACATGGATTATTTTATCTAGTAGGTACCATGTACAGTCACGTCTATAAGTATGTATACACTTGGCTTTATTCAAAGGCGATTTTCTCCTTTATTTTTGAATGAAATTTTATGTTATTACGAACATAGTATTTTCGAACCCATAGGTTTATGTTAAGTGTCGTATTTCAACGTTGCATTCGTTATTTTACGAAAAAATCGCAATTGAAAATTGCCAAGTGTTGATATATTGGTGCTCGTGACTCTACAGACGCCAGCATCAAGCTACTACAATCTGTCAAATTTCTTTAATAGATTTTAAACTTTATCGCTACAGCATAAGGTTCAAGGTTGATTGGGAAAATTTGACAGTTTCGGGTAGCTTGATGTGCTGGCGTCTGTACATTTTCTCCTAGGACCGAGTGAACTCGCGGACAACAGCTAGCGTCAAAAGACATCAATCAAACATGAAAGAAATAAAACTACAATCAAAAATCGTCAGCAAAATCTTTCGCCCATACTATGCGTTGAAAGAACATATCATAAAAAGAAAACTGCCTAAAATGGCGCTTGACCCGAATAAAAAGAGCTACTTATGTGTGTGGGTACCTACTTAAGATTTATGTACGGCCTATTTTAGATTTCAGATAGGCTGTGTCTGCGAGATAAATTGGGGACTATGGCCACTATGGGACTAGCATTTCACTTACGGCTATCTTAGTCGGTTAGGAATTAACTCCTCTTTTTAAAACAATTAAAATGGGGATTTTGGGTGGTACTATAAGTATGTAAATACACACCCGTACGCAAAATACAGGCTTTCAAACATCAATCAATCAACTCAGCCTATCGCAGTCCACTGCTGGACATAGACCTCTCTTTTAGACTGCGCCACAGCACCCTGTCCTCCGCCTTCCGCATCCAGTCTACCCCAGCCACCTTCTTTAGGTCGTCCATCCATCTAGCTGGGGGGCTTTAAAACATGAAGTCGGCCATCGGCTAGATCCATCACTTTTCATCCACCGCTTCTGTCAGCGACTTCGTCTGTGTAAAATTTGTTGCTCATATCGCATCGCATCACATCACCTGCCCGCGCTAATGCAACAGGGTAGGTACCGATCAAGAAATTTCACGCGGACCAAGTCAGGGGCAGAAGCTAGTATTAAAAAAAAAACCGGCCAAGTGCGAGTCGGACTCGCGCACCGAGGGTTCCGTACGCCCAAATTTCGAGATTCTATGTCAACGGGAAGTGGTCTTTAGGTTTTAATTCCCTTGCGTGTAGTTGCGAGTTTCAAAATATGCGGTATCAATGGTTGTACTTTTGCGTTTTGCGTTTTTGCGTTGACTTAGATTTTTTTTTTTTTCAGGGGTAAAGGCAATTAGATCTAAGTACACACATCAAAAGTGTCTAGGGATCAACATATATTTTTGCAATAACTTTTCTCCTGATTGATATTAATTAAAATTTTCTTTAAGGATTCATCAAATAAAGTGTTTTCGTTTGTCACAGTAACGATAAACCAAGTCACCTTTGCATTAATAAAGAAATTTGCCATTTTCCTAATAAAGGGATTTTTGACATTTGAACCACTAACACAAAAGTTCGAAAAAAAGACTGAAATAACAGTTTTCTTTAAAATTTTATTGGGTAACTTAAACAATTAATAATCCGTGTTTCTACCGCGAACACTAACAACACAAGAACATCGGTTTGGCATACTCAAAATGAGTTCATCCAAATCACGCTGTGGAATGGCCGCCCATGTTCGTTGCAACAACAAAAAAAGGTCTTCTTGCGACTGGATACCCTCCATATTCGGCAGAGCTCTTCTCTGTAGCATATCCCACGCATGCTCAATCGGGTTCAAGTCTGGCGACTGAGCAGGCCAGGGCAGGACATTGATGTTAGCTGCGGCGAGAGTCTGTCTTACAACTCTTGCGGTGTGCGGTCGTGCATTATCATGCATTAACTGAAATAAGGGACCGATTTGCACTTGTAGAGGAACGATGACGTCTGATACAATCGTCTCAGCATAAATTTGAGCGTTGAGGTTGCCTCTGATCCAAATCAACTCAGTTCTTCCGCCGATCCAAATACCCGCCCATACCATGATGGTTCCACCACTATAAGGATGGACTTCCTGGCAGGATTTTAATCGCTGTTGGCGTCCAGGGGTTCTCCAGTGTCGTATACGTCTTGTATCCGGTCTCATACCAAAACGAGACTCATCAGAAAAGCACACGAAACGCCATTGTTCTTCTGCCCAATTTCTGTGTTCAAGAGCCCATTGATATCGAATCCTACGATTGTGCATTGCTATAGGTGGTACCCGTAGCGGTCTTCGGGAATGAAGGTTCACTTCATGCAAGCGGTTTCTGTCTGTTTGGTCGCTAATTAAGTTCCCTGAAGAGTGATGAAGCCTCACGGCTAACATCATGGCGGTTATTGTTGGAGCTCTTCGAGTTAAGATTTGAATGTATCGGTCTTGTCTCCGTGTGGTGCAGCGATACCGTCCTCCATGGCGCTCAGCCACGGTACCAGTGCTTCGGTAACGTGTCCAAAGTCGACTGATAACACTCTGACTTGTATTCAGAGCTAAAGCCACAGTACGTTGCCGGGAACCAGCTTCTATCATTCCCACGGCTCTGAGCATTTCTTCCCTGCTTAAATGACGTCGCCGCTCCATAATAACGTTGGTTTTAATCAGTAGTAGGGAAACAGTAGCACTAATAATGTCTTCAATGCGTTGTATGTTTTTATAGGGAAAATATTGACAGCTGATTTTCATCTTTTACTCGAATTTGATTCACAGTTCCTGATTCAAATTATGAAATGCACCAAAAAGGATCCATATAAATTTATAAAATCATAAATTTATTACAAAGCCACATCTCAATCTCAAGAAATCCGCATAAAAATGCTTGATCCCTAGACACTTTTGATGTGTGTATTTGATATGAATTTCAACTTGATAGCTCTACGCGTTCATGAGGAAAAAAGTAATAAGTTTATATTTATTAAAAAATATATATTTTGTAATGTAACTAAAAATTTAAGGTTTTCGGATATTTTCCTTTATGTGTGCTATAAAACGTTGCTTCATGCCAAATTTCAAGATTCTAGGTCGACTGGAAGTACCCTTTAGGTTTTGATTCCCTTGCGAGTACTTGCGAGTTTCAAAATATGCAGCTTAAATTGCTGTTTCTTTTAATTGCGTTGACATAGAAGTTTGATTTTGTTACAGCTTAAAGGTATTATAGACCTGAGTATTTGGTATGAATTTCAATTTAATACCTCTACGCGTTTATGAGGAAATGGGTAGTAAGTTTAAAATTATTAAAAAAAAATATATTATGTGATGTAACTAAAAATTTATGGTTTTCGTAATTTTTCCTTTATCTATGCTATAAGACGTTGCTTCGTACCAAATTTCAAGATTCTGAGTTCACGGGAAGCACCCTGTAGGTTTTGATTCCCTTGCAAGTGTCGAAAATTTGCGGCATAAACGGCTGTATCTTTTGATTGCGTTGGCTCAGAAGTTTGATTTTTTCACAGCTTCAAGGGACAGTAGACCTGAGTAATTGATATAAATTTCAGCTTCATACCTCCACGCGTTCCTGAGAAAAAGGGTCTTGACAGACGGACGGACGGACGGACAGACGGACAACAAAGTGATCCTATAAGGGTTCCGTTTTTTCCTTTTGAGGTACGGAACCCTAAAAATGCCCAAATTATTTCCTCAGTTAAAACGTATCTCTTAAATACTTCACCCTGCCTCAATATTCCTCTTCATTGCCAATCATGCCTGGCGAAACGCATGCAGTCCTTTATGCCCTGTGTGCGAGCATTCACAAAGATAACGACGTTATCATTGGGTCGCGTTTACAAAACAACCTTTTCGACTACTTACACGTGACAACTGTAAAAGTAGCCGTAAACTTGTAAACATAGCTACAATGTCTGTAACAGATAGTCTGACTTGGACAATGGCACATTCACATGGGCATGGTGTATTATTGTAAACTGTGTCAATGTCAAGACAAACCAACGACCATGGTCGTTGAGATAAACAGTTGTAGTCTCTATGTCATGTGTCTTTCGAGCGTTCAATATTTCTTTAGATCTCAATTAGAACGGCAAGCAAGTTTGTTCCAATTTCAGAAATAGACTAACAATTTTTTTTTAATTATAGGGTTAATGCTAATTATTGGTGATATTGGAACTTACAGCAAACTCACAGAGAGACCAGCACCCTAATTGCGTAACACACTATCAATCGGAATTGGAATCATTTTGAAGCCAATTGCTAATCCATTGCTTCATAAGTTCGAAAAATTGGTCTGCTCAACACGCAAATAACGCAATGAATGTTGTTGAACTATCGAAATGAAACCGATTCCGATTGATAAAGTGTTACGCAATTGCCACGTAGGTATTCCTTGGATGCACAGGAATACAAGAGTTTAGCTATTTTTTTTTTCTGTAAGTTCATGCTATTTTGGTAGTAGACGCCATTCAAAAATATCCTTAAGCTGGAACGTTACAATTCATTTTATTTCGCTCTCAACAGATTTCCCGGTGCCTTCATCTCAGTTTGTTGTCATGTTACATAAGTCGGAGACTCGCGACAACTCACTGACAGTCACTCCGAGCCGGGAAGACGTTACAAGCTCCCGTATTTTAAGATAAAATCAATATGCCAAGGCTCTAACAAGTTAACTGTTACAGTTAACAAAGCTAAAGAGTTTGTATTTTTGTTTTAACGCGCTAATCTGTAGAACTACCAGTTGGATTTGAAAAACTATTTTTGCATTTGATAGCCCAATGAGAGTTTCCTGAAATAACGTTCACTAGGTGGCAGCACTGCGACGTTACGTCCGGGCCTATCAAAAGTGTCAAAACACCTATATTTTCTTCAGTCATATAACTGAATGATGAACGAATGATGAAAGTCCTCATGTATTTTATGCTCATTGTTATATTCATTGTGAAATGGAAGACGTCTTGACCAAGTGGTGAATTTTCATGAAACCCTCATTCTTGAGGAAGGTCATAGACTATTTAACATCACGCTACGACCTGTAGGAGCCGCGCAAAAAGAAAAAAATCAGCAAGAACACTAAGCGAAAACGAAGAAATAGCGCGGGCGATTCTATATGACGCGGTTGCTTGCGGCCGAAATTTCACGGGGACAAAGTCGCGGGCAGAAGCTAGTAAAGTTTTAAGATAAAATCAATATGCCAAGGCTCTAACAAGTTAACTGTTTCAGTTAGCTACTGCTAATGTTGTTACGGTAAACTTTACGGAGGGTTGTCGCCTTGAATTAGCACGGGTAAGTTGGCAGTTTGGCACTAATGACGAAGATTATGATAATGTGACAAAGTGATGGGTCCCGTCGAATGCAAGCCAGAAAGGCCCGTTTGCACCACAAATCACTCGAGCTTATTTATTAAAGAGATGTTTAAACGTCAAAAATGTATGTGTTAAGGGTCGTCAGAAGCCCGAAAGCCTGACAATGAGTCTTACCAAGGGGTTTCGTATTACCCAGTGACTGAGTTGTGGAGGTCAGATAGGCAGTCGCTCCTTGAAAAAACTGGTACTCAGCTGTATCCGGTTAGAATGGAAGCCGACCCCAACAGAGTTGGGAAAAGGCGAAGCGGATGATGGTCCTTGAACAATTCATAAAACGATTCAATAGACCAGCACCCTAATTGCGTAACACACTATCAAGCGGAATCTGAATCATTTTGAAGCAAATTGCTAATCCATTGCTTCATAAGTTCGAAAAATTTGTCTGCTCAACACGTAAATGACGCAATGAATGTTGTTGAACTGTCAAAATAAAAGTCATTATTATTGTTAGTATATTACGCAATTACCCCGCTGATCTGTGCTTCCTGCAGATTCTTGCGGCCTTCAACAGGTCATCGGTCCTCCATGTCGGTTGAACTGTCAAAATGAAACGGATTCTGATAATGTGTTACGCAATTGCCCCGCTGTAATATTTCTTTAGCGCAAACGCAAAGACAACGGGTAAGGGTAAACCATTTATTTGTAGGTATTAAAATACCTACAAATAAATACTTTACCTGTTGTTTGTAAAAAATATCAAATCTCTCTTACCAGCTTAAATCGCTATGTAATAAAAGTGTAAATTACCTGCAAACAAAAATAATTTTAATTAAAAGTTTATAAAGGAACATTAAAACATTATAAAGGGAAACTGATTTATGTGGCAACACTTAAAAGGAATACAATATGTTAAATGTTTCCATTGTTCTAAATAAGGCTGAGTTCATATGATTGAACTACGTTTACGATTTTCTGACGCGCGTCTGTAGTTATTATTCAATGCTTTTATTGATATTGATGTTTTTGATGCCCGTTGAATATGGGTGAATTGGCCACCCAAAATCATGCAGCGCACTAGCTCTAAGTTAAACTATTGATACCTATACGATGAAGAATAGAAAATATCATGACGTCACAATATTATGTGCTATTGTTTTCACGTCTAGTCTTCCACTATTCCAAAGTTTTCAGGGTGTCTTATTCACCATCATCATCATTTCAGCTGAAAGACGTCCACTGCTGGACATAGACGTCCCCCAAGCAACGCCACTTTGTCCGACACCCTAATTGCGTAACACACTACCAATCACACTCTGGATCATTTTGAAGGATATTGCTAATCCATTGCTTCATATGTTCGAAAAATTTGTCTGCTCAACAACGTAAATAACGCAATGAATGTTGTTGTTGGCTATCAAAATGAAAGTCATTATTATAGTTAGTATATTACGCAATTACCCCGCTGATCTGTGCTTCCTGCAGATTCTTGCGGCCTTCAACAGGTCATCGGTCCTCCATGTCGGTCCAAGTAACCCTAGTAACTAACCCGATTTGTTATACCTACTTATTTAATTTTAGATTTTTGCAAAACTCACAATGGTTTTTAACATCATCTCATTTGCAATGTATACAATATTGAATACCTACCTCAAAATTTTCCTTTGCGCGTCTTCAGTCATGGTCGACGAGTTTACTCCCGAGACCAAGATAGGACTCCGGTTCAAGATGGGACTTGAAAATTAAAAACCAACAGCCTCCTGCCGAGTTGCCCCCAAGTCTCGGGGGACATTCGAGTAATGGTATACTGATACGTAAGTTATGTTGGAGATTATTACAAGGAATTGGGGCATTTGGGGTTCAGCGTTCGTTGAAAGGTTTGAAGGATGTTTGATTTCTATAGGCAGAGTTTTAATTTTGGTACATATACGAATTGATTTGCAGCCATTTACAGCACTTTTTCAAGTTTAAACAGTAATTTAGATTACAAGTTAAAATAATTACTAGTTATGGTTACGACAGCAACGATATTTTCACAATTTGTATCTTCTAAGAAATTGTGCGCGTAAAATTAATTCACTCACAGCAAACGAAGTCTTTCACATTAAGGCGAATGGTTACGCCAAACTTCAAAGTAGACCTCTCTTTGAAGGCCTACTTCTCCCAAATGGATAGCCCAAATATATTGAAAATATTATATGATATGTGACATATGTTTACAAATATAATTTAAGTTTGATTTTTTTAATATTACTGTTAGTTTTAACAATAAAAAATCATATCCATCCTCTTATTTTACGCATGAATTTTCTATCTACTTTCAAACGCCTGAAGCGATTTTGATGATTCTTTCACCAAATTATAGCAAATTTAATGGTTTATAAAAATTAAGTTTGTTTTTTTTAATAATTATTATTTAAGTGGGAAAAAATCAATAACACCATGGTTTTACCTATACGGGCGCGGGCAGCAGCCGCCCGGTCAGTCTTGCTGTATCGTTCGCACGGGGAGGTTGTGTCGCATGTCGGCTCGCTCCGATCTGCATTTTTGTGGCAAAGACTAAATAGCGCAGATAGTACACTCGGACTGTTCGTTTACGCTTGGACGTTGATAGTATTAGTAGTAGTGGTAGTTTGTTTGCAAGTGGATGCTATGCTATGCTATGCTATATGCAATACTAATATAATAATAATATCAATAAAACACGTTTATTCAGTATACAGATCGTTTATTCACGTATACAGTTTATAAAAAAATACAGTTACAAAAAAAAAAATTAAAACTAACTTATGACTCTTAACAGTGGTAGTTTTTAGGGTTCCGTACCCAAAGGGTAAAAACGGGACCTTATTACTAAGACTCCTCTCTCCGTCTGTCTGTCTGTCACCAGGCTGTATCTCACGAACCGTGATAGCCAAAAGAAGGGTTATGTTTTTCGAGAGTATATAATATACAGGGTGAATTTTTCAAGTGGGCGTGGATGGCCAAATTCTAAACTATGAGGAATAGCGAAAAGTACTCAAAGGAGTCACAGGCTCGATTTTGATGAAAACTAAAACTGCATCATTGGATTTTCGAAAAATCAATATTTCTAGCCAGGAATCGAACCTGTTGATTTTGAAAAAAAAAACACAGACTGTATTATTACACCATTCGATAGTGTCCCTAATAAAGATCAACACCCATCCACAGACCAACCGCGGCAAGCGTACCTTAACCTGGTGGATTGACCTATGCGGCTGTTATTATTTAGCCGGGCCTGGGTTATGTTATCTATACCTACCTATTAAACCTTAACTGATTAATTTTTCATAATGATGACCATTGTTTCCAATACATAGCTGGATTCGATGTCTCAAGGATTGTACTGCATTCAGGCATTACAATATTATTGATCCCATTCATTAGAATATTTTCCAAAGATCGTCATAGAAATTTGAATTTAGAACATAATGTTGTGAAGGTGACTGCGATGCGGGTGTGTTAATAAAAATATTGAACATCATTTCGAACAAGGTACGTAATATAGGTATGAATACCTACTTTAAAAAAATAAGAAGCAGTTTATTAAGATTCAACATTTTCCTTAAGTTTGCCGTATGTCATTACTTCCCAGAATTTGATCCTTATTAGAGACACTATCGAATGGTGTAATAATAGTGTTTTTTTTTTTCAAAGTCAACAGGTTCGATTCCTGGCTAGAAATATTGATTTTTCGAAAATCCAATGATGCAGTTTTAGTTTTCATCAAAATCGAGTCCGCGACTCCTTTGAGTACTTTTCGCTATTCCTTACAGTTTAGAATTTGGCCATCCACGCCCACTTGGAAAATTCATCCTGTATATTCTCGAAAAACAATTATACATACATAAACACATATTATGTATGTATGTATAATTGTTTGGCACGCTCTGCGGCCTGAACGGCTCGATGGATTTTAGCTTGAGAGACACCTATCAAGCTAAAATCCATCGAGTCGAGCCGTTAGATTCGTATGTACTGTGAGAGTGACACTAGGTATATCAAAATAAAAAATACAAAATGGCGGATTTTTGGCGCAATATTATTTCTTCAAAAAAATTTTTTTCTCATAGCCTATCGAGTGGGGTATCAAAATAAAAGGTTTTAAAAGGTGATTACAAAAATATATACAACTTATAATATGGTAAAAACTAATTCAAAGTGACAAATCGTAAAAAAACACCTACCAAGAACTAAATCGTCTGCGAAATCATTCACATTTGTAAACTAAAAAGCAGGAAATAAAAAAATTAAAAAACCCAACTGCAACCTTATACTAAAACTAACTGAAAAGCTAACAACAAGCCCATTTTAAATTAAATAAAAGTTGGAAGCAGGCGGGACCCATTTGAGTTTGAAATTATAATAATGGTATTCTTCTGGCAATCACGGTTCGTGAGATACAGCCCGGTGACAGACAGACAGACGGACAGAGGAGTCTTAGTAATAAGGTCCCGTTTTTACCCTTTGGGTACGGAACCCTAAAAACTACCTCTGTTAAAAGCGGTATTAATCATAAGTTTTTTTTTTTTTGTAATTGTATTTTTTTATAATCTGTATACGTGAAAAAACGAACTGTATACTGAATAAACGTTTTTTATTGATATTATTATTATTTTTTATTTGTCTCTAAGAAAGCAGTATTTTTACTGTACAATAGCATACATACTCATAACATAAATATTGTACGTATTCTCGATCCATCTACACTCAGTAGGTAGCGTCATAAAACTGCCTAAGACAAAATGCATCCCACGCCGCATCTGCATGCGCTACGTACGAGTACGACACTCTTTGACATTGGGGAGGTAAGCGGGCGCGCGGGGTGAGGCACTGGGTTCGCCTATGCTCCGCCCAAACGCTCAAGGACATTCGAGGCTATAATCGCCTTAAAATTCGAACATAGAAACAAAATTACAACGTTTTTAATTTAGCAAATGAAGTTGCCAGACTAAATAAATTTAAACGGGCGCGGTGCGGTGGCGGTGAAATATTCAAACAAAATAAATGTGTATCGTAGCCGGGCCGGACGTACTACTCCAACTTATTTCAGACTTTTATTGCGAAGTTACATCAGGGCCGTATCGAATCGCCGATCTAGGCCTTCGGTTGTATGGGAAGCTGAGACGACAGCGGAGAGCACACTTAGACTGAGATTTAATCATTTTAGGCATAAAATACCTAAAGGTTCATACGCTTTGGTAAGTGCGAAGAAAATGGGTGAAAGATGGAATGTATCTGACTCGTAAGTTTTAACAGGTTTGTGCCCAAAACATGAGTCTTCCAGCCCAATTAATGAATGCCAATTCATGCATGATGTTCATGTTTGTAATTTGATTTTTTCGTGCGTTTTGCGTTAATTAGAAGGCATAAGTAAGCTAAAGCGCGAATTACGAGTTGTAGGTCGTAGGTACGAACCCAGACAGGCGCTTTACTTTTTGTAAATTATTTCATCACCACTGCTCTCAAAACTGCAGGAAAACATCGTGAAGAAACCGGCATGCCCTAAAACCAAAAATTCGAAGACATGTGACATCTACCAACCCGCCCTGGGCCCGCGTGGTGGATTACAGCCCATTCCCTCTCGAAGAGAGGAGACATGTGTCGCAGCAATGGGAACATTATAGGCTGATTATGTAAGTAAGCCAAAGCATCGCATTGACCTTGTATGTCATTAAAAAAAAACATGCGAATCCCTTTTTCCAGTTTTCCATCAGTCGCTGCCCGCTGCCATCCAGACCTGACCATAAGGTGAGTTCGATGCGATCGGAAACTTCCGGGAAACTACTGTCCCAAGAGGGCTATGATTTGACCGCAGTCTCCCAAACTTTCCGCTTTGTTTCTTACTCCTCCTCACGTTTGTATGGAATAAATCCTACGTTTTTATTAGCACATAGCACCTTCATTTATCTAGTTTTTTATTACGTGTAAAACGAGGGAAAAGCCGGTTGATAATGTGTTCCATTTTGTACGACAAGCGTGTCGGGTTTATTTAAAAGCTTGTTAATCAGACGCCATTTGAGAAAATTTCTTTACATAAATTAATAGGAACTTTGGCTTTATAAGCTTCTTATGTTCTCGTATATTTTTCACTTAGTAAAATTGAAGTTGCGAAAAATTGCTTCCGATATACAGCCTAGATTTCAGAACATCAATCATTATTTCCCTAATCATTACATTAATTTAGCCAAAAGTTCATGGCTGGCACATCCCATGGCCGCAACCATCTTGTTACGCAATACCCCGCAGTTTTATTCACAAATATATTAGGCAAAGGAATGAGATTGGAGTGAAGCCAGGAAGGAGAAAATCGATGGCACTTTGACGCAGGACGAGAACAAATTGTACTTACAAATACGACTGGCTGATCAGAAAAAATGTTGTCTATGATTTATTAAGCTTTCCTATAGAATAGTTTGAATAGAGAATCGAATATTCATTGTGTGGTGGAAGTTGGGATAGCAGAATATTAATATTATTTACTTCGGGAGTTGGCAAGCTTCTTGATATTCGTACTTATAAGTCAAGATAACTTCGAGGGCTCGTGGCTAAGTATTAACAGCCGTACGGGTCGATCGATCAGGTTAAGCTACGCTTGCCGCGGTCGGTCCGTGGATGGGTGACCATCTTTACGTGCCGAGACTTCCGTGCCTCGGAAAGCACGTTAAGCCGTTGGTCCCGGCTGTCATTCTTAGATCTTTGTCAGTCGTTACGGGTCGTCAGAAGCCCGAAACTCAGCCTTACCAAGGGGTATTGTATTACCCAGTAACTGGGTTGTGAAGGTCAGATAGGCAGTCCCTCCATGTAAAATACTGGTATTCAGCTGCATCCGGTTAGACTGGAAGCCGACCCCAACATAGTTGGGAAAAGGCTAGGCAGTGATGGAAGTCAAGATAACTTCGAACTTCTATTTTTATCACGGAGCAAAATGTGAAGGACAGCTTGACTGTCACATCTGTGCCTAATTAGGACACTAATTACATAATAAGTAAAAGACAATGTTATCTGACATGTACTTTCCAAACATAATTAAGTAACTGTCATAATTAGTTCCCCAAACATTGTTTTTTTAACTACTTAAAATTCTACTCCATTACTTTTACCAGTATCCAATTTCCGATCTCACGCCCTGGTAACAAAATCTTCCTTATCCTTACATAGTATGAAACAAAGGCGCTAAAATGTCTATACACGCATAACTTCCAAATGACAGCACCAAATTGGATCATTCTTGTTGTGTTCGGTATTGGCAGCACAAGGTTTGTATGAAAGAAAATTTTGGAATTTCGAAAAAAATTTGCACCCGTGCGAAGCTGGGGCGGGCCGCTAGTATGTGAACAAATACAAGTACAGACGAACTGACAAATTTTACCAATCAACTTTGAACCTTATGCTTTAGCAGTGATAAAGTTGAAAATCTATTAAACGAATTTGACAGATTAATCCTCGTTGGTCTAGTGGTCGCAAGCGCTACTGCTGAGCATGAGGTCGATACCCGGGTAGGACAAAGTAATATTGGGTTTTTCCATCATTTTTCAGTAGTAGCCATTTATTTCTTTTGGATGGGAAATCATCAAATGACCCCTCCTGCTATGGGTGGAGCGAAAGGGAGTGTCAGACTCTTACTGACTAAAATCCATCCGTGATCCGTGTTCCTTCCTTAGCCCTTTGTGTTCCGGGGTAGCGGTAACCCTTTCGTACAATCCTGCTACATCGGCAGGCCAGTAGTAGCCCTGAGACTGGATTTGTGCCCGGTTGATGGCAGTAGGCTCGCCCCCTATTACATGGGACTTTAACATAACTGGCGAAATGTGGGTCTACTATAGGTGCTCCTCTACCTAACCCTTTGGGGAATATAGGCGTGATCTTATGCCATGTAATTAATTCATAATCATGCATTAGTTAGTATTGCCGCGATAATTAGTCGGCTGCCTAATTATTCAGAAGCTATCAATATGCAGTAAACACGTGGGTATGGATACACTTGGGTTCTATTTATCATCTTGCACCCGCCGTGTGTGTTAGGCGGTTGCCACATTGAGCTACAAGCGATTTTGAAGAGTTATTCGGAAAATGATTGTATTGCAGTTTCGTTTTTTTTTTTGGCAAAATTGATATGTTTGACGATGCGTTTAAAGAACTTATTGATTTTCAGACCTAATTCAATCTTCGCCTATGCTATAAGAGTAAGGAGAGACCAAAGAAACGAAGGATGGACTTTATGAGAGATGATATGGCTAGAAAAGGGGTGCCTATCGGATGACGACTAATAGAGAAGTATGGAAGAGTAAGTAAGAAGTATTCATTACGGGTCAGAGAATGAAGATTATGATGATGATTCATATGTAATTAAACATTAACATACATACTTTAACTAATACTCAGTCCCACACAGTCCCAGACAAGATCTAGCTACAAAACGCCTAACAGTAATGAACTTCCGGGTAAAAATCGCAACAGCTTCTAACTTATCACATCAACATTCTTTAAATACTCTTCATCAGTCACTTAATCTTCTATCCACAACAGTGACTACAGTCAGTTTACACTATCTGATTACACTTCACATTCTTTGACATCACAGCGGAAACATATCGTGCCTCATCGACCCCGATAAACGCGAAATTCGTTCACCCGCGAGTTTGATCGCACGTCACCGCGTGTGGATCGCACCTTAGATATAACGTATGAGATCGACGACCCCGTCGAGACGCCTCCATCATTTAAGCGTACGCTTCCGTATCGAGAGTTGCGGTTTTTAGCCGCACACGAGGCGTCTGCTTAATTTCTGTGCCGTACAGTTTTCAAACAATGTTGGGTTACAGTTTAGGGATATTGTTCGTGTATAATGATACTGAATATGTGAACAATCTTGTTTGTGTTGCTTTGTTTTGGATCGTCTGCTTTCGTAACTGTTTGCGTTAACTGAAAATAGCAGCTATGACTGCAGGATACGGGTTTTAGTATCGTTAGCATAATCGTAACATCGAACCGATTTATTTAAATTGATTTGACGTGATCTAGTAGAATCAAAGTGCAATGATTTATTTAGTACTTAGGTACTACATGAAGGCCGCGACAGCCTGATGTCAAGGAGCAGCAGGATTATGTAACAGTACTATAGTCCGCGCGGAACTAGTTGGCCGCACCTTAGGTATGTGAGCGAGCGGGGTGACGGAGGGGCGGGGGCGCATTACTCAGTACGTGCGTTGCGGACCGCTGCCTCACCCCTGCCCTCACATCAGCGGCCAACTAGTTCCGCGCGGACTCTTCTCGGTTTTCTTCATAAACAGAGAACGCACGAGCATTGCTCAAGACGGGTTGGGTTATCTATCTATACGAATAATATAGCTGAAGAGTTTGTTTGTTTGAACGCGCCAATCTCTGGAACTACCAGTCGGATTTGGAAAATGCTTTTTGCATAACGGCTATTTAACATCACGCTAGGACCCTTCAGAGCCGAACAAAAAGAAAAAAATGTCAGAAAGAACGCAAACGCGAAAACGAAGTAATAGCGCGGGCAGGCGATGCGATTCGTTGCGACGGCGTGGGTCGGGGGACCAATAAATTTGACGCGGACGAAGTCGCGGGCAGAAGCTAGTATTCTCACGATGTTTTCCTTCACCAATGTCAGTAGTGTCCAAGATAAACTCAGAAAGTACATATGATTTGAAAAGTCACATTGGTACTTGCCCGGATTTTAACCCACACACCCTTCACGACACCACAGGCATGTAATTCAACATAAAGTATTATTGCTTAATTATTTTTGTTCGATTTTACATATCTCGGGACCATGCGGTCCCGGTCCTTTGGAAGGCGTACGAAGGGCCGAAGCCAACCCGCAGAAGCCCCTTAGAAAATTTATTATTATAAGCCTGTATTGTCCCACTGCAGGGCAAAGGCCTCCCTTCCCTCTTTCCACTTTTCCCGGTCTACTGCGATTGTGGGCCAATCCTTTAAGAAGGAGTCCAGCTCATCCCGCCATTTCTTTCTGGGCCTGCCGCGCAGTCGTTTCCTGCCATTGGGGATCCACTGAGTGGTGGCTTAAACCTAAAATAATATGGGCCCTAAAAATCTTAATCTTAAAACCCAATATTCGCCAGTACAGTACAATCACTAACCCTGTACCTAACACCTTTACAGCACATTCTTCAACTTCAGGAAGAATGGTAGAGCCCAGAGGGTTTTTCAGCAAGCATATATGCAGGGTGAAAAGTTGATAGCTGAGTAGGTGCGGCAGGACGAGAGAACACCGAAATTATATTTGAAAAAATTTCAGATAGGAGCCCCTTGTTCAGGAGCCCACTCATAAAATGGCCAAAAATAAAGTGAACTTCAGAGCCGTTGATCTTAACCCATAATGACTTAAATAGGCAAATCTGATGCAGAAGTTGTAGGTATTCCCTAAATCTGACGACTTTAAAAACACAGATTTGGACAATTTTTTTAAAAGGATATTCAGGGCGAATAGTTATTCTGTGCAATAGTGTTACATATCTGATAGTAAATATAATAAATATCTGACGGATTGATGGAGCCTTTTGGCAATTTTATAGGCCGAAATTTCATTGATTCACAAAAGTACCCAAAACTAATTACTTATAATTTTACAATTCATCTCTTCGCCCTTCATATGCTTGCTCAAAAACCCTCTGGGCTCCGCTACCAGTAGTAAAGCGCCTGCAGGCGACAAGTTACCGATCACTCACCGTACCTCACTTCACCGACAATTAGTGCAGCACCGTGTTTTAAAACTAACTTTATCTAATCTAATGTGTCTTAGCATTCTACAGCAGTCATTGAACTTATTGAAATTTATCGGCATTGCCTCAGGGTTCTCAATGAATCTAGCTCGGTACTAATGTATTATTTGGAATTTATTAGGTGGTAATTCAAACTGTTTCTATCATTTATTGGTATGGTAACATTGTAATAAAGTTATTGCTGCCCCGTTGGTCTCGCTCTCGCGCAAGCGCAACTGCTGACCGTGGGGTCCTGGGTTCGATTCCCGGGTCGGAAAAACTGTTATTGAAATGTTTTTCCATTGGGAATTTCTTAGTAGTTTCTTCTTAGTTTGGATGCGATTTCCACCATTATTTAGAGAAATTATTCCGCAAGGTTTATGTGTACATAAACATGTAATAATACATTAATATTATAAATACAAATGTTAAAGAAGTCTCGATGTTCTGTCAAGTCGTAAAAACCGTGCGAAGCATGGGCGCTAGTGATATATAAGAAAGAAGAAAGTATGAGACTTTTCCGATGGTCAGTTTTCGTTTATGAAAATTCCTTTCATTGTAATGTACAGTCCGCTTCAAAGTAAGGGAACCCCTTTTGGGAATGACATTAAACCCATTTAAGTTTTTTGTAACGTATTGTATATGGCGTGTTGGTCTAGTGGTTAAGACAGCGGCTTAACAATTCGATGGTCTCGAGTTCAAATCCTCGGACGAGAAGTTCTTTTTTTGTTTTTTTTTTGTTTCTTTTATAGGTTATTATGTGATTTTTGTTAATTATCATTTAAGAAATCAAATGTTGAAGTAGGTATGAGGTTTGTAAGAAAATCTAGGCATGTTGCATAAACAATATTCATTTATTTCTCTAATTACATTTCTAGGACTTCATGGAATCCACTTCACGGTTGAATATACAGTTTTCTATGTGTGTTAAATTGGGGTTATTTACTTAGAATATTAACTAAACACAAAATACATACCCTGGGTGAGGTTTAGAACGTTTAACATTAGATAACGGTTCATTTATAGATTTTTCTAGAAACAACTACAATAGGTAATATTTATTCATTTAAAGTTGTGAAAACATTATTTTTTTATACTTTGTATGATCTTATCGGAAAAAAAGATTAAAAAATTAAATGTTGTCATTTGTGCCTGTGAATTACAGAGGAAGAACCAACATGCTAAACTATAAAAGTATAGCAATATACATCTTTCTCTTTTATCACATTTTCTGATAACCCTTATTTAACACAACATTAGAAATTATAAAAATATGTGAGGTCAGATGGTGCATCACACATTACCTACAAGACTACTTGTAAACAAAAGTATCTGGATTGATAATAATAAAGGTTGTTTATTTTTGATTAACTACGAATTAATGATCCCACAAATATTGGGAATCATTAACACTTGCTCATACGTTCCAATGTAATTTTATCAGATCAGTTACACAATAAATCTGCCGAGTAAATTGCCTATTAATAACGGAGAGGATGGCCGTCACTGTCTATCACTTCTTGAAGTCACACTTGAACGCGTAGTTTTGAAGGGTGTCACTGAGTGAACTTCCACAATATTACGGTGTCGCCCCGATTCATTAGTGTAAACAATTATTGAGCGAGGGCCTTGGCGATCACATTTCACATCACCAGTCGCATGATACCTTTGTATCCATCTACGAACTGTTTTTCTCTGGAACGAAAATAATAATATTAGGAATACATAAAAAAATCCAACTTGTCAGTAATAATGCAACATGATTGCAACAATAAATACTTACATATATGTGTATAACGTAAATCTTACCGTTATGCCCATATCTCGTTCTTTATGCTTTGTTCCTGTTCCCAGAGAACAACAATTTTAGAGTCCGCGTATCACTGGTCAGTTTCCCTCAGTCGTCAGTTTATTTAATTCCAGCCTTCAAAAAGTTATTAATCGAACAATACTATCGGTTAATATAATCAACTGTTCAAAAACTTAATAAATCGGATAATATTTCGACGAAGATAATTACGCACAAGCGGATCGACACGAAAACGAAACGATTTGATAAGTAATTATACCCTCAATCACAGTTTAGTAAATAAGGCGAAGAAGAATTCTAAATTAAAATTACGGTAGGTAGGGCAACAATCGGAATCAAGCACATTCTATTCAACCAAACAAGAAATCTATGCAAATTTCAACCTTATAATTTAGTTAATTGAGGAGTTACGAATTGCATTTTGTAAAACAAGACGGTAAGGTGTTAGTATTTATAATACGTGGTGGACGTTGAAATTTAAACCTTAATATCTAGAAGATTAAACCGTTATCAACCTTGTTCGATAAAAGGAGTAAAGCTATTCAAATTTTCGTTAAGATGGCTAACTGATTCAATAGTCTAGTGGTATAAGGCGCGGTCTACGTGATCGGCTGGCGCCTGGTGATGCGGGTTCGTATCCTCAATCGCACATAAAGTGTCTTTTTGTAAGTTAAGTTATTCTTGGGATACGGTTCGGGCAAAAAGCCGAAAAAATACCATATTATAATTATTTAAAAACTTGCAAATAATATTTGAGTGGGATCGGTGGATGCTCGGGCAGAGATGGATGCGGCGCGCGGCAGCGGGGGAGGGAGCTGCTCGAGGCCAGAGCCACGTGACGCGCCCGCCGTCGCTCGAGCGACGAGCGACAGCGGGCTCGAGCGCGCTCGGGCGATAATCTTTAAAGTCTTGAGGGGTTCCTTTTCTCTGAAGCTGATCGTACCTAACCATAGAAATATAAAAAAAAAAAAACAAAGGCACTCCTGGAGTGCCGACAGAAGTGAAAACTTGAACAATTACGTATGTACTTTTTGAATCGTCATACTTATATACAGAGTTGTACGGTTACGGTAACAGTGTCGCGAGTTCAATGGTTTTTTTTCCATCTCAAAAAATGTTCAACGCAGTGTCGATTACGGTAACAGTGTCGCGAGTTCAGTTGTTTTTTCCCATCTCAAAAAAATGCCAAGAAGTTTTCACTTCAAAAACAACAAAAACTTCTTTTTTATATATCTATGAGTGTAACGGTAATCTTCAGAAGCAAATCTTCACGAATTTAAATTAAAAACCATAAAACTATGATCGTTATCAGAATGCAATCGACGGAACCCCCTATTCAGTCCTTCCTGACGAAACGGGTCGATGCAATTGACTCGTTAAACAACAATAAAACAACAACCGACCTACATACGGGTATAGAGCAATTATCTAACAGCTACACTGCATGATAAGCGCGTCAGTAATTACTGACAGTCCACTTTTACTTCGTTTACGGGAAATGCTATAAAACTTGCTGTTACGAAGGATATTGACTTTGTCAGTTATCTTGAGTTTATTGAATTGTTCAGTTTAACTGTTATGTGGCTTGTTGATAGGTGTTGAATTATTGTTATGTGTACCAGGAAGGAAGACCGTCATCAATTGTGATGGGGTGGCAACTGAACGCCTTATACCTACTGACTCATTTGTGAAAAGCTAAAAGTTACTTTAGAAGTTGTAAAAGTTACTTTAGAAGTTGTAGGCCATAGGTTCGCAACCAGACAGTCGCTTTACTGTGTGTAAATTATTTCATCAGCACTACTCTCAAAACGGTGAAGGAATCGTGAGGCATGTCCTAAAACCAAAAATTCGAAGACATGTGACATCTACCAACCCGCATTGGGCCCGCGTGGTAGATTACAGCCCACTCCCTCTGGAAGAGAGGAGGCCTGTATCCCAGCAGTGGGAACATTAAAGGCTGACTATGCTATCAGGAAAGAAGAGCGTCATCAAGAGCTATTTAGGTCTGATCACCGGAACCCCCCCCCCCCCTCCAACCCGCCGCTCGATCCCCTGCTAGTTCGTGTTCTGTTTTAAACTTTGTCTTATCCACTATAAGCTTTCCCATTCCGGTTTGATCCAGTTTTTCTTTTGTTTTTATTCCTGAAGGATCGTAAGCAACAATAATAGGTACACGGTGGGATGATAAGTGAACGACTTTTACTGAATTACATCTCGTTTGTGACAAGCTGGCTAAATAATTACAGCCACACGCACGGGTCGATCGGAGATTAAGCTACGCTTGCCGCGGTCGGTTCATGGATGAGGGACCATCTATAACATATCGAGACCCCTCCGTGCCTCGGAAAGCACGTTAAGCCGTTGGCCCCGGCTGTCATTCCTAAATCTTTGACAGTCGTTAAGGATACGCAGAAGCTCAAAAAAGTCTGACAACCAGTCTTAACAAGTGGTACCCAGTAACTGAGTAACACGACGATGACAGCGACGGCCTATCTGACCTCTACAAAGAGGTCAGATAGGCCGTCGCTCCATGTAAAGTACTGGTATTCAGCTGCATCCGGTTAGACTGGAAGCCGACCTCAACCTACTTGGGAAAATGCTAGGCAGAATGGTTGTGACAAGTTCAAGACTCTTAAGAATTTTCCAGTTAAGTTCGAAAATAACTTGAGAAGAGGCTTCAGACCAAATAAAAGAATAAAACCACCCAAGTACTTCCCGAAATTAAATCCCGATTCACTGAACGTGGACCCCGAATTAATTATCCTGAAAGTCCTTATCTTTTCAAGACCTATATTTTCTAGAACCCATTCAATTTCAATCGCCTTTTCCTTAACACCTTAAAATCCAATCAACGCCGAGGTAACGCCAGTTATATTAAAGAGGGTTTAATTATACCGTACTATAGTGAGGGGTGATATTATGACGTCACGGATATAAAGGGAGGAGACAATACGTGTCAGACCACAATGGCTGAATTTTAATTGTCCCCGTCGTAGTGATGAGACACGGGCCACGGGTAGCGGGTAGCGGATCTTCACTTTGTAGACTATGTGATATTATAATAATAGGTAAGTAAGTAGGTACTGTCCTGGGAAGACCTGAAATGTGGGTAAGATAAAAGCCAGAGTGACGTAGGGTTGATCCTTCGTTTGAGACGCATTGTGCCTAAAGGCTTACAAAAATATTTTGTGTGTTTTTTGGGATTCGTTTTGTTTGTTCACTGATAAAACGTTCATATCATTTTATACATGTATTGTGAGTAACATTGAATATTTTGGTTCTTAGAAAGATAATACGTTTATTTGCGGTAAACATGACACCGAGAAAGAACACACAAACTCAAAATAACCCTCCTTTTGGGCTTCGCCGCAGTCGGGTAAGAGCAAGTTGGGGGATAATATTTGTCACAGCCATGCAAAACGGCCATCGCTTAGCATAATGCTACGACCCCATGCGGCGTGGTTGTGATGACTTCAACCGGTGCAGCATGCGATAAGATAAAAAAAAAACAATATAAGAAATAAAATAAATATACAATAGGCACCTGTTTCTAAATGTTTATACATACATATCATTAGACTACCTACCTAATAATAAATTGAAAAACCAAAACTTTTTTACAAAAAAAACAACCGACTTCAAAAAAAACACTACAAAGTGATAAATAACTTTAATTTCGGAAGTCGGTGTCGTTGATTCCGCATTTTCGTTTTTTGACACCGACTTCCGAAATTAAAGTTATTTATCACTTTGTAGTGTTTTTTTTGAAGTCGGTTGTTTTTTTTGTAAAAAAGTTTTTATTTTTCACTTTTTAGTTGTACCTACCCCACAAAAAAGTAAACAAAAAGATCGTTAATGTAGACAATGTAGATAAATTTTTAGGTTTTTGTTGATTTTTCAAAAACCACTTGTCCGATTTCGATAAAATTTTCATGGGACCATTTGGGAAGTATACCCTTTCTAACAAAAAAAGAATTTTTCAAATCGGTTGGCAAACGACGGAGTTATGCGCGAACAAAACATAAAAAAAAAAAAAAAAAAATACAAACATTCGAATTGAGAACCTCCTCCTTTTTTAGAAGTCGGTTAAAAATGTTGAAAAATTATCTTTTGAAGGCATTAAAGACGAATACCAAAAAAAAAACACCTTGTAAAAACAATGTGGTCTACGTCTCTTCTGTCCATTAATCCAACGATGATCTTTGGCTAGCATCCAAAGCGCTTATTCGAAAGAATTTTTCTCTAAGAATTCCCACTGAACTAATAAAAGCTTGCTATCGATCCACATATTAGTATGCTAGACAATGCGCAAACTATACCCACCTTGGTAAAGAATCTTTAAAACCTATCAGCACGGTGTATGCAAAAGAAATGCAAATATTTTAAAAGGCCAAGGATGACCGAGGCTGAGTCGCCGGCGCGCATGCAAAAACTTTCTCCCGTCGAAGAAAAATGTTGACGATCCTTTTATGGCAACCGGGCGTCGGATGGGACGCCGATCTCGTACACTGTCTTACTAAATATGCGTATTGATATATGGACGTAATTAAGCCACACATGTGCCGTTAACGGGCGATGTCAAGGAAGCTATAACAATTCGCATGTAGGAGTGAAAGAAACGGATATTGCTTCGGGGAATGCGAACCTGCGCGATAAACTTCTCTTAAAACCTCTTTAGATCTGCAAAGAAACATTTAATTGGAAATTTGTCATGGCGGTCTGCGAAGTTTTGTACCGAAAGGCAAGACTCGGGAGAGGCGAGAAGTTTGCTCGAGACGGAAACAAAATATCTAACATTTATGTTGAACATTCGTCTAGACAAAATGCTCACAGCGAGTGAGGTGCTTTGCATGAGTTCCTGTGACATGTGTTGAAATGTTCCTTGTACATTTCTCCAGTGCATACAATTTGTCAAAACCTTGAATGTGGAAACTTGGTGGAACTTTGACAAACGTCTTTGTAAAACATGCACCTTACTCCGTGGCTCGGTGAGCCTATCTACATATAATACGTCTGCTATTCTTTGTGATTCTTTGGAACAATTTTAACTTGCACCAGTAACAAGGAACCTGTTGAATTATAAACCTTGCAGACTCCCAATGTTTAATGTCCAACCGTGTAATTATTGAAATCACTATCAATAGTAATTACGAAACAATCGTTCAATAAATCGATGGCCCACACATAACAGCAACAAGGGCACATAAACATGAACTAGACACGTCGGTTCTATTAACGATCACATGCTGTGCCCACGTGAAAGATTTGTGTAAATACTGCGACGATAATTGAGAAGCGACTATTGATTGATCTATTAACAATAACTACGTCGCGTCGTTCATGAAAGAATGCAAATATGGTCTACAAAATGAAAATGTTACCAAACCGTAAGTATTCACCTTTCACAGCCCCAATAAGTCTCCCCAATTTCGCCTACAGATTTCTCTACTTTCCACAAATTTTATTTTCGATAGTTCCTTACACGAATAGGTTATGAGAGGGGTTCAACAGCTCGCCGCCAACGACAAATCCAATAAAGAAGCGTGCCTCCAAGAAATTTATGTTATTGACCGGATTATAGCGAGTGACGTGCGAGAACTGGCTGAGGACCAGACCAAGGAGGTCTCCGATACTCCTCACGATCCCCTCAAGTGCTGAATTTATTATTAAAAGCGGAGTTTCAAGGAGGGGTCTGCGAGAGTGGTCTTGTTATTGATTGTTCCAAACACCTTTTCCGATGTGTCAGCGATCAGGGGGTTCTGCCCTACATACTACCTGCTAAACGGTTTTGGATAGGCACCATGTTTACAATTTATTGTTTTCTATCATCCTTTCTATTAAAGTTTCACTCATATTATGACGCGAACGTTTTTGGACTCCATTTCAAATCTACGTTTAGGTTTCGTGATTTACGACAGACCAATAGCCACTCGTTGTTACGCAGTTATTCTGATTTCCCTCGGGGGTCTCACATTTTCCGACAGTGCTATGAAGTTTATTTCTTCTATTTGGAAACAATCTGCTTGCTAAACTGA
This sequence comes from Amphipoea lucens, assembly GCA_947508005.1. Taxonomy (NCBI): domain Eukaryota; kingdom Metazoa; phylum Arthropoda; class Insecta; order Lepidoptera; family Noctuidae; genus Amphipoea; species Amphipoea lucens. The sequence continues at coordinate 18,056,107 of OX382358.1, read as the reverse complement.
AATATTTGAAAAAGAAAAACAAATCTGTCTGGGCAAACAAGTCTGTGTAAGGAATCTTCGTATTCATGAACATGTTTAAATATAATATTATACACATTATACTGGACAAACTCCTCACCCATCACACTAATATTATAAAGGCGAAAGTTTGTGAGTGTGTGTGTGTGTTTATATGTTTGTTACCTCTTCACGCCTAAACCACTGAACTGATTTAGATGAAAAAGCATTACTAACTAATAGAATATCGAAGTAAAGATGCGGCACGTCGAGGACAGTTGGAATGTCGCCAAATCTGGGAAGGAAAACGATATAGAGATAGTTTGAGTCCCGGGAAAGGACATAGGATATTTTTTATCCTGATATTCCCACAGGATCGAGACTTATGCGGGTGAAACCGCGGGGCGCTCCTAAGTACTAAATAAACTAACAAACTATTAAAATACAAATATAATAATCTAACCTAACTAAAACTAATAACTAACTAAAATATGGCGTCGAAAAATTCCTCCACATCGCTGTCGATTGTAATGTACCTAAGAGACTGGCGGCATTGCCACGTTGTATGCAATGCAAGCCTCTGGCCAAGGTAAAAGCCAACCTTTGGGTCTCGAGAAGTGTCAACCAGCCGTTTGGAGATTTCGTTGAATAAACTATGAGCGCTCGGACCCCACGGCCTGAGGGTTTCAAGTTTCAACCCCAAACGCCTCGAAAATATAATTGCCGATAAGGTTAATATACTTTCGCGGTTTGCCGCTTGAGGTTTTCCGCTTGAGGTTTGCCGCTTGAGGTTTTCCGCAGCCGCAGCAGCAGCATTAAACTATGCAAGTTAGATTCATTACGTGGAATTCCCAACGTGCAGTTATAGCTAAGGGAATGGGAATCTCGAAACAAGTCGCGACATGAATCAATCATGTTACTATCTGCTGAATTACAATTGCTAATTATGCGCCGACAATGCAGCTGACATGGTCTACAAATTAAGTTATGATTGTTACTAACTTCGAGTCAAAACTCTGCTCCCGAGTACCAACTGTTATGCTAATCTCATTTCAAGCGCCGCCCGATGTTTTGAAAACAATTGTGGGCTGTGATTTTATACATGGTATTAATATTGAATATTACAATAGTACAAATTATATTAACATTGAAACAGAAACTTTATGAAATCGAGTATTCTTCATCTTCTATACAAATACCAATTATGAATTGAAGTCGTTTTTCGTGTCTGTCTGAATGACCGCGTTGTTCTTCCTAACTACGGCTACGCAACGGACTTTTCAACATGAAGTTTTCAACATCATTTAGAGAATTTATTTCGAAAGGTTTATGTGTATTATTTATATTAATATCTAACTTTAATATAATAAAGAAATCTTCATGTTTTGTCAAGTTGCAAAAACCATGCGAAGCCAGGGCGGGTCCTTTAGTTAAGAATAAATTAGTTAGCCTTATCAAACATCTCCGCCAAACAGATCGGAAAAAAACTAGAAACAATGATTTTCCCTAGCCATACAATATCTACTCATCCATGTACAGTATGTTACATATGCCTGAAAGGGAAAAAGCACAGAATGCCAATGGACATAAAAATTCTGGACCACAAAATCTATAACAAAGGCGGTGCAAAAACGCTCTTGAAAATATAATAGAAGCTCGAGAAGGGTATATTGGGATCACAGCATAAGTTTCCTTTCACAAGGGTTTTGTTTTAAACCTCCTTTCATCGACTCCACTCGAACTTGGCCATAGTTTAATAAATACTATGGGGTTTGTGGCGTCGCCTCGCAAATTATTTATAGCGTCTTCGTGAGCACTTTCTATTCCACTTCTGCTCATAATGGCATTACTTTGGTAAATTATTGTAGGGTAAAAACCAGTTTTAATCCCATGCACATCTAAAACAATTTCGCATTTTCCACCAGATTTTCTTCAGTTGAAACTTTGAAGAATTTTTAATAAAAATTCTTGAGAATGTGGCGCTTGTGTAGTGATATAAAGTAAGGGAACAATTTTATGGAATGCTTTCAATTGAACTTATACTCTTAACCTGCGACTAAGATCACAAAGGATACTTAAAGCCACAAATTATCACGAAAAGAATCTTAAAATCTTTGCTGAAAGGGTGAAAACCTTAGAGAATTGCGGATCCCTGACTGCCAACATGTTAAGTTTACATTCATAAGAAATTCTGCTAGTATCATAAGCGATTCCCGAATCCGCGTATCGGCAAGCGTAGCGTGGGACGCCCCCCAGCTAGATGGACCGACGACCTTAAGAAGGTGGTTGGGGCAGACTGGATGCGGAAGGCGGAGGACAAGGTGTTGTGGCGCAGCCTGGGAGAGGTCTATGCCCAGCAGTGGACTGCGACAAGCTGAGTTAATTGATTGATCATGAGCGGTTGAGTGTAAAACTTTGATGAAGTAAACAGAATACCTATAGAGCAACAAAGCACGAATTTAAGTTTAATGCTATAATATCAAAATATTTCTCCGCCAACCTTAGCACCAATGACACGGTCGTTAATCTCACACAAAACATAGGAAACCAACAAATTGTAACATCCCACCAGACTAACGTTCAACGAATAATTTTATTACTATGTCTACAAATTTCAAAGCGTTTCATTTGAAGCCCAATTTTAACTCGTTCTGAATTTCACGGTTTTAGTCCGGCCAGCTCTTCCGTACATTTGGTTTATATATCGTCTTGGTTATAAATCTTGTTAGCTTTGATCAGTGGCGCTGTGGGGCGCATGGTGGCCACGTCTCGAAGGACCAGAAAGAGAGCAGGGGAACTTGTGCCCCTCGGATTTAATCTCGGTTCTCAGGCTCAGGTGCGATTTAAGTTTTGTTTATAATTTGATCTAATGTAGCGAGTAATTTATTTCGGATGCTTTATTGTTACAGATTTGTTTGGGGACGGAATTTGTTTTCCGTGTTTAAGACGCGATTTGAATAAGAATTAGAATTGCGTTCTGCGACAGTCTTAAAGTTCAACATGTTTCAACATTTCGTTTCGTATGTTCAGCGTAACTATTTTATACTTACCACGTTTATCATATATTACAAAACTAGCTTCTGTTTGCGGCTTTGTCCGCGTGGATATCGGAAATTATCCCACGGGAACGTGCTACAGAAACAAAAAGTAGCATATGTCCTTCCCCAGTATACCATCTATCTCCTTGCCAAATTATATCGAAATCCGTTCAGTGGTTTAGGCGTGAAAAGTTAACCTACAGACAGAGTTACTTTATAATATTAGTATGGATTAAATCATAAGAAAATAACCCAATATATAAAAAAAATTCTATCGCATGCTCTATAACACCTACTCCTTTACATAAATCGATACGTAATTGAAATAAACGTGTATTTCCAACGATTTGAAAGATGTCACAACATCCCGCCAACGATAACAAAATTAGTGGTCGATCGGCAAAACGTTTATACTCGATTATGTTGCAAATGAATCGATAAATCGGGTGTATTATCAGTCGATTGGCGTGACGTAACACTGCTCTATCACGACGCGACCATTAGGGGGCGATTTGTCCGCTATGGACAAATGTACGGCCAACCAAGATTGGTCTGCGGTATGTTTTATTAATTTGAAAGGGAGTGTAGTCATTGGGGTCGAGTGGAATATTACATACTTCTATTAGCAAGTTAAATATGTCCTAACTGTTACGTGGGAAGAATTTAAAAAGCGATACTTGCGTTTTTATGTCAAGCTTGCAAAGAATAGCATGATCAGCCTATAATGTTCCCACTGTTGGGACACAGGCATCCTCTCGGTGAGAGGGAGTGACCTGTAGAATAGAATAGAATAGAATATTCTTAATTATGTTCACCATAAATATATTATTACAGATATGTGTGTAGAAATCCACCACGCAGGCCCAGTGCAGGTTGGTAGGGGCAAAGAATGCCGCCTGAAAATTAAAATCAAGCCTAAATTTAATTTATGGCGATCGCTAGCTAATGTTTGAGAAGACGATTGCGAGAATGCAATTCAAAAGATCTGATAGATAAACTTGTAAAACACAAGATTCTATTTAAGACTATTCATTTAAACATCCTAGAAATTGAACTATTTACAATAACTTATTGCTAGTACGAGGCAATTAAAACTGAGATTTAAGTGTGACAACTACAAATAGATTCACCCCGGGCGGTATACGATTTAAATATGCAATGCAATCAGTTTTAAAACAGAAAGTGAATGTATTCTTGTAGACTAATTTGGTTCACAAGACGGAATATGACACGATCATATGGAAGTTATTTTAGAACTCAAGATAGCTAAAATAATAAACCGCTGGAGTAATATGCATTCATTCCCAAAATGCAGTCAAAGTGACCTCTGTGCTGACACCGACGACGCCGTGGAAGTGGCAAAGTTTTTGGCCAACAAGATCTGAAATATAGTCGTTCCAGCGACACGAAGAAGATCCACCATAACAAGAAATAAATCACCATGCTCGACAACGTATCATGACATCTTCAACAAGTTTCTGTACCTACGTGTTTATTATTTGTATAACTTTGTAGGTTTTTTTTAACGATATAATTATGTAGCACCAATGTTTAGGTGACTATAGTCTAATTTAAGTTTTCCTGTATAATGTTTTACACACTGTGACCTACAAAAAGTATGCCTCGTGCGGGACTCGAAGCAGCGGAGATCAAATTCGGCTCAGCGAGGCGGCACCATAAGTAGTCACAACTTACTGAGTTACTAAGTCGAGTGGTTTACACGGTACCACCATGTTTATTAAATACATTAAACACATTAGTGATTTATGCCGACTGAATGTTATTGCGGGCCTGAACTTCTGAGTATTAATCGCAGTAATCCATCAAGGTAACCCTCAGATAGTGGCGATTTCAATTGGAATTCACAGCAAGATTAATTTCAGTTGTAAAATCTTAAAATCTGTATAGAATTAGCACCCTAATTGTGTAACACACTTTCAATTATTTTGAAGGTTATTGCTAATCCATTGCGTCATATTATGTTCTAAAATTTGTGTGCTATTGAGCACACAAATTTTAGAACATAATATGACGCAATTCAACAACATTCATTGCGTTATTCACGTTATTGAACGTGAATAACGCAATGAATGTTGTTGAATTGTCAAAATGAAAGCCATTGCTACTGTTAGTGCGTTACGCAATTACCTTGCAGGTGTTGTCAATAATCGGAATTCAGTAGAGTTTCCAAATGAATTATTTAAAGAAATAATAAAAACTTCAGCCACTTGAAAGGCAGCCGTGCCGCGCAATAGTTTATTCTACTTTTCGTGTTTTATTTCTTCATGTTTTAAGAGTTCCTTTGAATCGAACGTAAACACCATTGAATAAATCTGTAAACAAAATAACTTTATCCATTGAAAGCCGTATTCAATCATCATTCCTTTCCAAAGAAATATATATTCATTTATAAATATATAGTTGATCTATAAAATAAAATCGTGGGGTAATTGCGTAATACACTAAAAGTAGTAATGGCTTTCATTTTGATAGCCTTTTTGTTCGTTGAGCACACAAATTTTGTGAACATATGAAGCCAATGGACTAGCAAGTTTGGTCTTGGTGCCGGTGGTAATGGTTTGGTCGCAGATACCTGGCTATTTAGTATTTTTCGGACCCCAAAATAAGAATTATTTGATGTTCACAAAAAGAGGCACTATCATTATATTAAGACGCTCAACAATATTTTTAGGAGTGCGAAAAGGAAATGATTAGAAATTCGATTAAACACATGCAATAAGGAATTTGGAGCAAAATATAAATATTGAGAAGTTAGCGATCATTGTTGCTGTAGCATACTAAGTAATGGCGCAAACATTTGGGAACAAAGGCGGCACAACAAACATTAAACAACTATAAATTATAGCACTTTGGTATGTTTCGGTGTAGGCTATGGTTTATATTGAAGACCTGGGAATGAAGGAAGCCAGCTGTTTGCCGTCCATTGACTCTTTTCACTCCGCCTCACCCTGCGTCCTAACCAAAGACGACTGTCGCGCGAGTAAGCGATTACGAGATCGTTTACCTGAATAATGACGTAAACATAAAGTCAAACTCACAAAACACACACACACACACACACAAAACGCGTTTATTTCAATTAAACCATTTACAGGCACTTTTGAATTGTCAAGAAGTCGGTCAGTCAGAAAATATGAAGGTAGTTGCCCATTCCTAAGCGTAGTAGGCACCTATGGAGAAGAACGGACAAGAAACTCCATTGACACTCTTTTAAATTATGTTTTTACAAAAATATTTGTTAAGTACATCATTAATGTTGAATTTATAATTATATGTGAGAAGGATGTAAAAAAAAAGTCATATACGCGACTAGATTGCACGCGCGAGAATGTCATTTTCATATAATTAAGCGCGACGATCGCTTTTGGTTAGGACGCGGCCTCAGACAGCCAGACTTAAGTATTGAAATATTGGATTTTGAGGACTGTGTTTTGTTACTCCGTCGTTCAGAAAAAATATTTTTCTTTTTTAAGTTATATTTAAGTCAGATTGTTGACTGTTGTAGGTAGGTGCCTAAGGATGGCGGCGCCACCGAAGCCGACCCAAGAAGAGGTGACAAGACGAACTAGAAGCGTACCGCAAGGGTTCGATCGAGGTGGCTCTAGAAAAGGATGCCTAGAAGGATTTGGGGGAGGCTAACAATTATGGCACTTTTGTGTAGGTACATCAGTACCATGATTCCAAAAAAATACTACTATCGATATCGCTTGGAAAGAATCGAATCAAAGTGAAAACTGATCGAGTACGAAATGAACACTAATCCTTTTTCCTGTTGGCTTTCACAACTCGCGCGTTGACAAGCGGCCAATGGTCTACATTTTTCATTATTATCCTGTTACGAATAGAAAGTTAACTTCATTTAAATGAAAATAAATACTGTAGTGGTGTAGTTATATTTTATGATGTACTTAGGTTATTTCGCTATAGTTTACGGTAGATAGGAAAGCTGGTTGGTTCAGGAGCGAGACCAATTGTGCGGACACGGTTCGTTGAGGGAAAGTCACTGGGCTATCTAGTTCTATGCTGTTATGGACATGTATTTTGCATCGAATATTAATATATTTTATTTATGCAGTGATCTGATTATAGACGGATATAGACTGGGTACCTATTTACTTTAGGTGTGGAGCGCTAAATACACTGTACTGATATTGAAAGGATTTTAAACTTTTGTTTGTTTTAGTCCTTGTGGCCTCTTATTAGAAAGAAAAAGAAAGAGAGAATGTACGTTTATTTGCGGTAAAACATGACGCAAAGAAAAAAAAAACTCAAACAGAGAAAGATCAAGTCAGTAGAAAATGTGCGTCATATCCACGCAAAACGGCCATCGCTCAATACAATATTGTGACCCTATGCGAGACAGAGCCATAGCGCTAGTTTTCAACTGGTGCAGCATAAAATGAGTTGCAAAATAAGAAAAAAATAATAATAATTGTCAACTCTGCCACAACAGACACACAAAGTTGGAAGAATATAAAACCCGGAGTAACGAAAGATGAAAGTATGGATCCAGTTTCCGCACCAATATCAACAAAAAGTAGGACTTCAGTTAGAAATTGCATGGGAACCGGATCCGAAGCAACCCATCGCGTCAATGTAGTCCTGGCTTAACTTCAATTCAAAATATTTTGACTAGGTCCTCCAAATATTTATGACATAGGGTGTCTGATTTTCTGGAAATCTAATTTCTTAACAAATTCCGTATATTATACAAAATATAGAAAAAGAGACACAATTTCTATGCAACGCATGACCAATCATTTAATATTACAATGTAAACCTTCATTAGTTAGCTGTTTAAATGTTTCTAAATAACAACTTTCGACCACAAGGATTCCGCACAGTAAACTGATTAATAAACTACAAATAATAATGTTAATATCTCATAACAAGAATTGTGTCTCTTCTGTAATCAGTTTAGTACTATAGTACTCTGGTTAATAGCTAATTATATGCAGATATATGAGGTAGAAGCCGCCTTACAGTTTATTTCTATCGATAACCATTTGTTAGATGTATTCACCTTGTAAAGTATAAAGCTACTGGGTTTATGATGGTATTATCCAGTTGCAAATATTTATGAAACGAACGAAAGTCCCGTCCCGCCTAACTGTCAATGTCATTCATGCAGCAAAGCATTCTTGTATCACTCTAAATAAATCAACAAACTTCTCTGATTTTAATATTACAATAAAAAAATCCTCTCGACATTTAGTTTTTACTCTACCTCGCTTTTTCATTACAGGCAATACAAAAGCAATAGAAACCTAGCCTGTCTTGATCTAAAAACGGAACAATATGAGCACGGATGCGAAGCCAATATCTCATATACAGGGTGAAATTGAATTCATGGGCATCCTTTTAAGGGGTCATTGTAATCATCATTATGAACAACTTTTACTATGGGACCAAACCTGAAATCGCGAAAAAAAATCAGCTCTTCCCTACATTTTGACGAGTTATGTGAACATAAATGCAAGGAACAGCTGATTTTTTTTTGGCGATTTTGAGTTTAGTCCCATATAAAAGTTGTTCATAATAATGAGTACAATGACCCCTTAAAAGGACGCCCATGAATTTAATTTCACCCTGTAGTTTAAAGAATTCGTATGAAAGAAAGGACACGTAGTACCTTTGTTACGGGCACGTTACAGGACTTACAGGTGGTCTCATTCAATGCATAATATAACATTTTTACTGTTCTCGTTTCATGTTGTGGAATTGTATCATCGTTTCTACGTGAAAGTGGCAAGAGGTGCGCGACGCAAATCGCAAATTATCCTTGGTACTCCCGTCTGGCATGACCTGTGGTGCAATTGGGAAGATGCAGCGGGATCTATTGGTTGAAATAAATTGTTTGAATTGAAAGATAGCCTTGCGGGGTAATTGCGTAACACACAATCAGTTGCAATGGCATTGGCATAAATTTTGACAGTTCCAACAACATTCATTGCGTTATTTACGTTGTTGAGCAGACAAATTTTTCAAACATATGAAGCAATGGATTAGCAATATCCTTCAAAATGATTCAGATTGTTATTAACAAATAATAATGTTAATATCAGCTCGCTCCTGCCTTAAACTAAAACCTGAACTAAAAATAATATCGTTACACTATCTTGGTGCAGTGAGTGTAAATGACAGCTCGTGAGGTCACGACATGCGTTTCACTTGACACACAGCCGAGTACATTACTTCACACTTTCGTGATCCACTGTACGGTGGTATTGTTCTCATCATTGTCTTTAACAAGGGTGATATTAAACTTTGACAAGACTGAGATTTTTTCACGTTTTCGAATTTGAACACGGCTAATGTTTTCTTAAGACAGTATTCAATTTTGGCCTGACTGGCATTTTGGGCATGTTAGATTTAAAGACAATTCACGCTGCACGAGCCATGCAGAATAAAACCTTTTGGCAAGAAAGGTAACAGATTTGAGGTATAAACGCACACATCTTCCTTTTCGTCCACCCCAATTAATCTCGCAGTAGAAGATCCTTTGGATTAAATCAGAGCTTTAACCATTTTAATACAAATCTATAGACGTGAGTCTCGCTCATCTCTTTCTAACATTTAGGTAGGACATTCACGATCGACGTAAAACCATAAGTAATATCATTGCAATGTAACGCTTATCTCGGTAAAATAAGGTAAAAATTATAATGATTTAGAGTTATAGTGCAATGACTTACTTTTTACGTCATACAGCTCGGAAATTCGCTGTTTTAGGAAACTGTTTTTTTTTTACCGACTTCAAAACCGGAGGAGGTTCGCAATTTGAATGTTTGTATTTTTTTTTTATGTAGTCACAAGATAATTTTTACAAACCCAGTCATAAATAATAAAACCCCTTTATATTTATATTAAATACGACCAGTATCCAACGTACACAAGTAATTTTATTGTTCCCAACAAAGAAACACAAAGTTGCAACTAACGACACTTGCATTACAAGTAGCAAGTGTACCTCTGCTAGTATACGCTATCCCTTTTACACACTCAAGTTTATGGTACATCAGAGGGAGCAAGATGATACAAATATGTGTTACGGACAAGGAAGCCTGTCAGCGTCCATTTGTGGAAGACTGCGAGCGAGCACGTCCGGGGTATGAACTTGTATAAGTTTTTAAGTCCGTTTTAAAGATCTGAGGAGACGTTTGACTTTCTTGTTTTCTTGTATTTCCAATTGGATTTTGTTTTGTTTTGATATCATGGCGGGACACCTTGCTGGATCAAATTCAGTGTTGTTTGTAAGTTTCGCTGTAGTAAGTACTTATAGTTGTTCTACAAGTTTTCAAAAAACTTAGGTAAACATGCTCCCACTGCGTGACGACACTAGCCCATCAGATGGGCCATAGCGTCAAGCAGTGGGAGACAGAAGACGGGCGTCAGTCGCCGGGGGAGGCTGAGGAAACGCCGGCGTAATGACTTAAAGGCGTTTATGGGAGATTGGCCGGACAAGACAACACACAGGGAAGAGTGGAATCCTGTGGAGACACTTTTGCCCAGCAGTGGGATAATACAGGTTGAAAAATGAAGTATGACAGTAGGTAAGGTAGCTTGGTGCCTGTTGGATTGAGAGTACCTATCTAACTTAATATTATAAATACGAAAGTAAGACTGTTTGTTTTTTACGCTTTCACGCAAAACGGATGAACGGATTTGGATGAAATTTGGCACATGGTTTAGCCATGACCCGGAGAAGGACATAGGCTCTTTTCATCTTGGAATGCCGATAAAGTCGCAGGCTAGTTTACCATAAAATAAAATAAAATGTTGCCATAGTGCCTTGCCTACCCTTAGTTAGTACATACCCATTTAACCTTACCTAATTCCAATAAAATCCGTAAAATATAAAAATGCCAATAAAACTAGAGAAAACGTTATTTATAAGCGATGCATAAAGTCTGTTTGATTAAACAGAAGATAAAGTTTTCACATAGTAAATAGGCAATTATGTGATTTATAATTTTATAGGCATTGTAATTAAGTATAAACTTGTAATCAGCCGGCCATAAAAGTTGTGTTTTACTTTAAAATGCAAAACTTAATGAGCTCTCACGACTGCAGCTTCTCTCTAAGTTAGTCTATACGGGACAATGTACTCATGTAATAGGTATACATAAACCTCTTTATTCATAAACGTTGCTGTTTAAAGTTAAGTGACGTTTGAACGTACTTCTAATTCTATTGAAAAGTCATAAAATGTTTGTAGTTGTAGCGAACAGTCACACACTGAACTTTAAGGGCCTGTACACACCACGTTTTTTAAACGCGCCGTTGACGCGCGTTTGTAGCGATACAGACGCGATACGCACGCGAGTCAGACGCAGCCTGTAGACCTTCTGTAGGATAAAAGCGCGCCGTCGACGCACGTTTCTAAAACGCGCGTCAACGGCGCGTTTAAAAAACGTGGTGTGCACAGGCCCTTGGAGTGAGTTTTAAAGTCGTTTTTCTAAAAACACATATTTGTTTACATGTTTGGAAATTAAATCGTGAACACAGTATACTTAACAAATTCTGCTCGCTTTTCTGTTTTGACGGAACGGCAACAGGGTGCTGATGTGGAGCTATGTCGCAAACTATTCTCCACCTCTTATCCTGCCCTCTGTGTCCCAAAACATCCAGCCAACGTGACCCCTGCCTGCGCTGCCACCGACGGCGCCGTGGAACTGGCATAGTTTTGGGTCCACAAAATCTGAAGTACTGTCATACGGATACCATCGACACGAAGAAAAAGACTCAAATAAAAAATTGCACTTAAATTGGGTGATACTTCTTGGCAGCTCCACAGGTTCGATTTGGATAGGAGTTTCCTACGTCTACATATACTGTAAAGATTTTACAATGTAAAATAATAACGGCTTTTTTTTATGGATGGGAAATCATCAAATGACCCCCCCGCTCTGGGTGGAGCGAAAGGGAGTGTCAGACTCTTACTGACTAAAACCCATCCGTGTTCCTTCCTTAGCCCTTTATGTTCCGGGGTACCGGTACAAAGTGGCTTCGTCTGTTCCTTTATTTAAAATAATAAAGGCTGTACTTTACATCGTAATCCGTAGTAGAAGACAGAGCAAACGGCTTTCTTGTTATACCCAGATAGATCCCAGCGAAATCTTGCTACAGTTTTAATGTAATATGCAAATCCCTATTATCTGAAGTATAAACAATATACATTGTATTAAATACAATGATAATAAACAACGCATGATAACGACCTCGCATTTGCGATGATATGCGTAATGCAAGAAGAATGGGAGGAATGGAGTCGCATTTGCATGATAAATTAATTTACGCGCGCTTTTCATTTAATGATGATCATTTAAGTACTTATTCAAAGTCTTTTCTTATTGTCGGATTAATATTAATGGTGGAATTGTGGGGGAAGAAATTTCTGATTTTCTGTTTATTTTCTTAAAATCTGCGGATGTACCACCATACAACCATGCACACTTCGAATCCTACTAATCTTTCTGTCCTACTTCCTACTAATCCTATCCTACTAATATTATAAACGCGAAAGTCTGTGATGGATGGAAGTTTGTCTCCATCACGCAAAAACTACTGAACTGATTTTAATAAAACTTTACAGTAATGTAGCTAAACATCAGAATAACATATAGGCTACAATTTCAGGGATAATGGAGCCTGGGGAAGGACAGAGGCTACTTTTTATCAACACACCACGCGGGCGAACCCGCGGGTGCAAACAAGTATTTTATAAGTTCATCTTGATGACATAACACTTTTTCATATTTAAAAGATTATGGAGAACTGACAGAACGCGTCATGAAGTAAACATAAGTAGAGCAATTGATAGGAATATTAACCCTTTTCTTTCTTTGACCCGATATTGCAGGCGCCCGTCGGGCTTATAATAGGTACCTACCGACTGTGCTACCAACTACCAAAAGATTTTCAAAACAAAAACACAAAAATATTTTACCTTATACTTATTTTTTTAATTTCCTCTGTAATATTATGGAGTTAAATATTTTTTCATAGTCCGAACCTTCTCTACAGTTTTCCTTGTTCTAAAGTTGAAAAGACATGCTCACATATGAGCATTTACCATCTCCTTCTGTGCATTTTCTATAGTGAATCGTATGACTTATAGCATAATCAACCTATAATGTTCCCACTGCTGGGACACAGGCTTCCTCTGAGAGGGAGGGGTGGGGGGGGGGGGGGGGGGCGTAATTCACTTCGCGGACCCAGTGTGGGTTGGTAGATGTCACATGTCTTTGAATTTTTGGTTCTAGAACATGCCGGTTTCCTCACGATGACTTATAGACTACACAACAGTTTGTAAAAGACGATATTAACACATAATATTGTAAATAAGATATACGATAATATTGACAGATTTATAGCCTAAACACCGGAGAATTTATTTTACAAAGGCTGTAATGGGCTATTGTTATTTGCAAATATTCATCGATATTGAAGATATGTGCGATGAATATTTAAGTAGGCATGGTATGGCTCTTTTTGTGCGTGGTCAAAATTGGAACTAACACCGCCATCTTGTTTTTAACCGACTTCAAAAAGGATGAGAAAACGCGTTACTATGTTACGCGATATCTCCGGCAATTGTGAATCGATTTAGAACATTCTTCATTTAATGGATAGGGTATATGCCTCAGGGGGTGGTCCCATATAAATTATTAACATTGCTTGGGTAGTTTTTGAGTTAACTTCAATAATACGTACTTTTCCACTTAGATTAAACTGATAATGTTAATAATAACTTAATTAATAACTTCCTGTCACTGATATTTACATAGCAAGTAGTGTTATACGATTTTTTGTGGGGTAAGTACAACTAAAATGTGCAAAATTAAAACATTTTCCAAAAAAAAAAAAATAGTTTCTGATGTCCGCGATTTTTCACTATAATTTAGTGTATTATTTGGAAGTCGCTTGTGATTTCAATACATTTCACAAAATAATTATGTTTAACAAAAAACAAAAATATCAGTAAATTTCGATTCCAACTGTAAAAATAGTAGCAGCCGTTACACATACTCGTATGTTATCAATTATCAATAGAATAATAATGATATGATATTTTGCTGTCATCAGGGGACTTTATTGAATCAGCAACATGGCTTCTCCTGTCAAATTAGCCATCTTAACTTGTACATTATCGTATTTTATTCAATTGAGTATAGTATGGCGTTTTGATCAAATAAGGCATGTTGTACCTACAATATTTTTTCCTTTTATGTTATTTGGTTAAGGCGCAGATATACGACTTCTAATGATTTTAAATTCAACATCACGTCTAATCGACCGGACTGATTTCTTTGAAAAAAATAAATGTTATACTAGACCATTTGCTTCGTAATTTGATATGTGAATATTTGCAATTATATTTTTTTAACATAGTGTAATTAATTTGTAAAGTAATGTCTACCGCGGACATAAAAACGATAATCACGCAAACACTATCGGGTGTATTTTCATAAAACTTTCACCATCTAAAAGACAATTTAATTCCCCGAATTTTAGTATACGGTTTTTATTTGTTTGGTGTTTGAGAGTTTTTGTAAATAGATAATTGCTTCATATTTGCAATAAATTACCACGGTTGTGTCATCGCGCTTCTCTTTCTTTTCTATGCAGTCCGACAGTGACCGCGCTTTAGGTCGTGTAGTCGCCTTAACAAACATGATACCCTAGTGTCCCTAGTATAAAATTCATGAGTTTATGTATCAATCACACACTGATCGTCTCGATCTGTGTAAGAAACACATACCTACTGTGAATTACATCAAAAATGACTTCAAATTAACCATTTAAAAAAGCATTTCTCAAAATCGACATCTCAGTTCGACATTTTATTTGTTTACCTAATCGGACACATACAATTTATTGCCCAAATGTTTACCAACAGCGCCCCCCTGTCAATGTCATTCGAGCGCTAAAAGATCTTTGTGCAGTATAAGGCCAAGTACGCACGGGCGCGTTTTTCCCACGGCGATTTCGCGCACTGGATTTTCAACGCACTGCTTAGCGCCGAGAATTAAAAATCCAAGTGTGTTTTGTTCGGGCTGTGATGCGCTCTGTTGGATTCTCAATGTTCCGTTCAACACTCAGAGTTGAAAATCCACTGCGCGATGAAATCCCGCCGCGATATTTTTACGTCCGTACGAAAGTGATCTAATGCTCATAGTTTCGTTGCGGTCTATGTCACATGTTTCATTCAACTACGGTGTTGTTATGCCCACAATAATGATGGTTGGGCCATTGACATAATGATACAACGACGTCGATCAATTCATGTGATTAGTGAATCGACCGTATCGAAGGACCAATAATGTCTGTCTAGTTGATCTGTATGAACGGGCCTTTATGTGATAAACTTTCTGTAACTTTATATATCAATTTCTTGAGATTCTCCTACAAAATATAAGCGTTAAAAAGATTTTTTTTTTTCTCTAAACTCAGTCTTAATCTTAACTCGTAACCATAAATAATCAAATAGGTGCCAACTTTTAAGAGGACCATAAAGAAGTATATCAATTGGCTGTGTTCAGGCTGCGTGTCCAAGTTTAAAAGCCTTTTAGGAAAGGTTATATTTCTAAGTATTCCCATATCCATTCCCTATAATCACGTAAAGAGAATAACGCTCTTAACTTACAAGAACATTAAACTATGGGGTACTGGGATTCCATAAAAGTTCAATACCTAGTAAAAGTTCTCAAAAAATCCAATAACTACTATCCATTCTAAACTTTACTCAAAGAAAATAGAGTTCGATTTTCGTTGGAGTGTTTAAAGTGTTAGAAAGGAAGCGAAATGATGTATAAAGGGATCAATTACGAACAACACAGTTGCTGAGTGATACGGGTTTATTTACAGTGGCCAGTATTTATTGATATACGGCAGAAAAGGGAACTAACCTCAAATGTACTTAATCTAATACTTCAACTAAACCAGCAGCGCCACCCCGAAATGTCAAGACTTATTGAACATTGTATGTAAACTGAGCAGGAATGCGTTATGGTGTAAAACAGATAAGCACGCTTGATTCGATACGGTTTTAATGAAAATATAAACATTTGTTCAAAAGTAAATGTGGTAGAATCTTCATTAGGAAACTGTTATTGCCTTATGGTAACGTTTAATAGAGGTAACTCGCGCTCATTTGGTTACGTTAGTAAAACTGATACATTTTGTGAGAGATTATTATGTAAGTTATCTAAGGAAATATTGAATTATATCTAGCCTACTAAATAAAGAATTCAAAGTCAGGGCATGATTGAAATCAAGAAATTTGGATTATGAACATTCTGATTTTCATTTGTTCAGAACCGAAAATTATACCAACACGCTACGGAAAAGATGGCACACAACACTCAAACAAAAATTGCAAACGTCAATCGAACTTAATAAAAAAAAACATATCATACATAATCAGCCTATGTTAATGGTCCCACTGCTGGGACACAGGCCTCCTCTCTGTGAGAGGGAGTGGTCCTCAATCCACCACTCGTGCCCCGTGAGGGTTGGTGTGTATCACATCTTCGAATTTTAGATTCTAGGACATGTTGGTTTCGTCACGATGTTATCCTTCATCGTTTTGAGAGCAGTGGTGATGAAATAATTAACAAAAAGTAAAGTGCCTGCTTGGGATCGAACCCACGACCTAGAACTCGTAAGTCGCGGCCGTTACCACTGAGTCACCACTACTCCACTGGGCCACCACTGCTCAAAAATATAACACAGTTGCCTTAATTATCCCAACAGCAATAAAATCCATATTCCTAATCACAAATCACAAACAAGACGTAATTATTGTAATTCATTCCGTAGGGTAGGTAGGGGGACAAATTCGAGTGTTACATAAAAATCGTTTATATATACTGCCATGACCATCGGCAGTGTCTTCATAAGCGTGTGAACTGAGCACCCTCCATTTGACATATCCGTCTTGTGATAACCCGGCCGTAAACACCCTGACAGCCCTGATGATGGAATTTGTAGGGTTGCCAAAGGTGAGATTTATTTATATTATGACGAACTATGAACAACGTTTTCGAAGGATTGTTTGATAATAATCAACCTGTATTGAACTACTGCAGGGCAAAGGCATCCGTTTTCTTTTCCCACTCAACTGGATCCTGAGGTAATATGGACCAATCCCGTCTATAAGCATTAAGTTCGTCCCACCATCTACTGGACGGTGGTCGGATGTTTTAAGGGACCCACCCTTAAAACATCAAACCCTGGTTGGTCTTAGCAATGTCTTAACAATGCATGGGTCCCTTAAAACATCAAACCCTGTTGTGGTGGTCTTAACAATGTCTTAACAATGCTTCCGACCTGTGGCAAACGTGTCCAGACTAATCCGGACACGTTTGCCCGCCGCCGGACCATTGGAGCTTGGCTGATTTTTAGGTGACGTCGGCGATTTGTGTCTTGTTAATTTGGAAAAAAATTATCCTCCTGACTTCTAGATTCAAACACCTAAAGTGATTGACTAGCCATATCTCCCGAATGTAGTAGAAACAACCGAGCCCTTGATCGGAGACTGGAGTTCGCAAATTGGTAACTGTAGCGTGGACGGACTGCCCTCTAGCTCAATAAGAAGATCCTTATGTCGAGTAGAAAACGAGCTCTATATTTTATCCGGTATACGACAGTAAGTTAACCTCAAACGAGACCAGAACTAAAACCCTCAACTGACAGGCAGAGCACAAAAAAAAAGGTGTATAGAAACCAATTGTAAAAACTAGAAGAATGTAGGCAATCACTCCATGGAAAATACTGGTATTTAGCAACCACAGCATATTTGGGAAAAGGCAAGGCAGATGACGAGAAGAATACACGTAACATGTATGATCGTGGCGATGGTTTCATGAACAATTGACATTAAATTGAAGAATGTCATTGTACAATGTGCGAGTCTGTGCCGAATACTTTGTGCATGACCGCATGACCAAAGTGACAGCAATGAGCAAACGATTTCATTATGTCACGTCTTGAGAGTTTCACACAGTTCTGAGAAGGAGAGATTTTTCCTTGTTATTTTGTGTTCTGACTACGCGTTTCGCATCGATAATAAGATTGAACCTAGCTTAGATTCTTTAGATGTTATTCACTACATGAAGAAAGCCTTGTTTTTACTTCAAATACAAGTGAGCAGGCAACAGCTAGTATTAATAATTCAATCTATCAAACTATGTTGTTATTCTTGAATGTGGCAACCCTGCTTCAAATTCTAATACAAACGATATCCCTCCACGGTCACAAACGAGCGGCCGTCAGGGCTGACACACACGATTTGTCCGACAGCGCTTGACCCAACATCCGGTGCCAGCAATTGACACATTTGTCAAACCGACGACTGTCCCAAGACGATCCAAGTTACGCGTTTAGTCAACTAGGCGGCAGAAATATCGATAGGAAAATATCGATATGTAAAAGAGTAGCGATTGATGACTGCTAATTATAGTCCTACAAAGATCTTTTGGCGCCTTAATAACATTTAAAGGGGGATTTTTGGTAAGCATTTTGTGAAATGGTCACAGAAATTGTAATGACAATGACAAACCAAGAAGGCGGCATTAGTTCCGATTTTGACCACGTGCCCAAAAAAACCAACGTTATAATTATTATGTTGAATGAATGATATATTTATTTGCAAGAATATAGGTAACATAAGTTCTTAACATTTATAATGAGTTTCACTATATTCAGCATGCATTTAGTTACATTTTATTTCATACAAAGAATAAAGATATAAGTAACATATATTATATTGGTTGAATTTATAAATTCACTGGAATAAACTATTACAACTGGGCGTTACTTCTGTCAATTTGTAAAATTATATTGTAATTTTTATTGTATTTTAGATATTACTTATTCTAATTATTATACCTACTACCTAGACTCACTAATCTACACAAAGAAGAATGGGCGGTTTCGTCCCAAGTGTTGTAACATGTTTCTACCTATATCATATGGAAGATCTCAGTGAGTGTTATTTTTTTTTGTATGGGCATAACTCTGTATCTCGTGCAGGGAAAGTGTTATAGTAGTTTCATTTATTTAATAAAATATTAAATACAACTTAATTAATTAGTCTTTTAATGACAAAAGGACTAAAGCTATTTATAACTACCTACTCCTACTCTGACCCAACACCCCCCAGCACCCCCTCTACTACCCTGCGTCGTGCACTGCCATTGTTTTTTTTATTGTAAGCGCAGGAGCAGCGAAAAATATTTTAAGAGACAGGCTATTATGTTGGAAAGAGATGGTTGTCGGTTGTTGCATGGTTGTTGCAACTTTTTGTAATAAGTATATATATTTATGAGTTTTATTTTATGATGGTTTTTATCTTTTTTTATATTTATAGTTTTTTACTCTTTTTTACATGTCAAAATAAAAGTCAGTTGTGTCAGCGATTCGTAATTTCATTGATCTATGGTGCTTCTAGATGCCATTATTTATCTAGTGGTATATATGCACTTATGCTTTCAGCTTTTAATACCTGTGCTGTACTACCGTATTTTAAATTGTTGCTCCTCTGTTTATTTACTGACGACTTACGCATTCCTAAAGGACCTCTGGTGTTTCTACGTTTGCAACTATCGACTTCGGCTTACTTTGTGGACTTGATATTGTTTTTTGATTGGTTTGTTACGATTACGAACTATGGAACATTTGTTTGTGGACTTGATATTGTTTTTGTTGACAAATATTTGTATTGCATACAGGTAGTTGTTCCGGGTCAGCGATGCGGATGAATTTTTCGACGCTATTGTGTATAGTTTGTGTATAGTTTTAGTTAAGTTAGGTTTTAATTTTTTTTATTTTCGATAGAATATAGAGACTACTTAAATAATCTATTATTATATCACAAGTACCAATATGTGTACATTGTGCATTTGTTTGAGGCATACTCCTACATAAGGGATTTATTCAGTGACAATTGTATCTTTATATTTTTGTTTATGTATTTTCAAATGTGCGTTTATTAATAACTGACTAAAAGTAACTGTTACTGCCTATGATTAATGTACAATTATTATAAATGTAATAACTATGTGGATATGTAACACAAAATGTAAAAAAGTATTGATTGATATTATGATTAAAGCATTATTTAGTACGCAAAATACGCGCATTGACGTGGAGTTGCGGACACCAGCCTGTATTACCTATTACCTAAAGCATTATTTAATGCAAAAACCTTTTTTTCACTTGAAGCCCAATTACTTTTGACCTGCACGCAATTGTAATAACAACTTGGATTATTATTCATAAAAAAGCCTAAATGAACATGTTTATACTAGTCGCAACTTGTTACAAGGGTTGGGACGCAACTCATATAATAACGCCCATTCTCCTTTTGCAGATTTTATTTAAGTATTTACTTATTTGTTCCCATGCACATCCATCATTAATCAGATTTGCAGTTAATGATAATACCTTTTTTATTTTTCAAAGTGAAATTGAAAGCACCTGCCATTTTACTGTAGTGAAAATAATTCGAGTTTAACTTTCTAGTAGAGGCAGCACTATCGATATAAAAATATTGATTGAGGTGGTGACACATAAGTATCGATTAATGTGCTGATGACTGCTAATTATGATAATATCATGTAAATTGTAAATTAAATACCTTTGATGAGGTTGACCAGGTCAGCAGTGATTTATTGTCTTTAATTCGACTCACATTTTAATATTGATTCATGTTTGTTATTAATTATGAAACAGTTTTCGAGAATGTTATTTGTACCAGCCTGGAGACCGTTTTTGATTATGAATGAGATCAGAATGTAGAACGACCGAGTTGTCATAAAACAACACACCAATCAATCTGCCTAGCCTTTTTCCAATTTGTTGTGGTTGGCTTCCAGTCTTACCGGGTGCAGCTAAATACCAGTATTTTACATGGAGCGACTGCCTATCTAACCTCCACAACCTGATACGGGTAACACGATATCCCTTGGTAAGACTGGTTGTCAGACTTGGGTTGCTGCTGCTGACTACCAGTAATGACTGTCAAAAATCTACGAATGACAGACAGGACGCTTAACGTGCTTTGCGAAGCATGGAAGGGTTTCGATGGATGGTCAGCCATCCACGAACCAACCGCGAAAAGACAACCCACCATGCACATTAATTAACTAAAGGGTACTTAGTTTTAGTTATTGTAAAAGTGATTATATCGAGCGTTAAAACAAAACTTTGCATAGAATCATTGCAAATAAGGAAGTTGTTCGACAAAACCATCGAATAATACGAAACATAAAAAATCTATGTAGAAACCGAATCAAATTCAGACTGGGATCGAATCTAGTCTAGCTAGAAACTTATACCGGACGCGAAATAGCCAGAAAAACGATTGGCACCGCCTCGTACAATGACATAGGTTTTTGCTAATCGATCGCAGTGGTCCGATCGTTTCTTTGTATCCCAATTGGTTTGCAACTTCATAAAAAATGTCTGCTGACGTCCGGCGACACGCACCAGTAAACATAAAGGTGATTATGATAAAAAATACTTACCGATGAAGCAATTTAAATTATTTCGTCTCCCATTTTTATTCTAAGACATTTTCGTTAGTTTTTCGCAATATACTGACCTGAAACAAAATGGGAAAAAATTAGACGTTTGTTTAGTAACGTCTTGTTGACAACAAGAAATACATAGTATGTTTTACGATTTTTGCAACAGTCGGTTTTGAAATAGCAAAAATAAACAATATACAGGGTGGCAGTGACATCGACGCGCAAATTATTCTAGACACCCCCCTAGAAATTTACAGTGGGATATAAAAAATATTGCTTTTCCATACATGTTGACCGCATAGTATTGCACATTTTTTATGAAACAGCAGATTTTTTGAAGTGAAAACTTCTTTAGCGGCGTTGTACACTTTTTTTGGCTTTTTTTGTGCGCGGATCTTTGAAAAAAAGATTGGATACATAAGCCACATGCGAGCACACGAACGGCAACTACAACGGAGCTGAAGCAATCGCCCTGGCCGAAATCGGTCGGATCGCATCATCATCATCATCATCACACTTTTTTTGTAATGGGTAAAAAATGTTAAACTCGCGTCAGGACACGTGACCTGATCGAAAATTCGTAAGACGGATGGAGAGTAGACAGCCGGCGCGGCGGAGGAGAGGAAGTATCCCCCTCTCTTTCTACGGCGCGGCGAAAATGTATGCCTTTTTTTTATGAATTGGAAATCATCAAATGACCCCTCCCGCTCTGGGTGGAGCGAAGGGAGTGTCAGACTCTTACTGACTAAAACCCATCCGTGTTCCTTCCTTAGCCCTTTATGTTCCGGGGTAGCAGTAACCCTTTCGGACAATCCCGCACCGAAACAATCCCGCAAATGTATGCCTGCTGTTTCGTTTAGGCGGCGCAGGGCGCTTGCGCGAATGTTCGTGTGTGTTTATGTTACAGCGTGCCACGCGCATCCATGGATGGTGACAGCTGATGGCTCGACCGTCTGTGTAGTGGCCAGACTGCTGTGTATTCGTAAAATTCGTGTATATAAAGTGTTTAAAATATGGAAATTGAACAAAGTACATCTATTAATGAAAAAAGTGACGAAGAAATAGCGAAAGAAAATGAGTTATATTAATTCAATTAATAGTTGATTTATTTCAACGTTAATATTCAAGTTTTCATTTCTGCCGGCACTCCCGGAGTGCAACCCGTCTTTTTTTTTTGCCTGCCGCCTTGTATAGAAAAAAGATTTTAATGTTTAAAATTCGACATTCATACAACCCTGTACTTTGCAAACACAGTAATTTAGTCAAAGCACACAATTCCACGTAATTCACATCTAAAATCAGTCTCAATAAACTTAGTCCAAGCCTTCAAAGCGACTCCACTAATCTTGTGAGTATCAATCATCGAGCTACGAGCTCTCTCAGATAACGCACAACATAAACTCCGGGAGAAAATCCATTATCACATTTCATTGAACAAATTAATCGAAACGGAACTCCGAGACTCCTACTAAGATGCATAAAAGATGCAAATAAATTCACAATTATCACAAAATAGGTTAGGAAGCCAGCATTTCCAGTGCCACCAGTCCTACAGACTGCAGATAGACAAAATAGATTTACACAGATTAGAAAATTATTCACTGTTTTCCCTACGCCACTGTTGTAAATAATATTTAAATGTTGCCGAGGAAAATAGACTGTGTTTTATTGCAAGTTCTAGATAGAGTTGGAAACTTGTGGAATTTGATCTGGGGTTTTAAGTTGCTCTCCTGCTGCTTTCCATTATAATTTGTAGACTGTCTCGTTGGCTTAGTGGTCGCAAGTGCTACGACTGAGCTTGAGGTTCTATAGGTTCGATTCCCGGGTCAGGCAGAGTCCTATTGAGTTTTTCCATCTGGAATTTAGGTAGCAACTAATAAAACTGGAAATTTATAGCTTGACATGTCGCCGTACAGCTCCTCTATGACTACAATGACGTCAAAGAGACCCAGAGACGGACGCGAGTGTGTAAGCACAGCTTAGCTCTTTTCAGTTGGCACTTTCATAACTTAACAGCCAATATTGCATTCACGTGTTAGAGAAACATCTAGTCAAATAACTTTAACTTAATGCTCAATGTCATGTAAGAAATTATACACTTTAAAGAACCATTTTGTCTTCTAACCATACAGTTTACTTTTCTCCTAGAAATACTGTATGATTATTGACGCAGTTTTCCATTTGTATCGGACAATAGAAAATATAGAAACCAGGTCTCATTAACATTTCAAAACCCGCATATAAGTTAGCGAAATAAATAGCTTATTTTAATATGAATGCCATTGAAACCAATTGACATCTAACATTGAAAATGAACTGCACACCATTGGTACGTCATCATAATTTTAGATTAACAACCCACTGAGGTGTTTAAACACCTTTTTATGTCGCAAGATGACAAATTGGACGATAACTCCTACTAATATTATGTTAAAATATTTATAACGTAACAAAATATCGATATTTAGGTGATAATTGAACGCTGACATGCCATAATTTGATGGCAGAATACGGGGTAAGGCGGTGTTAAAATTAAAAAAAAATATTGAGAAAGATGGCGCTGACTTCTTGATTGCAAACCTTTTGGGTGAGTAAAAAACGTGATTTATCGCCTCCTGGGTCCTGCAGATATGCAAATATATGAAAAAACCTTATTTAGTGTCTGTCGTGATCATGAGTCATGTGAATGATCGCATAAATTAAAAAAAAAGGTCGAACAGATATCCAGGTTTTTTAGGTAGGTACAGTTTGGAATATTAAAAATGAAAGAAAATACCTTTTAAATAGACAATGGTAATGATACTAATGATTTCACCAGTTTGATGTAATCTTTACCGTTGTAACTTAACAGACAGCTGTGCTGCTAGGGAGTTGCGTCTTTTCTTCTTCCCAGCTAAAGCACTTTGAGGTGCGGGATTGTCCGAAAGGGTTACCGCTACCCCGGAACATAAAGGGCTAAGGAAGGAACACGGATAGGTTTTAGTCAGTAAGAGTCTGACGCTCCCGCTCCACCTAGAGCGGGAGGGGTCATTTGATGATTTCCCATCCATAAAAAAAAAGCTAAAGCTCTTGGGAAGTGGTGATGGGAGCGTTTTGGCGGACTGTCCTATGTTCGAAAATCTTTTCTTACCTTTTGATTTTGATAGATGATATATTTATTACCATTCTTTGTCTATATTATGACAATATTAAAATAAATGTTCCCACCTACCAGCAGATCGACCTTTTCAACGTTTTAATCTTTGAGCATCTTTAAGTTATACACAGTAAAGTAACCCCATCACATTAAAAAGCTAAACACACAAGTATCGATGTCAAAGTAGATGTTATAAATACGTAATCAAAAATAAATATCGTTGTAAACCTCAGACCACACTCTCGGAGTAACTTGAGTGTACGGGTATAATGACAAACCGACGTATAACGTGATTCGACGACGCGAGACGGTAATAACTACTTTATATTAAACAGCTATCGGTACTTAACGATTTATAAATTATGTTTTAAACAGTCTAAACTTTATGGTAGTTTAACACTTTAACGGATAAGGTATACTTAGTATAGATTTATTTAAACAGATAGTCTTTAGTCATTATTTTATACTAGCGACCCGCCCTTGCTTCTCACGGTTTTAACGACTTGATAAAATATCGAGATTTAACTTCCTATTATAGGCATAATCAGCCTATACTTAATGTTCCCACTGCTGGGACACAGGCCTTTTCTCGGTGAAAGGGAGTGAACTGTAATCCACCACGCGGGCCCAGTGCGGGTTGGTTTCATTATTATCATTATGTAAGTTTAATATTAATGTAATACACATAAACCTTTCGGATTAAATTCTCTAAATGATGGTGAAAATAACATCGAAATCCGTTGCGTAGTTTTAAAGAAAAACGCGGTCTCTCACGGACTTTAATTTATAACAATATTATGTAAGCATAAATTAAATAAAGTAAGTTTGGTAACTATACAATATTTAGTAGAATATTTATTTCATGAAATGTTTTTATTCCTTTTATCAAAATAATCAAACAAGATATTAATAAATTCTTTAGGGATCCCGGGGCTCCGGATATTTATTTATTGTATCTCAATCTCAAAGAAGGACGCAATTCATAAACCCACATTTAATATAAAGCTTAATGTAGGTATCGTCTAATAAGTAAGAATAAAAAACAACGCCGAAATATTTCTCGAAAGGAAAATAATAATAATTACGAATATTGCATGAACATCAACAAAATTATTCGCTTAATAAAATGTAATAGAAAAAAGAGAATTAGGCGAAAAAGATCCCAAAGCGGGCAGTCCTTGAGTCCGTCCCATCATTCCCTGGGCGATACAAAAATGCAATAAACAGAAAAATTATAATGATTTTCCGCTCTGTTTGGCGGGAATATATTTTTTACGCTGGCAACAATAAGCAGCGTACCGTACCTATGACGTCATTTGAGCAGACTTCCCTTTGTGTGTAGGTCACGCTACGCGATACAGGTCTTTATTACTGCAGGGGCAGGGGGCTCTTTGTCCGCTGAATGCACAAGTATTAGCGAGTCTAGACGGAGACTGGATAAATTAAAATAGAATAATAAATTTGAATTCGCCTCGAGGTCCTCTTTTGTAACGAACTTTAATATTAAATGGACCGTGACAATCTTTTTGTCTTTTTATCATTTATTTCGGAAATTTTTAGAGTTTTTTGTTACATATTTGATTGTGAAACCTCATTGTTTGAGACACAATTTGTCTAGACAAAATTAAATAGCAACTTATTATTTAAAACTGCTTCATTCGCAGTTTAATACACGATTATTTTAGTTTGATCAGCTGTCTCTAAATCACACTAATCAGAATCACACTAAAGGCGAAAGTTTGTGAGTGTGTTTTTATGTTTGTTACTTCTTCACGCACAAACTACTAAACGGATTTGGATGAAATCTGGCACACAGATAGTTTATAACCAGGATTAACACATAGGACACTTTTTATCCTGATATTCCTACGGAATCGAAACTTACACGGGTGAAATCGCGGGGCGCAGCTAATATGTTAAAAAACAACGTCGCTTTTTATGTCTGTCTGGTATGTGACCGCGTTGTTCTTCTAACTAAAATATGCTAAGGATTTTGATGCAGTTTTCACCATCATTTAGAGAATTTATTCCGGAATATTTATAATATGTAAGTATACCTACTAATGCATTTATATTAGACTTAGGGCTGATTTTTCCAACGCCAGATAATTTTATCCGAGGAATAATTTTGAATTTTTGACAGTTCTTCCATACAAAAACTGTCAGACATCAATTTTATTCAACGAATAAAAAATATCTGCCGATTGAAAAATCAGCCCACGTAGTAGGTACAGAAGATACAAACTATACAAACAGTTTTGATGGGACAAATTGTACCACTGGCCAAGAAAAACTTTCCAGAATTGTTAATAGCTTGCTATTTAGTTTCAGCAAATAAAAATCAACGCTAATTTGGCTAACGTCTGAAAAGATCACAACTCCACGCTTTAAAGAGATTTAATGCTACAAACCCCAGTGCGGTTTCAATTGAACGACGACAGATGACCGTTAAACTAATCCTGGCAGCAGTGGCAAGGAGTGGCACTCTGGCAGCCAGTAAATCTGGCAACAACACGGTTCGCTCCCACTAAACTTTTTAAGGTTCCGTACCCAAATGGTGCCAACGGGACCCTATTACTAAGACTACTGCCCGTCTGTCCAATCCATCCATCCGTCCGTCCGACTGTAACTGGGCTGTATCTTTTGACCCGTACCTATTAAATAGACACTTGAAATTTCTCTTCTTGAGTGTGTACTACTATGGTCGCTATAACAAATAATAAAAATAAAATAAACTTAACAATTGAAGGGGGTCCCACTCCTCCATACATTAAACATGTTTTTTTTTTCAGCGTTTTTTGCTCGTGGTACGGAACCCTTCGTTTGCGAATCCGACTGGCACTTGGCCGCTTTTTTGTCAGTATCACAACCCGGTCGGCAACGTGACTCCTGTAGTGTTACGCATTGAATTTTGCTATTCTCGCACAAAACCATTTTGTAGTGCAATTTTTCCCCGAAATTGAATCGGCGGTGACAAGGTATTTTTTTTTCGTTAAAAAAAAGTCCTGTTGGCTTTGGCTATTAATTTTGCTGGGCGCACGGTTTTGAACGGTTGGAAACTTTAAATTGTTTGTTTTTAATCCTTTTGTGGCCAAAAATGCAAAGTTGTAATTAGTTTTGACTGCTATTTTAACACGGCAATATCCGAGCACAGAGAATGAACCAAAGACGTAAAAACTGACAAACCACTACAAAATGAAAAATAACTTTGTTTCGGAAGTTTCTGGCAAAAAAGGAAACTCAACTAAAGACAAAGACACCGACTTCCGAACCTCACCGAATAATCTCCTCCATTTTTTGAAGTCGATTAATAAAAATGACTATAATGGAAACTGAATCCCACCGCACTTGAAACTCTATCAATATCGATTAAATCCCACCCTTCCCCTTTTCAATCTCACAAAAGTAAACCTACATAATGACATCAAATAAGCGTTCAACTTATAGAGTTAATAACAGTTGTGGTTAGTTTAGGCCAGAATATCTAACAGTTCCAAACTTTGGAACCCTTGACCGTACTCACATGTAAATAGTTTCTTTGAAACTAGGGCCATTTAAGTCTATAAAGGGAATAGTACGTGCACATAAATCGAATAAAACAGCTTTTACAAAACAACACTTAGCGATGATCACGGAAGGAAATGATGACGTCGAGTGCGTAAGAATCGTTTAAGTAGCGTAGTAAGGAAGGACTTACGAACGATCTCAAGTTGTTCTGTAACTAAAACGTCTCGTAAGGCTTCTATCCCACCGACAATGAGCTAAAAACTAAAAAAGCGTTGGCGAGCAACGAGCAGCGAATGCGCGAGCGATTACTCGCTGGTATGTGTACGTACCTAACTACGTAGTGTACGTAGACTCACGCTTGGTACGTACCACACGTGAGTCTCCCAGTGAGTGTTCTGCTCACCAAGGGAGCGTTGCTGAGCGAGTACTCTCTTTGATAGCTCTTGTCGCTGCGACAAACTAGTACTCGCCGGCGCAGCGCGTCAACGGTCAACTATTAATATACATACAAGGTGGAGACGACAGTACAGCAATAAATTGAACTGCGTATACCTCATGCCGCTCCCAGTCTGCGTACGAAAATTCAATTAAAAAATACATTCTAGATATACTCGTAGTTTAGTCACCTTACTAAATAAGTAGTGCTGGGTCATTTTTAATTTAGATGCTAGGATTTATCTGATAGTTCCAAAATACTCTGATGCATTAGTATTGCCATTGTTTTCATTTATTGTCGTATTGTTGTCTCCGCCTATCTCTTTTACTTTCACAGGACCTAAAATCTTTTGTACGTTTCTTGAGCGACAAAATCGTCGTTAACTAGTCGCTTCCTCGTAGGTGGGACAGATGCCTAACTCTGGTGACGGAGCGTTTTATTGAAAGAGACGGAAAAGTTATCGAGCGTTTATGACACAAAGTTTTATGAAGACAAGAGGAAGGAAAGGAGTTTTGTAATGTATTGAGTGTCCGTATGTTTCAAGTGGCTTGTTTGCTAAAACATTTTCAAGTTATTTGCAAGCCTCACTTAAACTAGTGTTTTAAGGTTAATAACACTTCAAATCATCGTTAAAAATCACAACAGATTTTTACAACCAACTCATTGCCTCGCAAGCCGCAAAAAACCACCAATGCAAAATCGTGATTCAAACATTCAACAACGTCGTAAAAATCACAACAAATCATTAGAATTGAAGCAGCATCAGCTGGCAACATTCCCATCATTGTGAAGTATTGCGTCACGGTAGGACCACACCAGTGGCTGCGCGTGAGTTGATCAATCATTCCGATCGAAAACTCGATAACGCAGCGACGCTCAAAGTTTGAACGTCAGTCGTAAAACATCCGATAAATCTCGAGAGGTGCTTCTGCAATTAGACATTGATTCGTGAGTTTAATATCTGGTTTCTTATTAGAACGTTCCTTATTTCACGCCAGCTGTTACTGCCGATATTTTGGCAATGACGTCGTCGACGAGGGAGGCCGAGCCAAACAGTGGCATTACTTGAGGTGTTTATGAGAGATTGGCCGGAGAAGGCAACACGCTGGGAAGAGGGGATACCATGGGAGTGAGACAATACAGATTTTTTTAAAAGTTGTTCTAGTTGATGTCCGCTTCACCGTGTGTGAAATTAACCTTATTCATTTAAAAAGATCCCTAAGAGGTATATTCTTGCCTAGAGGTTTGATTTATCATGGATGGGTGTCGTAAAAAGCCACGAAGTTTCCGTTTAGAGGTCTACCATTCCATTTAACGGTCACTGATGAGGCTATGTTCTCCATTTTTAAGAGCCTCATAATGCCTACTAAAAATGGTGAGTTAAGATTTTGGGTACTTACTTAAAAAGCAAGTAATTTAAAAGTGCACAACACGTGAACGACATACTTCAGTTAAAGACTTTAGCTTGGCTTAAGTCAAATGAAAAGTCAAGAGGCACTTGAGATTAAGGCGCACTTAAAAATGCCAATTGTAAGAGTGACTGGACAAAGAATGGGAAGCTGTCTTTGGACCGACACGGTTTCGATATTTGTACGCGTTACCTCATCTACACCCTTGAGCAAAGGGGTATCAAAATTCGACCAGGCAATTATGAGAAAAATATACTTTTATAATATAAGTACAGGGTGGCTCGAGGCTAAGTAACAACAGCCCAACAGATCACGTTAAGCTAAACTTGGCGAGGTTGGTCCGTGGATGGGTGAACCTTTACATACCGAGACCCCTTTGTGCCTTGGAAAGCATGTCAAACCGTTGGTCTCGGCTGTCATTCGTAGATCTTTGACAGCCATTACACCGTCTTTAGCTCGAAAGTCTGACAACCAGTCTAACCGGGGAGTATCGTATTACCCAGACACTAGATTGTGGAGGTCAGATAGGCAGTCGCTCCATATAAAATACTGGTATTCAGCTGCATCCGGTTAGACTGGAAGCCGACCCCAACATAGTTGGGAAAAAAGCTAGGCAGATTGCAGATTACAGACAATATACAGGGTGGATATTCTGACAGCTAGTAAGAGCTAACCATAATAATTGTAGCCACAGGAAGGCATTCTTAGGAGACTATCCTCATCATCTATAAAATGAGCGAACTTACACGGAGGTAGGGAGTAGGACTAGCAATAAATCTTTAGGAGAGCAAAATGGCCATTACCAGTCATCACGAATTTAAAGACACGTACTACATCCCTACGTTAAAGGTGTACTTAACCTAGTTATCCAACTATTAAACTGCCTCTCCGAGGATGGCAGTTAAGAAGTCAAATCTTCTATCATTGAAAACCATGATACACTATAAAGACTTATAACTAATAAACGGCAAGATTCTGGGAAGCTAATTGAAACATTTATGCGAGTAATAAAGATAGGTACAGAAACAAATCTAGATTATAATTGATGATCTAGCAGTTTAAAGTAATGCTAGTTTTACGGCTTGGATGAAGTCGATTTAGAATTTAGTAGCGTAAGCAGTTGAATTTCCGAAATTAATCGAATAACATAGCATCATGTCTGTATACCTCTTTTTTTATGGATGGGAAATCATCAAATGGCCCCTCCCGCTCTGGGTGGAGCGGAAGGGAGTCTTACTGAGTAAAACCCATCCGTGTTCGTTCCTTAGCCCTTTATGTTCCGGGGTAGCGGTAACCCTTTCGGACAATCTCGCACCCCCGACAGGCTTCGGCCCTGGCAGGCCCCTTCCTATTTGCTGACATCTCTTTGAGGCGCGTGTGGACCACGTACGCGCCGTCCGGCATGGGCCTGGTCCTGATCGGACTGTGAGCTACCCATTACTCTCCGTCCGCAGGCCCGCGCCTACGGTGGCCGGGAGTCGTCACGTGGCTCCCGACGCCCGGAGCGTCTCCCGCGGCGGCTGGGACGTGAGGCTCTCTCCCTCAGCCATCCCGCCACCTCTTTCGCTAGCATGACTGCTTCATAGAAGGAGGTGACTGCCTCCCACTCCCTCTCGCCCCGGGCCATGGATTGTACCAGAGGCGGACGCGAGAGGTCGCCGCCGCTGCCGATCGCCTCTACGAGGGCACGGCGGTGCTCCGCCCAAGCGGGGCAGACCTCCACTGTATGCTCCACCGTGTCCAATGGGCGATCCTCGCAATGGTGTCTGTATACCCCTAAGGATCAGGCAGAGGTGCACCTATCTGCACCTACATTACGCCAACTATGTATACATAAGTACTATGTAATAGGGGACGAACCTATTGCCATCAACCGGGCACAAATCCAGACTCCAGGCTGCTACTGAGAAATTTCAGATGGTAAAAACCATTTTAACACTGCCCGACCCAGGAATCGAACTCATGCTCAGTAGGAGCGCTTGTAATTACTAGACCAACGAGATAGTGAATTGAATAAGTAGAGCGATTTATAGTTCTTCTAGACATGGGATGAAGGAAAACGTTCCTACACCCAGCTCTGAAACACCATAAGTTTTCTTTGGCAACATCAATATTAACGGATAACATAACCAACCACAAGAAAATAATTTAAAAAGGTCAAAAAACAATGTAAGTACTTCAATGTCTCTAAATAATATTATAAATCTAAAGAATCCGTTATGAAACAGGCCGGAAAATAACACATAAACTTCTAACATTTTATAAAACAGAAATAGACACTTACATAGACCATTAATTAAAGAAAACAGCATGTATTAGATGTTAATCGTCCGAGAAAGTTGTAAGTGTCAAGTGGAGGAAACGAGTTGAAATCAGCCGGACAGAAGTTATAGACTTGAGCGTTCTTTACGAGAAAAATGAGAAGCTAGTAGTATTTAAGACATCGATTCGCTTGCCGCAAGAAGCAATACAACGTGTATTTTATATCCCATAACTAGGTTATATTGTATAAGTGAAAAAATATAAAAAGTCCTAGAATACGTGATCCAATAATGCATAGTTTAAAATGCATAGTTTAAATACGAGTAATTCATTTTCATTCAAACCAATTATTTATATTTAAAGCTAAGAAAATGCGACGTTTTCATATTTCACGTACCTAAGGGTTTTACATTAAATAACCGTGACTGTCGAATAATTTTGTACTTACGAAAAATGAAAACAAAAAAATATATAATTGAAAAATAATTCATATATGCCAGTTGTTTTTTTGATATGGTCTCGTTCATACCCTAGAGTTATGGGATATAAAAAAAAACACCTTATCTAGAAGCAACATTACTTGTATTATGTTGTTAGTCCATCAGTGGATCCATACTCAATAGTTTATTTCGTTCTGC
Organism: Amphipoea lucens; assembly: GCA_947508005.1. Lineage (NCBI taxonomy): Eukaryota > Metazoa > Arthropoda > Insecta > Lepidoptera > Noctuidae > Amphipoea > Amphipoea lucens. The sequence continues at coordinate 18,023,127 of OX382358.1, read as the reverse complement.
AATGTGTACTTATGTATTACCTTAAACGGAGGACCGGATAATATCATCCCCACGACCAATAACAAGATATTATGTCATTTGGCGGCTCATTTCAAACGGCTGTGTGAAAAAAGTTAAATGTATTCCAAAAGGCAATGTTTCGTAGGACGCTAGATAACGGAAACGGTTAATAGGTAGTTAATCACTTTTGGTGGTCTTAGTTTAAATATTTGCAAATAGGTATAATTATGCATTCCGAAGATAATAAAATAATATGGTACCATCGAGGTGGTCTGATGACCTGAACACTAGATAACGGAACTCCAATAGCTACTAGTAAACATATCGAGTATGGACACATTAGATGTGATCATTGCAGACCCTGTCGGGTACAGCAAAATAATAGGAGAAGCGTTGAAAACTCAAATTCATCATCAGTCTTCTGGACTAAATCTAATTTTGTATTGTAAAGCCACAGAGAAGGCTAATAATAAGCTAACCGAAACCTGGCTGAGAGAGGCTAGAGAAAATCTGATTTAAATTATTCAAATCCGAAATTGCTTGGGTCTCTTGCCCTTTTGACTACCCAACGATCCGTAAAATCAATTATGAAACCAGTTACTAGCACAGCAGTAACACAACAAGACATCTGCTAGACACCAATTTGTTTATCACACTAATCACACCAATATTATAAAGGCGAAAGTTTGTGTGTTCATAATATGTTTGCTACTTCTTCACGCAAAAACTACTGAACGGATTTGCTTGAAAGGCACACAGATAGTTTATAACCGGGATTAACACATAGGATACTATTTATCCAGATATTTCCACGGGATCGTCTAGATAAAACATCGAATAAAGAAAGATGGTCAAAGAAACTGATATAAACTAGAAATATGATCTGCCAAAGTTTGAGAACCATCGACAGCTCACATATCGCTATTTTATTGAAAGTTAATTGATGTATGCGGGCTCTGAAAATATGCTACGGCTTCAACAATAAACACTCTACAGAGATACCGACGAATAACCCAGTTATTCCCACATAATATAGTTCTTTCGGATCGTGGTAGAACTTATACGGGTGAAAAGTTAGTAAATAGAAGAAATTCTATTTCTGTAACAGTCGGCGAATGCCCTAGATAAAGTTTTCTGGCAAACCAAAAAATACGTTTTATTTTCTTTGTCGGTCAACTTTTTTGCCAACGTCTTATGCAATACAAAATAGAACGCAGTATTTCAAGTTGGTTGAGCTAAAATGTTCGAAAACTTTATGAAAATCATAATCAGCTTTGCCTTTTCCTATGTTGGGGTCGGTTTCAAGTCTAAACGGATGTAGCTGAATACCAGTATTTTACACGGAATGACTGCCTATCTGACCTCCACAACCCAGTAACTGGGAAACACTAACCCCTGAACTCCCCCTCCCCCCCCTTCCTCGATCCCCTGCAGACTGTCAAATAATTTAACTATAATATCTGAAAAAGCATAAGGGTAGTTTTTCATAAATGTCATAAAGTACGGCTGTTGAAACCAACTTGGAGGTGGTACCTGCAATCAATCACAATCTGAATAATTTTGAAGGACATTGCTAATCCATTGCTTCTTATGTTCGAAAAATGTGTCTGCTCAGCAACGTAAATAACGAAATGAATGTTGTTGAACTGTCAAAATGAAAGCCATTCCTACTGTTGGTGTGTTACGCAATTGCCCCGCAGGTCATCAACGCGTTTTACAAAGGTGCTTATTTGCCTGTACCATCCAACAAAAAAGCAGATGGCTCATTGGCCTCATTTCATCTCGCGAACTTGATCACGCCTCACGTATGTATACCCCGACGGGTTAGGCAGACGTGTACTTATAGGGAACTATATTTTCTATCACCAAAATTTATATTTGTCATCAAGTTGTATCACCTAATAAATAGATCTATCGCCACGAAATATTTTCGTTCTCAGATAGCGGGGCTCCGTCGACATAGGATGCAAGAACGAGCGAAGGGCACCCCGAGGTTCGGTTTGGTTAGGTTACTTTCGCGGTGGTTTCCTTCTGCGAAGTCGTCGTCTCGCAGAAGGAGGCTGCGGAAAGGGAGAGGGAGATCTCGTCCACTCACCCGGCCCGCAGCAGGCGCACCGGGCGTCGTCGGAGGGCGGACAACGCGCTCTTCCAGCCCCCCTAAATGGGTCCAGGGGCGACGGACTCGGGGACGTCCGTAGCCCCCCATACACTAGGACCCGAGGTGGCGGCGCGTAGTGTTCCACGCGCGCCCCTCTTAGACGTTGCGGGGGGAGTCAAACACCTCACTCCCCCCCCCCCCTGACCTGAGGAGGCCTGCAGCGGCGGGCCGGCACCAGCCGGGGGTTGCGGAAGGATCGTACGTTCCCGCGACCCCTGGCGTAGGTGTGAGATGGAACACCGGGGTGGTTTTTAGTCAGTAAGAGTCTGACAGACCCCGCCGCCCGCCCCAGAGCGGCGGACATCCATGAGGATTTTCCACCCCGGAAACAAAAAAAAAAAAATGGTTAGGTTACTTTAAACCCTTTACACAGAAATAGGGGCCCCGCGAAGCGGGGCTCCGTCGACATAGGATGCAAGAGCGAGCGAAGGGCACCCCGAGGTTCGGTTTGGTTAGGTCACTTGCATTGTTTGGTGACTACATTTTGGTGACAGATCTACTATTTGGAGGACAAACCCTATTATTTAAGAAACACAAAACTAATTAAATTGGTGATAGCTTAAATGATACCCGTACTTATAGTACACCCACACTTGGCCAGTTTTTTTTTTAAGTCCCATGTACAGACGCCAGCACATCAACCTACCCGAAACTTTCAAATTTTCCCAATCAACTTTGAACTTTATACTTTAGCAATAAAGTTGAAAATCTAGTAAAAAAATTTGACAGATTGTAGTAGCTTGATGTGCTCGCGTCTATACTTAATAGAGGGCGAGCCTATTGCTATCAACCAGACACAAATCCAGACTTCGGGCTGCTACTGAGAAATTCCAAAGAAATTTCCTCGTGACCTTTAGTTTCTAACAATCATTCCGCCAATGAGCACGAGTGGCTTCCAGTGTCGAGTGTTCCAACAACTGTACCGACCTTAAACCCCTCGTCGCAGCGGTCTCTAACCAAAGCACTAATTCACAAGGTCGAGTATTCATGTTCTACCGCTTGTACAAAGGATTATGTAGTTCTAATTTACTTTAGTTTATTACCTAGACGAAGAAACTTCAATACTCGGTGTTTGCAGAGAGATTACAAACTAATATCTTGGGAACTAGGACAAGAGCTGAAGTTCTGTTCAAATCAAATTTCAGGGGTCTGTTCGCTTCTAATTTGAGGCTGAAATACGAGTACTAGGACATAGTCTACATAAAAATCTAGATTGATATCAAATTGTTGTGGAACGACATTGTCTATTAATTGGGGTATGCGGCTCGAAATGCTCATTCAGTTAGGAGCTTTGGACCCGAAACTCCCGACAGATCAAAGCGAAGTGAGATTGAAACGGATTATGTAAATGTATAGAACTTGCCAGGTTTTGGGGCCTTCTATCCAAGTTTTGATCATTACCTAAAACAAAGAGGAACAAACTAACTCATTTCTAAAACAAACACCCAATTTATATCAAAAACAAAAAAACAAACAAACTATATTAACTGGCGACAATCTCCGCACTATAATCGCGTTCAATTCTCACAGTGTCAAGTAACAAACGGACAACATATACATAATGCATGACACATTATAAGTGCACCTACAGACGACCAACAAAAACACTGCTGTGCGAATGGCGAATGCTAACACCGTTTTGGTAAAGCTCTCTCGATAATGCGAGATGCGGAAGCGAGAATACGGACGACGACGACGCGCAGACGCCTTCGAGGTGCCTCTGAGCCCTGAGCATTGCTCGTAAAAGCCTTATTTATTGTAGAAACTTGTGTTGAAGTACTGTTATACTTGAAGCATAGGACGACGTGACAGGCATTATAAGGCTTTGTAATTCGTGAAGCGAGATTTTATTCTGTAGCAGGTGTATTTTTAGTTACCTAATCCAATAAAAGCATTTCTTTTGATCTGGGGAAAGTTTAATGAAATTCTGAAACCTCATTCGGTTTCAATGTGGTTTTCCGGAGACGTATGGAAATCTGGTCAAATATGAAAAAAAGGAGGAGGTTCTATGGAGGGTGAAAATGCTTTTAAGAAAGAGGATGCCAACTGTAATCAAATCAATGAAACGAAGAATGTTTATACGCAATCACAAATTCTTATTGATTCTGAAGAATATCACAAAACGACACACAGGAAAGCAGTCTGTATAATAGAGAATACAGTTCTCAGTATTTGAATTCAACCACAGTGAATATCACAAAGCAGCGACCAATCAAACTGCATCAATGCGCCAGCACACAGCACTAGAGCAACAGTAGATACGTAATGATCTCGGTGTGATCTCGGTTCATCTGGTTTCAATCACGTTCAATTCACAAGTCGTTCGGTCCCAATCCCATTCAATGGCTATAGCGGTGCACCTCTGTTGAACTAGGTACGCTCTTGATTGATGTTTATATTCATCTTTTTCGCTCAGAATTTTATTTGTACTTACTTGCATGTTTGGCTTAAAGTTGGAAAGGCGAATGTCGTTAAAGAGGCAAGTCAATAAACGATGAATTATTGCAAATGAGCTTAGCTGAAAATAAAACTATGTAACAATATTGACATAAATACAATAGCCTATTCCTTTTCATAGCTGTTTTAAACTTACTCGGTAACAGGAAACTAGCGATATCTTGCTATCAAAATGCATAGACTTTTCTCTAAACTTCAACCAACTTTTCTGCAACTTGGCTTGAAACCGAACTTGTCAGCTGAAAATTCGCAAACCTTTTTCCAATCATGTCAAGTCGCGTTTTCTTGCCAAAGACCATTTTTGGCGCCAACTCGACCCACCATAGAGGCGGAAGTGCGGAACACCAAGCAGCAATTATACAATTTGAAATACCTACTGGCGCAAAACAAAAACGTTTCGAAATTCGAATGCAAGTCAGCTAGTCCCACGGAATTAGTATGTAGGCACTATATAGAACAACACACAAAAAAAAATAAGTGAAATACGAACATCCCCGTTCCGTTCAGTACAATAACGCGTCCTACGGTATGTCGTTGTTAGCGATACACAAAATACCTTCCCTTTTATACGAGAAAACGCCATCAGCAGATATATTAACATGCGAGGTACAGTCGTAAATTTTTATATGAACGGGTAACACGTCACTGTGATGACGTGTTACGTGAACGATGGGAAGTATGGCAACACACGTCGCATGCTCCGTTATTTTTACGCAGACGGGGGAAAATTGCGTGACGGAGTTGCAAACGAGACAGTGTTTTCGCACAAACAATGCACGCACGATTTGGAATATCTGTTTTGTATACATTATACACATAATACGTGTGATAAGAGTGACATGAGGGGATTTGGGCGAGGTTTTTGTTTATTTTGCTGTTTAGTAGGTCAGGTTTAAAACGTGTAGCATATTTCTTTGGATAGATTTTAGCGTTTATTAGAGCCACATTAGTAACTAAACGTTTTACACTCTTGACAGTTACGCTTGTTAGTGTTACCATAGGAAAAAAGTTTTTGTCACCAAGTTGTTGATTTTCTATTTGTAAATTATTATCAGCGAAACAACAAAAGCGGTAGCTGATGTCCAGTATAATAAATCATGAATTAATTATACTTCGCACATTATCATTACAGTGTTAACAAGCATGAACCGTTAACTTTGAGATAAAGTTTCGAAAAAACATATCAATAACCATTTATGCATTAACACTTTAAAGTTCCTACTACATTCCACTTACCGTAAGAACCAACTATAGGTACTTACAGAAATCTTTAAAATACTTGAAAAATTCCGGCTTAACATGGGTTTACTAGGTGCCTACTGCAGGCCTACATTCAACTTTATATCTTAATCAGATATTATAAAACTCGAATTTGAATTAAGTGAACAGTTTCTTTAAATATAATCGGTTGGCTGAGGGAAATTAATACCGTGGGATACTGATCGGACATCAATCATTGACAACTAGCCTCGTAATGGGGCATCGACAACTTAAAATTATATCCGTTGAAGTCTAATAATCACTTTATAGTATTATACTGGCCACTCATTTTTCAACACAAAGAAGTTAAACGACACAAAAATGGGTAAGAAATAAATGTTTAACGTTAATACGTTATTCATTAAATTTAATGGTCGGCTGAATACCAGATCCACAGGTGCTTTCTCATTATCTGTCAACAGAACCGAGAGTCAAAAGAAGTAAAGAGAATTGCAAGCTGTGTCGTATGCATGGAATTAGTATGTACATACTATATAGTTGTCAATTTCAAGGATCTATGAATTAAGATAAAGGTTATTACAGTTAATTGCATCAAATAGAAAACCAATTAATTCGGAATAGAGAATAATGAAATCGATGTACGCTATAGAACTTTTAATGTCACGAGGCCGTCATCATGAGGACACCCCTCATGATGTTTCGTGATACCTATTAAAATATGTATATAGCAAAGACTTAGTTTTAGCAGACTTACTCCCGTCATCTTTGACATTTATTCTAAATCGAATCGAACTTGATTCTTGATGTTCAATACTCATAGTATGTACTTACTACTACATACATATCTACATCGAATCCTAGACGTGCTATCGTCCAACATAGTACAGGCTCTGTTTTCATTAGCGCTGCATGTCAGGAGATTAGGCATGTCAAATGTCTTATCTTTCTATGATAACAAGCAGTCAGAAGTAGGACATTGACAAAAGACTAAAGTAAATTCCTATTTTAAGATCAACTCTCAGGGAAGGATTTGGGAGGACATCTTCATCACTAACATGAAATAGTCACTAATATCTTCTGTTACCACCAAGTAGAGTGCTACAAGGATCCTTTGGCGCCTGAATGATGTTGACAAGAGTTGTGGTTGTGGGTTGATTAGTCAAATAGTTATAGAAATTGTATGGAAAAACAAAATGGCGGCGTTAGTTCTAATTTTGGCCACGTGCCAAAAGATCCTGTGATCACGAACTGTTGTGAATATTTACTTTGTGGCTGTTACATTAATTGTCATTTGTTTGTGAGCATACAGCGACAATCGACATTGTCCTAAGCGTAAATTAAATAGAAATACTAAGTTATTTCCTAAGTCAAGATCTAAGACAAAACAAGTGTACCAATTTGTACCATTTAATTTAACATTTTCAAGACTTTGTTAACTAGCCCCCGATAGTATTTCTACAATGTAAGCCAATGAACTAGGTCGAACCTGAACTAGATTTTCCGCTAAGCAATATTTTTTCAAGCGACACTGACACTGATACGACGCCCACGCCGCAGCGTACGCGCAAATCATGACCGCAGGTACACACGTATATTGAATTAAAGAAAAACTATATACACACTATTAATAACACTACACACACACTATTTAACACTAATTATAAGAAAAACGACACCAATTACCGTATAATCGGTCTACCAAAATGAGCTAAAACTCTACTTAGATTTGGTTCAAAAGATATAGGTAGGTTTTTTTTTTTGTTATTTTCCGAAGGGCACGAAATCTATTTAGATTTCTGTGAGATCAACCTAGGAGGTGGTCGATGTCGACTGCTTAACCGGGCTATCCTGCGGATGTCTTATAAATAAGGCCTCCAGCCAGGGCATTATAGGTCGTATAATCGCATTTTAGGTGGCCAGGTGGCCACTTTTGTCTATATCTTATCATATCTCAGCCATTCTGGTACTATTATTGCTCCATCAAGTTTATGGAATTCCGCCTTTTGCTCAGAGCTTCGTTGCGAGGTGATACATTGTTGAACTCCAGCACGCTAGTGCTCTGTCCTGAGCATAAGGTTATAAAAAAATTAAATGATTAATATAATGTTCAGGTACCTATTATTTACAATACCTACCTAAACACATTAAAAAAAATAACGCCTTTCTTATGTTATTTTCAATGCATTCCATTTTATTAAGCACCAATTTTTCACCGACTGAAAATTTTGTCCAGATATGTATTTTGGAGGTTTTTCATCATCTTCTTCTCACTCCCTAGATCAGTTTGAGGTAGGTACAGATATGTACAGTAGGCATCCACATATTTTTTTATTTATTTAACACCTATAATTAAGTTCAATAAATCTACATCACAAAAACAGCTGTTTATATATTTGTGCGTAATTTAGACAAAGTATCGAAACGAGAAGCACAGAACCGGTCGAAGTGGAGGTGCTTGGGGGAGGCCTATGTCCAGCAGTGGACGTCTTTCGGCTGAAATGATGATAATGATCGAAACGAATCTTAGTTATTATCACGTTTGTGTGGTCTACATCATGCATTTGAGCAAATATGTATAACTACACTATGACGTCAAATGGACCTACAATATATAACTATACTATACCTCTGCCTAACCTTTCGGGTAATACAGGCGTGATGTTATGATATGTTTAAAACGCTTGTTATAACTTATCACAATATTTTCGTCACTGTCTTACTCTTAACAATCGAAAGTTAAGAACTCGGATTAAGTTGTTGTCGGCCGAAAACGATCAATCGCACCATGTCAAACCCGTTAACAGACTTCTGGAGATTAGATTAAAAGTTTGTAAGTAATGCGAAGAGTTGCGGTCTGAAACAGTGTTAGCGGATCTATCGACGTGCGCAGACGCCGTCTTACCATTTTTGGAAGCGGTCCACTCAACTGTCACGAGTACTCGCGAGCTCGTGATTCTTCGCAGAACTGAAGGGTCGCTATGCGCATACAAAACGAGAAAAGTATTCCCTTTATTAGATTCGGAGAACGCCCACAGACTTTTTAAAACAGGTTTCGTAATTACGGTGAAAGATATGAAAGCGCGATATTGACTTAAACCAGAAATTACAGCAAGTCTTCGAAATGAACGCACTGAGGCATCTACATAATACTCACATTAGTAGTCCGCGCTTTGTTCACGACCTACTAAAATATCTTGAAGAGAATGAAGCCTAGGAAGCGGAAAATAAGCTTTTTGGAGCTAACAATGAACTACAGAAACTCAGAGAAAGTTATTTAAGTCTGCGTAATTAATTTTGCATACTCTGAATTAAACATGTTCTGCGGTGTGGTCCTCTATAAAAGAATATCTAAGGTTAGAGATGAAATTTCAGATTACACATGCAATTTCGGTCAACAGTTGTTCATTGATACGATAGCAGCATTCGTAATTGAAAAGTACACCTAAAGTAGTAACAGTCTATTCTGTAAAACTCACTCCGAGAAAACTTGACGTGAGCTGTCATTCCGAATAGATCGACTGGACCAAAACATCACGTCACCTATTGCACGATCGTGTTCTGCTACGAATCTTGGGCTCCAAAAAAGGCCTTGCGTGCCTTATCTTTACACTTGCATCAAGGAATATTCACAAGTGCAACCGCTAATTTCATCAATGTAATGAGAGCAAATATTTCCTTGTAAGAACATATTAAAAAAAAAATTGTCGGTACCGCTAATTGCAAAAACTGCAAACTTTTTGGAAAAACGACAACGAATCGAACAAAATGGAGTAAACGCAGGTGTCGAGTTAGCAGATACCAATCGGTTTTCAGAAGTAAGTACCGGTGGACACGCAATATGCAAAAATAATATGGCCTTTCTGACAGATGGCATGATTTCGATGACAATAATTATTAAGTGTTGACAAAAACATTCGGGGAAGTATCAACAACAGGTGCACTAAATAATGAACAGGTAGCAGTAATTTGTAATGAGTCAACTCGAACTTACAAATAAAATAATAAATTAGGCAACAAACATCATCATAATTTGGCTTGTACTCTTTTTAACTCACTACAAAAAAGGAGGAGGTGTTACGCATTCGATAAGTTTTTTTTTATTCAAAGTTGATACATGTCTGTTGTCTATGATCCGAATTTGGAACGATTTCGTAATTATTCAAACTTGGAACAAAAAGGCACAAGGAAACATCACTAAATTCTAAGTACATTTAACGCTAAACGAATTTAAAACATTGCTTGTCTCTGTCATCTTCAAATGATTGACAGAAACAGAGCGAAGTTTTAAATGGTGCAAGCGGGCCTCAGTGAATACTGTGGCCATCTGTTTCGAGACAAGTATAAAAACTAACCAATTTCCATAATATTCATAACTGGAAGTAACTATACAAACGAGCCTTCACCACTCGTTCAGATGTGCCACATACAAACGCGCCAACAGCTAGATGCAGGTGTCAAGAGATACCGATCGTGTCAAACAAGTACCGGTGCCTGCAAGATGCTGAGGATAATGTTGTCACCCATTAATAAGACGTCGCGTGAGGAACGAGCACGCACTTTGTAATGAGGATGTGATGAAGGGACACGGGAATAAAGACACACTTAACATCAGACCTCTATTCCCCGGAGTAGAGACCGACCGAATTACGTTTTCGGTCTTCGCTTTAATAATTATGAATTTGAAAAAAGTATAAAGTTTTTGTGATTTTAGTTCAAACGTATGAATGTATGTAATGATTAAAAGATGGACAATGTATTTTTTTCGTTCTGGATTTCGGCCAAAAAAAGCCAAACATTTTTATTCGGACTCTACATGGAAGACTTGAAACACTTGACAATCGTATAGAAACTACTGGAATGTGTCAAATAATCTAACGAGTAGGTCAAACGGTCAATGTTATATGTAAACTAAGTGCGAAAAAACAAAGTTAATCATAAAGGTCATCATTAAACATGTAAAAATGTCATCTATCCACTTTTTCGGTCAACTGCGTAAAATAAAAAATGGAGCTTAAACAAGTGGCATATAAAACCGTTGGGACTTGCGATCCGTGCAGTTCTTATAAAAACTTGATTATTAAGGAAGAACCGTTAGACTGAGGGTCGCAAAGATACTTTAGTGCTGGTTCATCTACTCTAACTTAGGTCCACTTGCACCACAAATCACTAAATACGTTTAACGCTAAACGAAGTTCAAACATTGTTCAGATACCATATTATTATGACGGTTTAATGCCATCATGATTCCAGTGCGAAAAGGGGATAGTGCTATCGGTTATAAATAGCTCCGTCTCTCTCTTTCACTGGAATTATAAAACCGTCATAATAAGGCCCGTGTTCTTGTCAATCGTTTGAAGATCATAGTGATAGAATGATGTTTTAAATATGTTTAGCGTTAAACGCATTTAGTGATTTGTTGTGTGGCAATTGGTTGTCATAGTATGAGCATGAGATGCGGAGGAATGAGGAAAGTTTTGAGTATGAATGTGGAGGACTATAAGAGTAGGGGAAGGCCAAAGAAAAGATGGATGGACTGTGTAAAAGATGATATAGCTAGAACGGGGGTGACTACCAAGATGACGACTAATAGAGAAGTCATCATCATCTGCCTAGTCTTTTCCGAACTATGTTGGGGTCGGCTTCCAGTTTAACCGGATGCAGCTGAATACCAGTATTTTACATGGAGCGACTGCCTATCTAACCTCCACAACCCAGTTACTGGGTAATACGATACCCCTTGGTAAGTCTGGTTTCAGACTTTCGGGCTTCTGACTACCCGTAACGACTGTCAAAGATCTACGAATGACAGCCGGGACCAACAGCTTAACGTGCTTTCCGAGGCGCGGAGGGGTCTACGACTAATAGAGAAGTATGGAAGATAAAGACATGTTGGGCCGACCCGAAATAAATTGGGATAAGGGCAGGAATTATGATGGTGCAAGTGAGCCTAAAAGTTTTCTCTTTGTCTCCTTTTGTTGCTTTGAAACTAGTACGCACGACAACAAATTAAGCTAGATACATTTCAAGTATAAGCTGACTTCTCAGTATACGAAAAGCCTACACAATGCGAGCTCAGCTAAATTGGAAATGTAAAGCTTGATACTTATGTCGCTGTGTGTACAATGTTTAGAGGCTTCAGAGACATCGGTTGACCGACTGGATCGCATGAGAAACACAAATACACTAATCCTATAGCAAATATTGTGCAGTGTGCTACAACCATTGTTTGAAAGTGAACGCGTGCTGATTTTTTTCGTCGTTTTACATTACAAACAACTCTTTTTCATACACAAAAGAGTTCTCAGACATTAAAAATAAATTCGATTGTTGTCTACGGTTTTTTGCAACGCTTATTTTTTTTTTTTTTGTTAATTTGGGTTAGGCATTGTTTGATGTTATCTATATTGGGATTAAAACTTATGACTGTATTCACTAACAGTAGGACTATTTGATTAATAAATGCTTTTATTTAGACATTTATTTAGATTCTAAATGAATGACGAAATTAAGCATTTATTATTGCATTGTTGAATTTGGAACTTGGCGCAAAGCTGAGCGTTCAATATTCAATGGTGCGCTTTTCTTTTGACATTCATTTATGTGTCCAATACTATCTACAATCTAGAAGAAATCTTTTCAATTTTATTTTTCGTTAGCCTATATTGTGTCCCACTGGGCAAAGGCCTCCCCTTTTTCCTTCCAAACCTCCCATTCATGTGCGATATCTGGCCATATATCAATATTTATACAAAAAAAAACCTAACCAGAATAATTTTCCTGCTTAAGTAACTCATCAGACATAATCTACATTGAGAGCTCGTATAAACATTATTCGCCTCATAATCTCCGAGCTTGTGATCACGGGTGAGCTTCTAAAAATCCCGTGATATTCTCAGATAGTAAAACTCCGGCTTTTGTTAGGGTCCGAACATAACTCTCGATGAAAAAACACCTGTCGCCGACAAGGATCGAACGTATGAACAGGTAAGTCAACATTTGGATACCTTAGCCTAGTGAAAGCGTTGAATAACGCATACCTATTCTATTTGTCATACTTCATTGGCCTCTCCAGAAAATAAAAGTAACTTAGTCTTCGACGGGTGGTAAGAAGTGTTATTAAGGATAAATTGTTTTAAGGAGGATGCGTTATGTAGCCCGCGCAATTCAAATTTTCTTTCGTTTTTGCAATTTGCAGGTCAGTGTCAGGTTGTATGTTGAACAAAATATGATTCGCGACTATAATAGCCATATATTTACAGAATCATAGTCATTAGAATCATTAATATATCTCTAAGTTAGATTTCTACCATAAACACTTTTCCATACGAGATTTGTTCTTAACGGTAGAAATCTAACTTACAAAGATGTATTAATGATTCTAATTATTATAATTCTGTAAATACGTACCGGTTATAGTCGCGAATCATATTTTGATCAAGATACAACCTGACACTGACCTGAAAATTGCAAAAAACGTAAGAAAAATTGAATTTCGCGGGCTACAACTACGCATTCACCTTAAGGGGGATGCGCTAGGTAGCCCGCGAAATTCAAATTTTCTTTCGTTTTTGGCAATTTGCAGGTCAGTGTCAGGTTGTAATATGATTCGCAACCGTAACAAGAATTTGCAGAATTATAAACATTAAAATTAACAATACAACCCTCTAAGTTCATATTAATCCTATTCATAGATATTTCATTAAATAAAATCATTCAATGCGATTATATTATGAGCTTTGCAAACAAATTCTTATAATAGCGCATCCCCCTTAGGTAAGTTGCGTGAGGAACAAAACATTCTCCAATTCAGAAGATCAGAATATTGCATTGTTTTCGTAAGATTTATTTAAGGGTGCAGACCAAAATTAAACTTGCAAATAACTTTAAGTTCGTTTAATTAAAATTTTTAAAAATCCACTTGTTAGTTCTTACTCCATTTTGCTTGTGTTATTCTTTTCTTTCAAATTTCAAGATCACTTCTGCTTTATGGTTTTTTAGTTACAGCCGGTGTATTCTGTAAAAATCTCATCATCCCAAGAGCTAGTGGTTGGTGAGCTGTCAATAGTGTTAATCCCTGGTATCATCATCATCTGCCTAGCCTTTTCCCAAATCCCAGCTATGTTATATGTTAGGGTCGACTTCCAGTCTAACCGGATGCAGCTGAATACCAGTATTTTACATGGAGCGACTGCCGAAAAAACTGCATTCAGAATTTCAGACAACATGCTACTTTATCAAAATTCCTACATGTACGTTTTCCTTGACAGTCATCCGGATTTTGTGTCCTTGCACCGTGAGCAGCCATTTTATTTTCGTGAAAACCGTAATCTCTGAATCTTTGACAGGTTTTAACAACGCTGCCTAATCGCTTGCCAAAGGCAAAGGGCTTAAAATGTCGAGAAACGAAAACATGTCAATTATCCAGTCGATATTTGACGGCCATATTGGCTCGAAAGATGGGTCTTGCCAACTACAAATAAGCGTGGTTTCGGTCGATGTTAGCAAAGCCGGTTTCAACAGGGTGACCACTTAACATTATGTTCAAGTTAAAGAATTGGTATAAATGTAAATTGGTGTGTTTTACTACTTTGCTTTAGATGCCAATGTATTTATAAGCTTATAAACTTCCTAGCCACATTCAAGAACAAAGTCTTAATAAATTCAAATCATTTATGAAACTATGTCATTGTGTGTATTCTCAATTAGTTTTAAATTAATGATAGTGAGAGCAGTGGTGGCCCAGTGGTATCAGCCGCGACTTACAAGTTGTAGGTCGTAGGTTCGAACCCCGACAGGCGCTTTACTTTGTGTAAATTATTTCATCACCACTGCTCTCAAAAAGGTGAAGGAAAACATCGTGAGGAAACCGGCATGTCCTAGAACCAAAAATTCGAAGACATGTGACATCCACCAACCCGCACTGGGCCCGCGTGGTGGATTACGGCCCACTCCCTCTCACAGAGAGAAGGCCTGTGTCCCAGCAGTGGGAACGTTATAGGCTGATTATGTACCTATGTATGTTATGTACCTATGTAATTATAGTCTGGCAGTTTTAGTACTTTATGCGGCCTATCTAAATTTCCTTTCCGTGGTATTGTTCGTCGAGTCGCTGAGCTCTTTAAGTTCGAAGTGCGTACAGCCGTGCACTGACTGAAATCTGTGTGGCCCTTTCCTCCAAAGAACATTTCAGACTCTCATCTACATACTTGGTTGGTCCTCACATGATTTGATCAAGGTTATGTATGGAGTTATGGACTTTAAAAGAGACCTCTGAGTTTGTTCCGGTGTATCTTCTGTTTTTAAGGCGCTACCTCGAAAATCTGAAATCCTAGAAAACCTACTAAGCGAGCGAATGTGATGCAATTACTTTTGAAACGCAAAAGAAGAGTGATGGCTATAATGTGCGTGCGCTCGGAATAAAAAGACGTATGTGCCAAAACGAATTTACTCCTTTTGATATGGTAATTCTCTGTTTTAAAGTAAATTCCATTGAATGCCGTGATGTCGAAAAAAGTAAAAAAATAGATATCACTTTGCAATTTTTTTGTAGCCAGAAAAATTCATTGAATCGTGTATTTCTTTTACTTTGACCAAAGCGTCAAAAAACATAATATCAAAATGGTAAATCCCTATTCCACATACTTAACAAGTTACACGAAATAGAAAAACCATATTTTTTTTCAATATATCACCTTAATGATATTACTGACGTGTAAAACTGTTTGAATTAAGCGTTTTTGAAAGCGTATAAATTGTTCAATCACATTTACTTGTAATTATAGTGACAATCAGAAGTATTAAAGAAAAAAAAAACACGAATTCATTTTTTCTTTAATTGTCAGTGCATACTCGCAAAAAACATAACCCTTCTTGGCAGTCGGGTAAAAAAGGGGAGTAAAGTATTCGATAAATGGAATAGAAGCCGCAGCCATAGTCGAGTGGATCAAAGAGGAAATAGTCTGCGCCGGGCAGCCGTCGCTCAGACCGTATAATATAACTAACGCTAGAGGACATTTGCTCTTATTAGTGCTGGGAAACATATACGATGTCGATAAATTGACCTGACTGAACGTTTTAACATTTCCTTGGGTCAACGCATATAAATGACATGTTTTTTCAACGTTTGACATATTTCAGCTTGACTTTATAGCACGTCTAGTTAAATTACATTTAAGACGACTAAATTTAGTAGCAGTAAACTAGGGAAAGGAAAATTTTACTATCCCCTCGCTTCGAGACTGCTGGTACGGGGTACCTACTTGATTAAAAGTAGGACATTCTGTGAAAGTACCTATTCAACTCTCTAATCGGGGTATTAATAAAAGGAAAATAATTAAATTCAGCAGCATACGAACGCTGTAACAAGTGGAATAACGGCAACAACGGCGACTCGAGCCTTAGTGATATCTCAAACAATTAACATTAACACAACTTACATTTGCTCTTGTTCATATTCATTTAATTTCATTCGCACGAATTTGAAACGTTCGCGTGTTCGTTGAATTATAATTACACGAATTCACATGGGGGAGTCCCGAAAATCGATACGCAGGTGCGGTCAACACTAGACGGCATGGTGCCACTAATACAATCCGGTCAAGAAGGGGAGGACGCTTATTGCTGAGCCCTTACATACATTACACCTCGCATTCGATTCGGCCGGCTTGTATCGGCCATGACTTTCGCCTGACGACATCCCCCTTCACATAAATTCGCTTCCTGTGCAAAAGTACCCGGCCTAATTAAGTTGGGATACTTCTGAATATTTCAAACGTGTTACCAGGAGTACACTCTCCCCTTTGAAGGTTATCACCGAATATAATTACGTGGTAATATTTCAAAAGGTTTGGAGGTGCTGAGGGTTGCCGAGAGGTAAGACGGCCTAGAATATGGATCCGTGTAGAAGGGTCGTGTGAAGTCAAAACTTTCCAGACTTTGCAGTAGGCGGTGTTATCTACTCCTGGGGATTAAGTACGCATTTTATAATAGCCTCGAACAGACGAAGTTAACTTCTATTGTGTTTAGGTGTGTCAGTTCAAGACGCTGCTAAGTAGAACTTATGTTGATTTACTTGTAGATGCGTTATAAGTTTTAAACTGAAGAGTACTAAAAGGATTACCTCGTTGGTCTAGAGGTCGCAAGTGCTACTGGTGAGCATGAGATCCTGAGTTCGATTCCCGATTGGTAGAGCAAAGTGTTATTGGACTTTTTCCAACAGGAATTTCTCAGTAGCAGCCTGGTTGATGGTAATAGGCTCGCCCCCTATTGCATGGGACTTAACCGTAACTGGCATAATTTGGATGTATGTAAGTACGAAGATGCACCTCTGCTTAATCCCTCGGGATTACAGGTGTGATGTTATGTTACTAATAGGTACTCTTTAATCCTGACTTAAATTACTGGTTTGTTAATAATTACTCGAGGTTTTCTCCTATGCCTTTTATCGCTAGTACCTATGTACAGCGGGGTAATAGCGTAACACACAATTTTGACAGTTCAACAACATTCATTGCGTTATTTACGTTGCTGAGCAGACAAATTTTTCGAACATATGAAGCAATGGATTAGCAATATCCTTCAAAATTATTCAGATTGATAGTGTTACGCACTCGAGGGTGTTCTCTTTGCCTGCTATTGCTAGTATGAACTAGCACACCCTTTAAAACATAGGAATCTTAAGCTACATTTTCTATTCAAATACTAAACCTTACACAGACAAATAAGGACATGATCGCACAACGTCGCAACAAAGTGTCGCGAGGTGAACGAACGACAGCCGCAAACGGCTCCCTGAGCATTTCTCGCGACGTTTCCGTTTCCTCCGGCCAATCGATAACAATATCTTCGCGAGTGTGAAGTGTCTCACTACGACCACTGACAACTAAAACCAAACGTTTTTCATTGATAGAATAGGTATTTGTTAGAAGCAGTTTTTGAAATAAACTTTTCTTGTTTTGGCTACTACCTATATAATTATGTGAATATTATAATTTTAAGGTACCTGTCCTTACTGCCTTGTCTCAAAAATCCACAATAAAATAATAATACTTAATATTATAAATGTGAAAGTTTGTATGTTTGTTACCTACTCAATCACAGTAATCACACAAAAACAGCTGAACAGATTTGGATGAAATTTGGCACACAGATAGTTTATTTTAACCTGGATTAACACATATGACACTTTTTATCCCTGTAGTACGATCCCGTCGGATAACTTCCGACGTTCCCACTTCCACGCGGGCGAAGCCACTGGCTAAAGCTAGTCACTTATTAAAACTGACTTCAGTACGTGCATTCTTCAATCTTTTCCAAGTCAGTCCCTAAAACAAAGTACTTTTACATGCAATATCGGAACGGCTCTTACTTTACAATTCATATCTGACAAGACAGTTAGTCGAGAATACATTTTACATTAGTAAGCACCCATAAACCACTCCGTCTTAGTCCCAGTTCAGAGCCATAGTTTAAATTCTATACTATTCTATTCACCAGGGATCACCAATTAGTTTCATTGCGGGTCCGTTTTCATTTCAAACTAGCGTAGCGGCCCGCCCAGCTTCGCAGGGGTGCAATTTTTTTTTCAAATTTCCAAAATTTTCTTTGACAAAAACCTTGTCTTAACAACATCGAACACAACAAAAAAAGAATTATCCAATTTGGTGCAGTCATTCTGAAGTTATAACACTTTCAGCGATTCATTTTTTACGACATTTATCTAATATGACTTTCATGGTCCATTTGATAGACGATTACTAGCAACCACTTAGCAACCAAGATTGGAAACATATTTTTTTTATTAAGTAATCAAAATTGTATTCCGAAATAAATAAATATTGTCATCATCATCTGCCTAGCCTTTCCCCAACTATGTTCGGGTCAGCTTCAAGTCTAACCGGATGCAGCTGAATACCAGTATTTAACATGGAGCGACTGCCTATCTGACCTCCACAACCCAGTTACTGGATAATACGATACCCTTTGGTAAGACTGGTTGTCAGATTTTAGGGCTTCTGACGACTGAACGACGAACTGTCAAAAATCCAAGAATGACAGCCGGGACCGACGGCTTAAAATGCCTTTCCAAGACATAAATAAATATAGTAGCAGTGTGATTGTACTCTAGTTGCAGTCAAATAAAAAAATATTTAGTAATGAACAAAAATAACAATGTAAGTAAGTAGGTACTTTGATTGAATTGAACTGTGAAATAAGGTTTGTGTAAGCTATTGCCATTCAATTCTGGTTTTTATTAATGTTAATATTTTTTTATTAAGCTTTAGTTATAAATTTTAGCGTTTACATAAGGTCCGCACAAAATAGGTCGGCGGTCCGGACCGCGTTCCGCCATTTGGTGACTCCTGCTATAGACCATTGTCAATGTTAAGAGCCTATAAACTGAGCGGGTAAGGTGCTGAATGTCAAGCTAAAGGTCGCGAGCCGCAGTTCAAGCACATTTAGTGAAGCAAGAATGTGTACCGGGGACACGAGATTAGCTACACCATTTCAATCTATTCCTTTCGAAAGATTTGAAGCCTAGGTTTTCTTTTCCTTCTAAGCTTTAACGATGATTTTAAGCTTCTAAAGCAACGGTTTACTAGAAAAGAAGTTTCATCATATTATAACAGCCGTCACGGACATCTGTCGTTTTCACTAATGTTTGACATTAAGCTGTCAAAATACGCTCTGTATTGGACAATCATTATTATGTGACCGCTGTCCGTATTCTTAGGAAACTATAGCTTAAAGGAACTATGAAGACGTAGCGTCCAAAATAGTGTTAAGATAGGTACTGTATTTTCTTCTTCAGCTCGCTTTCAGAGCTCTTTGCTCTTTGTCATATTACTCCCAACAGTACCAATACTTTAATAAAATCCAAAAAAACGATCATACAGTCCCTAATCGCAGGTGAGACGAAATCAAGTAAAACGTTCCTCTTAAACGTTTATGTGAAGTGCTCTTAACATTTTGTCGTACGACGCGTCGACGTGCACATTAGGCCTACCCTTGTGATATGTGAGCGAGCCGGAATAGGTAAAAGGTTTTCAACATCTGCTCCCCCAACAATATTAAAAGTTGTGCAAAGTGGGTGCGAGTTTATAAAAAAGCTTCGTCTGGAGAGAAATATGACGGTGTTGAAGCATGGATGTGTATTGAACGAGTCTAATACGCACTCTTTGCTTGCGAACCGGCAATAATCCTTGTACGAGATATTTATTTGTCGTCTTCCTGTTCAGTAAAAGTCACGCGTCATATTCTAAAACATCTTGCCGTTTATGCCGTTCATGTTTTATACACAAAATACGGTTCGATTAAAAGCGGATTCTAGAGTTTTTTTTATTACATTATGGTCTGGTTGGCTTTTTGGAATATGGTCCATAGAAAATAACATGATGTCCATGTCACCGTGGCCAGCATTTTCATGGTTCAGTCATAATTTCATAAAATATTTTCTTTTGTTGTTCTCAAGTAAGACAAAAAAATAAGCTCTAGAAGAATAATTGCTAACAAACTACAAAGATACAAACGACTGTGTAGCCAACAAGCTGTTTTCACTGCTGGGCCTCCTTACGATGAGAAGGAAGTGGGCCGTAATCCACCATGAGGGCCCCGTGCGGGTTGGTGGATGTCACATGTCTTCGAATTCTCGGTTCTAGGACATGCCGGTTTCCTCACGATGTTTTTCTTCACCGTTTTTTGGAGCAATGGTGATAAAATCATTACACAAATTAAAGAGCTTGCCTGGGTTTGATCTTACGACCTATAACTCGTAAGTCGCAGAAGTTTCCACTGGGCCACTACTGCTCCCTGAATTTAAATGGAAATCGAATAAATACAAATACTGATTAGACGCAATCTGTCTACCATTGATTCCTAAGTAAGCTTTGCGGTTAAAACCGTTGAAAAATTCACCCCAGGAGCGGTCAACTTCGTCCAATCCAATTACTGACGCGGAACTCCGGAAATTCTAAACCGATTATACGGAATTGAAAACATTAAGTACTTTACGGATTTCGACTGTCCCTCGTCGGGATATCGAACCTTATCTCCGGCGAATTGGTGTCACATTATAATGGCGCGGAAATGATTACGAAGTCAAAGATAGAACTTGGATGAAAATTATTTATAGAAAACTCTTATTTCGCACTCGAAGCAAAGAAAGTACTGATTAAGAAAGTTTTATAACTTTGCATTCTGGGGACAAACATCGTTTCGATAAAAACGTGACTGAAATTGCTCGTTACAACTTTTGAACTGCGACAGATCAGTTTTGATACATAAATCATGTAAAATATAAACACCGTAACAGCGAGAGTCTGAAACTTATTTAGGTAACTTAAATATTTTCTACTTTTACATTGAGGGATCTAAATACACATAAGATTCCTTTCCAAAAGAAGACCTAGGGAATGTCTCAGTAGCAGCCCGGACTCTAGATTATGTGCTCCGTTGATGGCCATAGGCTCGCCCCCAATTACATGGGACTTAAAAGTACTTAAACATAACTGGCGAAATGTGGATAAACTATAGGTACACCTCTGTCTACCCGTTCGGGGATTACAAGCGTGATGTTATGTATGTTATCAATTGATTGAATTCGGTGTTTTCCTTTACAAACCAATTATTTATTTATTTATATATACTTTATTGTACACCACAAAAATACATAATATGAAATAAACACATTAAACACTACAAAATATACAATGGGCGGCCTTATCGCTTTCTGCGATCTCTTCCAGGCAACCTTGGAATGGACAGTGATTTCCCTGGACATAAAATGGGGCTGTCGTTGGTGCAAATATTATGCATACAATACAATAAAATAGATACACTGATAAATACATATCCAAATTTATAGATACTTAAATATATACATACTAAATAATTATAAGCACCGAAAATAAAATAAGACAGTAGATGATAGCAGTTAGGACAAAATCACAACGACAAGTAGTGTTCCTTTACAAGTCTTTTGAACACGTGTAACGACTGCGCGCGTTTTACCAATTATCAAGGATATTGACATTTCATTTCTGAGAACGAATCAAACCCTTTGAGAGTATGTCTTACAATTACGTTACGTTATCAATATGTCTAAAATAAAAGAAATAACCATTCAAATTCAATAACATTCGTTATCATTTCGCAATTAGTTTTTCAATAAATTAGATCATCTCACAAGTACAACACACCTACCAATTTACACACGCATACACAAGCACAGTAAACATTACATCAGCAACATGAATATTGATGTGAACATTCACAGATTGCTATTAATTAGAGCACTTGCACAATACATCAAGTAACGGAATCGGCTTATTAGTCGATTCGCACGAATTCACTCGCCCGAAACGGGCGAATCGTCACTTTTAAATAACATTAGTTTTTCTATAGGTGAGTCGCACGTACCTAGTTAATTTATTTGTGGGTGTCGGCAACACCAGAAATATGTATTAGGGAATTGGCACATTTTGAATATTATGCAATAAAGTATAGAAAAAAGGACGCTAGCTTAAACTATATAAAAAAATATGATTAACTTGTAAAAGTGTTTGTAAAAACCTATTTACAGAAACAAAATCATTAATCATTTAGCGCGCAGAAATGTTAAAGAGCTAGAAAGAGAAAATATTATAAAACGTGTACTTTTTTCTTAATTGCATAAAATTCAAAATGTGCCAATTCCCTAATACATACTTCTGGAGTTGTCGGCTCGCCCAGAAATAAATTAACTTCGTGCAAGTCGCCTATAGGAAAAATAATATTATTTAAAAGAGACGATTCGCCCGTTTCGGGCGAGCAAAATTCGTGCGAATCGACTAACAAGCCGCGGAACCGCAAGTAATGCTAACAATACGATTTGTACCTTAAGACACGGGTGCGAGGATATTAAATGCTAACTATTCGAGATTTATGACAGCAAAGTGACCCTAGCATTAGATGGAGGCAACGAAAGCTCGTTGTTGTCTTCGTGAGTCACGACTCGAAAGTGACAACTTACACGTACAGACACGGATAAAAGTGCAAATTGCATCCGGCTGTAAAACCTCGGGAACATTCAATTTAACAACGCTCCGTGAGCGATAATGATGTGTTACATTGTATTGACAGCCTTCTGAACTTCACGGATTCACGGCTCTTCACAAGAAGAATGTTTCATGTTTTGCTCTTCCATTTCTACTCTACCACCAATATTTTTCATCCAAAGGTTGTCTTGAAAAGATCGATTTTAGCAATAAGACCACCCATTGTGTCACCCTATGTAAAATTTCTACATTTATATCTGTATTAATTCGTATGGTGTACATACTAAAGAGTATTCTATTCTATTTCTACTATGGATTTTCCTAGCCTTTCTCCAAGTCTGAAATGCAATGAGACCTATCAATTTTCACGTCGATATTCTGTTGGTCAATATCTTAAAACTAGATGACGCCGGCATTCCCTAGCTGACTGATCACTGAGAAGAAATGCCGAAACAAACTCAAAGGTCATGGTCTCTTTTATAGTCATTCACCACAACCAAGTGCATATTAAAAACATTCTTGTCTTCGTTCCAATTTTCTTCTTATCCAAGCTGTCCTCGGAAGTACTTTCACGGAGCGTTGTTACCTGTGCCATAATCCGTATCAAAATTATTTAACGTCACTTTTGACGCTTCTTGTTAGGCTCCGTTGACATTAGTAGACGGTTACGATAATCTATTTAGAAACAACTCTTTCAGTGACCGGACGACATTGTTGTAACAAGAACCCATTGTTTTTTTTTCTCATCATTAAATGGTATCGATTTAATCTCGGTACTTTCGATTTCTTTTGTTCGAAAGGAACAATTACATTGGAATGACGCAACATTTCTTTTGGCCAGCCAAACTTTTAACACTTAACCTTTTTTGAGTGCCCAGAGATAAGTTCTAAAGTCTGTAGACAAAGTAGCTGTTGATAACTTATCAGTGGGTGCTTGTTGTATCAACTTGGTTAAACTTTGTTATTACAGTTTTAAGAGACTCTTTTCATGAAAATTAGCACTTACAATGATTTACTGTATGATAAAAAAAGTACATAATTTATAAAATTTCTTGTCAAAGGAAGTTTCGCACCATAATTTAGTTTTCGTCAAAGTTTCAGCTGCTTTATTTGTCAATAACCTTTTACATTCGGCACTCGTTTGCAGTCAGTTATTTTCCAAACGCAGAAAAAGAACAGCGCAACTGCAAAAATTATGTGAAAATCCTTAAATTATCTGTGCCTCGCAAATAAAACAGCAAAGGTCAGCGGACATACAGCCCATCAAGTGGCTTCTACGCGAACTTTCATAAAAGGCTGAATGTAAAGTTTCCTGCGCCTTTACGTAAGACAGCGATGACGGCGCGCCACCGTGCACCGCGCGGTCGTGATCTTGAACCGTGGGGCATAGCATTGTCTCATTGACTTGTACTTTGAATGACTCCGCTGTGGTCCCTTCAGACCCTTCCGAAGTTTTTGAAAATTTTAATGGAAGTTAATTCAAGACGCTGCACAAGCAGCCATACCAATTAAGTAGTTCAATTTGTTTATGCATTTTTAGCACAAAAAATTTCAAAATTTTCAGTACTGACTGACGGTGACTGTGTCGACGAGCAAAAGATTAGAATTAGAATGCCTGAAAGCAGTCAAGAAGGTAGGTAAGTATAAAACCTCCTACTGATTTAAAAGAAATTAAAGCAAATATTGCTACTTGCCAATAGTCCCTCGAGCATCCAAATATTGTATACTCCATAACTAATTATAGCTATTACAACACATCGAAACGCATCCGATAAAGAACACTCTTTCAACTCATGACGTGTGGATTAAAAGAGATTAACTACCAATGCCGAATGTGTTATTCAACCTATTTTTACTCGAATAACACTAAGTAGGCAAGTTTATTCGACACATCGTTGAGTAATATTGCATCTTCATCGACTTTCCTCACATAAAATACACAACGATTTAATCCTCAGATTTTCAGAATAGACTTTCCGGTAAAGTTCTAAGATTATAATGTTACGAAACGTGGAACATGGCTTCGAAATGCCGCCATTAATAATGTAAGGATCCATAGGTTATTAAGATAGCAAAACAATGGATTTGTGGAGTTGTATAGTGAAGAATGGTGCGGGTATGTGAGTGGGACTGTGTCGCGATTCCCACCGTCCCGAGCTCGGTACCACGTGGGCTGTCGTTTGAAATAAACATGACAAGCTAGCTCTCCCTCATTATCATTGAAACTGTGGACTTGGGGCCGAAGGAGTCGTCCATATCCAAAGAATTAGTTACAGATTTGTTTGCTCTCCCTTTCTTCGGACTTCTTTGCAGTCGTCAGCTTGGTTACCGCTTAAGCAATCTTTTCTTTCTTAATCCACAAAGAAAGCAAAGATTACTTTTAAGTTTCATTCTGGTGGTGGTAGATAGGTACTGTAAAAATCAAGGATTGTCTGGACCAATCTTGCACATGAATGAATTCTTCTCTTGACGATTTTTCGTCTCTCCTAAAGGTTCTTTTAATTAAACCCACTTTTTCAACCGACCGATGCGGGTCAATAATCGGTCCTAACGGATCACGTAGGCAACATGTCCTACCAATTATAATATTGCATCTCATTACTACGCTATCATGGTGTTATTATGGTAATTTAATAATAGTACATGATACAAAATTCGCCCGCGTGCGACAGACATGGCGCGGTAAGCAATTACACGGACAAGCGAATCGCGTCCAGTCTGCCGGTTACAAATGCTGTGATACAAATTTTGGACAATAGGAGACGAGGTGCGTATCAAAATTAGCGCCTCTATTATTCAAATGGCTTTAAAACATGCTGGTCCCATTGGGCAATCAAACGTTGATGGTGAGGTTAGTAAAATTGATATCGGAGCAGAGAGTATTTATTTAAAAATCTTATCACTGTCATTTTCTGTTTGAAAAATATGCCGCTATTTAACAATCCTTACGAGTTCGGTGAAATAGAACAGCTTCTGCACATTCGAGCGAAATGTTGGGAGATGCTCTGTCTGTGACTTCCACCTTTTTCGTGAATACATCACCGTCCATCCATGGTGCTTAGGTAGAGCCATATTGATGCTTCAATCTATTCTGTATGGATACCAAAACTGCCCAAAGGGCAATGAGACTCAACTTGATTCCAAATTTCCAATAGAGTTGCACAATAAGGTGGTCATTCAGACAGTGTCAATGTTTAGAGGATAACCTTTACCTAATCTGTCTGTTCGACTACTAAATACATAATTTGTTTGAGCTCCTGGTATAACATAGGCCTTGTACCAAGCTTTCTCCACTTAGTTGCCATACTGCAACAAAGTGCGATAATTTTATAATAGTAGCTAAATGTGAGCGTGGTTTGTGGGCGATCCTTGCACCTGGCAGGAGTGAGTTTGTCAACAAAGCCCCGCTAAACCTGTTATAGTAAACGCGTAGACGGTACTATTACGTAGAAAACAAACGATATTTCCTAGGATTACAAGTTTCTACTAGTCTTGCACTCTCACTTCATGCATGAGGCCATTATTGTTTAAGACTTGATCTTGTCTTGATTATAACCGTTGTATTTTTTCTTTTTCAGCAAACAAATATGAAAAGTATGATTGTGAATTGATTTTCACCATCTCGTTTCACAAAAGAGGATTTTGATCAATGAACATCTATTCTAAGACGCTTTTGAACCAAATAATGATCGTATATAACCTAATTTCACTCGTATGGCAACGATAACTCCAGCATCGGTTGCATTATTTATATCTAGGGCACACACAAGCCACTCGTCTCCAATAGTACTTCCTACTACCCTTACTGTCATATTTCTCTTCTTTTGAATACAGTCAACACTGAGTCAATAGCTACTTACTCTAAAACCGCACACACCGCAAAGAAAAGAGACACAAAATTATGCAGTACCCTGTACTGCTACTAAACAGTAGCTCTGCCGTATTTATGCAAACATGTCGGACAAGACAAAGTTGACTGCAGCGATCGTCTCTCAATGAAATATTATGAAGTCAATGTCGCCTAACAACGGACATTTCCTTGTCGAAAGTCCAAACACACATTGTTAGAATCGGGAACCAAACATCGCATTGTGAACTCGGTAGCAAGATGGCTTTAGACAACCTCGTGACTCACGACCTACGCTTAATCAGCGAAGAAAGTCATACAAAATGTTTATTTATTTGTCGAACATGACCCGAAGGATGCCCTAAGGCTAGACTGTGAACTATGGCGTCTTTGTTCCAAGTGACATTGATTTTTGCTGTAAGCAACATAATGGCATATCGAGATCTGCTAAATATTTCAACTTGAAGTCTTGCGTGGGTGTCTTGTTTGAAGAGGATTGATGGCAGAGCTATTCGTGTTTATTAAATAAGTTCTTAGGCAATATGTTAAAATCTGTTAAATGATTCATGGTGCTTTCATTATTTAAGGAAATAAGTAAGTATATTCCAATATGAGTTCTTATGCCTTCAAATCTTAAGCTGAAACTAGGTATTTTACAACAGCATCTTCGGCAGTTATATCAAAGTGGCATCTCGGCCTCAAAACGCGAGTCACAATGACAAGCTCTAAAATCAAAGCGCTTTGAACAAAAGAGACAAAAGTACTGTTCTAAGGCTTTTAGGTGAAGGTCGAGAAGACGTGCAGCAAACGTGTGTGAGGCCATGCGGTGACGTCATTTCCTGGGCCGATGAACGACTTACATTATGCTAAGGCATTCGACACGATAACTCGCAGTGTAAACTGGTAATAGAGTTAAGGTTTCAACGATTAACGTACTAATTTTAACGCCGATAGCGATCGCCGCATTCCTTCGGGAATCGGGATCATGGACCGAACAAAGTTTATACCTTCCAATTTTCTAAAGGTCAGTGTGGGCGGCCATTTGGGCACAAGAATTCACGAGATTTAAGTGCTCTTTTTATTGTGAATTTTATAACCAGTTACAACATCAGCGCTGGATCGCGGAAGATCGATACTGGCTGGTCGCAGACTTGTACCCTGAATTTGCATTCAACTTTCGCCTTTAACGCAAATTGAATTAACATAAAGTTTGCCATAACTTTGACTGCATTGCGAAAAAAATAGTTTCATTCACTGTTTTGTATTCCGCACAGAAGATTAAAAATCGAGTAAGACGAACTTGGAAAAGCAACCTGCAGTTTGAAAGGGGGAAAGAAGTAATTAAAACTCATTCATAATTTTAAAAGTGCAGTTTATTTTCAGAAAAGTGAATTAGTTTTGCTTACAGCTCGATGATGATGATGGCAGTTGCATGCGAAAAACCCTTCAAAGATATAGAAGCACTAACAACCACAAAATCATCAATAAAGGCTACGGTAAATTACAATCGAGCATATTGATTGTTCTATTGGCCATGATAGTAACACGAGTCAATTTGTATGCAGACGTATCTATTGGGCACTAGGCTGACGGGTGCACGGTTCAACGCGCCGCAAGTTTATCGACGTTCATAAACCCGTAAATAGATCGAATGCAGTAAAAGCGAGAACGCTGCATACACTCGGGGCACTGTACACGTCTGTTTCCAATTTCACTGCAATGCGATCAATGGAATTCAATCGATATCGCCAAGATGTTAGAGAAATCACCAATAAAATGTCTGCTCATTGAGGGAAACTGTATTGCTAAGAAATATTTAACATTTTACTGCGACAAATGATTTACGAACCGTGATTAAATTACTCAAGTACCCCAGCTGGCCAGCTTACTAGAACTCTTAAGAAATAAAGTACCTACAATAATTTAAAAAGTATTGTCTCATAATGCACAAGCCGTCCCACATAAATCAGATAATTTTAAAATAATACCCGACACTTGAATAGTAAATCATGAACAACATTGATAAATAAGACAAGTTTATAAATTCAATGTCAATGAGCACGCACCAGACTGCATAGAAATCGTTGCGTCCGGATCGTAACTAATTACGGCAAGAAATAAAGGAAATATCTCAATACCTGTAGCACTGCTGCGGACACACGGTAACTGGGTCTGGTCTGGTCATTTGTTAGAAAACTTTCCACTCGTTAATTAAGCTATTAAAAGTCTTGTATCTGAGCAACAATGTGAGAGTAAAGCTAGATGCTAATGCGAATGTGACTTGCCATGCCTAGGACCCAGGTACGTGCTATGAAGTTCCGCGTATTTTCACTGAAAATTACCGCTTTTTAGTAATATTTGATGCTGAAACTGGCCCTTTATCTACATATTCGTTTTCAATCTCAACCCCAAAATGAGCCTACAATATTCCAAAGTTCACCGGCACCATATCAAGAGTGCTCCAGATAAATGGATCACGTTACTTGATTAACCGGCGCACATCCCTTCCCCTTATCACCCCTGGGAATATTTAAATGGGCCCTGAATATATCACACCACCCTCTCGAGGTAAACGAGCCAAGTAGACTCGTTTACCTGCGCTCTAGATTGAGGATGTAAATAACGGTATCTTCATTAACGAGTCACACAATATTAAAACTGTACCAAAGTGATACGGTCGCGAGAATTCAAAGGAAGCCTTTAATAAGCTGGTTACGATGAACTTTCTGTGCATAAGTGCGTATTCCCGTCACACGCGAATTGGAGCGACAATTTGTAACATACGTGTGATCTCAATCAACATGGCAATCACGCGCGGCGCCACCACAACTACTCCTAATGCGATGCTATTGAAAATCAGCATTCACGGCGTCGACGCCGCACTAACGCGCCTAGTTACACTCATACCATTTACATTATCGCTGAAAGTGATAACTCGTTTTGACAACGATATCACACATACTCATCACCGTTTCGTGATCGTTCC
Source organism: Amphipoea lucens (assembly GCA_947508005.1). Lineage (NCBI taxonomy): Eukaryota > Metazoa > Arthropoda > Insecta > Lepidoptera > Noctuidae > Amphipoea > Amphipoea lucens. Next base: position 17,993,425 of record OX382358.1, on the reverse strand, counting down.
GCAATAATGCCAATGGTATTATAATGCGGGTCCGGAGCTCGGCTCTACCGTAGTGCCACTAAAACGTTTATTTCGCTGAATAAGTAGGCAGTGAGTAGGCATGCACAGAGCTTGTCCGGGCACTCGTAATGTGTTTTTGTAGCTATAAATCCTGCCCCTAAGATCCTTGTCTTCGAGCCAAGGTCTGCAAACTCATTCACAAGATCAAGTGGCAAAAAACTGGAGCAATGAACTGGGAGTCACGTACCATTCTCATCAACTCCCAAAGCACGTAGTGGCGTCTAAACTACCGCTCATTGTCAATATTGGAGTGCTGTTCCGAGCCACTGGCAAAATCAATAAAGGCATTATCGGTTATTAGACGTATGATTGCTAGAAATTGTTTTATGAGCTAATGAATAACAAACAATGGACTTGAATGAAGTACCCTCAGGAGACAATAGACAGAGACTCACATTACTCGCATCTGCGCTAAGAAGGACGTAACGCAATAGCAATTTTACAAGGAATGCTATCAAGCCCGCGAGGGTTTATTACCTTAAGAAATTAACCCCAGCTCATTAAAGGTAAACAAGATAACTGCTCAACAATTAAAGGAATTAAAACTTTAATCAAGCCCTGGGGAAATGCCAATGAAGTGTAGGTACGCTTTTTATGGTCGGCAGGCAATGCAAATTAAATAATCGATATGAATTGCAATTGAGTCGGCAACCTCGAACGTCTGAGTAATGGTCGCTGCGACTGAACAGTTGTTCACACACACAAAGTGCAAGGCTACCAAGTGCATCGCCGATAAACCGGAGATGAAAGCGACTGTTTATTTGATTTTGTACCGGTACGAGCAAGCATATTAACTAAGCTTCGGCCAACGACCCCTGCTGCTCCATCCTTCCTTGAGCTCGTAAAACTGCCGCAACTTTGATGTTCGCACCACGTTACCGTAAGGTCGAGGAGATGTAATTAACTCCGTCCGAATTTCTGTTTATTGGCAGGTAAAGTTTGATGGATACAGTTTAATTAACCATCACACCAGCAGGAACTGCTTTTATGACTTCGTCTGAACGACTCTGGACCATCAAGTTGTCATGTAATCATGTAACATAAAATAATGTGTCTTCGTCGCAGCATGTTATTAAAACAAATAGATGTTCTGCGCCGTCTGTGTCGCAAATAAACAATAAATCTCGCTGCGAGTCTAACGCAGACCTCACAATGTGTCACATTCACAAAATGGAAACTGTAAATTATGTATGAAAATTTAAATTTGCTTCTGTATGGAATATTAATTGAACAGCTCAATGGTTGTCAATGATATTCGTTTCCTTTAAGGCTTTGAACCATTACATCATCGGCTTTGTCCTCGGTGGATGATCTTAACGATCTTTGTGCTTGCGACCTTGACCGATGAAGTCTTGGTATTTGGCATTTTGTTTATGGAATTTAAAATCTATCTGAGAAAAGATTATTCATAAATTATACTTTATGGTCTGGAATATCTAATAACCTCGATGTCGCACGCAACTTTTGTCTAGGCAGAGTCAGGGAATGCCGGTTTCGCAATCGGACGGCCGCCCAGCCGGCAACCGGCTACCCATCAAACATTGTCGGATTACGTTTATGGACCATTTGTATGGGATCTGCTACGGTTAATGATTTTCGGTCGTTCCTCCTTCTCTTGTGCAATTCTATTTCGTTCGAGACAGATATTTAATAACTTTTTATTACTTAAAGCTTCAAGTTTTTTTCCTTTCCACATTCTTTGTGTAAGTACAATTAGTTACGAATATTTCTTGGTTTGTCATCTTGGGGGCCTTGGTATTGGGGGCATACCTAAGTGAATATTACTAGCTGTGAAAGTTAATGTGTCCGAGATGATAAATTCAAGGATAAAAGTTCGAACCCTACAGCTATTATTATTACAGAGGCACACCGGTCCCCTATTAAATTACAAGCACCCCATGTTCTTGACATAATGGCTACGAACGGCAATCGTCTGCGATAAACTTTAAAAATTATAAATTCTTATTAGTTCTGAATATTCAATCAACATAATTATACTGTTTTACTTTGATCTAATGCTTTATCGTTATCGTTGGACGCAACCCGGTGACATTTTCACATGCCTCTTATCTGTGTTGTTAACTAGTTGTTTGAGCTCATGCGCTGCAGGCATGCTTGAAAGCATCTCAAATATTCGTGTCCTCACCGTTTATTTTCCTCATGCCGGCCCTAGACCTTCACTGCACGGCCAAAATCCTGCCCTCGGTATCGGCAACAACAAAACACTCACACATACAAAACACTAACAAGAACTCCACAATGCACACTTTTGTAAACATTCGTAGATCCAATTATGTTGTACAGCAACACTAAAGATAACTTTTGTACACTACTTTGATTAGTTGATAAGGAAGAAAACACATAAATTGTTTATCGCGATGCGATCTACACCCACGCAAACATGTTGCGACGCGCGTCAACGCCGCGTGACTGCAGGCGTGTCGCCGGCTGACACTTTGGCGCCACTAATAACGGCAGGAGCGCGAACAAACGTTAGTTTAATAATCCTACCCAGAGATGGCGTTATACTCAGCTCGCAAAAAAAATTCAGTGTTTACCTCTACGAACAACCATAGAATTTTCAAAATTACTACGGTACTTGAAATAGTAAACAGACCTAATTAATCATTTTAATTTAAAGCTGTTCACACATACATGAATTCATTTTTTTATCTAAGTGTTTAAGCGACAATTTATACCAAACGTACGAATATTTTCTTTTATAGTTTATTTTCTAGACTAGGTTAAAACTTACCTTAACTTCTATGATAATGTTCAACTGTTTAATTTAGGACTGAAAAATAATTTAACTTCACCTCACTTAAGCCACAAGAGCACCACAATTTTACTCAAGAATTAAGTAATAGGAAACTGTATGTATGCCAATAGTTTCCGCTTATCCAGTTGTAAAATCCGCATTGAGAGAAATGCCGGTTGCTAACCGCTACAACCAACAAAATCACTGAAAGAACACTGTTCACCACAATTTCAGTTTAATATGGGGTTTTCCACGATACACTGTAATAATAAATGCACGAGTTGAACGCGGAACACCATGAATAGCGACCGATAACACTATCCATCACCCCATTATCCTACGCGACTTGAAGTTAGCAGCGAGCGAGCACGTCAAAATATACCATAAATAACATGGTACGTATTTGGGGTGCGCCACCCCATCCCCGCCCTTCGATCGTCTGTAAACAGAAGGTTCGTTTTCGATTCGAATAATGAAAGTTCAAAATTTTAAATTCTTTAAATCGATGCCGGCCGGGCCTCAGCGTGCGTGAACTGACGACTATCATTGAGCTATGGCATTAGCTTGAAGGCGTCGGGCCGAGGGGGAGGAACGTCGTATAAACTCACATTACAATACGTTAAATTGCCTCCAGCCCTCGCCGACTGCGGTCGTAGCGCGACGGGAACTTCCCGGCGACATCCCGACTAGGCTCTCACCATACAGCCAATTAACTACAACTTTAATGACGCTTTTCCATTAAAGAACTTGGGTAGCTTTCGCAGTTATAATAGGGTGTCTTTGTTATAAGTATGAAAGGGAATTTTAAATTTTACAGCAGGTACTTTAAAAGAAAAGTTTGTAAGTGGGTACCTAATTCCTAAATTATTATGTTAATGTTTTTACCAAAAAAAAAGTGTACCTACCAAAATGACTTATGGAATTTAAATGCTTTGTCGTCCCTCCTCTGTCATCTTTGATATAAATATCCATTCGTTACAGCCCGAAGGCGAAATATGCTGAAAGGGAAAACCGACAAAAGAAGCCAGAGCGACAATTTTTCCGGTTCATATCTTTCTGTACATTTCATTACTTCCGCTATGTATGGACGTAGATCTCGGGCGAAGTCGGAAGTGTTCGGCTACGGTCGTCTGTCGTCGGGTAATTCCGGGAGACTAATCGATACGCGTTAGCCATGCTACCGACGACGACGTGCTACGTTACAACGTAGCTACTACGCGAGTCTACAACTTCGTAGCTTACGCTACGGTTGTGTTGTTGTTACCCAACTAAATTAAAAAGTCAGCGAACTTGACTCTACGAGTGGGGTTGTCGCACCTTACATCTTTGGGTGGTGTTGTTCCGGTTAATTGTTTTTGCAGCCAGCCAATGTCGCGGTGCCGCTGCACCACTGCAGATACATAATACATTTTAGTTGATGAACTAGGCTGTGATAGTAAATGGCGCTGGGAATTGAGTTCACGCTGCGTTTTAGTTATTGTTAGTGTGAACAGTTTTCAATTATATTGTTCACGGCAATTGAACGTCGATTCATTTATAGAGCTTCAACTCAACCATCCCATTTAATTGCAATCTGTAATTCTCTGTACTGATTTTTAAATCAGTTTTGAGCTAATAACTCAGCTACGATTTATAAACTGGGAATACTTTTGATTTATAATTTTATGTGCTTTGCAAATCTACATAATGTTTGGATAGGTACTAAGGATTTTATTTATGCTTTTGGTTGTCAAGTATTGGTAGAAGGTTATCTACCTACCTACGTTAGTTAGTTATGTACCTACCTACGTCTTCGCTTGACGTATGTTGGTACTTCAAAGAACTATGATAGATAGGTAAGTAAGGTACGTACTAGGTTCACTGCACATAAAAGTAAACCTGTCATGTGCTCGTGGTACAGCAGGTACACTATAATAGGTACCTCAAACACCTACTGCCATAGACCTAGGTATATTCTGCTCCTCTAACTGCTTCTAATAAAACTCCCACGACTCACGATCCAATATTTGTGATCTATCCGTTGAGCCAGTCAACAGCACGTCAATAGCAACAATTTGGCTTTGCCTTTTTTCGTAGCATTAGGGGTGCCATGCCATGAAATGGTTTTCGTAATTTTCAAGTGTTACTTTACGTGCAGTTGACCGTAGGTACCAAAGTCGTAAAGATGTCATGCCCTTTTTTGGCACCTACGTTTCTGAAGTAGAATGAATATGGACAGCCGTATAACGGTAAAAAATGCTATACCGCGTTTCTCATAGAGTGCTATGATAAACACACACACACACACACTACACACACACACACACACCCACAGACACTAGAATTTAAGTTAAAATTGTTACTAACCCTATGGACTCCGGTCTGAAATAAAAATATTCTATTCTATTCTATTCTAAACATCGTAGACGTAGGTCCACGATGTTTATCATTCATTTCGATGTCTCAATATTTTATGTATCTTGTGTGGACAAGATACACAAAATATTGAGACGGTATTGTCTCAATAATAGACTTACCTTATGTACAGACGCCCATCCCCGAAACTGTTAAATTTTCCCAATCAACTTTAAACCTTATGATTTAGCAATAAAGTTGAAAATCTATTAAAGAATTTTGACAGATTGTAGTAACTTGATGTGCTGGCGTCTGTACGTACCTATTGCTATTTTTCAGCATCATCATCAGCCTACAGCAGTCCACTGCTGGACAGGCCTCTCTAATTGCATGCCATTTAGCTCGATTCTCGGCAATTGCTATTTTATCACATTCAAAATAGGTACAAAAAAACTCGTAAGTCATTTCGTCTTGTAGGTACCTAAGTCGTCCCGTACCAAACCAAGAAGCAACGGTATTGTACCTACAATGTGACATTTTATACCATATATCTATGGTTATATATTAGTGAAGTACATTCAAAAATTTAAAAAATAATTTATATGTGTATTTATTGAATAAAGGATCAAAATTAAATAAAAATGTTTACTGCGGAAAAGTGATTCGGGACTATTCACGCCATCTATCGGAGAAATCAAAAGTTCGTTCTATTTTATGGATGTTGCTACTTAATTTTGTAGTATTGCAATAATTGATTAATTTTAGCTATATTTTTGAAGTATTTTAATTCGTGAGTAAGTGTACCCAAACTTTATCTTTTAATTTAATTTTTACTATGAAATTATTCATATAGCTTTTTACATGTTTTATTTTTTCACCAATAGCACCAATAGAAAGATGACATTTAGATTTTTAGTTTATTTGGCAACACCGTCGTGCTTTTATGTCAGACTTTGACTTTTTGTGTTCCTTGTTGATATTAATTGCATCAAGCATAATTGTTTTCTCTGTCTTGTTAGTAGGAACGATATAACGCCATCTCGTTTAGTCGCAGAAGATTTTGCATTTGTGAAATCTTTTTTTATTTCCAGTTCATCATTTTCCGTCAATAACAATTTGATGAAAAGTACACCCGATTTTAATGTTTTCGGCTTAAATTACTACGAATATTAGCTATGAACCGAGTGTAAACCACGATGGAGAAACCTAGAGTATTGTCGTAAGTAAAACTATTCCCATACAAACATAATTATCCGATGGCCATAGTTTACAAAAAAAGTTATGTACTCGCTAAGTTTTCCAATGCGGTGTACACAGAAATCTACACAATTATAGGAGGTATTCACCATAATTTTCGACAGAAAGAATTATAAGGCTTAAAATTTAAAGATTTCAGTAGATCGTAGATGCCAACACATTTTATTTAGCTGATTAGTAACATCTTGCTAATCAGCTGTTACTTCCCAGAAAATAATTAAAAAACTAACATACTGAACTGGCAGACTGGGATCGAATCTCCTAAACTCCTTAAAAAAAAGACTATAGCCATATTCCAATAAGACAAGAGATCTAATAATGTATTTCATTTCACCAGACCTACAAAACAGTTGAATGGATTAATTTAATATTTATAGACAATGTTAAATTTAATAAAACATAGTTGTATTGCTAACGCACATTTTATTTACCTCACTAAAGTCATTCTGCTTTTTATTTATAACCTTTTTTCAGTCATGGTTGTAGTACAAAACTTTTAAATATCAGTTCTGAGTCTCTGTGTGCTTTTTAGGAAAGGCCTCCTCCAAGCCCATCAAATTCTCCCTGTTCTATGTTATGGGTTTGGTTTCCGCACATAGTCCTTCAAGTGGCCCATTGCGCATGGGCCATGGTGGCCATCGGTGGTTATTCCAACCAGCCCTCCTCCCTTCAGAAGTGATGCCTGTGCACTAAAAGGTTCCTTGCCTGTCTAGTCCATGTCCTTCCAGCTGTCCTCACCAAGTCATCTTGCCATCTTTACAAGGGTTTTCCTTTCCTTCTCTTCTCCTCCCTAGGGTACTATAGGGTCACATTTTTGTTCCATCTCTCTTGCCCCCTGGCCCTATTGTTACACACATTTGTCATTCCGCTTAGATAATTTAAATATTCAGAAACTTGAAGCCTTTTATTGAACTTTCTTGTCTTATTTACAACATAATGTTTCTAATTTTCAGAGGTGAAGCTCTTGTAGCAAAAGGCATAACAAAGATAGATGCATCCCTGCCTGAGGTAGGCTTGAAGGATGTCATGCCCAATGGCTCCTGGCTGGAACAGAAGCAGATACAAGCCACCTTAGAGGCTCGCAAGTACTTGATAGAGGTGGAGAGGATTGAGAAATGGTATGTATATTGTTCAGCTTTTAAAAAAACTTATGCTCATTATTGGCAGTCTCGGTCATCATTGGCAGTCTCGGTCATCATTGGCAGTCTCGGTCCACCCACTGCTAAGTATAAGGCCTCCCGTTTTGTGCTGTGCTTCCCTGGTCCCTGCACACCTCATCTAGGTCTTTCCCATTATCCACACTTAATCACCACAAAAATACTTTGTAGATATATTAAATACTGGCAGCGCCCCGCGGTTTCACCTGCATAAGTGTCAATCCTGTGGGAATATTAAGATAAAAAGTGTCCTGTGTTATTCTGATTTATAATTGTATAAGCTATATTACTGTAAAGTTTCATCAAAATCTGTTCAGTAGTTCTTACGTGAAAGAGTAACAAATATTCATCTATCCATCCATCCTCACAAACTTTCGCATTTATAATATTAGTAAGAAGTAAGATAGCTGCAAAATGATCGCATTATTTCTAGAAGTCTTTAGGAATGATTATATTGGCAAAATTCTGATAGCAAAATATTTTTTATAACATCATGGTTCAATGTTAATTTATAATCTAATCATGAAGAGTAGACAACATAATTGACTTCACAAAAAATAGCTATAACTGTTTGTTGGTACAGACGCCAGCACATCAACCTACTACAATCTGTCAAATTTCTTTAATAGATTTTCAACTTTATCACTGAAGCATAAGGTTCAAAGTTGTTTGGGAAAATGTGACAGTTAGGTGTAGGTTGATGTGCTGGCGTCTGTACAAAAATCAGTCAATCTAGCTGAAAAATGAGAATGCCCAACTTTGCAGTTCTATTTTGACCCTCTTGTGAAACTTATAAACCATTGTTTAATAAGTTATGGAATCGGGCACTACTTTGCGGGAAGGCCATGATGGTAACATTTTACGCAAAAATACAACATGCAACCCAAACCTGAACATCATATAATACCCACTGCATGTTCATATTTTTGCGGGTGGGGAGGGTGGTGTTGTATTCTGCATCCAATACTGGATTTAGGTATTGCGAAATTAAAACTACATATTTTTGCATAATATTTTACCTTGTTTTATGTTAACAAAATGTATTGTAATTTCAGTGGCACACTTAGTCATGCTGAATGGCGTGATGATTTGATGCTTGCTGAGGTTACACAAAAGGCTGGCAGTTATTGGCAGTACCTTGGCCACAATGTTGGCAAGACATTGTACCTTCGACCTGAAGAAGCCTTGTTTTTAATGGAAGTTGTAAGTCATTTGTAATTACTTAAGCATAGACATGCAATGTCATTTATAATCTACTTCCATAGCAATTAGGGTGGTCCCACAGCTGACGGAAGATGCGTCACGTATCGCCGGTCGCGTAACGCTAGAACGGATAAGTAGATAATAAAACATTCAACCTTACAAACTTAACCAATGATGCGTTAGTGTGTCGAGTGTATTAACGAAGTTACGCCCGACGCCTGACATCATCTGCCTAGCTATTTCCCAACTATGTCGGGGTCGGCTTCCAGTCTAACCGGATGCAGCTGAACACCAGACCACAACAATCCTTGGTAAGCCCCCCTAGAAAGCACTAGGAAGTGGTGAAGGGCGGGCGTTTTGGGGGACTGTCTTATGTAATTTTGACGTTCGAAAAGTGCTGATTCTCAGCCTAGTTTCAATAAATGACTTTTGTTTGTAAGACTTTCGGGCTTCTGACTACCCATAACAACTGTCAAAGATCCACGTATGACAACCGGGACCAACGGCATAGCGTGCTTTCCGAGCCACGTATCGGTCTTGGTATGTAAAGATGGTCACCAATGCACGGTCCAATCGCGGCAAGCGTAGCTTAACCTGATCGATCGACCCGTACGTCTGTTATTACTTAGCCATGGGCCCCTCCCTCAAAATCAACATGAAATAAAAAAGTATTATTCTCTTTACAGAACTGTCTGTTACTAAAACACAATGAGGTGACAGTGTCATTACAAAAAGCGTACTCCTTACTGCTTAGCTCATCAACAACAATGATACAATACAAGGTTTATGCATCACTCAGTAGACTGGGCTACAGAGTATTTAGACATTCAGGCCCAAAAGTCAATGATGATAAAAAAGGTTATAACCAAAATGTTAACAAAGTTGAATTGAATGTTGGCCCACCAACAATAGGCATAGATGATGAATCTAAAGATGTTGGGTCACCTACAGCTCACACTAACAAATCTGAAAATGTTGATTCCCCAATAGTCAGAAAAGAAAAAGAATCTGAGAATGCTGATTTAACTAAAGATTCTACACTCAGTAATTCTGAAAATATTGGTTCAGCAATAAAGACTGTAGTAATGAATGTAGATTCTTCAGCAGTCAACACAGCTCTTGAGCTTGAGAAAGCTGGATCTGATGAACCAATAGATATCACAGTAAAGTCAGATACAAAGAGTGACAATTCCATAAGAGTTGATACAGTTCCTGATTCAGACATTGTTGAAACTACAAAAGATGATGACAATGTTGAAAGGTCAGAAAATCAGGAGTCACCAAAAGAGTCACAGGCTATTAAATTAAGTGAAAGCAAACAAGAACAAGTTAATGATCAAGAAACCAAAGGCAGTGAAACAAATGGGAATATTGTTGAAATGTGTGAGGTTAAAGATTGTGAAGCAATGGCTGAACAATTTGATGCTGTAAATAGTGTTGCAAAGGAGAATGAATCTCTAAATATAATGGAAGTTGATGACACTGAATTAAAGACGGCAGATAATAAAATAGAAATTGAGACTATCCAGGAAGTGTCATCAACTGTTATAGAAATAAACAAAAATGTTGAAAATAAAATTGATAGTATGGAGATATGTACCGAAAATCAAGAAGCTACAGGTAATGTGTCAAGTAATTTTTAAATATCTTGATTTTGTTTAAACTATAGTACTCATTATAGACTGTAATGTTATTTTCAGGTAGCATTATAATTGAAGAAAGTGATGATAAATCTAAAAATGTTGAAGCTACCCCAGCTGAGGAACCAAATAGCATGATAACATCTGATGTTCCAATTGATATTGGTAAGTATCTCATTTAAATTAAATAATTGTATTGTATGAACAAATTCCTGTTAATATGCTGCCTGTCACAATTGTACTGAAAATAGTACTCATCATCTGCCTAGCCTTTTCCCAACTATGTTGGGGTCGGCTTCCAGTCTAACCGGATGCAGCTGAATATCAGTATTTTACATGGAGCGACTGCCTATCTGACCTCCACAACCCGGTTACTGGGTAATACGATACCCCTTGGTAAGACTGGTTGTCAGACTTTCGGGCTACTGACAAACCACAATGACTGTCATAGATCACGAATGACAGCCGGGACCAACGACTTAACGTGCTTTTCGAGGCACGGAGGGGTCTTGGTATATGAAGATGGTCACCCATCCACGGACCAACCGCGGCAAGCGTGGCTTAACCTAATCGATCGACCCATGCGACTGTTATTACTTAGCCACAAGATGAAAAAAATGTGCAGGTCGCACGTCAAGTCAAGTCAATCAGTTCTTTTTTCTTGCATCGTGTTTAAATATCGATACCCATCACATCTGCTAAATATCGCCAGTTCATTTAATTTGGTCCCGTATTTTAGCTCGCTTTTTATCACACTAATATTATAAAGGCGAAAGTTTGTGAGTGTGTGTGTGTGTTTATGTTTGTTACTTCTTCACGCTCAAACGGCTGGACCAATTTTGACAAAATTTTGTATGGAGATAACTGACACCCTGGATTAACATATAGGCTACTTTTTATCCCGATATTCCCAAGGGTTCGACATTTACGCGGGTGAAACCGCGGGGCACAGCTAGTTAAATATAAATAGCAATGCCGCCACAAGCCGACAACTTTTAAGACTTTTTGTTTAGTGAAGTGTAGCTCTGAAAAAGAATCATCCTACAATGAAAATCTTCTAATTTTTCAGTGGAAATGGTTGATTCAAATGAAGATGCTGTTTCGGCCACTAATTCAGAAATCGATAGAAGGCATATGGGTAATAATTACAATATGTTACAAGATATTATGATGTTGTCTCATTCCTTCAATCAATCAATCAATTAACCCGGCCTATAGCAGTCCTCTGCTGAACAAAGTCCTCTCCCAGGCCGCGCCACAGCACCCCGTCTTATTTCATCCTTAACAAATTAAAATTCAAGGCCCCAATCTAAGGAAGTGTACTATCGCATGGATTTATTTTACATTGACATTCACGTTTTTTTCACAGGCACCCAGACTATAGAAGATAGCACAAAATGTTCAGAAGATGTTCCAAACAATAATCATCAGAGTGACTCAAAGATGTGCAAGTCAACTGAAAACAGCGCACAAAAAGCTTGTTGTAGTAAAGATAACGATTCATACAATTATTCGGACAAAATAGAGAAACTTACAAAGAGGCAGCTGAAACCTATTGACTCAGAAACTATGGAGAGGTATTTTGAAAATATTCCTAATTTCTCAAAAGAACGCGTGGTCACGGTAAATGTAGCAGATCAACAATTCACACCGAAAAATATATTTGTCAATAAAGCATCCTACACGTTGAACTTGCAAAATATTAAAATGAGATCCATCCGGTCTGCCTCATCAGAGTCACCAGATTACACAAGTTCTGATGAAGTCAATGGGACTAACATCAGAAGAATTAGAAGTAGCTCGGAAGTACTCGGCATCGAATATCCTCAGAATTCTAACTTTTTCCCACAAGTAAGATTTCCAAGGTATCACCATTTCAGACCTTACGGATTTTGGCGGCCGCAGAATAATCATAACTTTTATCAATTGATGTTTTTCCAAACCCGTGTCCAGTACCATCAGAGGCCACATCCGTTCTTAAGGCCTGCTTGTTTTACTATGAATCCAAACAATCTCAATATAAATCATAATGCTAGAAAAAGACTGAGAAGTGGAAGGTCAGCCCATTTGCAAGGCATAAAGAATTTAGCAGTTCGATTGAAACAAAGTCTTATCTCTGGTAACACTGATATGAGAAATCTTGAAACCCTGCATGGTCTACTACACTCATACAATTTGAGATATAAAACTAGATTAAGACTAACTGAACATTTCGATGTGGTTAATGAAGAAAAGATTGTCGAAACCATAGATCTGGACGATGATGAAGAACCTAAAAGTAAAAAACCTAGACTCGAAAAAGAAGATGACGGCAAGTTTGATGAAAATCTGTATAGACTAAGACAATTAGCATTAAGATTAAGAGATCTCGAAACTAAGGATAAAGCTACAGCTAGTCATAGAAGAGCTCTCTCTAAGGCAATCAAAACATTCAATACATCTTATGATGCCGATATTTATTTAGACAATGATAATTACGAAGTCATCAACAGACGATGTATAACGCTCGACTCTAGTTCAGAATCTGATTGTGTAGTAGAAGAGCAACCACAAGTTCGTACGAAGAAATTGAGGAATCCATTCAATGTTCTAAAACGTCGCAGAGAGAGGCTGCAGTCTTTGAACAATCCAGGTACAAGCAAAGACGATAATTCTTCTGATCAAATTAAACCCGATCCTGGCCCCGCAGAGGCTGACGAAGACAATAACAAATATAATGAACTTACACCTAAAACTTTCAATGAATCTTGGTTGCCGAATGAAAATGACTTCGGAAGAGCAGAAATTGTTCCTAAACGCTTAATGAACTCTCGCCTCGAGTTTAGCAACAAAGAGCAATTCCTGTATGAGTACATGAAAGACCAATTTCAGGAGTATCAAAATTGGTTGGAAGCAAAAATATCTTTTCTAAGGTATTTAGAAGAAACAAATAATGCATTTAAACGTGAGAAAGCAAGAATTCTAGCTGATGCTGAACTATGTAACAATGGATTAAAACCATTAATCGATTTTGAAGATAGCTCGGATATGCCCTCTGTGCTCGAAAAGTTAAGAATCATAGAGAACAATAAAGAAATCGATACAGAAACTAGTCTGAGAGTAGATTTTGATGTGTACAACAGAAATGTACAAAACTTTAGAAAAAAGAGCCCACCGAAACCACATTTCAGAATTATTTGCATAGAGTAAGTTGAGTAATGACTGCATTTATATCTTTTTTAAATGCTTGAATTTTATTATGCATGGACATTGACACGCAGCCTGTTACCATGGATTCAGTATATTATTCTAGACCCCTCTGTGTTGAAACTTTTCGAAGTTTATTTAAAAAAAACTTGCTGTTTCATACATTTTGACCACGTAGGTAACTTTTCTATGAAACAGCAGATTTTTTTTTTTTGATGATTGGCGAAAAATTTCTTCACAGTTTACGCGTCGATGTCCCTGCCACCCTGTAGATAAGTTTCCTAACGATTTATTATGTTAATTTCCTATAATTTATTTCAGTGAATCATCAGAGGTCCCATCGGCAGCGCAAGTCATGTCTCTACATTCAAAATACAAGGATAACGTACCAATCGTATTTGCTATAGTCAGCATGGCTTCTATTTCCTACTTACAAATTAATCCCATAGACTTGCCGATTTATGTTCCAGGTAATGATGTAGTATAAAATATTTAATGGTAAGCCTGATGTATAATATATTTTGTACAAACTATTATGTATCCAACAAAATGTAGGAACTAAAATATTCTTGAGATATTTAATTACTTCTTCCAAGTCTTTGGTGAAGTTGGTGTGATTGTTTTTTTTTTTTTATTGTGTCTACTGTCTATGCATCTAAACTGGATAAATGTTTATTACTTTTATTAAGACTGTTAATATATCAAGACATTATGTGTGATGTAGAACGCTTTTATTATACGAAAAGAACAATAAACACAGATGTCAACTTTATTCGATATGATACAGGTTGCCTTTAGAATGATAAAAGTTTTCAAAAATCAAATCAAACATTTTGTATTCATTTGTAATATTTGAATTGAACTATGTTTTATAGGGAATAAGGATTTATATGCCAAAGCATGTCCATTCTATACAGCTGATGTGTATGTATTTTATTCTGCGCTGATTTAAGTTAGCGTTTCTTTTATACGGCTCATTTTTAAGTTAAAAAGGAATTTGTAAAAAGTATTTATTAATTAAAATGATCACCGCCACACATTTCTCGAGTTATCACTTATCATCCCATACTACCTACAGGTATTTATGTAGCTAATAGTCCAGTTACCTTTTCTCTAGAAACAAAATCTCATCATCATCATTTTCTTGTCCAATTTATTTGGGGTCGGCGCAACACGTCCATACTTCTCTATAACGTTCCGCTACAATGGCGACATTAATTTATCACACGGGTCAGAAATCATACAAATTAGAACAACATTTAAAATGATTCGTAATTTGAAAACTGCCGCCTGCGTTGCTCGCCGACATAGGACGCTCTCTTTCCTTCAATTCGCATACTTTTTGCACGTTTTTCGCTTTAATTTCATTGATGCGATGTTATGATCTGTGACCCCGGCAAAGGACCTTTTTTTTTTTTTTTTTTTTTTTTTTTTTTTTTTTTTTTTTTTTATGGATGGGAAATCATCAAATGACCCCTTCCGCTCTGGGTGGAGCCGTTCCGCCACCTCCTTCGCCAGCATGACTGCTTCGCAGAAGGAGGTGACCGCCTCCCACTCCCTCTCGCCCCGGACCATGGCTTGAACCAGGGCCGGATGCGAGAGGTCGCCGCCGCTGTCGATCGCCTCTACGAGGGCACGGCGGTGCTCCGCCCATGCGGGGCAGACCTCCACCGTATGCTCCACCGTGTCCTCTGGGCGATCCTCGCAGTGGTGACACCCGGGCGTCTCCTCCCGCCTGATGATGTGCAGGAACCTCCCAAAACATCCGTGTCCGGTGAGGACTTGCGTCAGGCGATAGGTGAGGACGCCGTGACGCCTCTCTAGCCACTCCTCAAAGAGGGGTCTTATCGCCACTATCGTGGCGTGCCCTGCGCTGGGTTGCGAAAGTCGCTCCTTCCATGCCACCATGAGATCGCGCCGGAGGTCTGTCCGCTCCGCCGCGATTTGCCGCGGAAGCGGAGTTTCCCCCCGGCTCAGTGCCTCCGCGCGCCACTCATACAGGCGCGCTAGGACTATCGCCTCCAAGGACCCCTGCGCTACAGTTCTTGTACAGGTTGCTCCAAGACGCTATTTTAAAAAAAATATATAGGAAATAGTAAAAAAAAAATGTTCTTATAAGGAAAACGTGATACCGTATACATGTGATAATTATTATTAATCGTAATCTCGGTAGTCAAAGAAAATCTATTAGACATTATACCTACTCATAGTGTCATAAAATGATTAGTACCTAAACAAATATTTTAATGCTAATTAAAACGCCAGTTAATTTGTTGTGTGTATTTTATTTAAATAACTTTAAAACAGCCTTATTATTATGATATATTTAGCTATCTATACTACTAAGCGGCTACATGGCACAAGTGATTCGGAGGGCTCGGTGCAAATATACCTAAGACTAAACACTACATTGCATTTTATTTATCTAGACTTCTCTCTACTCTTGAAATAGTTTTTTTTTATTGATTAAGGTACACCAACAGGTTCTGTGTATGCATAAACACACAAACATAACTTAAATACTATATGTAGGTAACAATAGCCTCGGACTTAGGCCGTATTCAGTGCTCTCCTGACGATCAGGACTGACGGTCAGTGCGTACGCATGCACTATGCGTCCGTATGCGGACGGGGTCAGTGCTGCTCTGAATGCACGCATGGTTTCTATGGCGATAGCTACGGCAGACCGACGTCAGTCCTGACTGTCAGGAGAGCACTGAATACGGCCTTACACAGTCGCCAATTATAGGGTACCCAGCAATCTTAAAAATAGGTGATAACACATGACAATATAACTGAAGGATAATAGGAAAAATATAATTGAAACCAATTTTGGACACGACTTACGAGTAGAGAGGAGGCTACATAAAGTATTTTGTGTACAAAATTGTATCTAATGTATGAAAATTATCTACCTACGTTATATGGCACATTCTATTCTCTATCTCTCATTCGTTCATAGTACACAACCTTCGTGTTCATATCATTAATGGCAAGACTTTCAATGAATTGGAGGACGTTTTACAAAATAGTAAAATTTTATGTTCAAGCATATTTTGGCATAAACAAATTTTATATTAATGCGAAATTACTTCAATATTCTTGTTTTCTGGAGTGGAAAGAACATGTAATATTACATGTTCATATTTTGGCAAAAACTATTTTTATGTTTATGCGAAATAGTTTTACAGGATTTAATATAAATATTCTCGTTTTCTGGAGTGGAAAGAACATCTAACATTACATGTTCAAATGATTTTAATTGGCCTGACCCATTTTAGGCTTTGTTATTAATTAGTGGTGTCATGTTTTTCGGCTCACATATCTATCAGCCATCCGATCTGTTACTCAATCCAGCAGTTTCCGACTAGGGAATTGTTAGTTTAGCTGTAAAAATGACTTTGTCATACAAACTCTACTCACATTTTAGAGTTTCATATATCCAAATATTCTCATTTTAACAACATGGAAGGCCTAGTTTTTTTTTCTCCTAAACAAGCATGCTAATTATACATAATGATAATATTTAACTTCATAATCGTATAAATTATGAAGCTATTATAAATGATATCAAATGGAACACTTTTGTAAGGAATGCCGACTAGGAACTATGAAGCAACTACTTGCATAAATACAGCTAGAATAAAATTATTATGCGAATTATTCGAATACGCTAAACTTTTTATAATATATTTTTATAGACCTCTTGTAACTTTAGTGGAATGGATTAGATTTGGTTATTTTTCAACTAAACAATATTAACTTTATCTTAACTTTTGAATACATTGCAAACGTAACAATTAAATATGTAACAGAACGCTTAGTGAGTTAGTAAAATTAACTATATCACATAGTTTGATCAATAGGAAGTAAAATTTACTAAGTGTGCATACACACGAGCGACACGCGTCGACAACAGAGGCAACTGCAGCCGTCGACGGCTGTCGCCGACACGCATCGACGGTTGCAGCTGCCTCTATCGTTGATGCGTATAGCTCGTGTGTATGCACACGTAGAGAATATAGAGCGCAAAAATATAAATAGTAAGTAGTTATAATATTACAGCGCAAATAGTCGAAATTATATTTACTTAAATTATCTAATATTGATATCGCCGAGTTTCTCACATTATAGAGCATTTAGCTCACAACTTTGTTTAGCACGCAGTACAGTCCTTAATCGTACAAAATACTGATCTTTCTCAAACCGTATACCAAAAATTCAAAATCACAACAATTCAAGGCCATCCGAAGTTCATACCAGCCAACTGGTAAAATCTCTCATTGAATGGCCTGTAGAAATCTCTCAGTCTTTCTAAAGTTCTAGGATCTATGTGTGGGTGGCTACGGCCTTTAGTCTTGCCTAAACAGTGTGGCGTAGACCGGCTTTCAGATTTCAGGAGGCAAGGGAAGCCTTTGGTAGAATTGAAGTAGAAATGCTTCTCTGTTATCACTCGTTTCAGGCCGAGGAATTCCTGTAAAAAAAAATTTTGTTGTTCAAAACAAAGAACCAGGGACCTATGCCTAGCCTATCGCATGACCCAGCTGGATTTATATCCAGCTGGGTCATGCGATGGGTCATACCTATACTATGTCAGCTTTAGACTTTGAAGCAATTACCAAGGTGCATCATACCCAGTTTTCAATTTAGTACGTAAAATCTGCCACCAGCTCCAAGTTATCGACTTCAAATTCTACTTAAGCTAGGGTTTCCTAAGACTGTGGTTACCGTCACATAATGGCCGCAATTTACTGTCGAATGTGTGTTTCCCTAAAGAACGTTTTTTAACACCGTAAAGGCAAACCCCGGTGCCATCATGTTCATGACGGCCGTCACTGCGGCCGTTATAAGGCGGCCACCGCTATCGTACGAAATCCAAGCAAGTAAGTACTCATCAGAAAGCCACTAAGACCATTTTCACCTGTACTCTAGCCATCTCAGCAGCAGGATCAGCGACGAGTCTCTCCCCACTGATCAGCAGTAACCGCTGCCTTGGGAACCTTCTCAGCCATCGTCTTAACGGTCTCGCGTACACGCCCAGACGGACCGGCGGCCATGACGCGTCCACCACTGAAGGAGCGCCACCCCAACTAGCCGAACTGTTCGCTAGGGCCAAGTCTTCGAAACGAGGGAGGGATGGTCTTTTACTGTAAAGGAAGGTGCATAAAATGAGGACCCTGTTTGAGAAGGTCATAATTGCGGCCCGCCAATATTCAATTTTTAATGCAATTTTCGCCACAGCTTTTGAGATTAGTGTAAGCAAAACCGATATGAAACGCGTCATCACTCGAGCGAAGGATCATTTTTGTTTCATTCCACGTTCACACAGTCAAAATCAAAGAATTTATTTCACATAAGGCACTTTTGAACGTCAAAATCACACTAATCATACTTCCTATCTTACTAATCCTATTTCCTACTATCCTACCCTACTTCCTACTAATATTATAAACGCGAAAGTTTGTGAGGATGGATGGATGTTTGTTACTCTTTCACGCAAAAACTACTGCGCGGATTTAGATTAAAGGCACACAGATAGTTTATAGCCAGGATTAATTTATAGGATACCTACTTTTTAACCAGATATTCCCACGAGGTCGAAACTTCCGCGGGGCGCTGCTAGTCCTACTAATAAACGCGAATCACACTAATATTATAAAGGCGAAATTTTGTGTGTGTTTATATGTTTGTTACTTCTTCGCGCTCAAAAGGCTGGACCAATTTTGATAAAATTTTGTATGGAGGTAGCTGACACCCTGGGGGCCTGGATTAACATATAGGATAGATACTTTTTATCCCGATATTTCCACGGGAAAGACACTTATGCGGGTGAAACCGCGGGGCGCAGCTAGTTTACAATAAAATAGAATTGATTCAGTAGGTACACAGCATCGACAAAATTATATGGGAAATGAACGTTCATCTCCTCTTTCATTTCATTTTTCTCTCATTCGGTAGGCGAGTGAAAGATATGCTAAATGCCGAAATCCATCCTCGTTGGATCGGTTCACTAATTATTATTAATTCTCTTTTTCTTTTTTTTTACGCATTCGGACGTTTCACTTCGTGAAAGATTGGTTCAAAGAATTTATTCTCATCAAGAACACAAACACGTGTTTACTTAAATTATGAGACAAACAAATAAATCATGCCGAGATGCCGAATAAAAGGCAAAAATTAACAAAACGTGAAGCATCTGATATCGGCTTAAGGTCACCAGGATTACCTGGCTGACTGCGTATAGTCGCTGATGGCTCTAGTGACCGGATCCCGCACGACTGCTAACAGTTTGACACTTGGATTCATGGCATACACTCGTCTGGGTGCCGACCTCGTCACCCAGTAGGAAGGGGTCTTCTCCATCGTAATCTGGCCCTCAAGTGTTGGTGGCATTTTATCCCTGAAAGTTAATAATGTCCCTGATTAACGGTGATACCTACGTGTCGTTGCCCGCTCTATGCGAAATATTCACGGTTGATGTACTCTCAATCTTCACAAAAACAAGTGAGTTTAGTATTTTCGAATGATTATTATTCGAAACGGTTTCGCTGGATTGAACGCTGGTTTTCTTAATAAATACACCTTGTGTGGTGTCATCTTGGCGAAATACATGCATATTATAATACATATATAAACGTTGGTACAGTCAGCAACAAAAGTCGACATAAACTCACGCCTTTTTACCATGGGGTTAAACAGAAACTATAGACCGTCACCTGCTACGATCCGATTAACACTATCTTCCTAACATAATTATTATCTAAGTATATTGGTACAAAATTATTAGATACATTTCTTTTCTGCACTTCATGTAATATCTAAGTTTCTTAAAGTAGGTACCTACCTACACATTTTCATAAATATTTTGCTCAGTAATTATAATTTAAAAATCTAAAGTGTTAATCGACTTTTGTTTCTAACCATACATACCTACCTAATAATTAAATATCTTACCTATACCATTCGAAGCCTTTGTGATAGAATTTATCAAAGAAGTGAACCTCTGACCCAGCTGCCCTGACATCTGGGTGTAATCTGAAGTTAGAAACAAAATAATGATCACGACATTTACGATTTAATACAATAATGTAGGTTGGGAAGAAGTACAATACAATAACATGGGATATTAGGGGCGAAATAATTAAATTACTTATTGCTATTTATATTTCTGAGTAAAAGAGGCCATACAAATGTCACACTACAGAAATTTACTCAAACTCAAAACCCACCTCAAAAACTCCAGTAAGGCCCTCGTCCCACACTTCTTGACGCCTATGATAAGTGCATCGGGCAGTCTCTTCACCGGAACTTGGTTCTGCTTCAATCGCCTGTACTCGTAGTTCTCGGCTACGTTGAATCCTAGGAGCGAAGCGAAGCGCACGCTTGCTGATCTGTACTTCGAAATATGTTGCTTGAATAGTATGTATTTTATTGTGAACTGAAAGAAAATGGTTGTCTGGTAAATAAAAGAAAAAGTAGCGGCAATTTTTATAAGAAAATGTGCCTATCTATTAATGTTAATTTTATTCGGTCATGAATATCAAGTTATTATTTATTAATTTAATTAAAGGTAACAGACAACTTTGATGTGCTAAAATCGCCACTCACCTTGTTTTCGTCAACTAAACAAGAATTCAAAGCATAGAATAAATATAATAGAAATAATAATATGAAACAAATAAACATAACTCGCTTTGATAGTACTGGTACCCATCTCATTGCTATTCTTCGGATTCATTTGTGGTGCTTTATTTTTCCTTTCGTCAATAAACGAAATTCACTTCACTCAACATTCTACACGAATATTTTAGATAGAAAAAACTAAACTAATATAATATTTATCTCTATCCTTTAACATGTTTCCAAGTTAATTGATATGCATAGTACTGCAGAGTTCACACTGAACAAGCAGTGTTTATGAACGATCGATGTAACTTTCTTCGGAACCTGTACGAATCACGATGCGCACAATCGCTGTCGAATCGACACGGAGTCGGACGGAAAATCGCATTTTGCGCGATGGTAATTTACCGCGCCGGCCCTAATCCCCCCACCTCCACTAACATATTTCCGGTTTTGCCGCTATAATCTGAAAATATTCTCAATGTTGGTACTGATTACTGTTTGAAAAACTGTTTTTTTTTTTATGAATAACTCTAGTACAACAATAATTTTTAGTAGAGGGAAGGGAACCGACCCAGACACTAATATGTAACATAATTAGGAAAAACGAAAATTTTATCAGCCTAGGGTAATTTAGGAACAATTATTAAAATTCATATAAGTAAATTGTGCCCATGCTTACTGTCAAAAAGTTCAATAAATGACTATCTGTTCAAAAATGTTTTTATCAGAAATTTTCATGTTCTGTAGCCTTAGAGCATTAAACCAATGCTCTAAGTGTGTAGCACATGTTACGGAATAAAACAATACTACCCCATGGGAAGAAGACGTGAGTTCATGTATGTATGATGAATTAGGTGATTTTTAATTATTTGTAAATAAATCATACTTTTCTTACTTTTTAACCGACGAAAAAACGGAGGAGGTTCTCAAGACGACGCGTATATATTTTTTTTAATTATGGCAAACATGTAGTCATGGACTTATAATTCAGTTTAGCCATGGAATTATTATGTACTACGTAGTACATAATAATTCCATGAGTTTAGCATTTAAAAAAATGTCAGCATTGCTTTATTACATTGGCTAGAACATGGAATTAGCACTTACTATAATATAGTAAGGTAGAATAAAGAGTTGTCATACAAAATATCTGTTTTTGTTTCGTGCAACAGGAGTTTTGGAAGAAGTACCAACATGAAGCATAAGATAATTTAAAATCAGTTGACACTTGACAGCCGACAGCTAAATAAAAAGAAATTTGATCGCGTTGAACTTTGAAGCTGTGAAATAAATTAAAATGACAGTCCAACAGATTAACTCGAATATTTCTGACGACTCTGATGATATGGTTAGTTTACCATCCGAAGAGGAAATATACAGGCGAAAATACCAACTGTTGTTGGAGCGATGTGAAGTCTTGCAACAGGATAACGAAAGAATCATCAATAGGTTTGTGTTTTGAGCTTGTTTTCTGTTGCTAATCGGTATTTGTGAATGAGCTAGCGTCAAATATTGTTGCAGAATACATGAAGCGAAGAAAATAACCAAGCGTTACCGGAAGGACATTAAATTGTTGGTGGACAGATTGGATAGGCATGGCGATCAGTTCAGAACTGCATGTTTGGAGGCTGAAACAAAACCCGAGGTGATAGTGCGACCACCCCGCGCGGGAGGGAAAACACAAGCTGTGTCCAAGCAAGCCGACAAGCAGAATGCTAGTGGTGCCAAGAAACCTGGACCTAAAAGGAAAAGCAAAGCAGATAAGGTACTGCTGAATGTTTTTTTTTTACAAATCAAGGCCTTTGTGATTGTAACATACCATTCTTACTTTTTATTTGAAATCTCTTGAGTTCTATAGCCAAATTGCCAAAACGGAACTATTATAATTTCATCATCTGTCCAGATGGCACACAGCCGGTTTTTCATAGTTTTGTTGTGATACTATGAAATACAAACTTATTATTGCGGTCGATAAAATGAATACTGTGCATGCATAAATATTTATCCCAACCATGGAACCCTTCAGTCTGTGATTTGACACCTCTGGTGGGTTTTTTTAATGTATACATTTATTTTTAGCCTGAAAGAGATCCTAATGCTCCCAAAAAGCCTTGCAATGCATTCTTCCAATTTTGCCAAGAACAGCGGCCTCTGGTCGTAGCTGAGGCTAACTCCGAGTTGGGGTCAGAGCCTTCTAAGCAGGAGGTCACCAGACAACTGGCTTCACGCTGGAGAGCACTCAATAATGAAGAAAAGAGGGTAAAATATTTGAGATAATAATTTATTTATTTTCTACCACAAGTTACTCCTTATTGTTAGTAGTACAAAGCTTCTTAGAACATGTTTGGATGATCAAAGTTTGAAATTCTAAATAACAAAAGTAGATTCCTTATTTATTTGAATGATAAATTCCTATTTAATTGGAACTTATAGGAAAAGAGAAAAGTTTAACATTGACCTATCTATTGTAATTGATTACTTCATACAACCCATAAGAATTAACTTGAGACCCGAGCGGCGGCGCGTCCCGACTCAAGCGCTGTTACCACTCTCGCCATCGACGCCTCGATACAGCGCGCTTTTGCCAGCCAAGCGATGTCCAAAGTTAACTTTTGCGGGATAAACACAATTTTATTTTTACACAAACATTTCAACTAAATATCTCACTGTATTGTTTTAGGTATATGTGGCAATGTTCGAGAGATCAAAGGAAAAGTATGCAGAACAAATGTCAGCCTACATAAAGAAGGAACAATGACAATTCCTAACACCGGCCAAGAATAGCACTTAATTTTCTTGTGATCATCAGCTTTAAGATTAGGTTAACTATTAAACAGTAATTTGTAAGAAGAAATTGTTTTATTTTCTCAAAAATCTTTATGTAGTAAGTACACATCATATACATATCATCATTCTCATGCCGTTGTCCAAATTTATTTAGGGTCGACACAACATGTCTTTATCTTCCATACTTCTCTCAGTTATGTCGGTTGTCACCCCATTTTTAGCCATATCCTCTTTCACATAGTCAATTTCTTTGTTGATTCTCAGCATATACTGTATATATTATACCATTAGCTTAACTCAGAATTCGATCCTTATTAGCGACACTATCGAATGGTGTAATAAGTGCTTTTTTTTTTTCAAAATCAATGGGTGCGATTCTTGGCTGGAAATATTGATTTTTCAAAAATCCTGTGACGCAGTTTTAGTTTTCATCAAAATCGAGCCCAAGACTCCTGTGAGTACTTCTCGCTATTCCTGTTTCAGATTTGGCCATCCACACCCACTTGAAAAATTCACCCGTATACATAAAAACTTTTGACAAAACCATCTTTTTTACACAAAATTAAGTATAAGTATGTCATATTTTGAGAAAACGAAACTTTTTTTTTATTTGCCTTTTTTACAGAAAATATTTGACAAGAAAAAACTCATAAATAAAACAGATAAATTGGTTGGACAATAATTTATTGTTAATTCCAATTTTATACCACCATAAATAACAATTAAAAAAATTAAATGACACTGTTTTGAAACACAAATAAATACCCTGTCCATATTATCAAGATGCCACATAATTTTCGCGCTTGTTCTTTTGTGCCCGAAATATTCTTAATTCGGTATCTTTACTAAGTAATCCTTACTAATGTAATTTACGGTTTTAAGACATCAATTTCTCAAAAACACTGAATAAGAAACACTGAATGACACACCAACAATAAATGATTTGATTTGACTGGTAGAATAAATAAATATTCCTTTGAACGAGTATTTGAACAGTATGGTATGTTGAACAGTATGGTATGTTAGAAGTTAAAAGTAAGGAGAAATAATCCATTTTAAAAATGAACGCCCCTCCACTGCTTGTTGCATACACATTTCAAATGTTTGTACTTACAGAAATTTTGGTGGAGGGGTGTTCATTTTTAGAATGGTTTATCTCTACAATATTCCGAAATAGATTTTTTTTAAACTTGATGCTTAATGTTAAATCTGCCAATCGAAACAGTTTCTATCATAGTTGCTACACCAACCATAATTATTATTAATATTAAACTTTATTTAAACATTAATTATGAAATACTTAGACTATGATAATTGGAAAGTGTTCTTTATATGGATTAACTTCATTTTAGATAGGGGAAAAGACTATAGGTATTGCTTTATTATCTTTCGCCAGGTCGTACACAT
This sequence comes from Amphipoea lucens, assembly GCA_947508005.1. Classification (NCBI taxonomy): domain Eukaryota; kingdom Metazoa; phylum Arthropoda; class Insecta; order Lepidoptera; family Noctuidae; genus Amphipoea; species Amphipoea lucens. Next base: position 17,968,010 of record OX382358.1, on the reverse strand, counting down.
TTTGGTACTCTCTAATATACCGTAGGTGGTCCGTGGCCCTTACTTTCACAATCCGAAAGTTTAATCCAATCCAATCCAACTCCAATTTCATAGTAATGGTTCCATCGTTTTATCAATGATTCAGCCAATATCATTGTTGAAGAAAACAAAAGTGTATTTGCTGAGGTTCACCGGTTATACTCTTTATTATGGTTTATTTATCTACAACTGGTTCTGTTTGTATACCCTGTAAGGACAACACAATATATTTATTAGTATAAATTTATTTATTAGTATAATTTGTTAATAACCAGACAACACAAAATAATTTTATTATGGAATGAACACAATGAACCACCGTTATGAGTTGCTATTTTATAGCTTGATGTTATTTAATAATATATTTTTTTAAAGTGTTTTAATTAATGGGGAATCAACGAATGTTAAGAGGAATGGGATATTATTAATATCCTAGATAGTAATGTTTGTTTTCGTCTAAATGTCCGAGCTAACTAAACGAAACAAACATTACTTAGAATAAATGTTCTTGTATATCGATTTTATTCAATTTCGAGCGGTCATTGTTGTTTACATCTTTGGTAAATTTAGCGCGGCCGAACCTTATGTGTATTGTAAGGCGCGTCGCCCACACGACCTAGAGTCGAGGCGGCGACGAGGCGCGGGCGCACGTTTTGTATAGGAATAAGTATAGGTATGTCGCCTATACATACATACCTATATTTATTCCTATAGAAAACGTGCGCCCGCGCCTCGTCGCCGCCTCGACTCTAGCTCGTGTGGGCGACGCGCCTAAGTAAGTAATACACTGAATTTAGCTGTACAGTCAACCGTAGGTACGGACGCCAGCACATCAACCTATTACAATCTGTCAAATTTCTTTAATAGATTTTCAACTTTATCACTAAAACATAAGGCGCGTCGCCCACACGAGCTAGAGTCGAGGCGGCGACGAGGCGCGGGCGCACGTTTTCTATAGGAATAAATATAGGTATGTATGTATAGGCGACATACCTATACTTATTCCTATACAAAACGTGCGCCGCACTTACCGGCCGAAATGACGGGCTGTCATGAAAATGATGACAGCGGCAAATATATAAATCGTTAAATCCGTACCACCGCGTCAAAAGATAGTCGCGCTTCTGTTTCGTTTTGACACCTCTGAGTTCTGACACACAATGATGCAGTGACTTGCTTTGATTGTCATGGAAACGCTTTTCGCGTGGCTAAGTACGGTGAGAGGAAAACTAGCGATTTAAATCTTTGGGCAGCGGGGTTTGACTTAATTTCAAATACTGGTGTATATGACAGATACTCATGACGGCCGATAAAATATGACGGAACCTCTTTCCTAGCAAACCAAAGCTTAAGGGCAATTTTCGTAGTGCATGTGTTACCAGAGATGTACGGTTGAATGTACGCACAACAACCGAAGAAATAATGTAGTAAACTTGTAATTTATACGTGCCATGTATCTTTCTCCAATCGAATATTCTTCATGGTCTCGACGGGACCAGTCGAATTTGCATGCTTCATGACGTCCCCCACACACGTCCTCATAAATGGGTTGTACTTCTTCTCTTCGCCTATTGTTGACGGCACCTGTGGAAAGAAATGAGGATTTTATACGAGTGGTTTTTTCTTTAAGTGTCTAGGACTGTTGTTATCATTCTCCTGCACTTATCCCAATTTATTTGGGGTTATCTCTGGTTTCACCATTGTTTTAAAGGGAATGCAAGAGTAGTAAATTGTTCCCGTGACCAGCCGCCATTTCATCCATCCAGTGTTAATGTAAATCTATCTATGAACGCGCTAATGGCTAGTCGCATTTGAAAAAATATTTTTGCTGATAGCCCAGTTCTTGAGGAAGGTTATAACCTCCTCAAGAATTTAACATCACGCTACGACCCTTAGGAGCCGGGCAAAAACTGAAAGAAAAGAACGCTAAGCGAAAACGAAATAATAGCGCGGGCGAGAAATGTGCCTATTATTTTATTATATTGTGCACCATACAAATTATAATAGATCACATTAGTGAAAGAATGATCAAAATTGGTTCATTAGGTTTTGAGAAAATCGCGGACATACATACATACGGGTAAAATACAGAACCTCCTTTTTTGAAGTCGGTAAAAACCTTCAAAATCTAGTCGCAGTCTCATCTCGGCGACAAACAAATGTCAAAAACTTGTCAAAATGTAGGGAAGTTAAAGGTATTTTTGACAGATTGAGACTGAGATCAGACTATGAACGTTCTTAAAATTACGAGAATTGCCCCCCTGATCCCATGATCTTCTTCTTAGCCATCCCATGATAATACCTGATTAATCTGATATGAGACAACTTACCGTAGGTTTCCCCTCCTCCCGCCTCTGCTCTGCCCAAGCCAGTTTATCTAATAAATCTCTATTATTTGGTTCGACGTGCGCCGCGTAACGAAGATTTTGTAATGAATACTCATGGCCACAGTACACCTTAGTTTCGTCTGGGAGACTGCCTAGGATCGTCATTGCTCTGAGCATCTGATCAGCAGTGCCTTCAAAGAATTTTCCACAACCACCTAAGAATAAGGTGTCACCTGGAATTGTAATATCAGTTGTTTACAATGAAAAGGCAGAGTTGCTGTTGATTCTCAATGGCTATGAACAGTGAAAGAAAGAAAGAAAAATGCGTTTATTGGCATTACGGCAAAATAAATACACCTTAAAACTATAAAACAAAGATTATAATGGCAAATTAAGTACAGTCACGTCTAAAAGTATATACAGGATGGTCCAAAAGTCGTGGATCAAACGAAATAGGGAGATGAAGGAGGTCATTTCCAACAAAAAATCTTTCTACAGCATGGTCATAATTCAATTGCCCTAAAAGTTATGAATATTTGTGTATACCGAGTTCTTGTACAATTAGACGAATTTAAAAAAAAATGTGATATAAAACAATAAAACAAACGGTGTTGTATTACTACTAGGTAATGTATCAGCACTACAAAGTTCTATTAGGGCTCTGAGTATCAAATTTCAAGAGCAATTTATTTTTTTCCAAAAATTTTGTAACATTACCAAAAATTATTTCTCATTTTAAAAGTGTTGGAAATGACGTCCTTTATCCCCCTACTTCGTTTGATCCACGACTTTTGGACCACCCTGTATACACTTGGCAATTTTCAATTGCGATTTTTTCGTGAAATAATGAATGCAACGTTGAAATACGACACTTAACATAAACCTATGGGTTCGAAAATACTATTTTCGTAATAACATAAAATTTCATTCAAAAATAAAGGAGAAAATCGCCTTTGAATAAAGCCAAGTGTATACATAGTTTTAGACGTGACTGTACCTAATAAAAGCCGAGTTTGGAATTTGGCGCTGTGAAACCCCCGTGCCTTGGGAAGCACGCCTGACGTCTCTCCGATTGTGTCGAATTGCCGGGATTGCGTCCCGTCCCATTGGACTATGAGAGTGAGGGAAGAGAGAGTGCACCTGTGTCTGCGCTGTGCGCACACACTTGTGCACTATAATATCTGCCGCGCCGAAGGCTAGTCTCGTTGAGATAGGCCGCCCTGGCCGGAATACGGTCTGGAGGACTATTAGTATTAAGAGCTGAGTAGAGATATTGACTAATTAAAAAAAAAACCATATCCTAGCTTGGCAGGCCGGCCAGACGTTCGGCCGCTAAATTACTCGAGTTGAAACTTTAGCGCCGATGGCCGCTTCTGGTGCTGCGCCACAGGAACAGCTGCTTCGCCCTTGCGTGTACGCGAATAACTACAGAGAAAAATGTTAATTTTACCTGTAAACACTACAGGCTGTGAGCCTTCCTCGGGCGTTGTCACAAAGTAACACATATGACCTTTAGTGTGGCAGGGAGTGAACAGGCAATGGACTAACAAGTTCCCGACATGGAACATAGTATTGTGGTCCACTTTCTTTGTTAAAGCTCCAATGCGGTCATCTGCTCCGTAGACTTCGAGGCCTTCTACATGCTTAACTAGGGCTTCATTGCCGCCAGCGTGATCCCTGGAAGATAAACGATACTTTATAGGTAGGTAATTAGTTAAGTATCTGTTGTTTTGGGGTCCAATGGTAAAAATTTTGTAATTGTTATATAAGGCTACTTTCGGTTTGGCTTCCAACAGATAAAGGTAGAAATTATATGTGACTGTATGAGTACATTTAATTAAATACAGCGTGTATCAGAATGGTGCTTAAATTAGGTGTGAACGGTCAATGATTAACTATGAATATATTATGTAGGTATCTCTTTTACTTGTACGAGACTTTCAATCTTTTGTATGTTAAGGATGTGTTACAGATCTGTTGTATAAGTTTGGGAGTACAAAATAAATCCAAACTCACCAGTGATGATGGGTGGTCAAAACTGTAGTGAGTTTGACATTTTGATTACTGACAGCTTGTATCACCGAGTCGGGCTCAACCGGGTCTACAACAGCGGCCTCATTTGTGGCTTTATCCACAAGCAGGTACATGTAGTTATCCTGAAGTGCTGGCAGTATCTGCACATCCATGGTTGGGTATTTATGATATTCGGTATGGCTGTGTGCCCCTCGCTGGTTTTGAGCTAGTACTGAAACATTTTTGAATTGAAAACTTCTTTAGCGGCGTTGTACGCTTTTTTTGTAATAGGTAAAAAATGTTAAACTCGCGTCAGGACACGTGACATTGATCGAAAATTCGTAAGACGGATGGAGAGTAGACAGCCGGCACGGCGTATGAGAGGAAGTATCCCCCTCTCTTTCTACGGCGCGGCGAAGATGTATGCCTGCTGAGCAGGCATACATCTTCGCCGCGCCGTAGAAATAGAGAAACATGAAGCACGAAACAGCAGGGCCTGCTGTTTCGTTTAGGCGGCGCAGGGCGCTTGCGCGAATGTTCGTGTGTGTTTATGTTACAGCGTGCCACGCGCATCCATGGATGGTGACAGCTGATGGCTCGATCGTCTGTGTAGTGGCCACATTGCTGTGTATTCGTAAAATTATTATAAAACAAAAAAATAGCTACTTCGTTGTCATGTTTGTGTATGATAGTGCAATAAATAAATATTGTATTCTACCACATAAATGATGGTACTTTTATACTGATAATTAAAGCAATTCGTGCAAAATTATTCCCTAACCATTCCAAAATATCAAAAATGCACAACGTTAATATTCAAGTTTTCTTTTCTGCCGGCACTCCCGGAGTGCAACCCGTCTTTTTTTTTCATTAAATTTCGCTTATTAACTTATGTTGCAGGGTACTAATTTTCTATTTAGGTTTGCGGAATGCGACAAGCTCCTCAAACTTGGAATCAACATTCAAAGTCGTGGTCCTGCTGAACGAGAGCGCGAATGTTATCATCGTTGATTTCTCGGTAAATACAAATGTTTCGTTTTGTTTTTTTTTAAGAAATGAATCACATAAGGGTACTAATAATTTCTATACTTAGAATAGCTGTAGCGTGCCCCCTTTTTTGGCACAGGTAAGTATGTAAAAAATAAATTGCCATGTGATGTGAGAGCAGTTCATAGACATTTACATAGAGAGGGAAGCCACATGTGCAGAGAGTATTATTGCCAAATGTCAGGATCTTCAACATAGTTTTATGGTATTCTGATGTGAGTTTTGAACTTTTCAACTATTTATTTATCCTGTATAAATAAATGTTTCAATGGTGAGCCATTGTTGTTCAATTTTTTACTATACTCCATAGATTTAGGTAGTTAAATAAAGGTAAACAATAATTAATTTTATAATAAATTAATAACGTTGCTAAATTGAAGAGTACAACTGTGACGTAGCATGACAACTGAATAGACTAGTGTTATGTTTAGTTGGTTAACTAAGTCACATGGTCTTTTTGGTTACCTTTTATTTAACTACCTAAACCTAAGGAGTATAGGAGTGATATATTCCCCGCAGCAGAGTGCAACATGCAGCATGCAGATAATACATTTTAAAACTTGAAAAACAATGGCTCTACATTCAAACATTTATATACATATACAGGTAAACAAGATAACACTATGAAAAATAATGATATTCTGTTCAATGGGTTATCTTTATAACAAGCTTTCTATGATAACAACTACTTATTGGTTTTCATTTATGACTTTTCTACTAGAAGGTTCAATTGAATTAATTACTACTTTTTCGCCGTTTCAATTTGTCCATTTTCTTCATCCCTGCAGCCTCAATAAAACAAGACGTAAAAATAATGAAAAGTTTGAAAAACGTGATTTTCATATCCTGCCAAAGTGCCAACAGTATTTTTTTTAAAGGTTTTAATTCCCATATTGTTATAAGTGGACAGGATTTACAAATAAACAGTTTTACATTAAAAATTATATTGTCATCCATAAGATAAAAAAGTAGACAGAGAATAGGTTAAGAAATAATACCATTATCAGAGATTATAAATCGATGAATAATAAAATACCTTGGAAATAAAACTTCGTGATTTGCTGTGATATGCTGTTCGGCAAGGAATTTACAAACCTGGCTAGCATCTTGTTAATTTATCAAGTAAATTTGTTAAATATAGCGTATCTTGTTTATTATATGTTTTTTTTTTAATAAAAATTGATAACATGGAAAAACAAAATACCTTATATCAGTCAGCTGGTGTTGACAGCTTGCTTTTTTTTTTGCAGACTGAAAAAAAAGAAAACGCAGTTGGCGTTGGGATAGGGCTGCCATCACATAAATTGTCGACACCCTCCGCTAGGAGTATATGTGTTCTGTGCACCGGTCACCGGACAAACACTTCAACAACAACAACCCCGGAAAGGATGACATTGGCGCCGATTCCCTTGTTTACAAACTAAACTAAATTTAAGTTCAGTGCATCTTATTCTTTCTATTTCAAGGGACAGAAAGGGACAGAAGATAAATATTAGTTTAGTCCTGTCAAATTAGTCAGCGCCTGACATTTTAGTAGCCAATTTTTTAATCACGTCTAAATTGTCTATGGAGTATCTTGATTTGACTTGATTTCTGTCCTTTTCTTAATGAAATAGAAAGAAAAAGATGCACTGAACTTATTTAGTTTAGTTTGTGAACAAGGGAATCGGCACCATTATGTTTTTGTCCCGGACACCACTGAAAAATATTGAAAGAAAGAAACAGATTAATCGGCATCGGCCGAATAAACGCAATATCGAAAGTGGTGTCAACTCGCGAAATATTCGCGTAAAGCACTTGCCTGCCCTGCCTGTTTGGGTATATACATTATTATGTGAATCTATGCTGCCTGTACCTGGGTGCGTGCGACTGAGTGAATGCGCGGTGCATTGTAGTGCAAGCTGTTACGGCCTGGCCACGACCTCGCCACTATCAGCGGCAGCTTAGCGCGGGGCAACGAGCGATAAAAACAAATATACCAAAATGTATGAATCATGCCACGACGCACCGCTGGCAGCGTGAACGCTAGACAGAAGAAACCGCGCCACTCACCGCGCCGCTAAGCCAAAATCCGTGGCCGGGCGGTTACGCCGCGCTAAAGTAGCCATGGATACGGTATTCGATTAGGAATGAATTGTTCGTTTTTATCTTTCGGCTAATCATCCTGACATACAAAGTGTCTATTTTTTAAAACCCTATCTGAATTACCACCAAATACCCTCGAACTTGGACAAATCCAGGGAAACTCGGATGGATGGCAGCCCAGCATTCGAAGATAAAAATGGTTTTATTTGAATTATTTTTCAGATTTATGAATAGAAGAGTTTCGGTCCGCTGATCGGCGAACAAACAATAGAAAATCAATTGTGTCTCATAAGCGGAGCTTGACGATTAAAAATTCAATAGGGGCAGGATTCCACAAAGCAGGCGGAAAGTAAATTAAAAACAAATGGTGGCAACATTACATCATCTGCGTCACTGTCATCCCTTCCATCATTTTTTGTCATGCTGCTAATGTCAAAATTTGACGTGTTTGTGACAAACTTTCATCGGCATGTGGATTTATTTACAACAGTTTTCTAGCGTTTTATAGTGAATGAGTTGGTGAAACCTTAAATAAATATACGCAAGATGAAGAGTAAACCTGTTAAACATAAGACAACAAATACTTTCCGTGTAAGTCCTAAAATAGATTGATATTTTGATGTTTTAGGTTAAGTGCGAGTTTTGTATAAAAATTGTTCTTATTTATTGTAATTTATTCGCTCTGTATCAATATTTTGCTGAAAATAGTTTGTGAGAATGTCTATAAATTGTTTATAATTACTTCAATCATTATTTTCTTGGTCCTTTCTCACTTGAAAAAAAAAACTTAAGTAACTATTAATAAGTAAGTAAGAACATCACATTCAAAAATGATAGCAGCTACACTGCTTAAACATAAATAAAATAATTAATATCTATTGAATCCTAGCCTAAATAATGTCTGTCGTGTCAACCTCCTGCCTTTGTCCCAGACTTAAATAAAAAATCATGCGATCTATTTAATAACATATTAGGTAATAGGTAATCTGGGCTGGTATCTGCAACTCCACGTCTATGCGCGTATTTTATGTACGGGTGGGAAAATCGATAATTCGATCCACTGCTGCTCCTCAAGGAAGGCCAGCAACACCTTGATGTTACTGACCATCTCTCGTAGGGTACCTGGGTTACCGAAGTACTTTGCCCTGTGCATGGCGACCACCGGGCAGTTTAGAAGCACATGTGCCGCTGTCTCTACTATGTACTATATTTTATCAGATTTTATTAATTATGTTGAGGTTGATTTTGGACCATAAGTTTAGTTTTGCTTAATTTTTACACAAAGGTCCTTCACTAAGTTTGTTTTTTCAGTTTGTACCTTTTGCTGAACGAATTAATGCTATTGACATCCGCCATGCTGCTCTATATCACATTGAGCATGCATATGCACAGCAGCCCGGAGAGAATGAAACCCATTTCTTTGTGGCACTACAAAAATGGCACGTGCTCAATTTGACAGATAACTTTAAAAAGTTCAGGAAGGAAGTCTTTGGTATTATAACCGTGCCACAGCTTGTTCACAAGAAAGATGAAGTGGTTGAGGTGTTGGAGAAATATTTGAATCTAGAGGACCAGCTGTGTTTACAACCATTGCTGGAGTAAGTTTGATTATTTGGAATTATTGAATAATATTCACAGAATTGGAACCACAGATATAAATAGATAGACCTAGATAACGCAAGTATTATGATCTGTATGAAAACCAAGCATGCCATTTTTTGACTACCTACTATGACTTCACAAGCACTATTTACTGATAGGAAAATCAAATCGATTCAAAGACGCCGCCGCGTGTGGCACTCGTCTCGCCCCATCCCCGGGGCCTACTGCCAGCGCTCACGCTCACCCAGCTAGCAGTACTCGGGCAGGACTGCACGCAAAAGTGGTGGCTTACGATTTTTGTATGTAAGCTGGGCACGCGAAGTAGTTGCTCTTGCGTTATCTAGGTGTATCTATATCTGTGATTGGAACATTCTGGAGTGTGTTATTTTTATTGTAAACACCGATAAGTGTAATAAACATAAGCCTTAGCATTAATGAATAATCTCTGTGCTCAGTACTGAATGATTAACCCGTTTAAAGATTGCCTACTAGAAGCTGTTTGCATTTAAGCGCTCAGTTGTTTTCACTTTGATTATATTTTTTATTGTTGTTTCAAGCCTATTTTTTTTTTAAATGAACCTGCACTTGTTCATTCAACATTTGTCAGATTAAAGCCTTATTTTTATGTGCTAACAGTTTTTCAATCAATCAATCAACTCAGCCTATTGCATTCCACTGCTGGGCATAGGTCTTATGAACAGTTCTTTTGGACTAATAATTAAATTCTCTTTCAGAATTTTAGTATCAGTAGCAAAAGATCTAAGAGAGGACTTCTACCCACACTTCCCAAGGTTTCTGGACATCCTCATAAAACTGCTAAATACCAAGGATGCAGAAAGACTAGAATGGACCTTAGTCTGTCTAGCGTTTTTGTTCAAAGTCCTTAAACCATACCTAAAGAAAGATATTGCTGTTGTTCTAAAGAGGATTATACCTTTACTAAGTGAATCTCAGCCACAGTATATAAATAATTTTGCAGCTGAAAGCTTTGCGTTTGTTGCCAGAGATATAAGGGATAAGAAAAAGTTTGTCAGTCTCGTGCTTAACTATTTGCACACTAATGATGATGTAAGTACATATAATATGTCAAATAAATACATAGTATCACATAATCAGCCTATAACTTTCCCAATGCTGGGACACACGCCTCCTCTCTGTGACAGGGAGTGAGCTGTAATACAAACAAATACATAATGTCATAGTGTCGCACATTCATGTAATTATTTAAATGTCTTTTCCAGGCAATCACTGGCTGTGGTCATCTCATATTTGAAATACTGAGAGGTGTTACAGGTAAATTCCACAGCTGCATAGAAACATTCCTGCCTCTTCTTCTTCAATATCTAAAAGAAAATAAAGAGCACCAAGAAGTACTGTTCAAAGTGCTGACACAAACAATAGAGGACAGTCTACAAAGTATTTCACACAAAGAGTATGGAGTCTTTTGGGCCAGTATCATAAAGTTTACTGAAGAAATCTTGAAAGAGGATGATGAAAAAAGTAAAGGGCTAGAATATATCCTCAGACTTGCTGGTCAAGTCATAGAACACCAGCAAGGGAAGTACCTAACAAACCCTCCACAGTTTGTGCTCCTGTTGATAAAAGTTATATGTGAACAGTCTTCAGAAAGTGTCCTAGAAGTTTGTGCACAGATTGGTGCCGTGCTACTCCTCTCGCCAAACGTGTCCTTGTCTCAAGAACATGCTGGTATTATCATTAAAGTTCTACTCCCGCTACCATTCCCAAATATACTCATCAACTTTGTGCAGAATGTCATTGAGTACTCACAATTTGATATGCACATACTTCCTCCGTTCATCAAGTTTGTTATACAATCTAATTTTGATAATGATGCTTTGGGTACACTGACTAAAATATGCCTGAAGAAATCACCTTTGTCTATGAATGGCATAAAGTTATTTGATTGGGTGAAATATCCCTTAGACTTTGGCAAGAATCTGCCGAACTTTATGGAGCATTTCAAAAATGTTTTGTCTGTAGACATAAAAAAATATGTTGAGAACCCAGTTAAACTTACAAATGTTTTATTCTGCTTGCCGCATGTAGAGAAAATCGATGTTGGCTACTGTGTGAAAATGTTAGGACAGCTGATATCGAAACTGTTGGATATATTAAAAAGTTATAACTTGGAGAATCAGCCTAAAGAGAACAAATTCCACTGTGACACAACTGCACTATCTAGATGTTCTAGGAAGGTTTTGTTCATGTTATCATTGGCACTTGAAAGTGCTATTCACATATCCAGTTGTAAGAAGCTGAAGGCGATTTGTGATATTGATACATTGTTGCCTGCGATCCTGCCGTTTGCTGCAGATCCTAATTACCTCTGCTCACTGCATCTTCTTGACCTGTATTTGACGGCTTATGAACAGGAGCAGGGACTGACCTATCCATATTTATCGCTAGTTGATTCGTATCTGAAAACGAATGTGTCTTCGCCTTTTCATGTGGTAAGAATTTCATACAAGTTTTCTACCTTACATCACACAGATCAATATGCCATAAAATATTTTATTAATGTAAAATATTTGTTTTCAGGTTCGTCTACTGACGACCCACGTTTACAAGTTATTCGAAAATGTAGAGGAACTGAATAAAACAGTGGAAGTGGGGGGTACTGTTGAGAAATTTTCAATCTTCAGCATATGTTACTCAGTGGAGTCCATCAAACCATCTATACAGGAGTACAGAGCTCAGTTGAACATGCTGCAGAAGATGACCTTTAATACAAGTCAGTATGCCCTGGCTAAGGATACTGACTTCCACCTCTTTGCATTAAATTACATGTTAGGTGTTTTGTACGTCAATTTCAAGCTGCTGTGGGAACCCGTGACTGAATTTATTGCGGGTTACGGGAATTCCCTAAGTGTTGACGATTTTTGGCCCACTTTTCATGAAGCTCTTGAATCCTCATTTGTAAACGCAAAGAAAAATCTTAAACAGTTTCATTTCGATGATGAAATCGACACAAATTTCGAGATTCTTCAAAAATTATACTCTGATTACAATAGCATATCTGAGAGACCTGATTTATATAATTATAGGAACTTGATTCTGAAGGTTATGACGAATTGTATTCAAGTTTGCGAAGCGAGGAATCGCGATGTCGTTGTCTTGTTCTTGAATTTCATTGAAGAAGAATACAGAAGGAATGATAGCATGAATGCTCTAAAAATTGACATGGAAGTACGAGAGAATAAAATGGAAATCGATGAAGAAAAACCTGAAGAAAGTACAGAGAATATTGAGGAAATAATTGAAGAAATAGACGATGCAAAAGAAACTGTTTCTGGAAAGATAGTATTTAAAACTCTCATTAATATTATGCAAGTTCTATCTCAGTTTAAGAACCCAAGAGCTTTGCATAAAGAGCCAGTTTTTTGGGAACTTTACATGGAATTTTTGAAGCACAAAAACCCAGGACTTCAAAAATATGCTTTAGATTGTGTTCTAAACTATAAGAACAAAAATGTTACACAATATAAAAGCAATTTGTGCAACTTAGTAGATGAAAAGAAATTCAAAGATGAACTGACTCTGTTCAAAATAACTGAAGATGCCAAAAACATTCAGCCTGAGGACAGAGAACATGTAGTGCCAATAGTATTAAGAATACTTTATGGTAAAATGACGTCGAAACTCGTAGCGGAGAAGAAAGGTGGTGGTCAGAACCGACGGTCGCTTGTAATGAGATATCTGGCCGGTTGTAATGAGAACGAGATTAAAATGTTCATTGAAATGGCATTCTCGTACTACAAACAGTATTTAGGTATGAAACCTCGGGAAATATTTGAAAAAATAGCGTCTGACGTAGATTTAAAATCTGTCACCAGTCCTGGAAAACTTCACAGTGTTTTAAATCTGTTTGAAGTTGTCCGTGAATATTTTGGAGGATGTATGAATGAAGAGGTGTTGTCTCAGCTCTTTAACATATATTTCGCTATCTGTTCTACCATAGCAGTTGTTCTAAGTCAAGGAGAAAAGGTGCATGTTGGATATGTAAAGGTTATGAAAAACCTTCGCACGCTTGCTTTGGGTACAACAAGGAAGCTCTTTGAACAATTTACCAAATATCCTTGGAATAAAGACCAGTTGTTTGTTATGTATGAGACATTGATTTGGCCATTGATGCCAAAGTTACATATTGAAGGTATTCATAGTCCAACAGCACTGTTAAGACTTCTAAATGCGTGGTGTCAGAATCCCCGATACTACATTCTACTAATCACTTGCTCAGAAAAAGATTCTATTAGTCCATTCCCAGCTATTTTCAAACTTCTGCTAGCTCCTAAAACAAGTCCTGGTGTGGTCAATATGATATTAGATATGATCGAAAAATTAATAACTCTAACTGAAGACGAAGAAGATAAAGAAATTCCTAGAATAGAATCTTTCAATGTTTTACCAGTTGAGGCTCCTCAAAATGTAACCGGTATCAATTTCGGAAGCAAAATTCTGGTACCGCACATACCAAGCATATTGGAAGTGATGAAAAGACGAATAGCAAATTCTGCAAAATCGAACACTGTGAACAAGAGAGATTTGCTGATTCTCTCAAGAATCACAGAATTGGTAGCGTCACCAGAGCTATGTGACGAATTACTGAATTTGTTACTGCCGATACTAGTAAAGAAAGTATGTATGAACATGGCGGAAGAAAATATGGAACATGCTGTGAACACAATTATAAATTTACTAGGACACAGCACAAATCCTCAAGTATACATAAAGAATATAGCCGTTTTGTTCAACAAAGTTGGTCCTGTAGAGGTTAGGAAACTGCTGATGAAATTACTTACGTCGATAGCTGAAAGTGCACCTAAGAATAAAGATATACTTACTAGAATCGCTAACATGGTAGCAGAAATGAATGCTTTCAACAAGAGATGGATCGAACAGCCAGATTTTGACCGAAGAATAGACGCGTACAAAGAAATATATCAGTTGCTAGAAAAGGAAGAAATTGATGTAGACCTTGCAATACTTATTGTCAACAATTGCTTCTACTTCATTCGTACTGAGAAAGATATTGGTCTGCGTGACAGCGCTGGCCTGTGTTTGAAACGGATTTTGCCAAAACTTCTAATGAAATACAGATCAACACCTGATGGCCAATTCTTAGTAAGGGATACTGTCCTATCGCTAATTTCCACTGGTATAAGAGATACCAAAAACGAATTGTTGAGAAATGAATGCATCAACTTACTAGGAGAATTGGCCAGAGAATGCCCTGATGCAGACGTAGTCATATCGGATTTAGCTCATTTCATTAATAAAGAAGATAGAGAAGTAGATTTCTTTGATAACATGTGCCATCTTCAAATGCACAGGCGTGTGAGAGCGCTGCTGAAATTCTGCAAAGTTGCCAGAAAAATGACGAAATGTCCCACTCCTAGGACTTTAACTAACTTTATTTTACCATTAGCATCTATGTATATTTGTGATGATAAATATACAGATAAAAACACCTTGATAGACGCGTGTATAGAGGTCGTATCTACTTGCTGCAGATTGCTGCCATGGTACCATTACGAAGTTATACTCAAACTTTATTTGAATAAAATGCGACATTCTTCCGAACACCAAAAACAGTTGACTCGAATATTGGTTGGAATTATTGACGCTTTCCATTTTGATTTCTCAAAAGTTAAGAATATTGAACTGCCGAAAGCACTGATCACAAATGTGCATAAGTTTAAAATGGCTAAGGCAAGTTCGGAGAACAAAGAAAATATAGAAAAAACAAAAGAGATAGAAGAGGATGGTGATAAGGATATGGATGGTGAATCAGAAATAAAAGAAAATTTAGATTTAGATGAAGAGAGTGAACTTAAAGCAGCAGATGACGAAGCAGCGGATGAAGAACCAAGTAAAGAGATAACCAACGTACCAGCGTTTGAGAGAATAACGAACGTGTCACCATCTGTAGCTAAAAGAATTATCAAATCCTTGTCGGCTGGATTGTTACCACAATTAAATCGGTAAGTCAAATTGTTGCCATGATATATTGGTAAATCTATATCTATATGTCGGATCAGGAGTAGGTTATTGGCATCTAGTTATCATCAGGCATATTTGATTAATTATTGTGGGCATACTGTGGGTAGTGTTGGTTATTGCGCAATAGAAAAACCGTTTGCAGTTCAAATCAAATTATAATATCACGAACAAATTAATCACACTAGCAAATCACACATTGTAGGTACACGACACAACTAGATACACAGTAAAATAATTATGTACAGTAACAAAGTAATTGCGAACAAATCGTAGGATCGATTACTGTTCGTATAGTGACAGAGCCACCCAAGTAAACCGACAGGTTTGTCGGGAGCTAGTGCTCTGTCAGGAGTCGAGTCCGAACACCGACTGACTCTCACTAACTGTCACTGACTGTGACCGACTGTCACTGACTGTTATTGACTGTCTAGCACAAACGAGTGCGCTCAGTTATAAAGGTTTGTCCCCACCACGCACTCGCCCCACAACAACTCTGTCCAAATGGCGTACGGAAATACGTCATCGTGTTTACTTGATACAAAATATTAAAATGTGCTAAATCAAATAGATTCACATTATAACTCGCATTATAAATCGAATAATACAACAAGAATAACTGTCTCAAATAAACAATAGTGATTTCACAAAGTAAATCGTTTTAAAATCAAAGTAACATGTCATCAATTGGTTTGAACAAAACCATCGGTTACAATTATCAAAATAAGTTGCTAAAATCAATTAGCGTGTACACTGAGTACTCAATAAATTATGTTCCAATTTATTACACAATAATGGATAGTAAAATCTCTTAAATTAATAATAAGAAAACAAATCATAACAAATTGTGTTGACTACCCACAAATGTAGTCGACAACCGTCTCCGACATATATATGAAAAGAAAACGTTCATATGTATTTTATTTATTTCTCTAGTGCCATCGGAAAAATGACGGAACACGAAGAGTCCCATAAGGTGAATCGTCGTAAAACCGGTTTCGATCGTCAGCAAGAGGACATGCTTCGGGTACCGATAGCTTTGGCGCTCGTCAAATTGTTGCAGAGATTGCCTGGCGATCTGCTTAAACATCAGCTGCCTGGGTAAGTTCATATGAAAATTTATATTTTATATCATTCGGGAATACGATATTTGAGGCACCTTAAATATGGTGATCCCAGTCTGCTCTAAACTTACATTCACTTTTAATTTTTCCGAATATCAATAAAGTCTTTCGTAAATTTGATTTATCTCAACTATTATTTACGTTGTCTATTTTTTTTCTCTTTTAGAATCATCATAAAACTCACCTCGTTCCTAAAATCACCTCTAAAGCAAGTTAGGATAACTGCGCGTGATATTGTTAAGAAGATCATGCTGACTGTTGGAACCTCGTACTTAGGAGTTCTACTGGAACACTTGACTTTGTTGCTAACCAGAGGATACCAAGTTCACGTCTTAGTCGCCACAATACATACAGTTCTAGACGCTTTGAAAGCGGAATTTAAACCTGGAGATTTGAACGAAAATCTTGATTACATACTAGATGTTTGCACTAACGATCTTTTTGGAGCATTGTCAGAAGAGAAAGAAGTCGACAAACTACACTATAAGACACCAGAAGCAAAACCCAGCAAGAAAAGTTACGTAACACTTATGATAGTGTCTCAAAACATAACTGAACAGTGTCTGATAAATCTTATTATACCTTTCAAAGACGTTCTCCAAAAGCATCATTCGAAGAAGATTGTATTGAAAGTTCAGGAAGCTCTAATGCACATTACAAGTGGATTAGTCACTAATAAGTTTATAGATATCGAATCTCTATTCATATTCTTACACGGAGTTGCCTCTGAGAGCATACCAGAATTCGTATTAGGTGCTCCAAAGAGACAAATAACTGAAAAGCAAAGAGAGAAAATGCTTAGAGCGAAACCAGATTGCTTCCTAATTGCTGAAACGCCGAAACGTAACAAGGAATCCCAAGCTAAACATGTTAAAACTTCCGGGAAAGCCAATGCTCACGTTTTGGTTGAATTCAGTTTGAATATTCTGTACGTGATCCTCAAAAGAGAGAAAGTGCCAAGAATGGATTGTCGAGCGTTTGTAGACCCTCTTATACCTTTACTAGTTGATGCGTTGAAAAGTGACCATGTAAAGGTGTCAACTGTTGCGATGAAGTGTATAGCTACTTTGTGGACGATCAGAGTAAGCACGCCAACGTTAGAAGAAATGGTTCAAGATATTGTGAAGACGATATTCTTGACATTGCATAAGTATGCAACGTTTGAAATTAGTAAACAAAATGATAACTTCCATTTAGTTAGGACTGCTTTTAAGGTAAGATTTTTTTTTTTGATAACTTTCATTCCTGGTAATATTCTGCTGTCAATTCTTAGTTTCGAGTTGCTATTTAGTTAACCTAGAAAATACATACCTGGGATATAACAACAGACTGAAAACTGGTGATCAATCATTTATAATCTAATACACCAAATTATGACTGATATCTATTTTGTGTTTACAGGCGGTAACAGTACTGGTGCGCAACGTTAAATATTATAAACTAGAGGCAGATCAACTAAAAACCCTCCTGTTATATGCAGAAGAAGACTGCCAAAATGACGAGAAGCAATCCAACTCGTTCGCTTTGTTGAAAGCTATATTAGAAGCTAGATTAGTATCCGATGAACTGCACGAAGTTATGGAGAAAGTATCCAAGATATGTATACTGAGCGAATCGGCTAGATCTCGGTAAGTAACTTTTGATATCCTTTAAGTTTATTACAATAAAGAGTGTTCTATAACCACAGATATAGATACACCTAGATAACGCAAGAGCAACTACAGTACCCGGCGATAAATATTGCACATCGACCTTTGGAAGGAAACAATCGGCTAATTTCGGCTTCGTAGTGCGTTATCTATGTCGCACACTACCTATGTGACGTTAACTGACGTTTTGTCAGTCGTTGTTCAAGTGCGATAGAGTGCGGTCGCGTCCAGTTCAAAATATATATCTAGAGTTGTTAACACCCCCAAATTTAAATAATTTAAAGTTGTACTATGGCATCTTTAGGAAAAATAGGGGAACCTTTTTATTTTACCCCAACCTAAAGCAATCATAGAAAAATTTGTGTATTTTATACAAAGAATAAAAAGAATTATCAAAAGAAGCAAATCATAATTGTTTTAACAGCTCCTAATAGATACCGGACTGTTTGTATTTCGTGCGACAGAGATAACGCTCTACGAAGCCGAAATTAGCCGATTGTCTCTTTCCAAAGATCGATGTGCAATATTTATCGCCGGGTACTGTACTTCGCGTGCCAAAAATCGCACCAGCTTACGTTCGAAAATCGTAAGCCGCCACTTTCGCGCTCAGTCCTGCGTACTGCTGGCTGGGTGAGCGTGAGCGAGAGCGCGAGCTTGTGACGTCATAGTAGGTAGTCAAAAAAGTGGCACGCTTAGTTCTCATACAGTTCGTGATACTTGCGTTATCTAGGTCTATCTATATCTGTGTCTATAACCTTGTTATTCCTCAGGGTTCAATTCTAGGACCTTTTTTGTTTTATCTCACTATATATTTTTTCAATTGGGAAATATAGGATTCAAGAAGTACATATATTTCGAAATGATGAAGTGACTATAAATTTAGGTAATTCTTTCAGAGAGGAAGCTCGAGTTATATTCGTCAACTACTTAACGCACTATTCTCCTGGCAAACGGCTGGAGAAGTACATCGACTTCTTCGTGTCACAGCTCAACTACGAACTGCAGCACGGTAGAGAGTCTTCACTTAAGTTCTTAGAGATGATCATTAATAAGTTACTTGTGGTAAGTCATTTGAGTTTTGTATATTTCTTGTCTGTTCTAGAATTATTGTTTGCATAACATTATGAAACTGTAATTGAAATATCATCAATGTAAAATTGAGTTTATAAAATTAACATCGGCATCGGTTTTATTGTCAAATGAGGTGATTTAAAATTAAAATTTGGGGTTTGTATGTAAGTGGCACAACACATACATTTGGTTTACATTTTCATCACATACTTTTTGGTAATAGACCATATTTACCAAATCTCAAGCATACTTTTCTGATATTCTAGGCACAACTATCAAAGCACGGAGCCCACCTCATGCTCGCACTGGGCGCGAGCATGCTCAATGACAGCGCGCCTGAGTGCCGCTCTTCCGCCGCTAGCTGCATAGAGGCCATGTTGAAGAGGTTCCCTCTGCAGGAGAGGAACAAACTCTTTGATCTGGTGATGACGTTCTTCCAGGATAATCAAGTAAGCGTAAATTTTTTAGTACTTTTTTTTATTTTTATTTGGACAATGACGTGTCGTGTCTGTGCATAACGTAAGGTTTATTTTTTACAAAAGAAATGCAGGTGTTTTTATAAGGCTCATGTTATACACAGACCGTATAACGTATGTCTTTTAAAATACACCTTTTAATATTTCAAAATAATGCAAGTAGACCATAGGCAACATCTTTGTATGAGACAAAAATCGGCTGTTGATCAACCAGAATGTGCTCTGTTTTATTGATACTTAGAATCGCTTCCTACATAATACCAACTTACTAAGTTTTTACTTATTACTTAGTTTTTACTTAAACCATTGTTTCCATCTCCACAGCCAGTTCACTTCGAACTAGCGGCGCAACTGAGCACACGCTTCGTAAACGTAGAACAAGACGACTTCAAGAATCGACTCACCACTGTCCTTTCACTAGTCAATGGCAAAATCCTTTTACTTAGCAACGACATCACTGAAGGCAGATTCGTCAAAATAAAACTGGACCAATCAGAGGAAAAGACCGATGAAGACAAACAGAAAGAAAAAGACCACAGTTTAATACAGATATTAAACCTTATAGAAAAAATAACGATCCATTGCGCGTCTTCTTTGACGAATAAGAAGTTCGTGAATGAGTTTGACGAGATAGCGCAGCAATGTAAAGCGTTGCTTGCCTACCCTCATTCGTGGGTGAGATTGAAATCCGCTAAGATACTGGGGCAGTTGTTATCAGTCGTTGATGCTGAAGAGTTGGATGGTATTGTAAAGAAGAAGGTAGAGAGTGATAGAGGATTTATTTATGATGACACGGAGGATGTTTTGAGGAGTCTTGTGCTGGATTTGTGTGCGCAGTACACCACTGGAGCTTCGAAGGAAATGGTTGAACAGGTGAGCCGTCTAGCTGTTTTAGATATTAGCGACAACAAGGGTTTCAAAAGACTCAACCGAGTGTTATAAGCAGTGATCGGAATAGGTAAAACTATTTAGGTTCATTGACCTCAAACGTTGATGTTAATATGGATATTCCACGGGATTCCGACTGATACTACGGGATTTTATTGAATTTCATTCTTTTTGTCAATATGTATAAAAATCCTTAATCCCGTCCTTCTTATATTTACCCGTCAGAAAGGAAGTGTAATCTTTCATTAGTACCGAAGGCGAGAATAGTTTCTTATGATTATATAAGTAGTAATACTTAAAAACCAAATCCCGGGACTCAGGGAATATCCATATTAATCTAACCTATGGCAAGTACATAAAACAGCTCTACCTATTCCGATCTCTGGTTATAAGAGATGGGAGTGGGAAAATTTGATTGATCTGTCAATAATCGTAAGACATTATTGATATTCGTATATTGTACTATTTATTTCTGTACGGTAAGTACAGTCAGCCAATCTGTTTGTAGATAATTAATGTTATGATTATCAATATTCTACAATTACTGGTTATCACGTCACACTAATATTATAAAGGCGAAAGTTTGTGAGTGTGTGTGTGTGTGTTTATATGTTTGTTACTTCTTCACGCTCAAACGGCTGGACCAATTTTGATAAAATTTTGTATGGAGGTAGCTGACACCCTGGATTAACATATAGGCTACTTTTTATCCCGATATTCCCACGGAATCGACACTTATGCGTGTGAAACCGTGGGGCGCAGCTAGTTATTAATAGGAAATTCTTCAACCACAGCCCTAGTTCATCCTGGGCATAGGCCTCTCTTTTCTTGTGCTAGTCCCCACGCTCCTGTGCCAGCCTCATCCAGGTTTTGCCCGCGATGGCAACAATGTCGTCTGCCCATCTCACCGCCGGAGGACCGACATCGCATCTTCCAATCCTTGGACACCACTCTGTCACAGCCTTACTCCTTCACTATAACATTATTTATTTTAAACATTTTCTTATTTCAATTTGCAGACAACAGCAGTGTTATTCGTAATATTGAAGCTGGTGCACTCGATGTCAAGTTTCAAGGTCGACAAGAAGATTCAGGCAGACGGCGAAGACGCTGAAGGGGGGAGTAGAATGAACATCCGCTGGATCCTGTTCAAACTGAGGAGAGCTATCAACGTTGAAGTAGCTAGAGCACCTAGTAATATGGATATTGTAAGTGATTCAAATTCAAATCCTTTATTGCATTCATGTGTACATTAAGTTGTTACAATATAAATAAGTTCCAACATGAAACCCGGTTAGGGCACGGCAACATAATAATAATTATTATTTTAACATAATAATACTATAGACTATAATAAAATATGTAATTATTTATCTGACTATCATATTATTATTTACTAAATATTTTGTTCTAGATATTCTGTAACCGAGTAAAAGCATTTTTGTGTTAAATATTCTCTTAATTTCCTAAGTAAATTATATTCATAATGTACTTTTTGAGTTTATTTTGGACATTACTGACTTCACCGAAAAACATCATGAGGAAACCTGGACTTATTAGTTAATTAAGTCTGAAATCGCCAACTCGTCTTGTGCAAGCGTGGTGATCAAATCAATGTTCGTGACTTCTCTATATGAGAAGAGGCGTTTGCTCTGCAGTGGGACAAAAATGGGCTTCTTCTTCTTAGCGTGTCGATAGCAATCTAAATGTACTCGGCCCAGAATTCGGCTATTTGTTTGGCGCCATCAGTAGCGTCCATCAGTTCCTGTAACGTGCAGCTGACAGGACACGCAGGGCACGATATTAAGTGTCCCATCGTTTGTGGAACAGCACCACATTTACATTCCAAGGCGGAGTCGTTTATAAATCTCCACCTGAACAGGTTTTCCTTGCTTCGGCCAACCTGGGTCCGGAGTCTGTTTAAAGACTTCCAGGTTACCCAAGGTAACCCATGTCCAGGTGGGAGTTCTTCAGAGGGTGGACTGGTATTAAGGAAATTATATTATATCCTTTTTATTTTCTTGATATCTGTAAAAAGGTTTTCATTATGCTGGTTTTGTTTACATAGTATAAAATAAAATCGCTCCCGCTGTCTGTAAGCTTACATCTTTTAAACTACGCAACGAATTTTAATGCAGTTTTCAGCAATAGATAGAGTTATTCAAGAGGAAGGTTTGTATGTATAATACATGCATATTTTAAAAGAGAAAAGCCGAGAAATTCAAAGATTTGTAATGTGATGTAACAAATATATTTTTGTGCGCTTACATTGCAAACGCTGGCTAAACCTTACCAGATAGATCAAATTAATGTACTACGCAATTGTACATTGTCTTAAAAAGATCGATCAATTGTATATATTTATCTCCTAAGGATAACCCACAGTAAACATTTTTATCTATTACATATTACAAAAAAAAATATGGGTTTTTTACCAAGCCATTTTAAACAATACAGTATTATTCCTTATCCAATTAAATACATTAGATACTCTGTGCTTTTTATGTAGATTAAAATTGCCCTCTACAGCATATCATTAAAATGAATATCGTAGAAGATATCAGGGATTTAAAAAGCAGGGGCAGAGCGGCTGGTGGGGCCGGGGGCGGTACGAAGTTCGCCGGGTCAACTAGTTTCTAATAAGCTGTCTGGATGATAGAAAATGCCGAAATATTCTCTAATATCGGCACTACCCGTAAAGGTCATGCTTTGGAAAAATTTTGGCCAGTCAGTATAATGGTATCGGGTCTGATTACTTAGGGTGCACAGAACACTCATTTAATTTTCGTCACTGTAATGTACGCCATGTGAATTAAAAAAAAATAAGGAACACAAGCACATTAAAAACAAGTTGGGTTGGTTGTTGTGTTTACGCATACTTAATGTATTCGTCAATTCATTAAAAAAAAAAAACATTTATTCAAACTAGGCTGACAAACAGCACTTTTTGTACCACAAAATTACATGAGGCAGTCCCCCAAAACCCTTCACCAGTTCCTAGTGCTTTAAGCTGGGAAGAAGTGGTATTATTCGATATAAAATAATATATGTTTTATTTCCACAGAGAACATCAATATTCACAATGTGGACGCACGTCATTAGCTCCTTAGAAAATGAAGACGTAAATAAAATCCTGGACGTGATTCTCCCGCCAATAGTCCGGGAGCTCTCGACCGGCGACGCGGCCACTCCGGCGACCGTTGCTAAGCAACTGGCTGGAAGACTGGGCAAGAAGTTACGAAGGAAGATAGGGGAGATAGAGTATAGTAAACTCGTTGCGGAGGCACAGATGAAGCTGAATATAAAGAGGGCCGAGAGGAAAAAGGTTTGTATACGTTTTATTTGGTATATTCTGTGTTTAGGTTTCAACCCATTAAGCCCCATTTAGACGATCCAGGTTTCTTGACTGTGGCACACAACAAAATTTAAGTTTATTTAGTGTTTAGTTGGTTCAACTCGCATTGTTGCTTTAACTTATGGTATGCCACAGACAATTAAATTGCATCGTGTAAATCGGGCTTTTTGCTCTCATTAATTCTACGTCAAGGCATTCAAATCATACCCATTTTTTTATCACATTGTACAAAATTGACATAATATCTATTACTCTCGACGAATTATGCAGTTGTATACGTAAGGCGAATAAACGCGTCGTGGTGGTGGACAGACGAAAAGAAGAATAGCACACACAGTATCTACGAAATATCGGGTTTCCAATTTTTTTTTCGGAGAGCTTTCTCCTACAATTTTCGTCTTTTAACATCTTTGGCAAATACACGGGTGGTATTTTTGCAATCAATAGCTTAGGAATATTAATTAATTATGCGTAAAAGAAGCCGCTTATTTACAAAAAAATATATTGATCATGACAGCTAGCTGTCAAATTTTTGGACTTTGGAGCGCAGCGACATCTGAAGTGAGAAAGTGGCAGCTTTTATCCCCATTCGTTATTAAATTTTACTTTGTATTGTTGTGCAATGTCTGCTTGAGGTGCAGTTTTATCTCATGACGAAATCGCGAAAGAAGTAAATTCCTCGAGTCTTCCCTAAATATAAATAAAAACTAAATACATACTAAATACACACATACACACTAAACACACACATACTAAATATATATTATTTTCCAGTTACTCCTACAAGAGAAAGTAAACAATCCAGAGAAGGCAGCCAAGAGGAAACTGCAGCTAAAAGAAAAGAAGAAACAATCCAAGAAGGTGAAAATGGAAATGGTAACTGGCAAGCGACCGCGGCCTAAGAAACGCAAGGCCGAAGACTTTGATATAGAAGACCAATTACTAAAAGACGACGATTAAGTAATGAATCACTACTTTTTGTTAAAATATAGGAAAGTATAAAGCAATAGGGTCTATTGTCGTTTACCATCGGAGTTATGTCATTAGAGGCACTTATTTTCAAATGCTTACGGCATATTCTTGGGGTACCTAATTGAAGACTATACTAGGGCAATTACAAACGCAAAGTTAGAGTCATGAAACCCTTATGGAGCAGTGCTAGTGTTGTGCGTAAGAATTGTTATTGACATAATGATTTTTGACTGTAACTTTGAATTTCTAATGGCCCTAGTATAGTGATGTAACCTGTTTTTATTACGGTTTCAATAAATAATAAGCAAATATTTAAATGACTGTGTTTTATAAAGTCATAGATATTATAGGAGATAAAACGTGTTGTAAATATAGGTTAAGCTGTTATTATGAAAATAAATACTGTTTTCTTATAATTACTTTTTTATTAATCCATACTAAAAAATACTAATAAAATCGTAAGTAACTCTGTCTGTATATTACCTTTTCACGCCTAAACCACTAAACGGATTTCGATTAAATTTGGCAAGGAGATAGATGGTATATTGAGGAAGGACAAAGCCGTTGGTCCCGGCATTCGAAGATCTTTGGCAGTCGTTACGGGTCGTCAGAAGCCCGAGTTTGACAACCAATCTTACCAAGGGGTATCGTATTACCCAGTAACTAGGTAGTGGAGGTCAGATAGGCAGTCGCTCGATGTAAAATACTGGTATACAGCTGCATCAGGTTAGACTGGAAACCGACCCCAACATAGTTGGGAAAATGCTAGGCAGATGATGAGTCATTATTATGGATTTAGAAAATAAAACAACATTTTATAAACAAAATAAATATATTGCTTTATGCATTCAAAGTATAAAATAACAATTAAGTAACAAAAACACCGAACGAACAACATTCATTGAAACGAACTGACATCACAATGGGAACGATGCTTCTTTACAAAATGTGCTTTTAAGCATAGTTGTAATATTTTATATCAGCAACTGCATTGCTTATGCATAAGTAGGGTTTTTCTTAAATAAACTATAATGGTATACTTACATCGACGCGCAACTTGTTACTATGGGTCAGTACATGATTCTTGACAAATTATTCAGTTACTAGAGAAAAAATGCTGTTCCATATATTTTGACCGCGTTAGTACTGCACGTTTGCATGAAACAGGACATTTTGTTTTTTAAATCCCCGACGAAAAATGTCTACGCAGGGGGCTGCGTAGAAATTATTCGTCTCATGTACTAAATTCATGGCAACAGGGTGGGTGTGCGGCGATATCCATGCCACCATGTATTAAACATTTCCATACATTTTGTATAATTAGGTACATATCTCATACATAATGCAAACCATTTTAAAGGGTAGGCCCACTTTCGATCTACGATACTTAGGTACTAATACATATTTCGATCTTATTTTAACTTATCGCATTTGGTAGGTAACTAAGGGCCTTATCATAGTAGCGGATTGCGAGCGTACTCAAAGCGGGGCACGCGCGCAACGAACACGCGTCGCATGCGCAGCGAATTCGTTGTGGACGCGCAGCGAGATCGCCCCGAATGTTACTGTGCGTGTGTGTGTGAACGCCATTGTTACTGAATCTATTGTACGTCGTTAACTTGCTACACACACGCGACGAAAACGTTGCGAATTTGCCACGCGTCTGCGACGTCTTGCAGCCGCGGCGTGTTCGCGACGCATTCGCTGCGCGCCCGCCCCGCCCCGCAGCCGCTCGCAAACCGCTAGTGTGTTAAGGCCCTTACTGTGGCTTTAAGGCCAAGACTTAGCCTAATATGCATATAATTAATTTAATAATAAATAATTCAAATTCTTATAAAGAAAATGTGCGTAAGTAAATGCTACCTAGTTTGGTTGATTCCAGTTTATAATATAGGTACTTAAGTATTTAATAAATGTAGGAATGAAAATTCACAATTTAATTCGTATTTTTATAAAGTAGGTAGGGTTCTTGTTTTGTGTAATATCAACATAGGGGAAAACTTAATGTTAATTAATTACATACTCAATTAAATTAGATAATATTTTTGATACTCAAAGCACCATAACTCTTTAAAACACTAAGATTATTTAAAAAAAAATATTATTTTTAAAATAATATTTGTAGCATTCAAATTACCTATCGTTTTATTAATATCTGAAACTATTTTTTTTATCTTTGTGTGTCTACAACTACCAACAGTGAGATATTGAAATATTTAAACGTTAGGCCGGGAGCTGATACCTCGAACATTAAAGTCATCTTGAATTATTTTACTGTATAGAACTTTACTGACTACGAAAGCGTCTACTTCGTTTTCCAGGAGAACAAGGGGTTTATTTATATACGTTCAGTATTAGTTAGCGACTGTTTAACCGTACCTAAATATTTGACGATTAACCCTTCACATCCACGAACGTGGATCCGCGCGAGACAATGGCTTTTAAATTGATTCTGTATTCAACCGGTTACACGTCTCCTAACGTTTATAAATAAAGGGGCAAGTGGGGTAGAGCGAATACCTAAAATATTTAAAACGTTTATTTATAAGTTCGTAACATTGTATAATTTTAAAGTAGACAGCAATATTAGGTAGGTCGTGAAATACGTAAAAGTATAATTTTAGAAAGGAGAAGTATAACAATAACATTAATAGCAATGGACGGCAGCAAGCTCGGCGATTATCTAAAGCTTATAAAAATTCAAAGCGTAACGTTGGAAAAAAAGTAAGGTTCGAATGAAAAAGTTAGGAATTTCAAAAGAGCACGAAACGGCACCCGGCAACGATGATTACCTACGTAACACACTATAAATCACAATCTGAATCATTTCAAAGGATATTGCTAATCGACTGCTTCATATGTTCGAAAATTTGCCTGCTCAACAACGTAAATAACGCAATGGATGTTGTTGAACTGTCAAAATGAAACCCTTGCTACTGTTAGTGTGTTACGTACCTAATTACCCCGCCGGTCTGAAATAGGTACAATTATCTACAAAGCCTTGGAGTAAGTAGCAAATAATATCTCTGTGAATTGTTCTTTTTTAAAATCCTTAGGTATTAGCAGGTAACTATTTATAAAACGAACATCAAATGAGATCTTCCCCGCACGGCTACGCCTGCTAACCAACATTTCAAAACCTTAAAATTGGTAATTGACTAGTTATTTGTAAGAAATTAAATTCTAGGGAAGATTTCAGATGGGATACGGTTAGACTAACAACAGCATAGCAGATATAGGGTTGTATCTCATGATTTTGGAGAGTAGTATCCAAAGGAGGGATGTTGTTGTTGCTAGGGCGACTCCTCCCCAGCCGAGCTCGAGAGACCACGCGGTGGAGAACTCTCTTGCCGACAGTAGGGACAGTGCCGGCCCGCGCGGGCCCACCACGCCGTCCCCGGTGCCGTCCGCGTGGGAGGACCCGCGAGCCGACACACGCTGGACGCGCTTGAAGTGGATTATCATTAGTGTGAACATGGCGAACAGACCTGGAAGGAAAAGTAAGTATTTGACCTTTGTAAGTTGGAGTAAAAAACCGCGTCCTACTATTGTAACACACTATCACAATACGAGGGTTTTGAAGGAAAGTCCTAAGTCCTAACCCATTGCTTCATAGGTTTGAAAAATTCGTCTGCTCGACAACGTAAATAGGTAACGTCAAAATGAAAAGCGTTTCCGTTGTAGGTAGTGTTACGCAATTACCCCTCCGGTCGGAAAACTGGGTTTTAGATGTTTACACTAGTTCTTATAAACAAAAAAACATTTTTACAAAAAAAAAACAACCGACTTCCAAAAAAAAACATTAAAGTGAAAAATAACTAGGTAATTTCGGAAGTCGGTATCGTTGGTTCCGCATTTTCGGTTTTTGACACCGACTTCCAAAATTAAAGTTGTGTTTCACTTCGTAGTTTTTTTTTTGGAAGTCGGTTATTTTTTTTTGTAAAAAGGTTTTTATTATTTTTCTTTTTAGTTGTACCTACCTTCCCCACAAACATTCATTTAACACTACCTACCTGTACAGGGTGAAATTGAAAACATGCGACAAATCGAAATGGGAGATTGTACTCATCATTATGAACAACTTTTACTATGGGACCAAACCTGAAATCGCGAAAAAAAAAATCAGCTGTTCCCTACATTTTGACGAGTTATGCGAACATAAAATGTAGGGAACAGCTGATTTTTTTTTCGCGATTTGAGGTTGGTCTCATAGTAAAAGTTGTTCATAATGATGAGTAAAATCTCCCATTTCGATTTGTCGCATGTTTTCAATTTCAACCTGTATAAGACGGAGCTACGCCCGAACATGTAGTAAACATCCGAATTGAGAACCTCCTCCTTTTTTGAAGTCGATTAAAAATAATAACCAGCACGTCAATAAGTGAGTTTGCAAGAGTTAGTCTCAGAAGGTAAAATTGACGATCGGCTTCGACGACGACGGACCGATAGTAGGATTACCATTCAATTTGCAAATCTGATGCGAAACGGAACCAGAGCATCGATCTGCGGGATTATTTTCCATCTTTTACAATACTGTAGGGATTCCCGGCACGAATTTAGTTATGCAATCTAGGAGATTTAATTTGATTTGAAAATTGTAGTCCCCCTGTGAAAAAGAGGGTGACGCTCGGTCTAGGCGAAGACTATCTTTGTTAACGGGGTAAAGCCTTTGCAAAGTGTTTGGTTGACTCAATTGGTTCAGCTGATGGTTGAGAACCCACAGTTCAGTCAAGATGGAATGATAGTAGCTGGAGATTGACACTAGTAAAATTTGGAGGTGTGGGGATTCCGAGATTAGTTTTCGTAGTAAAAATATTAGCGAACATCTTTAGTGGGTGGGATGACTGTCCAGGGTCCGTCAAATACCTTCACATGCCCATCACATACGTACCGGCTAATAGATACATGACGCCAGTTATAAGTACAGCGCTGATCTGATGCTTGCAGATACCGAACGCGCCAACCAAGGCGGCGCTGCCCAGCACTATCAGGCAGACTAAGGCGCATGATATGGATAGATTCTGCATACCTGGAAGAAAATGTTTATATGTTAGTTAAACTTCAAGTTAATGCTGTTAGTACATCTTTTATGAATTGTGGACTTTAAGACGATAATTATGAGAATTACTTCTACGGTCTGCCTCTAAGAATTCAGGCACGTTCCTACTGGGAACTAGGAACCTTCATGTTTCTAAACCGTTTTAAGGGTGTTTAAATGTTATGTCTGACGATTCGCCTGAAGCTTGAGATTTCCTAAAAACTGAAGGTATTCTCGGAGTACACTGTTAAAGTAGGTAGGTAATTCTTTATAGCCTTTCAATAGCCGTCAGATTCCAAATATTTGTACCTAAGTACCTACTGAGATTCAATTAATCTCGTGAACCCGATCTTGTTCTGGTATGTAGTTAAATATTATTCAAATATTTACGGGCCCACGTCAAAGGCTGGAGCTGCGCGCCTCTATAAACATGTTAAAGGGTTAGAGCGACGATTAACGCCGCTGCAGAAAATATACATTTTTGTTTCGAACTAGCTAAAAATATCGCAGCTTCATTAATATTTTGTTTGAATATGGGCCAGAAATATGACTTTTAGAGCAAAATATTTCTGAGCTGAAAATGTTCATTAAACATTCAAAGAACGTCTGTCGGGCCACTTCTGCTGGTTGTGATGAAGAAGGCTCTTTTTATCGAATTAGGTACCATCTACGCAGACACGTAAAATTTTTGTTTATAAAGAAATCGGCCTTAGGGACGCTGCTACAAGAGTGTGGTTTGAATGACGTTGACAGAATGACAGGGGGGCGCTGTTGGCAAACATTTGTGCATTAGTTCTATTCAAAAAACAAGAGAGAGAGAGAAGAGAGAGAGAGAGAGAAGAGGGAAGAAGATGATGATATAAGATGGCGGCATTAGTTTCGATATTGGCCGCGTGCCAAAATAACCCTGTAGCGCTACACAGTAAAACCTTTCGTTCCGACCGCTGTTTGGTTTTTAAAAAGGGCAAAGGACAGGGAGACGGAACTAAGTGTGCAAACTTAGTATTTCGGAAAATTACAAACTTTGCACACGAACGGAGCAATCGCACAACTTATATAAGTATATCCCTAATATCTTTCTTTCAACGAAAACAGCCTTCCAGAAAAAGGAGGTTTTACAAATGTATTTTCGGTAAACTTTTTCTTGTAGGTACTCGCAAAACACGTTGATAAATGAACTTGGCCGAAAGCAAATGGTTCTCCAAGGTTGAACCACCGAGGGATGAAAAGGGCGTTGTTTATGCATACCTTGACTTATCGTCGTTGAATATTTTAGCATCTAGTTTTCATTTTCATAATGTACACTGGTTTTATTATCGAGTAAGGATAATTATGACAGCTTTACGGAGCGTTTACTGCTCGTTTAAATGTTAAATAAGTATTTGTTTTTTTTTTCATTATTTGCGAGATCTGAGTGGGGCCTTCGTTTTCATGGGAAAAAGATACCCATTGGTATAACTACTTTGACAAATAACTGGATTTTTACGGAAAAAATAACTTACGATGCTGCCAATCAGCTCGAGGCTCTTCATCATCACTGTTTGCTAAATAATTTGTGCATACCGGCTGTGAGGGGAAACCAGCCCTGGACAATATCGACACCTCTTCCTCTGGAACCAAAAACATGCATTAAATGGGAAATCCCTTTTATAGTTTTTAAATTATTTTGTTAAAAAAATTAAGAAATACCTTCAAGAGACACGCACATCGTCCAAATACCACCATTCATCGGCACTAAAAAGGTCCCCCCTCCGCCTTTTCGATGACTTGTATCTTCGATCTGAAAAGAGGAAATAATTGAGTAGGTACCAAGCATCTCAGATTTACGTTATTATGGAAGATCAAGGTTAAACCGGGAAGATTATCGTAAATTGAAGCTAAGAATTTATGTGAATAACTGGTGATCTCAATCTGTCTAGCCTTTACCCAAATACGCTGGGGTCGGCTTCTAGTCTAACCGGATGCAGCTGAGTACCAGTGTCCCGTATTTTACATGGAGCGACTGCCTATCTGACCACCACAACTCAGTACTGGGTAACACGATACCCCTTGGTAAGACTGGTTGTCAGACAGCTTAACGTCTTTCCGAGTCACGGAAGGGTCTCGACAAGTACCTAATGAATGGTCACCCATCCACTAATCGACCGCACCAAGCGTTGCTTAACCTTCGATCGTTATTATTTAGCCATTATTACTAAAAAATAAAAAGCTGAAATGTGTCGACTCCCGGTCTATAGTGTTAACACAAGGCTTAATTAATGTAACTGCGTACCTATTTGCTAAATTATGTGCTTACACACGTGATCGCATAGTTGGAGCTAATACGTGAAGTTAATGTTTAAATACCGGATTAAAATTGGTGTGACCTTTTAAACGGTTGTTGGCTCATTTTTGTACAGCACGAACTCTTTTTCTCAGGGTGTGCCTAGGTCGCGGTGTATGCAATTCTGCGTATTGAGAGTTTAGTAATTATGGAATATCGCTAAATGTCATATGGCTGTTTTACATTACGGAGCTGTTTTGTAAAACGGCTAGTGGTCATGTAAAACAGCGGATTCGACAGTAAACTTTCACAATTTATCATCTATTCTGATGAATTATAATGTAATGAAGACAAATTACTACCTAAGCGTATCCTGCTCAAGTTGTTTTAGGACGTAAAGTGATTAATCACACAAATATTATAAAGGCGAAAGTTTGTGAGTGTGTGTGTGGGGGTGTGTGCGTGTGTGTGTTTATATGTTTGTTACTTCTTCACGCTCAAACGGCTGGACCAATATTGATAAAATTTTGTATGGAGGTAGCTGACACCCTGGATTAACATATAGGCTACTTTTTATCCCGATATTCCCACGGGACCGACATTTACGCGGGTGAAACCGCGGGGCGCAGCTAGTAAATTAATAAACCTAGAATGCGTGATACTGCGTGCACTAAAATCCTTCGTAGTGTGCAGGATTTCTATGCAAAGGTGTCTAAATGGCTTGTCTAAATCATATGGCATACATATAGAATGAAGCCTATCAAACTCAAACTCAAACTCAAAGCATTTATTTCAATTAAACCATTTACAGGCACTTTTGAATTGTCAAGAAGTCAGTCAGTCAGAAAAAGTGAAGCTAGTTGCCCATTCCAAAGCGTATAGGTACCTATGGAGAAGAACGGGCAAGAAACTCCATGGACACTCATTTAAATCAAAATAATGTGGTTACAAAGTCTTGGTTACATCATTCATGTTAAAAATTATACATGTGAGAACGATGCAGATTCCCAGACACTCCAAATCAGATATAAAATATAATAAATCGTTACATAAATTGGAGCAATATTTGAGTCATAAGAAGCTTATAATTCGATGTCGTCGTCGCTAATCCGAACTCGGGTGGGTTTGGAAAATACTTAAGCTTCAAACTTTCTTAATTTACTAAGTAAAATGACGTTTCACGTATTAAGTAAAATGAGGACCATAATTTGTCGTAAAAAGATCAAAATATTGACCATAGAAATGTAAAAATATATCTATGAACTTAACCTTATAATTTATAACGTAACATCACGCTTGTTCTCCAAGAAGGGTAAGGCAGAGGTGTATCTATAGTACCTACACCCACATATACCTAATAGGGGACGAGCCTATTTGCTATTGCCATCAACTGTCACACCTTCAGACTCCGGGCTGCTACCGAGAAATTCCTGATCGAAAAACTCATATAAAAAGTACTTAGATTACAATCTCAGAAAAACCTAGAATGTTCTTTGTAAATACTTACATACAAGGTCTACTTCGATACGGAAGTTACAACACTAAAAGGGGCTTAAATGTAGAAAATTTAAGCCCCTTTTGAAAGTGTTGTAACTTCCGTAGGTAATTGACCATAACGGACAACACGTAGATACCGGCAAACGGGGCGAATAGGGATGCAGGGGGGTGAATCGGGACGAAACTTTAAAAGCGATTTTAACATTAAAATAATATAGTTTGTTGCCATATGGGACTCTAATGTGTTTACTGCATTATAATTAACGATTAAGTGCTCTTGTCGGTTAAAAACTATATGATTTCAACGCTAAAATCCATTTTAAAGTTTCGTCCCAATTCACCCCTGCATCCCTATTCAACCCGTTTGTAGGTACCTAGATTTAATAATCTCACCGCATCATAGCTGCGTCGCGTGCAAAGTTTAGGTGCAGTCCCCACGGCAATGCTCACGTGATTACGGAACTGTTTTATTCGCTGCCGCAGCCTTGACCTGCCTGCCTTGTGCCAATATCAATACACGGGGCTATGAAAGGCGTAACCCCGGAACATATGCTGGTGACGCGGTGTTACAGTTTCTTTTGTGAATAAAAATGAAACTGTTGATAAAGGATTTTTGTTGGTAGAATTTTGAATTGGTTTTTTTACGAGGGGTTTTTAATGTGACAACTATTTTACTGGCTTCTTCTTAGGGGACATTTTTAAATAACGTCCAACGAATTTCATGATTTTTGGAGCTGCTTGTGATCATACTTGTGGGGGCCCCTGGTGTGCCGTCGGAATTGCAAAATATCTGACGTCACACAGGTGTGGGGTCCTCTGTTAAATTAAACCTTAGATATAATAATGTTGGTCTTCGTTTGAATGTCGATGGCTATAAGAGTAGAAACCAAAGAAACGATGGATGGACTGTGTGAATGATGATATGGTTAGAAAGGGGGTGACTACCGCGATGACGACTAATAGAGAAGTATGGAAGAAAAAGACATGTTGCGCCGACCTCAAATAAATTGGGATAAGGGCAGGAGTCGGCAGGACCTTGTTTATTAGAGGTCAGTGATAGGGCCGCAGGGGAATGATTATACAGGGTGTCTCTGGAAGTATGTATCAAATCGAATAGGGGCGTGGGCAAGGTCATTTCCAAACTTTTTAACCCTGAGAATTTCGGTGAACTTTTTTACGGTTTCTGAACCGTAAAAAAGTTCACCGAAATTCTCAGTTATGACCAATTTTTTTTTTTCAATCACTTCGCATAGTGCTCAAAGACAAATAATCATAAAAAAATACTATTAGGGCTATCTAAAAAAAATTAAATTTATAGACCTGATAGTTTCTTTTAAAGATTTTTTTTTAAAACGATTCGATTTTCTCTTTTCTAGTATTTTTTTGTTTTGTTAATTTGTTTGGAAATGAACTTGCCCACGCCCCTATTCGATTTGATCCATACTTCCAGGGACACCCTGTATAATAATGTTGATAGAATTGGTAATATTTTAAAGGTACTATTTGGAACCGAGCTGCAACTGCAACTGCCGATAGCACGTGCAACAGCTGGTAACCACGGCTAAGGCAACGGCTGGTAACCTTAGCCGATTGCATGCAGTCGCTGCACGTGCTGTCAACAGTTGCAGTTGGCAGCTCGGTTCCAAATAGTACCTTTAAGGTTTTCGTTACAGTTGCAGTTTAAAGTTTTAATATTTTAGGGGGTTTATTTATAAACGTCGCTTAAAGTTAAGGGACATCATCATCTGCCTAGCCTTTTCCCAACTACGTTGGGGTCGGCTTCCAGTCTAACCGGATGCAACTGAATACCAATATTTTACATGGAGCGACTGCCTATCAGACCTCTACAACCCAGTTACTTTGTAATACGATACCCCTTGGTAAGACTGGTTGTCAGATTTTCGGGCGTCTGACGACCCGTAACGACTGTCAAAAGACTTAAATTTAGTGGACAATCAAACATAAAAAAATGTATGATTAAAGGCTAATCACTACTTAACTTTAAGCAACGTTTATAAATAAACTCCTATGATGTATACAAGTGACGTCACGAAGCTTATGACTCGTCCCTCCCTTGTCACATGACGTCACACTTTGTTGACCTTCTCTATCCCCCATAAGCATAACGTGTGATTTATGGAAAGCTCCTTATAACTAATAGTTGCACGTTATTGGCGTTTTGGCGTTATTGGTTGTGGGGCCTCCTAGCACAGGTATATCAAGGAGGTCTCTATGTAAGATTTAGGTACTGTAAAAGTTGTACAACTTTCTGCAATATTAACCGGTCAAGCGGCGCGGTTCGCCGATCGGCGACGAAACAATAGAAAATCAATTGTGTCTCATTAGCGGAGCTTGACAGATTAAAATTCTTTTTTTTTTGTATTATAGGTAAGCACCTAGGTACTACCTACTAAAGTCGTCGAGTTTTGTTTACACATTGAGTCGTCCAAGCATATCAAGCTTCCATATAAAACAGAGAAAACATTAGTAATAACATTATTAATATTAAACTATCTAGATACCTACTTTTCTAAATAGGGTGCATACACACGAGCCACACGCGTCAACAGCAGAGGTATCTGCAGCCGTCGAAGCGTCAGCGTCAGCCGCTGACACGCGTTGATGTTTTCTGCCTCCCGCGCCATGCCGTAAACGCGTGTCGCTCGTGTGTATGAGTACTTATACGGTGGAGCTAAACCTCCTTTCATGCATTTTGTTTTTTTTTTTTAAGTTTTTTGACCAAATAAAATGTAATAACTCCAATCCAGCCCTTAAGGTAGGCAGGTACATTTGAGTAATTGTATCTCCCGGACTCCCAAGTAGACGGAACAGTGGGGTTTTAGTTAGTAGGAGTCCGACATAGCCCTCCGTTCTCACCAGACGGAGGAGGACGGAGGCTTTCTCAACGAAAAAAAGGTAAGTATTGATTAATGTCTGAAACCTTTAACTTTTCCAGCAAATGTTTTCATCGAGCCAAGAAATTAAGGGAAATTGGACTCGAAAATTATATCGAACCTAGTCATTCAATATCGATTTAAAATAAATCGTCGTCGTGTTCTTGATTTGATTGATGGCTTGGGCGTCAAGGGGTAAACCCGGCCAGGCGTAACTATCGGGGCGGAAACTTGACATTGAATCAAGAAAATCAATGGAAGGAAGTGTTGACTTGTAAAACATTTTCTCTAGGTTATATTATAAAAAGATCGATTAGGTTAAGCTACGCTTGCCGCGGTTGGTCCACGGTTAGTAGACCATCTTTACGTACCAAGACCACTCTATGCCGTGGAAAACATGTTAAGCCGTTGGTTCCGGCTGACATTCGTGGATTTTTGACAGTCGTTACGGGTGGTCAGAAGCCTGAAAGTCTGCGACTGCATATCTGACCTCTACGCCCCAGTTACTGGTTAATACGATACCCCTTGGTAACTCAGAATTTCGGGCTTCTGATGACCCGTACCTAAATTGTTCAAAATCAATTTATTTTATCATTTTCTTTTCTAACATCATAAGTACCTACTTATTTTAAAAGTTTTCACAAGCCAGCCTACCTAGGTACCTAAAATGATATCTTAGTCTAAACCAGCGCTGTGGTTAGGTACCTAATGTTGGCAATACCATCTTATAATTCTTTGAAATGTTTCTACACTAATATTTTACACAAATTAACAAATAACTTGTACCACATCCCAAAATTATTCATCTAACTGTGTTTACATTAAAATACGAGCGTTGTTTTAATTTAAACTTTAATCGCTGAACATTTTCATTAATTTGGCAAGCGAAAAGCCTGTAACTCTCAATTGAATTATAATAACTGGGGCAGAAGTAAAACCAATTACCAAATGGATATCGTTAATTAAATTAGTGGGTTTATCATCAACTCTCGTGTCTTTGTATGTATACAACTACACAATTTAGACACAAGAGTTACCCACACTAATTGTAATTCTGACATTGGATGTCTGTTAATTCATGGACTCTAGTTTGTACCTAATCTGTCTGTTGGTTGTTTGCACTAATGCATTTTGGTCATTAATGGCTGAGAATAGTAGAGTAATTTGGTTGTTCAGTTACGATTATGGTGCAGATGAAACTAGTAAATAGCAGTACCTCTGTGCCTTGGAAAGCACGTCAAGACGTTGGTCCTGCGCCTGATCTTGCCCCGGTCGTGTCGGATTGTCGTCCCGTCGGACTATGACCGGACGGACCGAAATCGGTCAGGTAGCAGTCAGAGGACGTGACCGAAATCGGTCAGGTAGCAGTCATATCTAGACAGTGTGGAACTGAATCTAATAATGTCGGATTATCAGAATTCGATGAAACTTCGTATCTGCTGAAGCGGAATTTGTCCTATCTGAATAGAATATATATCAATAAATAGGTAGTAAATCAAACCTTTTCGTCTGCATTTGTTTACACGTGGACAAAGTTACAGGTAGATAATTGATTAAAATATTATTATGTAGGATGTCTCAACTAATACCTATTATAATACAAGTGAAAAGATTTGATTTTTTTGTATGTTGGGTTTTTATGCTTTTACGCTAAAACGGCTGAACGGATTTGGATGAAATTTGGCACATGGTAGGTCATGACCAGCACCCTAATTGCGTAACACACTTTCAATCACAATTTGTATCATGTTGAAGGATATTGCTAATCCATTGCTTCATAAGTTCGAATAATGTGTCTGCTCAACAACGTAAATAACGTAATAAA
Organism: Amphipoea lucens; assembly: GCA_947508005.1. Taxonomy (NCBI): domain Eukaryota; kingdom Metazoa; phylum Arthropoda; class Insecta; order Lepidoptera; family Noctuidae; genus Amphipoea; species Amphipoea lucens. The sequence continues at coordinate 17,929,848 of OX382358.1, read as the reverse complement.
TGTTGTTAACTGTCAAAATGAAAGCCATTCCTACTGTTAGTGTTTTACGGAATTATCGCGCTGGATTAGGACATAGGATGCTTTTTATCCCAATATTCCCACGGGATCGATTCTTATGCGGGTGAAACCGCGGGGCGCAGCTAGTTTGAAATAAAAAGCAACAAACTTTAAATAACTACATTAGGCGACTGTTAAAACGAAAATTACACAGATAAAAAAATACACTAGAACCGAGGCAAAGGGTTCCTACGGATTCTAATTACGAACGTGAACCTACATCGTATGTTATTTTAAATCTTATGTGACTGAAATAAAGCTCACTTTCACGTGCCAAGAACTAATTAACTCTCTACCATTTTATAACTGGATTAAAACCTTAAAATTTTCATTTTCAGAGCTTAACGAAACATTGCAAAAATATTGAAGAATTAATTATAACGAAAACACCGACTATAGCTGTCCACGGTTCTTCTGGCGCGTGGCCCAAAACCATAGACGTAGAGAATGGACCATAGATATAAGATTGTATATTTCAATGGAATAGACTGAACGTTAGCCTCACAAAAGTGACCACTCTCTAGAAAGAGACAAAGCCACTGTGCGGCCAGTACCTGTCTCTTTTGACATGCAGCGCAGAACGATACTCTCCTGACAGCCAGTGACGTGGACCAAACAGAACTCTAGAAAGAGAGATCTACTGGCAGCACATTTGCTTTATACGGAACCCTATTAATAAGCCTCCGCTGTCCGTTTGTCTGTCAGCGGGCTGTATCTCATGAACCGTAATTGGTAGATAGTATAAATGTTCTTTGAGTTGGTATTTCTCTTGCCGCTACAATAACAAATGATAAAAATGAATTAAAGTTAAAAATTAAAGGGGTCTCCATACAAGAAACTTGTTTTTTTCGGCGTTTCTTGACTTGTGATACGGAACCCTTCGTGTGCGAGTCCGACTCACACTTGGTCTGTTTTTCAATACATTTCACAAATGTTTACCAACAGAGTCCCCTGTCAACGTCATTCGGGCGCCAAATGATCCATAAAGCAGTGTATATTATAAACGTGGCGTTCTGTAGTTTCTGCAGGCATGTATTTAACGCGGCGACAAACCCTACGGTAGTCGCGTGGTCTACATATGTAATCCATTGATACAAAATTGCAATGGTTCTAAAAACCTAATAGTGCCAGTTATTTCATCCTTCGTGTATTCGAAGTTGCATAATTGCCGCATGCGCTCAGTGCACAGCGCGAGCATTGGGTGCGCGTGGTTGTGCAACGGGAGCTCCGCAAATTTCGCGGTCTACGTCACTTTTAGATACGCGACTACCGTAGGGTTAGTCGCCTGAAAAATAATAAGCCGTTTCTGCATACCTACTCCCATGGGCCAGAACCCTAATTGCGTAACATACTATCAATAATAATCTGAATTATTTTGAAGGATATTGCTAATCCATTGCTTCATGTGTTCGAAAAAGTGGTCAGCTTAACAACGTAAATAACGCAACGAACGTTGTTAAACTGTCAGAATGAAAGCCATCGCTACCACAGCAAAAATCCCGTTTAAAGCAATGAAACTGGTAATTCTATTTACCAACACAGTAATTCCTACTTCGCTAATGAAAGAGCGACCGTCAATGCATATAAAAGCTGGCCAATAATTTATTCAACAAAACCATTTACAATAATGAGTCTACGGCACTTGTCCCCGTTGTGTATTCTAATCATTTATGTAGGTATATAAACACTTAGGGTTGAACGGAATTAAATCAATGGCGGAATACCTACTGTGGGTGGTCGGGTGACGTAGCGTGCATAATGGTTCTCTCAAGGCAACATCATCTCATCATCATCTGCCTAGCCTTTTCCCAACTATGTTGGGGTCGGCTTCCAGTCTAACTGGATGCAGTTGAGTATCAGTATTTTACATGGAGCGACTGCCTATCTGACCTCCACAACCCCGTTACCAGGTAATACGATACCCCTTGGTAAGACTTGTTGTCAGACTTTCAGGCTTCTGACGACCTGAAACGGCTATCAAAGATCCATGAATGACAGTCGGGGCCAACAGCTTTCCGAGAAACGGAGGGGTCTTGATATGTAAAGATGGTCGTGACCATCCACGGACCAACCGCGGCAAGCGTAGCTTAACTTGATCGATCGACCCGTGCGGCTGTTATATTCAGCCACAAGCCCCATTTTAGCTCTAGTACCTTTAAGTCTAACTAAGCTCCTAAATTAATATAAATTACTAATTTTCAGTCGGAGCCAAATAAAACAATTACGAAGATCACTCAAGCTGCCATCACTTTATATAATACCTGGCGTCTTTTATTCATCCGTTAATAAAAATTTCAAGTTTTGACATGACAGTATCTAGATTGACCTATATTAGTTGTGACGTGAGCCTAATCTCTCTCGATTTAACAGCTGTTGAACAAAATGCGTATTGATGGTGATAAATGGGCAGAATGGATAGAATGGGCTTTCGCTTTCAATCACATTAAGACAGATAGAGAATGACCACCGAACCGCCGTGCTGGACCCAATAAATTCTATCTAGAAGAATTAATTTGCACTTTGGTTACACAGCTATACAGAGTAAAGCCGTTTGCTAAATTCATGGAACTTTATCATGTACGAGTGGCATGTTATTTTTGAGCAACTAGGTATTTATTTGATTTGTTGGTGCTGCAAAATTACGGTTATAAATAGTATTTAGGCGTACATACACGACACAAGCGTGACCAAATTAGTGCAAATAAATGATAAATAATTGATTTATTTCAGTAAGTAGGTTGGTACAAACACTTTTACACGTTAATCATATTTTTTTAAAGCTAGGTGAGGTCGGCGTTTCCTATCTGACTAATCTGAGAAGAAAGGCCTTTAAAGTCCAGACAAAATCTTGGTCAGATTATGTGAAGACCATGTAGATTGGTGTCTTAAATGGTTTTCTGAGGAAAGAACCACACAGATTGAGCGGACCTGTCCAGAACCAAAACATAACTCCTCTTTGCAGAGTCGGATAAAAGACAGCCATAGCTTTCAATTTTCTTTATAAGTAAAATGTTATCAGGAAAGTCCCTACTAAGTATACTTAACTAACCAATATTGGATTAAATAATTGTGATTCTGTTCTTGTCCAGCAGCAATCAGTTTACAAAGGTTCCTGTAGATTTTATTTATAGAGTAGAAAGGTTGATTTGTCTTGTCAACATACGCCGCTATAGAACGACATTACTGTTTACCTATTCTATGTATGAAACCCACGTACGTATACACAAACACTCGACGTAAAACATTTTGTACTGCCACCATACCGGTTCATAAGGCACTGTCCTACCACCGGCGATAAACGAGAAGCGAGTAGAGCTAGCAACTAAAAACGAGTTTAGTCAGCGAGAGCGAGTGCACGTATGCGTATGTACCAAGCGTGAGTCTCTCAGCGAGTGGTCTGCCCGCCAAGCGAGCGTCGCTGAGCGAGTATTTTCTTCTAAAGCTCTGGTCGATAAACTAGTGCACAGAGAGTTCTCGTTGGCAGTGTGATAAATTAAAATGGGGCTTGTGTGGCTAAGTAATAACAGCCGCACGGGTCGATCGATTAGGTTAAGCTACGCTTGCCGTGGTTGGTCTGTGGATGGGGGATCATCTTTACACACCAAGAACCCTCCGTGTCTCGGAATGATGAAGATAATGTGAGTTTGTTAGTTATGTTGTTAATTTTTATGTGTTAGGTACCTACTTGTATTATGAATGTTATTTTTATCCTATGGATGATTTCAAACACAATGTAAATTGTTTGTGAAATAAATAAAAATAAATAAATAAAATAAAAAAATGGCCCAGGCTGTCATTCGCGGATCTTTGACAGTCGTTACGGTGCGTCAGAAACCCGAAGGTCTACAACCAGTCTTACCAAAGGGTATCGCATTAGACATGGGCAAAATGTGTCATTGAAAAGAAAAGATAGATATGAATCTTTCAATCACTCGGATATGAATCACTCTTTCATATCTTTATATCAGTATGACTCAGTAGCTCATTCAAATTCACAACTCGTGTGCAGCTCACTCATTCAAATAGATCAATGATATAGTGATAGGTTGGTTGTTTGCATCTTTCTAATATATCAGAAAGATGCAAACAACGCGAGCGGTTGCGATTGATCATTTTTTTCTTTTCATGCCATAACAAGTCGGCAAATGAAAATAAATTAAAAAAAATACTATTCTTATGACTGTAGGTACAACCTACTTCTTTTTCAAATCTGGTTAATTAGTTCAATGAATAGTTAATCGCAATCTAGTATTGAGTATAAGCATTAATTTAAAAGTACTAGAAAATAAAATAGAAATAGCCTTCTGATATAATAAATCAGATCTATTTCTATTTTATCGTTTAATTTTGTTATTATTGCACTCAAATTGCACTTCACCTCTATTTGTTTACATTGTTATCTAAAGTTTTAAAAAGAAAATACATTTGACCAGATTATAATACAGAAAGAACCACTAAGGACAAACAATTATAAGCCTTATGCGTCAGCAATAGAGGTATAACAACTTATCATTGGGTGTCAATTTATTGTGGTCAAAGTCACGTCATCTCGCCTTGCGCGATGCGACGAACATTCGTATGGGTGCGAGCGAGACGGCTTGCTTGACGTTCAACCAATGGCGCGCGACGAAGCTATCCGACGCCACAGATTACTAAATAGCTTCCCGACGCGATGAACGACGAGTGAGTGAGGTGTAAAGAAAGATATACTGAACTACTGACACATTCGGATGCGTAAAGATATGAAGAGTGATTGATTCAAAAGGAATGATTCATATCATTTGTATCTATCACTCCTGAGTTACCCATCTCTATATCGCATTACCCAGTCAGCGATAAACTACATGGGACCTACAATATTTTGTTCGTTTTTTGAGCGAGAAAATCGATGATAGCTAAGTAGTCGCTCCCTCGTTGGCGGTCGGGCAGGTGCCTAAGCGTCACTCATCTTGTTATGCGAGTCAAGTTATGGTAAACGAAATCCCACAGACCGGGAGACCGTAACTTTTATAAGTAATTTAAAATGTTCGTGGCCAAATAATAACGGCCGCTCGTGTCCATTGCCGAAGCCGGTCCGTGCATGGGTGACCCTCCATTACATATTCAGACCCATCTGTGCCTCGAAAATCACGTTAAGCCGTTAGTCCCGGCTGTCATTTGTAGATCTCTTACAGTCGTTACGGGTAGTCAGAAGCCCGAAAGCCTGATAACCAGTTACTAAGGGATATTGTATTACCCAGTAACTCAGTTGTGGAGGTCAAATAGGCAGTCGCTCCATGTAAAATACTGCCATTCAGCTGCATCCGGTTAGACTAGAAGCCGACCCCAACATAGTTGGCAAAAGATGATGATGAAACCCATGTAACGTTAAACAGACGTTTTTACGGCCACCGCACCGGGGCTCCATAAGCGCTACTCATCTTGTTATGCAAGTTAAATTACGGCAGTTGAAAGTAAACGAAATCCCACAGACCGGAGCCCGTAACTTTTTATTTTACTGTGAATTATAAATGAAAGAAAAACATCTTCGTATACACCGGGTTTTATTCGGGGTTGGTTGGTATTATGGAGCCAACCAACCCCAATGAGCATTACTTATGGGAAGTTATTATATAGGGTAGATATTTTTTTGCCTGTGTGTCTTTTGGGATTATCTATGCCTCTCATCTCATGAAATACTATTGTATACGTAAAGCCTACACACTTAGGTATACCATTTTACATTGTACATGTGTTGTGTTGTGTATTATTAAACATCTTCTACACAACCTGCCATAGTTGGGTTTTTCCCTCTGGAATTTCTTAGCACCAGCCCGGAGTTTGGATTTGTGCCTGGCTGATGGCAATGCGATGGATGCTGATAGCGAAAGCACTAGGAAGTAGTGAAGGGCAGGCGTTTTGGAGGAATGTCTTATGTAATATTGACGTTCTAAAAGTGTTGATTCTCAGCCTAATTTGAATAAATGACTTTTGATTTAAAATAGGCTCGCTCCCACTTTATGGGACTTTACATAACTGCCGAAATTGTAGGTGTGCCGATTCTAGTTAGGTACACCTCTGCCCAATCGTTCGGGGACGCTGGCGTGATGTTATGTTATGTGTTCTAAACACGTTCGCCCTTGCAATCGAATTCGAAACCTTACAAATGTGACACCAAACATATTTTTTAACCAAAACAATTCGATGAATTGACCTAGTTTTGGTAATAACATTTCCAGATTTCAGCACCTGTTTCAAATATTTCATTTCAATCTGCGCAGAAATCCCTAGGGGACGAATTTACACGTTTAAAAGCGTCTGCAGAGATTTCAAGTTGTACGGTGACGATATTATACCTTGGATATTCTAAACCCACTTTTCGTGGCTCCCTGTGTGACAGCATTCTTCTTCTAAAAAACGCAACGCATTTTGATGCAATTTTCACCATCATATAGATAATTTATTCCGGAAAGTTTTTTGTGTATGAATATTAAACTTACATATATAATAAAGAAATCTTGATTTTTTGTCAAGTCGAAAAAGGGGCGCCAGCAGGGGCGGAGTGCGATAATAAATTCCTGTATTCCACAATAAATTGATGGACAACAGACCCTCCAAAGATCATACATCAGTCACGCAAAACGTGGTAACCTGTTCATTATACTAGCTGTAGCTGAGGGTAAAGAAAAATAGTAGTTAAACCCTTCAGAGTTTTTTGAAAACAGTATGATCGGATCATCTCTTCCTATAATTCACAAAGCTCTTTCAATTTCAACGCTAACAGCACCACAAACACAAATCTCACATAGCAATACATATCATAGTAGACGCCTACACGGTCAATTACGTTTGGCAATCCACTTCCTGGTTACAGTCACATAATATATGCGAGCCGGGTCAGCGGCAAGGGATTAGCGGCCGTGTTGGCACTGTAACATTTAACATTAGATTAGGAATTAGAACCAACCTGGCTTTGTTGGCAGGTTGGTGCGGGCAGTTCTATCCTTCAACTAGGTAGCGTGGTTTGTGGGCTGGTCACGAAGACTTTTTAGTGTAAACGATCGGTTTTGGGCGTGATGGCACGAAAGTCGGGGTTAATGGAAATAGATAATTTGGAATAATCTACTTACCTAATCGTAGTCAGCCTATATTGTTCCCACTGCCGGGACACAGGCCTCCTCTCTTCGAGAGGGAGTGTCTACATCCGCATCTACCACGCGGGCCCCGTGCGGGTTGGTAGATGTCACATGTCTTCGAAGTTTTGGTTCTAGGACATACCGGTTTCCTCACGATGTTTTCGTTTACCGTTTTGAGAGCAGTGATAAACAACGCATAGCCCAAACCGCTGAGTGTAGAAGCATGAAATTTTGCACAAGATTTCCTTATATAGCGAAAGTAAGGAAGAATTTTTGAAAATTCAGCGCTGAAAGGGGTTAAATAGGGATAAAAGTTTGTATGGAAGTTTGACGTCATTTTCCCGATGGGGAACCCCATCGGGCACACTGTTAAAGGATAAAATGTAATGTAATCTGCATTCACGATTTATTTGCCAAAAATGTAAACAAATATGACTTTATGTAAAAATAACTTTAAATCCTACACAATAAAGTTCAGTTTACGCTACAACTTTAAACTTTTTTATAACTTTTTCAATAGTCACTCTGAAATTACCATTAAAATAAAGTTGATATTTGTTAAACTTGAAATAATATTCATTTGAAACATAAGTTTGAATAGCCTTTTTGTCTCAGAAACAAAGAATAATGGCAATACCAGAAAGAAACCACTCGCAATCCTTGCAAATGTCGGGGAGAACGGTTCCCGCCCTGAGATATGATTAAGAACAGGAAAAACTTTTCCTCTCTTCCTTACTTAAAAAAGTATTTACGAGCAAAGCCACTTTAGCGTCGAGAAAAAAAGAAAAACAAATCACATTTTGAATGCAAATAGAAAAAAAAGAAACAATAATGGTAACGAACGTTGAAATTAAAACGAAAAACTCGTCCAATTTGTATTTGTAACATGTTTTTGACTAGCTTTTGCCCTCGATTTTGTCCGTGTGAAATTTCTGGGTTTACCATAAAATGTTCTATGGCTTTCAGCAATACTACAGTACTGCTGAACGCTGTATTGCTGAACGCTGCCCATTAGTGAAAGAATTTTCGGAATCTGATCTGTAGTTCCGAAGATTACCCCGTACATACAAACTCACAAATACCTCTTTATAATACGAATACCAGCAGTTTCATCTAAATCGGTTCAGTGGTTTAGGCGTGAAAAGGTAACATACAGACAGACAGACAGACAGAGTTACTTTCGAATTTATAATATTAGTATGGATAGTATATTATAGTATATGGACTAGTAGTATAATTGAAATATGGATAGAGGGACATTTAAGTATTATAGGTACCTATATCAAAACAGTACAATTTGTAGAAGCGATTATGTAGATACATCAGCTCCAAATTGCCTAGGAGTCTTTGGTCAACTGGACCCACTCGAACTGGACCCGTGGGTCCAGTCGACCAAAGCAAAAAGGTACTGAATAAACAACTAGGTCGTCTGTATAAATGTTTTTTACCAAATGAAAAATTTCCATCATTTTCTTTATTTAATTAAATGTTGCTCGAAGTACACAGGACAGGTCATTAATATTTCCTTTTTTATTTATCGCGAGTTCATAAATATTTATGATATTGTGTAAAATTTTGTCAAGAATATTACGGTTGAAAAAAAAATTTAAGTGTCGACTTGAGTACCTTCTACTTTTTTTCGTCGCAAAGTAATTCAATTCTTTAACACGCGTATTAAAGTACCTCACAACATTTTCGAGAAAATATCTAGTTAAGTAGAAAGTTTATATTGTTTGTTTGTACAAGTGCCTTTGTCTCTCACCTGGTGATTGGACAGGACAATTTTAACGAACCATCCAGTTTATCGTGGTCTGAAATCGGCTTCGATAAAACAGGGACAACTTCATCTATATACTCCCACACTTCCTCTACTATTCAATTTGAACACATTTAAGGAAGAGTTTTCTAACAACCTCATACATAAATTTTGCCACCTACGTCCAATTTCTATTGAATGATACAACATTCAATTCTACCTCTACCTACACGCAATTTGTGTTATTATCATATTTGTATGCTGGTGTGAACCTTGCTCTGGCAGCACAAAGATAAAACGAAAGAGGTGTCGTAAAGTTCTGAGTTTTTATTATGTAAAGTTTAAGAAGCCTGGAATTTTTACGTCCAAGACGATTGGAGTAACAATTCAGTTTTTGAATGGAAAAGTCGGTGTCTTTGTTCAATGTGCTTATTCTACTAAAATGGAGGAAAGTCTTAAACTCAAAGCATTTATTTCAATTAAAACATTTACAGGCACTTTCAACTGTCAAAGAGTCGGTCAGTTAGTCAGAAAGTCGAAGCTACTTGCCCATTCCAAAACGTAGATCTCTATGAAAAAGAACGGGCAAGAAACTCCAAGGATACTCTTTTAAATCAAGATATTAAAAATCCTGGGTACATTATTCTTTCTCTAGTGTCCATACTAAAAGTTATTCCTTTTCATGGGTGCTTCTTGGCTAGAAGTGGACAGAACGTTGCCCTGAAAATTGTGACGCAATATTCTACAGAAAATTCGGCTAAACCTCTGCGTATTTACTTCGTGGTTATTCTTTGTCTTGCTCGCACAATGGTGCTTTTGCATCCCATAAGAAGGTTGTTGTAGTTAGATATTATACGAACACCTAACTAGACAAATTACGGTAATCTAAGTTCAGGACATTCCCCGCAGAGCTTAAACCCACGTTGATTAAAATGTATATTAGGTGCGCACTAAAGTATGCTTTTGTTTAACTTTCAATAACGAGAACCTGACCTAATTTTACCTAGGCTACAATGTTGAACCCATTTGTACGGTCTAAGCTATATTAAGTTTCATACCTCCTGGGTAGTTAGATTGTATTAAAACTTAAGTATATTCTTTAGGAAAGTATTGTAGGAAATAAAATGAGAAGCTAGTTTATGTTTGAGAGTTGTTCTGACCCCTTTGCTCCAGTTACGCTGATACGTGGGTGATCACGAACGTACGTTGAACCTTGGTGACGTCATTCAATGACGTGAACAAGAAATCCGCTAGCATATTGTGAATGTTTGATCAAATGTTTAGTCGTGATTACGGTAGGTATAAGTGATGGGTTTTCGTTCGGCCTTAAGATAACTTGGAAATCGTTCTCGAAAACGGGCTTATAAGAATTTGAGTTTAATGCAAACGAATTAAAGAACAGATTTGTGCCCGTTTGATGGAAATATACTCGCCCCCTATGAAATGGGACTTAAGAGGAAATGCAGGTGGTTTTTTCTCCATAGAAACGAAACGCTTTCGCCTGTTTTCTTCCTGATTAATAACCAGAAAACAATGCTTTTCTACAGAATAATAAATATTAATTACTTGTATATCCCTGTTTTCCTTTTTGATAATACATTATTTTTATAAGCTCTAGAGCCCTCAAAAATGCCGATTTAAGCCGCTGTCAACAGAGGCAACTATTAATGAAACAAGAAAAACATAGGGACACATATATCCTTCTTATTCAGTTTATGAAATATCTTTTAAATTGGTCCAATATTGGAGGAGAAAATAGGCGAGAGCCAAACCTCGAATTATGACTTTTTACTGAGGCGTTTTCAAAAGTCTCTCCGACCGCTGGGTGAACTCCTAGTACACCTCTGCCTAATCCTTCGGGGAATAAAGACGTGATGTTTTGATACAATATGAATTAGAGAATCGATAGTCCTGCCTGAAATTGCAAGTGGTTTCACCTTTTTAGTGCTTTAGATTTCAATTCCTTGAGAAACAGCTCCCTAATTGCGTAACACACCATCGATCTCAAACTGATTCATTTCAGCTAACCCATCCATACTAATATTATAAATGGGAAAGTGTGTCTGTCTGTTTGTTACCTCTTCACGCTTACACCGCTGAACCGGCTTAGATGAAGTTTGGCATAGAGATAGTTTGAGTCCCGGGAAAGGACATGGGATAGTTTTTATTCCGATATTCGCACGGGATCGACACTTATGTGGGTGAAACCGCGGGGCGCTGCTAGTTGCTTCATATGTTCGAAAAATTTGTCTGCTCAACAACGTAAATAACGCAATGAATGATGATGAACTATCAAAATGAAAGCCATTGCTACTGATAGTGTGTTACGCAATTACCCCACAGATATTTAATAATAACAAAGGCAACGAATGTGATCGCTAAAGTCTGGAGGAAGCTTCTAAGATAAAGTGGTAGGTAACTACCATTCATCAATCAACTCAGGCTAAAATATTATTTTGCCACTAGGCATAATATTCTCCCAAAAAAAGTAAGCAACAATACCAGTAGGTATTTACTATTCAATAGTAATCATTCATGTCTAAGCCCTAACTAAAATATACGAGTATTTACTCAAGCTAAAGGCAAAGTGATGTAACCCGTTAATGATCGATCTGTGTCTGCGAAATTAGACACAAGCCCACAGGCCACAAGCCGGTAACCTCGCGTCAAAACACCCACTTCCAAGGTGACTCCGTTTAGTTTAAAACAGTTTTAGGCTTTGACATAATTTAGGTAACTATTGACGAACTCTAAAGGTGCTTACCAGTTTTGTTGCGGAATGTATTTAATTGAACCTCTAATAATTCCCATTTAGCGTTCCTAAAAATATTATTGACCGCTTTAATATAATAATTGCGCCTCTTAATAGGTAATACGGGCTGGTGTCCGCAACTCTTTTTGGGGCCCTAAAATACTAAATAGCCATGTAACTGTGACGGATTTGGATGTAGCGCTCGTCGGCCGCTTTCGGGATAGAAGTTCATCATCTGCCTAGCCTTTTCCCAACTATTTTTGGGGCCGGCTTCCAGTCTAACCGGATGCAGCTGAATCAATATTTTTCTTGGAGCGACTGCCTAACTGACCTCCACAACCCAGTTATTGGGTAACACGATACCCCTTGGTAAGACTGGCTGTCAGACTTTCGGGCTTTTGACGACCCGTATCGGCTGTCCACGAAAGACAGCCGGGACCAACAGCTTGACGTGCTTTCCGAGGCTCGGAGGGGTCTTGGTATGTAAAGATGGTCACCTATCCACGGCCCAACCGCGGCAAGCGTGGCTTAAACAGATCGATCGACATGTGCGGCTATCTTAGCAACGAGCGTTTCTTTTGAGATAGAAGTTCATTTTAATTTTAAAAAGTGTCCATCACAAGAAGCGCAAAAGTTTTTAGAGGATCAGTTAAACATTTCCCTTTTATTGCTAGAGCAAAAAACGTTCAACTAAAAGTCTTTTGATTTTATAAAAGGTATTGACGCAGCACTCGGTTTGTGGTTGAAATATTATTTTGATAGTTTTAAACCACAAACAAGTTTGAACGGTTTCGTCGAATCTGAAAGGCTGTTTGCCTCAATGTTATGATTTCAATTACTTTCTTCTGAAAGAATTTGCTTTTCATTCGTTTCATTTTGATTCAATTTTAATAAAGTCATGTCAGTAGCCTTTAAATTTTTGTGATCGACATTTCCGACACAATGGAAAATGTTATACCTATGAATAAAATTGTCACCCATTATCAGATTGATTTTCCGGGAAAAGGGTTTGGTGTGAAAATGAAATGATGAAAAGGACGTCACCTATGTATATAGGTGTGTACGTGTAGATCGATTGCCGAAGGCCACGATTGAATAAACATATGAAAGGCTCCAAAATAACGCGCAGTAGGTAGGTAATATTTACCTTCACACGATCACGTCTTCCATATTTACTTTTAGAAAACCGCACCACCTGCACCCTAAAGGCCTATTCAAACCTAAGCGGTATTCGATGCCGCTGTGGGTAGAGGTACATACCGCGCGGGTGTCGCTTAGGTATTTAGTATCAAGTTCTGCGGCTAGAGCGACCTGAGCGGTATTCGCTGCCGCTGTGGGAAGAAGTGCATACTGAACTCGGTATTCTCCCCACAAGGATAGCGAAATCCGCTTTGGTGTGAACAGTAATAGGTATTACCGCATATCCACTCGGTTTTCTCTACCGCAGACTTTGAATAGGTCTTAATTGCGTAAAACACTTTAAATCACAGTCTGAATCACTTTGAAGGATATTGCTAATCCATTCCTTCATAATGTTCGAAAAATTTGTCTACTCAACAACATAAATAACGTAATGAATGTCGTTGAACTGTCAAAATGAAAGCCATTACTATAATAGTGTGTTACGCAATTTCCCCGCTGTTTAGGTGCTAAATCTGCAATATTTTAGCAGAACTTAAACATAAAAGTGGTATAAGTCTAAGCGGGCGCCGCCTCCAGGACATTTATCTTACAAAGCGTTTTACAAGATGCTAAAATGACGTCATTAAAGGCATATCATAACATTCTGGTATTATATTATGAGCGGGTCGTGCCGGTAGCTCTAATAACAGCTTTAAAGTATAATAGGATGTCGTGAAGCTATTTTGAAGGATCACATAAAATATAAGAGAGATTGAGGCCCACTAGTCCGCACTTAATTAGAAGCTAAAATAATGGAAGTCACCGAATTTATTACGTTAAGTAATTGTCATTGTAAACGCGTTGTGTATCTCAAGGGAGAATAAATACATTTTAGGTGTTACTTTTTTACTCATTGTAAATATTACAATGGCGAGATGTGTCTCGAATTTAGTGGGAGAATTTTGTCAGAGACAGTGAGACATTGAGTTGGGACTGTAAGTTTTTGGCTATCTCTGAATGTATGCTCTCTTTGCAAAAAATAGAAAATATTCAACCTTCTTCTCCTTTTCGAGTCGTTGGTAAATACATCAATCAATCAACTCAGCCTATCGCAGTCCACTGGTGGATATAGGTTCTTCCACACTGTCTTCCGCATCCAGTCTGCCACCTTTTTAAGCTCATCTGTCGATCTAGCCGGAGGGTGTCCCAAGCTACGCTTGCCGATACACGGTCTCCCTCCAGGACTCGTCTGGCCATAAATACATGTGTTTGTGGCCATGCCAAAGTCTTCATAAGTGCAGGTGTATGGACACTTTGGACAGTCTAACATATATTGGTACATAATTTGGTCAAGAGCACCGCATTCGAACTGGGTATCGGTTTCAATTTTCTAAGCTTTGGCCGTCATATGCAAGGCTATAAAAGTTCACTACAATACGTTTTATGTTTGAAAAAGAAGATCGCTTGGCAGACAAATCAGTGATCGCTTTATGTTATTGTTTCCTGACAAAAGCTACCACTCCGCTTTCTGACGTAATTGCAGACAAGTATCAAGATACAACGCCTAAGGGTGAGAAAGAGGTGGCATATTTAAGCGTCTTCAAGCTTACTTAGATCGGCAGATCAAACTTTGGAGTAGGTAAAGTCGCAGAACAGTTAAAGTTTCAGCGACCTGATTCCTCGACGTAATTTTTATACAATTTTTTTTCAGTAGCCTGAAATATATTTTTATTTCATCCACAAACATGTTGGCGTAGTTAATTCGACAAAAAATATTTTGCGACTTAATGGGCCTATTTAACCCACATCGCGTGAGAAATAAAAATCCGTCAAGGTGACTTTAGAAAGTTTTACACTACCTACTAATAGTGGGGTTGCAAATATGCCTACATCATTACATATAACTATTGCGATAACAAGTTTTCAAGGCTCTTGGTGAGCTGGACAATATGTCTGGACAAAGGGGTTTGTGACGCTGTACAAAATCACGTGTCGAGGAGGTCCTACACAGGACCAAAAGATATAAGTTTATAAGGATAAAAGTTAACACTTTCACTGTCCAGCACCCGGCTCCCGGGTCGAGCGATAATTCGTTCGTGTGCCCACAACTCGGCTCCCGAGTCGTAAATATAGATACATGTGACCATGTGGGCACATGAACGAATTTCTCGCTCGACCCGGGAGCCGGGTGCTGGGCAGTGAAAGTGTTAAAAAAGTTAGTCAAGGATATAAGTTTCTATATTTATGTCTGTAATTTATATGGTGTACATAATAAAGAGTATTCTATACAGGGTAACAGGTACAGACATGTTTTTTTTACATTGCTATGGTGACATAAAGCGCAAACTGTAACGTGTAGAAATTTTTCGTAAGTTAGCAAAAAAAAAAATATCAGGTCAAAATGTATAGAATGACAATTTTATTTCAGGTTCAGAAACATGTACTGAACCTATGGTAGCAGGTTACGTATCGACGTCCCTGCCACCCTGTATTTTTACGCTTTTACTTACTAAGATAGAACGATGGATGGACTGTATGAAAGATGAAGAAGCGAAGCGAAGGGCGGGCGTTTTGGGGGACTGTCTTTTGTAATTTTGACGTTCGAAAAGTGCTGATTCTCAGCCTAGTTTGAATAAATGACTTTTGATTTGATGATATGGCTAGAAAGGAGGTGACTACTGAGATGACGACTAATAGAGTCAGTAGGAAGAAAAATACATGTCTCACCGACCCCAAATAAATCGGTATAAGGGTAAGAAAATGTTGATCATGGATGATGGCTACATAACCTGCGTACTACTACATAACTCATTTTCGATTTTTTTTCATGACTATGTTTCAAAGCTAAGAAACCCCACCTCACATTTCTTTCTACAAAATTAAGGGTAATTTATCATTCTGCTAACGATGAAAATGGGGAAGTTTTTAGTGTTTCAAAACATCAGAATTTCCATAAAACGTCCATTAATTTCACTCGAGCCTATAAATTCAAGGGCAGCCGACAAACAGATAATGAAATTTAGAATTATGTATCTTCAATATCGCGAAAACTTTACGAGAACTTTTTTATTTATTATATGAGAGCAGCATAAAGTTTCATTAAGTTTGTTTTGCAGATTAAATTTTATCCTAAGCCTTATTTTCTTCAGTGTTTTCGAGTAAAATCTTGTTCGAAAGTAGCTTGTTTTTGAAGCTGAAGTTTATTAAAAGTACCTAGTTTAAATTTTGATTGTAAATCTAATCTTAGAAGAGCGGAGGATTGATGTTAAAATTAGCCGTAAAGGTTATATTTTAGTACCTACATACTTTAAATAATACAGGGTTGTAGAAAAGACCTTCATTTTTATACTTATTGTAAAGTATTAAGCACTGCAAAAGTCCCTAAATAAAAACGGATTCAGAGTTAAATAAAAGGGTGGTCTAAAAAGGACGGTTTTAAAAAAGGTCTATCAATTCTTTGAATGTCATCGGAAAGAGGCAAACGTGAGAATAACAGCCCAACTCAGACGAAGATTTAATAAAATGGAATAGAGTAATGCGGGACCCGGATAACTGGCTCTCCTGACCCAATTTGAAGCAAGTCTTGTGACCCACTGAAGGCTACCAACTATCTGTATTTACACTGCTTCTATATTTTTTTATTTTATAATACCTAAATGTGCATATTCGTAGTATATGTGTATACTTTGTAGTTAGGTATGTACTTCTTGTTTGTACGAGAACATTAAGACAGGTCTGAAATATTTTGCCTATAGATTACACTTTATAAGGAAAATATAATAACCTTATCGGAAAATATATTTTCGAGCCGTTTCGGGTTGAAACCCTCGGGCCTTGGGGTCCGAGTGCTCATGGTCTTTTTAAAGAAATTTCAAAACGGCTGGTTGACACTTCCCGTGCCCCAAGGGCTGGCTTTTACCTTGGCCAAAGGCTAAGCATTGCTATACAACGTGGTAATGCCGCCAGTCTCTTGGGTACATTACCAGTCGACAGCGATGCGGATGAATTTTTCGACGCTATATTTTAGTTTGTGTATAGTTTTAGTTATGTTAGGTTTTAATTTTTGTTAATTAAGTATATAAGTAAATAAAAAACTTTATACATAAATTATAAACAGATTTTTCTAATTTTCCTTTCCACATTTTCACCTTTCCTTAAAAAAATTGTTCATTTACGTAAGGATTACATAAATAAACACATTTTTCCAAAAGGTGATTACGTGAAAGCAGAAGCGTAAAAATAAAATAATTTACACATACGAAGGACAAGTAAATACACAATATATACACACACACATACACATATAAACATACAACACATCTCTATTGCTTTTGTTTATCCTTTCAATTTTCCAGCGAAAATCACTGACGATTGAAATAAAAAGAGTAAATGAAAACAAACAAGTGATAGGATGCTGTGATGATAATTTCAATTAAATTCTACTTTGTTCCTGCAATGCCTGTCAGGTACAAATGACGTAGGCAGCTTTATTGCAATTTCTATTAGTTTTTGCAGCTTTTACAACTTCGAACGTTTTTAAATTGAATGTTCACGTTGAAGAGGTAAATCTGTTTCAGACAGTTTATACCGACGCGAATTAAAATTTCATATTTGATTTAATAAATGTAAAAACATTTTCGCTCATCGCTCTTGAGATGAACAATTTTATTAATGGCGTAACTGGCGAAATTTAATAAACATGTTTTTTAAATAAATTCTTTGTTGACATAAATTGGACATTACTTACAGAAATAATTTGAAACCCTGACTCCAGAGCTAAGTTTGAGTACCTGTATTTCACTTTTGTCTACATCATATTATTACGCCTATAGGCGTAATGTTATGTACAGTTGATATAATACTTCAAGCACATAAATGTACAGAGGCGGACTTAATGCCATAGGCATTTTCTACCAGTCAACCTTGATATAATCTGCATTCTCGACTTATTTGCCAAAAATGTAAACAAATATGAGTTTATGGAAAGGTAACTTTTAATTCCTACACAATAAAGTTCAATTTACGCTACAACTTCAAACATTTTTATAACTTTTTCAATAGAGCTAGTCACTCTGAAATTAACTTAATTCCCATTGAAATAAAGTTGATATTTGTTTAGCTTGAAATAATATTAATTTGAAACATAAGTTTGGATAAACATTAGGTATCGTCATCATTATTCTCCTGCCCTTATCCCAATTTATTTGAGGTCGGCGCAACATGTCTTTTTCTTCCATACTTCTCTATTAGTCGTCATCGCGGTAGTCACCCCCTTTCTAACCATATCATCATTCACACAGTCCATCCATCGTTTCTTTGGTCTTCCCCTGCTCTTATAGTTGACTAGCTGCGCCCCGCGGTTTCACCCGCATAAGTCTCGATCCCGTAGGAATATCGGGATAAAAAGTATCCTATTTCCTTTCCCGGGACTCAAGCTATCTCTATACCAAATTTCATCTAAATCGGTTCAGCGGCTTAGGCGTGAAAAGATAACATACAGACAGACAGACAGAGTTCCTTTCGAATTTATAATATTAGTATGGATATCCGTATTTCAATAGAAAATATATCTACAGTTGTAAAGACACCTTTTTAGGAAATCCAAACTTTTTGATGGAATGGGAAGAGTACCGTCCATACGATTTATTATTAACTTATCCCCTGAACTCCCCCTCTCCCCCCCCCCCTGTATCCGCTGCTAGTTCTTCTTCTGTTTTAATCTCTGTCATATCCACTTTATCTAGGTTAGTCTTTTTGAGTCAACCCAGTCAACCGTGAATAACAATTGGCATTTCCTACCGCTCGCTATCCGTTATACATACCTACTACCTACAAACAATTCCAATTACCACAAAGTCTGCCTCGTGGGAAATAACATCAGTGATGTGAGGCATACCTGTCTGCTGGAACTTTCCGCCATTGTCAACTGGAATCCCGATTAATAATGCAACCTACTGTGTACTGCTAACTTCGAAGGAGCCGAACATCAATTTAAACTTTACCAATTTGTAATGTTTCATGATTTTTGACCTTGGGATTGTCGGGACCTTTTTTGTTTGAAATTTGTTTGTCATGCAAGACTTCCATTATTATGGTGACTACGCGATTTTTTTTTGTATTGTTTGGTATATTATGTTAAGTTAAAGCAACGTCATGGAATTTTTAACAAAGCTGATTGCATTTATTCAGCACCATTTCTTTGAAGTTGCCTTTTCCGGAGCTGTCTAAAGTCGGACGGAACGCTTGTTGAAAGCTGATATTTTCCTGTTTCTCGAGAGCGGATCAGTTCAGAATTTTAGATTAGATTCCAAATGTATGAAGACTTTAAAGTCTTACGTAGCTATAAAGTGTCGCTACGTAAGTTGCTACGAATAAAACTCGTAGAGGGCTACGTGCTACGCTTCGTAGCAATCCGTAGCCGAGCTACGAGATTACACAACTAAGTTTCTTTGATAGTTTTTTTTTTGTGTTTTGCAATTTGAACTCCAATGCGCAAAACTTTGAAGATTGTGTAAAACCAGGTTACTGATAGAGTGCTTTGTCCTGTCGAAACTATGAACCAATTAAGTTACACTGCTACAAGGATCTTTTGGCCCTAGAATGACGTTGAAGCGGGGGCACTGTTGGTACACATTTATGGTAATTGCTGTGAAATGTATTGAAAAAGCAAGATGACGGCGTTAGTTCCGATTTTGGCCACACGGCAATAGATCCTTGTACAGTTATGTATATGTAAGTTACCTTGGCGACTTTCGCGTCGAGCAGCCACTGCAGCGCCGTATTGGAGGCGTTGGCGAGCGCGGCCAGAGCGGCGTGCTCCCACACCACATGCTCCCAATGCTCTGTCATGATGGCCGCGCACAGCATCGCCGTCGAGCAGCTGGGGCAAAGAAAAAAAAAACAAATGAAAACCAACACCTTTATTCTTCAGTAGCTGACGCCCGCGACTCGGTTTTAATAATATTACCACCTTTTGCCCGCGTATTCGCCTGCGTAAAGGTCGCAAAACATCCCACAGGACCGTACTACGTACGTCTACCCATGTGCCAGACATCCAAATCTGATCAGAGGGCAATTCTCGTAATTTTAAAAACGTTCACAGTCTGATCTCAATCTCAATCTGTCAAAAATAGGTACCTCTAATTTCCATACATTTTGTCAAGTTTTTGACACTTGTGTTTCGCCGAGATGAGACTGCGACTAGATCTTGAACGTTTTAAATTACGAGAATTGAACATTCAAATATACAGACGTTCACATTCACATTATTACTAAGATTTTTCAGAGGGGCTTGTCGCTAAGTAATAACAACCGCACGGGTCGATCGATCAGATTTAGCTACGCTTACCGCGGTAGTCACGTGGATGGGTGACCATCTTTACATACCAAGACCCCTCCGTGTCTCGGAAAGCACGTTAAGCGTGGATCTTTGACTGTCGTTACGGGTCGTCAGAAACCCGAGTCTGACAACCATGGCAGTCTTACCAAGGGGTATCGTATTACTCAGTAAAGGGTTGTGGAGGTTATATAGATAGTCTCTTAATGTAAAATACTGGTATGCAGCTGCATCCGGTTAGACTGGAAGCCAACCCCAACATCGTTGGGAAAAGGCTAGGCAGATGCTGATGATTAACATTTTTCGGCATTATGTGGGCCACATTGATTAAAGCCTCTCTTAGTAAACGGGGTACATATTTTCGCGCTACCTATTCGGGCAACCGTAAAGTTAATCCTCTCGTAAATCAACCCCACATAGCCTTTAATCAGACACGGAGTAAATCCTGACCTGAATAACTGAATAATTAGCGGAAAAAAAAACTGTTACAGGACCTACATTTTTACCCGACCGACCAATTGAGCACAAGCCGAGTTTGAGAGAATGAAAAGGTGTAAATTGTAGGTATACCTGTTCATCGTTTAGCGGGTAAGAGCCCTCCAATAAGGGTTATTATCCAGCGAACATAATTTGTTAATCTTAGGAGACTTGAAAGCAAAATGAGAACGGACTGCTCCACAGTTTTAACCTCTAAGTACTCAATTTGTCATCATTAAAGGAACCATTGATATAAAATGGATAGAGCATGAGTGATGCATTATTCTTTTCACTGCATCGCTTAAGAATCGCTTAGGGTTCCGCGCACACGCTTCGTCTTCAA
This sequence comes from Amphipoea lucens, assembly GCA_947508005.1. Lineage (NCBI taxonomy): Eukaryota > Metazoa > Arthropoda > Insecta > Lepidoptera > Noctuidae > Amphipoea > Amphipoea lucens. The sequence continues at coordinate 17,908,890 of OX382358.1, read as the reverse complement.
TCACAATTATAGCTTCTTGCAAAAAGTATCGAGCTCTAAGACGGGAGACCAGATGGGAGTGTGAAAGATTGATGATACGAAAAATGCTGTTATTTTTCAACTGCCAAATAAAATTGCTCGCTTTGTGTGGAATCACCTTTTTTAGTATATTCAGTGACAAGTTTTGAATTACTATAGATCAAAGAGATTTAGTCAAGTAAATAATGCTTTAGATCTTTGTTTTTTTCAATAGCTTTTTTTTTCTCTTTTCAAATCAGTCAGTGAGTCATTTGTTCTATTTCAGTGATTCTGCCCATGTCTTTGAACTTGATTGTATTTACAGCTTCAGAGCCGGGTACCCCTCCGGGGAAAAAATGGGACACAACACTGACTAAAAATTCTGTGTGACACAAAGAAAGGTTGCCTAAAGTTTTATCAAGACAAACGTCAAAGCAATTTTCAAGTTTTAAAAGATGTTTCGATTCGGAAATTCAGTTAACATTTTACAATGTTCTAGAAAGTTTTTAGCGGCCACACTTGTATATTTCATTACCCCTGGGGCGAGAGAGCTTTAAAACATGTTCAGTTTCACCGTCAATTCTGTTTTATGGTGTGTTTGGAGATTTCGATACAGTGTATCCTCCATTTAAGAGGAAATGCGGTCGGAGAGACTTTCTAGAAAGCCTAAGTTAAAAGTAATAATTTACGATTCGGCTCTCGCCTATTTCCTCCTCCAATATTGGACAATTTTAAAAGATATTTTTCATAAACTGAATAAGAAGGACATATACTGTATCCCTATGTTTCTTTTTTCATTAATATCTAGTTGTTAAAGTACACTAGGCCTCCGTTGACAGCAGTTTAAATCGGCATGTTTTGAGGGTTCTATTGCTTATAAAAATAATGAATGATCAAAAAGGAAAACATAGAAACATACAAGTAGTTAATATTTATTATTCTGTAAAAAATTGATGCTTTATGGTCATTAACCAGAAAGAAAACAGGCGAGAGCGTTTCTATGGAGAAAAGATCACCCGCATTTCCTCTTAAGGCTCCTTCGATCGTCAGAATATTAGGGTTTAATATCAGAGACGTGAGAGGAATACAAAATCCGAGCAAGACCTAATAATTAGGCTCGCTGACAGTTTTGGCGCCGAGGCATGCATATTAAGTAGTATATGAGATTCAAATGTGTTTGATATTGTCTTTGATGATATGGAGCACTAAGCCCCGATTGTGTTTGCAAAACGAGATTTGTATATTCGCCGGGATTTTCTACGCTGTAAAGTCTATTTGAAAAAGGCTTAGATACAGCAATACATTCTCCAGGACAGCCTATGTGTCATAACTTTCAGCGTTTTATTTCAGCCATTGCTCTTGCTCGGCAAACTTATGAGTTTGTAGATACGAGTAGTTTTATGTATAGGTCTATACTAATAAAACGTTGTATAGCGTCTGTATAGTTACACAACGCTTTGTCTTCTTCTTTCGAAAGTCAAATTACTGACGACTGAAAGAGAGAGATCGGTGTGTAACTATTCATCTGATAAAATACGTTTTCATCCCACCATCTCGGAAAGAGTATTTTTAATCTTCAATATCTGAGTGGAAAAGCCGTTTTTATTCTCTAGAGGATAAAGTAAATTGAATTTAGAACATCGTGTGCACTAAGTTTGTGAATTAAAAAAAACATTAAACCTATTTACTGCTACCTCTATGGTGCCGAATATATCATACAACTTTTTTTTAATTTGTTAAAAACTCAGACTCGGAACCTTCTTGGTGTTCTTTTTTCAATTTGCTTTGTACGCGGTTCTTTACGCGGCATTTTTTCACGTCATTGTTAAACCTTATATTAAAAACAAGAAACTTGAAAACAAGTGAAAAAACTAAAATGAGTGATTCTAGCGACGAGGAAGTTTGCTTGACGCCAACAGAATTGACTGAAACTGTTAATAATGCGCAAATGAGCTTTCTCCCTCAACAATCACGCGAGAAGTGTTTAAAACAGTACGATATGTTCAAAATAACTGTAGCAACGTTACTTTAAAATTTTCTTAATTATACCTTAGTATTATTTTGTTATAATTTAAAGATTATTCTGTAATACTTACCTGTCATAATGTAGTAATTAATACCTAAACTGAAATAAAAGTGTACCTATCTTGTGATTGTAAACGTTTTTTTTTTTTGCATTTAGTCATTTCCTCGCTGAGGTGGAATGAAAAGTTACGTGTTGCACTCGAGTGCAAAGATTTTTCACCTCGTGCTCTTTTGATTCCCTCGCTAACGCTCAGGATTCTAATTTTGAATCACTCGCTGCGCTCGTGATTCAATTTTAGAATCCTTCGCTTGCTCGGTCATCAAAATTGAACACGCGGTTAAAAAGCAACTTTGCACTCTTGTATAACAAATAACTATTATTAGTAAGGGGGTATGTCTTTACACTGCATCGCAATAGACAACAAAAAGCGAGTGTGATAGAAACAAGTTGATAAAAGTTGCCAGTGGGAAATGTCGAATACAATTTTTTACGAATAGCCTTCGTGAATGTCATAATAAAAAAATATATTTGGCAATACTACAGAATCTTGTGAACAGTGTTTTAATACCGCCTTATAATCACACTAATATTATAAAGGTGAAAGTTTGTGAATGTGTGTGTGTTTATATGTTTATTACTTCTTCACGCTCAAACGGCTGGACCAATTTTGATTAAATTATGTATGGAGGTAGCTGACACTCTGGATTAACATATAGGTAACTTTTTATCCCGATATTCCCACGGGATCGAGACTTATGCAGGTGAAACCGCGGGGCGCTGCTAGTTTATTATAAAAGTAACAGACAAATACTTAGATCAAGTATGTTCATGAATGCTTCGTAATGTAACATAAAAACAAATTGAGATATTAAAACTATACGAGTAATTACGCATTATCATGAAACACTATACGCAAGCTAATCTTCCATTGATCAGAAACAAAGAATAATATAAATATCAATTGCCTTCAAAGTCGGAATTGATAGCCAACCAGCATCGATTGCATAATCAGTCTGTTCCCACTGCTAGGACACAGCCCGCGTCTCTGTGAGAGGGACTGTAATCTATCACGCGGCCAGGTCGCGGTTTTGGTGGATGTTACGTCTTTGAATTTTCGGTTCAAGGACATGCCGGTTTTCTTCACGATGTTTATCCTTCACCGTTTTTAATTTACACAAGGTTAAGTGCCTGTCTGGGTTCGCATCGTAAGCATTTATTAAATCCAAGTAATTATTTCTGCTTGTAAAATTATTCGCATGAGATCCAACTAAATATTTGTAGCTTTAATTGCTTTGTCTTTAATTGGAGTTATGCTGATGTTTAAGCCTTGGGCTTTAATTTATTGCGCACTCTCCATCAATTAGTTCAAACCAACGGGTTATTAATTGCATTAGTAATAGTACAGACGCCAGCACATCAAGCTACTACAATCTGTCAAATTTCTTTAATAGATTTTCAACTCTATTCCTAAAGCATAAGGTTCAAAGTTGATTGGGAAAATTTGACAGTTTCGGGTAGCTTGAGAACCATTAATACTATTAATACCAGCCTGTTATTGCCCCACTGCAGAGTAAAGGCTCCTTCTTATACACGGAAGGCATGAGCATTGATCAACATGATTGCTCAAGACGTTTGGCCATTCCAAACTTACTTTTAATACCTACCATTATTCATGCTTAACCTTTTAATAACCGCCCGACTTCATATTAATTGTCGTGCCCCCAGCGCCCGAAAGAAAAAAGAAAAATAAATACCTGATACAATACAGTGTAATTAAATAAATAAGCAGATTAAACGAGCTGTGGTATTTGGTCGTAAATATACCTATATAATAAATTCGTGTCCATTTCGCCAGGGTCGTACCCTGGCGAAATGGACACGAATTTATTTGTCGGATTACTCGGGCCGGGTAAGCGGTTAAAAATTAGTATTTATTAGTACAATTACCATAATTATCTAAAGTTCAATACTGCTGTACAGTCTGAGGATAATTACTGGATATTTTATTCAGTAATATCTGAAAATGCGATGCCATTACAGATAATTCATAGCTTTTAAATTGCTATTGTTGTGTTTCAAAAACATTACTTCAACTTTGTTAGTAACACTGTTTCTAACCAATTAACAGATGGCCGTGGGTGGGCCTTAGCCTGGGGGGTAATTGCGTAATACGTAATCAGTAGCAATGGCTTTTATTTTGACAGTTCAACAACATTCATTGCGTTATTTACGTTGTTGAGCGGACAAATTTTTCGGACATATAAAGCAATGGATTAGGAATATCCTTCAAAATGATTCAGATTTTGATTGATAGTGTGTTACGCAGTTACGCAATTAGGGTGCAGGTCAAGTATATTTTGCCAACTTGACTTATTTCCAGCTTTTACTCTCCAATATTAAGAGATAGCCCGTGATATTTTGAAGAAAAATCTTAAAAATGTGAACTGTTTTTTCCAAGACTGCAACACAGCATTTACAGCTGAACTACAGTTAAGTAAGATAGTACATAAAATAGTGAAAGAAAACCAATTAAAAGTTTCCACAGCTGAGTAAAAGAGTAAAGTGTCTACTTAAAGATTGTCTTACAGAATTGAGTGAGCTTTACTTTTGAAGTTTCAATTATTTTCTTTCTTGTAGATATTCACCGTAATAACTATCAAATAAGCCTATATCTAGAACCGTTCTGTGTTCCCACTTTATAGGCTGATTATGCTTAGCCTATTATATTATATCTATTATTAGACACACGCTTGAACGTTCGAATGGAACACGCCCTCAATTATAACCAGCCTGTCCCGAAAAGAGGCTTCACAGCCAGCCTTTACAGTACCTACCGTATTAGCCTGCCTTAATATTTAAAACGTGTAGATACTGATTTATAAACAAGAAACGCCTACCGCAGCAGATTTAAAACTGTCAACTGTTTCTACAATCGAACAAAGTAAAGTAGTACCATATGCAAAGGCTGTAAAACCCGATAGCGTGCTTCGTCGTAAATGTCGCATCAAACTTCCTTCAGCGAAGAGTTTCTTTAAACTTTGCTGGCAACCTCTCGCCGAACTCAGATAATATGAAATTTTCAGCGTTACGACGTGCCCGCTGTATCGCGCAAGAAAATGAAAACCACTGTCATAAGTTTTGAGAAGCGTTGCAGAAATCTTTACAGAGAGCAACACCTACTAAAACTGCTTAGCTGTAAAAAAAAAAAAAAACTTATTATACAGAATTATTAGGTAAAGTCACTGTTAAAAATAACGATAAAGTAAATATTATCACATCATAATCAGCCTATGTGGCCCCACTGCTGAGACATAGGCCTCCTCTCTATGAGCGAGTGGGCCGTTCACCATATTACGGGCCCAGGCGGGTTGGTGGATGTCACATGTCGAATTTTTGGTTCTAGGACATGCCGGTTTCCTCATGATGTTATTCTTCATCGTTTTGAAAGCAGTGATGTGAAATAATAAATTACACGAAGTAAAGCGCGTGCCTTGGTTCGGACCCACGACCTAAAAATCGTAAGTCGGGCCGTAAATACTGGGCCACCACTGCTCCTATTATCATAGTGGGTGCATAATAAACTGATTATTATAACTACATACAACGCTACAAAGTTCTTCTGGCAAGTGGCCAAAATCGGAACTAGCGCCGCCATTTTGTTTTGTCATTACCCTTTCAGTGATAATTTCACAAAACTTTACCAACAGCACCCCCCTGTCAATGTCATTTGGGCGCCAAAGGATCATTGTAGCACTTTATGGCTACATACAAACAAAAATTTCTTAATTTAAAGATTGAAGAAAACCAACAAGGAGGCTATGCTCATGCCTCTAAAATTGCAAGTAGTAAACGTCAGAATTAAATACATAGCACCTTTTAACAGGTTACACACAGACGAGATTACACGTCTACGTGAAGGGAATTAAATTACCCCGATTACCAAGGATCGTGAGTTGTCTGCACATCGAATTGTCTAACACGTAACGAAGATTAACTATTTCACCAAATCAGTAGGTACTGCCTCAGCGATTTTATGCTTACGTGATTTTAATATATTTTGTTAGAAGAACGGTCGACCATCCACTGCAAAAGAAAATAAAGAAAAATGTTTATTGGGCAAAGATATACATAAGTACTATAGGCAAGTAACACATTTGAACTGCTACGTAGGTTGTGTTGTTTTTTTTTCTCCTCTTTTCATTATGGAAACTTTTAACGTTCTGCATCGTTCTCACATGTATAATTTTTAACATGAATGATGTAAGCAAGACTTTATAACCAGATTATTTTGATTTAAAAGAGTGTCCATGGAGTATCTTGCCCGTTCTTCTCCATAGGTACCTACGCTTTGGAATGGGCAACTAGCTTCATTTTTCTGACTGACCGACCCCTTGAAAATTCAAAAGTGTCTGTAATTGGTTTAATTGAAATAAATGCTTTGAGTTTGAGTTTGTGCAGGAGAGGTTTCCCATGGTTCATTTGTTTCGTGCTTATCGTAGTCGTGAGTCGCAGGAGACCATCCCGCATACATTTTCATAAATAGCGAAGCTAAGTACACGTGTGTGTGTAGCCATGGGCCGCTGTGAAGCAGCGCCCTTACCTATACTTGGTAAGGAATCCATACTAATATTATAAATTCGAAAGTAACTCTGTCTGTCTGTCTATATGTTACCATTTCACGCCTAAACCACTGAACCGATTTGGATGAAATTTGGTATAGAGATAGTTTGAGTCCCGGGGAAGGACATAGGATAGTTTTTATTCCGATATTCCCACGGGATCAACACATATGCTGGTGAAACCGCGGGGCGCAGCTAGTACGAAATAAAGAAAAGGAAGACAGAAAATTCAGCACAAAACAAAGATAACACAAGAGAGCAAAATAGGGATCATTTTATAAAGGTAACAAAGACGAAAGCCAAACAACACACTGTATAAGTCGGTATACAAATAATACTTACCTAACGTGTTGTCAGCATGACCATGTTAAAAGGCTTATTATTTTCCTTTTCACCATTGTGTAAGTAGACTTGTTTGTCAGCCTATATATAGGTCATAAAGGAATATAGAATGAAATATTATTTCTCTTTGTCGCTTGAGCTCGACAGAATAATAATATTATTTCGTACTGTACTTGGATGTCGTATCAAAATGAAATATTTTTGGTTGAAGACGACAATATTGTTGTTATGATTTTCCGCGAAAATAATCACGTTGTAGGCAATATAGGGTCGCCCCCCTATTACATTGGACTGGCGAAATGTGGGTATACTATCGGTACGGCTCTTCCTAACCCTTTGGGGATTACAAGCGTGATGTTATGTAATGTTATCTTGTTGTTTCTAAATATAAAAGAAACATGACATTTATTGTAGCAAAAGTTTAACCAGGCTTGTTATTTTTAGGGTTCCGTATCTCAAAAGGAAAAGCGGAACCCTTATAAGGTCACTTCGTTGTCCGTCTGTCTGTCCGTCGGTCAAGACCCTTTTTCTCAGGAACGCGTAGAGTTATCAAGATGAAATTAATATCAAATAAGTACTCAAGGCTGCAATCCCTTGAATCAGTGAAAAAATCAAACTTCTAAGTCAACGGAATCAAAAGATACGGGCGTTTATGTTCCGGAATCAAAACATATAGGGTAACCTACTTCCCGTTGCCCCAGAATCATAAAATTTGGCAAGAAGCATTGTCATGTAGCACAAGTAAAGGAAAAAATCCTAAAACCGCGAATTTGTGTAGTTACATTACGAAAAAAAAAACCCGTGACAAACTATTTAAATTCGGTGCGCCAGTCCGACTCGCACTTGTCCGGTTTTTTTTTTACTTTGGATCGTGCAGAAATGTAACTTTGTCTTATAAAGACCGAGTAAGCCTCCGGGCTGCGGACATTATAAGATAAATATCTTGGAGTGATGGTAACTACCCGCCATCAGGTGGGGCGGGGTTTTATTCGTCTCAAAGATAAAAAAATAACAAGAAAGATAATTTTTTTACGACATAAAGGGCCGTGAACTTTGTTTTTGTGAACGCCAGTGAAAGATATTGCTATCTGAGTAAGCATGGGGCTTGGGGACGCCGTGGGGAAAGAACGAATACTTACGTTACTTTATTTATAAGTATAATCAGCCTATAATGTTCCCACTGCTGGGACACAGGCCTCCTCTTTCATGGAATGGGAATGCGCCATAATCCACAACGCGGGCCCAGTGCTGGTTGGTAGATGTGCCGAGACCAGTCTTTGAATTTTTGATTCAAAGACATGCCGGTTCCCTCACGGTGTTTTCCTTCACCATTTTGAGAGCAGTGGTGATGAAATTATTTACACAAAGTAAATCGCCTGCCTGGGTTCGAACCCACGGCCTATAACTCGGTAAGTCGGGACCAATACCACTAGGCCACCAGTGCTCCTTTTTTATTTTATTTATGGCTCCTTTAAATACATAAGCGACATAATATTTATTAAGAGGAAATGCGGATGGTCTTTTCTCCATAGAAACGCTCCCGACTGTTTTCTTTCTGGTTAATGACCATAAAGCAATGATTTTTTTACAGAATAATAAATATTAACTACTTGTATGTCCCTATGTTTTTCTTTTTGATGATACATTATTTTTATAAGCAGTAGAACCCTCAAAAAAAGAAAAACATAGAGACACAGTATAATTTATCCTTCTTATTCAGTTTATATCTTTTAAATTGGTCCAATATTGGAGGAGGAAATAGGCGAGAGCCAAACCTCGAATTATGTCTTTTTACTGAGGCGTTTTCAAAAGTCTCTCCGACCGCATTTCCTCTTAATGTTCAGAACTGAAATATTGCGGCCATTTCCTGAAGAATAAAAGAAATATTCAAGGGAAGGAATTTGTTTGCGGAAATATATTTGATTTTGTAATAAGGGCATTATTTCCTTACGATATTTGTATGCAGAGATGTGGTATGAAATGAAAGTTGAGCATTTCTTTGCTAATTTCATCAGTTTTATTGCAGAAGTGTTTTGCGGTACTATACTGTTCTGCACTTCATTACGAGTATTTCAAGCTTATTCTAGATCAGAGATCCCATTGATTTATATGGTGATACTTGAGTACTCGGGCGACTGGGACCGCTGTCAAATTGGGAAAACGGTTTAGAACTGTGACAAACAGCGCGCGAGCCGAGCAAGCGAAGTGAGCGACAAGCGAGCGCTACATCCAAGTTGGTTGCAGTTATTTGGCTATTTAGAATTTTTAGGATACCAAAAAGGGAATTCGAAAAATCGGCAATCGTGTACTGTCAACTTGTCGAATGTCGATGTCGACAAATCCCAAGCACAGCAAAATATAAACATTTTCCCATTTATCAAGAGCTCTGAATCAGGAGACAGATCCAGTAAGGAGTAGGAGGAGGGGTTTTATTTCACCTCCACAACGGATATTACCGGTGGATACCAATAATCGAAGATTAGATCGGTGCCAGACTATCGAGTTCTGATTGCCCATAGCGACAGTGATTGATTTTCGATTTACATGCTCTCCGAAGTAAAGTAGGGTCTCAATGTGTGAAGATCGGATACCTATCTAAAACTTACGTACTCTATAGCTGTCAATGGTGGGTTAAATAAAAAATCTGAACTTCGGAAATGTGTAAGCCAAGTCAGCCATGAGGTTTAGGAATAGGACATCATCATCATAATTCCAGCCGAAAGACATCCACTGCTGGACATAGCTAGGCCTCCCCCAAGCATCGCCACCTAAACGGGTTCTGTATTTCTCACGAACAGCGGATTCTTGCGGCCTTCACCAGGTTATCGATCCAACTAGTGGAAGGCCTTCTAACGCTACGTCTTCCGGTACGCGATTGCCACTCCAGAACCTTACGGCCTTAAGAAAAGGTACATCCATTTAAATAAAAAAAACCTTCGTATTCAAACACAATACAATGAAAATTGAGTTAGAAAGTAAAAAAGCCGAGATTTTGTGTATTACGTGGGGCCAATAAATTTCCATTTGAAACGTGAACGGGGTTCCGCTTACTTCTGTAACTTTGAAATATACATACGAATGAAGACAAAGTTATTCGTAGCCGTTTCAACGTAGCAAAAGCTTGTTTTGAAACTCTCCCTTAGACCTGATTTATGCAGGTGAACTAGACTCGTAAAACAAAGTGAACGAATACCTTTTTCGTGCAGGATTACCCACCCGTCCCAACGGCCAATTTAAAGCCACGTAAACAGAAATCAGTGAGGCACGGCAATCTTGTCCACTGGATTTGAATATATTTTTCCCTTTTACCTTAAATTGAATTTAGGACATATTTTGTATATTTCATATGTCGTGGATTGGATTGGACCCAAAGCGTTTTTATCTACAAGAATCTTAGAGCCCATCTAAGATTCTTGTAGATATAAAACGCTTTGGTTTTCTGCCGATAAATTTTGTAAAAATCTCATCGTGCAAACTTCGCTGAGGTGAGCCAAAGAGAATGTAAACACTAACGTTATAGCTGTCATTAAAAGGGATCTACTCTATTGACGGCTCACTTTACCTAAGTTTTGTTGTAAGTTGCAGAAAAATAGCGTTTGTCTGTTGCCTGACTGAAAATTGTTTGCTCTGTGGAATTTGTCATCATCATCTGCCTAGCCCTTTCCCAACTATGTTGGGGTCAGTTTCCAGTCTATCCGGATGCAGTTGAAATACCTACCAGTATTTTACATGGAGCGACTGCCTGTCTGATCCCCACAACCCAGTTATTGGGTAAGACTAGTTGTCTGTGGAATTTGTATGGTGTACAGAATTTAAAAAAAGTAGGCACAATTCTATCCTAAGTATTCTATTCTCTTCAGAATGCATCAGAATGGTATTTATGCGTCTGTGTCCTGTATCGACGATACGTAGAACAATACTCTGGGACACATTGCCTCGTGCAGGAAAACGAACACTTCATAATTTCACTATTCTATGGTTTGCTGTTTGGGTAAAGTAAAGCAAGTAGGTAAAGAGATGCCTTTGAATGGCTTCTGACATAGGAAAACGTCCATAACAATGTCATCGTTGCTTCGAGTAATATTTTTGTATACTATGTTTTTTGTACGTTTGTTTGTTACGCTTTCACGCTAAAACGGCAGAACGAATTTAGGTGTGGAACATGGGTATACCATGACCTGGATTAGGACAGATTAATTTTACCCCGATATTGCCACGAGATCGAGACTTAAGCGAGTGAAACTGCGAGGCGCAGCTAGTTTATTATATTATCATTCAGAAAATTAAACTATTTGCATAATCGCAAAGAAAATATCTTAGTCATATTCTCAGCTAAGTTAGAACATGTTCTAAAAATTCAGCATAAAGCTATATACAAATGAATTAACACAAAGTGTTACCTCTTATTCCGCTCTATAATGTCTATTCAGTTAACTTGACAGTGGGATAGGAGCTCCATCGATTGTCGGGCGAGGCGCCAAAGCGTCTGGTCTAGAGCCTTGCCCCCATACATCACGATTATTCCTAGCGTTGTGTTATGTAGCCAATTTCAGCTGCGGACGGACCAAATGGCCCTAACGTCTCTAACTTTCAGGATTCGCACTTAAAGGACACCAATGAAGCTCGCTAGAAAAACTTTTGGGCATTGAATGAGAAGTATATTACGAAAGAAAAGGTCACTGCACAAAACTTCTGAATTATGCAAATTATAATAATATTCAGTAATGTTCAATGAATCACGAATACATTATTTTCGAATGAGAAAACACGTCTTGTGGATCTTCACAGATATTTACAATTTCTACATCGTCTTCCAATTTCCATTACAAAGAATTTTCTTAAAAAAAAAATGTCTGAAACGTAACGTCCTTTCGAACCCTATAGTATTGACGTAGCACTGTGTATCTGAACTATGAGCGAATAATAAAACCCAAATCTTTGCCAGATTACGTGACCCACCGCACTAATGAGTTCGTGACCTTATTTACAAAGACCTGCAAGTAAAAAGGCGTCGCTCACCTTTAAATAACATTGAAAAAATGATAGAAAAGTACCTTTTGAACATTCCCTAAAATTCAACTCCATCCCGACATCCGATTAAGGATTATCTGAGCTTATCTGGTTAGTCCTTTTTAAGGAACGATGTGAGTAGACGAGTGTTTTATTTCAAATTAAATCTGTCAAAGGGAGAGCCCGGCCTTGTCAAAGACATCGTCTAGACTTTAGATAGTTATTTACTATATATTACGCTTAGGTAGTTTTAGGTATATTGGGTTTGAAATAAACGAGCGGGAAAGTAGGTATGCTTGCTTCTGTTTTATTTCTTCAATGTATCCAGATGCCAGCTCTCTGGCGCTCACTGTTTAATATTTTTTATGTCGCCTTTTCTCAAGAGCAACCGCAGTGAGCAACCGTCTTTATGTGCGATTTTGCGGCGTCACTTTTGTTATTCATACAATAGGTGTAGTTTCCAACAAATGAAAGGAAAACCGACGCTTTCATATCGAGTTTTCAGTGTTGTTTCACTGCGTAGGCGATCGACACGTCATTGAAACAGAAGCATTGTTATTCTGTCCATGAAAAAGCCCGAATGCATATTCACGGGCTACAAAACTTTTTAAACTTTGCTTTTGTATCACAACTACGTATATACCATAACATCACGCCTGTAATCTCCGATGGGTTAGGCAGAGATGTACCTATAGCAGACCTACATTTCGCCAGTTATGTTTAAGTCTCATGTAATAGGGGTCGAGCCTATTGCCATCAACCGGGTACCGATATTGACTCGGCATGTTACTGAGAAATTCCTCATGCAAAAACCCAATAATACTTTGCCGGCCTGAGAATCGAACCAGGACCCCATGCTCGGCCGTAGCGTTTGCGGTCACTAGACTATCGAGGCAATCCAACGGACTTTTCCGTGTATCACATCCATACTAATATTATAAATTCGAAAGTAACTCTGTCTGTTTGTATTTTACCTTTTCATGCCTAAACCACTGAACGGATTTAGATGAAATTTGGTACAGAGATAGTTTGAGTCCCGGGAAAGGACATAGGATAGTTTTTATCCCGATATTCCCACGGGATCGATACTTACGCGGGTTAAACCGCAGGACGCTGCTAGTCTAATACTTGGCATAAAATCTTAGAAAATTGGGCTGGCGAGTTCTTTATAAACACGAGAGAAAACGGATTCGATGCGGAATGGCTGGCTGTTTACCACATAAAATTTAATATTACTTCGGACTACAGACCTAACACGTAAAAGCACTAAAGTTTCACGCTGAGACCGTTTCAGGAAAGCCCGGCCCATAAAATAAAATACTCAAGTTTACGAATACGTTTATATTTGGTATTTAAAAGGGATTTATATACGAATTCCTGGACACGAATGATGTAGTTGTTCTACAATAAAATCTTTGCTGACCTATTTATTTAAATTCAAGTGGACGGAAATTTACAGGCGTCTTCATATATTTCCATATGTTTTAAATTCCTGTGTTATTGTGATGCCGTGACGTGGACGGGACGACCACGATAATGTCGTGACGTAAGAAATTATAAAAGCGCTCAACGTGTTGCTTTCTTTACCGTTTAACTATCATAGTTCTCAGCATAAGTACAACAACTATTTAGGTCAGCGGGATTGTCCGATTGTCCGAAAGGGTTACCGCTGCCCCGGAACATAAAAGGCTAAGGAACACGGGTGGGTTTTTTTTACTCAGGACGAGTCTGACACTCCCTTCCGCTCCACCCAGAGCAGGAGGAGTCATTTGATGATCTACCATCTAAAAAAAAGGGATGTGACATCCACCAACCCGCACTGGGCCCGCGTGTTGGTTTATGGCCCACTCCCTCTTACAGAGAGGAGGCCTGGGTTCCAGCAGTGGGAACATTATAGGCTGATTATGATGATGTTTACTATTACTTGTACTTACCTTGCGAAAATTAAGTAGAATTTTATATTTTAGTCGCAAAAATTACGAAAGAAAAAAAAAACCGAGTGTGCTTATGACCACACGACTGAAGTGAAACTTCAAACGTAGGTATTTGGCTATGAGAGGAAGTGAGAAAGAAAATGTGCGCGCGCACTGCTTTCTCTTGCTTATATCCCCCACTCAACTCCCGTTCGCCTCGCCCGATCACACTTTTCGTAACGCGTTCGCCAGCTTACTCCCAGTCAAGCGTGCGTAAAGAAGTTTCACTTCAAAAATATAAGTATACAAAAAATATTGCGCATGCAGATAGAAGATCTAGTACACGTGATAGGAAGGAAACTTAAAAAAAGAATAAGAGGGATTTAGTGCGAGAGACAGAGAGAGTTATATATTTCTTCTTTGTCATGTAACGAAATGTGCCTAAACGTGACGCGTCCTTTTTTCTCTCTGAATATCAAATCGCCGCCTCAAAATTTTCACTTAAAAATTTCAAGACCATAATTTACCAAAATGAGATAGGTACAGCAATAAATAAGGTCGAGGAAAATGGATAAGGAAACTCATTTAATTCCAATCACCGATTTAAAAGGAAAATAATGGCCCACTTGAGTTACGTAATCGCTCCAAGAAAGTACAGGCTGTCACCTAGTCACGTAACTGAAGATTCTAAAGAAGATTCGGGACAAATAATTGTGTACCGATTTGTATATATGATATGGACAATACGGTATTAATTTGAGTCCCTGTCCTGTACTGTTGTCGGTACTTACGATGAATGAATTATAAATGCTCAGTAATTGTCTTTGCGACGAACACAATATGCTAATGGTTGGCTTTCCCAATGGCTTTGTTTATTCAGAGCCATTTTGTTTGTAATTGATACCTACTGTCGCTAACAATTTTGTGGGCGGTACTCATATGTCTGCAGGATACTTAACTACTGCGGTATCGACATCGACGAACTGTGAAACCAAAAATGTTTGTTCTTTATCTGTATCTCTATTGTCTTCTTCCCTTATTGCGTAATTATTTTTTGCCCGTGACTTCATCCGAGTGAGATTTCTTGTTTCCCCGACCCGCAAGTTGAGTTATCAGATACAAAAAGTTTTTTTCTAATCGGTTGGTAGTTCCAGATATTAGCGCATTCAAACAAACAAAAAAGTTCTTCAGCTTTGTTATTAGCATAGAGTATCTATAGTTATAAACACTGAATGATCATGATTTTAAAACTAGTAATAGTCTTCTAACTAATAATAATTCTGTTATTGAAAAGTTATAAAATAATAAATAATTTACAAAGCATCATTTTCAGAAACTTTCCAATGCTTGAATAATGAAAAGGCAAACGCAAGTCCCAAAGGTTCTTGTAACATTAATTACAAAACTTTTACCGAGCATAGAAACAAGTTCTTATGAAATAATACAATATCGTGTTTCTAGGCCAACTTCGAAGGAAGAACATGACACGTTCAAGCACTTAGCTTTCCTAAGCAATTTGTACAGGGCAATTGAAGGAAATGAATCCATTTACCGTACATTGACTTGGTGGGAACATGCAAATGACGACCTTTAAATTCCCATAACAAATATCGATTTCTATAAAATGTCTTACCGCAAGTGAAAGCCGTTATAAAAATAATGAACCAGGAATATTTTGTAGACATAATGTGCCAGTATATCAGAATTTACTTTAGCTGGAGTGTGCGCAGGAAATTGAGGCGAAATCTCTCAAAGCAAACGCAACCAAATGTAGTTACAGAGAGTTGCGTTTGCTGCTTTGAGACAGTTTAATTCAATTATTATCAGTTGCCAGTTGAAAAGGGTAGATACTTCACTGCTGAAATGAGTTGCTACTGCAACTAGTCCCTATCATTAGGTGCATTCAGAATAAACTTCACCAATGCGAATTGTCTTTGGAAATAGATGGCATGTTTTATTGCTACCAAACGCTAGCCCATGCCTTTGTGTTGATCTGATTTAATAGACAATATCTTTTATCTTCTTATTTTGAAGACACCTCAAAAATATATTTATTTCTGTAAATTAAAATAATATGTAAGCAAATAACAACTAATAACTAATTAATTAATAAAAATAACAAAATTAAATCCTAACTTAACTAAAACTATACACAAACTCTGGTTGACTCACTTTTGGTTGACTCTTCGCGTGACCAGAGGGCTGGCCTATTTTTAGCCCAAAGAATAAGCATTGCCATCCAACCTGGCAATGCTGCCAGCCTTTTGGGCACTTATCCCATTGACAGCGATGCGGACGAATTTTTTGTTGCCCAATGTGCTCCTGTCTTTTTCTTATTATTTGTGTGTAGTATATATATATTTTAGTTTGTGTGTACATATGTATTACACAAACTAAAATAAAGTGTCGAAAAATTCATCCGCATCGCTGTTGACTGGTAATTTACCCAAGAGACTGACGGCATTACCACGTTGAATGACAAAACAAGACACTTCTTAGTTTACCAGCATTAACTGCGAGTATGAAGATTGTACTAGTAACCAATACTGTGTACCCGAATCACGCCGATCAATTCTGTAAAAATCTTACCGAAGAAGCTTAAGAGCTTTTACGACGTACGGCATTAAATACAAACTTTCAAGCCCTTGTTTTTCGAAATGAATGAACCGATTTTAATGAAACTTCGTTCGCATAAGCAGGATACAAAGCTCTAAAAGTTAGTAAAGAACATTTTACAAATGTCTTATTTAAAAAAGATAACTGGAATCTCACGGAGAATTTAAAATCGGTCTAATTTGGCTGTAACTCTACTTTTCGAAAATGTTCTTAACTAACTTTTTAGACCGTTGTATCCTGCTTATGCGTACGAAGTTTCATTAAAATAGGTTCATAAATTTTTTAAAATGCCGTACGTCGTAGTGAGCTTCAAATGGGCTGCAATAGTGTCAATCCCTGCTCACTTCAAGCTCACTTCACCTAAGTTGTCGTCGTGAGATTCTTATATAATAGATCGCCAGTATCTCTAATGTAAAATCGGTAGGTACAGCTTTATATAATTTCCATATCATTTCCCATCGAGTTTCACTAGTAGGCACCCTCGGTCAATATGTTTATACTGTCAATTTGGTGTTAGCGTTAGTTTCGTGTCTTTTGTTCTATCCTGTTTACATTTGCGTTTTTGTGGATTCAGTCCCATCGTATTACCAAACAAAACGTTATTTTACTACGGTATAGGATTGTCTATGTCAATGTATGTTGTGTGTAGGTCCCTACGCATTTATTCGAGCGTAGATTTATCTCTGGCACAAGAATTTAGTTTTTTCTATCGTTTTGTCATGTTGATTTTACGGATAAACTAGTCTAAGAGGTCCGAAGTAGACCTATACTGTATTTACCAAGTCGAAAGCGACGACATTTTGCTCCGATTGCTACAATTCAATTGACTCTCATGATGTTCCGCTACTCGAATCGCGACTTAATGTTGTGATCCATACTATACTAATATTATAAATGCGAAAGTGTGGCTGTCTGTCTGTTCCCTCTTCACGCTTAAACCGCTGAACCGATTTAGATGAAATTTGTTATAGAAATAGTTGGAGTCCCGGGAAAGGACATAGGATAGTTTTTATCCCGATATTCCCACGGGATCGAAACTTATGCGGGTGAAACCGCGGTGCGTTGCTGGTGTTTCATAATGGCATTTGTAAAACGGTTTCCCATAAGTAGGTAATTATTTTCGCGGCGGAGGTGTGCTAGGATTTTTCCTCTTAATGTTTGTCGGTAGCCGCTGAGGCGTGAAAGGGTTATGTTAATGTAATGGAAGGTATTAATGCGAGAATTTTAAGTTAAGTGCTGAATGTGGGTACGAAATAGATAGATACGGTCCGATAAAAACTAAGTACATATCAGCTAAAGCTGCGGATTTATTCATTTCAGTGAATAGGTACCTAAATCTGTTTTCGTGTTTTGATAGATTCTAAGTAAATTATGTGATAATTCAGTCAAAAGTCTGCAAAGTTTTCTCTTGATAAGTACCTACGGAAAGATAAATCTAGAACTCGAAATTGTAAACGGTTTTTAGTTTTGCTGTTTCACAAAGTATTACTTACTTATAGCTTCTGCCCGCGACTTCGCGTCGCATCCCATCGCCCACCTGCGCATTTTTGCATAGAGTTTTTTCTGACTTTTCTTCATTTTGCTCAGCTCTTTAGAGTCATAGCGTGATGTTAAATTGCCTATAATTTTCCTCAAGATTTAGGCTATCAAACGCAATAAGATTTTTTCAAATGCGAGTGGAACTTCCACAGATTAGCGCGTCCAAGATACAATCTCTTCAGCTTAGTTTATTACCTTTCTTTCTCGTGGTCAAACTTTATGGTCAAACTGATTTGACCACGAGGAATTATTATTAGTAGATATAGATTTCATTGCCACTGTGTAAAAACATATAATCAATCGGAAAGTCATGTTTGCAGGTAAGAAAGTCTACAATTATGGGGCTAGTTTAATTATTTGGTTACGTAGAATTTACCTTCGTAGGAAGGGTCCAAGGAGTTCCATTTCGTAAATAGAAATCTCCTCACGAGCAGTGAGAGCGAAATCCCATTTACAAAATAAACGGTCCTGCTGCGTAATACAATGTGTTATTATAACTGTTACTAAGATACGTTTTGGTACGTGTTTAATTTGAAAAGCATTAAGTAGGGACATATAAAACTCCATTAAAAATGCTGTAATTAAAAAAAAAACCTTTTGTAAATTGGTTTAATTCGAAGCGTGTTTAGAATGTCGAGGTTTTTTGTACCAATTAAAAAACTCGTTACTTACCAACTGCATTAAATATAGTAGTTAACTACGCCCTCTGCAGTCTTCGTAATATACTTAGCACATTTAAATACATAATTGGGCATAACAAATTTTATGAATCATTGAGAAATCTTTAACATTTCGCTACTTAAATTCAAAAGGGCCACAAGTCGAAAAAATTACAAATCCTTTTTAAAGCAAAAATCGTATCAATTCTGCCTATATTTTTTATATTCGAAAAAGACACCCAGTATTTTCGCATTAAAAATGGACCTAATCGCACAACAGCCCTTTTTGCATTTTGACACTTAGGTGGTTAACTTCAAAAGCTATTTTTTTCGACTTGTGGCCCTTCTGAATTTGAGCAGCGATTTATAGAACTTTTCAGCGAATTAGGTAATAGATACTATTTCGGATTAGTAAAGTAGTTACCTACTTAAGTCCTATTAATGTGTAAATGGAATTGAAACAATTGACGCCATTAATTTCAGACTTTACAAAGAGCTTACAGACGTTAAATCCGCTTTCAGGAAAAGCGAAAAGGGTAGCGTGCTAGCCCGTATTTTATCAAAGTCGATTCAAGCTTTTCGCTCTTTTCGCTCTTTTCGAAGATTTAAATTTCCTTTCAACAACGGAAAACTCGTTTTTCTTCGTCCTCTGAAGTTTCATGAAAAAATATTAAATTTTCAGAGGCAGCGGTGTCGAGTGGCTATTTTAACGCGACGTTTGTCACAAGATGAATATTAGCCTGCCTCTTGAGGAATATTTTGCAATTAGCTCGTGTTCCAACTTTGGCAATATTTATAGCCCGTATTATTGTGCGATCTGGTAGCGACAATAATAAATCTTGCCAGAATGATGTTGATATTCGATAAACACATTTTTATGGGGCAATCCGACGGAGATCTACATCAAATTAGTTCGTGGCATGCGATTGCCTTTACATTCAAAGTATTTCAATATTATGGAGGCTATGAAGGCTTAGCCCTGAATGTACCTTCTTGTCAATGAATGTGTATTGTTTATGAAATAGACCCAAAACAGACTTGTTACATAGGTTAATAGTACAGACGCCAGCATATCAAGCTACCCGAAACTGTCAAATTTTCCCAATCAACTTTAAACCTTATACTTTAGCGTTAAAGTTGAAAATCTATTAAGTAAAGAAATTAGACAGATTGTAGTAGCTTGTTGATGTGCTGGCGTCTGTACCTACATATTTGCAATTCAAATGTGGAACCTCAATAAAAGCTGAGTAGACAATTCGCTTGGGAAAATTTAAATAAAAATATTTGTTTAACAAATGGTTGTGTCTGTGTCTTTGTTTAGACAACAAAATAAGCTTTGTGGGAAATACAACAAAATAAGCATTGTGGGAATATTTTACCGCCCTGTAGACAGTTAAGTGTACAGACAAGGTACATATAAACGTAAAATACGACCTAGTGTAGCGTATCAGTTATATTGAGTAGGGGAGGGTTACCAATAACTTAGGAAGAGGTACCTACATTAGGCCGTAAACTTGAGATGGGTAAGACAAGAATCTACGAAATGGTGATTCAGACAGATTGAAGAGACGAGAAATAATATGCTAGGACCTCAAATTATGGCAATAGGTATGATAGCAAAGTGTAAAGATACTGTACTTAGATGTTATCTAAGCAATGTAGAAACTTATTAAGTTTGTAATGTCAAAAATTTTGATTGAGTCTCGCAGATATGATTGATCGATCACACACTCACTTAGGTACATACGAGTATGTACCGAAGTCCTCAATTAATTTTTTTTTAGCTTTCTTTAAAGCTATGAGGCTGTATTACATCTCAATATTTAGTAGATATACACTTAGGTTTTACAAATCAAAAAGCTCAGGATACTCTCTCTCAGCTTATCAATCGTAATAGGTTATTATCACAATAGGAGGTACCTACAGCTAAGTTTGGTTTGTGGTCAAAATCAGTAATAGATAGAAACAAAAAGTATAATTATTTTTTGTTCTTTTTAACTGACTTCCAAAATAAGGAGGACGTGTTATGCATTCGGCGATTTTTTTTTTCATGGCACCGATTTCTCCGTGATTACTGGGCTGACTTACGTGATTCTTTTTCATTTGGTAGGCGAAACTCGCGAAGTGGTCGCATATAAACTTTATAAGCTCTGCTTGTCAAGTATTGTTTTTGAGTTAGCTTCAATAATAAGTACGTATTTTTTTAGAGAAGTTGTTTGGTTTAGCTGGTTCAATGGTTCATGATGTAAAACAAATAAAGTACAGTCAATCTAACCTGGTGAGGAGCAAGGTGGCCAGAAGGTAGAACACTGAAGGGTGCACACCACATTCGCACTCGGTTTGCGGCGTGGCGGTCTGGGCCTCCATGCCTGTCCCGAGCTTATGGTAGGCGATGTACGCACGCGCAGGACTGCCGTGGGGAGCAATTTTTGTGGCCTTTCCTCGCTCCCGATAACACTGAAACTGATCATCTGGTCGCCGAGGAGACGGTACTCCTCACCTGGGAAAATGAAAACACAATTGTCACAACATATTCCTGAGAAACATAACAAAAGCCAACCTAAACACACTCACTCATCACTCTCTCTCACTCTACCTGGATATGAGTTACCTTGGGTAACCTGGAAGTCTTTAAACAGACTCCGGACCCAGGTTGGCCGAAGCAAGGAAAACCTGTTCAGGTGCAGATTTATAGACGACTCCGCCTTGGAGTGTAAATGTGGTGCTGTTCCACAAACGATGGAACACTTAATATCGTGCCCTGCGTGTCCTGTCAGCTGCACGTTACAGGAACTGATGGACGCTAGTGATGGCGCCAAACAAGTGGCCGAATTCTGGGCCGTGTACATTTAGATTGCTATCGACACGCTAAGAAGAAGACTCTCTCTCACTCTCTCTCTTACTCATTTCGTTGTGAATAAAGGCAAATGCTCATAATAAACCGGCTGTTTATCGTTCCGGGTGAGATGTTATAGTCGGGTGGCGGACAAAGGTCACACTAGTGGTCATAAACAGTACGAGCCTCGGAAATAGCTAAGTAGTTTGTTTGTGAAGTTTACTGCAGACCCAGAAGTTTTTGCTAAACGCGGTTCACAAAATCAGAGAGTGATCTTTAAAAAAGAAAAAGAGAAAATAAAAGCAAAAAAAGAAAAAAAAATCGTAAAAGAGAATTGTGTCATTTATTTGAAAATTTCTCATCGTCATTTTTACAGAACTTATACAGGGTGAAATTGAACACATGCGACAAATCGAAATGGGAGATTGTACTCGTCATTATGAACAACTTTTACTATGGGACCAAACCTGAAATCGCGAAAAAAAAATCAGCTGTTCCCAACATTTTGGCGAGTTATGCGAACATAAATGTAGGGAACAGCTGATTTTTTTTTCGCGATTTCAGGTTTGGTCCCATAGTAAAAGTTGTTCATAATGATGAGTATAATCTCCCATTTCGATTTGTCGCATGTGTTCAATTTCACCCTGTATTTATTTATTTGACTGTACTGATCATAAGTTGGAGCACGGGACCCGATCACGGGACCATAGTCCCCGTGCTTCACCCAGGTGGAGAAACTAGGTGAAGCACGGGTCCGACCCCATAAAAGCGTCGCGAAAGATGTTCTCGTATATTTTCTAGAGTAGGTACTTAGATACTCAGATATCCAGAGAAAAAAATAAAGTTCTGCAGCAACGTGCAAGATTTAAAAAAATAAAAAATCGGAAACTGCAAAAGTAAATTTCAATATAGAATTTACATAACCAGCAGCCGAGGCTGGTCAACACGAATAAAGCTGCATGTTGAATATTAAGCTCGTGGGAAATATTCACACTAATGCCATATATTTGCGTGTGACAAACGCGTTTACACTTCAGAAAATACCAAATAATTCATACATTCTGTATAGAGGACACGGCGCGACGAGAATTTTAATACTTTTTGTAATAAGCTGTAGGATGTTGTGTCTTTTTAGGTCAGACACGTGAAAATAGAATAGAATAGACATTTATTTTGCAAATATGGGTAGGTAAATACATAATAAGTGTTAAAATACATTAAATCTCAGCCATATTACACCATTCAAAGCCAGTAGGCCAGATCCATCATAATCAGCCTATCATGTTCTCACTGCTGGGACACAGGCCTCCTCTTTGTGAGAGGGAGTAGGCCGTAATCCATCACGCGGGCCCAGTGCGGGTTGGTAGATGTCACATGCCTTCGAGTTTTTGGTTCTAGAACATACCGGTTTCTTAACGATGTTATCCTTCACCGTTTTGAGAGCAGTGGTGATGAAATAATTTACACAAAGTAAAGCGCCTGTCTGGGTTAGAACCTACGACCTACAACTCATAAGTCGCGGCCGATACCACTGGGCCACCACTGCACTGCCAGATCCATCAATCCAGAGCAATTCAGGCAATTCTCAAAATAACTCTGATAAATCGGCCCAGCTTTGCGACTCGGGTAATCACGCTCTACCAAGCTGAAATTAATCTCCTACATTAATAACCTACTTATTTCGAAGTGCTGATTTTGGTATTTTTGGCACGCCTACGAAATATTCTTCCCTGTTCCTAACGCCAAAACACGCCTATAATCTAAGGGAAGAAATGGTCAAATGTATTCGTTTCGGGCTATTTGTTTTCCATTTATTTGCAAGTATAGCGCATGTGGTATTTTACCAGAATGCCCTATGCTGATTGTGCTATGAGAAGTTTATTCCTGCGGGGCCTAAAAGAACATCTTTATTTCTCTTTAGCATAGCTATGAACTTGTCCAAAATGGTGCTAGAAAGATGAAATGCTGATGAGGCTAAATAGGCTAAAGTTATTTAAGAGGCAAGAATCTTCTACTAAGTAGATATAGGTTGCAGAAATGCAGATGAAGGTAGCAGGCGAAGTGCTAATCATGACATGTATTGACCAGCCTCTGTACTTCTTTGATTTAAGAAGTCTGAAATCTCTTCAGCTCCGTCTTGTGTCCAAACCCTAATAAATCGACTCATAAAATTGAACGTCGGCGTTTACCTGTAAGCACCTTTACTGGCATTAAAACATAAACTTTGTGAAATGTTTGGGTCATATTCCCAAATTGTGGTTTGCACCCCTGTTTATTGTATGTTTTGTAAATCTACTTTATCTCATGAACTTATTATATTACCTACAAGCTCATACCTACAGGAATACATGTTCCGTTTGTTTTGGACTTTGATAAATATTTTTTCAGTGTTGGATAAATAAGTTGATTAAAATCGGTTACGAAGTCGGAGCGACAATTTCGTCATCTTCAAATATTGTTTCGGTACGAGCCGAGTTATGGGAGAATGCCTGTACCTATACCTACCTACCTTAGTAGAAAGGTTAGCGATTTAGTAATAGTAGCGATCGAAACTCAGCGAAACAGACTGCCTAGGTGCACTGTTCGCATCTACGTATGGTACCTATCGCCACTCGTCATGGAAATAGAATAGAATATAAGTAATAATAGAATAGAATACTCTTTATATATATATAAATAACAGATATAAATGTAGAAATTAAAGGTTATGGTTCATCTAAAGACCCCAAAACCTACTTCTACTTAAATTAATTAATTCACCCATGGCCTTAACCTGGCTTAAGCTGCATGAAATACACAAGACTTCCCTTATAACGGAGGTATGCTGGTATGCATTAAGGTAGGATTTTTGAAAATCCATCCCATGAAGGCAGAAGGATTCAAACTGTGGATGAAAGGTTGAATACTGACTTAACTCAAAAAAAAAGTATTTTGGAAAATCGCAAAAGGAGATCTTGCTATGAGGACTTATCCTACTTATTGACACATAAAATTAAAACTGATTTGTTTTATTAATTAATTAATCATGAATGCTTGTATTTTTAACTATTGATGAGATCTGAGTAAAAAAAAATTCGGAAATAACTCAATTCTGACCTATCTACTAATGGGTCATTGTTCCATTAAGCATGCGATATGCAAGTTCATCATTTTTGCCAATGGGAAATTCCATACTTAGGGACTAACCGCACATATTCAGCTCTGTTCAGCTTTTGTCCATAGAAAACCACGATTTTGTATGAGATGCGTACGCATCCGTTCAGCCGCGGAAAGCTGAACGGACTCTACAGGGTGAATTTTCCAAGTGGGCGTGGATGGCCAAATTCTAAACTATGAGGAATATCGAAAAGTACTCAAAGGAGTCGCGGGCTCGATTTTGATGAAAACTAAAACTGCATCATTTGATTTTTGAAAAATCAATATTTCTAGCCAGGAATCGAACCTGTTGATTTTGAAAAAAAAACACATACTGTATTATTACACCATTCGATACTGTCCCTAGTAAGGATCAACTTCTGGGAAGTAATGACATACGGCAAACTTAAGGAAAATGTTGAATTTTAATAAACTTCTTCTTATTTTAAAGTATTCATACGCACATTACGTACCTTGTACGAAATGATGCCCAATATTTTTTTATTTATTAACACACCCGAAGCGCAGTCACCTTCACAATATGTTCTAAATTCAAATTTCTATTACGATTTTTGGAAAATATTTTAATGGAATCAATAAGCCAGATTACGCGAGGAAAGTCCCCTGGTCACGACGCACTCAGCATTGAGCACCTGCAACACGCCGGACCGCACCTGGCGAGAGTTCTTGCAATGTTCTTCTCGCTGTGTGTGTGTCACTCCTATCTGCCGGCGGAATTTATGAGGACAGTTGTAGTGCCGGTGGTTAAAAACAAAACGGGTGATATGGCGGATAAGAACAACTACAGGCCTATATCGCTTGCAACCGTAGTGGCGAAGGTGTTTGATGGTGTGCTTAACACGCAGTTAAATAGGCACGTAACACTCCATGATAACCAGTTTGGTTTTCGTCCTAAACTGTCCACAGAGAGTGCAATACTGTGTGTGAAGCACACCGTTAAATATTACACGAAGAGGAAGACCCCGGTATACGCGTGCTTCCTCGATTTATCCAAGGCCTTTGACCTGGTCTCGTACGATATCCTCTGGGAGAAGCTGGAGAGAACGAGCTTACCGTGCGAACTCATCAGCATACTCCGGTACTGGTACGGGCACCAGGTCAATAGCGTCCGATGGGCGGGGGCGATGTCGGATCCTTACATTAGCGAATGTGGCGTAAGACAGGGTGGTCTGACCTCGCCTACTTTGTTCAACCTGTACATGAACGAACTGATCGGCTCGCTCAGCAGTCAACATGTCGGATGCTATGTTGACGGAGTTTGTGTTAACAATATAAGTTATGCGGACGACATGGTGCTGCTGAGCGCGTCGATCTGTGGGCTGAGGAGTCTACTCAGTACGTGTACGGAATACGCGCGTGGACATGGTTTAAAATATAATGGGAAGAAAAGCCAATACATGGTTTTTCGGGCCATCGGTGTGTCGAGCCCTATGAACATACCGGCTGTCCATCTTGATGGTGTTCCAATAGACCGAGTGGACCAATTTAAATATCTGGGGCATCTACTCACCGAGGACTTGAAAGACCATGCTGACATGGAGCGGGAGCGGAGGGTGCTGTCGATACGAGCTAACATGATAGCCCGCAGGTTTGCGCGTTGTTCTGGTAGTGTTAAGGTTACGCTTTTCAGAGCGTACTGCACATCCTTGTACACGTGCAGCCTGTGGGTTGACTATACTGAAAGGGCATACAGTGCCCTCCGTGTCCAGTACAACAACGCGTTTAGGGCGGTGTTGGGGCTGCCTCGTTTCTGTAGCGCATCAGGGATGTTCGCGATGGCACGCACTGACTGTTTCCACGCTTCTATGCGCAAGCGGTGTGCGTCCCTGGTGCGCCGGGTGCGGGCCAGCCCCAATACCATCTTGGCAATGATCGCCGACAGGCTGGACTGCCCTTATATACGGCATGGCTGTGAGAGGCATGTTGCTGTTCGAATGCCGGTCAGAAAATTTTAAATTTTAATTGTTCTGTCTTATTTATCTATTTTATTTTTGTATTATTTTATCTTATGACCGGGCAATGTGATTTAATTTAATATTATTTTAATTTAATTTAATTTTTATATATTTTTTAAATATTTTTATTGTATGTGTATTATTGCTATTGACATTGTATGCCTAATAATTGTATGAGTCCATGTTACTTGATAAATAAATAAATAATAATAATAATAATAATAATATTGTAATGCTGAATGCAGTACAATCCTTGAGACGTCGAATCCAGCTATGTATTGAAAACAATGGTCATCATTTTGAACAATTAATCAGTTAAGGTTTAGTAGGTAGGTAACATAACCCGGGCCCGGCTAAATAATAACAGCCGCACAGGTCAATCCATCAGGTTAAGCTACGCTTTTTTGTACGCAAAATACGCGCATTGACGTGGAGTTGCGGACACCAGCCCGTATTACCTATATTTAAGCTACGCTTGCCGCGGTTGGTCTGTGGATGGGTGACCATCTTCACATACCGAGACCCTCCATGCATCGGAAAGCACGTAAATACTGGTATTCAGCTGCATCCGGTTAGACTGGCAGCCGACATAGTTGGGAAAAGGCAAGACAGATGATGGTGAGGTAGGTAACAAGAAAAATAAAAAATGTATTTTGTTAAAAATTAGCTCTTTCCTTTAGTTTGCCGTATATCATTACTTCCCAGAATTTGATCCTTATTAGCGAGTAGCGACACTATCGAATAGTGTAATAATACAGTGTGTTTTTTTTTTCAAAATCAACAGGTTCCTGGCTGGAAATATTGATTTTTCAAAAATACAATGATGCAGTTTTAGTTTTTATCAAAATCGAGCCCGCGACTCCTTTGAGTACTTTTCGCTAGTCCTCATAGTTTCGGATTTGGCCATCCACGCCCACTTGAAAAATTCACCCTGTATACAAATTCGTTGTTTTCTATGGACAAAAGCTGAACAGAGGTAAATAAGTACCTATGGTTAGTCCCTTAATCAGTTGCCTGTAAAAGTTTTAGGCTGGTAAAAAGGTTCAGACACATGAATAAAAACTTTTTGGTTGTTTTGCCTTATTGACCCAAAGCTTG
This sequence comes from Amphipoea lucens, assembly GCA_947508005.1. Lineage (NCBI taxonomy): Eukaryota > Metazoa > Arthropoda > Insecta > Lepidoptera > Noctuidae > Amphipoea > Amphipoea lucens. The sequence goes on along the minus strand of OX382358.1, from coordinate 17,881,124 downwards.
TGATGTTCACGGGCTCTACGGCCTCCTAATTTTTTATCGTCCTAAGTTTAAATAGGGCGAGTTTAAACAGCCTGTTGCAAACCACCTTTCGGCTTATGAAATGGCTGTAATTCGCTGCAGTGTTGCTGATCATGATCATCAAACATAAGTAACAAACATGTCTTCGGGCATTAGAGTGGCAAGTTTCATTATTAAAACTGAAAGTAAGTAATTAATATAGACCTTAAGTATTTTCTTTAATGCGCTAAGGTAGCGCACGAAAATGAATTTTTGTTACGTTTTGTGCAATTTGCAGGAATTGCAGGTCAGTGTCGGCTGCGAATCATATTTAGATCAATATGGATACTGACCTGCAAATTGCAAAAACGTAAGAAAAATTGAATTTCGTGGCCTACCCTAACGCTTCCGCTTTAACTTATTTTCCGAAAACATAATAGACAAAGCGCATTCTTTGTAGCTACCTTTGAGCTTATGAAATCGCTGTAGAAATTTGATATCAGCAGGTTAATTCGCTTCAGTGTTGTTGAATGTTGGTGCTGATCAGCGTTGCTGATACATACGAGTAGGTATGTAAAACTAAGGTTTCATGGGACATCAGAATGGCAGGGTGCAATATTCAAACTGAAAGTAATAAGACGTACTTACCTAATTATGTGTCTCAATGGTTCAAGTAATTTCCAAAAACAAAATGAGCTCATAGAAAAAGCGCATTATTTGTGGTTTTAACTCAATTATTATTTTCATAACGATTTCATATCAATTTTGCTAAATAGTCTACCTATTCGTGAAAGGTACCTAGTAGTACGCACCTACCAATTTACACAATAGCTTAGATACGTATATACAAGCACTTATACCGAACTAAACCTTCACTAAAGGTCATTTGAGTAATTAACCATCGTGGTGATACCGTACGGCGATAATGATAATAAGGGAAATATAACGAATGGAATAGGTGTAGGTATCAATTTAAAAAGTACCCCGTTTGTGTGAGTAGTTGTTAGTACTACCTATAGGTACTTCGGTACTATAATAAATCGTATGGGTTCATTGAACGACGTTAATCTACGACTATATTGGTATAGTGTCCCCCTCCTCCTCAAGTCGTACTCCTCATTACTGAGGGTCGTGATCCTCCCTTGAAAACAACTTTTCCCTGACGATGTATAGTGTGTGTGTATAGTGTACCACAACACTCATTCATCGTAAATAAGTATATGGGCTATAAAGAAAGAGCATAAATAGCATAAATCTGACAAAGACATGCAATAGATGAGTATAGTAAATATTTGTAAGCTTTCAAAATTAGTTAAAGCAAACGTAACATTAAAATGCTGCTAATAAACAAATAGGCAAATCAAAACTTACTTATAGGGGTTCACACCACCTTGCATGAAAAATAGTCTTTTGTCACATTTTATATGGTACGAACAAACTTTTTATTTAGATCTCTCGTGATAGGTATGTCAATAAAGGGTTGTAATAGGTTCGCGAAAGAGGCCGTACGAGAGCACGAGCTGCCGGTCCCACCGTTGCAGGCAAACTGAGGGAAAGTGGAAAAATGAAGCGGTACGTAGTGCTGGCGCTACGGAAAACTGTTTTATCGATAGTAAACTGTGATTGTGTCTGCTTGGTACTTAGGCACGTATTCAGGTGCGTAGAAGATTGATGGGATTGACTGTAGCTGAGCATTTTGAATAAAGGTTCTAATGGTGTCTTGAGTCTTTCAAACAGGTGTAGAAATTATTGGTACTTAGAGAGTGTCAATTAGAGGGATCGTTATGATTACCTACAAAATTACTCACAAACCATATGGTTAGTTCCATTCAGTCAGGAACTTTGAAATATGAATATTGGTAACGTCAATTTATCGATAAGTATCTCGATAATGCGCAAACATTACTAAAGTTTGATTGGGCGGGTGACCGCTTTGGGTGGGGCGGGGGAAAAGTCGATAGCTACCCACCCTGTGTCATTACACGATGCAAGCTGCACCGTCTAAATTAGAAATCGAAGTTATTAGGTAATTAACTAAATCGGTGAAATGGCCACAACATTCATTCGACAAATATGTAATTTAAAAAAAATCCTAGATCAATTTTCATTAAAAAACTCATTCAAAAAGACCTAAGTATCTAATTCAGTATGTAGGTACACTAGTTACATGCTTACCTACCTACTTGAAATTAATCAATGTGCTCTAGTATTATTGTATCATGCTGAAGTAGATGTAGATTTGTTTATAGTACCGTACATTAAAAGAAATGCTGATGCTGTACCGCTAAAGCCTGAGTCTGAGGCATTTTCTACCAGTCAACGTTAGGGTGATGTAGATACAAAACGTGTCAGGCGCATTAGAAGGAATAGGTAACTCTAAAATAACTATAAAATATCATCATCATCATAATCAGCCTATAATGTTCCCACTGCTGGGACACAGGCCTCCTCTCAGTGAGAGGGAGTGGGCTGTAATCCACCACGCGGGCCCAGTGCGGGTTGGCAGGATGTCGCATGTCTTCGAATTTTTTGGTTCTAGGACATGCCGGTTTCCTCACGATGTTTTCCTTCACCGTTTTGAGAGCAGTGGTGACGAAATAATTTACACAAAGTAAAGCGCCTGTCTGGGTTCGAACCTACGACCTACAACTCGTAAGTCGCGGTAAAATATAAATAAAACAAAGTCGGGTTAGTTACACCATTTCTAACTCAAGGACGGCTGGACCGATTTTTATGTTATTTGATTGGTTGGATTTGTCTCCGCCCCGAATAGCAGAATATTATGAAAACATGGCGCCAAAAAAAGTACGATAATTATGTAATATTCTTAGGCGGTACAAAGATCGCTGGGTCAGCTAGTATAAGAATAAATACTAATACATACATACATATAATATACAAACAAAACAAACTTTGTCAGGAGAAAAAACGATCGGTAGAGGAGAAAATAAATCCATCAAATCAGCACTTCAAATCAAATTCTTACAATCAATTTGCCTTTTTTCCCAGCTTTTGCCGAAGCAGTTACCTATCTTGAGTATTTTCCGTGTCGCATTATATCCACTAACCAAACAGTAAAGAGAAAGAGGAGTTGAGTCGAAAAATTAATCTTTTAGCTTTAGGTTTTTAATAAAAAGTCATTTTCAAATTAACGCGGGAATAGATCTAACAATTTCGAATTTGCGCGGCAATACGTCCATAGAGAAATGCATTTTGACAGACAGTTGACGTTTCTTTTTGTTGTCATGTGTCACTTGTCAGTCAAGTTAATTTTTTTATCTGTTTTAAAACGGCAAGAAAACGGAATAGGCCGACACGCGTGCCTAAATTATTCCAAGTTTTATTGGTTTTTACTTTGAATTTACCAACAGTTTTGTATTAAAATTGTAATATTACTCGAAAGAAACCACTAAAGTAAGTATTTACCTTGTTATTTACTTTCACGTGATTACTCATTGCGATTGCAGAATCTAGAATTTTGGCGCGGTTCTTTCACTAATCATGGATCTTCATTCTAATATTTTATCATTTCAAATGTAAATGTACAGTATTTAATAGCGTCTACAAAATAAATTAGTCGGGAGTGTCATTTTGCACCCTTCCACGTGGAATTTGTTAGTTGCCTATTGTATTTATTGATGTAGGTATTGTTATATTACCGCCGACCGTTACATCGTGGAAAGGAAGAAAAGAAAGTTATTGTCTCTTTCACCGTGAGTTTTTCGTTAGTATCTATCGTAAAACAGCTTTAGTGCGGCAAAAAGTAGGGCACAATGCCCTATAGTTGACATTCATCGAGTGAATTGGTTCTTACACCATACGGCTTGAGTACTTGTTAGCCGTGCTCGCTTGTGCTTGTGTTCAATCCCAAACTTCGTATAAGTCAATTTATAATACAAGTCTTGTATTATACTTGATGGATACTTACTTCATGAATTATTACTTATGTTCCAGATTCTTCTAAAAAAAAAACATTTTCTCAATTGATCAGACACTAACAATAATTATCTTTTGTTTGCTTTTTTTTATTCCTACTGGTTGCATAGATACTGATTTCTCATTAGGTAGGTAGGTAATTATCTAATAGAAACTTTAAAAAGGTAAAAAAAAGCACCACTATGCTGACCTTTATCATGGATTAATTATTGTCTTTGCCTACAGATGACTGAGGTATCAGAAGTATCAACATCATCCCCAACAGAGCTGCTAGCTGCAGGCCGCAGACATCTGGCCGTGAGAGACTTCAGTGCAGCTGCCAGCACCCTTGCTGAGGCCTGTGAGGGGCTCGCTAAAGAACATGGAGACACTGCCGATCAGTGTGCAGAGGCTTACTTGTGGTTAGTTATACTTTATTTACTTAAATGTTTATCTAATTGTTATGAAAACTTTCAGGTTTGCTAGAACAGGTTGGGAACATTGATTCAGTTTTGTAGTTTAAAATTCAATATAATTACTGTTATTTCCCATCACATTTATTGGTGATTATTTACAAAATCAAGTTTCTCTTTTTTATACAAAATTAGCCCTTATCTTATTTTCAATTTAAAAACAAAAGATAATTCCACTCATACAGCAACTTTTATTTTGTTGTACATTTGATGTATTATTTTTTTTACACAGGTATGGCAAAGCTTTACTTGGCTTGTCAAGAGAAGAGAGTGGTGTCCTTGGTGATGGTGTGCCAGGCTCAGGCAATGCTGACGAGGAGGAAGACGATAATGAAGGTAAATGTCTGGAAATAAGAATCAAGATGATTTTCAACTGCGTTTCTTACATTTTTAGTTCTAAATGTTTTCTTTAGAAAAAGAGGAGAATGTAGAGAATGGCGAGGCAGATGCAGAAGCGGAAGCAGAAGCTGCACCAGAGAAAGAGAAGGAAAATGAAGAAGTAGAGAAGACTGAACCAGAGTCCACCACTAAGGAAGATGCGCCGGGTAGCAGTACAGCTGCTGAGGAGAATGAGGAACCTGTGAGTCTTCACTATAGCATTGTTATATCTTGTTTTTTGTAATTGCAAAATGGGTCTACTTTTGCCGTAGGTTGTGTGTATTGTGACTTTTATTATAAGTGTACCCCTTGCTCCATCCTTGGTACGTCCTTGCTCTACAGAGCGAAATAGATATTGCAAAATAGAGCTAGAAAAGATTGGTATTTGCTTTTGAGTTATCATCAATTAATTCACACAAAACAGCATGACGGCTGTATTCCCCAAAGGGTTGATGATGATGGGGCTCCCTTTTCTGCATTTAGACTCCCATTTGGTCCGTTGTGTGTGGGGATTCTGGCTAACAAAGCCAGCCTAGCTCCATCCAGAAGCACAGAAGCTTCCTGGTAGCTTAGCAGGCTTCACGGAGCGACCTCACTGTTTCGAGGATTTCTTCATGTTGAGAAGCCACAGCCTCGCATTCCAGGATGACGTGGGCGACTGATTCCTCGGTGTCAAGGCAGCCCCTCCCCAAAGGGTTACGCAGAGGCATACCTATAATACACCAAGTAGTACATTTCACCAGTTATATTTAAGTTCCAAGTCCCCAGTCAAGCCTTTGGACCTGGTTGTCATTCATAGATCTTTGACAGTCGTTACAGATCGTCAGAAACCCGAAAGTCTGATAACCAGTCTTACCAAGGGGTATTGTGTTAAACAGTAACTGGCAAGTGCAGATCAGCTAGGCAGTTGCTCCATGTCAAATTATGGTATTCGGCTGAATCCGGTTAGACTGGAAGCCGACTCCAACATAGTTGGGAAAAAGGCAAGCAGATTGAAATTCACGTGGCTACCATTCATCTTTTAAATGATCGTTCATTGATATTAATCTTTTTTTAACAGGGAACCACAAATGGCGATCATGACGAATCTGCAATGAACATTGATGCTGAGGATGACGTTGATAACCTGCAGCTAGCATGGGAAATGCTTGGTAAGCTTAAATAAACCTTCTCCATAAATCGAAGCATGTATTATTCCTTTAATTTTAATGTTATTTTATTTCCTGATTTGACAGTATGGAATATAAAATGTGGTCTTGGATCTTAATCTATTTCCATGGTTTTCTTAGCGTGTCGATGGCAATCTTAACTGATTTTACCCAGAATGTAGCTATTCGTTAGGCGCCGTTATTAGTGTCCATCATTTTGGTTCTATTAAAAATTATTTCATACTGTAATTATTTTGTATTGTTCAGATTCAAAGATGCAATAAATCGTAAAAATCGCCAAGTTTACGTAATTAATAAAAACTGGTTTCTCTCCATAGACCTGGCCCGCAGCATCCTATACCGTCGCGTGCAGGACTGCGGCGGCGACGCGGCGCGCGCCCTGTTGGCCGACGTGCATCTCGCGCTAGGAGAGGTCGCGCTCGAGAGCGAGACCTACGACAAGGCGGTCATTGATATGCGTAAGTGATTACATGACCTACATAAGTACATATATAATGTAATTTATTCTACTTAATCATCGTCAGCCTACAGCAGGCCACTGCTGGCCATAGTCCTCTCCAATTGCACGCCATTTAGCTCGATTCTCGGCCAACCGACTTAATAAAAAGCTTAAATTCATTCACTGACAGACAACACACAGCCTAAACTGCTGGGTCTAGAAGAAAAAATTTTGACAAAAGTTTCTTATGTAGCACAGGTAAGCTAAGCACTAAGAAACAATTTTTGAAAACTCATCCCCTGAATGGATTAAATGCTAGGGGTATGTAACCCACTGAGGTGATGAATTTTCAAAAATTGTAATAAAGCTTTTATAGAAGTTCCTCTTTTTTGCCAATGGGAAACCCCATCAGGCACAAGGCTTTTCGTGGCATAAAACTGCATCTGTTTTGAGTAAGACCTGTTGTGAATTATGATAAGCGTCTTGTCTCTATTTGTGAACTTTATGTAATCACTATAGTCTTCAAACATATTGTGATCAGTTGCTCATGCCACACAAGCCACTAATCTGCCCCTACTTTTAAATAATTGGATAAGTAGTAACAATACAATGGCCCATTTACTGAGAGTATTACATTGAACCATTTATTTTATAACTTGCGTGGGTTCGACTACCTCTCGCATCTAATGTTAGCGTTTTCATTTCCCAAGCACTTTCAATTATGTAGGATTGGTATGTGAGTAATGTATTTTTTGTGTATTTCAGAGAGTTGTCTGGACCTCCAGAAGGAATTGTATCGCAGTGACGATAGGCGCATTGCTGAGACACATTATCAAATTGGTAAGAATACATTTCATAATTTCTATCTTTTTTTTTATAATAAATCCAAACTAATATTATAAATGCGAAAGTAACTCTGTCTGTCTGTCTGTCTTTTCTTCACGCCTAAACTACAGAACCGATGTGAAACCGCGGGGCGCAGCTAGTTGATAATAATGTATCAAATTGTGCGTGTTCAATTTGCTAAAAAAATTGAAGTTCAAAATATTGCAAGCTCACAGTTTCATTGCTATCTTACAGGTCTGGCAAATTCTCTGGCATCAAACTTCGAAGACGCGATCACACACTTCAAGAATGCAGCGAACATTCTGGAAACACGCATCAAAACCTTGGAGAACCCAGCAGCCGTCATTGATGACGCCACCGTCAAGAAATTCACATCTGCAGACCCATTCTACTCTGTCGAAGGTGAAATCAAGGAGTTGAAGGAACTCCTGCCTGAAATTCAGGAGAAGATCCAGGATATGATGGACTATAAGGCTGAGGTAAGACCTTGTGAATGCATTGAGGTTACTAGGAAGATGCTTCGCAACATGATTATTAAGGAGAGGACCCATTCTCAGCTGGAATGTCACGCTTAAGATGCTTTGATGAATTTTCGTATTGTTGCAAAAATCTTTTGATTTGAAGTAACTTTTTTTCATCTGACGACCATGTTATGTCGAAAGATGTTTACGATGAGTACAATTTGCAACAATTTTATTTAAATAACATTCCCTGTATAATCATGAGCTTTTTTAGTAATAAGAGTAGAATGTTGACATTCCATGACGTTGTGATAATTGTTACGTAAAATTGAATTTGTTCCTAAATTATTATGTGCCAAATTGCTAAATCCATGCCTTCGTTTGTGATGTTGTGATTATTAATTTTAATATTTGACTATTAATAATGATCAGTATTATTTTTTGGAATATTTTGGAATGAATGTGTGCCTTACTTTGGAATATTGATGAAAATGTGATTTTTGAGAGATTACGAAATGAACCGTTGAATTTTGACCCAGTTTTGACTGAAAGTATGGACTGAAAGTTGTTAATTAATCATTGTAATGTTAAGACTTGTATTAATTTGGAATGTGATATTGTAATCTTGTATTGTGAGAATTCGAGAATGTATAAATCACTATTCTAATGTGGATTTGAAGGCTGTATATGAAAATGCCTTGCATATTATCCATACGTAAACATATTTAGACTGATTGCGAATGCATCTGATGAAACTAATCTCATCAACCAGACTAGCAGCTATCTCTAGCAGCATTAATTATAATATTTATTTAATACTTCAAGCACATAAATGTACAGAGGCGGACTTAATGCCATAGGCATACGATACTCCTAGTTATAAGTTCGATGTACTGATTTAATTTGATCTGAAATCGTGTTAGTTTTAAGCCAACATTTTACCACAAGGCCATTTTTTTATTATTATTAGCAACATTTTGGAATAAATTTGTTCAAAATTGTACCCTGTGTATTATTTCAGATAAACCCAATACATTAATGGCCATGTGGTTGATTTGTTGCTTATTTCTGTTGTAATCATGGCCATTGATGTTATATTCATGGTTTTAAATGCTTTTGAAAACTAAGGTTATCTATATCTAGTCCATAAACTAAATGTCTAAAGTTCTAAGGTCATAAAGTTACGACAGCACAATACAATGCTTATTGCACAGTCACAATAGCTTTTTATGGTTAATGAACATGTTCAACTTGGTTGAAGACAAAGCTGTTTATGTTCAACTTCTGGAAAGATAACCCTGATTCGAGTAAAATTATTAAACAATATTTATTTGTTCAAGACTTAAACCTAATTACAATTATTGTACCTTTAAATTAGAAATAATAGTATAAAACAAATATCACGAAAATCTGAAGCATCTAATTTTGGATATTAACCTATTAAACCCAAATTTACAGCTTTCACTAGCCTACTATATCTACCAACCAGCTACCCATGTTCATTAGGCGGCATTGCGGACTTTTACCTAATCTTTGTATAAATAACCATCATGTAATATCAGTGGTCAAGAGAAAAAAAAAACAAGATATTCAACAAAACATTGATTCGATTACAGCAAATTGCATAAAGGTCTAGACTATTTGTATAGGGTACGGTTAGGCCTAAAACTTTTGATAAGTACTAGAGCCTCTTTTTTACTATTTCCACAGACAATAAAACGAGTACGCGAAACTCTTTGCCCCACGAACGGCGAAGGTTCGTCCACTTTCAGCGGTGCTGGAGCCAGCTCAAGTTCCAGTTCTTCAGCCCCTAAACCTGCTGCCTCCGACATCTCGCATCTTATCAAGAGAAAGAGGAAGGCTAGTGAAGGGGAAGCGGACTCTTCGGCCGCAAAAAGGGTCAACACGTGAATACCGCATAGCAACACACTTTTACTAACCTGTAAGGGCCTCGACGCGATTGAAAATTACTTTAAAAATCGACTTAAATGGGATGTGAAGTTCTTTGAGCCTGTTAGTTGATACTTGTTTTTTTTATTTTAGACATTTGTCAACCAAAACGGTTGTTTCGGTCGCCTAATTCTTTTAAAAATCTCATTTTCCGGTCCTTTTACCGAAAAACAGTACTGAATATATTTTTAAATAAGTAATTTAGTAATTTAAAGTTTAACAAAAAGGTAATGCAGTGAACTGCGATGATTGTGTCCGGATTTTATTAATGATGATCTAAAACAGCAAACATTGATAATAATCTTATCGTTTAATTAGTCGGTTGAAGGACGCTGAACGAGACACAAAGAAAGAATAACGTTTATTTGGACACAGTTCGTGAAACACAAAATACAAATAATATATAAATTAAAAAAGCGAAAATTATGGTCTGAACAATAGAAGTTTTATTGTTATTACGTCTGGTGTATTAGTGTCCCGCAACGTGAATAATTAGAAAAAAAATGCATAGACGACTATGCATTTTTTTGCGGACGCAGTTATGTACCAGCTGCGCTCCACAGTTTCACCCCCATAAGTCTCGATCCCGTGGGAATATCGGGATAAAAAGTATCATATGTCCTAATCCAGATCATGGTTTACCCATGTGTCAAATTTCATACAAATCCGTTCAGCCGTTTTAGCGAGAAAGCGTAGCAAACAACGTAGAAAAAATCAAATCTTTTCTCTTTATAATATTAGTAGAATTACGAATATAATAGTTTAGATTACGAATAACTGCCACAATATAATTGCTCAGAAATCTCCCTTCATTCAAAATCTTATGAGGCTCTCATTAGTTGGCTGAATCAAAAACCTGCTACAGGAAACAGTTCCTTGACAGGGGTCACATTGCGAGGAGTTTTCTGTCTCAAACAAACTGATCTGGCTCAAAGATATATAAATTAACTCTAAATTATTTAAAAAAATATTCGTGTTGGGGCCCAAATATTGTGTAATCTTGTGTACAAAGCGTGATGGTCAAATATTTAAGTGAATCTTCTGTCTAATTGTACCGACTCATTATTATGAGGACACTACGGCTGCCAAAGACTATATAACCACTTGACTGCGCATACAGTGCCCCGACGCTCAAAAACTATTAGGTAGTATTTTGTCGCCTATGTAAAGGCTACGGTACTGGTAACCATTTTAGTTGTGTCCAAGTGTTAGACCTGTATGCACGAAAAATTAATACAAAATTTTATAACTTTTTATGTAGGTACTCGTAATTATTATAACGCATCAAAATGCCTTCATGCGCGGTGAAGTGGTGTGGGAAACATTCCAAGACATCTAGTTACAAAAAGGATGGCATAACTTTTCATCGGTAAGTAAAAAATACGAAAAATTATATTTAATTTAATCAGATTATGAGCCACCGCCGGGGTCTATTTAAAATGGTGGCTGGGTAAACGAGCACACTTTTGTGTCGCGAGTTGATGACTTGGAAAAGTCTCGTTCTTGTATTAGACAATTCTAATGCTTCTATCCCTTTGTATGTTTATCGTAAAAAATAGTGCTGTTACCTTTAACAGCTGAAATTTGATATCGAAAATAATAAAATTAAAATTAATACAATTTTTATTAAATTCACATAATGGTAAAATACCTAATACCTATCTAATTTTAACCGACTTCAAAAAATTAAGGAGGTTCTCAGTTCGTCGGTATTTTTTTTATGAATGTTCCGGGATTTTTTTGTTCTCTCCCCGACCGGACCGATCGATCCAGGATTTTTTTTATGTCGCCAGGCACCTCTGCCGGGACCGATCGGTTCGGATTCAAAAATATGTAGACGCTCGTTTATAATTTTTTTCAAAGAACAATCAAGACCCTAAAAGTATAATTCGAAAAATATATACCAAATTAATTCATTTTAAAAACCAATAATAACAGGGTCCATGTTTTTTTTTTGTAATTGATTGTTTTTGATTAAATATCATTTCTATGATTTTAATTAAGTATTTTTCATAATGTTAAAATCCATTTTATCTATATCGACTATTTTCCCTTAATGAAGTAGAGCAGCCCTAACGATACGCATACCTACAAGAACTGACCAATTGCAGCCGCGCGTTCTTCCTCGTCCCCGTCCCGCGGTAGTGAGTCGTGTGCGTCGAAGAAATCAGCCTATACGCTCTCTAGTGGTTATATTCTTTTTGTCGGCTGCCTGCCCGTTTGATCGAGTAAGTGTGCATACACACGGCTGCCGTCGACGCGTGTCGATGCCGTTGACGGGTGTCGCTTGTCGGCACATTAAGTCGAAAAAAAAGGGCAGTAGTGTAAAGCAGTGTAGCGGAGTGTCTCTATCCACTGAAACACGTCCAGTGCTGGACATAGGGAAATGTCTCTCCCAAACGTCGCCACTCAAGCGTAAATTACATGATTTCAGTGTTAGAATTATACATATTTTGGTTATTTATAGTTTTGATCAAACTAAGGCGAATCTCGCGCGGGATGCGACTGTGCGCGTCAATTTTTTTTTAACGATTAGGCAGTCACGCGAATATTCGCGCCAGTTCTTTGAACACCTTCATTCAAGTTACAAGACGGCGAGAGAATGCGTTTTTGACATAGACTGTCGGTTTGTTACAAATGAATACGTGTTTTGCGAATTTGATCTTTATTGTGGCACTGTCAGGTGCCAGGAACGCATTGTCTCGACGGCCGGACTGTAGATGACAATGGGCGCGAGCGAATATCGTTCCACTTGCACCGTTTTGTGGTGGACACGCGGCGGCCGTAGCAAATGTATGTATCGCTACTTCGGCGCCGCATCTCGTTCTCGTTGACGTCCTGTTGACGTGGCGGTGGACAAACGGCCATACCGCGCGGGCTTCTCTCCGCTCAAATGGGCAGTCAGCCTGATACATAGATGTGTATTTTGTATGAGTCTTGTTGTGTTTGTCAGACAATTGTTAGCTTGATTGTATGTGGCACTTAGGTACCCCAGATTAATAAAATTGTTAGCGTTATTGTATGCAGCGCTATCATACTCCAGAAAAAAACAAGTCCCAATGAGACTAATTTAAAGTAATTTGAGGCGTTTTCTTTGGACAAATTATTGATTATGTTATCTTCAGCCTTACACATTTACCCCCTTACTAATAAACGTTGTATAACGTCTGTAAAGTTACACAACGCTTTGTCTTTTTCTTTCGAAAGTCAAATTACTGACGACTGAAAGAGAGAAATCGGCGTGTAACTATTTATCTGATACGTTTAATAGTAAAGGGGTTACAATATAATCTACAGGGGAAAATTAAATTGCTTAGCGAAAGTCTGCAGACGTGATGAGTATCGATATTTAAACACGAAAAAATTTTAATAATAAAAAGGATTTGATGTTTTTGTTTTATTTAGATTATTTTATAGGGGACGTTATACAAAAAAAAAAAAAACTATTTTTTTAAACTGATAAGTAGGTATTTCAAGTAAATACTACACTTAACTGTGGTCGATGACCCCCCCCCCCCCGAAAAAATCATCAAATTAATTTCTTTTGTGTTTTATCGTGTTTAACCTTTTGAACGCCAGAGTATAAACGTATCGCCGTACCCCTGACGCCAGGCCACTTTAACAAAACAACACACACACACACTTAAAACAACAAATTTCTCGATATTGGTGGTTTATTTATATTAGTTTCATGTAATACAATATAGACGGAAGCTTAAACTTTTAAATTATGTAAATAAAAACACACAAAAGTAATGATTAAATTGTTTATATCATAATATGGTGCGACCCGTGGGACGTGTATTTTGTCATATATTTGTGACGTTGCAGTTGGCGTTCAGGGTAAGATTTCGTTTGTCACATATACAGGGTGTGGCGTAAATAGTGGTCCACAGTGAAGGATTCGATATACCAGATAATTAACTATAACATATTACAATTTTAACTATTTTACTAGTAAATTTTTTTTTACAAAAAAATTGAATTGAATTTGCACGATTATGTTAAAATTTTGGGTTAAAATAGACAAGAACTAACTTTTTCTTCAAAAGCTCTAAATTTACATAAACAACCATAATTTTACACGTTAGCTCTAGTATTCAGCAGTAATTAACAGAAATCAAAATGAAAAAATAATGGTTTATGTTGAAACTACAACCAAATTTGTAACAAAAGGTAGAAATTTCGTAAATAAAAAACAAAAAAATATATATTTTCGGAACTCTTGGGTAAAAATGGTTAAAATTGTAATATGTTATAGTAAATTATCTGGTATATCGAATCCTTAACGGTGGACCACTATTTACGACACACCCTGTATGTGACAATGGCGTTTAAAAGGTAAATATAGATACCCATCACATATGCGTAGTTTTGCTAGCTAATTTAATTCGACCCTGTATATCCAGCCATTTTAGTTGGTGTAAGTTTTGATTGTAGAAATCTGATGCACTTATAAACATTATTATTAGCTTTAAACTTCAATCAATGACTGTCATAAAAATGTAAAACACGTAGGTATTTAACCTTTTGAACGCCATTGTCACATATATGTGACAAACGAAATCTTACCCTGAACGCCAACGTCACAAATATATGACAAAATACACGTCGCACAGGTCGCACCATATTATGAAATAAACAATTTAATCGTTACTTTTCTGTGTAATTTTATTTATATAATTTAAAAGTTTAAGCTTCCGACTATATTGTATTGAATGATACTAATATAAATAAACCACCAATATCGAGAAATTGGTTGTTTTAAGTGTGTGCGTGTGTTGTTTTGTTAAAGTGGCCTGGCGTCAGGGGTACGGCGATACGTTTATACTCTGGCGTTCAAAAGGTTAAAAAGAGATAATTATAACCATGTTAAATTATACAATTTAGGGTTAGACCATCCAGTGAAACTTCCCTTGATTAAGCTGATTATTATTACTGTCTGATGAACATTTGAGTGTTATGCGATGTGACGGACTGAATTATTTATACTTACCTAATTACCTACCCTGTAATATTAACATTGTAAAGCATAGTACCAGTAGTACACACCAAAGTTGCTCACAGTATCGCTTAAAGTTACTACTTGGAACCGAGCTGCCAACTGCAACTGCCGACAGCACGTGCAGCGGCTGTTCCAAATAGTACCTTTAGGGGGTTAGCCCGGCAAATTCAAGTTTTCTTACGTTTTTTGCAATTTGCAGGTCAGTGGCGCCGATTCCCTTTTCACAAAGTAAACGAAATTTAATTTCAGTGCATCTTTTTCTTTCTATTTCATTAAGAAAAGGACAGAAGATAAAAATATTAGTTTAGACTTGTCAAATTAGTCCGTGCCTGACGTAAATTGACGTATTTTTAATAGCCAATTTTTTAATCACGTCTAAGTTGTCTATGGAGTATCTTAATTTGACAGGACTAAACTAATATTTATCTCCTGTCCTTTTCTTAATGAAATAGAAAGAAAAAGATGCACTGAACTTAAATTTAATTTAGTTTGTGAACAAGAGAATCGGTGCCAGTGTCAGGTTGTATGTTTAACAAAAAATTATTCGCGAGCGTAAAAAGTAGATATCTATTTACAGAATTATAATCATAAATACAACCCTCTTAGTTCTTATAACCCAATTATTTGATATTTCATGAAATAGTCATTCAATAGGATTCAAAAGAAAATTTGAATTTTGCGGGCTACCTAGCGCATCCCCCTTAGGCTCAAGTCACACCGAGATGGCAGCGAAGCGGCTAGCAGTTTCAGTGTCATATAATTTTAAACTTTATCTACACAACAAGAAGAGTCGTGAGCCGCCGCTGCGCGGGAGTCGTCGGAGTGCTCGCGGCGCCGCGGGCGGCCGCGCGCCCTTTTCAAGTTTTCTCAAGCGATGCTATGTATTATAGTTATGAAGATAAAGTTTAAAATTGTATGACACTGAAACTGCTCGCTGCTTCGCTGCCATCTCGGTGTGACTTAGCCTTACGTTACTAAACAAATACAATAATTTAAAAAAATGCGTTGTCAATGTCACCGCGTTTAATGAGCAGCCTTTATAACGACATAATATTTAAATTACCAGCAATCACCTACATCTTAATCATCGATTACTTTATTACTATTATAATAAGATTTAAGTTTTTTGTCATAACCTGATAAATGAAACGCTTTATGATATAAATCAAGTTAATTTAATTTTTTTTGTATGTTGTTATAGCAACATAAAATATTATTATGAAATCTGATATGTTGTTCGACAATTTGTAGGTACTGTAAGGTAGGTAAGTAGATAACGAGTTAAAAATAATAATGTTAAGCCTGTAGTAGGTATGTTAGTTTTTGATAATTTACGTTGTAATATCGTCATTTCAGACTTTGGTTACAATAAAATTAATAATTTTGATATACTTTGGTGTTTTATCTATTGTTTTTTTTTAATCAGCCTATAATGTTCCCACTGTTGGGACACAGGCCTCCTCTCAGTGAGGGGGAGTGGGCCGTAATCCATTATATCCATGCGGGTTGAAGACATGCCGGTTTCCTCACGATGTTTTCCTTCACCGTTTTGAGAGCAGTGGTGATGAAATAATTTACACAAAGTAAAGCGCTTATTTGGATTCGAACCTACGACCTACAACTCGTAAGTCGCAGGCCGTTACCACTTGGCCACCACTGCTCCATGCTTTATCTATTGATTGTGACACGTTGATTTTCTTACTTGATATCTACATTTATCTGATTACGTTGGTATCCTTATCGTATTAAATCGTCTTCAGCACATAGTTCTAGCGTAGATTTTTTAACCAACGAAAAATTTCAACGGGTTTTCAGAATCATGCACTGAATACGTGGTAACAGGTTGCGACTCTGCTACCCTGTATAAAACAAATTATATCGGTATTCGAAAGTGCTAAGTAGGTCGCCACTGCTGACCGTACATAATATAAATGGCTATAACCTCATTGCATTTTATAATAGATACTTATCAGAGGACTGGGTGGGTTATTGGGATTCGTTTGCAAAAGAGGCCGAACGAAATTGCCATAATACATCACTTTTCTTCCAATAAACTTCACTTCTCCGTCTTGATAGGTACTTGTCAGCATAGAGGAAAAAATTTCTTGTCAGTGGTCACAACAGAAAAGGAAATCACAGCTGTCAAAAAGTCTCCGGCAACAAAGTTTTTAGAAATTTTTGTTTTATACAAATTAAGACCAGCAACGGGCATGGCTACCGAGACGGACCCACCGAACGTCTTGTCGAAGCACATGAGCTATTCGAACTCTAAGGTGCCGATAATAGGCGCATTGATTGACTATGTGGATACTAGTATCCAGTATTTGAGGAAGAAGACTTTTGCTCAAGCGGAGAATTTTAATGAGAAGGCCTCAAGGGCGACGCTCTCTGCAACGTTTCTAGCCGGTGTATGCCTCATGTTAGGGGTCGCGTGTAACGTCAAGTTTGAGGTGGTAACCATCGACGAAGAACCACTCCGCAATGACTTGCACTTGATGCTGATGAGCAGGGAAGATAAGCTATACATCGACGATATCGACGTGACGCGTAAGTGTTTGATAATACAAGCTTTATATATTGGTAATTTCCATGATACTGGTTATGATAATAGGATAAACGCGGTTTTGTGAACTTTGGATGTTATGTAATAGGTAGCCAAGTAGTTTGAGCGTTCGCACGTAACAAGTCTCATTCAAGTGCTAAATAAAAACTTACTTATTCATTATAATAGGTATCTAAACAACCTTGGGAGTTCACAGACCAGTGATGTAGCATTCCATTAGAGGGCAAAGTCTGTTATCGTTCTAAAAATAGGATTTTGTCTGTCAATTTATCAATTAAGGTTCACCAACAGAACGATGCCAAACGAGCCTTAGGCTGGTCTGAAATCTGTTTTAACATCATAAAATATCTAAGAATCTACCTAAAGCAATAATATTCTATATTGACTGTAGGTAATATTTTACCTATTAATTTTGGAAGTCGTTAATGTACCTATATGATAAAAAAAAATCATAAAGGTAGGTAAATGACAAACCTACTAATTTCGTATGCATAGTAAATGTTTACTACCTACTCTTTTATTAAATTTCACAAAAAATCGATGTATCGTCTAAGTAGGTATAAAATATTAAAGTAATATTTTACAATACAATGTTGTTACAGGAGTGAATTGGTGCGTTGAGGCGTCCGACAGTCTCGTTATATTAATTAGCAGTCTCCTCATATGGAACTCTTCGAACGTGGTAACATTCCTATGGATCTTTCAGTACCGTAACTAATAAGTAGACTGTAATGTAGTAGGTAAGTAGGTATAGGTGATTCGGTTCCGAAGAAAGAGCAAATGAAATACTTAGGTTCCAACAAATTGACTTTAATTTGCGAGAGTAGGTACATAATACGTGTTTTATTAATATTAACTTATAATTTAATAACAGCCTTTCCAGTATTTTCACCATTTAACATTCCTACAAAAGCGTCGAAGATATTTTCAAAACCTTCAGTAACGTGTTCCCTTGGCTTCAACTGTCCGCTATGAATCCACTTAATGAGTTCAACAAATGCCTCCGGTTGTCGGTCTATCCACCGCCACACTATGAACCCTTCAATTTTCAGTTGATTGAATACTATAGAAGGTTGTAAAATGCTTGCCTTGGGCAAGTTAACCTCGTTGTACGAGCTGATGGAACCGCAAACTGAAACCCTTCCGAATTTGTTCATTTGGTTAATGATCGTCGAGCTGAGCTCTCCACCAACATTGTCGAAGTAACAATCCACACCCTTGGGAGCTGCTTCCTTCAGAGCTGCCGCGATGTCAGCAGTCTTGTAGTTGATCGCCTTGTCAAAGCCGATTTCCTCAAGCCACTTCACTTTATCATCGGAGCCAGCGAATCCGATGACCTTGCAGCCCTTGATCTTCGCAATCTGTCCAACTAGTGAGCCAACCGCTCCAGCCGCACCGGACACAACGACTGTTTCACCAGCTTTAGGCTTGCAAATCTCCAACAATCCGAAATACGCGGTAGCACCCGGCATACCAACAGCGCCAACTCCCAAAGAATTTGATAAACCTTTCAAGTTTGGTAACTTGTAAACCTTTGAACCATCGCTTTGCATGTCATTTGTATCAATAATGCAGTAGTCACACCAGCCTTTGTGAGAGACGACTCTGGTACCGACCGGGAATCTAGGATCTTTAGAATCTTCTACTAAGCCGACTTGGTAGCCAAACTGATCGTATGGTGCTGGGTAACGTGAGCTGTATGCGCGCATGTACGGGTCCACACTCACCCACTCAACTTTGACGAGGATCTCTCCATTCTTAAGGGCTGGTAACTCGTATTCCACTATATCAAAATCTTCACGTTTGGGAAAACCCTCGAACTTTTTCTTAACCACGTATTTCCGTGCCTTCACCATTATGATCTAACGTTCACAAATCACAAGACGTTATGAGCGACTGAGTTTTTAAACAAGTCGAACATAGTATTATAGGCACTCGGCCTATAGTGCGTCGTCATTGTGATTAATATGTCACGCGGAGCGCTAAAAGTCAATATCATGCTTACTCACTCGCACTCACCGTGCAACAGATACGTACCAAGTAGATACAGATCGGTGTGAAGTCCAGCGATATCGCCGCTGTATTTGTTGACAACGAAATATTAACACACCGAAATAAATTCAATTTGTATGTTTAATGATAATGAAACATTAAATAAGTCGAATATTTAATAATAAAGGATCCTTACATGCATTCGTAAATTATAATAAGTAGTCTGTTAAACACACCAACTCAAATTATGTAGGTATGTCGTCGTCGGCGTCGAGTTTTAGGCAGGCCGCATACGTCCGGTTTCCTGATTCGGAATTCAGATTCGGAAACCTGAATGCAAGCATTTCGTACAAAATGTTCTAATTAGCGCACACGTGCTTAAATTTTCCGTCCGGGTTTCAGAACGGAAAATTTAAGCACGTGTGCGCTAGTGAGAACATTTTGTATGAAATGCTTGCATTCAGGTTTCCGAATCTGAATTCCGAAACTGAATTCCGAATCAGGAAACCGGACGTATGCGCCCAGCCTTAGACCCAGGTAGGTGATTGCACTGCACTACGTAGGTAGTACTATTACTTAAGTATTCTGTGATTGCACACAGTTATCTACTAATTATGTCTCAAGTGTTTAGGAAGTACTTGCTTAGATATTTGGAACTAGTTTTTAGACAATTTAACGTTTGGAAAGTAACTTGGATATTCGTCTATTTCTTAATACGATTTTTTATACGCGCTTTTGGTTACAATACAGGTTAAACATTCGAGGGGTCCGTGGCTAATTAATAACAGCCGCACAGCTCGATCGCTTGCCGCGGTTGGTCTGTGGATGGGTGACCATCTTTACCGACGTCGTACCACGAAAAGCACGTTATGCCGTTGGTCCCGGCTATTATTCGTGGATCTTTGACAGTCGTTACGGGTAGTCAGACGCCCGAAAGTCTGACAACCAGTCTTACCAAGGGGTATCGTATTGGTATTATCCAGTAACTGGGTTGTGGAGGTCAGATAGGCAGTCACTCCATGTAAAATACTTGTATTCAGCTGCATCCGGTTAGACTGGAAGCCAACCCCAACATAGTTGGGAAAAGGCTAAGCAGATGATGACAAGTTAAACATTCATTGTTACTTACCTAACAGGCAGATAATATAATAATTAAAGACCGGATTATATGCAACATAAAAAGCTTGAAATATGCATGCAAATATGCATGAAAAATGCTTGAAATATGCACGAAAACTGACAGAATATGCAACATTAAATGACAATTTTTTTTTTGTTGTGTAAATATTATTCCTTTAGATTTAAGTTTATTGTTATTTGAAACTTTTTAGTGGAAGAAATATTTTTCTCGCAAACTCGACAATACAAAACAGTTCCTTCGTAAGTAAATGTTTCAGAAAAGTCACTTATCCACGAAGACACACTTTTTTTTTCGGGAGGCATTGTACAATTTGACACAAAAACTTTAACTGCAGATCAATGAGCACGCGCGTCAACAATGAAAGCAATAACATGCATAATAGGTGGGAGGAAAGAGTAGTGCGGTAGGCGAGCGCGACGATCATTTGTCTCTTTCATTTTATCATCGTACCAAAACAAAAGACGTGCGGCTGCCGAGTGCGCTGCGCTCGAAAAATACTGTAAATTATAGCGATAATATGCATCATCACTAAATCTTAGGAAAAATATGTTATTAGCGCTGAAAATGGCTTAAATATGCAAATGCATATGCAAATATGCAAATGCATATTATCCGGTCTCTAATAATAATTAATGAACATTAATTACTCTTCCACAAAGGCGCCTTAATGTTCCCACTGCTGGGACACAGGCTTCCTCTCGGTGAGAGGGAGTGGGCCGTAATCCACCACGCGGGCCCAGTGCGGATTGGCAGATGTCACATGTCTTCGAATTTTTGGTTCTAGGACATGCCGGTTTCCTCACGATGTTTTCCTTCATGTTTTGAGAGCAGTGGTGATGAAATAATTTACGCAAAGTAAAGCGCCTGTCTGGGTTCGATCCTATGACCTACACCTCGTAAGTCGCGGCCGTTACCACTTGGCCACCACTGCTCCCTAAAGCTGAGACACTGATATAAATATGGTTAGGTCCCGTTTTCACAAAATAATGTTGATGCTACAATGCTGTGCAACTTTCGTTTTCTGACTATACCAGCCAATTATTGTCAAAACGGTGAAGGAAAACATTGTGAGGAAACCGGCATGATCTAGAACCAACAATTCGAAGACATGTGCCAACACGCAGTGGGCCCGCGTAGTAGATAATAGCCCAATCTCGAAGAGAGGAGGCCTGAGTCCCAGCAATAGGAAAATTAAAGGTTGATTATGATAATTGATTAATGATAAAGATATTACGACCGCGTGGCGACCGCGTAGGTACCGGAACACGTAGCGTTAGAAGGCCTCCCACAAGTTGGACCGACGACCTTGCGAAGGCCGCAGAAACCCGTTGGATGCGAGAAGCACAAAACCGGTCGAAGTGGAGGTGCTTGGGGGGGAGGCCTATGATGATGATGAAAGATATTTTTTTTTTTTTTAAGCTAGCCTTTAAAAGGGATGTCAAATTTTTTAGAGGAAATTACGAACTCCACTATGCGGACGAAGTGCTGTAGGTACATACTCTATAGGTATATCAGAGTACCAACGGTTGGCTACCGTACGTAGCGCTAAAGGCAATAATTATGCTTACACACTCACGCTCGCATCAGATAGTAGGTGTAGACCGGTGTAGAGTCCAGCGATACCGTGGCTTGAGTCGATGTTTTTGTAGATAAGCGAGTATAAACCTACCACAAAAATTGTCTTTGTACGTTTGATGATGATAAACATTAATTATGTCGAAAATGTATTAGGTAGGTACCTAGTCATTAATATTATCCTTAGATGAACCAGTTTATGCTATTCATTATGGTATGTATGACATGCATGCTATGTTATGCTATGCTATGCTATGCTATGCAATACTATGCTTCGCTATGCATACTATTCTATGCCATGCATGCTATGCTACATATGATTTGCTTATATTTATGCTTTGCATAGCATAGTATAACATAGCATAGCATGAATGAAGCTCATTTCAGACTACGCTATAATATAATAGCATATAGTTCATAGCACAACAATATCGCTCGCCATACATTTATTTAGAACACGTTCACACTGTGCTATACTATATATTATTGGCTTGCTATACGCTATGAAATTGAGCGATATACTATTCTATGATCGCGCGGCGCTTTTCAACCGAGTGAATTAAAGTGAATAGATTCACTAAGTGAGTTTGCTTGATGAACTTTCAAGACTGTCCAGTATCAAATCTATTGTTGTGTGCACACCCTCATAGATTGCGGTCAACTGAGCTTGCCATAAAGCATATTTAAATTTAAAATTAAAGCAAAGTTGATAGTTGATACCTTGCGCAGGTGGTGCATGATGAGAGAACACCGGATATATGTTTGAAAAGTTTCAGATACGAGCCTCGTGGTCTGGGATCCACATTCAGCCCCCCTTATTCACAAACACTCGATATGCTTCCGTATCGTATCGAACATTAATAATTATTGTTATCGTAGATACGAGTCTTCTCAACGCTGTTCACAAGTCGAAAACCCGAAAATTTTGTCAGTTTAAATCAAATAGACGCCCGCTATTCTTCCAACAGCTATTTGCTGTTGAGGGGAAGTCAAATCAGGTTATCGAAATGTCAGGTTTTCGATACGATAGCCTGTCGTATGGTTGTGAATCAGGGCTCAGATTTCCAAAATGGACAACATTTAAATACCTAATCTAATACACAACTTAAATTCTTAGTAAATTCTTCAGAGCGAGAACTTTCTCAAGATTTTTTTTTTTTCAAGAAATGTCTCATTAATTCTCATAAGTTCTCTTAAATTCTGTGAAAACTTCGTAAGGTATTACCGTTGAATTAGAATTTCTGCATTAGAGCAAACTTTATGATTTACAATCAACAGGTTTAAAAAAATAAAATTAAAAGTACTTACAAGGTACGTTAAAACATTACGTACGTAGTACGGGAAAGGTAAATAATTTAAAACAAAATAATAATCACGATTTCTTTGAAACAGACATTGATATTTTAATTTAGTTAACGCGTTTTTGGTCATAACTACTAATATTATCAAAATCGGACTGCTCTGTAAAAAGTTATGCGTGATCATACATAAAAAAAATATACGCGTCGAATTCAGAACCTCCTCTTCTTGCCTCCTGCCCATCATAGTTAACTGCCACTTTAAAATTATTTAAATTTTTCCATTTTCCGAGAATATTCTCGGTCGAAATATTCAAGATTATCGACCCATCACTAGTCGTGGCAGACCGGTATGGAGTCCAGCAATATTTCTCCTTGTCAATGTTTTTTTTTTTGCAAGGTAGGTAATACGTAACTACCGGAATAAACTCAATTTGTTAGTTTTATGGTGATAAAGCATTTATTTATTTATAAAGGGCCAAATTAAATTATAATATGTATGTATTTAGAAATATACAGGGTGTTACAGAAAGGGTATATCAATACAAACGGGTTGAAGAATGTATCTGGTCTAGAATCTCTGTACAAAATTTCAGCTCAAAAGCATTAACTTTGAAAATGCTTAATTTTTTTTTATTTCGACATCACGGCGCTGCACTGGCGCGCGGCGGCGTGATGTGCGTGTACTAGGCGCACAGACACACTACAGATAATGGATAATGACCTTCGTAGTGCGGTGACACGTTTGTTATGATTTCAATTTAATAAACTATCGAAATAAAAAAATATTAAGCATTTTCAAAGTTACTGCTTTTGAGCTGAAATTTTGTACAGAGATTCTAGACCAGATACACTCTTCAACCCGTTTGTATTGATATACCCTTTCCGTAACACCCTGTATAAGTATGTTTATCAGTTGTCTAGTACCCATAACACAAGCTCTGCTTAGCTTGGGACTAGATGGCGTTGTGTGATAGTTGTGGAATATTATTATAAATTAGCTAGCAAAACTTAAACTCGATGGTTATCGATATCTCAATAATATGATAAAACAAAAAAAATGATTTGATGATAATTTATTTTGAGGTTAACGACTGTAAGTATGTAGTATATTTGCTTGAAATATCAGTTTGAAACTATTTTTTTGTTTCTGTACACTTCACAGATGTGATGGGTATCGATTATCTAAACACAAAAAAAAAAAACTGATTTTTTCAACTCGTATTTCATATAAACAACAAACAACTTCAACACTAACAGCAGTCCTTGACCCCAAAAAAATATTTTTATTCAACTATTAACTAACTATTTTAACTATTTTTTATATCTATCATAATTTTGAGAATTCTGTGTAAAAAATTGATGACTAGACATATTAATTTGAAAAGAAGGTTGTAACCGCAGAGGTACACTGCAATACATACTAACCCCCTTATTCATAATCCTATTTTATCTCTATTTTAGCTAAAATAGGTTTATAGAACGTTTGTCTTTATCTGTCACGTTGTCATTTCTATGTGTAAGAAAGAGACAAACCCCATTTTAACTAAAATAGGTTTGATAAGTTTTATGAATAAGGGGGTAAATATATAAGCAACGAAAATAAATGAAGACTATAGATCACAACGACGAGTAATGTTTCTTTACGAGTGCATTTAATTATGTCGATTAATTATTATTAAAGGATCCTTAGATGCATTCGTAAATATAAGAAATAGTAAACACACCAACTCAAATTATGCAGTAGGCAATCTTGGACCCAGGTGGGTGGGTGATTCTGCAGACAGTGGCTAAATTATGTGTTTAGTTAGTTTGAAAAAGTCGGTACGTGCTAAGATATAAATTGGAACTAGCTTTAAGACAATTTAACGTAGACCCAAAATTATTCGATGCACTACTTTTCAGCATTCCATGGCTAATAAAAAAGCTACTTGGTAGGTATACCTACCTAATATTTTATAGGTTTATGAGTATCTTTATATTTAAAATATTTATTCCTCAATTTTTCATGATGCACCTACCACTGTTTGTCTCTCTCTGCATCACCCAAAGGTTGACTGGTAGAAAATGCCTATGACATTAAGTCCGCCTATGTACATTTATGTGCTTGAAGTATTCAATAAATAAATAATAAATAAATAGTTTAAATTTGTCGTTAATGTCCCATTGCTGGGCAAAGGCCTCCCTACTCTAGTTCCACCTCGATCGCTCTTAGCGATAAGACCGCCCATTGTGTCACCCATTGTAAAGTTTTCTATATTTATGTTTGTAATTTATATGGTGTACATAATAAAGAGTATTCTACTCTATTCTCTCTCTGTCCAGAGCTGCCAAGGACCAATATTTATGAAATGAGTCCATCTCCATCTGGGCCTGCGCGATGTCGTTTGCCATTAAGGTGCCACTATTCGATATTTTTTCCATACAAATTTCGGGAGAGTATTACTCCACTGTTTAACATTGTACATCCAAAGTTAAACATTGTATCGTTTTGTCTAATTATTAATTGTGTCTGTACGGAAGCAGAATTGTAAAATAACAAGCCATTAAAAAGTTATGAGCCAACAAAGATTAGTTTTTCTTGCTATTTTTAACGTAACTTTGGGTGTAAATAAGTAATAAAAGAACTGAAAAATATTAACAATTAAATCCGTACCGACAAAGCTCAGTTATCGAAGAGTTCAAAAAACTTTATTTGTGATTGATTTATGTAGTGGATTTTTCATAGAACTCGATTTTCCAAAGCACTTTTCAAATATTAGGTCCTTACATATGAAATTGGCGTTTTTCGTACTGGCCACTTTAATCACGAATTTCTCCTCTTTGGTAAGGAATTCCAAATTCAAATTTGTACAGCTATTTACTCATGTATTTGTGCTTCGATGACCGTCATTCATTTGTTTTTTTTCTTCTGTTTTTTCTGTTTGCGTCACTCATTTTACAAAATGGAAAATTTAAAATATCGCATTATTTACGAGTACGAGTTCCGCCGTGGCACTAGTGCTGCGGAAACGACTCGAAGGGTGAATGATGTGTATGGCGGTCATGTTGCAAAAGAAAACACAGTTCGTTTTTGGTTCCAACGTTTTCGTTCTGGAAATTTCGACCTGCAGAACAAGCCCCGTGGACGGCCTGAGACCCAAGTTGATAATGGAGAATTGAAGGCTATTGTGGAAGCGGACCCATCGCAAACCACGTCCGAGTTAGCTGCAGGCTTCGATGTTAGTGATAAAACTGTTTTAATTCACTTGAAGCAAATTGGGAAGATTAAAAAGCTTGAAAGGTGAAAAGCTTCACGACAACGCCAGACCACACACTGCGCAACAGACGGCTACCAAATTAGAAGAGCTTGAATTGGAATGTCTTAGACATCCTCCGTACTCCCCGGACCTTGCTCCAACAGATTACCATTTTTTTCGCAATTTGGATAACTTTTTGCAAGGGAAAAAATTCAACTCCGATGGGGCAGTCCAAATCGCCTTCAAAGATTTTATTGATTCCCGTCCGACTGGTTTTTTTAGTAAAGGGATCAATGAACTACCTATAAGATGGCAAAAGTGCATTGAAAACAATGGTTCATACTTTGATTAATTAAATATATTATATTAAAAAATATTCGACTTTTTGTTCCTTCCATACAAAACGCCAATTTCATATGTAAGGACCTAATATTTTTACGCGCCTATCAGTTCGGAACGGTGTTTCTGTGCGTGAGAACTAGATAGATAGATAGACTAGCGTCTTAGAACTGCTCATCACTGATATTAGCTCCGTCAGACACGAAGCCAAGTTAGACAGCGTGATTTTAGCCATGACCACCAGTGAGTTCGAGCTCGCGACTAGTTTACTCTTAAGCGGGATCCACTGGGCCGTAAGTTTGGCCCATTGATCGTTTGAAATGCAGCAGATGTATACAGCCCAATTCCATTTAAGCGTGGCAGCTTTCCGAGTTACATCAGTTGTTTTAGTAAAATTTTGGGTGACAAATGACGATTTGAGAACGGAGTAGGTAACCCGCCAGAGAGAAAACTTCGTACGAACACGCAGTGATAGGTGCACTACACGCGATGGTACAGACGCCAGCACATCAACCTACTACAATCTGTCAAATTTCTTTAATAGATTTTCAACTTTATTACTGAAGCATAAGGTTCAAAGTTGATTGGGAAAATGTGACAGTTAGGTGTAGGTTGATGTGCTGGCGTCTGTACAAAACTTTCGCCTCTGTGGCGCGACACTCGTGCTAATTCCGAAACACGAGGATGACCGAAGCGCATACCTTGTCTGGTTGTCCTGTATGAAGTTTAAACGGTTTTATTTTATTTTATTCGTATCAACACTTTTACTCACTTCAAATTGACTATCTACATTCTCATTACTGTGTTGTTACCTACAGCAATGTATGTATGATAATGCTATATACCTAGTATTGGAAAAATTGTGAGTTAGAAAGACGGGAAATTATTGCTACTTGGGTATGAATGAAAGGCAACGCTTGTTTCAGTTAGAAATTTTAATAAAACTTACATGTATTAGTTCAGTCAACGAATGGTCCAGAAGGGGTTGTAGAGTGCGCGAGCAGAGACCTAAGCGATTCCTTCAGAAACTTGTTCAGGGTGCTTAAGGAGTTCCGAAGCGTGTAGTGTAAAAACCCATGAATGAGAACGGACACCCCCACTCCGGCTCACTTCCTATACGTCAGGACTTTTAGTATGTTCACTTCCTAAGCACTCTGAACAAGTTTCTGTAGAAATCGATTAGGTCCCTGCTCACGCACTGTACAACTTCTTTATTGACTGGACTATAATATGAAAATAAAGAAAGAAAAATTTAACACAACAACGTTTATTCAGAGACCTTGACCACTGCCTTTCCGTAATTTTCACCGGCGAGCATTCCCTCCATTGCATCTAAAATGTTATCGAAACCTTCAGTAACGTGTTCCCTGAACTTCAACTGTCCGGTTTGGATCCAGCTCGTCAGCTTCTCAAATGCATCAGGCCATCGAACAATCCACCGAAACGCTAGAAAGCCTTCAACTCTGAGCTGCTTTACCAGAATGGTTGATTGGAAAACGTTTTTTTGGAACTTTTTATTAGGTTTTTTGTCATGAGCACTAATACACCCGCAAATAGCAACTCTACCATATTGTTTCATCTGTTTCATGATGGCATAACTTAATTCTCCACCAACATTGTCAAAGTAGCAGTCGATACCGTTTGGAGCAGCTTCTTTTAATGCTTTAGTGGCATCCACAGTTTTGTAGTTAAACGCATAGTCGAAGCCAAGCTCTTTGGTCAACCACTGCGCCTTGTCATCAGTGCCTGTAAATCCTATAACCATGCACCCTTTCATCTTTGCCATTTGCCCAGCTATTGAACCGACGGCACCAGCAGCTGTCGTGACCACAACTGTGCTCCCCATTGAAGGTTTTAAAATCTCGAGAATCCCGAAGTATGCAGCAGCACCCGGAAAGCCGACGGTGCCTATACCCAAGGATGGAGGCAAACCTTTTAAACCTTCTGGCAATTTACTAGCAACAGTATGTGGGATACCAAAATAGCGGCTTACTATGACTGTGTCAGGAATCATCACACAGTGAGTACACCACCCGAAGTGTGATACTACTCGAGTACCGACAGGGTAGTTTTTGTTCTTCGACTCTTGAACAATTCCGACCTGGTAACCGAATTGGTCGTAAGGTAGATCGAAATTATTTTTATACTGTCGCAGATATGGGTCTACACTTATCCACTCCACCTTGACGAGGATTTCTTGTTTTTGTAACGGAGGCGTTTCGAACGTCACGATTTTGAAATCGGATTTTTTTGGGTTTCCTTCAAAACGTTTAATGACGACATATTTACGTGCTTTCACCATGATTTATTCTTTAAAATAATTTTCTTTCTGAAAAAATACAAAAATTACTTACAACACATACATCAAAAATCGTTTATTTGCATTAAATTTGATATAAAAGATAGTGGATTCAAAACATGTTCCATAATAAAATTCAGTGCATAGACACACTATGCCATGTAGTGATGGCATGCAAACATTATTTTAATAGATAAAGTAGGAACCTAATTAGTTATTTAAACAGTACCTAATACATACTCATTATCATACATTATTATTTGATAAATTAATAACAATTTTTTGGTATACAATTCGAGTTTTAGCGTTAAGAGTTCTATGAACTTAAAGGACAATTTATTCAAGCTAATACTAATTTGATTGTTAAACGCACATTACATAAATAGTAAGGTAATAGTAGGGACTGAGCAACAAGGTGACTAAATTAACAAAGTAGGTAATAGGTACTACGGGCTGGTGTCCGCAACTCCACGTCATTGCGCGTATAAGTAACTTAAATAACTAAAAAAATAAGTTTAAAAACTAAAACCCGACTACTGAAAAGGATGAAACAAAAAAGTACCTTCCCGTGGTCGCATGCCGCTGTACTAACTTACTCAAAAGCTATGGTAGCATGCGATCACGGGAAGGTACTTTCTTGTTTCATCCTTTTCAGTAGTCGGGTTTTAGTTTTTAAACTTATTTTTTATTTAATTATTTTAGGGCTCATTTCAGTAATATTAATATTTTTGAAATATGCTAATTAAGCCCTTTCATTTAATACCCAACAAGGTACCATTCCAAAATAATTATTTTTAAATTAAGTACTTTATGTCCTCTAGAGGGCGCCATATTGATTGTGACGTCACATATTCTATAACCAGCGGACGGTCAAGACGCTTCTAAGGCCGCTATCCCACTGGCGTTTTACGAGCGTCGGCGTCTCTCGAACGTCTGCGCAGCGTCAACGTTGCGCAGACGCGACGTTGACGTCGCGTCGTCGCGTGACAAGCATTAACGTCAGCTGAACGCGACGTCAACGTCGCGTCTGGGCAACGTTAATGTCGCGTTTGTTAGCAACAGGTACAATCACGCCGTGTCTAAATATTGTATGTCACTTTGAATCACTTGTTCGTCAAATGTAGTCTTTCGCATTCGCAAATATTTATAAAATTCCGATTCATTATTTTTAATATTATTAGAGTACAGTGCGAAATATTCACTTTCTTGTGATCGATTGGACTATAAAGGGTTTTCCCAGAATTGACGATGAGATTTTTTTTTTCTTTTACGTAATTTTCGTCGAAGTAGTAATGCCAATAGTAGTGCTTTCTCGTCGGAATCCATTATGTTTCTGATTGTACGCCTCAAATAGTATCATGTGCGCGACGTTAACGTCGCGTTCAGCGGACGTTAATGCTTGTCACGCGTAGACGCGACGTTGACGTCAACGCTCATAAAACGCCAGTGGGATAGCGGCCTAATCCTAATCCTCATTTGTCAAATTATTATAAGTACCTACTTTTCAAGTTATGAGGGAACAGATGAACATACATACATACATACCGGTCAAAATCAGAGCCCTCCTTTTTGCTTTCGGGTAAAAATGACTAGGTACAATGCGTTCCTCAAGTGGTAGGACTGATATGATATTTTTTTGAGAAATTTGCCGACTGAATAAAAACGATGCGATATCAACCATTTTTTCAAAACTATCCAGAATTTTTTGTAAATCCAGTTAGGTAACGAGTCACTTGTAATTTGACGTATTCCTTCCAGACGTTAAAGTGTGATCCATTTACAACAATTAAGCACCCGCTCAACTGTTGAAAAATCAAAATTTGATTAAAACAATACAAATTAAATTGTGTCTCATTAGCCACAGTTGAGCTAGTAAGGCCTAAAAACTTAAAAAATACATAAAAATTGTGATTTCCCGAATCCCATGAATTTTCGGCTAGGTATTATGGGGTGCTTAATTGTTACAAATGGATCATACTTTCAGGTCCTGAAGGGAAGACGATAAATAGCAAGTGCCGCTATATACACGCAACTGCACCTCTACCCTCGCTATTTAGTTCCATGTCTGTTTTACATTATTCATTGATGTTAATTTGGTATGATGTCCAAAATCTCATGCACCGGCACGAATCCATTGACATAACCACAATACTTACTTATATTGGTACGTTATACTTTTAAGGAAAACGAAATACTTTCTTACTTGATATCCGTGTGTTTGATTGAGACCTTTTTTACGCGCCCGCGCTTCTTGCGCCTGATTCGAAATGTAATTCCATTCCCAGATTGGCTCGGTTTATTCAAACAAGTAGACTAGATTGTAATACTACTGGTTTCTTCGTCGCTGCTCGCGTCTGATTTAATATAATTTAATTAGTAGCTACCTAATAGCAAAGCATGGAAATACGACAAGAATAATTTAACCCCTTAATTTAGTTAGACCAAGGAAATTGGTCTGGGACTTCAAGTCATCCTGCAAAGTATAGTCTTTCTTAAACTTATTTATTTTATGTATAACCACGACGATGATCACGGCACGAGCTTGACTCCTAGCGGAAGGACTGGCCAGCTCTCGCAAAAGACAGAATTGCGTGGAAAATCGGGAGGGAGGCCTTTGCCCTGCAGTGGGACAATACAGGTTTCACCCGCGTAAGTTTCGATCCCGTGGGAATATCGGGATTAAAACTATCCTATGTCCTTTCCCGGGATTCAAACAATCTCTATACCAAATATCATCGAAATCGGTTTACGCGTGAAAAGGTAACATACAGACAGACAGACAGACCGACCGACAGACAGTTACTTTCGAATTTATAATATTAGTATGGATAGTATGGGCTAGCAGCGCCCCGCGGTTTCACCCGCGTAAGTTTCGATCCCGTGGGAATATCGGGATAAAAACTATCCTATGTCCTTTCCCGGGATTCAAACTATCTCTATACCAAATATAATCGAAATCGGTTTAGCGGGTTAGCCGTGAAAAGGTAACATACAGACAGACAGACAGAGTTACTTTCGAATTTATAATATTAGTATGGATTCTTGTATTAGTGACAACAATACCGACTTCTTTCCGTTTCTTTAGTTGTGTTTATACATAAATAATTGACCATTATGTACCAGAGTTGATTAAAGATTCGTGACTTGATAAGAAATATAATTGTGTAAGTAATAACATTTTTAACGGTATTGTAATACTTACTATGAAAATAATGTAAAATACTTAGTTAGATACTAATTAAAATTGAGAATGACCTGCAATTCGATGAATTTTTCTGTCATTACCTGAGGTAGGTTAACTAAATACTTAGGTGCACCCACATTTCGATAGTTATGTTTAAATTCTACATATTATAAAGGGCGAGCCTAGGCCATGCACCAGGCACAAGACTGCTAACTGAGATATTCCATATAGAAAAATCTCAATAAGGCTGGATTTAGTGTCATGTTCGTGAACAGGCGCCGTCAGTTGGGGTTGGTCATCACTCGGCATATTTTTAATTATTTTATTTTTGGATTGTTGTTTTTTTTTACTATTTACTGTACCTACTCTGGACGTATTTAACGCGTACGTCTTTTTATTTTTACATCGTTCTCACATAAATGATTAAATAATTATAAATTCAACATTAATGATGTTCTTGCCCGTTCTTCTCCATAGGTACCTACGCTTTGGAATGGGCAACTAGCTTCATATTTTCTGACTGAATGACTTCTTGACAATTCAACAGTGCCTGTAAATGGTTTAATTGAAATAAAAGCTTTGAGTTTGAGTGTTACACTGACGTCACGTCGGTCGCGTACCGTCGGTCACGCGTACCAAGACGCTGACGATAAATGGACGTGTTTACTGTAGCACCGACGACAGTCAGCGAGCGTGAGTCCTTATAAATCGGTTCGTGACCGATGTCAGCGCTGACCTTCGGTCGAGCACTAAATCCAGCCTAACACTGCCTGTCCTGGAGATTAAATCCAGAACCGCATGCTGTTTGTTAACACACAAACACATTACATCACGCCTGTTTTCGTGTTTGGGTTAGGCAGAGGCACGGATATCGAGGGATATGGCATGGAGGCGTGGCGCACGTCGCCTCTATAAAAGGCCATAAGTTGTAATCTGGCCGTATGTTGGTACGCGCGACGGCGGTAAGCGCCGTAGTCATATGTTTGTATCATTTCGTATTTTTACAAAATGCCGAATTGTTCCGTCCTTATTTGCAAAAATAGAACAATCACAACAAACCTTAAGACAAGTGGCATGTCCTACCACCGGTAATTAAAAAATCACTGCACTAATTATATTATTTAAGGATTTTACAAATATTTCATTATGAAATATTTTTGAAATAACATAAGAAAATTGCCTAGCAACGGACCCATGTCAAATAATGCACTAGTGATGCATAGCGCTGAGATATGGCTATCGATAAATATTATATTGTTAGTCTGTCTAAATACGAAATTAGAACCTATTTTACAAAAATTAATACATTTAATTTCAATTTCCCGAAAGATCCAGAAATGAAAAATAAATGTATAGATGCAACAGGCAGGGAAAATAATTGGTTTCCGTCAAACCAAACTGTAATTTGTTCTGTATACTTTAAAGAGAATTGTTTTAAGTCGCCCGCGAAAAGACACATGCTTTTTAAGTGGGCTGTACCTACACTCAAATTAAGATACATACCTATATGAAACCGTAAGTTAACTATTATTAGTACAGCTACGTTCAAAAGCATTATGCATGTTTACTTCATAATAAAAACAAAAGATAGGAATTCCAAGATCTTTTACGGTAGAACACGTATTTTCGTACTTTTTTATTTGTTTAAAGGGGATTGGAGATTTTTATATGGAGCCTATTTGTATATCGTCCTATCAGGCTTATCTATATATCCTATGTAAATCGGTGAAACTGACTAATCAACGAAACTGGCGAATTAAGGCGCAGATATACGACTTCTAATGATTTTAAATTCAACATCACGTCTAATCGACCGGACTGATTTCTTTGAAAAAAATAAATGTTATACTAGACCATTTGCTTCGTAATTTGATATGTGAATATTTGCAATTATATTTTTTTAACATAGTGTAATTAATTTGTAAAGTAATGTCTACCGCGGACATAAAAACGATAATCGCGCAAACACTATCGGGTGTATTTTCATAAAACTTTCACCATCTAAAAGACAATTTAATTCCCCAAATTTTAGTATACGGTTTTTATTTGTTTGGTGTTTGAGAGTTTTTGTAAATAGATAATTGCTTCATATTTGCAATAAATTACCACGGTTGTGTCATCGCGCTTCTCTTTCTTTTCTATGCAGTCCGACAGTGACCGCGCTTTAGGTCGTGTAGTCGCCTTAAATAAACTGACGACTGAGGGAAACTGACCAGTGATACGCGGACTCGATGTAATATGAAAAATAAACAATAAGTACAAAATACACCCAAAACCCAAAAAACCTTCTCTTTTTTGTAGTTGATATAGTATCAATAATTTTATCGATCAAATATTTATATTAACCCATCTTCCCTAGTTGATGCTAGAGTTGCATGTGCGCATTCAGTGACTGTGTCTATACTTTCTAGTGCCCGCCCCTTTTGAGCATGTGTGCAATAAGATAGCACAAAAGTGTTACGCTTATTTTCTTGTGTGTGTGCCAAAGAAGCCGCCCAATTTGATCATGTGTGCCGTATCTATTTCTTTTGTTTTTGTGTGAGTTTCCGGAGTGGGGAAAATGTGGCGACACTTGAACTTGAACAAATATGCACTGAAGGCATATCTCTCGGATATCTATGGGCAGAGGTGTACATATACAGGGTATCCCCAGCGTTGAAATTTTTCGGAGGTTATTAAAAAAAAACATCGTGAGGCAACCGGCATGTCCTAGAACCAAAAAATTCGAAGACATGTGACGTCTGCCAACCCGCACTGGGCCCGCGTGGTGGATTACGGCCCACTCCCTCTCACCGAGAGGAGGCCTGTGTCCCAGCAGTGGGAACATTATAGGCTGATTATGTTATGTTATCGTTGTTCCATACATTTTGACTGAATAGGACCTATCCGGTCAAAATGTATTGCACTTTTCTATGGAACAGCAGATTTTTTTTGATATCCTACAAAATAAAAATCCACGTTAGTCTACAATCCTGTGCATGATTACAGTTTGCGCGTCGATGTATGCCACCCTGTAGTATAGTCTGTTTTTTTATTAATTTTAAATTGGTACATTCCAGCGTTCTCCATTAAGCGAATACTTTTTCCTGCCATGGCTGGGCGCGACCCTTCGCGGTCTGTTCCTGCGACAGGCTCCCACGGCTGGGGCGCTGGTCTACACGATGGCTGTCATCAACGGCAACATCAACCCGCTGTTCCTTACCGCTTTCTCTTTCCTGTTCTGTAAGATTTTTTACCGGATTGTTCGACAGCAATGCCAGGGTTATGTTTTTCATTCACGCCGATTTCTCATTGCCGACTTATAAGGTTAAGAAGATGATGATAGCACAACATCAAGGCGGTATTCCTCAAAGGGTTAGGCAAAGGTATAACTATGATACACCCATATTTCGCCAGTTAGTCCCATGTTAGAGGGAGCGAGGCAATTTCTATCGGTGTAGTCCCATTTCTTCTCTTATGCGTTAATACCAACCCGCACTGGGCCCGCGTGGTGGATTACGGCCCACTCCCTCTCACAGAGAGGAGGCCTGTGTCCCAGCAGTGGGAACATTATAGGCTGATTATGTACTATATAATATTATAAAAATATTATAAATTCGAAAGTAACTCTGTCTGTCTGTCTGTATGTTACCTTTTCACGCCTAAACGGCTGCACCGATTTCGATGAAATTTGGTATAGAGATAGTTTAAGTCCCGGGGAAGGACATAGGATAGTTTTTATCCCGATATTCCCACGGGATCGAGACTTATGCGGGTGAAACCACGGGGCGCAGCTAGTATAAACTAAACAAATATAATATAAACGCATAGGGGAAGAGATGGGGCTACACCTTTCTATCAGCTGGGCACAAATCCAGACTCCGTGCTGTTTCTGAGAAATTGCTATTATTTTTCCTACGACTTAATACTAGGTATTGTCTTGCCACAGTGTTGGAGGCGCGAATGTGGCTCGAGGTCGCTCGTCTGGTGCGTGCGCGGTGGGAGCAACGCCAACACGGCATCTTGTCCCGTGAGTCCGAGTACGAAGTGCAAACTCTTTGGAGTAATGACGACGTGCATAGCATTGAAGTACGCAACTATGTTTATTAGCAAGATCTCATGATTCAGCACTTTATTCATGAATTACTTAACTGAAGTAATGTACGGCTTAATTTTGTATTGAATGAATCGAGTGTTGTGGCATCCTTATTTATTTGTACAGACAGATTTCTTTTGTTTTAACAAACCGGCACCTAAAAGTTGCTTATTTATACAGGAAGATTTTTTTACCACCATCCAAATTTTTACAGGCTGTTCTACCCATGAATATGAACAACTTTCACTATGGGACCAATTCTGAAATCACGAAAAAAAAAAATCAGCTGTTTCATACATTTTGGTCAAGTAGGTATTGAACTTTTGTATTAAATACCTGATTTTTTTTTCGTGATTTCAGAGTTGGTCCCATAGTGAAAGTTGTTTATATTCATAAGTAGAACACCCTGTAAAAATTTGGATGGTGATAAAAAATATCCCTGTATAACTATTAGGTGTTCGTAAATTCTTCGGTCGTTCCTCGTCTTAAGCCTGATTTACACGATGCGATTTAATTGCCAGCGGCATGCAATAACTTGAAGCAATAATAAAAGTGACACCTTCGAAACAGTGCAAGTGTATAGACGATGCAAGTCAGTTGGTGCTTCAATTGTATTGTATACCACAACCAAAAAAGTTTCGTCGAGTAAACGGGGCTATAGACTTGTCGAAACTGCCTTATATCTAATGACGCTGTTATTTTGTATTGAAACAAATTTTCGTATTTTGTTCTATTATTATGTTTAATTTAGATGAATCTTTATTGAATGATACTTTTTGATTTTAATAAAAAAATAAAGGCCATTTGTGTGTTCTTTTTATTTTTATGTTTTTTTTAATGTTTTGCAGCAACTTTTTCGCCGCTTTTTAGCATAACGGCCAGATAGATTATTGTTAATTAATTACTTACAGTATGGCTATTTATCGTTTCTATTTTTTTTTATAAATAAACGAATAAGAGTGATATTTTTTTTATTTCTTTTACTATAGGTAGATTTTAAATACAACACCTTAACAAAATATTAACTGATACACTATTATATGCTCTTGGTCACAGAGGAGGCTGCTAAACGTGTTATCTTGGGGTTCAAGGCTCCCCAGGCAACGCAATTTTTAAAGCTTTAATGAAGAAAAAAGAAACCCCATAAGAAAGTTTCTTATGGTGTACTTATACTTACATATATCTGGTTTAAGATCATTATTTTATTCTGATAAGAATTAACTATTCACTTACATGAGAATATTAAAACTAAACACTTAAAAATAACAAAAGTTGGGGGTATTACAAAGGTAATACTAAATATATTTAATAAATCATCGATTATATAAATGTTTTGAGGGTAAATTACAAATCATTGTGGACAAAATGTTCGTTCGATACATGCAGATAAATATCCGTGTAACACAGATAAACGGTAACTGGATGTGGCTCAACACTATTGTAGGGAATTTGATTTTCTTATTATAAATTGTTTAAGTAGCTTTTTAAAAGTGGTTTTGGATATATATTATAATATGCTCACCTCTTTAACTTCGAGACGTCCCGGCGGCTGCATGATTGGTAATTCAAGAACAATACTTACAACAAATTAAATTAGGTCAATTAAGAATGATGAAGTAGCTAGCGAAATATTTTTTTTTCATTTTCTTGATTAAGTATCGATACCTGTGGAGTTTCTTACTTAATAATTTGACCTTGTGTATTTAACTGTCTCTCATTTAATTAATCGGGAACTTGAGCCCAGGTTCACAGATCGTAAGTATTTTTATCGCGGCGATTTTTTTTCACGCACTTTATTTTTAACTTCTGTCAAAAAAATCACGCTGTTCGATTTTCAACTCTCCACGTTAAGCAGAGCGTTGAAAATCAAGTGCGCGAAAAAAAAAATCGCCGCGATAAAAATACGCCCGTGCGGTTAAGAAAACAAAACTATAGCATAAAATTCTTTAATTCAAAGGCGAAAACCTATTCTCATAAAAGCGCTTACAAATAAATACTGAACTAGAAAATGTACAACTACTAAAATAAAATTAATACTAAACTTTAGTAACAAAAGTCAAATAACTAAAAATATTAATATCACAATCGGCTTCCGGTTTCCTGTCTTTACAAATACAAGGTGGAGATGAACGAAAATAAATTAAACTACGTACTTATATCGAATGCCGTTCCCAGTCTGCATAAATTTATACGAAATTCAATCAAATATGTCCAATAGTTCATTATAGCTAGTCAAAGATTGGCAAAACCCGTAGTCGGCCGGCAAATCACTAGGTACTATTTATTTTATTTGAAAAAATCGCTTTGTTAATTTCGATGCTAGGATTTATCAGAGGGGCAATTCTCGTAATTTTAAGAACGATCACAGTCTGATCTCAGTCTCAATCTGTAAAAAAAAATAAGTTTTGACAAGTTTTTGACATTTGTTTGTTGCCAAGATGAGAGTGCGACTAGATTTTGAACGCTTTAAATTATGAGAATTGGCTTTCTGATAGTTCCAAAATACTCTGATGCATTAGTATTGCCAGTGTTTTCATTTAGTGTCATATTGTTGTCTCCACATTGTATATTCGATCGATATTCTTTAGATTAGGTATCATCTTATACACTATACCTATTCATAAATAGCGATTAAGTAATTACAAGGTTAACAATGTCTATATTGATTATTGATAAGAACCTGAGATTCACATTTAGCTAAGTAGGTACAGTCACGAGTATAAATACCGCAACATTCAAAAACGAAAGTCCTATTTTATTATAATACTAATATTATATAAAATGGGTTTCTATAATACTAAGTTCGTAACACCATACAATTTATATCAAAACGCTTTTGAAACTTACGTGAGTGACTGTACCAACTGGAAAACGTTCGAAAAAAGCGCTCATTTCTATTTTTAATTTTGTTTAAAAACACAATGTCAGTTGGTTATCATATCAAAGAATTTGCGATGACTCTTGTTCTTTGGTTCGGTCTATCGAAACACGTCATGTACCTATTGAATTCAGAATTGTTATCTTGATTTTTTACATGATGAACGGCATGATTTTTTATTTCGAGGCAATGATCGGACAAAAATTTTATCTAAAGTGTGTATAAATATTAAGATAAAAATTGGATTTAGATTAAATGCCTGAACAGACAAATGAGTTATCATCATTTGCATTGTTAATAAATGGTATTAAATTAATATTATACAATAATATAAAAAAAACATTTTGAAGGGTTAGTTTAGATGATTAGAGATCATCTAAACTCGCTACGCAAGTGTAGCCCTTTTTCCGACACCGTCCGATTTCGTAGCACTCGTAGCGGCAAAGGCATAATATCGTAGCCATTGTGCTACGAGCTACAGGGCGTAGCAGATTGTGGATCGGTTACGCTGTATCACTGTTTTACGCATCGCTACTTGGCTTGAATTAGATTTTTTTTGCGCATATCATTGAAAGTACCTAATTTCCCTAAGGATTACGAGCTCTTATGAATAAACTTTCTAACGATCCCTTATACACATCAGTGGCATTGTGGCTAAATACTAAGAGCCAATTTCACCTATGAAACTGATCGCGATCAGCATTATTTGTATTTGTGCTACTAAACCCTAATTTATCACCAAACAGTGCACTTGTGTGTAGGGTTCATGGGTGACCCGGGCGGGCATTGGAACTCTCGTGCGAAGTCGTGCGAGTTCGAGAGTGTGCCGATGACTCGGAATCGTCCCGGGGAGTGTACGGCCGTCTTTAGCTTGTTGCGCATCGCTTCTGGACGCATCGCGCCGCACCACACCTGAAAATACCAATGAAAGCCGGTTTTATGCCAGATTTGAGAGTGAGGGAAGAGAGAGTACAGTGTGCAGTAAGAGATCTCTCTCTCCCTGAGTACTTGTGTATGCGCACACGTTTGTGGACTATAATATCTCACGCGTCGATGGCTAATCTCCGCTGAGATTGGCCGCCATGACCGAAATTCGGTCTGGAAAGTATTTTTTTTTTTTGCTTTACTTGATTACCATTTTTGGTTCTTTTTTGGTGTTTTTGGTTATTGGATTTTCAGTTCTTGCATTTTTGCTGATTCATCATTTGGCCACTATGACGGAAGTTCAGTGCGGAGAACGATTTTTTTTTTATTTTTCTTGAGTTTTTTTGACTTGAGTTTTATTTTTGGTTCTTTGTTGGTGTTCTTGGTTATTGGTTTCTCGGTTCTTGCATTTTTGCCAATTCATCATCAGTAAACGTCCAAATCGACGTCAAAACGTTCACAGAGGAATGTCTGTATTTTTGAGGGCCTATAATACAGCTAAGTAGATATTATCCAAATCTCAAGGCAAAGCTACAAAGAAATGCAAAAGCTACCAAATATAAAATAGCTTGCGGTCAAAAATACAGTTGCGTCACCAAGAGAACAACAAACACAACCATCAGTTAGGGGCCGTCTTCAAGTGCGAGAGAATCGCGGCGATATTATCGTCGTACCACGTATTTCTATACACTCTCTTAGAGCTTGTCTCTAAACGGCGAAATCATCGCGGCGAAATTTTGATGGCATGGCGAGACTATTGCCGCGATTCTCTCGCTCGTGGAGACGGCCCCTTAGTGTTTCTAGTACATCTCGAGGCAAAGCATTCCTACTAACAGAAGAAATAAGCGCAAGAAGCTCTTACTAAGATAATAATATAATAATCACCCTCACTAAGATTTTTTTTAAAAGCTGGCGTGTTTCCGACTGGCGGTCAACCGTCGGGTTGTACTTGTTATTAACATTTTATGATTTTACATATCTCGGGACCATGGGGTCCCGGTCCTCTGGAAGGCGTACGAGGGGCCGAAGCCAACTCGCAGAGGCCCCTCAGGAAATTTTAATGAAATGTGGCACCAACCGACGATTATCCCTGTATGCACTATGCAAGTGCACCCAAGGACAAGCCCCGGTTGGTGTAGTACATTCAGCATCAAAAGTCGATTAACATTGTCATTTTTACATGTTATCAAATTGACAACAATTTTTCTCAATAAACTGCTTTTTAGCTTGTCACACAATAGCAAAGAGTTTATATTCTAAAAAAAAATCTTCTGCTGCAACAAATATTTTGCTCAATAACTAAGATTAAAAAAACTGAAGTGTTAATCGACTTTTGCTGCTGACCGTACTATTGCAGGATATGGAAAAATAAAAAGTTAGTTATAGTTATTAACATTATTGTTATACCTGTGCAAAGTTTAGAAAGAACAGCTGCGTGTGAGTATGGTTGAGTCCGGGCAGTGTTTCACCCATGACGCCGTGTCGTTTTACCCAATGCAGGTACGCGCGGAACGCCTGCTTGACCCCACCATTGTCTGCTATGTTCTCGCCCTGAAAATAAGAAGGTTAACATGACATAACGCCTGTATGCCCCAGGTGGTTAATCAGACGTGTGTAGTACACCCACATTTTGCCAACGTTTAGGTCTCATGAATTAAAGGCGAGGCTTTTGCCATCAATTGGGCACAAATTCAGGCTCCGAACTACTACTTAAAAACTTCCAACTAAACTCAATAAAATCGCCCGACTTGGGGTTGGAACAGCTACTCAGCAGTCACGGTTTCGGCCACTGGACCACAGCGCCTATAGATGAGAAAATAGTTCTCAATTGCGTAAATGTAACTCTTTAGATCTATTTATTAAAAATGGATGTTGATGTACTGTGTGTAACTGAATTAATGCACATTATGAGTTTGTTTAGCTGTTCCAAATATTTTTTTGAAAGAAAGAAAGAAAATACATTTATTTAGCACAGACTAAAAGACACACAGTACACCAGAGACATACAGCAGATAAAAATAAATAAAAAAAGTGTAAAGACCAATGTAATGATGTTGTTCGGCGAACCCGAACGCGAGGTCGTGCTGATAGGGCGCTTAGCGGCTTTTCTAGCTAAAAGTGGCGTATTACCCCCACATTCTAATAGAAAGCGATCGCGTTTTCGCGCGAAGATATTTTTGGTTATGTATAAGCATGTGGTTTCTATGTATGTATTTTTGCATGCAAATGGTTTACAAGAGGGATTTTTTTCGACCATGCGAGCGAAGCCGCCGATTAAAAAACCGGTCAAGTGCGACTCAAGCTCGCGCACCGAGGGTTCCGCACGTAGGTATGTAACTACAAATTTACGGTTTTCGGATTTTTTCCTTTATGTGTGCTATAAGACGTTGCTTCGTACCAAATTTCAAGATTCTGAGTTCACGGGAAGTACCCTGTCTGTAGGTTTTGATTCCTTTGCGAGTGTTGAAAATTTGCGGAAATTTGCGGCATGAACGGCTGTATCTTTTGATTGCGTTGGCTTAGAAGTTTGATTTTTTCACAGCTCCACGGGACAGTAGACCTGAGTATTTGATATAAATTCCAGCTTGATACCTCTACGCGTTCTTGAGAAAAAGGGTTCCGTTTTTCCTTTCGAGGTACGGAACCCTAAAAACGAAGTTGTAAGCTACTTATATGTATAATATAATATATCACCTGAGTATTTACACCATCCAGCTTCATATTGACCTCAGGCACGACGTATCGTCCGTACTGATCGATCAGGCACTGCGCACGATGATGGAAGGCTTCTATCGCGGAGTCCGACCACCAGCGGTGAAGATTGCCGTCGCAGTCAAATAGACGGCCTTTATCGTCGAACCCGTGGGTTATCTCGTGACCTGGAAACACAGGGACGTAGCTTATTACGAAACGAAAAAATGAAATAAATCTATACTAATATTATAATAAAGAGGTAAAATTTGTTTGTAAGTTTGTATGTTTGTAACTTTGTAAGTTTGTATGTAGGGGGTAATCTCTGGAACTACCAGTCGGATTTGAAAAATTCTTCTTGCATTTGATAGCCCAATTCTTGAGGAAGGCTATAGGCTATGTAACATCACGCTATGATCCTTAGGAGCCGAGCAAAAAGAAAAAAGTAAAAAGAACGTAAAGTGATAGCGCGGGCGGGTGATGCGATACGACGGGGTGACTCGGGGGAAACAAGAAGTTCACGCGAACGTAGTCGCGGGCTGAAGCTAGTAATAAATAAATGAATGGAATGAAAAGCCGAATCATAAGACAATGCTTAATGAGAGAATAGAGAATGTTACGTTACGTTCGTATCATCACGCTTGCATTGTCCAAAGGGTTGGGCAGAGGTGTATATAGCACCCTACAACATAGAGAGGTAATTTTAAAGTTTAATCAAATAGTTTCCCTGAAAATTATGTACTCAGTGTAATGTGTGCGGATATTAATGGTTATCGGTTCCTCTTAAAAAGGATTGGGTCTCATGCGCACTTGGTTGAAATCTCGACCAGTCGTACTCAGCGCTTCTCCTCCACATTCAAGTATTAAGCGCACAGCCAAAGTGTGCAACTATCTGCCAGCGTATGTGTTTCCATCCAAATTAAACCCGTCTGCCTTCAAAGCAAGAGTGAACAGGCATCTTCTGCGCACGCTTGTTCCAACATAGACCTCATACATTCTTTACATCAGGCGTTATCGACGTCAAGAGCAAGACCATTAGGCATTAAAAAAAACATAATGTTTCCATGCCCGGTTTAAATAATATGTATCAACTAGTTGCGCCCTGCGGTTTCACCTGCATAAGTTTCGATCCCGTGGGAATATCGGGATAAAAAGTAGCCTATATGTGAATCCTGGGTGTCAGTCCTCCATACAATTTTATCAAAATTGGTCCAGCCGTTTGAGCGTGAAGAAGTAACAAACATAGAAACACACAGACACACACACACTCAAAAAATTTCGCCTTTATAATATTAGTGTGATTAG
Organism: Amphipoea lucens; assembly: GCA_947508005.1. Lineage (NCBI taxonomy): Eukaryota > Metazoa > Arthropoda > Insecta > Lepidoptera > Noctuidae > Amphipoea > Amphipoea lucens. Next base: position 17,836,988 of record OX382358.1, on the reverse strand, counting down.
TGTTATAATATTTAGGTAGTGACTTTTTTAATTTTGGTAATAATTCGTGTTAGTAAAGCTAATGGGGATTCCTATTGCCTTAACAGCCCTTGGTATAATACATAATAACATCGTGCTGAATGACGCTTAATAATATTTCGACAATAATCATCAAAACATAGTTTACCTATAACAACTCCAATTCCGCCGTAGTTCAAAGACCTGGGGAAGTGCCTGTGATAGAAGGGAGGCTGCAGGATCCCTGCTGGGAACATGATCTGGTTCTTGTTGCGGCTGTAGTACGCATTGACCACAGCTGGAGCCGTGTTCCATAGTGTTTTGTTAACCGGCTGGCCAATACTGGAACGGAATCACAGAATCTATCTACATAAATAAAAAGAAAAGTCCTGAGTGACTGACTCATCAACGCCCAGCCCAAACTCTTGGACCTAGAAAGCTGAAATTTTGCACATAGGTTCCCTGTATAATGTAGACAAGGAATAAGGAAGGATTTTTCGAAATTCAACTAGGGGATGAAAGTTTGTATGGAAAATCTTATTTCTTGAGTTAATAACCTTGAAACTTGGCACGAATACCTACTTATCTAAGTAAATTATGAAGTTAGGCATTTTTTTTGTTTTTCTAAACTACCCCCTGAAGGAGTGAAAGTTTGTATGGAAGAATTTTAACGCGCGGTCTGATTAACTCGAAACTCAGTATTTATACTTAAGACCAAAAATAAATAATAATGTGTTTCAGGATTTTTCGAAACCTACCCCTAACTAGGTGAGAAGGGGTAGTTAATTTTACAGGGGAGGATTTTACTGCATGGCTTGATTAACTCGAAAATGGTATAAATAATCTTTGAGTCAAATGAATGAATTTTGAAAAATCGTTTGGGATGTGTATGAACATATCCCAAACGATTTTTCAAAATTCCACCCCTGTGGGGGTGAAAAGCGGGGATACATTTATTTGAAAAAAAAACTTAAAAATTGGCCCGAATACTTATTTTATCTAAATAAATGATAAATATCATAAACATACATTTTTGGTAATTTTTAGAGGAAAGAACAAGGGTAAGGGAAATATATTACATTACAGCTAGCATTTTCACTGCAGTGGGACTAAGGGCATGCTAAGCAAGGGTTCCCCTTTTATAGAGTAAAATATAACAGAACGGTTTGATGACATACAGCCTTACAGCAGGCTGGAGAGATGAATTTCAGGGGAAAATGTATATCCCCACGATTATCGATACTGATATTAAAGCGGAGGTTGTATTCCGACGTTTTGTGGCCATCATTGTTCCAGTTCAAGAGAAAGATAGAGCTATACACGACGTAATAGCTCCGTTTATTTTTCGCAACGAACCAAAAATGACTTTCACATTTCGTCAGATTGAAACAATTTGTCCTAATACATATGCACGTGTATACGATACGCCGTATTATTAACACAAGCACGTGTTTGATTACTTGATTACCTACGTTACTGGCTTAGAGATGAGTTGCCACATTGAACTAGTAGGTAAGGTAACATGTTACATCAACTAGATATTTGATACCAAACTGCAGTGCACTTTCTGCAATGTACAAGGGTTTAATTTTACCTGATTTGTTACTTACCGCGATTGCTCCATCTTCGTCAAATGTTGCAGTATATTCAGAATGTTCTCGAAGTATTTGTTTGGGTGTATTTTCACTTCTTTATATCTGTCATCCAGTTCGTTCTTGTTCAATATGAAATCGGGGTACCCTATTCTCAGCATCATTGCGTCTACTTTATGTGCTGCAAGCTTCTTCGTTTTATCATCGATCCAATCAGTTATATGGATTAGTTCTCTGAATGACTGCTGGATCTCTCTTGTCATGTATAATGTGTCGTTTTTGCTCATTTCGTCGAAGTATTTTCTGACGAACATGGAGCCTAATGCCATCCCCATGTTGGAGTTTACCTGTGAAACACAGTTCTTCCATCTTGGAGGTGCTTGCTCTCGTCCGAATAGGATGAAGTAAAATCTGGAAAATATTCAAAATATTTGCGAATACTGCAGTAAAACTATTGGTTATTCCTACAGATAATCTTGGCAACTAAAAAAATTACAGTAGTGTCTTAAGGTCACAATAAAGATTACTCACTGTTGTTTGGCAGATTGGAATCTGTCGTCAAGGTTGTTGACCCGGTGTCTCACGAATCTCCAGAGCAGGTAATTTGCCAAAATGCTCGGGTCAGTGTCATGTATCAATTGAACTAAATGCTGTCAATGAAAGAGTTAAAGAAAGATATGATTTGTCTTACGTTTAATCTCTTTTGTCTTTGAGAAATATTTTTTTGCATAAATAGGAAGGTCATCATCATCATTTCAGCCGAAAGACGTCCACTGCTGGACATAGGCCTCCCCCAAGCACCTCCACTTCGACCGGTTTTGTGCTTCTCGCATCTAACGAGTTCCTGCGGCCTTCACAAGGTCGTCGGTCCACCTTGTGGGAGGCCTTCCAACGCTACGCGAAGAAATTTAAGAAGCAATAGGAAGGTATTGCTTCTTAAATCTGGATCAAAATCAGCTCCGTGCATTTTTTTTCTAATAATAATAATGTTTAGGTTTGGAAAAATATCTTGCACAAAATCCAAATTTTGACTTCCTACACCCTAATTGCATTAACACTCTTTCAATATCAATCTAAATCATTTTGAAGGATATTACTAATCGATTAATTCATATGTTCGACAAGTTTGTCTGCTCAACAATGTAAACAACGCAATGAATGTTTGTTGAACTGTCAAAATGAAAGCCACTGCTACTGATTGTGTGTTACGCAATTAACCCGCTGAATGAGTATAAAATTTGACTGTTCGCGAAGTAGTCACAATAGTTTACAATCGGCGTGATTTTTTTTTATTTTTTTTTATTTTTTTTTTATTAGAAACGGGCTTGCTCTTGACTCTAGCCTAGGTCAAAGGTGACAGAGACAAAGTCGACGATGGAGCGAGTTTACCCAGAAGAAGCCTGTTCACTCTCACTTTGAAGAGATTCGGGTTGTATGCGCTCGGAAAAACAGACGCAGGTAGAGTGTTCCACTCTTTTGCTGTGCGCATTATAAAGGACATTTGCAAACGCTTAGTGCGGATTGGTGGAATAGCAACCAGGTAGGGATGGTAACTTGCAGTGCACCTGGATGTCCGAAGGTAGAAGGGGGCCGGTGGAATGAGGTCGTGGAGTTCTTGGGCACACTCACCGAAGTACAGTCTGTAGAAGACCGACAGGCAGGCAACCTTGCGGCGATGGGCCAAGCTGTGAAGCTTGGCATCCGCCAGTTTTACGTCGCCAATGAGCGTCTCAGCTCTGCGTTCCACCGAGTCCATACATGATATACATAGGTCTCTGGACTGGAAAAGGATTAAATCACGTAACAGTAAAGAGGTCCTTACCTTAACGTAACACAGAGCAAACAGTACAACTGTTTCATTAGGGTCCACGGTCCTGTTCATCACAATACACAGGTATCGTCTCCACTTCACTTCAGGCACCAGCTCCTCTAGCTTCCCTAGTGGCATCCTTCGGTACAGTTCCGACACATTCCTCCTGTCTTCTGGCGCTGACGTGATCTTTGCTAGTCTGGAATATTTGACAAGACTGATACGTTTTCGTGAAATTATGGAATAATCTACATTGTTTGGGAAACGTTATCTACTAATTCGATTTCATGTTTTGAGATAAATACTTTAGGGTGAAAGTTAACAATACTAAATATACATACATAAAAGTTTAATTAGGAAAAGATATGTATAACTTAACAAAAGACACGAAGATAGCTACAAAAGTACAATACAATAGCCTGGCTATCATGGCGCACACAAATTACATGGAAGACATTTGTTCCAGAGTTTCACATCTTTAAGGAAAAGTTAAAACAAATTAGATTTCCTTAAAGATATGAAAATCTAGTGTATAATAAGAATAGGACTCTTACTTTATTTCAAATTCAATCAGTTCATCCGCACTTTTTTTAACGTGCTTAGCATTACCTCCCAGTAATATTGCAATTTTAATTAAGTAATTTTTATAAGCGGTCAAGTACACTTTATTTGATTCTTGTAAGAAATAATCCCGTGTTGGTAATCCTGCAAATACATGAATATAAACGAAGTTAGTTAAATAATAGTAAAAATAAGTGAGCTCGGCCGTCATTGTGCCGATTGTCGTATCAGCCAATGGACTGATGGCCGAAAGCCTCGATCAACATCTCGCGAGGCTCTCGTTAGGCGGTTGGTTCAAAGGCCTGATTTAGAAGGCAGTACTCCTCGATACGGCTTGCATTCTGAGCAAATTCCTATCCTTGCAGCCCTAACCACCGGTAGCTTGCTTGGACCCTGCTCCCGATACCGGCGGATCACAATTGTTTATATTTTTTAATGTTTTTTTTAAATAAAAATATTTAAAAATGTATTGAATAAGTAAAAACATAGGTAAATAAACGATTAAAAATAAAAAGAGGAAAAATGACTTTACCTAAGCTCGTTTGGTCAAGCTGAATAACATATTCATCCGAATTTTTAATATCGGGGCCAACCCATTCTGATATAAGAATATCGTTATTGTATAACCTCAGTTTCGCCATTAATTCCAGCCAGTCAAATTTGGTAGGATTCCAGGCAGGGCTTAGAATCGGCCAGCCACCGAGAAGGTCTAATAAATCCACCAGCGGTTTATGTGCACGCTTTTCTAGGATTTCATAATTCATGCAAGATTTGAAAAGGAATCTTGCTTTCAAAGCAGCATCGCCGTTTGCCGGGTCGTCCCCAGAATAATCTTTGGTACTTTTAGCTAACTTGGTTGTTGACGATGGTGGCTTTTTTCCTTCTAATAATGTAATTTCCCTTTCTCTTCGTCTTTTAAATCTTGCACTGTACGCCATTAATCTTCTACCATTCCGTATTTGTTTAGGCTTAATGAGAAATTTTCTTCTAAACACTTTATTTTTATCTGCTACATCAGATTTTTTTATAAATCGACTCACTCTTTCTTTTTTACATTTATGATTACGTGACAAGAACTTTTGAAATTTTGTTTTCATTTTAAATATTGGTTTCATTATTTGTTTTGACTTTTTGTCTAAATATCTGCGAATGCGGTATACAATTTGCGTTTTTTCCTTATCTTTGGAATTGTAGCTGTATTCTTCAGCTGCGGTTTTATTTAATAAATCTATTGAATAAGGCTCTAATGAGGACAACACTTCAGAGTGAAATGGCGCCGAGGACTCCTCACGCGGAAGTTTCTTGGTCAGTAAGAAATTATCTTCTAAATCTAAATTAGGTCCTGGATACTTGCAAGGTATCTTATCCTTACTTTTAAATTCTAATAGATCTTTTAAGACAGTGTCTAGGTTTTCTCGGAGCATTTCAAAGGTGTCGTATCTGAAAATATGAACATACTATTAAACTTGCTTCTTGGGTACAACAGTAGGGATATTAAAATGAGAATAACAAACCCTGCTTTATCAGCTGGGATGGGATTAAGCGCAGGCCAGTTCCCACAGGCATACTGATAAAAGTCGTGACACGGATCTGCTTCGGCGTCCATGTATTGTTTCATTATATTTGCTTGTGTAGTTCTGATCTGATCTCTGTCACCTTGACCCTTCCAGAATGCATGAATACCTGAATGAAAATAGTTGGGAAATATTTGAACATCGTCAGTTTAGACATGGGTATATATATACCTATGTCTGAACTTGCGATGTTCAAATTAGGTCCTCAAAGTACTAATATGTACCTTGATTGTGTAGGACTTGAACGTTGTCGTGCGACTAACCTTGGCTCGTTTTTGACAAGAGTCAATTGGATAATTCGTGACACAACGTACAAACTATTATCGAATTGATTTAGCTCTCGATCATACAATGGACAGGAGAATTGTTTAATAGTTCTAGAATTACCTGTGACTGACAGCTAGGGAACTAGGAATAAACTGATTGCTCATTTGACGGGTTGAGTCAATAAAGCAGAGGTAAGTATAGCCAGGTATAACTTTATATATCTTAGCTTGGCCTCTTGTGTTTCGTAATTCATTTAGAAGCTACAGTTAAAACATCTATATCCATACATATAATAAATTTAAGTACACGAAAAGCTACGTAACAGACTTTAATGCCGTTTTCACTATAATAGAGACAACTTATTCCGGGAGGTTTATGTGTTTAACACATTCATATGAAAAAAAAACTCTAAAGTCCTAAATCTGTGAGAAGCAGGGGCGGGTCGCTAGAACAATAAAAAAGTTATTTTTAGATTACCTGCGTAAGACTTGGATGGCTTGTATATTTGCGCGGAGGCGATCATCTCAGCCTCTTCCAGTTCAGGCTGGCCACGGACCTGCTCCACGACGTCATCTAATGGGCCTCTATCCACGTGCATCTCCGGACGAACTATGCTATTCAATCAAGTAGTTATATGAACGATTTGTACGGCAGACGCGTGCCAGTTTAGTTCAGTCCGAGAACTGGTGTTTATATGATGTTTTGCAGGATTACTTCTGATGCAGGTTTTATATATTATAGAAGCTACAAAAATGTTAACAGTTGGTTCATTACAAAGTTGTATTTCGTACTGGGACAGTCGCAGTTTAGATCGATAAATTAAAGTTACAGTAAGATTGGTCATGCTGTTTTTTCATGAATGGAAAATATCTAGCTGAAAGGTTATTCAGCAAATTCAGTTCAAATAGAAAGTGGTTGGAACAAAAACATCGCAAACTATACTAGTTTGGTTATACTACCCGAAAAACTTAGGTTATTCAGCAAATTCAGTTCAAATAGAAAATGGTTGGAACAAAAACATCGCAAACTATACTAGTTTGGTTATACTACCCGAAAAACTTAAAAGCGATTGGCATGACCGTTTGCAACAAAGATTCGAATTAATATATTAAGTATAACATTGTATTAGTAAGAGATTTAATCGAAGCTTTTGTGGGTTAGCTTTTATGTTTCAAGTACTCCCACTAGGACCGTTTCTACGCAGTTATTTATTTGTTTCAGGACCCTTATTTGAAGGGGTTACCTCTCAATATCTGTCTCTGTGTCGTCGTCGTCATACTGATCTCTAGAGTCCGAATTCTCGTATTCCTCTTCAGCCTCACTTTCACTTTGATTGTCTTCGTCATTGTCCTCACCACCCTCGTCCTTATGCACCCGATGACGTCTCTCTTTGCTAAAAGTGAGTAAAACATTCTCTTAAATTCACCAGGTAGGTATGCAATAAGTAACTTTGACCTTGGCATGGCAGTGGTGAACATTTGGTTCATAAAAAAGTTGTAATAGTATTAAAAAACTTTTATAGGTATAGTTTGAAAACTTACTTATAGTCTTGTGATGTGAACTTGAAATGGCTTAATCGCTTCACCCTGGTGGGTGTCGCATGCTGCTTGTCCGAAGAACCCCATATCAGAATGTCACTGGTCACATTACCCTCGTAATATTCTCGTTTAGAATTTGCATTCGACCGAGCAAGCACTATCTCTTCGGGCGGCAGGAACGAAGTACGGAACCCATGAAACACATCTCTCTCCTCAGGATCCACCTCTGCCTCTAACCGGGTGTAGACTCTCGGGATGTTTTTTACAATATATTGATCAGAAGGATCGCCTAACGAGTCATACGGTCTTCTGATAAGGAAGTATGCAACTGCGACGAACGCCGCGAAAATAACAACGGAGATGAATCTACAGAAAGTGGCACTTTTCGCATTTGATTTGACTGATACAGTTTGTGATAGGATCCGCGTGGCCTCGCGCGTCATGGCAGTTTCTGACTGACAGAGCATTGCCGGACATTCGTAACTGGAACATCGTACATACGCACACGGGCTGCGTACCTAGTGGTCGTCGTAATCTTGACCCTGTTACTGCAGCCGGCAAGTAAATTGCTTACAATCAACAACACTATATTTATGTAGGTACGCCAACTATTTTTAGCATACCCTGTATGCAAAGTTTTTTTATTTGTTAATCAATATGTTGTGTATGTGCTGCTGGTAGGTATGCACTGGCAATGAACGATGACCTGTTTATTTTTAAAAAAAAGAAGAAAAACTATTGTGACAGTGACTCAGTGTCAGTTTTTGACAACGATATTTCTTTTGTAATTAAGGCAGATATTCTATATTTTGTAAAGCAAGTGATAAAACAGCACAAAGCGTTAGAATGACTTCGTTTGCGGAGTTAACGGAACAAGTGCATTTAATCAACGATTTGATTTTAGCTGATATGACATTAAACATACCACAAGGTATTTTTAACATTACTTTATCCATTTTCAATAAAGTGATAATTATAGCACTACAAGACACAATATACAGGGTATAAGATTAACGGCCAGTTTCTTCATCAACAGTAACAGCCAAAGTAACGTCACAAAAGTTAAACTTCACTATTTTAGCTGTTACTTGAATGAAGAAACACATGTGCTGTAGTATCAGTAAAGGTCAAGTAAAAGTCAGTTTGACTGATTACTTTAGTTGTTGATGAAGAAACTGGCCGTAAGGCTTATATCTCACAGGAACACCATGGTGGCGCAACCATGGTTGCCCTGCTAGTAAAACATACAGCTTTATGGTGGGTATATCTCACCAGGCGTCCAATCGGATGCGCAACCAACCATACATTTTTTGGCAATGCAACCATGGTTGCGCCGCCATTGGTGTCCTAGTGATATAGGGCCCTAACGAGCCATGGGTAATGACATAGGACACGCGGTTCGATTCATTCCCTAATTTTAGTATTATATTTAGTCTATATCTATATAATATATACTAACTTCTGCCCGCGACTTCGGCCGCGTGAATTTTCTTGTTCCCCCGATCCACCCCGTCGCATCGCATCGCCTGCCCTTAGCGTTCTTTCTGACTTTCTTTTCTTTTTGCTCGGTCCCTAAGGGCCCTTCTTTTTTTCTTTTTTTCATCTCGCTGTGGAAATCCTCATGGACTTCCTCTATTGTGGGAGTGACAGAGGGGCATGCCGGACTCTTACCGGCTAAAACCACCGCGGTGTTCCACCTCTACCTATGGACAGGGGTGCGGGATCCGCATAAACATTCACTGCTCTCCCCGACAGGCCTCGACCAGCTGTTCCTCAGCGGGTCTCACCTCCCCGTGTCCCTAAGGGCCCTAGCGTTATGTTAATAGCCTATTCCTCAAGCCTTATACTATCAAATGCAAAAAGATTGTTTCTACACCGTCTGGTTGTTCAAACAAATAAACAAAATGTTGAGCTTTATTATTTAGTCCGGTCAAGTTAGCTTCAAAAATAGGGGTAAGCTTACATTCATTCACATAAAGCTGAAAATTGGTATAAATGTTAGGAACACCAATAAAAATAAATTGTCAAAAGTCCCCATCGATCCGACGTGTGCAAAAAAATATAAAATTCAAGGCAAATTGCAAGGCAATTGTTGCAAAAATTGATTTTTCGCATTTTTCAGTTAAATGGTAAGTTTTATCATAAAAGTAGGTGAGACAAAATTGTTCATCATGCATGTTTTTACACTTTTTTCCTAAGAATCACCATTTTGGAGATATAGCGATGCAAAAAGTTGAAAAAGCTGTGTTGAGAAGATTAAAGACTAGGTAGGTCTACTACCTAGTCTTTAATCTTCTCTGGACTAGCGAAATAAAACAAGCATTTAAACCCATTTCTCCTTAAACACAGAGGACTACGACATTTCAAAACATGCCCTCACCTTCAGCAAGCATCTCCTGGCTACCAAGTATTGGTTCGCGCGCATATCTTACCCGAACAAGAAGAAATACCTACTCGCGCTGATTCACGACGTGCGCAGTGCATGGGCTCTGTCTCTGCTCCTCAAGTCTATGTGGAACTGCTGGCCTAAGGATGCTGTATTATCTGTTAGCGAGTTAGTTACAAACTACTGTACTGTTACGGTGAAGCCGTAAGCTTAAGCGTCATCATCATCATCATTAACTTCTTGCCCTTCATCATCATCCACAGCCTGACTTTTCCCACTGCTGCAAAATTGATTTTGAGATGCATGAAGAAGCCCCCTCGTGTAGCGCAATTTGTTCCGCCAGTTACTCAACTGAACCAAGCGCTCGGCGCATCATGGACAATCACACCCAACACCTTATTTGACTGGCCAATTCTTCCCTTGCGGTGGTAGGGCTAACGCCCGCCTGGTTTGCGACCACCCCACCGGAGTCCGGCGTCAAGCAGCCTGCTGTGTTTCATCGACGCGTGGGAGTTCCAGTGCCTTAGGCATCTTCTGGGCACGCTCGTTCCATCATAGACCTCATCCATCGCTTTCCATCAAGCGTGATCGAGGTCAAGAGCGTGCCCATAAAGCAATAAAAAAAAAAAAAAAAAACAATATCGTCCACCCATCTCGTCGCCGACTTCCTGCCCTTATCCCGATTTATTTGGGAGTGGCGCTGGTGCAGCATGTCTTCCTCTTCCACACCTACTCCCTACATCTCTATTAGCCATCATCTTAGTAGAGCTTTGTAGCCATATCTTTCACAAATTCCATCCATCGTATCTTTGGTCTTCCTTCACAGGAGTGAAGTTAAGCCACGGATTCTATCCGTGGCTTAAAATTAGCTATGGAATTTTTGATTTGTGTGGAATCAGCTATAGGTTTGAGCTGCAAAAACTAAAAGGTGTAAATCAAATAACTGAAAGCCTGAAGGGTATTGTGCCTATTCATAAATTATGAACAACTCTTGGACTAACATTGAAATCGTGAAAAAAATCTGTTCATCCGTACATTAATGTTCGCTTCTTTCTTCTCTTCTTCGTCGTTCTCTCAATGCTGAGGATCTCAACCATATACGACGCGTCTCCAAGTTATACGGTCTTCTGCAATGTGGACCGCTCGGTAGATGCTTCCTCCAATAGCCCTCTTGATCGCGTCTGACCATCATGACCATATGTTCACATAACTCGACATAATGTTGGGCACTGCTGATTTTGTTTTTTATTCTTCTTTAATAATTGTTCAGATGACAAGGGCGAAAAACCGTCTGTTATAGGCCCAACTTTGGATTTGACTATGTCCAGCAGTGGTCAGTGAGCAGTGGTGATCCAGTGGTAACGGCCCCGGGCACGGGTTGTAGGTTGTGAGTTCGAACCCAGGCAGGAACTTTACTTTGTGTATTTAATTTCATCACCACTGATCTCAAAACGGAGAAGGAAAACGTGAGGAAACCGGCATGTCCTAAAACCAAAAATTCGATGACATCTACCAACCCGCACTGGGCCCGTGTGGTAGATTACAGGGATCCCTTCTTTTCGCATAATGTTCTTTGTCCTAATATACTTCGGCATAACGATTTTGGCACAATTTGTTTTGGCATAATAATACTTCGGCATAATTTTTTTAGGCATAAATTTTATGTTGGCATAATCATCTTAAAGACTAATTTGTTTTGGCATAAATTTGATTCGCATAATACTAAACGACGTCAGGGGCACCCCGAGGTTCGGTTTGGTTAGGTTCCTTTGGGGCGCTGTCAACGCTGCTTCCCAATCTGGGGGGCCCGAGCGCCGCCTGTAGGCGGCTCTACATGGGGATCGTGCGATCGATGGCCCTGTATGGGGCCCCAATCTGGGCGACTGACCTGACGGCCGGTAGCATCGCAGTCCTGCGAAAGCCGCAGAGAGCGATGGCCGTCAGAGTCGTCCGGGGGTATCGCACGATCTCCTACGAGGCGGCCTGCGTACTGGCTGGATCCCCGCCCTGGGACCTGGAGGCGAAAGTACTCGCGTCGCTGTACCGGTGGCGCGAGGAAGCACGGGCGCGAGGCGAGTGGCTGATGCAGCGCCATATGGAGCTGCGTCGGTCACAGCTTCGCGATATCCTGGTGGCGGAATGGCGGGACAGGCTTTCACGCCCTACCGCCGGCCTCGTCACTATTGAGGCGGTCCGGCCGGTACTCGAGCACTGGCTCGGAAGGAGGCACGGCTCCCTGGCGTTTCGGGTGACGCAGGTGCTCTCGGGGCATGGTTGCTTCGGAAAGTATCTGTGTCGCATAAACAGGGAGCCGGACGCCCGGTGTCACCACTGCGTCGACTGCCGGGAGGACACGGCATGGCATACGCTGGCAGAGTGTGCCGCTTGGGAGGAGCCGCGCCGTGCCCTCATCTCAGAAGTAGGCGGTGACCTGTCGCTGCCGGCCGTGGTCGAGTCGATGGTCGGCAGCGAAGAGTCCTGGGACGCGGTGGTTTCCTTCTGCGAAGTCGTCGTCTCGCAGAAGGAGGCTGCGGAAAGGGAGAGGGAGATCTCGTCCACTCACCCGGCACGCAGCAGGCGCACCGGGCGTCGGCGAAGGGCGGACAACGCGCTCTTCCAGCCCCCCTAAATGGGTCCAGGGGCGACGGACTCGGGGACGTCCGTAGCCCCCCATACACTAGGACCCGAGGTGGTGGCGCGTAGTGTTCCACGCGCGCCCCTCTTAGACGTCGCGGGGGGAGTCAAACACCTCACTCCCCCCCCCCTGACCTGAGGAGGCCTGCAGCGGCGGGCCGGCACCAGCCGGGGGTTGCGGAAGGATCGTACGTTCCCGCGACCCCTGGCGTAGGTGTGAGATGGAACACCGGGGTGGTTTTTAGTCAGTAAGAGTCTGACAGACCCCGCCGCCCGCCCCAGAGCGGCGGACATCCATGAGGATTTTCCACCCCGGAAACAAAAAAAAAAAAAAAAAAATGGTTAGGTTCCTTTAAACCCTGCAGACAGAAATAGGAGCCCCGCGTAGCGGGGCTCCGTCGACCTGACGTCGTTAGAAATAAAATGGTCATGCTAAATTTTATGCTTTAGAATGTTATGCTTAAACATTATTATGACTAGAGAAATTATGCTTAAAAAATTATGCGTAAGCTGTTATGCGATTATGGATATTATGCGAAAATATAATTATGCCAAACAAAGTTATGCTAAGTTATATTAGGTCTTAAAATTTTATGCAAATGGATAGGGAACCTAGATTACAGCCCACGCCCTCTCAGGTCAGGTCTCAGGTCTGTGTCCCAGCAGTGGTCATAAGTAAGTTGAATGACCAAGTTTAATAATAATTTCAACTAATAATAAGTACATTTCCACCGCAGGCGACACGTGTATACTAGCTACGACCAGGTGCCAATGGATCACAACAGAACGGCCATGCCAGCCCGCACTCTAGCACAAGTCATGAAAAACGACCGCATTTGGATTCATTCACTTGATCCGGTTAGTTTTTAACCTTATTTAAAAATAAAAAAAATATAAAGGATATAAATATTTATTTCGTTGTTATTACAATTACTTACAATGTTACGTTCTGGATTGATTTCATTAGCAATTTGGTTGAACCTTCCTGAAGAAGTATAAGAAAGAAAGAAAATACGTTTATTTGCGGTGAACATGACGCAATAAAGAATATAATACACAGAAAAAAAAAATAAGAAAGGGTTGGGGGAAACAAAGGCAAGGGCAAAAGGTTGGGGATAAGTAGATACAGCACTTACAGCAAGTCAAATACCTGGTAGACTATTGAACTTTTGGGTTATTCCACCTCAAAAAATCCACCCTAAGCCACGCGGAAAGGCATGTCCGGGAATCCACCCTAGGCCTAGTTGGATAAACGGAATTTATAGGTTTAGGGTGGATTCTCGGACATGCGTTTTCGCGAATCCACCTTAGGGTGGATTTTTTGGGGTATACGGAATTACGGACTATGGAATTTTAAGAACTTTGTTGTTGTTGTTTGTTTGTTTTTGTTGACTATGTTGAGCTGGCATTGTGCATGACTATCAAAGTGAATCTAAGTAGCAAAGTTTAACTATTTACGGACGGGTAATCATCATTATCAGCCTGTAGCAAGAGATACTTCTGGGCTCGACGTAAGAATCTTCAATTACCATCTCTTGATCGTCGGCTAATCTATATACTTATAATAAATCTGTAGAAGTGAAAATTCTGTACATTGAAAATATCAAAAAAATAAATGGCAGTGGGTGTTACTAGACCGACACCGAACCCAAAAAAGAGATTAAAAAAAATTTTGTCTGTCTGTCTGTTTGTTTGTTCAGGCATCACGCAAAAACTACCGGTTCGATTACGATGAAACTTGGTATAATTATTCTTTAATATCCTGGGCCCCACACTGGGTACTTTTTATCCCGGAAAAGTATATACAATAAAAAACAAACTTAATTTTGCGGTTCGATCCCTAGACCCGATTACTGTACCAACCGCAAATAATAAGTTTGTCGTAGGTTACGTCACCCGCAGTGGAGTTATTATTATATACAGGATGAAATTTCCAAGTGGGCGTGGATGGCCAAATTCTAAACTATGAGGAATAGCGAAAAGTACTCAAAGGAGTCGCGGGCTCGATTTTGACGAAAACTAAAACTGCATCATTGGATTTTTGAAAAATCAATATTTCTAGCCAGGAATTGAACCTGTTGATTTTGAAAAAAAAAACACACTGTATTAGTACCTACACCATTCGATAGTGTCCCTAATAAGGATCTAATTCTGGGAAGTAATGACATACGGCAAACTTAAGGAAAATGTTGAATTTTAATAAACTTCTTCTTATTTTAAAGTATTCATACCTACATTACGTACTTACCTTGTTCGAAATGATGCGCAATATTTTTATTAACACACCCGCAGCGCAGTCACCTTCACAACATTATGTTCTTAATTCAAATTTCTATTACGATCTTTGGAAAATATTCTAATGGAATCAAAAATATTGTAATGCTGATTGCAGACAATCTTTGAGACGTCGAATCATTTCAAACATCATCATATTGAACAATTAATCAGTTAAGGCTTAGTAGGTAGGTAACATAACCCAGGCCCGGCTAAATAATAACAGCCGCACAGGTCAATCCATCAGGTTAAGCTACGCTTGCCTCGGTTGTCTGTGGATGGTTGACCATCTTTACATACCGAGATCCCTCCATGCCTTGGAAAGCACGTTAAGCCGTTGGTCCCGACTGTCATTCCTGGATCTTTGACAGTCGTTACGGGTAGTCAGAAGCTCGAAGGTCTGACAACCAGTCTTACCAAGGGGAAGGGGTATCGTATTACCCAGTAACTGGGTTGTGGAGGTCAGATAGGCAGTGGCTCCATGTAAAATACTGGTATTCAGCTGCATCCGGTTGAAGCCGACCCCAACATAGTTGGGAAAAGTCTAGGCAGATGATGATGATGTAGGTAACATAAGAAAAATAAAAAAAAGTATTTTGTTAAAAATGAGCTCTTTCCTTTAGTTTGCCGTATGTCATTACTTCCCAGAATTTGATCCTTATTAGCGACACTATAATGGTTTAATAATACAGTGTGTGTTTTTTTTCTCAAAATCAACAGGTTCGATTCCTGGCTGGAAATATTGATTTTTCAAAAATCCAATGATGCAGTTTTGGTTTTCATCAAAATCGAGCCCGCGACTCCTTTGAGTACTTTTCGCTAGTCCTCATAGTTTCGGATTTGGCCATCCACGCCCACTTGAAAAATTCATCCTGTATAGCCTATATAACATCACGCTGCGACTCTTCGGAGCCGAGCAGAAAGAAAAAAAAAGTCAGAAAGAACGCCAAGCGAAAACGAAGTAATAGCGCGGGCAGGCGATGCAATGCGATGTGTCGGGGGAACCAAACATTCCACGCGGACGAAGTCGCGGGCAGAAGCTAGTCGTAAAATATAAGCTTAAAATGTTACCCACTCGTATGGAACTCGCGTTTATCCGCCTAATATGAGAGTCACTCATAGCAATTCGATAAGAGCAAGGAATAACATTTCTTTTTCACAAAACTGTACTTACTAATAGATTCTTTAACACTTTCAAGGAGCCTCAAGCCCTAGTGTTGTCTGAGCTGACGACAGTGGCTGGTGGGCCAGCCATGTGGGAGGTGCTGCGATACGCGCAACGGCTGTTCGAACGCAATCGGGATCTGATGCTGAAGAATCTCCTGGAGTGCATAGTGGTCGACGGCCAATCTACTCAACAGGTATGGCATTAAATAGCCTGTTATACCTACTTTAATTTTCATATCGGGTTACCTGGGTTGTTACATATCTACGTGTTATACGAGCCAAGCCGCGATGCTGAGCCTTTAGCATTAAATTCGTCCCAAATTAATCCGACCCAGCCTGTTCCTTGCTGCTCCCTGCCAGCGACGCCCTAAGCCGAGGTCGGTACCCCACAAGGGGTACCCTTAGCGTGTAGTCGCTTAGTTTTTTAAGCCCTGCCTGGAGGCCTTAATTTATTGAGGCACCCACCGGCAAGCCCGGTTAAGAAAACTACTACCTAACTGAGTTGTGGAGATCAAATAAAAAGTCGCCTGATGTAAAATAATAGTGTTTAGCTGCTTCGGTTAGACTGGAAACGGACGCCAACATAGTTGGAAAAAGGCTAAGCAGATGATGGTGACTTAAGTTAAATGATAGGTACAAGGCGTTGTTAACAGCCCTGTGGAAGAAAAGAAGAAGAGTAGGCAGATGATGGGTAGGTAACAAAAAGACCTTCGTGTAAGGTCGAGCTTGACTCGACTTAATTTATATTTTTTTTTGTCTCTACAGTGGTGGCCCAGTAGTACCTAACGGCCCGACTTACGAGTTGTAAATCGTGGGATCACACCCAGTCAAGCGCATTACTTTGTGTAATGTATTTCATCACCACCGTTCTCAAAACGGTGAAGGAAAACATCATGAAGAAGCCGGCATGTCCTCGAACCAAAAATTCGAAGACATGTGACATCTACCAACCCGCACTGGGCTCGCGTCGCAGATTATAGCTCACTTCCACTCACCGAGAGGAGACCCGTGTCCCAGCAGTGGGAACATTATAGGCTGATTATGTTTATTGTCTTATACAAACATACGTATATGTATACTTAGTCTACTACTGGAATATGTAGCACTTGTGCACCTACTACTTCGTGCACAATGATGTCGTACTATTGTAAAAGCAGAAAAACTACTATCTGCAGTGGTCAGACTACAAACATGTTTTGGAATTTTCAGGTTTTGAGTCATTTTCAGCGACTTTGGCGTTGTATATTTAGATAAATCTAGCTCCGCCTCGCGCTTTCACTCGCGTAAATGTCGATCCCGTGGGAATATCGGGATAAAAAGTAGCCTATATGTTAATCCAGGGTGTCAGCTACCTCCATACAAAATTTTATCAAAATTGGTCCAGCCGTTTGAGCGTGAAGAAGTAACAAACATATAAACACACACACACACTCACGAACTTTCGCCTTTATACATCGATCACTAATTTTTTATTAGTGATCCTTGCCTTTATAATATTGGTGTGATTATAGAGTTTCTTTAAAATATTGTAACTATTAAAATAAAAATGCTAGCCTGTCAAATTCGGTTTTAGAAAACGGGCCAGTCACAGAGCCGTGTTGCCGCAGCAGCAGGTGACGGCAAAAAATCTGCCTCTACTATTTTTGGACCGCCGACGCCACCGCCGTCAGAAGCACAAAAAGCGGTTGGTATACCTACTCTATTTTAGTCATAGACTCCGCATCATAGTCGCGACAAACAAATACGCGTTAAAATGTTAGAGCGCAACAATGACTATACAACCTGAGCGCAAGTACGATATAAGTGGTGCGACAGAACGACGGAACTTTTGACCGAACGAACGATATCGCGACAAAACTTTCGCTCGCCAATCTAAAGCACGACAAACGATTCTATATTTTGTTGCTACTTTGCGTAGCCTGTGCCAGGTCAATACGTCTACCACATGCTAATAAGGACGGTGCCCTTTATCCCGACCTCCTTAATAATAAACGTATTATATCAGATGAATAGTTACACACCGATTTCTCTCTTTCAGTCGTCAGTAATTTGACTTTTGAAAGAAGAAGACAAAGCGTTGTGTAACTATACGGACGCTATACAACGTTTATAAGGGGTAAGTGTGTGCGAGTGCTCAGAACAGACCTTTACAAGCGACCTAGCCGCGTTAGGTACTTCTACCTATTAAAATATGATATGTATTAACCTAACCTGCTAGTTTTACTTGCCTCTCTACATCTATCAGTTCATGGCCTGTGCAGTCTACCTGCAAAGTCCCAGTCGTTACTTTGGCTAGTAGACTGCGTAGGCCGTCAACAGCTTCGTCGAGTGGTCTTGTAGATCTAGCCGTAGGACCGCTGGTAGCGTGAGGTTACTTACTATCTACAATTTTACAACATGCTTTCTTTTTAAACTTTTTCCCGTCAGGAACGAAGTTCCTTACGCTATAACTACTCGCACGCACACACTCGTATGCAGTGTCCCAGAAGTCGACGTCAAGCCGGAATCGGGTAATAGGCCAAGTCACAATAGTTATCAGAAAAAAATACTTTAAATAATATTAAGTTATAAGGTTTCATCATTGTATTTAGCTCATTATTCTATCCGTTATAAATACTGATCCTATAGATATTATCCCTATATCCCGTTTAATTTTCGTTTCCCTACCTTTGTTTCCTTTGTAGGTCATAAAGAACAAAACATGACATTGGCTTAATGCACAAACCGAACGAATCCAAAAGAAAAAAAAAACATTACGATCAGTCTAAACTTTATTTTGTGTTTATTAAATTTTTTATATAGGCTGTTTAGCGGTTTGCCAGTGCCTTTATTTACACATGCAAGTGCATTGCTAGCGCTGCGCGCGGAAAAACAAAATCAACGCGCCATTTTCCATAAAAGTTAATAACAATAAAAGTCTGTTTTTGTCCTCGCAATTGTGTTGAAAAACGTCTTACGAAACGCGTGTGCATTAATCATTACACAATTGGCTTCCTTATCGCATAATACCGAATAATACCGCCTTGGGTGCAATGATCAACACAGCACACATGTCTCATAATGTACTATTACAGTTGGATGCAAAATTGATGATGTGGAATGGAACAATCAAAACAATGCGCGACAACTTGAAACTGGAGGAATTGGAGATGACTTTCAACGACGGCTCCAAGCGAAAGATCTGGAAAGTCAACCGACCGAAACCTGAAAATATCGAAACTGTGGACTTAGTTAGTATTGTATATTGAAAGTATAAAAGTATTAGATCTTTGCATAGTGGCAGGGACTTCGACGCGCAAACTGTATCCAGCAAAAAAATATACAATAATAGATACAGTTGTCTGATAACAGGGGTCTAGAATACTGAATAATAGATGGTAACAGGATATGCGCCGATGTCCCTACCACACTTTATATAGTATTTCTGCTGACTTATTGACATCGGAGGAACTTATTGACATCGGAGGAGCTTATTGACATCGGAGGAGTTACCTACCTGAAAAAAAAAAACAAATTTCACCAGTTGAGTATGTTAAGTCCCCTCTCTCCTCAATACAGGCTGGTCAAAAAGTCGTGGATCAAACGAAATAGGGAGATAAAGTAGGTCATTTCCAACAAAAAATCTTTCTACAATATCGTCACAATTCAATTGCCCTAAAAGTTATGAATATGTTTGTATACCGAGTTCTTATACAATTAGACTAATAAAAAAAATGTGATATAAAACAATAAAAAAATCGGACTATTTGATAATGTATCACCACTACAAAGTTCTATTACGGCTCTGGGTACCAAATTTCAAAAGCAATTAATTTTTTTCCAAAAATTTTGAAGCGTTACCAAAAATTATTTCTCACTTTAAAAGCGTTGGAAATGACCTCCTTTACCTCCCTATTTCGTTTGATCCAAACTTTACTTACTTTTACTTTTTGACCAGCCTGTATAATAGGAGCGAGTCTTTTGCCATCAATTGGGCCCAAGTCCGGACTCCGGGGGGCTGTTACTGAGAAATTCATAATGGAAAACTCACTGTTTTCTTCTTCAAGAACCACCATATCACCAAAATGGCAAATAGCAAAACCTGGGACTTATGAGTTTCTTTTTTTTTCACTAGCTATTTTTCATTCATACTTAATTCTGACGATGAATGACCAATAGCATTTTTTATGTGCACTCTCTACAGCGCAGTTTTATCAATGTTTTGCTTTTCCAGGTGCAACTGTTACCATCGGCCATCGGCAAAAAGATCTTTTCTTACCTCCCTTTTGCCCAACTCGGTGACTATGCCAAGGTCAACAAGTACTGGGCGTATCTGGTGGACGAGCTCCGAGCCGAGAAAGCAACCAGGACGAAGATCAACGCCGACTGTGAAAGATTACATGTAAGGGGAATCCCTATTCATCCTTAATGGTGGATTCCCTCTTCGTTTTTAAATACAACTAAAGTCCAAAATTAAAATGACTATATTTAGCTTTAGGCTTTAGGTTGGGGCTGGCCGAGAGTTTAACGAACATACTCTGTTCTTATTAGATTAGGCACTTGTGAGCGGTACTAGACAGATTTTCGGGTCGGCACATTCTATTCGGCAGTATTTGGTGAACAAAGTCGACCTGAAGCAATTAGGTATTTACTACACTTACATATTCGACTTTCATTCGGCTCGCGGCGATCAGAAAACTTGTTCGGCATCTACCCTCGCTTTAATCATAGTTAATGCTTTAATCATGTCTCGGTCGGTTGCAAGTGGCTTTCGATGTTACGGCCCGGTTGTGCTAATCATGCCGACCCGAACATGTGCGTAGCAACCCTAATTGATTCGTTTATTTTATTAATTACCTATTCATAGCCTAAAAAAGTTGCAGTTCGTCAAGATTGGTAAAACGCAACTCAAACCTCAAACTAAAAGCATTTATTTCAATTAAACCATTTACAGGCACTTTTGAATTAGAAGTCGGTTAGTCAGAAAATATGAAGCTAGTTGCCTATTCCAAAGCGTAGGTACCTATGGAGAAGATAAAAACCTCTTTGGAACTCTCCAAAATAGCAAATAAAATTTTAGCTTGTTATTTTTGTTTGAGAAGGAAGCAAATTTGTTAAGGTCAGATAGGCAGTCAATTATTTTCTAAATGAACAGACAGCTGTGCTGCTGGAGAGTTTGTTGCGCCACTTCTACCCAGCGCAAGCACTAGCTAGTGGTGAAGGGCGGGCGTTTTGGGGGATTGTCTTATGTAATTTTGACGTTCGAAAAGTGCTGATTCTTAGCCTAATTATTTAGTAAAATTTATTAAAATATATTATGTATATTGCTATTCAGCTGCATACGGTTAGAAACGGAAGCCGACCCCAACATAGTTGGGAAAAGGCTAGGCTGATGATGATGCACTTTGTCAATTAAATTATTTATTTAATTCAATTTACATGATTTCATTGTTTACAGGAAATGTTGCTCCGCCATGATACAAGTCTGGAATTCTTCGATACACACGACAAACCTGCACCATCAAGCTCAATAGGGATGAGTATAACGATGCCTATGCCGAATGTGCGGCAGATGCTGCAGCCCAGCTTAAAACCCAGCGAGAAATCCGCGGGGGCTTACTCGCATAGACAATTCATTTCTGAAAAGCTGACCAAGCCGGCCATTGTAAATACACTTTTTTTTTCGCCTTTCATAAAATATAAATAAAATTTTGCTTGTTTCCTAATTAGTAGTAACACCCACATTTCAGCTGCTAAGTTGGTTAAATTTCCATGTAAAGCAAATTAGAGGTGAACCTATTGTCTATTAATCGGGCAAAAGTTCAAACTGCTGCTACTAAGAAATTCCTGGTTGAAAAACCCAATGCTTTGTCCAACATAAGAATCGAACCTGCGACCACTAGGTCAAATCAAATAGGCCGTTAATTTTATGCAATATATCGCTAAAAGCACACTACACGTAAAGCGGTCTACACACCAAAGCCGCTGACCCGGCGGCACAGCCCGGCTTAGTGCCGGCGGCACGACAGCCGCGGCATGTGGTGTTCTAGTAATTCTATGAAAGCCGGCGGGCAACTGACTGAGTGAGTGGAGAGGGATGCCGTCGGCATCGGCATGCTGCCCCGCCGGCTTGCCCGCGCGGGCGCAAGCCGGCGGCATGATTGTACAAAATAAGGCCGGCGGGTTGAGCCGGCGATCCGTGCCGCCGGGTCAGCGGCTTTGGTGTGTAGACCGCTTAAGCGATACTGAAAGCTTTATCCAGTCGAGTATCCAAATACTGTGATCTTATACAAGGTCAAATTAAATTAGCTAGCCGAACTCCGCAGACGTGATGGGTATCGTCGATATATAAACATGATACTCGTACATTAAAAAAAGGACTATACGTTTTTTTAGGGTTAACGACCTTAGGTAGTGTAGTTAATCAAAAGTTAGTTTTTAAGAATCAGTTTTTTTCGTGTAGACTCCACAGACATGATGGGTATCGATACTTATACACGTCAAAACAAAAATAACTGATTTTCTCAACCCATATTCGAGTAACTAGGTACAATAACATGGACCGCACAGCTCCAAATTTTTTTTTGTTTTATTAAATTTACATATAAAATCAGGAATGAAATTATCCGGAAAAGAACCGGAGTTACCGACATAGCTTGCAGAGAAAGCAAACTGAAGTGGCAGTGGGCTGGCCATGTCTGTCGAAGGACTGATGGCCGGTGGAGCAGACGAGTCATGGAGTGGAGACCGCGTACCGGCAAGCGTAGTGTGGGACGCCCTCCAGCTAGTTGGACGGACGACCTAAAGAAGGTGGCTGGGGTAGACTGGATGCGGAAGGCGAAGGACAGGGTGCTGTGGCGCAGTCTGGGAGGTGTATTCCCGTTCGTCCCATCGACTTCGTCCCCCTCGTGGAGAGACCTATGTCCAGCAGTGGACTGCGATAGGCTGAGTTGATTGATTGAAGTTTAGATATAGAAACCCATCACGTCTACGTCAAGTTTCTCTATTTTGACCCTGTACAAAGTTTTATTTTTATATTTCATATTGTACCTACCTACATACGTAGATAGTATATAGCACACGATTTTAAATGCTTTTTTATGATTTCATTTAGATTCAGAAACCGATACGCAACTTGAATGAACTATCAGAGAGGCTGGAAAGGCGTGGCGCCGCAGACGAGAACATTTGGAAATGGTGCGACTGCTTACTGGCACATGCTAAGAAACACAAAAAGTTCATACAAGTGAGTATACCCTATACTGTTCCCACTGCTGGGACACAGGCCTCCTCTCTGTTAGAGGGAGTGGACCATAATCCACCACGCGGGCCCAGTGCGGGTTGGTGGATGTCAAACGTCTTCGAATTTTTGATTTTAGGACATGCCGGTTTCCTCACTATATTTTCCTTCTCCGTTTTGAGAGCAGTGGTGATGAAATTAAATACACAAAGTAAAGTTCCTGGCTGGGTTCGAACTCACGACCTAAAACCCGGTAATTTGCTGCTCTACTGAGCCACCACTGCTCTTAACCGGTCTAATCTTAGAATATTCAACCGTCAAGCAAAAAATTACGCCCCTACCTCGGGCGTAATCTTTTGCTTGACGGTTGAATCCTCAACAGATTACTACCTCGTGTGTTCCACCTTAGTGAAATCATAATTATAAAATATCTATTGAAATAAAATATAAATTTGTAAATAAAATAAAGTTGAGTAAGTACATATCATGAAGTCATTTTAGCACAAGTCAGGAAGCCCACAACATTTTTATATTTATCTTCTTCTGTCAACCGAAAGGGATCTTTACATAAAAAAAATAATCTTAGAAGTTGAGAGGGCGGGATCTTTGCGCATTCTACACGTTAAAGACTTTGTGAAGAGAAACTCTTTTTCTTCTAGAAAACGGAAGAAGGCGGCAGCGGCGGTGTGCTTTCATTGGGCAACGTGCACTTTCCTTGTCCTCTCATGAAATTTACCATGCAAATTCCTCTTGATCCTCCTATGTATAAAGATCCAATCATGACGTGAGTGCAAATCATTTAATTTCTTATGTAGATTGAGATTTGAGGACCTTGCAAGCTTGTCAGTTGACCACCAGTCAAACCCGCTGTTGCGTTCTCATGATTGTGTTGAAAAATGGTAAACCACATACCTGAGCTTGATGTGCCGACCGATAAGGCGCATGACATTTTTTAGATCAGGCTGTGACTTGGGCTTATATACCTCTATAAGGCCTTATATACCTCTATAAGGCCAAGTCTTTCTTTTAACCATTTGAGGGTCAAAGGCTTTCTAGTTAAAGGACGGCAGAGCGTGTAAAGGGGTTTGAAGGTTTTGGCCCTAAAATCAGCCGCCATTTTGATTTTTTTTCAGAATCGCGGTGCACAACAAAAGTTATATATTTAGATAGAGGACACTTATACAAACAAAAAATGTAATTAACATAATATCCTAAAGCGTCAGGTTTCGGAGTTATTCACCGAAATATAAGTCGAAAACTACTAAGATTTTTTTGTTTTTTTCCTTCCAGGTAAGCATATTGAACTATTGAGGTAATAGAAACGTTATGAAACCTTTATGGAGAAGAAACAAATGAAGAATAGACATTTTTTAAATAAATAATTAAACACGGCAATTTATAGTTCGTTTTTTTAATCCCAAAGACTAATCTGACAAGTGTAATGTCAAACTTCTATACTAAAAAAAACGAAAACACAAAAGACTTAAATGTCAGATTAGACTCTGAGATTAAAAAAAGGATCAATAAATTGCCGTGTTTAATTATTTATTAAAAAAATATCTATTCTTCATTTGTTTCTCCTCCATAAAGGTTTTATAACGTTTCTATTACCTCAATAGTTCAATATGGTTACCTGAAGGGAAAAAAGAACAAAAAAATCTTTGTTGTTTTCGACTTATATTTCGGTGAATAACTCCGTAACCTGACGCTTTAGGATATTATGTTACATAACATTTTTTGTTTGTATAAGTGTCTTCTATCTAAATATATAACTTTTGTTGTGCACCGCGATTCTGAAAAAAAATCAAAATGGCGGCCGACCTTAGGGCCACCCTCCATACAAAAATCTTCTAACCCCTTTCACTCATTCTCCGGATGTTGTGTCTGGTGGGCTACTGCCCAATAATTCGTGTCGGTACGTTGTATATCGCAGATGGACTGTCGAATCCACTGTTTTACATAACCGCTACCCATTTTACATAACAGCTCCGTTATATGTAAAACAGCTGAACAATGCTCAGCTGGATTGTCATTGCATTACGTTTAACAAAACTGCTACCCATGTTTAGACGTAGGTACTGCAGGATGACTTGTCTGCAGTCACATTCAGCTGTTTTACACAACGGAGCTGTTTTGTAAGACAGAGCGGTTACGTAAAACAGCGGATTCGATAATCCATCTGCAACATAATGCTAATTGCGACTCGAACTCTAGTTAGCTCGGAGATTTAAACGAAAACAAACATTACTAATAATAAATATTCTTGTATATCGATTTTATTCAACTTTGAGCGGCCGTTGTTGTTGACATCTTTGGCAAATTTGGCGCGGCCGGACCTTAGATGCCACCACAGCCTAATGGTAACAAATTGGCGCAACCTTTGATTATAGGAAGGGTAAACATACCTATTCTATCAATCGGTTTTGACAACGCATTACGAAAAAAAACCTGCTTTATGGAACTTTTAGGGTGATGGGCAAAAAAGATCGTCGATCATGCGTCTATCAATGCTTTATCTATCAGCTACTTTCGTTAGACAAATCACCTATATCAATTAATCCACTACTGTTATTTTTCAGCACTTCTGCCAAACCTAAAAAAATTATGTCGGATTATAATTTGGTGCACGCTCCAAAAGCAACAGTAAAGCGTTACAGCCTCTGGACTAAAGACCTTTCGAATATTTACCGTGTCTTTAAAATACCGTCTTACTTGAGTCCTGAGGATATGATCGCTGGAGCAATGGCGGGAAAGCAACCATAAAGAAACATGTAATTTTTGTTTGTCTCTGTTTTGTGCAATTTCTGGCCACTAAATAGTAGTTTATTATTCGAGGGGCTAAATGATCCATTATACGAGGTAGCTCGGGAATAAATAGAAACAGAGTTATAATGGGTTTTTAGCGCCGTGTGTTACACTCTACTTTTCACTACGACTGCGTGAAAATAAATAATCCAATACAATATTAAATAGTT
Source organism: Amphipoea lucens (assembly GCA_947508005.1). Classification (NCBI taxonomy): domain Eukaryota; kingdom Metazoa; phylum Arthropoda; class Insecta; order Lepidoptera; family Noctuidae; genus Amphipoea; species Amphipoea lucens. The sequence goes on along the minus strand of OX382358.1, from coordinate 17,810,994 downwards.
TATTTTATTAAAAATTAAATGTACAATTCTGGATATTTAACGAGATGTTTTTTCCTGGCGACTTAATTTCAGTTCTCTTTGAAGATGAATGTTGTCTGTGGGGTAAACGTAGGAGGTACACGTAGTTCCAGGTTTTACTCAAACCTGGAACTACGTTTGAGGGTCCCTCGTTCGAATGTTCTGAATAGAAAATCAGCTGAGTTGACTCATCCCTTGATGTCGATGATCGTGGGCTAGTAGGGAGAAGAATATTGATGGGTTCTGTGATACGCTGGGTGATATCAAATTTGTTTATTTTCTTTTCTCTTCCATTTGCAAGTTAGGGTCTCCATTCTCACTAGATGATGACATTTTCACTGTTGTAAAATAAATTACGGTTACAAATTCAATTTGCAACTAGAGAAACATTCTAAAGATTTCGCTCCAATTCTTTTTTAAATTTCTTCTGTAGCCGCAAGCCGCAACGCAATGCACACATTCTACCGAAGAGATCGCCGCTTTTAGTTCCATTTTCATTATGAAACAATAAGTTACTTATGAATAAAGACTTTTTCGGTTTTGTAGGCTCGTTGACAGGAACAAAAAGAAACTTTATCCCCTAGAGGAAGAAATGCAATTTTTCCCTCGCTCTGGTACGCTACAATGACGGTCTTTTTGAGCAAGAGTGAAAAATTATTGAAGTGAAAACTTCTTTAGCGGCGTTGAACACTTTTTGTAATGGGTAAAAAATGTTAAACTCGCGTCAGGGCATCGCGTCAGGACACGTGACCGTCAGGAGAGATTCCCCCCCCCCCCCGTCTCTTTCTACGGCGGCGGCGGCGGCGGCGCCAACCGAAGTGAACCAAGTGAGACACGATAATGGATGGATGGATGGATGGATGGATGGTGATGGTGATGGCGATGGTGATGGTGATGGTGATGGCGAAGTGACGCAGAAATAGTGAAAAAAAACTTAGTTATATTAATTCAATTAATAATTGATTTATTTCAACGTTAATATTCAAGTTTTCGCTTTTGCCGGCACTCCCGGAGTGCAACCCGTCTTTTTTTTTTTCTTTTTTTATTACTTGTCCGCATTAAAATTGGCGTATCGCTCGGGTTTCAATTTAAATAAACTGCACTTGGTTTAAAGCCTCTTTATTATAATATTCATTACCCTGTGTCCATGACTAATTCTCAAAACACGTGTCTAATTTAAAATTGCGCGCCCCTCCACTAAAATTTCTGTACAAACATTAGAAATGTGTATGCAACAAGCATTGGAAGGGTAAGCAATTTTAAATCACATGATCTCTACACAGTTAGATATACATAAATGGCATAGTTACATAGAATACATACTTAACATTAATTAGTTAATTCTTTCTACTGTTCCTCCACGATTATACAGGCGGCAGGGACATCGACGTCCTTCTGCGGAGTAGTCATGCTAGCGAAGGAGGTGGCGGGATGGCTGAGGGAAAGAGCCTCACGTCCCAGCCGCCGCGGGAGACGCTCCGGGCGCCGGGAGCCGCGTGACGACTCCCGGCCACCGTAGGCGCGGGCCTGCGGACGGAGAGTAATGGGTAGCTCACCGTCCGATCAGGACCAGGCCCGTGCCGGACGGCGCGTATGTGTTCCACGCGCGCCTCAAAGAGATGTCAGCATAAAGGAAAGGGCTTGTGAAGGCCGAAGCCTACCGGGGTTGCGGGATTGTCCGAAAGGGTTACTGCTACCCCGGAGCACAAAGGGTTAACGCGTAGGTATTGCATATTTCTATGAAACAATTGATTTTTTTTTTTTGATAACCGACGAAACATTTCTTCGCTAGGGGATCTACAATCATGTGCTGAATTTAAGGTTACAGTTTGCGCGTCGAAGTCCCCGTACCAATTACCATACTGTATTTTAAATACACGCAAAGCAGGCACCATGGTTTTGAATAATTATACTATACAACCTTAACTTTTATTTGGTTTATTCCTCAATTTCACTTCTCCATCGTTTAATACTGATACCACACTCGCTTTGGCGAATACTTAAGTTTAAAACGGCGTAGATAACGCATGATTGCCAAGACTGCATTGCAACACCAAACTAAACCGTGCCAGGATAAAGGTAAATGCTCTTTTATACAAATGTAAAATGTTGCCAGCTCCGAAAATATAAATAAAGTCATTCGTTCTAACGAGAATGTCGGAATAAATCTGACTGTCAAAAACAAAAATATGCAAATGTCAAAAGCTGACAAACATTTTTCTAGAAGAAAAATAATCACAATAATTTTAATCTTGTGCTAATAAAAACAGTTGCGTAAACTCTCTACAATATCGCCTGAGTTGAATAATGATATTTGTGACAAAATTGACTTAGAAGACGTGAGAATATAGCAAGAACAATGAGTAAACATACGTATACCACGGCGAACCTTACCGATAAAGAACTGAAGGAGCAGGGCAACAGAATGTTCAGTCTGAGACGTTTCGAGGATGCTATGGCCTGTTACACAAAGGCTATTGTGAGTATTAAGTATTATTTTACATAACTTCACCAAGTTCACATTTTTACACAAAAGAAGGGAAACCAAGACATACCACCTTTGTTTTTTTTTAGATTTTGACTGTACATGTCATAATTCTCTATTAATGGGCCTTTATTTATCCAGTATACATGGTCAGAAAAAATGCTCTAATTTGTCATTCAAATGCGACTGTTGCGTGTTGATAAACTATGCTGTGGACATATATTTTCATGTTTAAATACAATTTATGGATTTTTCCTTAGGTGGTCTGCTACTTCTGTCTTCCAATCTATTACCAATTTTTTTTTTTTTTTTTTTTGTTTTTTCTGCTTCACAGCAATCTGTCGTAAACGACAATAAGCTGCTTCTTTGTCCGATATTTCTGGGTTTTATTGGGTATTAGAGCTTGGTGAGAACTTCGTAGTTAAGTTTCTCATTCCAATTAGATAAATCTGTCCAGGAGAGTTGGGACGCTATGTCTTTTCAATCTCTTAAATTGTAGGCCACCATCACCACTTAGTTAGAGCAAGTTCATTTTGATGTTTTGATATTCTCTTCTGGTATTTGTTGCTGTATTGTGTTATCTCTTGTTTGACTGTAGGTATTTTCAAGTCTTGATATATTAGCTTGTTACTAATATATTGTGGTATGCTAAAGATAACTCTTAATGTCTTCGACTGAAACCTTTCTAAAATCTCAATATTACTTTGGCTGGCCGTGCCCCAAAGCTGGATACCGTACGTCCAGATTGGTTTGAGAATTGCTTTGTAGACTGTCATCTTGCTATGTGTGTTCATTTGTGAGTGCTTTCCTATTAACCAGTACATGTTTCTTAGACTTGCATCCAGCTGCTTTCTTTTCGTCCATATATGTTTTCGCCATGTTAACCTCCTGTCCAGATGCATACCTAGATACTTAGCGTTATCATCTTGAGGAATCTCTTCATTATTTAGAATTACTGGTGGGCAGGTATCTCTTCTGAGAGAAAAAGTTACATGCGTGGACTTGCTTTGGTTTGCCCTAATTCTCCAAACTTTAAGCCATTCTTCGATTTCATGAATGTGGAACTGTAGTTGTTCTGATGCAGTAACTGGATTTGAGTGTGTTGCAAGTAGGGCTGTGTCATCTGCGTACGTTGCAACTGTGGTTTTTTCCGTAGCAGGTAAGTCTGCAGTGTAGATGATGTACAGTATTGGCCCTAGGATGCTACCTTGCGGTACACCTGATTTTATTTCATACAGGTCCGACAGTTCGTCTTTGTACTTAACTTCAAAACAATGTTTCTCAAGGTATGATTTCAATATGAGGTAGGTAATAGGTAATACGGGCTGGTGTCCGCAACTCCACGTCAATGCGCGTATTTTGCGTACGGTTCAATATGAGGTAAAACGAGTGTGGAAGCGACTTTTTAATTTTGTAGAGTAGACCTTCATGCCACACTTTGTCGAAGGCTTGGCTGATGTCCAAGAATACTGCAGAACAGTATTTTTTCTCTTCCAATGCTCTACTTATAACATCTACAATACGATGGACTTGTTCGATTGTACCATGATTTTCCCTAAAACCGAATTGGTGATTTGGTATTATGTCATTTAGGTTTTCCTTCATCCTTTTTAGCAGTATCTTCTCAAACAGTTTTCCCGGGATAGACAAAAGACTTATTGGTCTATACGAAGCGACTTCTTGTGGTGGTTTACCGGGTTTAGGTAGCATAACTACTTGTGCAATTTTCCACTGGCCCGGGAAGTGGGATAGACGCAAACAAGCGTTGAAGATCTGGACCAATGCTACGATACCCCTCATTGGCAGCTTTTTCAGAAGTGTGCTATCGATAAGGTCGTATCCTGGGCATTTTCCTTCTTTAAGTTGTTTTATTTCCAGAATTATTTCTCGAGGGCTCGTGGATTTTAGTGGTAGACACATCTGTTGGGCGCTTTCTAGGTATTTTTTTATTTCCATGTCGTGCTCAGGTCTAGACTCCGGAAATGGCTGGAAAACAGTACTGAGATGTTCAGCAAAGCTAGTATTACCAATAACACAATTTCATTGTTAGAAATGAGATACTTATACTTTACAACTTAGTGGACTTAAAAAACCATTATATTAATGATGTGGTTTATATCATGTTCTGTTATTATCATGCACATTAACTTTGTTTAGTTTGAATTTCTAATGATTCTCAAGCCCCGCTATGTTTATTTCTCAACAGAAAGTAAGATAATCACCTACATTTTTCAAACAACATCTTTTCTGTTTTTTAGTCTTTTTTTCAGAAAGGCTAATGAAACCTTTAGGCAGATATTATAATACTAGCAGCACCCTGCGGTTTCACCCCATAAGTTTCGATCCCGTGGGAATATTGGGACAAAAATTATCCTGTCCTTTCCCTGGACTCAAACTACCTCTATACCCATCTAAATCAGTTGAGCGGTGTAAGCATGAAGAGGCAATAGACAGACAGACACACTTTCGCATTTATAATATTTATTTATTTATTAATATTAGTATGAATTGCATCATAATTAATATTTCTAAAAAAAAAAAAAAATCAGCAAATCACAATCTACTTCTCACTTAAGCCAGAGCTTGCAAATCTTTTAAGTTTTTGTAGAACATTGAGTTATAAATTGTTTACACTAAGTCCATTTGGCCTACCTTCACTATTTTGTATCGGCTCCATGCAGTCTGCACTTCATCTTACTAGTAAAACCCCATTTTCATCATTCCACAGGATTTTTGACCTCTGAGTTTGCTTTGGCCTTTGTTCTCAGAGTAGCCAAATAGGAAACCCGACATTATGTAGCTTATTTCTTTTATTATGACATGTAAAACTGATTTCGATACTTATCCTATTTACAGAATAAATAATTACATTTCATTCTATTTCCCGTTTTCGGCTCCACCTCGTTTCGTTTGTAGGTTCTACTTACATTATTTCAACATTTCCTTAATATATTTTTTTTGGTTTATTTATCAATACACTATTTATGTAACCTTCAAACAAAACTAAGGCCCGAGATGAATACTATTCCAGATTAAAAATCCATCAGTAGCAACATATTTCACAAACCGTGCACTATGCCATCTGAAGATGAAGCGGTGGGAGGCTACGTGCCAGGATTGTCGCCGTGCACTGGACATAGACAACAACCAGGTCAAGGGTCATTTCTTCTTGGGCCAAGCCTTGGTGGAACTGGACTGCTACGATGAGGCTATAAAACATCTGCACCGAGGTAGGTAGCATGTCTTTCTTTAATACTTATTGTTAGTAGTTATTAAAATACGATTTAAATGCAAACAAATTGTCCAAAACCCCGTGCCCTTTGAACTCTGTCATCATGTAATTTATTAATTGTTTATTTATTTATCATATAAATTGCCATGATCATAAATTACTAATTGAACAAGCTATAAATTGGAATTAGTAAGTACTTCATGTCTTTTAGTATTTCCAAGCAAACGATTCTTAGCGAGTTTTATAATGTATACTAATGATATAACATGTGTACCTTTAAAATTATGGCCTATTTGTAATGCTGATAGTTATTTACCACTAGCTGTTGCTCGCGACTACGTCTGCGATCCAGGATGAAAAGAAGGTATGTCCTTCTTCAGGTCATGGTCTATCCATGTGCCAAATTTCATCCAACTCCGTTCAGCCGTTTTAGCGTGAAAGCATAACAAACAAACATACTCACTTTCACATTTATAATATTGGTTAGAAAGTAAATGACAGTTTGTTAGATTAATGAGGTAAATCATTAGGCTAACAATATAATTAGAAATCTAATTACTGTTTGAACATCAATAAGCCTAATGACAAAATCAATGCTGGTCTATTTTTAGCCACAGTCCAAAGGATTCACTTCAAATCTACATATCCAATTATCATAATATTTTAATTAGTCATTCAAGGTGTTGGTATATTATTAGACTGAGCATGGAAAATTGTGTCTATTTCTGACAGTTTTTTTTAGGTAACTTTTATCGAATTTACCACAGAAATTAAATAGGTTATTGTAAAATAATATTTACAAAAAATAAATATGTATTTCCTATTGCTGTTGTAAAATTCCGCTATCCGCTACGTATTTTCTTTCTTTTTATCCACGCGGGCGAAGCGGTAGGCTAATAACTAATAATTCATATTCTGTACATAAGTAACATAATACAGTATTTAGTTTTAATAATTATTTAAATTCCCTTTCTAGCCAATGCTGAGCAATTCAGTAGATTACCCTGCAGCACACTAAACTTTGTTTTTGGCAAATTGCCATTTTTATTAAAAACATACTATTAAAAAATTGTTACTTCTAAAATAAAGTAGATAACTGAGCCGTTCCCGAAAAATATAGTAGAAGCTGCTCTAAATTCTAGATATTATTGAATCACAAACATTAGATGTCTAATGCAATAATAGCAAACATGTAACATTGTTAGAATGTTAAACGTTGGTCCCAGACCCAGCTGTCATTTGTAGGTTTTTGACAGTCATTACGGGTAGTTCCGGGCCGGTGACCCCGAAAGTATGACAATTGACAACTAGTCTTACCAAGAGCTGCTATCCTGTAACTGGGTTATGGAGGTCAGTTAGGTAGGTATGTTACATTACATGGAGCGACTATGTAAAATACTGATATTCAGCTACATCCAGTTAGACTCGAAGCCGACCCCAACATAGTTGGGATAAGGGTTGGCAGATGAAGACTGGATATTCTAAAAAAAAACTGCTGTATTAAATCCAAACTGTTTTATTTCAGCAAATGATTTGGCCCGTGAACAAAAGCTGAACTTCGGCGACGACATTGCAGCACAAATCCGCATCGCCAGGAAAAAACGATGGAATCTTCAAGAAGAAAAGAGAATATCACAGGAGATTGAACTACAGTCTTATTTGAACCGGTAGGTCTTTTATGTCAGCATTACCACGTACATAAACCTACCCCCAAAAGTCGCCACATCGAACGGTCATTTGCTCGTATCCAGCAGATTTCTCCGGCCTTTTTATTTCAATGAAAATCATTCTGTCATCTCTAAATTAACAATGTAGGCAACTATATGAACACAAAACTATAGATAAACAATAAATAACCAGAAAATGGTAAATAATCTAAATAATACATCTATACTAATAAATAAAACTGGAGTGTTTGTTTGCAATATTAAAATAACCGCTTTTTACTAAATGCATATGGTACATACTTATGCCAAAATAACATTTTTTTACAATTTTTGTTTGTCTGTTTGTTCCGGCTAATCCCTGAAACGGCAGGACCGAGTTTGACCGGACTTTCACAGGCAGATAGCTGATGTAATAAGAAGTAACTAAGGCTACTTTTATTTTAGAAAAAATAAATACATAGGTCCAACGAAAAAAAAACCAAATTCAAATTCTTTATTGCATACATGTGTAGGGCATTAAGTTGTTACAATATAAATAAGTTCCAACATGAAACCCGGTTAGGGTACGGCAACATAATAATAATTATTATTTTAACATAATAATACTATAATAACACTAGTATTTAATATTCCGAAGAAAAACCACCGCCCGAGTGACCATTATAACAAAGATTAAAACAGAATAGAAACGTCAACCAGCTGTTTATTTTGCTGCATTAGTGACTGTAGCTCACTATGTATATTTGATGTCAAGTTTACATTGAAATATTCAATCAGACACAGTTCCTTGCACATCACGGTTGACTGCGCAAGATGGTCGTCGGCTTAAGATTGTTTACTTACGAAGGGACACAAGGTGAAGCTAACAATGGGACCCCATTTTGCGAATAATTTGTTTATTATTCATAATTTTTCTGTTTCAACAGGTTAATAAATGAAGATATGCAGCGCAGAATAGAAGCAATGAAACTAGATATAAGTAATAAAGATGATGTTAATACAAAGGCATCTAAAATTGAAGATGAATGTGTAAGTTCAGTTGTTTAATATTTTAGTTACTTTATTTGACTTATTTAATTATATTAATATCTGCGCCCACAGTTCCACTTGCATAAGTTTCGATCCCGTGGGAATATCGGGATAAAAGTGTCTTGTGTCCTAACCCCTGGGCTAGGACACAGGATACTTTCATACATCCAAATTCGTTTAGCCGATTTAGCGTGAAGGGTAAAAAAACAAACTTACAAAAAATCATCTTTCCCTTTATCTTTTCTCTTTATTATATACAGGGTGAAATTGAATTCATGGGCATCCTTTTGAGGGGTCATTGTACTCATCATTATGAACAACTTTTACTATGGGCCCAAACCTGAAGTCGCGAAAAAAATCAGCTTTTCCCTACATTTATGTTCGCATAACTCGTCAAAATGTATGGAACGGCAGATTTTTTTTCGCAATTTCAGGTTTGGTTTAGTTAATTTAGAAAATTGTGTCTAATCTAAGCGTTCTTTCGTTTTCAGAATAACTACAGGAGTGAATTAAATATCTTATTTTCTAAAATGGACGAAAGAAGACGGGTATGTTACAAACATTCAAAACATATATCTATCAGACCTCGTTTTCTATTGAAAAAACTTAGCTAACTTTAATATTTCTTCTTCAGAAACGTGATGTACCGGATTTCTTGTGTGGCAAGATAAGCTTTGAGATACTGAACGAGCCTGTGATCACACCTAGTGGCATCACCTATGAGAAGAAAGACATTGAGGAACACTTGGAGGTAATACTAATCATCGTAATATCCATAGACGGAATTTATTATTTGTTAGCCTTCAATAAAATTCTTGGTATGACTGATTGCCTGCATAATTGCAATGTGATTGGTGACAGTTTTTTCATTAATATTAGTACCTAGTTGATAATAATTTGTAGATTTAGGGCACTTCGATATGGTTCAATAGGGTTATCTAGTTTGTTAATGGGGCTTTATCTACAAAAAAATCTTATCGATTTATCGAAGTAAATATTTTTTATCATCACTACCACTACATCTCTAGAACTTTCAAGTCGTCAAGTCAGTGTACCCATGTTATATGCAAATGTTTAATACGATTTATTATTTCTGGAACGGATACGGAACCAAACAATAATGAGATAAAATACTATACCAGCGCTGCGCTGGCCTTTTGGTTGTTTTTTTTTGTATACTGCTGCTTTTATTTATTTTTATTTTTCTGTGTTTGTGTCATCACTGTCATCATAACTCAAAATAATATTTAGTTTGTGTTCTTCCTGTACGAGTCCTACTAAATACTTTTTGTTTCTTTCTTATACAGGGTGTTCTAGAAGTCGACGTCAAGCCGGAATCGGGTAATAAGCCAAGTCATAATAGTTATCAGAAAAAAAGAAAAACTCAAACTACTTACTTGCCAAACTAGCATAGTACATTTTTTTCAGTAGTCTGAGTTGGGCGGAGTATTAATTTTTAATATTTGGTTGGGCAAAAAGTGACATTTTCTTCCAAGCTGGAGCAGTTGGCTTTACATTTTATTCAAGAGTTTACAAAAACATTATTCAGGAACACATAACAAAAATTGTTTTTAAAAAACGTTAAGATTTCTAGCAATAGGAGTGAAAAGACTGTCACAGGGTGCCGATTTTCTAGATTTTCTTTTAAATGACAATAATTTTTAAAATACACAAACTAGATTTTTTAAAATATTTTTCTGATAACTATTATGACTATTACCTACCCGATTCCGGCTTGACGTCGACTTCTGGGACACTGTAGGTTAAATACCCACATTTATTGTAACCACTTATTTCTTCCACAGCGTGTGGGCCACTTCGATCCTGTGACCCGTGTGAAGCTGACGGCCGACCAGCTGATCCCGAACTTTACTATGAAGGAGGTGGTGGACGCGTTCTTGCAAGACAACGAGTGGGCGCTTGATTATTGAGCGTGATGCCCCACTCCGTGCTCAGTTTAGTTCGTTTATAGGTTGTGTTGGTAAATGTGAAGTGCAGTAATACCCTGAGTAAAGACTAAAGGTAGCACCGTAAGGCCCTTTGTATACCGTACGGTTTCATTATGGTACGGCGGATAAATGGACAAAAAACGTGTCCGTCAACAAGCTTCCATAGTTATCCATACAACACTGACGAACCGTGCCTACACACGGCGAATACACCGTAGTTTTTCACGGCAAGAAAAACGAGTGTGTACAGTCAACAAAAGAGATAGTATGCAGGATCGTCGGATATAGTTGAAGTTTAGTAAGAAACCGATGCATGTTGTCGACTGAAATTTAATTTGATAAATGAGCTGTTTGTTTTCTACTAATAAAATTAAATTTCATTCGAGAACATCCATCGGTTTCTTACTAAACTTCAACTATATCCGACGATCCTGCATACTTATCTCTTTTGTTGATTGTACAAAGGGCCTAACACTGAATGACGATCCCTTTCATTTTGACAATATATAAAAACAATTTCAAACTGTGTGAACGATGATATGGCTAGAAACGGGGTGACTGCCGAAATTTCGACTAATAGGTTTTTTTGGATTGTCAAAAGGATCGTCATCCCGAACGTTACGCAATTACAGTCCGGACGTCGAGAGAATGCGTTCCTGCAACCGATCAGTGCGACAAACCTGGTAACTAATAAAGATCAAATTCGCAAAACACGTATTCGTTTGTATGAAAATGACAGGTCTCAAGAAAGCATTCTATCGACGCGCGACGGCCGGACTGTAGTGAGTTGATTTCTTTTAATATTCCGGCTCTAATTTTCCGAGATTTACCGCCGAGTCCTCTAGTAAGAAATAAAAATGTCGAGGAAAGTAATTATTCTATTCAGATGTTATGATTTTTAAAAAATTGAGACAAAATATTATCAAGTTTTGGGACAACAAACTCAGTGTCATACATGACTAAGTTCGAATTCCATTGCAACCAAAATCTGTTCGGACCTTTTTATTACAAACTTCAAAATGCAACTTAGAATACACATAATGCTAAAGTAGATAGTTGATTAAGCGGCAATGGAATGTAAATTGTCTAGGATAAGGAATTCAGTGTAAGCAAAAGCATTATATTTGATCGCTATAACTAGAATTAAATTGACTTTTAAGTTTGCTTAAAATTAGTCGGGGTATTACTGCGTATGATTGTGTCTGGTTTTATTTACGTGCTTGTTTTTCATTTGCCCGTCTAGTTTATGGACTAGAACGGAATCCTTTATCATGAACATTCGTGACTAGTACAGTGTTACTGTAAGAATCTTCTTAGTGGCAAAAAGTTCAAATATCTTTGACACCGCGAACTCCGCTCACTAATGCAGTCATAAGGTCATCAAGTGCACAATGTATGAATAACGTCGTAGGGTTAAGCATTAGGTACAGCGCAGACCGTCGGAGTGCTCAACTACTGAAAAATATAGTATCTACATATTTATATTCTATGGATAATTTAGCCTTACATAAAAACAACAAGCTAAGTTTCAATTGATAAACTGGTCGCTTTGTCAATCCGATGTCCTGTGTTGTCCCTTATTTATACAATGCTGACGTCGAGAATAGCTTGTTAATATAACTAGGACGTACCCATTTCAATTATGCCACGATTCGTCACGGAATACTAAAGAATGGAGTGGCAATGCGAATTCAATAACCGCATGTATCAGCCTGAAATCACTCCATACTTACTGGTCCGTTTTTTCTCCATGTTTATCATAGATTTACCCTCGGTCTCTGAAAGCCGATTCGGTCTGAAGCTATTCGGTCATCCAACCATAACAAATCCACGAGTTATGACAGCAGATTAACTTATCTGGCTTTTGGAAACCCGATATCTAGCCGGTTGTTCCGTTTATATGCCCCAAAAACCCACCCTAAGGTGGATACGCGGAAACGCATGTCCAAGAATCCACCTTATATATAAAGAAAGCCTATAAATTCCGTTTATTCAACTAGGCCTAGAGTGGAATTTCGGACATGCGTTTTCATACGACACGCGTATCCATCTTAGGGTGGATTTTTTGGGGTGGATAAACGGAATAGCCCTATCTAGACTATAAAAATGTAATAGGCTAGTTCCTAACGTGTCTATTTAGAAATAGACCATGTATCAATATGTACCTAAGATTTTAAAAGCTGGCGGTATATAACACGATTCAGATTAGTTACGGTTTTCCTCTCGTGTTTTACCAAAGGGATTCGAATTCACAATAACATCCTTATTATAATGTGGCGGCATCTACAACGCCACGTGTGAACTACACACCTTGCAAGTCCTGCATCGCGCAAGTAATGTTATCCGCGAAATTAGCATATTATAATACAACATCAACCAAACGTCAACTGTTGGGGCAGTAGCCCCCCAGATACCTCCCTTTTCTATAAAGCATGAGGGACTTGCCACCCTGTTCCTCATGCTTCTATAATAAGATAATCAGTTCCTGTTAAAATTGTACTAATTAAAACTTGCACGTGCGTATAACCTCTCACACGTTTGACGCTTGAGGGGTTAACCGGTAACAATCAGAATCATGAATGTGTCAAGATAGAAATATAAATAGAATAAAGATCAGCTTGCTAACATTACTCACAGATTTTCTACCAAACATATTCGGATATCCTAGAAGTTAAGGCGAATGGGTAGTTGTAGCCCGCGAAATTCAATTTTTCTTACGTTTTTTGCAATTTTCAGGTCAGTGTCAGGTTGTATCTTGATCAAAATATGATTCGCGACAATAACAGGTACGTATTTACAGAATTATAATAATTAGAATCATTAATACATCTTTCTAAGTTAGATTTCTACCGTTAAGAACAAATCTCGTATGGAAAAGTGTTGGTGGTAGAAATCTAACTTAAACAGATGTATTAATGATTCTGATGATTATAATTCTGTGAATACGTACCTGTTATAGTCGCGAATCAAATTTTCATCAAGATACAACCTGACACTGACCTGAAAATTGCAAAAAACGTAAGAAAAATTGAATTTCGCGGGCTACAACTACCCATTCACCTTAATTAAAAAAAGAAGAGCAGTGGAACTGCTCTTCTTTTTTTAATTTACTTTTGTCTAACAAAGCTTCTATAGAATTTCAGCCATTTTTCTTCGAATTTCCCTCACATTTTGCATAAAAAAAAAAACTAAGCTTGCCACAGATCAGTATCATTCGGCAAGTTGATTATCATCGCACCACGTCAAGCGTTTGGAGTCTGTTTCTGACTTAAGTAGTATTTATTCTCACATAAATACTGGCACTTTGCACAACATTTAACTTGAAACTGTTTGTCACTCTTGCCTTCTATGTAATAGAAGATAATAATAACATCATAGTCTAAGAACCTCTAGTATAGATAGGAAAAAATGCACACTTTCAAGAACAATCTTAAGGATTTTGGAAGAAATTCCTAATACATTGCTTCAAATGTTTGAAAATGTCGTCTGCTCGACAGCGTAGATGACGCAATGGATACTGTTGAATTGTCAAAATGGCATTCTAAGTGTATGTAAGCAATTACTCCGCAGGAACACAAGCTTTTTATAACTACCCATAGAAGTGACATCCTCTCAATGGCAAAATATTATGTAGTTCATTACTTAAGCAATTGACATGATACCAATGTAAACTCCAAAAAGCAGGGGTTGGTTCTTAACTAACTTTGTTAAATTATAACTTGATACTTATAAAATGTCTGAAAAAAATTGATATGGAGTGTTCACAAATTAATCAGTGTTGTTTTAATAATAATAATAATTATGGTCTAGAATATTGTAACACTTTATTTTGTCTGGCGTTACTTGGGTTTTCGCTAGAGTACGTCCAATTTAATAATGTAAAGATCTTATAATAATATTAATATACAGGTCATTGATTTCTGTAACAATTGCATTAGACCTCTACTACTCTACTGCACTTACTTCAGAAAATACTATGCTTACGGCCGAACACAATTCCCTATCTATCACCAGTATTGGCATACTGGAGGTAGAAAAACCTATCTATCTCTGGTTTTAACGTCGCAATAATCTATATCAGAAGCGATCTGTACGATTATATTATATATAGCAGTTATAATTTGTACTGGCTACCATCAGTAGCAATCTGTCAATAGGTTATTGGATTCGGCCGTAAGTTGATCAAGGTCCTGAGAACAGTGGCGTGCATTGCATATAGGCATATAAGCAGTGCCTACCTCGATTTATCAACATAAGCCTGTCAATTATATTTTAGTGTGTGTGCCCCACAATTCAGAAACTCACTAAATTATCATACCTAAGAAAAAACAAAAAGTAGGCAGTCGCCGGACGGCCTACTCGGCTCCCGTACTATTCGCACATTGTCATTGGTCTTTACTCGGTCAAGTTAATACGACAAAATTAAAAATACGTACGTCTCACGCGTTATACCATGACGTTCGACCTTCGCAATTTATCACCCTTAAGTAGGCATGCCTACTCAAATAACCACACTATTTGACCTCACTTTTTTTTCTGATTAGTGACCACGTTTGTCTAGACTAGACCCGGCCTAGTGCCTACCTATTCTGAAAACCAATGCACGCCACTGCCTGAGAAAGACGTTGCGTTATTTCTTTATCATGTTTTATACATTAATTACAATAATATTAATAATACTCTTGAGTGTTAAATGTGGATTATGAACTTATAAGACACTGCAGTAATTCATTGTATTTTTATTCATTATTAAGGATTTTATTAATTATGTCACTTTAACCTTTACATAGATTGCTATCCTGATGTTGTATAATAACATGTTGGATGAAATATGCTGTATATTTCGTCTGTGGATAGTTCTATGATTAACGATTCATTTTGATTAACGATTCGATTGATTCGCTTATGTGTATGTTATCGGTAAAGATCTCAGTAAAAATAAAGTACTGAATTGACCGTTTTGGTCATTTGTGTAGAACTATATTAATAATTAATATACTATTTGGAAGAAGTTAAAGCTATACCTTGATTTTTTTGCTTTGTTAATATTACGATTTCGATATAGGCAATAAATAAACTTTTTACGAGGAGTGAGGAAGTGAATAGTACCAAAAATGGACTATTTATTAAAAAAGGACTACACATTTTTATGTGATTAACTGTTATTTTTTAACACTGAATCTGTTTCGCCAGCTATTCTATGCAGATGTGACTGTAGAGTTCACGTTGTATGCGCTATGATGATGGAATTCGAATGTTAAGACTTTAGACATTAGATATTCATGTAACAATATTGTTTTTAAATGTGATAAAATGTAGTTAGTAATTATAGAAAACTGCGGTTGTTTTCTATTTATTGGACATCATTAATCGATTTGTAAACTGATCGATTTCCTTGTTTCGATGCTGTTTTAACAAATCATGCACACTATTTTGTTTTTTTTTTGTAAAAAATACTAAAGTGTGCACGCTTTGTTAAAACTAAGTGCTAATTAGGGTATTTTTATTTAAATGAACGTCGAACTTGTCTAAATTAAATGTAATGTTACGTTATATTTTACGTAATTTTGGTACTTATAAGAACTGTTTTCTAAATTGGTAAATATCCAATGATAATGTTGATTACGAATTTTCAACAAATAATTCTTAGACACAGTATATTATAGTCGTAATCTATAAAATTTCTGGATTATCATTAACTATAATTGATGTTGGATGGTAGCGTTTACACGCGCGATTCTTTTCTTTGTAAGTATTATATTGAAGCACGCTGTAAATCGCGTTTATCCTAGGTCACACGCATGGCGACATTTTCGTGGCCAATCTATGTTAAGACGTACGTACCTAGCGCCACCATCTATAGTTATCTTTAAAGCTGGTCCACACTGAATAAATCCCCGTAATAAAAGTTGCACAACATTGTTACAGCAACATGTTTTTGTGTTGCGAAAACTTTTTACAGTTTCTGTGTGCTTTGTGAACAAATGAAACATTCAGCTTATAATGTACTCACTGCTGGGACACAGGCCTCCTGTCTGTGAGAGGGAGTTGGCTGTAAATTGTAATCTACCACGCGGGCCCACAGTGCGTGTTCGTAGATGACATGCCTTCGAACTTTTAGTTCTAGGCTTAACACAAAGTGAAGCGCCTGTCGGGGTTCTAACCTATGATCTACAACTCGTAAGTCGCGGCCGTTATCACTGGGCCACCACTCCACAAATGAAAAGCAACACAAATTGATGTTGCTGCAACAATGCTTCACAAGTTTCCTACCACGAATACGGGGCTTTGAGTGGCTGTCCCATCACCGATGAGCAAGTGGCTAACTATCGACTATTTTCTCGCTCAAAATCTCGCAATCTCAATAGAGAGAGTTTTCGCTGGTGGCGTGAATAATCAGCTATCAACTATTACCATATGTATCTTTTACTGACACATACGTCGTACGTTACTTGAGCGATAGCTATTCGGGGCGGTGGGACAAGTACCTCTACGACACATGTATATAGCCTACAGCACAGACGCATAATATCATGTAAATGCATTAGTTTTAGTGTGGCAGTATACAGTTTTCTACGTGGCACGCGACATTCAGTGTGGGCCTGTCTTTATTTGGGTATGTTTGATCTTTTAACCGCCCAACATCATATCAGCTGTCGTGACAAAACACGAATAATAAATTCCTGATAGAATACACGTATTTAAATAAAAAAGCAGATTAGACGAGCTGTGGTATTTGGTCGTCAATATACGACCCTGGCGAAATGGACACGAAAATATTTGTCGGATTAATCCGGCGTAAGCGGTTAAAAGATTAATAGCAATTGTTTGTGTGAAAGAGCAAGGTACAGTCAGGGAATTAATAAAGGTTAGGTTTTACTTGCCTCTTATGTCTACGTATTGCCAACATAATGAATAAAAATGATGGGAGAGGAATTTGTTTGGAAATTGTTTAAAGTTTTCGCTCCCTGACCGTATCTACATTGAGTCGCTAGACGCAACAGATTCACTTGTATGTCGCAACCTGACACTTGTATTAAGTTACGTTTAAGTAAATGTTATTTTGTACTCGTGATTTTTATTTTAACTCTTCCCTAAGTCCTATCGTTCAGTTCAGATTTCCGGGCTCGATCTCAGAATGGGAGCCAGTTAATTAAAATTAGTGGGTAAAATTAGTACTTACCTATTATACATGTATTTTTGGTCTATTTGTTAAAAGGTATAAATTATACACACATGTAAACGAGGCAAAAGGATCGTAGCAGGTGGCGTTCTCTAGATTCAGCCTATCCTCATAGTAAAAAGGCGTGAGTATGTATTTTTTTGGATTCTTTCATTTACAACCCACGACTCACTCTTTGTAGGTGCATTTAAAAAAAAACACTACTTACGCAAATTAATGCAAAAAGGATGCACCCTAACTAGCGAGGCAGGCATTAGATACGAAGGCAACCTGTTACCGTGTTCAATTGTTTATTAAAGGCACACGACACGAGCACC
Organism: Amphipoea lucens; assembly: GCA_947508005.1. Lineage (NCBI taxonomy): Eukaryota > Metazoa > Arthropoda > Insecta > Lepidoptera > Noctuidae > Amphipoea > Amphipoea lucens. The sequence goes on along the minus strand of OX382358.1, from coordinate 17,793,114 downwards.
TGTTGCGTCGCGCTAATGCATAGCGATACCGCACGGAATGTTTACACCGGAGTTACGTTCATGTTGAAAGGGCTGTGAATAAACAGTCTTGTTGCAATAGAGTACTTTAATGCTAGTCTTTTGCCCGTCAGTGTTCGGAACAATTCGGAATGAGTATTTTTGAATTTTCCTAAACGCGATCTTTCCTCATGATATGAGATAGTCGTTACACTGCCTCGTTGGGCACTAGCCCGACCTCATGCGCAGCAGGATCGCTTGTAACCGCTTGGTTACAACTACGAGCGCGTGTAACCACTAGGTTACAACTACAAGTGCTACTGCTGAGCATGAGGTACTGGGTTCGATTACCGGTTCGGGCAGTGTCATTGGATTTTTCCATCTGAAATTTCTCAATAGCAGCTCGCCAGTCCGGATTTGTGCCCGGTTGATGTCAATAGGTTCGCCCCCTAAATTACATGGGACTTAATCTTAACTGGTGAAAGGTTGGTGTATTATGGTTACACCTCTGCCTAACCCTCCGGGGGATACAGGCGTGATGTTCTGAAGGCCAATTCTCATAATTTAAAACGTTCAAAATCTAGTCGCAGTCTCATCTCGGCTTCAAACAAATGTTAAAAACTTGTCGAAATGTAGGGAAATGAAAGGTATTTTTGACAGATTGAGACTGAGATCAGACTGTGAACGTTGTTAAAATTACGAGAATTGCCCCCCTGATATTTACAGTAGGTACCCGAAGCTTGACAACCGGACTGTCTTTTTGTCTGTACAAGGCTGTATATTTTTAACCGTACCGTAGGTATGTACCCTTAGTACATACCTACGCGAGTCCGACACGCACGTGGCCGGTTTTTCATTTTTTTGTCGGCCGAGCTTTGCATCGTCGGTCATAACGTTGAGAACACAGTCGTGACCGGTCGATTGTTACAGCAAGTGTTTACCGGCTATGAATTAGTTATTGCGCCCGCGTTGATAGTACCTAAACTCGTAGAGAATCGAAGTTTTTGTGGATCGCACGGTGTTAGTGTTAACAGTGTCAAGTGATAATCCAAGAACGACGTTTTATGCAACGAAAATCAACTCAAAAATATTAAGAGTCCGTCACACGAAAGAAGTCCCGCAGACGTGGCGCTATAGGCATGCGACGGAGTCATAAATGTTTATTTATTTATCTCAACTGAATATTACAGACACTACATGGGAACACCCAAATACTCCGAAATATTTTACTCCGAATTTCGATGTTTCGATTTTCAAAAGTCCGAATTTCATAATACCTAAGAATCATAATGTCTATTATTAAAAATCACGAAATTTATTTTACCGAGTCATAAATGCGACTTATTTGTTTTCCGATTTTCATATATTCGAAGAATCAAATGCTCGATGGGTTCTCGGTCCGAAAAACGACATTCCGATTTTCAATACTCCGAATTATTTCCGTTACCGTTACCGCACCCGAACTCAACGAACGTAATAGACGATGTAGGATGCAAGAGCGAGCGAAGGGCACCCCGAGGTTCGGTTTGGTTAGGTTACTTTAAACCCTTTACACAGAAATAGGGGCCCCGCGAAGTGGGGCTCCGTCGACATAGGATGCAAAAACGAGCGAAGGGCACCCCGAGGTTCGGTTTGGTTAGGTTACTTTAAACCCTTTACACAGAAATAGGGGCTCTATTGTACATTTTGTACCATCTATATTCTTACAATTGGAAATATGTGTTTATTTGTCTTGCTATTCAGTTTTACAACGCGTTATTATTTCGGAATACTAATTAATCGGTATTTTAATAATCGGAATTCGTATTTTTGATGTTTCGAATTATCATTAAGTCGGACTTTTTGTTATTCGATCTATTGAAACTCGGTATTTTGAGAATAGTAATTTAATTATTAACGTTAGGGATATTGAAATTTCGAAATTATTAAAATAGGATGAATGATAAATCGGAGTGGTTATAAAAGGAATTTTGAACCATTCGGAATTATGAAAATCGGTATTCTGAAATTCGTATTTGTGACTTTCGGAATAAAGTTTTTCGTATTATTGTAGTGTACCCACACTACATATAATGCACCATCTATAATAAAGGTGCGTGAGGTAAAATTTTGACAATGTTGGTCGCTGAGATGACCAATTCCCGTTATTAAAAACGATAAATCTAGTCGCCAATCTCATCTCAGCGACAGTGAGTGTCAAAAACTAGCCAAAAATGTAGGGAAATTAGAGGTATTTTTGACAGATTGAGACAGATCAGACTATGAAAGGTCTTAAAATTACGAAAATTGTCCCTCTGATCACTTGACACCCTGAGGGACAATTCTCGTAATTTTGAGAACGTTCACAGTCTGATCTCAGTCTCAATGTGTCAAAGATACCTCTAATTTCCCTATATTTTTGACATTTGTTTGTCGCCGAGATGAGACTGCGACTAGATTTTGAACGTTTTAAATTACGAGAATTGGCCTTCTGTTTTATTTTGACACGTCTTTGATTTTCGTCCCAGAAACCGGGTGCTAAAGTGAAGTCTGTGGTATAAAGTGTTTAGTGGCATGTGGTGGAGAAGCACCAGGCGGTCGCAACGTGGTGGACATGTTGCTGGGACCACAGCTGGACAACAACATGCTGCGCAGGTAGGTAGGCATGATTTTCTTTCTAGATTTAACGACATTCTTGTTCGTGCTTAGGTTACCTACATACTATGGAGCTGCTCTAAACCTCAACAAGAGATAAATTAGGGAAGAAGAAGTTATTTTATACTTTTTTTTTCTTTTGGTAAATCCTCATGGATATCTTCCGTCTGGGGAGAATGGAGGGTTATGTCGGAATTGTACCGACTAAAAATCCACTACTCCTACTACCATAAGTCGGAGGCCCGGGAGATACATGTATGTACATTCGCCGCACTCCGACTGTTACAAATATACCTTCTAATGTAAAGTTCTATGCTTAAAGAAGAACTAATAAGGCTGTTATGAGATGAATATGGTAGATATTATAAGCACGGTTGTTTAAAAAAGTTCAAACATTCAGAAACCAGATAGGGAACTACAGGGAATTCAACTAGCTGAACTGAAAACTAGGTGGTCTCTACCTACATAGATGGCGCAGTCGTTGATCGGTAACGACCCATGGCTAAATGGAATTAGCTTAACGAGTTCCTTCCAAGTCCCTGATGCAAGTTCCCTTGCACTTTATAAGTTATGCGGTCACGGTGGAATAGTTACAAGCTCTGTTTGTGTTGGTTCTTATTAAAAACTTAAGTACCTATTTAAGTCTTCCTTTTTTTGTTGAATGGGCCCGCTCTTGACCTCGATCACGCCTGATGGAAACCGGTGGGAGGGTGGTCGCAAAAATTTAATTCACCTATTCAAGTATTAGTCGATATCGGAACCCACCCAGATTTGTAACAAACTTGGAGCCAACGGAGGTGTTAATCCCACCTAAGACCTAAGTGGGTACTTGAAAGAAGTACGATAGTTACGTATTTGGTTTAAAGTTACCTACCTATGTTAATTTATTTACATAACGATTTTGGAGTCGGTTGAATATTGATTGCCTACGTATTGTGGAGATATAGGTATCTACGTTAATCTTTTGTTCAATTTGGCCTATCGATCAATATAGCTAAGAATGGTATGGCATAGGTAGGTTGCTGTTTGTGTTTGTCCTACCCTTGAAACAGGAGAAATACCTTATAATGCCCGCGTTATAAATACCTACCTGTCATGCACGAAGGCATGTGAGCTTGGTAATGAGCGCATGAATAGTTTGCTCATAGCTAATTTAAGTGGCCCATGGGTAGAGGTGTTGGGGTAAACTTGACTTCAGCCCCAGTTCCTACAGGTATAGACAAACAAACGTTTTTTTTACTCATGCCATTTATTTATTTATTAAACAAGGCACACCAACGACGTATTTACAAGGATAGTAGCACAATGGTGCCGATTCCCTTGTTCACAAACTAAACTAAATTTAAGTTCAGTGCATGTTTTTCTTTCTGTTTCATTAAGAAAAGGACAGAAGATAAATTTTAGTTTAGTCCTGTCAAATTAATCAGCGCCTGACACTACTCCATACAAGTTAAGACGTGATTAAAAACTTGCGTACTAAAATTACGTCAATTTACGTCAGGCGCTAAAAATCGATAACTGACATAAATGCAAACAGAAAACATAATAAAACCAAACACCGTAGTGTCACGTTTCCGAGATATTAACGCTCAAAGTTGATCACGTGACATACATATTTTTGAACTTGCTTATATCGTGGTGCATAGATTTTTGATATAGTCACTCATCAAACTTCTATGCAACACGATCAAAGCCCTTTTTTCGCTACAGATAAACATTTCGTCAGTTCAAAGGTAAAACACACTAAGTGACAGTTTGACCAAAAATGAGATTTTACTACTTTTACTTCTATACAGAGAAAATCTAAGCAAAAGTAGTAAAATCTCATTTTGGGTCAAAATGTCACTTAGTGTGTTTTACCTTTGAACCGACGATTTAGTGGATCTTCCTTATTCTATTACCTACGCGAAACCTACTATAAAGAATTCTCCAATACGTCGTTGATTTAAATCGAATAACATACATGAATGCGTTTTGCTCACGAAGCAAAATTGGCGACAAAATCTATCGAGACTCGTGTTCACCGAGAATGCTGAACAAGAGTTCGAAAGTGCAATAAATATATTTTGGGGGAGACTGTTCTGTCGATAGGCATCTTCTTTATAATATGTGGTAGTAGTGCAGTATGGAGAGAGAGCTTTTCTACAATATTTGAGAATGTTCGGGAGTTGTTTCGTCGCCAACATTGGTGTTTGTCGAAACTCAGATTTTTAATTTGCTAGACTAAAATGACAGCTGCGATCGTGGTACAAATATAGTACCAGAAAAAACTAGATAGTGTATAGATAGTGCCATCCACGAACACGCGCCCCACTCTTTTTACTAATCGCTAGTTAATTCCGCTAGTGTTTTAGTTTTTTGATACACATTAATGACCCACTAATAAGTAATTACTGTGTATCGACAAAATTAGAACACTAGCGAAATGTTGCACACTTGTACTGTAAGCGATTAGGAAGAAGAGTGGGGCGCGTCTTCGTGGATGGCGCTATCTGTATCTCTTGACATCATCAGAAAACATGTTTGCTACGCAAGTAGGCTACGCCGTAGCAATCGTTGCTACGGCGTAGTCTACTTGCGTAGCTGCTACGGCGTACCCTAATCAGTAAATTAGAAAGAGGTCCTACTGATAAATATGCTAGGTAAATAAACATAAATGAAAACTGAGATACATATATGTAGTATAAACTGCAGTTTGCGCGGTGATTTAAGTCCCACCATTGCGGCTTTAAATTCCATCTAAGTGAAATCCAAAATGAATAGGTATCTATCAAACTTTAAAACAATGACAAGCGCTTTTTTATTTTAGCCCACGATCCGCCCACACGTTAAGCAATTACCTAAATCGCCAAAATTTTCGCTGAAACTGAAAAGAGAATCACTTTAAAGTTGTTCTTCGTCCATAAATCGCGTTGTCATGCCGCGTATCGCTTTCATTCTGCAGTCGACTGGGAACGAGTGTCGCTAACCAAATAGACCGTGTTCAAATAAGACGGCGATTTAAAGAGTTGAGACTTGGTCTCGTGGCAAGCTTCGCGATTATCACGACCCGTACAAGGGCAGAAATATAAAAAATAAAGTATATTTTTTTTAACCTTCAATTTATTCTAGTTGCGTATAAGTTTGTTTATAACGCTAGTTACTATTTTTATTATATAGGTAACTGCCCCATTGGTCTCGTGGTCGCAAGCGCGACTGCTGAGCGTGGGGTCCTGGATTCGATTCCCGGGTCGGGCAGTGTTATTAAGTTTTTTCATTAGGAATTTCTTAGTAACAGTCCGGAGTTTGGAAGTCGGCGGTGTGATACCCCCGTGCCTCGGAAAGTACGGTAAGCTGTTGGTCCAGCGCCTGATTTCTCTCCGGTCGTGTATGATTACCGTCCCATCGGACTATGAGAGTGAGGGAAGAGGGAGTGCACCTGTGTCTGCGCGCACACTTGTGCACTATAATATCTCCCGCGCCGAAGGCTTGAAAATCGCTCCGTGACTTCTTAGCCTATAGTCTCCGTTGAGATTGGCCTCCGTAGCCGAAATACGGTCTGGAGGACTTTATTTATTATATAGTTACAATTACAATTTATTTCATAAATAAATAAGTAAAATGCTATGCTAAAAGCGGGGTTGAGGCGATGCTTATACTCAGCAAATACCATCGTTCAATGCAATGTTACATTCAGTGGTAGCCTAAAATAAATACAAAAAAAAAAATTGTTTACAAAACGCCCCGCTTCTCGCGTTCTACACCACATAGCCTTACCCACATCCCCTGCCAAAGTATATCCGTAGAAAGAAAGAGTATATTGTTACAATTGCATCGAAGCCTCGTAAAGAACTGTTGCTCCTGGCTAGCGTCCAGCACGCCGACGTTAGGTGCTACCATTCAATTATACATTAAATAAAACTCCACTTTATCTCATATGATGAATGTTTTCACTTTCTGTTGAGATTTGGCTGAGAATGCGGCGAAGCGGTTGGTTTATTTGCGATTTGTGTTTTTATGTAACGATTTTACAGGTTTTTAAGAACTGCTTACTAATAATAAGTTATAACGTTTTAAATGTGTGATCTAGCAGAAAATTATAGCTCCACATTAGCTAAAGAAATTATTCGTAGCGTAATTAAAATCATGCATCTCAATTATCTGTGTTTCTACCCATCATAGAGTTTTTAATTTTCCGGAATGGAAAGTCTAGGCATAACCTATACGTAAGCTCATGAAACCCTTTATGCTAATCCAGCACATAAAGATACACCCTGACAAATTTGTTCATCCATCTAACCAGACAAACTTTCGCGTTGATAAGACATCTAATTATTCAAACTTCCGACCTTCCCGTCCCATCCATTTCGTGCATCCTATCGTGTACATGAACGTGTCTCGTTGTACTCTGTCGTGTGTCGTGCGGTCGCCGCAGCGGTCGCCGACGGACTCGTGATCGCTCTCGGGATGCGGAGGCAGTGCCGGTGGCATCAGGACGATATCCTGCACGCACGCGCCGTGCACACCGCCCGCCCCTTCCGAACTAATGGTAGGATGTTCAGCACAAACATGTGACGGGATTTGTAGCCTCGCACCCAAAGGGTTTTTACAGGGTAATTAACTTATGTCTGTTAAATGAAGAGAAAATCTGATACTTCCTGTGTTTTAAGTTAAATGTGGTCAAATGTATCGTAGTTTCACAACATAACAGCATTCCGTGCCAACCAGTTGCGTTATTGCCAACTTCATCTAAAAGTTAGATTATGAAACACTCTGGCTGAAAGACTGCACCGTGTTTGGTTGAACGTTGTATGGTTTAAGCGTTCGCGTTCGGCAGCGCCCTGCGCAGAGTAGGTCAGGACAGGGGAGCGCGGGGGTGTGCGGCGCAGGGCGCGGGGCGCGGAGTGCAGGGAGGGGTCCCGATTCATGTTTACGGGGCTCGGCCGTCAGCTGTTCGCGCGACATGAATGTGCCGCGCCCGCGACGCGCCCGCGCCGACGCCGCGCATCGATTGATTGATACCTGAGCGGCCACGTGCGGCGGGCGCCGGGCGCCAGTACCGCCGCGCTCGCCGGCCCGCGCGCGCGCCCGCTCCATGCGACCCCGCCCGCGCTGCTTGCCGCCTCAGCTCATCAATGGAGTGCCCGAGGTGACCGGCCCCCGGAGCCCGCGAGCCGCGCGCCACCGCCCGTCTCGTAAGTACCGCGCCTGCATCGCGCTGTGCCGCGCCACGCGTCAACACGTACACGCACTAGCACCCCAATCCGTTAGTAAATAATGGTTTTTCCGATAGCATTAATACCCGGAGACAATTTATGCGACTGCGCCGTGTGATGTTTACTGCGAGCCGTTCCTCGAGCCACCTTCTCATTACATTAGCGGCGGAAATTTTCTATATAGAAGCGTTTTTCTTATCGATCGTCCAAACTTTCGTTCGTTTCTGACGGAATATTTATAAAAATTCTCTATCGGTTTACGTAATCGAAGGACAGTGTGATCGTTTGTTATTGAAAGCCGCGGATATCTGCGAGGTGTGTACGAGACACGCACCCCAATCATTACATAAAACATTCCAATCGGTTTCTATCGACCTGTCGTTATCTGTCCTCTGTTATCGCTTTCTCATGAACCGAAAGGTATCGTAAACTTTGAGGTCCTAACGTATTGGTGGTTCGATTGCACCGTAAACCCCATGGGATTAACATAAACATAATCGTAACAAGCGAGCAGTTTATTCTGTTAGGTTAAAACGTGTAACATAACAGTTTTGCCAATATTTACTTAGCAACAAGTCATAATGAAGTAATAATACGCAGCGTTCAATTTTGTTCATAAGCATATTGCCAGCTTATGTTACAGTCGACGGGGCTGCCAACAAACTGTCAATCATGTCGTTACAAGCACTCGGGGTATTATACAATGTAACAACTTGCGATCCTCGCCTAATTGAAGAGCATCGCGTTGTGGAGTCGATACGCACTGATAAGTGATATTTACCTTTACGATGCTGTCACAGTGAAGGTACTTAGCTCAGTATCGAAGCATGACGGCTTGATATGATTGATTGACGATTTGAAGCAATCTTTATGTGCAAGTTTATAGAATGATTATAAATAAATAGGTGAAAAGTGAAGACCTGTTTCGTAAAACATTTCGGCAAACGCGCTGAGGAATCAATTAATTTTATTGTAATGCTTTAATTTTTTGTACAGCTTTAATTGCTAAAAAGATTGTCGTCAATTGCTACATAGCCAGCATGGTTGCGAAATAGGCGAAATACAATTACAAAGGTGGTGTCTTTTTAAAAACGCTGGTTTCTGAAATCATTCACTGCGTACTTACGAAGCCATTACATTCCTGTAAAACCCAGCGTTATTTAAAACTTTGGTACATTTTTATGGCAGTTTTAGGTTTTTCGAAACCATTACGCGATTTAGAACATGATGTGTTCCAAGATTCATTTACTGTGATGCACTAGCTTCATCTTTCTGACTGACCGACCCCTTGACAATTCAAAAGTGCCTGTAATTGGTTTATTTGAAATAAATGCTTTCAGTTCGAGTTTTGTGATGACTTTTTGGGTTTTGTTCGAATATAAATAATAATTTGACTAGAAGTACAAATTAAACAAGATTGCATAACAGTGTATTTATTATGACAATAAACCCGAGCAACCGATAACTTTACAGCAGTGACGGGGCAGCCTAAACGGCACCCTGAACACGTTGTTGCATTGCACGCGGAAGGCACTGTACGATTTTTGATTATATCTAATATCTAGCCCACAGGCTGCTCATGTAAAACGTAGTGCACTACGCTCTGAAATACTCAGCGCTTTAGGGATAAGCTAGTAATATATTGTCGTCGTCTGTAGGTACCTGAGTGTGGGCGACTCTCTCTCACGATGCGTGCCTTAAGACGTGATTAAGGGATTTGGCCAAATGTGTAGGGTTCTGGTTTTATTGCATTCGGCTCAGCACTGATAACATCAATCTTATACCATAGAGTTGCGGAAATAGGATGGCGGTAGAATAGAATAGAATACTCTTTCTTATGGGGCTTGTGGTTAAGAAATAACAGCCGCACGGGTCGATTGATCAGGTTAAGCTACGCTTGCCGCGGTTTGTCCATGGATGGGTGAGCATCTTTACATACCAAGACCCCTCCGTGCCTCGGAAAGCAACTTAAGCTGTTGGTCCCGGCTGTCATTCGTGGATCTTTGACAGTCGTTACTCGTCAGAAGCCCGAAAGTCTGACAACCAGTCTTACCAAAGGGTACCCAGTAACGGGTTGTGGAGGTTAGGTAGGCACTCGCTCCATTTAAAATACTGGTATTCAGCTGCATCCGGTTAGACTGGAAGCCGACCTCAACATAGTTGGGAAAAGGCTTGGCAGATGATGATGACTCTTTATTATGTACACCATATAAATTACAAACATAAATATAGAAACTTTACAATGGGCATGGGCAATGGGCGGTGTTTTTTATCGATGGAATCTTTTACATACCTACTACTATTGTTACGAAAATACGTAGGACGGCTAGCGTACGTGTCTTCCTATAGTTATTTATTTATATCTCTTGTTTACCAATTAAATGTTTAATATCAGGATTTTTCCAGTGTTCAACAACATATTAAATGTCTACCAAAACTGGCTAAATATAGTCAAAGCTGTTTAGCAATGCGTGTTCGGATATATAATAAAATGCCAAGTGAAATAAAATTTTAGATTTTAACGTGTTTAAAAAAAAAACTACTTAAGAGGACTACATGACCTAAAGCGCGGTCACTGTCGGACTGCATAGAAAAGAAAGAGAAGCGCGATGACACAACGCTGGTAATTTATTGCAAATTTTGAAGCAATTATCTATTTACAAAAAAATATTGTTTGGAATAAAAAAATTAAAACACTAGTGATTTAATATGTTGCTTGTAGAATAATCTGATAAAAAATCATAATGATTGTATGTATATTATTATGGTTTGTATTGTAATAAGAAAGTTTTTAGAGTATCTTTATGATTTTTTTCTATCGTACCAAATTAGTTGTATTGTGTTTTCAACACACTATCTACTTATTATATATCCTGAAGAGCATCATATATTTTTCTGATTTTGTTTACTGTATACGATCATATACTTTTATTGTTTCTAAAACTTGCGTTTTCTGCGTTTAGGTCCTGTAAGCCCTTTAAGTGGTTAAACACTAATCATTTTTACAGCATAAAATAATTTGCTGACGAGAAACGTTTTGTAATGTAACCTATAATATTTGCATGCTATGATATAAGCAAAACCTGTACCTATGCTCTTTAATGAATTATTAAAACAACTTTATATACCATGTTTTATGCAAATAAATATTATTTTTATTTTGAATAGACAGCGTTAACGTAGCAATGGTAAACTATTACTTTAACGCAGTCAGGTTTATTAATTATCTAAACCTTTTTTTTTAATGAATACTGATAAACCGATTCTACACAATATTTATTTAATTATCTTCTTTAAAGTATTAGGGAAAAAATTATACCAACCTACAAATAAGTCATTTCTATTATTTCTCAATACAAAACTACCTTCACACATTTCAATTTCCTTCAAACAAATTCGTTCGCACAGAACGTTTTCAGTGTAAGACAAAAGCAATTTAAAATCTCACTACTGAAAACACCTGAGAGATGCATTTGAAATGCAATAAAAAATACAATTTACTGCAGATGTTAGCCGTAGCACCAAAGCAAATCAAATAGCTCGTAGCCTGTCATCGTAGAGGCGCTACGAAATGGCTACGAGAGTGCTACGAGATTTTAAATAAACGCTACGGTGATGATAGTAGTTTCGTGATATATACTGTATTTTAGAAATAAAAAGTTTAACTAAACTGCTTATATACACCTTATAAAATAACCTAAGCGAAAAAAAAAACGCCAAGCAAGAAAATCGGGTCACTTTTGCTTCTCATTTCTTGGAAAATATTATTATGCTGGTTTTTTTAACTAGAAAATTTCATTAAATCATATTAGGTACCTAATGTCATCGTAGACTTTACACTAATACTGACTACACTAAACAAAAAGCACTAATGGTCAGCTTACCCACATACCGCAGTGTCTCAAGACGAAAGTCTTTGACCAGTGCGTGTTGCCAGTGATGACATATGGCACTGAAACGTGGTCGCTCACAATGGGCCTTATTAGAAGGCTGAAAGTCACCCAAAGGGCAATGGAGAGGGCTATGCTTGGAGTTTCCCTGCGGGATCGAATCGGAAATGAAGAGATCCGCAGGAGAACCAAGGTAACCGACATAGCCCGAAGAATTGCCAAACTTAAGTGGCAGTGGGCAGGGCACATTGCTCGCAGAACAGATGGCCGATGGGGCCGAAAGGTTCTGGAGTGGCGACCGCGTACCGGAAGGCGTAGCGTTGGAAGGCCTCCCAGAAGATGGACCGACGACCTTGTGAAGGCCGCAGGAACTCGTTGGATGCGAGAAGCACAAAACTGGTCGAAGTGGAGGTGCTTGGGGGAGGCCTATGTCCAGCAGTGGACGTCTTTCGGCTGAAATGATGATGGTGATGATGATGAATGGTCAGCTTAAAAGTATACCTACACTGAAAAAAATAACTATAGGTATATTAATCTGAGCTCCGCTAATGAGACACAATTGATTTTCTATTGTTTCGTCGCCGATAGGCGACGCGCGGCGCTTGACTGCTTAATTAACCTTGAGCAGTTCATCAAAAATAAAAAATATAACATAAAGAATAGTGATTTTGTGGACTTTTTCGTATCAATCGTGTTCCTTAACAACTTGAAAAAGTTAGTAAAGAACATTTTCGATAACTGGCAATCTCTGTTTTTATGGAAAATTAAAAATCGGTCTAATTTGGCTGTAACACTATAAAATGTTCTTAACTAACTTTTAGACCTTTGTATTCTGCTTATGCGTACCAAGTTTCATTAAAATCGGTTCATTCATTTCGAAAAACAAGAGCTTGAAAGTTTGTATGAAATGCCGTACGTCGTAAACACTCTTAGAAATACTTAGATTTAACCACGAAACAAGGCAGTAAAAACCGGTCAAGCCATTTATTTCTCCTAATCAAATGTAGTCGCTTTGTATGTATGTATGCGCGTTACGCCACACTGCTTCTTTGTAGTTGTTTATACAGTCCTCTATTTACGAGGCACGGCCCACAAACGAATGCAACCGTTTCCAATCTCACTCCGTGTCAAAGGGAACACTTTAATTCTCCTCTTAAAGGGATTCGCCGCAAGCTTTTTCTTGTGCTCGTTCCAGACGGGCCAGAGTCTCGTTATAATGTTCGCAGTATTTCAGGCTATAATAATTTTATAATGCGAATAAAAATGATAACTTAAGGCTGATTTTTCCATCGCCAGATAATTTTTTTCGAGAAATAAAATTGACGTTTGACAGTTTTTGTATGAAACAACTGTCAAAATTTTAAAATTATTTCTCTGTTAGAAAATGCCTATGGCATTAAGTCCGCCTATGTACATTTATGTGATTGAAGTATTAAATAAATAAAATAAATAAATTCCTCGAATAAAGTTATCAGATGACTGAAAAATCAGCCGTAAATTTATGTTGTAAAGAAAAAAACTAAAAAACCCGACTGCGGAAAAAAAAACTGAAAAGTTGGGTTTTTAGTTTTTTACTTACTTTTTTTTATTTCCAGCTTTTTAGTTTACAAATGTGAAAGGTTTTATTTTATTTTGTTATTCGTTTTTTTTTTACGATTTGTCACTTCGAATTACTTTTAATCGTATAAGTTGTGTGTATTTTTGTAATCACCTTTAAAACACTTCATTTTGATATCCCACTCGATGGTATTAGAAGAAAAAAAAAATCGAACTCCACAATATGGCACCCCAAATCTGCAATTTTACTTTGTTTTTATTTTAATGTAGCCAGTGACACTCGCGCTACCAAGACAAATCTATAGACTTATAATGTATCCAAATACGTTCATTCATTTAGGAGTTACCTGAGAACAAAGAAACGGGCATACATACAGGTCACAACACAACCCTCTGTTTGGGCTTTGCCGCAATCGGGTAAAAAAAAAACAAGAATAGTTTATTTGTTCCTTATTTGAAATTTTGAATGAGGTCACATTTTAAGACAGTTTATTTTTCTTAAATTTCGAACTGGCCAGTTTTATTTTTGATTTTATTAGAGGCTATAAACTTTTTGGTTTATTTGATGATTAAAGGATTTGGGGCTCTTGACTAAGCTGAGTTTTCAAGCCTCATTCTTTTAATTCATTATTTTGATAATGTGACTTTAATAAACTGAGTATTTTGAAATGGGTTTGCTTAACTGGCTAATCTTGTTTGAAAGTTGGAATTTCGTAATATTGCCATAACAGCCACACATAAATAGACTTATGTTTAGTACACAGATGGCTTTTATTACTTGACTAGCTTCTACCCGCGACTTCGCTCGCGTGAAATTTCTTGTTCGCCCAATCCCGTCGCATCGCATCACCTGTCCGCGCTATCACTTCGTTTTTGCTTAGGGTTCTTTCTGACTTTCTTTCTAGCATGATGTTAAATAGCCTATAGCCATCCTTAAGAATTGATCTATCAAATCGCACCTTCGTCGGTGCAACAAAGTCACAAATAGCCAAAACTGCAAAATTTAGGTAAGTATGCCAAATTGTCTCGAACCATGCCTATACAAATTAAAAATCCTCTCCTGTAAAATTAAAAACTGAGCTGTTGTGACTTTGTTGCACCGAAGGTGTGAAATGTAATATGATTGTTCAAATCTGAACGCTAGCTCCGGCGATTAAGGCGTTCAAACAAACCAAACTCTTCAGTTTTATTATAACCTAGTTTTTTTGTTTTATTAGTGTAGTGTTAAGTTCTTATAATGATTTCCTGATTTGAGCAACCGATTTAATAACAAAGACAAATCGGCTTAGCCTCTCATATACGTACATTATTTAACAACTCACACACCATATCGTCGCTAGTCTAAGTGACGTAACTGATTCGAAGCATATTTTACAGTACTACTGTACTGTAAAATATGCTAATACCTATTATTATATTATATAGTAATACTTTACTACAAGCGATTTAATAACAAAGACAAATCGGTTTAGCCTCTCATATATGTACATCATTTAACAATCCACACACCATATCGTCGCTAATGTAAGTGACGTAACTGATTTGAAGCATATTAAATATGCTTCAAATCAGCTATGTCACTTATAACATAGTAATATAGTAATACTGTACTGTAAAATTTTTACAGTACAGTATTACTATGTTATCGTGTAAATATTGTTTTAATAATAAATATTTTAACAGATACGTCACTTCGTGAGATCTTTGTTTTTATTTTGTTCGGAACACATGATCAGATATCAGATTCGACTTGGAAAATGTATCAAATTACTATAGTTAGATCGGCTTAGTCCAAAATGTCAGATACATCAGTTAGTTAGATTAGCGACGATATTAGATCCTTAATTTAATCCGCTATCTAACACCGTAAGGCTTAAAACCAGTTAAATCCCATGAAAGCATGGTGTGATAGCACTGTTAATGCTTGCCTTAAGGATCGTAACTGTTACAGCCCTATTAGAATGTGTAAAATAGTTTTGAACTATACGGTGCTGACGGAAATTGTGCTAATGGTATAACGAGAAAAGTTTGTTCGTTTGTATGTTCGGAATTTATACAGAACTGCTTATCTGATTGACGGGGAATATTTCAATTTTGGATAGCTTATAGTTGGTATTAATATTGTGTGAAGTTAACGCTTCACACGGTTAACGGTTAACGGTTTATTGTATGGGATTTTGTAAATGTTTTGGGCAACGAGACGTGGTTTATAGAAGATTATATTTCAGCAGTGAAGGATGATAATTTATTATCTGTCGTTGATTAAAAAAAAAAAAACATCTATAGCCTCTTCCAGAAGCGTCTGCTTATAATTTAAACAAATGAATCAGAAAACGTACCTTTGGATGCTAATTTTTAGCTCCTTACAAATTGTGTGCTTTGATTTGATTATATGAATTCTTATGCCCGAAATTCTAATTTTAAATCACTTTAAAAATATTTTTTATTTGACAATAGAAGTTATTTTTATAACGTCACTTTTGTTTTCAAATACGATATAATAATGTTATTCAAACAATTGGAAAAAAATGGTGAGACACGACGTTAAAAACTTTTAAATGTAGTTGAATATGTAACTAGTCCTTTTAGTGAGTGATTGCGTAAGAATTTAACCTTCAGCGAATACTTTTGGAACAGAACATAACTAATTACACACATATCAGAAGCATATAAGCCCAAACGGCCTAATTTTAAAACAAGGTTAATATCTATACCCAGGTTTAAAGCATTGAGCCATTTTTAAATTTGGAACTCCATTTCGACTAAGCTTAAGTTCGAATTACAAAAAATGACGTTGAAACCCAGTCTGTTGTCAGTTTTGTATTAAGAACAAAGTTCAAAATATAATAACAAGCTCGATGGTTTACGATTGGACTAAAATTTAGATCTCGTTTTGTAATAAGACACAAACAGTTTTACAATGACACACATAAATTCTCGCACGTGTGCATCTGATTGAATAAAATATTCAAATAAAATGTTCACATTCAGATACATCGCATATACACTACGATCCTTGAATCGGGGACACGGATTTGCGAACGACGCTGTGTCTTTATATCGGACGGATTTCTGTACGGAGCTTTAGATCTGGTGCACACCCACGCAATGTAGCGTCTCTGTATCTTAGCGGATTTATTTTACACGTATATGGTACAATATGGTCTTAAAAAGGACAAGGTTAGCTTGTTTTTGATTATACTTTGTATTTATATGGATAGAAAAACTTCGCTCGCATGGAGGTCGGAAATTGTACCACGGCGGGAACGTACTACGGGATAAAAAGTATGTTCTAATCCAGGTCATGGTTTATCTATGTGTCAAATTTTTTATTCAAATCCTTTCAGCCATTAGGTGTGGCAAGGTGACAGACGGACATATAGAGATACTTTCGCATTTAAAATACTAGTATGGAAGATTTATGGCAATAGACTCGCCTAGTACAGTCAACAAAAGAGATAATTATGCAGGATCTTCAGATATAGTTGAAGTTTAGTAAGAAACCGATGGATGTTGTCGTCTGAAATTTAATTTGATAAATGAGCTGTTTGTTTTCTGTTAATAAAATCAAATTTTATTCGAGAACATCCATCGGTTTCTCTTTTGTTGACTGTACATGGGACCTAAGCATACCTTATCGGCGAACAGTAGGTACAGACGCTAGCACATCAAGCTACCCGAAACTGTAAAATTTTCCCAATCACCTTTGAACCTTATGCTTTAGCGATAAAGTTGAAAATCTATTAGAGAAATTTGACAGATTGAAGTAGCTTGATGTGCTGGTGTCTGTACATTTGCTTACCCTTTCGAGAAATTTATTTATCTACAATCTTTCGAGTGTCCATAACTCAAAAACTCAGGTAGGTATATTGTTATCATTTAGACAGCATTTTCTGCCACATCACGTAAAAACATGAAACAAACAACAAAACCCAAAAACATGTTATGAGCGCGGAAGTTCCAAAACCGCTTGTTCATCAGTTAACTAACAGGCGAGTCCGATCACAAATCAGTTAAGCGAAACAGTCCACACAACAACTGTAGGCAGCCATCCATCATATACCTACCTCGGGCCTTCGTTATCGTACGAACTCCCACGAACACTTACGAACTCGCGATAGAAAGGGGTTGTTACACACATGATCGGGTCGGCATGAATTGGCACAACCAGGGGGTAAAAGTGAAATTATTATAGTTAGGTATGTAGATTCATAGATGCTTCGATTTGTTGACCATTTTATATTTGTTACCTAGTACTTTGTTGGCAGGCATAGACTGTCCTCTAATACCTCTTAACAGTGTAATTTAAAAGCACTGTAAAAGAAAATTAAAAAAAATAAATAACAGGGAACGTCCTTCTCCATAGAAAACGACCTATTGGAACCGTGCACCTAGCTTCTGATGTTTCATAAGTACCCATGTAGGTTTATGTGAAATCAAATATTTGAATTTGAATTATACCATGGGTATTATTTAAGCTATCACCAATTTAATTAGTTTTGTGTTTCTTAAATAATAGGGTTTGTCCTCCAAATAGTAGATCTGTCACCAAAATGTAGTCACCAAACAATGCAAGTGACCTAACCAAACCGAACCTCGGGGTGCTCTTCGCTCGCTCTTGCATCCTATGTCGACGGAGCCCCGCTTAGCGGGGCCCCTATTTCTGTGTAAAGGGTTTAAAGTAACCTAACCAAACCGAACCTCGGGGTGCCGCTCGTTCTTGCATCCTATGTCGACGGAGCCCCGCTATCTGAGAACGAAAATATTTCGTGGCGATAGATCTATTTATTAGGTGATACAACTTGATGACAAATATAAATTTTGGTGATAGAAAATATAGTTCCCTTATACTATTAGTCGTTTATTCGGGAAAAGCCGAGCTTTCGCTTAGCTCGAATTGTGCCAAGGGTAGATGCCGAACGATGTCTGCCAATCGGTACAGTGATGACATCTACATCGCCACATACGAACTACGGAACACACTGACGTCACACAAAACTCAGCATCGCGCAAGCTAAGGTAATCGTGCGACTAGCAATATATATAATAATTATAAAACGTCCCGACATCAATCGTCAGGCAGTAGCCCACCAGATACAACTCCCGTCCGGTCGGAGGATCCTCTCTTTTCTATGGAGGATTAGTGAACTTCGTTCCTCTCACCCTGTTCCTTATACCTCTATAGTACAATCCGAATGAAAGCCGAATATGTGTAGTAATTGCTTCGGGTCGGCTTTCTTTTTCAACAAATACTACCGAATCGAATGTGCCGACCCGAACATGTGGGTAGCATCCCTTAGCCAATCTCATCGAATCGCCCTCTCGTTTCATTAGTCGGAGTAGAGAAATATCATAACAGAGTGACAAGATAAACAGAACAGTTCTTTGTTAGAACACGGTATATTAGTATTGAGTTGTTTGCCAAACATACGTGGGTAATTGAACCGATGAACCAACGCTACTGTTTATCGTATACCCAGTTCTACCTGTCTGCCGTAGGGGGATGTTGTTGTAATAAAGCTTTGTCTGTAATCAATTTTGTTTCTTGTTGATTGCACCTTAATTACGTTATCTTCTACGATGACAATGAAATATTGTTGTTGGTTGAACAATTAATGTTTTTATGTTAGTCTGTACGATTACTTATCATGTCATCTGTTCGTATAAGAACGCATTTACTCGTAAAAGTAGAGAGGGGAATTTTTAAAAGCCTTTAATAAAGTGCTGCATTAAAAACTTTTTGGCCAAAGAATCAGCATTGCCATACAACGTGGCAATGCTGCCAGCCGTTTGGGTACTTTTCCCGCTGACAGCGATGCGGACGAATTTATTAAGCCCCGACAAAAACAGAGGGGTGTTATTAGTTTAACGTGTGTATCTGTGTGTCTGTCTGCGCCATCGTAGCTTCCAAACGGCTGAACCGGTTTTGTTTTTTTTTTGTTTGAAATGATTCAAGAAAATCGGTTCAGTCTTTTGATGATTACCAGCTCTTTTCTAGTTGATGAATTGATGTGAGCATCTTCCACAAGTCTGTTTGAGTCGATCAAGTCGATCAAGTTTAACATGTGTATCTGTGTGTCTGTCTGCGCCATCGTAGCTTCCAAACGGCTGAACCGATAGTGTTTTTTTTTTTTGAAATGATTCAAGAAAATCGGTTCAGCCGTTTGATGATTACCAGTTCTTTTCTAGTTGATGAATTGATGTGAGCATCTTCCACTGTCTGTTTGAGTCGAAAACTAACTCTATAGTGCTACAAGGGTGGGGACGGAGTCCATACATTTTATCCGA
Organism: Amphipoea lucens; assembly: GCA_947508005.1. Classification (NCBI taxonomy): domain Eukaryota; kingdom Metazoa; phylum Arthropoda; class Insecta; order Lepidoptera; family Noctuidae; genus Amphipoea; species Amphipoea lucens. The sequence goes on along the minus strand of OX382358.1, from coordinate 17,773,553 downwards.
TTGTCCTTTGGTATTTTGTTACTTCAATGACATTAGAAGAACATAGTGACCTTGAACTGCTGCTGCAGCATCACCTGTATTACAGGATATCCAATTAACTCTCTAAACTTATAGCAAACGTATCGTGTTTGGGTTCCTTATAGATAGATGGTGATCAGGGGCTGATGATGGAGTAGGAAAGAGAAATAGGAGGACCGGACAACATTGTCCCCACGGCCAATAACAACCAAACATATGTAGTTAGATATGCATTTTAATATTGAGCAGTAACTACTATGGCGGTTCATTTCAAATCGCTGTGTGAAAAATGTTAAGGCGATGTTCCGTAGGACGTACCTGGACGGTAGATAACGGAATACTTGAATAGTAAATCACTTCTAGTGGTCTTAGCATGAATATTCGCATTCTGCTGATAACAAAATATATGGTACCATCGAGCTGGTCAGATGATAGAGCTGGACGCTAGATAATGGAACTCTTGATTAACTGACGAGTACTGTTCCTTTTAACACATGACGAGGATCTCATAACTGACCTGGACGCTAGATAAAGGAACTGTTGAATAGCCACTAGTAAACCCCTCAAGTGTGGGCTGATTAGCTGTGTCTCAACTACTGATGACGAGCATAATAGAATAGAATAGATAAACAGTCTTATATATTCCACTATTATATCCCTATGTTTTGGTTTTTTTGCGTAGTTATATTCATTTTAGAAAAATTAATATAAACATATACCTAATTAAGTAAAAATATTTGGACTAGTATCATTAACCAGGGAGAAAACAGAGGAATACGTTAATATGGAATGGAAGCCAACGACCACGTATAACTAGCTTCACTGTGGTAAAAATACGTACAGTTGCGCAGATTTTGGCGAACCACTACGTGTCGATCATAGCATGTCTACTAGTAATATAATGTTATAAAGTTTAAAAAGCAGGAAATAAAATTTTAATTAAAAATTTAAAAACCCCTGACACAAACAAAAAACATCTAAAAAGTAAAAAAAAATTATATTATATTTGCCCTTTCAGTTTAATATAAGTTGTAGGAAATATTTTTATCCAAGCGTCCTCGCGTCGGGGGACGGCTAATGAAAACGCCAATCAGATGTGGCTTATACCCAGCAATAATGAATGTATGCTATTTTGGAAAACATAGTTTCTGTGCACATGCTGTTAACTTCCATTTTTATTAGCCGTCCCCCGACGCAAGGACGCTTGGATTAAAACATTTCCTACAACTTATATTAAACCACAGAATACTTAAAGTACTACGTACAGAAAGGCCACTCCCTTCCCCGCACTAACATCAGTTACCGCACCTCACCCCGCACTTCGGCGTATTCGTCGCAGTTCTTTAACAAGAGCGCTCGCAAACACAAGTACCTCACGCACACATTCATACGTATACAAACGTCATTTTTTAATGTAGTAGTAGTAGGTAATTATTTTGCGAGCGTTGTATGGAGTGTCCGGGGTGTGATTAAACTTAAAGGGCCAATATTATTATTAATATTTTTTACTTTTGCGAGGTTTTTGTTTGTCCTATGATTCTCTTGTTTTACATTATACATATAATATCTAATTATTTTAAGTCTGTTAGCTAATATAATTAACTAAATATTATCTTGTTTCAAAATAAAACAAATTACCATACAAAACATATTCACTTCTATGTACATTCAAAACCACATTCTGCTACCTGCACCAACCAAAATTTAAAAAGATTTAATCGCTAACCAACGAAATGCAGGTTCACAAAACAGAGTCGGGCCACAATATACCGTGCCTCTAGTGGCGTGGCGTTCTGACAGCCACGCCATATATCAGACTCCACCTGTCATGGACACGCCACTATATGGCCAAGACGATGGCTGCCCGGCTATGTTAATAATATAGTAGGAACAGATTCGACTGCCTGATAGTTTCGAGTGCTATTCAATTGTTTTAGAACAATCATGTGGAGTGTGATGTGAATATTTCATTCTAAGGTGAAATGAAGGAGTTTGAATAATCTATTGATTATGACAGATTTTGCTGAAGGTCTTCTCAGTCTATCAAAAAGTACTCTGTGGGTCTTCTGTTGACACAGACCCCTCATAATGCCTTCATATTGGCTATCCTTTACTAACCTTTTACGTACTTATATGAAAGCGTATTTTGTAATCTGTTTGGCTTTTATATTTTTACTCATATTATGTCACCGTATAATTATGAACATCGTTAGTTTATAACATAACTCGCAAGATTATAAACTATCGAAAAATTGTGAACTGCAACAAACCATTTACTACATTATAAACTATCGAAAATTGGTAAGTTATTCCGTATGCGGTATGGTGGTTCACAATTTATGGACAGTTTACAATCTTGCGAGATAGATTATGTATAGACTAACGGTCGCGATGTTCACAATCATTCGGTGACAATACGAACAACTTCACTCATTGAGCCAAAATATACTCATAAATGTACGAACATAAGTGTGTTTGTGACCTTGTCAACTCAAGGTTTTGAGTTTCGCAAAGGGTTCGGGATTTTTTATCACGCTTTCCATCAACCTTGTATAATTTAAATTTTAACAGACCATTACAAAATACTTCTCATCTTTCGGACAATCATTTGGGACATCACAAAAACAATAAACATCTGCTCAGCTTAAACCTTTGAAAATATATCTTTTGTAAGTACTGTATGTATTTCTTAATAATATTTTTAAAGTCTTTATTACGAACATTCTTCCCATACCTACATATAGAAGTATATTACGAGCGATGCTTGCGAAAGTATTAGATAGTAAGGCTTCTTATCTTAATAACTTCTATGACTCGACACAAAACCTGAGTGTTATTGGCTTAAGGCTAGCTTCCGACAGAAACTAATATTTTTACTAGCCCCTGAATTTGTTCACTTCAATTAATTCAGGGATATTTTGGAAATAAAGACAATTTTTATGCTAACAACGTGGTCTTCAGTGGCTGTTAAATTTTTGTCATATATTAAATACGGTTTATTTCTGCTTTGCAGTTTGGCAGAGATAATACCTATATCTTGGAAAAAATGTATTCCGGTGAATAAACATTTTTTCATTAGTAAGCCGTATGTTATTTATATCTTACACAATCTGAAATTTCCGGAAAAATAGGTAAGCGTTTTTCCGGAAATGCCCCAGTGTTCAACAAATTTCTTATTAAAAACGCGTACAGTCCCACGATCTAAAATTATATTTTCACCTCCAAGAAAGTCGCGAAGAATGACACAATATACGAGTACCGAGTACGCTACAATGAGAGCTTCTGTCCAAATGGCGAGTACCAAACCGACACCAAAATAAATTATTCTCTAAACCAGTGCCGACACACGAACTAGATGAAGTAAACCAATAAATATATTCCAAAGCTTATTTCTGACATACGGCTTGACAAAGGCGAGCCGGCAACAAATGGCGGTTCCTCGGCGGACGGCGAGACCATTGCCAAAACTGTGTCCGCGAAATATCAGGTACAGCTTCAGGGAACGAGCGTCTAACTCACATCCGAAGTGCTATGTAGGTCACTGTGCGTCCTTACTCCGTATTACATGCAGTAGAAGTGACCACACGGCACGGGATCTCGACACGCTCTGGAACGTTTTGCATTTTTAAATTAATAATGCAATTTTGCTCCCTCCTATTTCTCCCTTCGTTTTTCTTTTGTTTCTGCTGTAATTAAGCGCTGTCTTTTGGAAAAAAGTAAACTTAAACAAGACCTTATAAGTACGTAGGTGGATCATACATATTGGCCTTCATTGATGAGGTTATTATACATTAGAGTCTCATTAAGTTGGTTGACCTTTAACAACAGCTGAGTCAACTTTGTGCCGTCTATTGATAGACACAAATAACAAGGTTTGAGGAAAATAGACAGGTTTTTGATTACTGAAGCGAAAATAAGGCCGATGTATTTGAATTCAAATTAGTTGCTGAAAACGATATACATATGTATATATGGTCTTATAATGAGAATGCTTAACTTTTATTAAGGTTAGTAAAGCAGTGACGTACCTGCAGCAGAAGGGCCGATGCTTAGCAGCGACGTCGACAATAATAAGCGTACATGAGACTGTTCCATTCCGTAGTTTATGATCAACTAGCTGCGCACCGCGGTTTCATCCGCGTAAGTGTCGATCCCGTGGAAATATCGGGATAAAAATTAGCCTATACGTTAATCCAGGGTGTCAGCTATCTCCATACAAAATTTTATCAAAATTGGTCCAGCCGTTTGAGCGTGAAGAAGTAACAAACATATAAACACCCCCCCCCCACACACACACACTCACAAACTTTCGCCTTTATAATATTAGTGTGATGTGACTAGCGGCCCGCCCCAGCTTCTCACGGATGCAATTTTTTGTTTCGAATTACGAAATTTTCTTTCATACAAACCTTGTCCTGGCAATACTGAACACAACAAAAAAACAATTATCCAATTTGGTGCATTCATTCGGAAGTTATGGGCGTACAGACATTTTGGCGACTTTGAGGATAAGGATAAAACAAATGAAACGCAATGTAAGTATTAAAAACAAGTGACTATCAAGAACAAAACAAAAGCGAGTTTAATAAAGAGGCAACCGCTGCATATTCAATCGCACAAATCTCCTCCATCTCGATGCCAAGTCGACACATCAATTCATCACTATGCACACAGTATAATCTATCAAGGAACATGGTAACACTACCGTTGACATTATTATATAGCCAGTGCAGTAGTATTTGAACCGTCGCGAACCGAGGCGGGGCGAAGTGGTACAGCGATGTAGAATACTCAAGATGCTTTCTTAGTAAGAGAAGTGTATTATTAATTTTCTTGTAAGATCTTGTAGCAAGATACAATTTGTGTGGAATATTAAACGTTGATATGGCATGTGTTATGTTTAAGTTGTGTATAATGTAAGTTTCATTGTTTCTTGTGTAACGTTGGTTATTGGGTCTGTTTCATGATTTCATTTGAATTTATTTCACAATGAACTGTAAAAAAATTCACCCAGAATTCACCAGTAGTTAATTACCGAGATACTCTCTAGTTATTTAAGACGGTTTCTATAGGATTACTTTTATCCTTTGTTTTTATCTCTCTCCGGATCAATATGGCAGTAATTTATGACAAAATTGAGAGGGATAAAAGTGGCCTTTAGCGTGCAAATGAGGTCAGTGTCAAGGGCTCACATCTCAGCTTCAAGCACGTATTGGACAGCCTTTTGTCTTTATTTTGAAGCATTTTGCTCTACATAAAAAGATAAAACAATATAGGTAAGGTCTGGCCGCGCTTTTCTGATGTAAACAACAATGGCCGCTTGAAATTGAATAAAATCGATATACAAGAAAAATGGAACACGAATGACGAATGATATAAGAGAAAATGTTCTTGTATATCGATTTTATTCAATTTTGAGCGGCCATTGTTGTTTACATATTTGGCAAATTTAGCGCGGCCGGACCTTAGTTATTTTGTTGACTGATGGATAGCTTTACACTCTAGAGAATAGGTAGCACCATTTTCAAAAACTTATATTCCATATTACCTTCTGCCCGCGACTTCATCCGCATGCAATTCTTGTAACCCCGACCCACCCCGTCGCATCGCATCACCTGCCCGCGCTGTCGCTTCGTTTTCGCGTAGCGTTTTTTCTGAAATTTTTCTTTTTGTCGTGACTCGTGATGTTAAATAACCTATAGCCTTCCTCAAGAATTGGGCTACCAAATGCAAAAATATTTTTTTATCCCACCGGGTAGTTGCAGAGATTAGCGCGTTCAAACGAACAAACAAACCCTTCACCTTCATTATTAGTATAGATACTGCAGTCACCACGGTAAAAAGGAATTCCTACTGACAGAATGTGAGTACCATCACAAACCATTTTCCGTTTAATGGTACAAAACAAACATCAAGGGCCCGTGGCTAAATAATAACAGCCGCACAGGTCGATCGATCAGGTTAAGGTACGCTTGCTGCGGTTGGTCTGTGGATGGGTGACCATTTTTACATAACGAGACCCCTCCGTGCCTCGGAAAGCACGTTAAGCTGTTGGTTTCGGTTGTCATTTGTGGATCTTTGACAGTCGTTACGGGTAGTCAGAAGCCCGAAAGTCTGACAACCCGGTCTTACCAAGGTGTATCGTATTACCCAGTAACTGGGTTGTGGACGTCAGATAGGCAGTCGCTCCATGTAAAATACTGGTATTCAGCTGCATCCGGTTAAACTGGAAGCCGACCCCAACATAGTTGGGCAAAGGCTAGGCAGATGATGGTACAAAACAAATATAAAGCTGTATTTAGCTTTAAAAAAGTACCAAGTCCCTTTTGGCGGTTAATTGTGATCTTTATACCTATATAGACCCAGAAAACATAAAATAAACATAAACCTAAAGACCTAAAGTCTACGGAAAAATCTTTCACAAAAATTTTCGAACAACTTTGCAAAGAAATTGTTGTAGCCGATTCTCCGGCGATAGTTTCCGCCCGAGAGCATCTCTGCTCCCGGACTGAGATTACATAATCAAATAACATGTTGATAGCACTGACAAATTCCTCTTATTTACCGCCTTGCTCCGAGGTCGTGCAAACAGGCCATGGGAATAAAGGCAGGTACACTTGCCACCATACTTCACTAGCGAACTTTGCCTTGCGTACCTATACTTGAATGAACCTTTTACGTAACTTGGCGTGCGAATATTTTTTCAACTCCTAATCAGATTGCGTATGGAAATCTGTCTAATAAAGTACAACGTATTGACGCAAAGTCGTAAACTAAGTCGAAAGTAGTCGAAAGTCACAAAGTTTTCTTCGCGTTCCCAGGTGTGTTTCTAGGTCTACTATCAAATTAAGCTCATTCTATGTATAGTTGTGGTGACATTTCGTGATAAATATTGCGGTGTTTTCGCGAAATATCAGCGGGGTATGAGAACGGGCGGTTTAATTCATGGCATTATGCTAACAGGGGTATCAAGCATGATGTGGCCGATCATCGCGCCGCAGTGACACCATTGATTTGCTCTGAGGATATTGTGATGGACTGAGAGATCGCGAATATTGATGACAATGTGTCAAATATTTGTAAAGTTAAAATTGATTCAAAATTCTTCATGTGTTTGTAGTAGCTCCGTTGCTAAAGGGTGCAGCCTACACGTATTTCTGTCATACTGTTTCTAACTAGAAGAAACAGTTTTACCAAAATCACTAGGTATATCTGCCTAGTCATTACCCAACTATGTTGCAGTCGGCTTCCAATCTAACCAGATGTAGCTGAATACATGATATTTGTCCAAGCTCTGAATAAAAATTCGGATGTTTCGTCTTGTGCTGCATGCCACATCACAATCCTTTCATAACAGTGCATTAAACGGTTCGTGACACAACATAATCAATATGCAAAAAATCCTTCGCTTACTTATAGCTCAACTGTCACCAATGAGACACAATTATTACTTTTTCTATTGTTACCGATCTTTAGGAGATTTCGCGACATCGGGGCGGATAAAAAGAGAACCCTAGTGACCTAACCCTAGATCTCTATTTAAATACTTGTATCCATATTACAGTCCAACAACTGACTAGAAATAAAACTGGTATTTGAGCTGCATATTTGTTCCCGGTGCTCCACATGAACGCAAACAGACTACTCCGGTTTACTTAGTATCGTTAATTTAGAACAATATTTGCGTCGCCACAACATTCGTATTTGCTTCGTCTAAATTACTAACACTGTTTCGTTCTACTAGTTTGCATCTTGCATAGGTTTAGTTAGAATGTATGTAGTTTGCATACGTCACGAGCAAAAGTTACGTTAAGTTCAGTGAGTCGCTTCCGCTGTCGCGCCGCTTATCACTGTGAACTTGGGCTTCGCATCATTTATTCAGTTTCACAGTTCGGCCTATTAGGTTACGGAATATTCCCGCTCTGAAACATTAAGATAATGATACCTCAGTTTGCTCATAATACTGAGCGTGTCTGTATGCGAATTAGAATAAGGAGGTTGTGCGATAGTTCACCTATACTACAGTGCGGCTGACGACGAGAGAATGCGTTCTTGACACCCGTCAGTTTCATACAAACGAATACGTGTTTTGCGAATTTGATCTTAATTAGCTACTAGAATTGTTGCAAAGGCAGGTGTCAGGAACGGATTTTCTCAACGGTTATAATTAAGCACAAAGTCAGTTGTATTTAAGGTGTTGATCGGTTGAGACTGAGGTATTTGCCTATATTTAATGCTTTTTGTTTTCTTTAAGATATTTTGACTGAATTTTTCATCGAGTAAAGCTGTAGCGTTACAATTTTTTTAGATAGAACTAGCTGCGCCCCGCGGTTTCACCCGCGTAAATATCGATCCCGTGGGAATATTGGGATGAAAAGTAGCCTATATGTTAATCCAGGGTGTCAGCGACCTCCATACAAAATTTTATCAAAATTGGTCCTGCCGTTTGAGCGTGAAGAAGTAACAAACATATAAACACACACACTCACAAACTTTCGCCTTTATATTAGTGTGATAATTTAATTTCTTGCGCTGCTGCAGCTATCTTATCATATCAAATCTATAGAAAACATAACTTAATGTATCCTCATCTATACGAGTGCTTAAAAAACTTTTTAACAAAAAAATTAAACCTCCGAAAAAACTGAAAAGCAAAAAATAAAAACCTTTTTTATTTTACCTTAATAAATAAGTTCTTAAACTAATGCAAGTATACCTAACTAATTTTGAGTCGGCGCCAAACAAGCAACTTAATATCGTTGCGAGTGTTCGTGCGGAGAGCGAATTTTTTGTTTGGAATGTTAATATTTAGCGCTGGAGATTTCACGTTGCATTATTAATTTGATTTGGCTATTTCTATAAATTTATGGTAATTTAGTGATCTTTGTTCATTGATTGTTTGGCGCCGACTCAAAATTTTTTAGGTATACTTGCATTAGTTTAAGAACTTATTTATTAAGGTAAAATAAAAAAGGTTTTTATTTTTTGCTTTTCAGTTTTTTCGGAGGTTTAATTTTTTTGTTAAAAAGTTTTTATTTTATAATTTTTTGAGGCTATAATTTACTTATTACTGCATGCTTAATTTTTGATTACTTTTAAAATGGCTACCTACCTTACTTTACTAACTGTTATATAATCCTACTTTAACTATTATTTTTTGTATAGTAAAATACTTAAAAAAAACAGGCTTTATATACCAACATAGATAGGCCTTTAATTTTAATTGTAATACACAGCTCAGCATTAAAATCTGTGAATGAACAACAAATCACCCCTATTTTCCCACCCTTAGGGTAGGATTTTTTTTTCCAAATTTACATGGGACCAACTTCGAGGTATGTTCTATCCATTAAAAAAAGAATTATCAAAATCAGACTAATCTGTAAAAAGTTATGCGTGGTCATACATTACAATCAGTGAGTGAACTATCAATCATCCCCTGTTTTCCTACCCTTAGGGTTGGATTTTTTTTTCCAAATTTATATGGGACCACCTTCGGGGTATATCCTTTCTAATCAAAAAAGAATTATCAAAATCGGACTGCTCTGTAAAAAGTTATGCGTGATCATACATAAAAAAAAAAAAAAAAAAAATATACGCGTCGAATTGATAACCTCCTCCGTTTTTTCGTCGGTTAAAAATTCAACTTTATGCGCTTACGGAAACTGGTTAAAAACACAAGTTTTGTTTTTAGACAGGATATAAAAAAAAAAAAACAAAAGAAAATAGTGTTTTTTTCCTGCAAATACTTTCCTAGTTGCAGATACTACACAGTTTAATTACGTAAGTTGTTTTATAAGGGCTGTACCTTCAGTATCGTACCTACCGTACTCAGGGGAAATTACAACACGTTGACCTAATTCTGTAACAATTAATATCGAATAGGTAGTTAATTGGAAACCATCATCTCGGCTCATGGCATAATTATGCTTACCTGGTGAAGGTTTCATAAGTTGTTAGTAGTTGAAGTTTAAATTAGGTACCTAAGCCTTAAGTTAACTGGCCGACTTTGAGCAGCGTATTTTTCTCCAACGGCGAGGCGTTGGTTCGTTCCTTCGTGGATGTCGGAAATTATACACGGGAACGTATTACTGGTATACAGGGTGAAATCGAATTTATGGGCATCCTTTTAAGGGATCATTGTACTCATCAATATGAACAACTTTTACTATGAGACTAAACCTAACATCACGAAAAAAAATCAGCTGTTCCTTGCATTTATTTTCACATAACTCGTCAAAATGTAGGGAACGGCTGATTTTTTTTTCGCGATTTCATGTTTGGTCCCATAGTAAAGTTGTTCATAATGATCAGTACAACGACCCCTTAAAAGGATGCCCATGAATTTAATTTCACCCTGTATAAATTATCCTACTTATGTCCTAATCCATGGTCTACCCGTGTGTCCAATTTCATCGAAGTCCGTTCAGCCATGAAGGCGTGAAAAATAACATACGGACAGAGTTACTTTCGCATTATTATTACAGTCCGCGCGGAACTAGTTGGCCGCGCCTTCCGTATGTGAGCGGTGGGACGGAGGGGCAGGGGCGCATTACTCAGTACGTGCGTTGCGAACCGCCGCCTCACCCATGTCCCCACCTCAGCGGCCAACTAGTTCCGCGCGGACTATAGTATTGGTGCCTATTGATCATTAAGATTCTCACTAAAAGGATGGTCAAGTGTTATGCCTGGTGCTCACAAACATTTTTTGGATACTTAACTTTAGGATTTATTTATACAGGGTGACGGGGACATCGACGCGCAAATTGGACCCCCCAGCGTTGACATTTCACGTTGGTTAAAAAAAAAAAAAAAATTCGCTGCTCCATACATTTTGACCGCGATAATTTTTTTGAAGTGAAAACTTCTTTAGCCGCGTTGTACACTTTTTTTGTAATGGGTAAAAAATGTTAAACTCGCGTCAGGACATCGCGTCAGGACACGTGACCTGATCGAAAAGTCGTAAGACGGATGGAGAGTAGACAGCCGGCGCGGCGTAGGAGAGGAAGTATCCCCCTCTCTTTTTACGGCGCGGCGAAAATGTATGCCTGCTGTTTCGTTTAGGTGGCGCAGGGCGCTTGCACGAATGTTCGTGTGTGTTTATGTTACAGCGTGGCACGCGCATCCATGGATGGTGACAGCTGATGGCTCGACCGTCTGTGTAGTGGCCACACTGCTGTGTATTGGTAAAATTCGTGTATATAAAGTGTTTAAAATATGGAAATTGAACAAAGTGCATCTAATCAAAAAATGCACAACGATAAAATTCAAGTTTTTTTTTATAGTCGACGGATAATTTGTACGCTGCGGTGTTTAGAGTCATGTTCTGAATCCATGGAAACAGATTGCACGACTTGCACGTTGATATCCTTGCAACCCTGTATTGTGGACATAATGTAGATTCAAGATAATCTAAAAATCGAACGAGTATTGTTTAACTGATCCGAAGTTATTTGTGGATTTAAGACAGTATCTACATCCCTCCGTCCCTTTTTGTATCCCTTACGTACAAATAATCTTGAAATCGCCAGAAACCCATTGTTGAACGTAATCCGCTCAAAGCAAGCTCCGGTAAGCTGGATTCAGCTTCACATACACAAGTACATGACATTGCTTTACAAGATATTGAATGAAAAAAGATTAAATTCGATTTTGGGAAAGCATTCTAAAAGTGTCGTTCTATTTTTGTACAGCGAACATCTATTTTCATCGCCTGTTGGTGTGCATTTTTATTGTTTTCCGTCGGGTATGCAGTTCTCGGGATGGAAGGAATATATGAAACGGCAACAAAATAATGAGCATAGTGTTTTCTAGTTTTAATAAAAATATTTAAATATTTACTAACAATTTCCTTCTTGGTTGTACTTCTTCAGGCATAGTATTTGTTCTATACACCATTTGAAATACCATTAGAAATTTAAACAAACCTTTTCACCGTTCGTTCAACCGGCTTTGACTTCTATTCCGTAGACATAACGATGACATTAAAAGCAAAAACGAGGTTACAATACCAACTGTTACTGCATCTGCCATTTTTCATGCCACCAACACAATAGAAGTCAAAATCGGGTGAACGGACGGCAAAAAAGGTTTATTTAAACGTCTGATCTTATTTCAAATGGAGTATAGAATTGAGCGAAAAAAAGTCCTAGTTTTTTATTTATTGTGAAACTATCTGCTTGATAAGGTAACCGGGACCGATGAACCACCGACCGATGATACATCGAATACTATAATTGGATTTTACTTGAAACCTGGAAACGGAACTAACAAACTTATCAGACTCGTTGGTAAGTTAGGTACAGTCAACAAAAGAGATAAGTATGCAGGTTCGTCGGATATAGTTGAAGTTTAGTAAGAAACCGATGGATGTTCTGGAATAAAACATAATTTTATTAATAGAAAACAAACAGCTCATTTATCAAATTAAATTTCAGTCGACAACATCCATCGGTTTCTTACTAAAATTCAACAACATCGACGGTCCTGCATACTTATCTCTTTTGTTGACTGTACATCCATTTGATGACAACACAAAAAAGGAACATTAAAACAAAATTATTTCGTAACAACGCGCCATAACACACGTACTATAAAAATATGTGTCGCGTTCTTTATGAGACATTTAGTGTAGTGCAAACAAAATTCGGCTATGTAAGGTCGCCTTAATGAATAAATGATACAATATGTAGTCTGTAGTGTCCTTGTGTCAAGGACACACGTGTCAAATAATTACAATTTATTGTCATTTACTTACTGATGACTTTATAGAAGCTCTTTGTTGATTAAAATAATGTTTTATTAGAAAACTAGCGACCTGCCCCTGCTTCGTAAGGTTTTTACGGCTTCACAAAACATCGAGATCTCCTTTATTATACTCGTATGTAATTTTAGTAATAACGTTTTAGCGAAAAATACAATTAAAACCCGCTGCATAGTTTAGAATAACAACGTGTAATAGATAGATTCATAAACGTTGCGTAAAGAAAAAAAGTAAAAAAAAAGTAATGATAAATGATTTATTTTCTGTAAGTAGGTTTGTACAAACACTTTTACACGTCAATCATATTTTTTTTACATAAGTTAACAAGTAGTAGTATAAGTTATTTAAAGTGATTAGCGACTGTTTAACCATACATTTTTGACGTTTGAAGGTCACTTAACTTTAATCTTCGTTTATAAATAAACCCCAGATTGTATAACTGGGCAAATTTGTTCGCCCCTGACTCCTCCCGCCTGGCAAAACGGTGTGTTTTTACTCCTCTACCTTACCCTTGAGGGAATTAGGCGTGATGTTATGTTTTTTTTAACTGTTTATTTGGATTTATTCTTCGTTCGTCCCAAATTTTTGTCCCACATTCCAAAAAAATCCTGGTTCTTCCCAAACAATAATTATGCTTCCTTCGTCCCAAAATATAATTTTTATTATTTTAGTTTGTTTATAGTTTTAGTTAAGTTGGGATTGTTTCCTTGAGTTAAAGACTAGGATGTTGCTGGTGTTGAGTTTGTTGGACTCAAAGAAGACTGGTGTTAAGTTTTGATTCTTTTAATACGGCCTAATAAGAATTGGAGAAATGATCTCTGTGAAACGTTTGCTACATAAAAAAAAAAAAAAACTATGACTGACCTATTATGTGACTGACCAATCGCAAGCCACACAAAATAATATTAGAAAACAGATGTTCCAGAATGATAAAAATTTGTTCGAAACTGACCCTACGTGAAAGTTTTATACGAGAAAAGCCGCAGACAGCAGCTAGATCCATATAATAGGTATTACAATTATGTCTTACGAGTATGTAAGCTTAATTTTTTTTTCAAATTCTGTGAAGGAATACATCGTGAAAAAACCGGCTTGTCCTAGGATCAAAAAATCGAAGACATGTGAGATCTACCAACTCGCACTGGGCCCGCGTGGTGGATAACGGCCCAGTCCCTCTCACTGAGAGGAGGCCTATGTTCCAACAGTGGAAACATTACAGACCGATTATGCAAGTTTCAAAATCCCACGAGCATACAAGAACCCCAAAACGTGATAACTTTTCACTACACAATTTAATTTTGTGGTATTGTAAATATTTGAAAGTATTCCCTGAAAACTGCAATATGCTAGAAAGCCAACCAGCCACGCTGTACGTGCATATACAAATGTTGTAGCAGTTGGTTGCCAGACCGCATTGTGGTCGATAAAATTTGTCATATATTTTATACCAGGGAAACGCGATGTGGTTTGTGTTCCCTGTTTCCTATATATAGCTGTAGATGTAAAACATTACCTACTCATATTACGTGGCCGTTAATATGGTATATCAAGTTTTAGGAAATATTCTGCTAATGTTCTGCTGTATGATATATGCAAGGAATATGATTTTGATCCATTCACAATTAGTGTGAATTCGGCCAGAAGGTGCTTAAGCCTCAAATTTTTCAAGTAGTGGTAGGTTATATTATTTGTTTTTGTTATTTTATTATTTATATTACTTCTTACTTTAATTTAGGCGGTGTTTTTATTGTTTTTGTGCTCACACCTTAAATAACAATTATAAGTCTATACGTGAGGATTTGTAATTGGCTTTCTGGTGACTATGGTTTTCTTTTTTGTTTGTTTTTATTAGCTGTAAGTCCTCCATGTACTAAAATAAATAAATAAATGTACAGCCCCGTCGCTGTCCCTCGCACAGTTAGCCTCAAAAAGGTGTATAAATCAACAAGAATTCATTCGATTGTCTGCAATCTACTATTGTGTCAATGTGTAGCTACAATTATGTAACCAATGTAGGTACAATATGTTTCGTGGCTACACAGTGATCCTATTTACTATGGAACAAAGATCGAGTCCTGACACTGAAATAATTTTTTGTCAATGAATACATTTTTTTGAGGCTATCTCTTTCTAAATCTCGATGTGCCATATTAACGTCCCCGGGCGATGAAGTATTTTAGACATAATATATACGTACAATAGATGTATTACAGTATTCATAATCTGTCTACCTATATGCCTAAATGTGCCTAATATCCATCAACTGTGCATTAGTAGGTACGCGGTTCATTTTACTATGATGGAGATGCCACATACAATAATAACCTTTTACGCAATTACAAATCCTTTTAAAAAGCAATGATTTCTTTTACTCCCAACCTTCAAAGAGACGATGACCTCTAAATTTGTTTCGGCATTTCTTCTCAGCGATCAGTCAGCTAAGAAAAACCGACCGGCGGCATCTAGTTTTAAAAATTAAAACGTTGAAAAAAATTAAAACGTGGAAAACATCGCGAGGAAACCGGCAAGTCCTAGAACCAAAAATTGGAAGACATGTGACATCTACCAACCCGCACTGGGTCCGCGTGGTAGATTATCAGCCCACTCCCTCTCACAGAGAGAATGCCTGTGACCCAGATGTGGGAACATTATAAGTAGGCTCATTATGTTGTAACCAAAAAGTTGACCTGAAAAGTGTATTAGAAGATCTACTTACAGAAATAATTAAATCGATTTGAACTGCATGAACACATACCTCGGCTTTAAAAGCAAGAGAGTATAATTATGTACATAGGTTACTCAACGTAAACCCTTTTCAGTGAAGTTGCCTCACAGGCGAGCGTGCTGTCCGATTGGATTTAATTCTGCCGTTAGTCAATGATTAGAACTACGCAGTCGTGTCGACGTGTGTTATCATCTAGGCAACTGGATTTTAGCTAAACCCCTCTATGCACTAATAAAGTCAGACAAGCATCTGACGTTCAGCTTTGTGTTTTGTCAGTATAGTTAAGCAGTATGTTTCTACTAGGATAAAACAACTGTTGTTTATTAAAGCAAATCTGTCGGTAGGTACATTCTTTAACCGACTTCAAAAAAGGAGGTTCTAATTTATTTTTTATTAAAAATCACTCTTCGTGTCTGTCTGTGTGACCGTGTTCTTCTAAACTGCGCGACGGATTTTGTTACGGTTTTCACCATAATTTATTCGTTGCAATAACATTAGGAAGAAAAAGAATGACCTATAAAATTCACACTAAGAGGCTTAAGTACAAGGAATTATTCTTGCTTAAACACGTAACATACTCAAGTGGAATTCTCATAATTAAACGTTTGCTCGCATCGCTGCCTCCACATTCTACCCAGCGTAACATTTATAAGAGGAATTACATCCGAAATCTGGGATAAAAAGGTACCTCCGTATCCCAGGGGGCTAACGATGCATTCACACTTGTGTGGTCGTGAATTCTTTGGTACCGAAACCCCGAAAAATTCATTGGTAGGTACTTTAGGCATCTGTCTCACTGCCATCGAGGAAGTGACTTACGATTTACTCGCTTAATAAACGTACAAAAGATTATAGGTACTGTGTATGTAACAGAGATACATATTATATTAATATCCTCCCACTGGAGTCCGGCGTCAAGCAGCCTGCTGTGTTTCGTCGATGCGTGGGAGTTCCAGTGCCTTAGGCATCTTCTGGGCACGCTCGTTCCATTATAGACCTCATCCATCGCTTTCTATCAGACGTGATCGAGGTAAAGAGCGGGCCCATTGAGTAACAAAAACAAAAAAAAATAGTTTAGCGAGTACTTACTCGTTTGTCGTTACGATAAGACCTATCGAAGAGAGTACTCGCTCAGCGACGCTCACTTGGCCGGTAGCACTCGCTTGGTACACGCGTATAACAGCGAGTAATCGCTCGTCGTCGTTGCGCACTCGCTGCTCGTTGCTCGCCTACTCGCTTTTAGTTGCTACCTCTACTTGCTTCTAGTTAATCGCCGATGGTGGGACAGGTGCCTTACAAAGGTACATTTTTCAGTTAAAAACTTTTACATTTTATCCACTAAAACGTGCTCTCTAAAGGCGAGTGTTTATGCAGCGTTTTAATACTTTGCGTTTTTGTGTTACTTTCAGCTTTTGATGTAAGTTTCGGTGCAGCTGCATTACTTGAATTCTTTACTTTTATATAGAAAATATTCACGTAAGCTGCATCTAAATTGTTTACGTTCATTGCACAAAAGTAACCAAGTACAAAATTTTTGCCACCTTCTTTTCAAACATATAAATGTAGGTAACCTAGGTTTATATCTTTAATAAACAACACATGGTTATTTATAGCCGTGCAGGTATAGGTGTTATATATCTTTTTCACTCAAAACTAAGGTTGACTGTGGTAGAAAATACTTCAGGCATTAAGTCCGCCTTTGTACAGTGTTATTTTACGTGTGCATAAAACTTTAATAATACAGTATGGAAACCACAAATATGCATTAAATTATACCTTTTTTTTTGTCTACATACAAAAAAAAAGAACGAAATCGGTCGCGAAAAAAATCAGCTGTTCCCTACATTTTGATGAGTTATGCGAACATAAATGTAGGAACAGCTGATTTTTTTTCGCGACCGATTTCGTTGTTTTTTGTATATCGTCAAAAAAAGGCGATAACAATTATGTGGTATAAAATATTGCATATATCGCATGCTTGTCCTTCCCTTTTTTAATCCATCCAAAGGTTGTCTTTAAAAGATCGCTCTTAGCGATAAGACCGCCCATTGTAAAGTTTCTATATTTATGTCTGTAATTTATATGGTGTACATAATAATGAGTGTTCTATTCTATTCTTAATGGAATACTGACTTAACTAAAAAAAGACAAATATGTGGTTTCCATACTGTATATCAAAGTTTTATGCACAAGTATATAAACTGTTGTTTCCTCTGTCTAACCTTTTCTGTAATAAATACAGGCGTAATGTTACGTTATGTTATCGCTGTTTAATAGTGATCCATAATAAGTCTTACTAAAGTACTAAAGAATTTCGAGTTAATACGATTTTGTAATCATATAGTCCCGGATTTTATTATTCTCTTATCTGTAAAAACGTAATTGAAATATAACAATACATTAGGAAAGCTATAATCATTTCTGTATGACTGTTCTGCTTTATTTACAACTTGGTCATAATTATTTAGTCATTTGGACTCGGCGACAAAGCAAAGCGGAACAAACGATTATTATTTAAAAAAACAGATGTAAGTACATCCACATACTGGCCGCAATTATGAAAATATGATGCATCATTTTCTATTAGTTATAAAATAGTTTCTACAAGAATTTCTGCCTAATTATTTAATTACTTGAAAACGGTACTTGAAAACATTAACATACTCGTAACTAAAGCTTCTGTTTCCAAGAAAGTGGTGAACGGTCACAAAAAAGTTGACTGTCCAAATGCGGAGCGTTTTTTGATACCACTGTTGATAATAACAGATTTTTATGACGACTGATACAATATAATGGAACCGCTAGCCTAAAAATGATTCGCCGGTTCTCAAAACATAATTGGCTTTTTCATAGAAAAGTGCAATACCTACTCTGTCAAAATTTATGAAACTGCAATTTTTTTTAAATAACCTTCGTAAAATTTCCACGTCAGGGGTTCACAATTATGTACTGCATACATCCAGTCGAAGTCACTGCCACCGTCTATATTAAACTAGGCCCTAAGTTAAGTACATACAAATACACTCCATAACACAAGAGAAAACCAATAGGTAAGATTTCCCAACTTATTATACAAAAAAAAAAAGACTAAAACCTTACCTACAGCAAATTGAGTATTCCCTACCTCATTAATTATCATTTCCTAGCAGCGAGATGTAATGCCTTCCATCTTCTATGTACAGTCAACAAAAGAGATGAGTATGCAGGATCGTCGGATATAGTTGAAGTTTAGTAAGAAACCGATGGATGTTGTCGACTGAGCTGTTTGTTTTCTATTAATAAAATTTAATTGGAGAACATCCATCGGCTTCTGACTAAACTTCAACTATATCCGACGATCCTGCATACTTATTTCTTTTGTTGACTTTACTATGTTATAAAGTTCCTATGTAAAACAGGATTGCAAGCGAGTTCCGTGCAAAATTAATGTAGAACTAATCCCGTGGAGACGCCTGTCTTTTCGTAGTAATTAATTAGGTGAGTATGCACCTGCCCTATGTTATAAGGTATTAGCTATATCTTATTAAGTTCTATTTAGTGCGCAAGCAAGTCATTATTGATGGTAAGTAATATATGTTACGCAGCGTTTGAGATGTGCACGTTTATATGGATAGGATTCTCTTCTTCACACATATAATCTGCGTTCGCGATTTACTTGCCAAAAATGTAAACAAATATGAATGAATGGATAAACAACTTTAGTTCCTACACAATAAAGTTCAGTTTACGCTACAACTTCAAACATTTTTATAACTTTTTCCATAGTGTTAGTCACTCTGAAATCAACTTAATTGACATTTAAATAAAGTTGATATTTGTTTATCTTGAAATAGGGTGGGGGTGTGCAGCACTGCGATAGGTGTGAGACCTAAGAATGATTGCAGCCACTGTACCCATGCACAAGCACTAGTACCCAGAAGCATTCCAGAAGCGACCACAAGGCGAGAAACACGCCAGGTAGGCACTGGTCTCGTGAAGATACTTAGCTTATTTAAAACTAGCTGACCCGGCGAACTTCGTGTTCAATAGACACGTGGCGCCATCTATCATCATAATAACGTTATTGTTGTTTTCCTCGGAAACAGCACTTTTTTTCGGGATGAAAGGTAGGTACCCTATGTCCGTTTCTGTACACCTGACAACGTATATGCAAAATTTCAATCGGTTCAGTGGTATAGGCGTGAAAAGGTAACAAACAAACTTACTTTCGCATTTATAATATTAGGTAGAATAGTTTCTTTTTGTGAAAGTGGCATAGGCTGCACCAATAACTTAAAGACTACTCTAAACTAGCGATATTTTCATCATTCCTTTTACGAGTATTTCTCCAAAGTGAGCGTCGTCCACGGTCCAACATGATTAGGTGCAGCGAGTCTTACAGTCCGTGTGTTGAGAGCTAGTCGTACCTCATATATTGTACACGGGACTAAGCATGTGCCCAAGTAGGGAAGGAAGACAAAATCCGAAGTTTTAATGGGGGCAGTAAGGGTCTGGAGTTGTTACGTTTCTTTCAGGTTCTTATTTTTAACTTAGGTAATGCATGATTTTATGTAATAAGGTTCTGCTGGTTAGTTAATAAGCGAATACGAAGTTATTTCATATGTGGAAGACGGGAAAATGTTTGATGCAGCTGATTCCTCTTTAAATTTTTATGAAGAGGGTAGAGTCAAGGTAGAGTCATTTAGAAAAATGAGAATGATTTAGCAGTTTCCAAAGTGTTGGTAGTGGGCGTTGTTTATGCTAAACTTATAAGTGTCAAAGCAAACTGGACAGACAGAGCAGTGGTGGCGCAGTGGTATCGACCTCGACTTACGAGTTGTAGGTCGTGAGTTCAAACCCAGGCATGCACTTTACTTTGTATATTTAATTTCATCACCACTGCTCTCAAAATGATGAAGGAAAACATCGTGAGTGAAAGAAACCGGCGTGTCCTAGAACCAAAAATTCGAAGACATGTGACATCCACCAACCCGCACTGGGCCCGCGTGGTGGATTATGGCCCACTCTTCTCACAATCCTGTGTCCTAGCAGTAGGAACAATATAGTGGGATTGTGATAAGTAAGGCAGTATACAAACATAGTGATGCAACAAAAGAGAATGTAACAATGCATATGTATTTTGTGAGTCGATGCAAAAGTGCTGAGAGCCCGTAGTTACTGCATTTGTGTTGTTGGCATAAAAACAAAGTATGTAAAGTACTAACAAAAAGAAAAATAAATATTTAAGTTCGGAGATCGAGTGGGGCTAGGCTTCTTACGAGCTACTAATGTATTTTAATGAAGCAAGGCTGGGTCTACTATTGAGAAGTTGTTGAATGTACATAGTGTCAACAATTTCTTTTAGACATCGCGGGCGCGAGATGTTTCGCACTCGTACCTACATTAATAGCGTAAAAAGGATTGTTTGACTGAATATACAAGCAGGATCTACGATGCTTCAGCTAAAATACCAAAGATAACTAGAACGGAGACGAAAACTTGTTAGGTGTACTTATTGAGCAGAGCTTATAACTACGGATGTACATATGATAATGGAAGGTTTAGTATTAGAACGACTTAAATTGGTGATCAGTCATGTCTTGCAATGTTTTAAGTCAGAGATACAACCGAAATATTTCGGACTTCCCTGATGAAGGGATCAGGGGAAGAACCACATTTGTCACCTAATGAACAAACTGAGATATTACTAATTAAAAGATAAGATCTTAATAAAATAATGTCATTTATACCCAAGGCACTTTAACTGTAATAGGTATAATGGTATAGGGGGTGGGGGTCCGGACATTGTATGTTTTTTCCCTGTATCGATATTTTAAAAGCATGAAAGCTCGGAGACTGTGGATGTTATTGTCCTGTTGTTTTTGACAGAACATAGCGACAGGTATAACCATTCAGACTCCATTACCAGTTGAAAAAAAATAAAAATATGACAAAAGTTTTTCTTCCCCTGATCCCTTCAGATGGAAATGGATATGTGAACCAATATCTTCTGCAGTACATAAAGTCGTCGACAAAAAAGTTATGCTTAAAAAACAAAATACCCAAGTGTCACACACTTCGCGTTCGCAGTTCTTTCACGAGAACACGTCCCATCTCTACGTCACACAAGTGTCTATCGGCGGCCATCTTGGACTGGGGCTAAAGCGATAAGCTGGGAAAGTCGAAAACGTAGCGTGGCTTCGTTTCTAAGAGCTCGTAAGTATGCTAAATTGTTGTTTATGCTTATGATAATGTTATGGCCTGTACTTCAGACTCAAAAGCCCATTGAGGCCGAGCGCAAGTGGCCTCACCCGAATTTTTGTGTAAGAATTTTAATTTATAAACGATTTACTGTTGGGAATGTGATATTTGAGAACGGAAAGCCAATGATTAAATTAACTTTGGAAGGGAATTGCATGAATTTTGTGTTTATGGTTTGTTTAGTTAAAGGAATTCAAGGTTTTTTTCTTCCAAGATTAGGTTTATGAATTTAGTGTAAAGTCTCTTTCGTGTTTAATCAATTCCTTCGGTACTTCGAGATGGTGCTGGTAGATTCGCTGATGAAAAAAAACCTCAATTGAATCACCATAAATTAATAACATACTAAGATATTTTGAAATCTTGAAAGTTGCTAAAAGGTAAAACAAATGACGCCAAGTGTTCGTTAAGCCATTTATTCCACCGCATATTTATAAGTGCCTTTACAACGTGTATGTAATTATGCAAGTCCCTGTTTTTTGATATCGTTATGTTAAATATATTGTCGGTATAATTTAACGGACATCGCGTTAACTATAACTAAGATTTATGGTTTTTATATGCATAGAGGTTTTATAAGCCAACCATTTTTATGAAAATAGCTCCTTTTTATTTCCATTAGTAATCTATGCTTTTTTTAAAAGCACAAGATATTTCTGAGTTTGTTTAGAGTAGATGTAATAGTCTAGGCGAGTGTAACCATTTTGTGTCCCCCAAATTTACTCTCTCCCTTTCTCTGTTAACCTTTCGGACAGGCGTGATGTTATGCTAGTATGTATGGAAAATAACTCGTGAAATCTACATTCGAACTCGACGAACTTGTTAACGGTCCGACTGATTTTGCTACGACTGCGTCACGAACCGTTAAATTGCATAAAAACTTTACTCCACTTGACTTTCAGCCGTTTTCCAGGCGCAAAACATTCACTTCACTCCTCTCTAGTAGTTTAGCCGCAATAAAACCAGTACCATTCAAATTTATTTTATTTTTTATAACCACTTAAAATATCATTTCTTCTTACTATTTACACTAGATACTAAATTAAATGACTAACTAACTTTGTAGGGGCCAATGATTGTAGGCACCGTACACTATTACTTTGTTAATGTTGGTTTAGTTATGGAGCCCACAGAAAGAACCACTAGTAGAGTTTAAAGTTAAGTAATTGTATTATAATTTAGAAGGTTAACAAATTAAAGTGGTAGCGATTCTTTCCCTTGACAAGTAGTTAATTCCACAGTTATTGTCTGACTCGCCGTGCATTGCTAAAACGTTATAATTATAGCAAAATATTTGTGACGTACGACATCCAAGTAGGTTGCTGTGTTCGCAAAGAAAATGTACGGATGATGAGACCGTACATACAATCACTATACAAAAACAAAGGACACTTAGGCGTCGAAGTACTCGTCCGCATCAAATTAATACATGATAAACAACAACTTTTAATTAGAAACTCGATAAACAACCTATAATAAACAAGCAGCAACTGAAGCCGAACAACTGCACTCGGTTACAAGCAAGTAACATGAGCCCGATCTTGCATAGTTCATAACAAACCCGTATTTATCTGCACCCCATTAATTCGTGCAACGATTACGCGCGCCCGGACGGATCCCGACACATCCGTTCTCCTAATGACCTGGATTTATAGCGCTAGATAGTATTAACTCCGTGAGGACTAAAATGTAGGTGTGTGGATGTAGTTACGACTGTTTGCTGTTGTAAGTTGTATCTTTTGCTGCCACTTGTGTGGATTGTCGTAGGGAAAAGTCTTACTGATCTTTTTTTTTCTAGTAAACGCAAGTGCACCAAATTGAATATAGATATACACTGGCCACTAGATCTAATTGAAGTGCTAGATGTAGTATCAATTCCATATTATTGAGGTAAGAGGACTATGAATTTGTACTTAAATAGTTTTTTATTACAAAGATTTCATTTTTATTCAACTAAATCCTACTTCCTACTTTCCTACTTCCTACTAATATAATATATGTATTATATAATTATTATATTATTATCACACTTCACACTAATATTATAAAGGCGAAAGTTTGTGAGGATGGATGGATGTTTGTTACTATTTCAAGCAAAAACTACTAAACGGATTTTGATTAAACTTTACAATAATATAGCTTATACAGCAGAATAACACATAGGTCACTTTTTATCCCGATATTCCCACGGGATCGACACTTGTGCGGGTGACACCGCGGGGCGCAGCTAGTGAGTAATAATTCTACCAATTCACTTCTTTGACACCTGCTGTAGAGTTTTTTAAGGCAGAGATACACATCTATTCTCTTAATGACCTGGGTTTATAGCACTAGATAGTATTAACTCCGTGAGGACTAAAAGGTAGATGTGTGGATGTAGTTAAGACTGTTTTTTGTTTATGTTAGTTTGTGGGTTGTCTGAAGAGGGATAACGCATCCTTCATTTTCTTTTCTGTTGGTGATTTTCCCTGATTTTAAGCTACTGGTAGTGTGAAATACGTTATCAATAATGATACTAGAATATATTTTCTACATGGCTTTTAATGCAACTTTAATAAGTATTTTAACATCAATAAACCAGTGATGCTGTAAAGTTCTAAAGGCAGAGTTACACATCTGTTTTTCCAATGACCTGGAATTATAGTACTAACTCCGTGAGGACTAAAATGTCGTTATGTAGATGTAGTTACGACTGTTTGTTTTTTTTAGTTTCTCTACTATGTCGGGAAAAGGCTAGGCAGATGATGTTGATGAGTTACGACTGTTTGTTCTTGTTAATTAATTGTTGCTGCCACTGTTGGTACCTTCAGTACCTACGTGGGAAATAGTGCAATGAGTAGTAGAATGACGAATTATAGTTTTAGCTCATAAGGAGCTTACAGGACCTAAACGCAAAAAACGCAAGTTTTAGAGACAATAAAAGTATATGATCGACTACAGTAAACAAAATAAAAAAAAAAATATGATATTCTTCAGGATATATGCTAGGTAGATAGTGTGTTGAAAACATACAACTTATTTGGTACGATAGAAAAAAATCATGAAGATACCTCTAAAAACTTTCTTTTTACAATAAAAACCACACTAATATACATACAATCATTATGATTTTTTGTCAGATTATTCTACAAGCAACATACTAAAACTCTAGTGTTTTAATTTTTTAGTCCAAACAATAGATTTTTCATAAATAGATAATTGCGTCGTATTTTGCAATTAATTACCAGCGTTTTGTCATCGCGTTTCTCTTTCTTTTCTATGCAGTCCGACAGTGACCGCGCTTTAGGTCATGTAGTCTTCTTAATAATAAGTAAATGTAATTGCATTAGCTGGAATTTCAGAGCACACCCGAGCAACCTACCGTTTTAAATTTACATTAAGGAAATTGTACAAGTGCCTAGTAGTGTTTTTTAAACTGCAGCAGACAGTGTCTTAGATTGCTTTTTAGACTTCCGACTTTAAAACAGAAAACGGGACTTTTACAAAATCACTTTATGTTTGTATTTGTCGTCTTCTGTAATGCGCTTCGGAGACAAAAATAACCCATTTTTCATTTTATTTCTGTTACGAGAACCATATCGACGGTACCCCGGCTATTTGATCTAAGCGACATTCTTTGCGAAATTGAGTTATATACATAATTGGAATCAGAAAAATTCGCTGAATCCAATTATGTATCTATACAGGATGTTACGGAAAGGGTATATCAATACAAACGGGTTGAAGAGTGTATCTGGTCTAGAATCTCTGTACAAAATTTCAGCTCAAAAGCAGTAACTTTGAAAAGTCGGTTAAAAATGCTTAATATTTTTTTATTTCGATAGTTTATTAAATTCAAATCATCACAAACGTGTCACCGCACTACGAGGGTCATTATCCATTATCTGTAGTGTGTCTGTGCGCCTAGTACACGCATATCACGCCACCGCGCGCCAGTGCAGCGCCGTGATGTCGAAATTAAAAAATATTAAGCATTTTCAAAGTTAATGCTTTTGAGCTGTCATTTTGTACAGAGATTCTAGACCAGATACACTTTTCAACCCGTTTGTATTGATATACCCTTTCCGTAACACCCTGTATAACTCAATTTCGCAAAAAATGTCGCTTAGATCAAATAGCCGGGGAACCGTCGATATTATCTTTACTCTATACTCAGGAATCGCTCAGCTTCAAGCAGAATCTCACTAACAAGCTAAATCAACCGATCCTGCGCTAATGAGCGCTCACGCGTCAATTACTCCAAAGTCAAGGCTGCGATGTTTCTGCACCATTTGCGAAAATAATTACCTTTTATACTTTATAGGTATGCGAAAAATACCGTTAACCAACTCTATTTGTATATTAACTTTCGTGAAATTAATACTTTTATACTAATGTTATAAATGCGAAAGTCTGTCTGTCTATCAGTAGGTATGTCTGTCTTTCTGTGAAACGTAACAACGTTTTCACGCTTAAACCACTGAACTGAGCAACGTAGTAGCCTAGGACCTGCACCCTAATTGCATATGAATGAATGAATCATTATATTTATTTGTAAGAATGTAGGTAGTAAGTAGTAACATAAGTTCTTAAGATCTATGGGTTTCACTATATTCGGCATTTCAGCCGTGCAAATATTTACTTTGATTTTTATATTTTTCATGTTGGTTATACTTATAGCATGCAATACCAATAATGCATGTAATTAGCAATACGTAACATAAAAAAATGTAATAATCCTAATCCCAACTATATAATATTATAAATGCGAAAATAAGTTTGTTTGTTACCTTTTCACGCCTAAACCACTGAACAGATCATCCTGAAATTTTGCATATACGTTGTCAGGTGTACAGAAACAGACATAGGGTACCTTTCATTCCAAAAAAAAGTGCTGTTCCCGAGGAAAACAACAACAACGTTATTATGATAATAGATGGCGCCACGTGTACGAAGTCGCGGGTAACAAAGAGTAATTTCATAATTTAAATTTGGATTAAAGTACAATTAATAAAATAGAATTAAAGTCAATACGTAAACACACTATCAATCACAATCTGAATCATTTTAAAGTATATTTATTGCTAATCCATTGCTTCAAATGTTCGAAAAAAAATTCTGCTCAGCTGCGTAAATAACGCAATGAATGTTGTTGAACTGTCAAAATAAATTCTGCAAATGCAATTAGCCCGTTGAAAAAGGACTACTTTTCCATACTACTATTATCTACCTTTCATCTTGAACATTTATTGAAAAAAAAACAGGGCAATAGCTAGAACATTATTTTTTGTTGATGCTTTCGGAATTGCAATCAAACCTGTACTCCTGGAACGGATTGAGAAAGCTCTAGAGTAGGTACTTATGCCCTTTGAAAAGCATATCTCGGCGTGGTCGGAAATACACCCTGATGCCTTGTTGCTATAGGAATCCAACATATCAATTCGTTCACGAAAAATAAAAAGGTTTATAAAAAAGGCATTGGTTAGCAATGTGATACATACCTAAAAACTCTATTTAAACTTTTTACTCTATTGAAAATCGGATTTAAGACTAACGAGTTTATCTATACTTTGTGTAAATTATTTCACCACCACTGCTCTCAAAACGGTGAAGGAAAACATCGTGAGGAAAGCGGCATGTCCTAGAACCAAAATTCGAAGACATGTGACATCTGCCAACCCGCACTGGGCCCGCGTGGTGGATTACGGCCCACTCCCTCATACTGAGAGGAGGCCTGTGTCCCAGCAGTGGGAACATTATAGGCTTATTATGATTATGTGAGTTTATATTCCTAGCAGCCATACATTACACCAATGAGATCCTATTTAAAAAGAATTTACTATCCAGTCATATCGTTAACTCCATAACTCTAACTATTTAAACCTCAAAAACCTCGCAATTTAAAAGACAAAGTGCATTCCTTGCTTTTAGAGCAATCCGTCAGAAAGTTAGCAACATTTATCAATAGTGTTAGGAACACTCCAATGGGTAGTGAATCTCCAAACTTTGGGTTCCGCACTTTGTCATTCGGCTTACTAAAACTATTCACTGGTACGAGTATCTAGTCTTGTTTGTTCTAGCGTTTTGGCTTTACCTAGACTGTGGGTTGGTCAAAGGAATTCTGAGGATGAGGTAATGTTTGTGTTCAGCCAGAGGTTACAACAGCTATTTCCTACGAAACAGTGTTTGAATTGAGTAAATACAGGGTGGCAGGTACAGACGCCAGCAATATAAAGCTACTACAATCTGTCTAATTTCTTTATTAGATTTTCAACGTTATCACTAAAGTATTAGGTTCAATTTTGATTGGGAAAATTTGTCAGTTTCGGGTAGCTTGATGTGCTGGCGTCTGTACTTCAACACGCAACCTGTTACCATGGATTCCGTATATGATTCTGAACCCCCTACGTATAAGTGACTCTTCGTTTTTTTTTTAATTGCTTTTCCGTTCATTATGCCTTCGTAGGTGTTGAAATTTTCTATGAAACAGTAGATTTTATTGGATAATTGACGAAAAATTTCTGAAATAGGGGTCTAGAATCATGTGCTGAATCATGGTTATAGTTTGCGTGTCGATGTCCCTGCCACTCTGTATAAAACAGAACTATTAAACAAAAACCAGAACTATTAAACAAAAAACAGAACTATTAAACAAAAAACAGAGCTATTAAACAAAAACAGAACTATTAAGCAAAAAACAGACCTACGAGTATTAAATAAAAACAGAACTATTAAACAAAAAACACAACTATTAAACAAAAAAACAGAACTATTCAACAGAATTCTGCACCCTAATTGCGTAAAACACTTTCAATCGCTATCCGAAGGATTTTAAAGGAAATTCCTAACCCATTGCTTTTTATGTTTGAGATAATCATCTAACCGACCTCTTATTTAACACAATGAATGTTGTTAAACTGTCAAAATGAATGGCATTGCCATTGTAAGTGTGTTACGCAACTACCCCATTTTATTTTTTCATACAGAGGTCTTAACTTGTTGAAATAAGTAGGTACCTACTTACTACAAACGGTACGATTGTTAGCTTAAGTACTTCTGTGTTTATTAACTGTGGCTCAAATATGATAATTATCTTTCGTTTACTACAATTAATTACAGGATGCAAAAGAAAATTAAGAAGAAAGAAAGGAGTAGAGAAGATTATTTTCTTATATACTTCTTTCTTATATTCTTTCTTATTTCGCAGTCCCAACATACCAACAAGACGTACCAAAATAGCTTGAAGCTTTGTCCGTGGGGGAGCAAATTTGCTCTTTCCTTAACATCAAATACAAAGCAAATAAAATGTAAATCATACACCTACTTACAAACACAGCATTCAAATACCCTCAAGTGATCAAACGTGACCTTTTCAATAATACCTACCCACGTCATAAAATATTTAATTAAAAGAATCCTTAGAACCAATGCACACGCCATTGACGCGAGTATAGCGCAACTAAAACGCGCTGTACCTAGTTCTGGTTTTTCAAATCTAGGAGCGCAGATAACGCGCCCTCGACGCCCCGTCGTGTGCAGAAGCCCTTAGAACTAAACCCCCACTGATGATCTTTGAAAGAAAATTGGCGAAACGAAAGGAAAATTAAGCTCTTCAGTTAATGAAGAGGTGTGAAAGATTCAGTTTCATAGTGCGCTTTAATTGCTCAGCTTTCAGGGATTTCGGAGACCGACTCATCCCGGCACAGAGTAATGGAATGCAGTAGATTAATGCCTGCTCGTTTATCTTGATGAAGTCTTTAGTTTATTGAAGCTTCTGGTTTAATAGAGTTTAGGTATGTGTGATCATAACGATGTTGATTTTGTTTGTTGTCTTTTTATAATCAGTGTGTATTCGTTTATGACATTAGAACATAAGTTTAGAAACTAATAATGGTCTTTAGACGACTTCCGTTCCTGGCGGGTTGTTGTGCTCGGTAGTGCAGCGACGTGCTGTCATCTGATGAGACTCAGCCCTGCGCCAGATGATTAATCCGAGGACGATGATTGGTAGTCTCTTGAATGCGACATACAGTATTAAATTGTCATTAACAATTTGCCAAGCGCGGTTACTTATGTGTCGAAAATATTCCCTAATAGTATGGCGCGACCGTTGTATTACAAAATATAGATATTTATACCCTACTTGCAGCGCTCCGCGGTTTCACCCGCATAAGTTTCGATCCCGTGAGAATATCGGGAGAAAAAATATTCTATGTGTTAATCCTGGTTATAAACTATCTGTGTGCCAAATTTCATCCAAATCTGTTTAGTAGTTTTTGCGTGAAAGAGTAACAAACATCCATCCATCCATCGTCACAAACTTTCGCGTGTATTAATTAGGGTAGTAGGAAGTAGGATCCTGCAAATTCTCTTAAATTTCGACGCTGTGGTTGTTGTTTGATCTACTGCTCTCTTGTACTCTATGGCCTGTCACTAACGAGTGACGAATGAGCTCTCCCATCGCCCGGTGACTCATTTTCATTTCGATTTTAACCGATGACGTCACGCCCGATGTCACTCCAAACCTCTTTACATTAATTGGTTTTTCTGTTATTTACTGTTAGCTATTTAGAATGTAATTGCTGGTTACGGTTTTAATTTCGCTGAAATTATTTATTATTTTACTAGCAGCGCCCCGCGGTTTCCCCCGCATAAGTGTCGATCCCGTGGGAATATAGGGATAAAAAGTGCACTATGTATTAATCCTGGTTATAAACTATAGGAATGTGTGCCAAATTTCATTCATATCCGTTCAGTAGTTTTTGCGTGAAGAAGTAACAAACACAAACACACAAACTTTCGCCTTTATAATAATTATAGTGTGACAGTTGTTTTAATGACGATCAATATTCGTGCATGTGGAACTGCAAACCTCTGCAAACCAAGCCCTTTTAGAACAGATATAAAAACTAGCTTCTGCCTGCGCCTTCGCTCGTGTGGATGTCGGTAATTTTCCCGGTGGGGACGTACTACCGGGACAAAAAGTAGCCTATGTCCTTCCGCAAAATAAGTGGCCCGTGGCTAAATAATAACAATCGCACAGGTCGATCGATCAGGTTAAGCTATGCTTGCCGCGGTTGGTCTGTGGATGGGTGACCATCTTTACATACCGAGACCCTCCATGCCTCGGAAAGCACGTTAAGCCGGTTGTCCCGGGTGTCATTCTTGGATCTTTGAGAGTCGTTACGGGTCGTCAGAAGCCCGAAAGTCTGACAACAAGTCTTACCAAGTGGTATCGTATTACACAGTAACTGGGTTGTGGTGGTCAAATAGGCAGTCACTCCATGTAAAATACTGGTATTCAGTTGCATCCGGTTAAACTGGAAGCCGACTCCAACATAGTCGGGAAAAGGCTAAGCAGCTTTCCGCAAAATTTTCGAAATCCCTTCAGTGGTTTAGGCGTGAAAAAGTAACATAAAGACAATGTTAATTTATAATATTAGCATCGATGTAATAACGAAGTATACAAGAAAAACAGTTTTCAAACAGAAATATGAATAGTTTTAGGAATAGACTTCTATTAAATTTCAATACAATTATTTTTTATAGCTAGACATTATGTTCAACGTTGTCGTACTGTAAAAAGGCTACCAGCTTGTCGCATCCAATTTTTTTACCGTTCGTTTTTTTTTTAACGTTCTGCATCGTTCTCACATATATAATTTTTAACATGAATGATGTAACCAAGACTTTGTAACCATATTATTTTGATTTAAAAGAGTGTCAATGGAGTTTCTTGCCTGTTCTTCTCCATAGGTACCTACGCTTTGGAATGGACAACTAGCTTCATTTTTCTGACTGACCGACCCCTTGACAATTCAAAAGTGCCTGTAATTGGTTTAATTGAAATAAATGCTTTGAGTTTGAGTTTTGAGTTGAATTACTTGGCGGAATCTGTAGGTTGAAGTTTACTAACTATAGCTTCGACTAGTGCTGGTTTTCAGGAAAACTGGAAAATAGTGAAGAATAGAATATTGAAGTTGCAGGTACACTGATGATGGATGTAATTAAATGCTTAATTTCAATTCTTATCATTATGAGTTTTAACAGCAGTGGTGGCCCCACTGGTAACCGCTCTGACTTACGAGTTATGGTCGTGGGTTCGAACCCAGGCAGGCGCTTGACTTGGTGGAAATAATTTCAACGCCACTGCTCTCAAAACGGCGAAGGAAAACATTGTGAGGAAACCGGCATTCGGCACCAAAAATTCGAAGACATGTGACATCTGCCAACACGCACTGGACCCGCGTGGTGGATTAGAGCCCACTCCCGCTCGAAAATAGGAGACCTGTGTCCCAGCAGTGGGAACGTTATAGGCTGATTATGCTTATGTTTCTACTTAAAACGTTTTTTTTTATTAGAGCATACGGTCAAAAACTGCCTTTGGTTTGCAAAACGATTTGTTTACACTGAAGGCCATATGCGAGCCATATTAATACCCACGTTGCGTCCAACAGTTTCCAACCTTTCATTAAATATTTACGAAAACGGGTAAATCTGGTGGCACATTTGTTTTTGGCTTTCAACACCGTTCGCCGAGGTATCAAATTGAAGTTGATTAAATGAACAATCTCGTGCCGATATATTTTAAATTTTAAAGGGTACTAGTAAAATTATTTTACTACTACGCTTTATTTAAACCGAGTTATTGTTTTTGCTGTCAGTCACAAGTTGAATAATTGATGTGGACAGAGCTCCGGCGGGATCTCATGGCGACATGAAGAGTGTGACTGTCGCAACCCAGAGCTGGGCACGCCACAATTGCGGCTCTTTGAGGAGTGGCTGGAGAGGCGCCACGGCGTTCTAACGCAAGTCCTCACCGGACACGGCTGCTTCGGGAGGTTCCTGTTGCGGATAAGGTGGGAGGAAACGCCCGGGTGTCACCATTGTGTGGATCGCCCAGAGGACACAGCGACGATTAGCGGCGGCGATCTCTCGCGTCCGGCCCTGGTGCAGGCCATGGTACGGAGCGAGAGTGCATGGGAAGCCGTCGCCTACTTCTGCGAAGCAGTAATGCTGGCGAAGGAGGAGGCGGAGCGCGTGAGGGAGAGGCAATCTTTGCGCCCTCGCGCCCCTAGTCGCCGCAGGAGACGCTCTGGACATCGGAAATCAATAGCAAATTCCCGGCCACCGTATGCGCGGGCTTGCGGACGGCGAGCAATGGGCAGCTCGCCGTCTGGTAAGGACCAGGCCTGGGTCGACGGCGCGTTGTGTTCTACGCGCGCCTCAAAGAGATGTCAGCACTAACTGACGGGCTCGGATTGTTCGAGAGAGATACCGTGTCCCCTGGCACAGGCAACTGAAGGAACACGGGTGGGTTTTAGTCACTAAAAGTCTGACACGCCCTCTTGCTCCGCCCAGAGCGGGAGAAGTTATTTGATAATTTCCCACCCAAAAAAAAAGCGGGCTTGCCGGTGTTGCCGCGTGTCACTCGTGTGTATGCACACTTACAGGCATGATATTTCAAAATAAATTTCCTTATCAAACACCCACTATTTTCTTTCCTCCATACATGAAATAAAAAACTCAACTCTAAATATAGCCATTAGTCCACACACGCGATTTCTAAGACATTATTTATAGCCGTGAATGGCAACACAGCACATTAAAAGCCGGTGAAAGGGAAAGTGTCTCACGCTTACATAGTTGCATGTTACTCACGAGAAGTGGACGTAGACCTTTATTTAAGGAAGGGAACATGGTGACGAGAAAGCGGATTTTTATTAGTAGTGTATAAAATACGAAAGACGTCCATCGTTGATCTGACGGTCGAAAGTGCGACTGCGTGTGAGAGCGTAATTCAATCCTCTGTCATTATCATCATCATCTGCCTAACCTTTTCCCAACTATGTTGGGGTCAGCTTCCAGTCTAAACGGATTCAGTCAAATACCACTATTTTACATGGAACGACTGCCTATCTGATCTGCACAATCCAGTTACTGGGTAATACGATACCCCTTGTTAAGACTGGTTGTCAGACTTTCGGGAATTTCTGACGACCCGTAACGACTGTCATAGATCCACGAATGACAGCCGGGACCAACGGCTTAACGTGATTTCCGAGATACGAAGGGGTTTCGGTATGTAAAGACGGCCACCCATCCACGGCCAGCCGCGGCAAGCGTAGCTTAACCGGTCAAGACCCGCGCGTACCCGTATAGAAAATCAATTCTGTCTCATTAGCGGGGCTCAAGTGATTTACCTGATCGATTGACCTGTGCGGCTGTTATTATTTAGCCACGGGCCCCTCTTGGCCCCTATTGTTTTTTCCTGTATGTAACATATTAAATTGATTTTATAGTAGTTGATATACTGATATACGAACCCCGACAGGCGCTTTACTTTTTGTAAATTATTTCATCACCACTGCTCTCAAAACGGTGAAGGAAAACATCGTGAGGAAACCGGCATGTCCTAGAACCAAAAATTCGAAGACATGTGACATCCACCAACCCGCACTGGGCCCGCGTGGTGGTTTACGGCCCACTCCCTCTCACAGAGAGGAGGCCTGTGTCCCAGCAGTGGGAACGTTATAGGCTAATTATGTATGCTCTATGCTTATGAGTCATGGTATTTTCATGTAACACAAAATTATGATCAAAATAATATGTTTTATTTTTAAGCAAGTACTTTAAGCAAAAACAGTAACAAAATAAATTAAGTTTAACCTTTTAACCGCTTGTGTCGCATTTATGCGACACATGTCTCCGTGCCCCTACCGCCCGTGTCGTATTTCTGCGACAGAGAACATGCATGATTTTTTCGTCCTATTAACTGCGTGGTACAATTAAAACCATTATTAAATAGAGATAAAAACTTTTTAACTATTTTTTAATCGATACAACGACTTCTCCTCCTTATTTATTGTAGGTATTATTTTATCTTGATTTTACCGGGCACTAGGAGCGCGGCAACTGTTATTTAGCCAAGCGTTTAAAAGGTTAAAAGAAGTGTAAAGAAACTGTTTTAAAATCCTGGACTGCTAATCATCTCTAGCGAAATCTACTCACTAATCTACCTACGCCTCCGGAGAATACAAGCGCGATACGTGAATTGGTAAAATATATGAGAAGCATAGGTAAAGGCGGGAGTGAAAGTGTATTGTATTGCAAAGTGGGTGGTCACAAGAGAAGCCTCGCACGGAGACCTTGATGCAGGGAGCGGTTGCGTTAGAGAGCGGCGCGGCTAGCGGAGCGGATAAGGCATCTTCAAAAATTCATTCGTTCACTTACATGCAACCCACAGCCTAAGCCACTGGGCCTGAATTTTTGCATATGTACAGTCAGCAGCAAAAGTCAATTAACACTGTAATTTTTACATGTTATTAAATTGACAAAAAAAATTTTCAATAAACTGCTTTATAACTTTTTACATAATAGCAAAGAGTTTTTATTTAAAAAAAAAATCTTCTGCTGCAATTTTGAACAAATATTTTGCTCAATAACTAAGATTAAAAAAACTGAAGTGTTAATCGAATTTTGTTGCTGACCGTACAGTTTAGTGAGCTGTACACTATACTTGTTTGTAGGTTAGTTAGTTGTGAGGGTGACTAAGATGGAAAATACTCATACAGTAAAGCAAAAGGTTTATTAATCACTAGCTGCGTCCTGCGGTTTCACCCGCGTAAAGGTCAATCCCGTGGGAATATCGGGATAAAAGTAGCCTATATGTTAATCCAGGGTGTCAGCTACCTCCATACAAAATTTTATCAAAATTGGTAAAGCCATTTGAGCGTGAAGAAGTAACACACACTCACAAACTTTCGTCTTTATAATATTAGTGTGATGTGACTAGGCGATGAAATGTGGAGATTCTCACATA
Source organism: Amphipoea lucens (assembly GCA_947508005.1). Taxonomy (NCBI): domain Eukaryota; kingdom Metazoa; phylum Arthropoda; class Insecta; order Lepidoptera; family Noctuidae; genus Amphipoea; species Amphipoea lucens. The sequence continues at coordinate 17,738,009 of OX382358.1, read as the reverse complement.
CGTCTGTTTCGCGTTGTGGTTAACGTGCACACAATACGTACAGTTACAATAGTTGTTACCGCCGATGAGAATCGACCAATTTGCTAGATCAGCTACATTATATTAATATGTTGTACGTAAACCGTACAGCACAAGAGTTCATTTTCTAACGAAGGTGAAAAATAGGGAAGGAGTTTTGAAAGGGGTTTAATACAGAATGAAAGTTTTTACGGAAGTTCGTCAACTTTGCCGGTGGGAAATTCCATCGGGCACATGACTTGTTTTATTAGAAGTTTTTATGTTCGGACAAAATTAAACGTAATTTTATTTTGTGGTAGCTAAAGTTTTGGCATCGTTCTTTCAAAATCTACGGTTGATAATAAAAATAAACAGTTATTACACTACATTAATGTCATTTATCTACTTTGTTATGTTAGATGAATAAAACGAATCAATCAGAAACAAAATAGTTTAGTGGTAATCACTGTGGTTGAGAGTTATGTTGGTGTAGCAATCTCGTAGCAGCGTAGCACATCGCCGTAGCAGTGTAGCACACCGTCGCGCGTCGTAGCGGTGTAGCACACAATCGTAGCGGCTACACGGTCTACAATACTTTGGTTTGAGATCATTTTGTATAATTAATTGCTTTTACTATTTTTAACTATCGATTGTTCAGAACTAAATGAGTAAATCAGATATAACTAACGCGATTGAATCTGGATGCTTGACTATGCCAAGCTTTTCATCAATTACACTAAAATTACTGTAGGAAATGCTAATAAAATGTGTTTTTAGAGCGATGTCAATAGATTCTGTAGATAGATGTTAATGCTATGAACGAATAAGTACTCATTATAATAAAAATACTGTTTCGTTGGTCTAGTAGTCGCAAGCGGTACTGCTGAGCATGAGATCTTGGGTTTGATTCCCGTGTTGGACAAAAACGAAATTGGATTTTTCCATCTGGAATTTCTCAGTAGTAGGTAGTCTGGATTTGTGCCCGGTTCATGGCAATAGGCTCTCCCCCTGTTACATGGGGCTTATAACAGGCGAAATGTGGGTGTATTATAGGTGTACATTTCTGCCCAACCCTTAGGCGAGACATAGCGTTATGTTATGTTAATAGATTCAAAGTCTCCTTATTTTGAAGGCGGTCAAAGTGACCGCAACATCCAAGTATTTTCGTAAATTGCATAATATGCAGCTGTTCCCTACATTCAAACTCAAATTCAAAGCATTTATTTTAATTAAACCAATTACAGGCACTTTTAAATTGTCAAGGGGTCGGTCAGTCAAAAAGATGAAGCCCATTCCAAAGCATAGATACCTATGGAGAAGAACGGGCAAGAAACTCCATGGACATTGGACACTCTTTTAAATCAAAATATGTTCGTGTGTGTTGGATCATTTATGTTCGCATAACTCGTCATAATGTAGGGAAGAGCTGATTTTTTTCGCGACCGATTTCGTTCCTTTTTGTATATCGTCAGAAAAGACGATAACAAGTATGTAGTATAATTTATTGCATATATGTAATTTCCATACTGTATGTAACTACATATTTCCAGACATCCCACATAGACACAGTTCACATCGCTGCAGAATACATTCAAGTTAGGTTTGCATTACGGCGCATTGAGATCACAGGGCTTCCCGAAGCGTATGAATGGTGTAATGAAGTCAGTAATGCAGCAGTCGCATGCGCTCTGACGCACATGTTTGTTTCTATCTGTATCTGTTCATATGGAGATGTTGCCTAGTTCCAATGTCTTTTGGAGCGTGTTATTTAAACTGAGTTTTAGATAAATCCTTACATAGTATACCTAAAACAGTGTCGCCATGTCTGTACGCGCATAACTTCCGAACAACTGTACTGAATTGAATAATTCTTTTTTTGTTGCGTTCGGTATTGCCAGGACAAGGTTTTTATGAAAGAAAATTTTGGAAATTCGAGAAAAGAATGCACCCGTGCGAAGCTGGGGCAGGCCGCTAGTGAAGGTATATTTTATTTTTAGATGAGTAAAGGGATTTTCTATCCTCGTGTCTGTCTCATTAGCTAATCGTTATCTTGCAATTGCTTATATTAATTATGGAACTCAAACTCAAAGCATTTATTTCAATTAATACTTTTGAGTTGTCAAGGAGTCGGTTAGTAAGTCAGAAAGTTGAAGCTAGTCACTCGTTCCAAAACGTAGATCTCTATGGAAAAGAATGGGCATGAAATCCAAAAGAATGGGCAAGAAACTGTAATTTATACCTGATTATTTTTTGTATCTTTTAGCTGATTAAAAATAAAAAAAAATGGGAAGTGGCCATTTTGCTGTACATCTTCATCAAATCTTATTGTGACATGTTAAATTTTATTTTACAATATAAATCAGATTGCTGACCTAATGTTCTGCGATCAATTCCTATACCAAGAATTATCGAACCGCTCTAGTACCAGCTCCACTTGATTCCTATACACATAACCTTATGAATTCAGCAGTGGTAAAGGAGGCGCCTGTGCAAATTTACGAAAAAAAAAACTCGCTCATCTACCCGCTTCGCTCACTCCTATAAACATAGTCTTATAAATGCAGGGGTGGCAAACGTGCGGCCCACGTTATTGAATATCAATATCTAATGTGTTTGCGGACGAATGGCCGAATAGCAAATCCATGTAACAACTGTGTAACCACTGTATGTGTTATAATATTATGACTATCTTGTTAGTATCTCTAGAGGTAATTATACCTTGCACTAATACAGGATGTTAATGGGCATCAACGCGCAAATTGTAACCGTATATTCAGCCCATTTCTAGACCCCCTAGCATAGAAATTTTTCATCGGTTACCAATAAAAAAAATCATTTTTTTTTACCGACTAAACATTCAACGCAGGGGTGTTCAGAATCATGTACTGAATCCATGATAACAAGTTGCACGTCGATGTCCGTGCCACCCTGTATAATTGGTATAATTGACTAGTGGCCATTAAGAAAATAAGTTAATAACCATTAACTCGCTGTACCAACGTACTAAAGCGAAAAGAGTATGCTTTACATGCACGATTTAGCAGCTGAAGTTAAAGTAGCATACCTGCAGCTGCATGGGGATAGATATCATTAAACAATATGAACATAAAAACGGAAACAAGGTCGAACGAAGGAGCAACATCGGGCCACGTGCTAATGAACAGGCAAACAAAACATTTAACCCGCTCTACTCCCGCTTCGCGAATGCTGCTTTACGAATGCTTATCAACCGCAAAAATATTTTTCAAATCTGACAGAAAGTTTCAGAGATTCAAACACACATATAATAATAAAGCTGAAGGGTTAGATTTAATTGGCTAGAAATTAGGTAAGTGAGAAATTGTCAACTTGTATGTTTGAATAAAAGTCTAGCTTAAGATTGCGAATTTAGGAATAACGATGAATACACATTACTTTTATTTTACAGCTCAAATCTCTACGTTCTGAAATCGATTCTTATAATAAAATTATCCATTCGTTACCCACTTCGATAAGTTCCTATGAACACCACATTCCAACAATGGGGGTAAAAAATATCAAGGTCTAAGTTAAATCATTTATTTCAAATAGGCACATAAAACACACTTTTGAACATCACAATTTATAAAAAAAAATTAATTCTTCTATTCGCCCCTTCCAAAAGGTAGAACTCGTATGGAGTTAAATGAGAACGAAACCCCATCGTTACTCTGTTAAAAATGTTTTACAATATTTTGTATACATTAATTATATCGCTCAGCTACTCGCTCCGCTTTACTCCTATACACCACAGTCTTACGAATGCAGGGGTGGCAACCGCGCGGCCCGTGTAATTGGCAGTAATAAACGGCCGCGCCGGGTTTATTACGCGCCGATCCGGCAAGCAGGCCGCCCCGACGGCCGTTTAGCGTATCAAAAGTGAATTGAACCCGCTTGCGGCCGTTTCTGATATATTTATTTTGTTCTGATTAAATTCATTGGTGGAAACACTGGAACCCTTTGTTAATTTGAGTTGAATGGTTGATGATTGCTACTGGTAGGGTGGGGTTTGAGTTGAATTTTGAACATGGATTTTTATATTGATGGAATATGGTTTTCAAAATGGATGTCTTGTATGTAAGTGATATACAAACTGTTATTATTGCAGTTTAATTACTCTAGCTAGATAGGTATTTATATTTTTTTTATTACAATTATCTAGATATTAAAATAATGCAAATAATGTCAACTTGTAACATGCTTGAAACGTAATGTGGACAATTTACATACTTTCACGAAGGTACGAATGGTGCAGACGTCAGCACATCAAGCTACCCGAAACTGTCAAATTTTCCCAATCAACTTTGAACCTTATAATTTAGTGATAAAGTTGAAAATCTCTTAAAGAAATTTGACAGATTGTAGTAGCTTGATGTGCTGGCGTCTGTACATTAAATAGTCAATAATTAAATAGTGAGTTAGTTTAATAGTCAGTAGTAATATAATATTGAAATATTTTATTCAATCAAATATAGCGCGCATGAATGATTAATGAGCAAATTATTTTTCATGATACTGAAATTCGTATTTTCCATTCTATTAAGAGTTAAATTGTATTTAAAAAAATTTCAACAGAATAATACAAAAGCAATGTACTGACTACCAACCAAAAAGGACCATCAAAGGACTATCAACCGAAAACCTAGACAAAATTAAAACTTTAACCCCCTTATTACAAAACAAGGTTTTTCTTTAGATAAGGTTTAAACAACAGAGCCAGTTAATGAATTGATATACAAAAATGACAGCTTAGTTCGGTGCTAAGTTGTCATTTTAGTATTCAGAAATTTGCTTTAATCGAAATAAAGTTCGAAATACAAATACTGGCTCAAAGGTTTAAGTTAGAACCAAAGAGATTTAAGAAATAATTGAATGACTTTGTAATAAGACGGCAAAAGATAAAAAAGAAAACCCGTGTCGTCCTTTATTCTCAAAGCCCCCACTCCTTTCATAATCAACTAATTAACTAAATCCTTCTTAACTCTTAAATCTCCCAGTTCATTATAATTTCATGTGTAATACCGCTTACCACGCCAAACAATTGAATGTTAAACTCGTAGTAATTAAAAGTTAACGGAAGGAGGTAATTTGCAAGTTCAAGTGAACGGCACGCTAACTGAGAAACGTATTACAAACTACGTGCCGTTTAGCGCCTGGTTAATTCTTACAGATCAAGATTTTAAAAGTTTGCTAAGAAATGTTTATTAGAGATGCTCATGGCTAAATAATTTAAAGTCCTGACTGACTGATATATCAACGCACAGCCTAAACCGCTGGTCCTAGAGACATGAAATTTGGAGGGTGTGTTCTTTGTGAAGAGTAGGTATCCACTAAGAAAGGGTTTTTTGAAATTCCACCCCTAAGAGGGTGAATGAGGGGAGTGCGAAATTTCACGCGGATGAAGTCAGGGGCAGAAGCTCGTGGCAAAATAATAACAGCCACACGAATCCATCGAAAACATCCATTACATATCGAAACCCCTCAGTACCTCGAAAAACACGTTAAGTCTGTGGTTCCGGCTGTCAATCGTAGATCTTTGATAGTCGTTATAGTCAGGGCCCAAAAGTCTGACAGCCAGTCTTACCAAGGGGTATCGTGTTACCCAGTTACTGGGTTGTGGAGGTCAGATAGGCAGTCGCTCCATGTTAAATACTGGTATTCAGCTGCATCTGGTTAGAATGGAAGGCAACCCCAACATAGTTGGAAAAAGGCTAGTCAGATTGATTGACTTAGAAAAGTTTATTAGAACATTTTGTTGGGCAGTTCTGGGAAAGTGCCGCTAGATGGCGCTAGTAGCATTGTATGAACGCAGCCGAGAGTCCGTGACATAGTTTTTGTGATAAATTCATTTGATGTTTTGTCTTTTTTGTTAATTTTAAACGGCTTTAAACTTCGTTATGGCCTGTTTCGTTCTCTCCGGATAAGTTCCGATTCACTTATTTAGCAGATAAGTTTAGACTTATGATAAAGATATTATACATTATTAATCAAACAAAAAACCGATCCGTAAGATGTAATGAATGTATGTCTTGATTTAAACAGGAAAATGTATAAGAAACGCAAACAAACAAACAATAAATTAATAAAGCTTGTTAGGAGTATATGCGAGTAATAACATATTAACCTCCTGACACAATTATTTGTTACGTGCAGGGCATGTGAACTGACGAGCTTCGTATTTATTTCTTTCTTTCTTCCACAGACGATGATTGTGTTTGCTCTTTTGTTTCAAGCCAACACTTTGCTCTCGCGGTCTCATTAGCGAACGTTTCAGCATTTCGGTTGTCAATGAGATATAATGTATTTGCATTTTTAAAGTATAGATGTATTTTATACAGTTGTATGATAAATGGTAAATAATGACATTAATTTGTATTTCAACGAGTCAGCGACGAAATTCGCAGGATATTTCGAAACTTTGTAATAAATTTTTAATGATAGATTTAAATATATTGTAATTACTAGTCATTATATAGTGTTCCTTACGCTTCAATCATGTGCTATAAGCAAATTATAAGTGGAAAGTTTTCATTATCAGTTCCACAAGTGAAGACAAGAGTGTTTTATTTATGTGTGCATACACACGAGCAACACGCGTCAACTGCAACGCAGGCAACTGCAGCCGCCGACGCGTCAACGTCTGTCGCCGACACAGTTGCCTCTGCCGTTGACGCATGTAGCTCATATATATGAGCACTGACAGAGCAACGATTCGTTTTTAAGTGCATGTATGGCTGATTTCATGATCCTATGAACACTCATACTCATGTTCCTTGATAGTCACCTTAATTTGTCAAACTTAATATACTTACCTATTTATAGATGTCAAGTGAATGATGTGTTCGCCTATAATTGGAAGCGCACACTTTTATTTGTCCCTGTTCATGTTAACATGCATGTGACTGTGTTGCCTCTGTTGGCGATCCAAATAAATAAATAAATTTCCTTTATAGTTTGTCTGGTGCGACCTTGTCTGCCTGCTACCAACCTTACTGTATTTCATCGTTTTAATGTGCTAACACAAGTGATTTAGGTACTTATCTACTACTCCTAATTTCCCCTCCACTATACGTATGGCACGTTCCCCAATATCAAGTGAACCATATGGACTTAAAGACTCACATGTGGTTCTAGTGGCCCCTCGCCAGAGCCAGCTATTAAGAGAGCGGTGCATCACTACGTGCCAAGCCAATACACAAGAACATGATACTCGGAGTTTATATTGTTCTGGGAGTAATTTATTAGGACAAATAAGCTGTTGCTTTGGACGGGCAAGTTTGAGAGGGAGATGCAACATTTGACTGTGGTTGTTCTGGGATTCTTACTTTCCATTTTCATACATAAAATCACGCTTGTATTCCCTGCAGGGTCAAGCAAAGGTGTACCTATAGAACACCAACATTTGAAAAAACAGAAAGTTGTTTGATGGTCTGTACCACACCCTTCAGTGGCGTAACTATAGGTTGGCATTGGGGCAAAATGCCACGGTCCCCCAGCCAGACGAGGCCCCCGGCCCGAGAGGGCCATGAGCACAGTAGGTTCCTAACATAAGTTTATAAAAGCAAACTTTTTTTGAAAATGTGCAACAAAGGACATAATTCAGGTTTCGAACATTTTGTACCTTTTTCCCATTGTTTTTATATTTTTTTGGACAGGACCTCATGCTCAGCAGTAGCGCTTGCGAACACTAGACCAACGAAGCAGTCAGGTTTTAAATTTTGTAGGGGAAAATAAGAAATCTACTCGGAGGAAGTCGCGGGAGAACTGCTAGCAAAAGAAAACAATAACGTTGGTTGAGCTTCTTTACATTGAGGGAGGGCCCCATTCCTTGAATCTGCCACGGGCCCCAAACGGTATAGTTACGCCACTGACACCCTTAAATATGATCACAACTTTCTGATGCACGCTGTATACAGTATGGAAACCACATATACTTAATATGCAATTAACTATACGACATACTTGTTATCGCCTTTCCTGACGATATACAAAAAAATGAACGAAATCGGTCGCGAAAAAATTCAGCTGTTCCCTACATTTACGTCCGCATAACTCGTCAAAATGTAAGGAAGAGCTGATTTTATTTCGCGACCGATTTCGTTCGTTTTTTGTATATCGTCCAAAAAGGCGATAACAAGATGTGGTTATAATTTATTGCACATACGTGGTTTTCATACTGCATGCAAGATTTTTCCCTCTGACGTATTTTTAGTCACTGAAATATGGGCGTAAACGCATTTTATTATAAAACTAAAGCACTTTACACCGCTTTCAAAGGCTAGAATGTTCAACTTCGATGTTTTGTTCCCTGTTTTCATACATTGTTCTCTTAATAGTTGCTATTGTTTTCTGCTGCTGAAGAATGTTGAGTGCAGCCTGCGTGTGGCTTGCAGAGTGCCGATGTAATTAAACTTGTGCTTACAGAGTTCTGCCTTGTTCAGGAATGGCGAGAGTTCCAGCTTTCAGTCGATAAGTTTGCCATTTTTGGGGTGGTTCTTTGTAAATGATAAAATAGGTATAAGTAATAAATAGGTACCTAATCAAGTCAAGTACCTACAGAATTTCGATTCCAATATTTTACATAAAAAAATATTTATTAAAAATAAGAAATTATTTTTTTTGGCTTGCCAATTTTATAAAGTTTACTTCTACCTATTTATTACTTACTTTATTTATTTATTTTAGGATCTCCAACAAAAGATATACACAAAACATTATGTGGTTAATTGACAACAAAGTATTTGGTAGGTGTACTTTTTTTATTCGAAATTATTCTTCTTTAAACTTTCGTCTTGTTTTAAAAGTTATTGTATAAAAACATTCATCCATTCATCATCCAGTTACATTCAATACGAGAACTTGAATTTATATTTGGAGGTATAAATTCAACAAGTACCTAAACATTCCATCCATACATTATATTAAAAACACCGACTTTAAACTGTCCGAAGCCAAAATTGATCGTCTTGTCGCAACATTCCCAAACAATAACATCATTTGAACAAAAGACGATCAGATCCCTGGGCCAACAACCTTCGATCGTGTAGCCCCCCCAACTTTGATTGATTGACTCAACTGTTGATTACCCCTGCACCTACCAAATTTTACGTGGTCTATAACAACAAGAGATTTTTCAATAGACGGAGGTCAATATATTCTGGTGCGGGCTATTGTATGGAAAAGAATGGGATGGATGTCAAAATGTCTTTTTAATGGAATGGCGTTTTGGTGTTGTGAATTTATAATACTGTTTAAAGTGAGGGTAGCGGTGATTTTCTTTTATATTCTGCCTTGTCATAATGTGGGCACCCCTATAAATAATAATATTCTTTTTGACCTTTCTAGGTACTTATAATTTTTGTAATTGGCACAGGACTGTTTATATTTTCAGTTAATGATTTTAATTCTTCATGCAATAAACGAATTATTGTTATAGGAAAAAGTTCTAATAGAAGCAAATTTGACCATTATCCTATTAAGGTTTAGGTATAGGTTAAACTGTTCTCGGCTCTTTCATCATGTACGTTTGCCCAGCTAGGCCCCCCAGAATTTGCGATTTAGGTATACACCAATGCAATGTACTCGCCTCTAGGAGTATATGTACCGCTTTCTTTTTCAATGTACCTCTCTACTTTTGAAGAAATATGCAAAAAAAGGGGGCCGTGCCAGCCAAACGTTTTCAGCACGGCCCTCGTGTAACTTGAAAAATATATAGCGTATTAAAAAGTTTCATAAACTCAAGGAATGTACTTTATTAACACGTTCTATGTACCATAACAGATATTGTGAATTCGTAATAATAAATAATATATAGACGTGGATAGGGGGCCGTGCTGAAAAAAAAAGAAATGAGAAAATATCTAAAAAAGACAAAAGAACCTTAGCCAAAAACTATATAAAAGTAATTCATGTTTGGCAAGTAACATATGTACCGCATTGGTTTCTCATACAACTTGCTAAATTCAAAAAATAAACCAATTTTAGTTTATTCAGCACGGCCCTCTATAGTTGCCTATATCTTTTTAAATATGACATGTTTGTTTATAAAATTCGACTTCCTGAATTATGTATAGGAGTACATTCGTTCCAAATAAATTGCGATTATGGTGTATTAGTATTTTAAAAGATAAATTGGATCAAAAATATCCTAACATGCAACTGATGGGGTGACCATGGTTCCATAAATTAGGTACATATATTCTATACCTATATTAATGAAATTATGTGACTACATTGAAATAAACATTCTTTTTTTCATATGTACCTAATTTATGGAACCATGGTCACCCCATCAGTTGCATGTTAGGATATTTTTGATCCAATTTATCTTTTAAAATACTAATACACCATAATCGCAATTTATTTGGAACGAATGTACTCCTATACATAATTCAGGAAGTCGAATTTTATAAACAAACATGTCATATTTAAAAAGATATAGGCAACTATAGAGGGCCGTGCTGAATAAACTAAAATTGGTTTATTTTTTGAATTTAGCAAGTTGTATGAGAAACCAATGCGGTACATATGTTACTTGCCAAACATGAATTACTTTTATATAGTTTTTGGCTAAGGTTCTTTTGTCTTTTTTAGATATTTTCTCATTTCTTTTTTTTTCAGCACGGCCCCCTATCCACGTCTATATATTATTTGTTATTACGAATTCACAATATCTGTTATGGTACATAGAACGTGTTAATAAAGTAGGTACATTCCTTGAGTTTATGAAACTTTTTAATACGCTATATATTTTTCAAGTTACACGAGGGCCGTGCTGAAAACGTTTGGCTGGCACGGCCCCCTTTTTTTGCATATTTCTTCAAAAGTACAGAGGTACATTGAAAAAGAAAGCGGTACATATACTCCTAGAGGCGAGTACATTGCATTGGTGTATACCTAAATCGCAAATTCTGGGGGGCCTAGCTGGGCAAACGTACATCTTTCATCAATCAATCAACTCAAACTATCGCAGTCAACTACTGGAGATAGGCCTTAGCATAATCAGCCCATAATATTCCCACTGCTGGGACACAGGCCTCCTCTTTCTGTGAGAGGGAGAGAGAGGGAATCCATCACGCGGGCCCAGTGCGGGTTGGTGGATGTCACATGTCTTGAAATTTTTTGGTTCTAGGACATGCCGGTTTTCTCACGATTTTTTCTGTCACCGTTTTGAGAGCAATGCTGTTGAAATAATGTACAGACGCCAGCACATCAACCTACTACAATCTGTCAAATTTCTTTAATAGATTTTCAACTTTATCACTGAAGCATAAGGTTCAAAGTTGATTGGGAAAATCTGACAGTTTCGGGTAGGTTGATGTGCTGGCGTCTGTACACAAAGTAAAGTGCCGGTTTGGGTTCGAACCCACGACCTACAACTCGTAAGGGACATAGGCATTAATAAAATCAAGTTACTTACTCCATAATTATTCCACTATTCAATTTTACTTTAAATGAAAAAAAAAATGCAAAAGGCAAACAGCGGCACATCCATTGACAAACATTCGTTATTAAAAAGCTTTTCTCTTCCATAAATTTTCCCTAGAATTATAGTGTAAAAAAATATGTAAATCTAATATTTTCCTGACAAAATCAACTAGCTTCATATTCATAAATCATCACGAGACCGGTAGGCCATACCTTGCCTAACAAACAATACGCTGTTCGATTACTCCCAATGAATTGCGTAGCATAAAACCATTATTCCTCTTCACATCACCCTTGTGTCCTTTGCAAAAGGCTCAAAATCGCTCTGTAGTGTTGTTTGTGGGTTGTAAATGTATGTTTGTCAACAAGAGCGTATACTGCTGTTAACACCAGCGACCCTGATTGATGATTCATGATTGTTTACGAAGTCAGTTAATGGTGGAGAGAGTGTGTTCCGTTTTCGGCTGTAGCAAGTCTGTTTGTTGACATTTTTGTCGTTGGGAAAGGATTTGTAGGTTGTAAGAAAGGGTAGAAACTAGGAAATAAGATATAAATAGTTAGATACATAAATTAGGGTTGTTTGTTTATGAAAATATGATGGGACCTTTACGAATTGTATGAATTTGTAAGTTATTGATGGTACACTATGATCGCATAAAAGGTAAGCCGAGGAGTTTATACTATGTTACGGAGTATTTACGTGTTTTCAGTGTTATTTTGTTTACTTCTCCAACCTGAAACTCAATTCGTGGCGAAGGCGATGTCTTTGCTGGTTCTGTAGCGTCAGTTAGAACTAAACTAAACTAAAAATGTTTTGGTAAAGAAAAATTAAATATAAAAAAAATAATTATAAGTACAATCAAGATAGAGTCTAATTGTATAATTATAATTAATTTTTCTTTAAAAAAAAATCATCTGTACCCTACATTATATTAAATGTTCGCATAACTCGTCAAAATGTAGGTAACAGCTGATTTTTATTTTCGCGATTTCAGGCTTGGACCCATAGTAAAAGTTGTTCATAATGATGAGTATCTCCCATTTCGAATTATTGCATGTTTTTTTCCTACGATATGTTGACAATTATTTTTATTTAGCAAATGTTGTTCAAGATAGTTTCGAAGAGTAGAATATTATATTTGGGAACCTAGATATAATCTGTAATCCAATCGGAATAAATACACACTACATTAAGAATATGTTTGATTTACAAATTATTTTGGTATTACGTTTGTATGAACTACGCATGCTCCGCCGCGCCGGCCTCTTAAAATACAATTTATTTTAGGGTGATGTAGAGATACTGCTAGATTTTCACCCAAACCACAGGCTAGAACTAGGCAATTTTGCAGCCAGTGAAGTGAAATTTTAACTAGTTTAAACTGTCACTAACTCCTACGGCTAACTTTATGCCTAGGAATAGCGTGATTGAGCTGTGTGCCGGTGCCGCTGAAATTTTAATTGTCGGCTACCTTGCTGACTTGCCTCGTTTCACAAAAAAATTGCAACAACGGTCAGAATTTCAGAAACACCTTGACCGGAAATCAAACTCACCGTCACTGGTTAACGGGAATACTCCATTACTTGCCGTTTTTTATATTAAAACCTCATTGGATTAAACCTAAAACTTTCAATAGAAAAAGAAAATCCTCGTTGTTTATTGTAGGCAAAGTTGGCACACATTACCTAATGTATTGTTTGCATCGGTAATCGAGTGCCAATCATCACTATGAATACATGTCCCTCAGTTTGTCCACGGTCTGTCGGTAGTTCACGCCAAACGGTGTAGATGGCGCTAGCTGCTACTATTGTTCAGGTAAAACCAAGTTAGATTCGTGTTGTTATCGCTGAAAAAGATCATGAAAACTTTCTTTTGTTTCATTCAGGTATTATACAACTGTAATTACAAATGTTCATTTATATAAACATGAATTAAAGTTTCTATGTGTGTAAGTTATGATCCAATTTTTCACGTCTTTCATTTTTTTTAAGTTTTCTATCAATTTTTGTTGAGAAATACCTGTTTACATTTTATAGAACACTACTATTATTATAAGGTTTTTTTTTTAATATAATAGAGCAATTAATAATCTGTGTGTTTAAATTAGAGATGCAACCAATTGAAAAGCAAAGCTTCATATCAATGCTTGGTATTTCTTGGCAACAGCAACCTACATCATAAATAATTCAGTTAAGCCAAGTCAGTTCACAAACCCTTACGTATTAAATATTTATCCGGTAATTACCACCTGTTGTTCGACTACAACCGGCCCTGTCCGTTGAACGTCCGGCGCCGACACGGGAATAAAAACGGTGTTGATCGAGTTGACGTGTTCGAAGGCTGTTGGTGCGTTGTGTGAACGAACGTGGTAGGTATCGCCGCAACGATTCGATAATTAAAATGTGGGTTTAACCGGTTAAGCGGCGCGGTTTTCCGATCGGCGACGAAACAATAGAAAATCAATTGTGTCTCATTAGCGGAGCTTGACAGATTAATTTTAAACGTAACATCACGTTTGTATTCCATGAAGGGGTAGACATAGGTGTGTATTGTGTCGTACACCCATATTTTGCTACCTATGTTAACCTTTTAACCGCTTACGCCGGATTAATCCGACAAATATTTTCGTGTCCATTTCGCCAAGGTCGTATATTTACGACCAAATGCCACTGCTCGTTTAATCTGCTTTTTTATTTAACACATTGAATACCGAAGATAATCGTTAAGTTAGGTACTACTTTTTTATGTCGTGTTTTATTTGAGATGCCAAAGACTATAAAAATGTCCGTTCAAGGAGGCCGAATAACACAGATTGCCAACATAATAATCTATAGGAAAGACCTACGTAATAATACGTAGTCGGCCGTTATTACCAGCTACGTAGTATTGCGTAGTTGGGATTCAATGTGTTAATTACGCTGTATTCTATCAGCCCCCTTATTCACAAACACTCGATATGCTTCCGTATCGTATCGAACATTAATCATTGTTATCGTAGGAGTCTTCTCAAAGCTGTTCACAAGTTTGGACTTGTGAACAGCTTTGAGAAGACTCCTACGATAACAATGATTGGAACCCGAAAATTTTGTCAGTTTAAATCAAATAGACGCCCACTATTCTTCCAACAGCTATTTGCTGTTGAGGGGAAGTCAAATCAGGTTATCGAAATGTCAGGTTTTCGATACGATAGCCTGTCGTATGGTTGTGAATCAGGGCTCAGGTATTTATTTTTCGAGTCACTGTGCCGGGCGCTGCGGGCACGACAACTGATATGAAGTCGCGCGGTTAAAAGGTTAATCTGTCAAGCTCCGCTAATGAGACACAATTGATTTTCTATTGTTTTGTCGCCAATCGGCGAACCGCGCCGCTTGACTGGGTCCGCCGTGACCCTGCGGCCGAACCTAAGGCGCAGTATTCGTGCGTGCGGTTACTAAACCAGACGACGCAGACACTTCGTGTTTAGTTAGTTTCTTAGTGTGATTATAATGTTGTATGTTATAGTATTTTTAAGTTATATTAATATTGTATTTTGTGTTTTATATGTGCCTTGATGCCTGAAATAAATGGATAAATAAATAAATAAACCAACGAGACAGTCTGAGAAGTCAACGTTAATATTATTTTGAAAATAAGGCTTTTGTCTAAAAATTACAAATGTTGTACATCCCTTCATGTGCAACAGCGTCATGTATAATAGTATTGTTGTAATTTTTTTAAAACATCGAAGGTAGGCTTTAGTTTGTTTGTTACAGACAGACAGATTTGAATGAAGACAATGCATTTTACCTACTTATCTGCTTTATCAGCGATTTATTGGTGACAAGGTTTTATCTGCGGCTTAGCGCTCGTGGAAAAAAATACGCGGGGTAAATAGTTTCCTACGTCCTAACCCAGGTTATGTGTGCCAATTTTCATCGAAATCCGTAGAGAAGTTAAGGCGTGGAAAGGTAAGACAAAGATACTTTCGCATTTATAATATTTGTAAGTATTAAAGTAGCATAAATCCAAACTAATATTATAAATGCGAAAGTAACTCTGTCTGTCTGTCTGTCTTTTCTTCACGTCTAAACCGCTGAACCGATTTAGATGAAATTTGGTGTAGAGATAGTTTGAGTCCCGGGGAAGGACATAGGATAGTTTTTATCCCGATATTCCCACGGGATCGACACTTATGCGGGTGAAACCGCGGGGCGCAGCTAGTCAGTCTATAATGTTTCCACTGCCGTGAGACAGGCCTCCTCTCGGTGAGAGGGAATGGGCCGAAAACCACCACACAATTTTTGGTTCTAGGTCATGCAGGTTTCCTCAAGATGTTTTCCTTCACTGTTTTGAGAGCAGTGGTGATGAAATAATTTACATTAAGTAAATTGCCTGTCTGGGTTCGAACCTACGACCTACAATTCGTAAGTCGGGGGCGTTATCACTGGGCACCACTACACCGAACTCTGACTAGTGGTTATAAATTGTAGGTTTTTCCAATTTTGAATTCGGACTAACACAAAGTAATGAAAGAGTATGCAAACTTAACATGTCAGCCGTCACTCAGCGCGCTTAGTTCTCAGTAACTTTCAATAATTAACGGTCTTCATACATGCTAGTACAGTTACCAAAAAAAGTAAGCAATGATTACGGATATTTGTAGGTAGGTATATTATTATGACTGAAAACTTATCGGTGTTAGTGTTTTTTAACTGTGATAAAAGTAACTACTTAAATAGTGTCGCAAGTGTGATTTGCTTTAATTATATGTTACTGAAAACTGTAATGATCACCTGCAGGTACAGCTGGAGTTTGATACTCAATATCAATGTCCAGGTATGCTGCTGCTGGTCTTGACTGCTTAATAAAACTGGACAATAATGATTAGTATTAGGGTAGTTCTTCGAAATTTGATTCTTCGACTGATCCATATGGCCAAAATTTAATTTCACTTTCAGCTCTGTAACACATGCTCATATGAAAATAGACATACCAAAGAACATATGTTTGTATGAGGGGCTCGTTTTTATAAAGTAGTTTTCAAGATATCGACGTTCGAATATTTTGTGCCCAGATGAATCAGAAACAGAAATAAAAAGTAATAAATACACCGTTAATTTTGATTGATAATTCTAAACAATAATTATTTATTCTTAACTAAGACTAAGACATATCAAAAGTGTCATATTTAGAACAGTTTTATACTCCTGTCACTTTTTAATTATTCAAAAGGTTATAGCTAAATAAATGATAATAAATAAGACTAGTACTACTGACTTGTACACGGTCAAACATTGGACATTATAATACAACAAAAGCACTCCTTTCGTGCTGGAAAGGGGAAATCGAATTTATTTCATTAGTCATATGGGGGTTTTGACCATACGAATCAGGCACAGTTGAATCAGATTTTTGCCTACAATCATGCATAACTCATCATACATACATACTTCATTATTGTTATTTTTCTACACGATTCCATAACCTAAAAGCATCACACGAAACACAGATTGAAGTTTTAAAACAATAAAATAAATTTTATAAAGTAGGCATTGTAATCATAATGCCACCTGAACCAAACAGGTGAATCAGATATTTTCCTTCGTAACACCGGGATCTAAGCCAACCAGCCGCAGGTCCACCTTCTAGCTCGTTCGTTGCACGACTGGCTTCCTCCCGCGCGGGAAGCCAGACTCTCATTATTATTACCTGACCAAGTACGGTCAAGTGAAGCTTACGCCACATTAATCAGTATTATACGCCGGACACTCCTTATTTACTTATTTATAAACAAAATAACGTAGTTATAACCAATATACATTTTTTTTGTAAGAGGACAACTCATTTCCTTTCGATATAATTATAATTTATATTGATGTATCAAAGGGAAAATGCGACATCGACCATTTTGTACCGGAAAATGGCAAACGGACGCGTTATATGAATCAGAAGAACACACTTCAAATATTTTTATTTTGTACCTAGACAGCAAGTATTTAAAAAATATCATTTGTCCTAGTAAGGCATAAAGCTAAACTGTACAAAAAAAAATTTACATGCCGTTTTGTTAGTTGGTTACAGAAATATACCCATAGACATCGAAAATTTTGTCCCTGAAGAACTACCCATTAACAGAAGGCAGTGGCGTGCATTGCATATAGGCATATAAGCAGTGCCTACCTCGATATATCAACACAAGCCTCTCAATTACATTTTAGCGTGTGCCCCACAATTAAGAAACTCAATAAATTATCATACCTAACAAAAAACAAAATCTTTATACAAACGCGCGGCAGTAGGCAGTCGCCGGACGACCTACTCAACTCTCGTATTATTCGCACATTGTCATTGGTCTTTACTCGTTCAAGTTAATACGACAAAATTAAAAATACGTACGTCCTTCGACGTTCGACCTTCGCAATTTATCACCCTACTCAAATAACCACACTTTTGACCACACTTTTTTTTTTCTGATTATTGACCACGTTTGCCTAGACTAGACCCAGCCTAGTGCCTACCTATTCTGAAAACCAATGCACGCCACACAGAAGGTATTCGACTTCATAATTCTAATAAGTACTTAATTTGATTTTTACCAACCAACAACCCATCGTAACAATACAAAATTAATATCATCTGTCAACATCGATATGTTTTTATGTGCATTATTATGATATTTTTAGTGAATTGTTTTTCTTTCATTCTAAATACTAACTCTTCTCTATTTATTAACTATTTTATTTAAACATTCATGCACACACATATAAACAGAGAAGAAGAAAGGAACTTAAAAATACGTACAAAGGTGATGCTTATTTCTAAAGCAATCTCTTCCAGCATACCTGCGATAGAAGAGTAGATAAAAAGCGATGCAGACAACTTGTGTAAGAGTAACTAGCTTCAACTTTCTGACTAACTGACCGACTACTTAATTTTGACAATTCAAAAGTGCCTGTAATGGTTTAATTGAAATAAATGCTTTGAGTTTGAGTAGAAGAGAAAACAAAATACCTACATAAAATCAATTAACTCACAAAAAAAAAAAACACTCGTCAAAAAAACTACTTAACACTAATAAAAAAAAAACACAACACACACACACACTAACTAATCACCCACTAACAGCCACCAAAGCCACCCACACACACTAATCACTCACCACACTCACTCACTATTCACTTATAAAAAAAAGCTTAAATTTAAGTTATTAAAAAAAAACTCAACTTGCTAACTGTACCAGTACAAGCGCCCGCCGACAGATGGCGGTAGCAGCAACGTTCTCAAGACATTTACTATTTATTATTTACGAACTTCATGTAAGTAGATACTTACTGTTTTCCTTCACTGTTGAAAAACAAAACTTACAAAATGTTTACAACGTTTACTGTTAGGTACCACACTCTAATAGTTGGATAAGTGACATGTAAGTGTTAAAAAAAATCCTGAAAAACCCCTGTAAAATATTATTTCATCATTTAACGAGCACATTACAATAAACATCATTACTTAGTTTGGTTGTCTTGTCATACACTGGCTAATCAAATCCAAACGGGCCCAGCAACTTAAGATAAACTGGTAGTTTTAAATAGTACTTCCTCAAAAATTAAAAGAGAAAATGTTCCGACACCCCTTTAAAATGCGGTTGAAAATATTTTACAGAATTTTTTTCAAGTTGAAACTGATTTCATTCAATTTAATAAAATGAATCTCTATGAATGTAATCATATTGCATTTTACTACGGCTGAACGTGAATGGGCGTTGATTTTTTAACGCCACCCCCTCCCCGTACCACCGCGTGTCGACACCCCCTCCCGTTTACTTGTTACTAGAAAAACCGAGGTGCAGAAGGCCCATTCTATGTGGCCAACACACGTGTCTCGGATTGGTTCGCGCGAATTTTTTCCGAGATTCCTAATTCATATCGGATTTTTATTCATCAGAAAAGTATATAAGTAGTTCGATAAAAATAGTCTGAATTAACGGATCTGATGACCATTCGTCACATTGGCTATTTCGTTGCTATCCCTAATATAATAGGTCACACTCACTAATACGTCACCTTGTGCATCTGCTCCCTTATTCACAAACACTCGATATGCTTCCGTATCGTAACGAACATTAATCATTGTTATTGTAGGAGTCTTCTCAACGCTGTTCACAAGTCCAAAACCCAACAATTTTGTCAGTTTAAATCAAATAGACGCCCGCTATTCTTCCAACAGCTATTTGCTGTTGAGGGGAAGTCAAATTAGGTTATCGAAATGTCAGGTTTTCGATACGATAGCCTGTCGTATGGTTGTGAATCAGGGCTCTGGTCAGTTTCTTAACTCGTTTCATTAAGGCGGATCATAAAAACAGCTCAAAAAAAAAAATTATATCCTGATTCATGAATACATGTTCTTCAAAATGAATGAGAAAGGTTTATTATTACTCCTCACATCCCCCATACATGACCATCTTAGCTTTCCTCCAAGAACGAAGTTAAGTGCCTACGCATTATTTAGATACGCTTACTGCTGGTTATTGCGTAAATACATTAGTTGTTGTTAGTAGTGTGTCTCAACTTATTTAGTAGTCCTACATGATCTCTCAAGCTAGACTTTCTGCGAAAAATCCTGTGTAGTGCCGTCACCACGACCATCCCATCCGCGTCCGATACACCGATGCATTTAAAATGCAATCGAGTTATCAAGCTCGGACTCGATTTGCACGGAACCGATGCGCGTCGGAATATCATTCCGCTGAACAGAATATCATTTTGTCCCGTAACAGCACAATTTTGTTCTACATGTGGAAAAAATTAATCGTTTGCGGTGTGGAGAATCGGAGAACAAACGATTCGAACACGTGTATCGGATCTTAGCATAATCCTCTTTGGTAAATTACTCTTTGGTTATTCCTCTATGCTTCCTGTTCTCAAATTGAATCTTCTATCTGGTTTGTGAACAGAAAAAAGTTAATTGGGCGCAGTTGAATCTTTACTATGTTTTTTTACGACTGCATCGTGTAGGTGAACATTATGTACTCTGTGGTTTTCGTTTGAGATTTATGTACAGTGAGTTTCATCGTTTTCCTACTGGAAAACATTTCTTATATAGAAAATTATGCTTGGACAGGTAATGTTCAAGCAAAGACAAAAAATGTATTTGGAAATGTAGCAAAGCGGTACGTCTTTTCACTAAATTCAATAAATCAAAGGTAGAAATAATAACAGGGCAAGAGTAGTGGAAGCCTTGATTAAGGCGTCATGTTGTTATTATTTATGGTTGTTTATTGCCATTGGTCACCGATGTTACAAAATGGCTACCAAACTAGTAAATTGTCTGTTGTTGTGTGGTAAAGAAAGAAAAGAAAGAAAGAAAGAAACAACACCATAAAACTAACATACTCATAAACTTTTCGGAATAAATGCTCTAAATGATGGAGCGAACTGCGTCAAAATCCGAAGATCTAAACGGTCATACAGACAGAAATGAAAAACGACTTTGTTTTATGCTATTTATGGATTAAAGAAAACGTTTTCTAGTATAGTTGTGTTTTCAGTGAAAAAGGACAAACTACGTAGTTTCAAAACCTTTTAAACTTTATAAAAGGTTCAGAAACTAGTTGGTACGCTTTACAGCTTTTGAAGAAGAAAAATAAGAATCGCCCAATTAAAATGATCCGTAGCCGCCATGGCTGGAAGTGGCTTTTTAGTACTTATAAAGAAAAAAGTAAGTAGTGTACACTTATGTAGGAACTAATTCATTAAATAAAAATTAAATGCTTTTCGTTGGTAAGCGCATCACTTGAAAACGGCAGGACCGATTTGGTACTTTTTTAAATGTTTATAATAATCTGAATAAGGTTTTTAGGGAAAGAAAATCTGAAGAAGTTGCCCGGAAACTTGACAAATTCGGGAAAAACTGAAAGTTATTGAAATTTGGACATTACGACGTCTACCGAGTCAGTTAGATTATAAAACACAGTACATTATATTTTTCAGTGCAAGTATTATTAGAAATAAAAAACAAAAGAAATGATTACATACGACTACCAGACATTACATTATCTATTAGAAAGGCTCTGAAGATATTTTTATCTGTGAAATAAAAAAAAATAGTATTGTATAAGCTAATTTACTAGTAAAATAAGCATCTAATAAATTAATCAAAAGCTTATAAATCGAGTGTGTTCAGCGTACTAGAGTGAGAGCAATAGTTCCTGGCCGGAAGCCAGATAAAAACAAATGAAAGTAGCCACCTCGCTGTATCAACGTGTCCCATGTCCTGAGACCAACACTTTGTCTTTATACATTGTCTTCTCTTTCTCGCTATGTGTCGAGTCTTTACTATAACATAGCAAAGCTGCTTTTATTTTTTAACTAGCTGCGCCCCGCGGTTTCACCCGGGTAAATGACGATCCCGTGGGAATATCGGGATAAAAAGTAGCCTATATGTTAATCCAGAGTGTCAGCTACCTCCATACAAAATTTTATCAAAATTGGTCCAGCCGTTTGAGCGTGAAGAAGTAACAAAGTCAAAGTCAAAGCATTTATTTCAAACTAGCAGCGCCCCGCGGTTTCACCCGCATGAGTTTCGATCCCGTGGGAATATCGGGATAAAAACTATCCTATATCCTTTCCCGGTACTCAAACTATCTCTATACCAAATTTCATCTAAATCGGTTCAGTGGTTTAGGCGTGAAGAAGTAACAAACATATAAACACACACACACACACACTCACAAACTTTCGCCTTTATAATATTAGTGTGATAGGCACATAAAAGGCAAACATATAAACACACACACACATACACACCCTCTCACAAACTTTCGCCTTTATAATATTAGTGTGATAGTGTGATTCCTGGTTAAACTTTTAAGGGTTTTTAAATTTTCACATATTAACAGGACACTCATTGTATCATTGTATGCATGCATATCGTCTACTGTGACAGGTCAACTCAAAGCTGTAATGACTCTTTCTACAAAAGGCATGACCAGACATGAAATCGATTACGATTTCATGTCTGGTCATGCCTTTTAAAATGTAATGTTTGGACAAACTAGACAAAACACTTAGATGTCATCCTCTGAGTTTGTTACGGCATTTCGTCAAGGGTCAGCTAGGTAATGTGGGGGCCAACTATTTTTTAACATATTGACGCGTTAAAGTGTCTTCAAAGATTTACTTACATAAATAAACACACATGTACCCACCTGCGACTTATCCTCGGCTGTTTTTATGATTCAGAAATTGTGTTTCCGTTGTTCTAATGCATGAGAAATATCTTAGAGATTTGTGTTTTGCCTTGCAGTCTGCACTAAACAAGTTTTATTGTTATCACGTCTAAGTGTAATATGCGTTTAGTGAATTTACGGCTGGTTATTATAAAAGACTAGCTGCGCCCCGCGGTTTCACCCGCGTAAATGTCGGTCCCGTGGGAATATCGGGATAAAAAGTAGCCTATATGTTAATCCAAACATATTATAAACACACGCACACACCCCCACACACACACTCACAAACTTTCGCCTTTATAATATTAGTGTGATATAGTAATAGTATAGTATGAAGTATGATAATATGATAGTATGATTAAATCAAAATTAGTTATATCTAATGAAGATCTGACTAATTCAGTAATTATCTTCATTTAGAGGTCTCCATCTTCCACACAGCATCAATCATAGTATCTCATTTATCATAATAATGTCTGCATTGTTCAAGTTTGCAGACGTTAATACTTTAAAACGCGTTGCGGATGATAGAGATCCACCCATCCACCCAGGGGTGGGCAAACAGACCGCTTGCCCTGATAGCCGGCGGAACCTTCAAATATTCACCACTAATTACTTGCACACCTACTATAGGTAGGTAACTCGATTTAATTTTGGAATAAGCGAGTTATAATAAGTTTGTTGAAATCATTAACAGTCATGAACTTCATCATATTATTATATTGACGTGTTCAAGTGTTTTTATAAACCTATTTACAGGAATAAACATCATTTATAATTTATCATCACTTAACAAATAAAACATCGATACAAGACGTTAGATTAAAAAAAAAGCTTTACAAACGCATGTAGGTATAATAAAACTCATGCGTCGAAAATATGTGGAATTTATTACTTTTATAAAATTACAAAAGTAGAAAAAAATGGACTTGCCGGTTGGAAACATGAATGCAGAGAGAGTGAGTGTGTTACTAGACATCAAAAAGTAAGAAAATTATTAATATTCTTAAAATTAAGGTGATTGAATTCACGATATGCCTATGAACTCAGTAGATACACACCCGTATCCACCTCCTTCGCATAGTAAAATAGGTATCTATTTAAATCGTTACTTCGCTAGCTGAAATGTACCAACATATCTAGAGTACCTAATTACAGAGATAAAATAAATTGTTCTAAAAAAATAAACATTTGTCACACACATACTTGAATAGACATTATGCGAAAGTGACCAAATTTTTCATGGTGACATTTTGCGAAAGTGACGTTCTGCGTCAAGACCGAATAGAGTACTCTTTATTATGAACACTATACAAATTACAGTTATGAACGTAGAAATTTTACATAAGCTGACAAAATCGGCGCTTTATCGCTAGAAGCGACTAAAACTTAGTGCGTTTTAAAATGTAGGTCATTATCTCGATACCGCTGACCGTTAACCGCATCTAATGCAGCTCAATACCAGTATTACTATTTTTTTCCATTACGTTAAGATGTGATGTAGTTTAGATTTAATAAACGCAATTGAAAACTATAAATTCATGAAAATTGCGAGGTCACTGCAAAATAATGTATTGAAAGTGAGTCGAGTTCGCATAGTACCTCCCCAGAGACGGACTTCTACCTATACTTTTATAACTTAATTTCATATTTGCCGACTTTTAGTGGGCATAAAATAGCGCTATTTTGCGTCAAAATCGTTTAGCAGACAATTTGAATTTAATAGGATGTAAAATTCGACGTGATGAATATTTGGTGCTTCGTCGCTGTCATTATTAATTAATAAGTTACTTTGTGTATCCTTAGCGGCTGTTAACAGGGTGAATATTTCATTCAGATTTTATGAACTTATTTAGGAAGTAACTTTGTTGCTTCCAGAACATTTTCCACCATTTTTTGGAAGCCTTATCAAGTTTTAACAGTTCAACGAGATTCATTGCATTATTTACGTGGTTGAGCAGACAAATTTTTCGAAGATATGAAGCAATGCATTTGCACTATCCTTCAAAGTGATAGCGTGTTAGGTGCATATTCATTTAAATTCTAATCGCTTTTAGAAACCAGGGAATAAATAACCCATGGTTAAATGACAATTTAAATTACGGCACTGATGTTGTGTTTAAATCTTTAAATTTTTACCAAGTGGAATGTAATTTCAGCGGAGGGGGCTAACAAATTACTTTTGGGATCGCCGGTCGCTGCCTAGCTTCACAGATTCTTCTCTTCTTGTACATTCTTCACTTGTTCTGAAGCAGATATTTTTAATTAGACAGTTTCACTTGACGAAGCTATTTTGCATGAGGATGGCATGCTTGTAAACGTTGTGTCAAGTCCTTTAAGAATTTTGCTAACACGTTGGATTATAGGTATATTGCGGACCAGGTTTCCATACATTGTTTTCAATTACATATATTTTGCTGTTTAGGCACCGTACCGCATGCAAAAACTGTGATATACAAAAATTGTGATAGCTCGGCTAATCTGCATGATATAACTATAACTTAAAATCTATAGTGCTCAGGAATAATGTAGATTCTCTCTTCTTCGACCAGTGAGAATTAGATCATTAGTACCGGAGTTTACAAACTTACAACCCAAAAAAAATATCTCTTTATAATATTAGTATAGATAGGTACATATTGTTGTTCATAAGTTTCGTTAGTGAGTTAAAAGTATGTGCATAAAACTTTAGACTTCTCAGCTAATAGCAGTCCATTTGCACGTACCTATAGATTTTTACAAAAAGGGTCACTATATGAGTGAAAGAAAGAAAATACGTTCATTTGCGGTAAATATGACGCAATAAAGAACATAGACCCAAAAAAATAAGAAAGGGTTGGGGGAAACATGCGTCACATCCACGCAAAACTGTTATCGCTCAGCATTATGCTGCGACCCAATGCAAGACAGAGCCCCAGCGCTGGGTTTTAGCGGCAGCCGGCGCTGACGTAATGACGTCGTCCGGTGTAGCAAAAAATTATTAGGACGCTGTACTGGTACAGCGTACACAAAGAAAAATAATAACATAATTGAATCTAAATGTGATAGAATATAATAAACAGGAATATAAAAAAAGGAAATGGATATACATGCTATGAGAATATCATCCTCAATAAACGTTTTACGCTTTATAAAAAACGTTCAATTAAAGATTTTAAAATTATGATTTTGGTAGCTTTTTATGGAGTCCGGTGTAATACGCCATGTTGATACCGGTCAATTCATAAAGCCTTAGTGAAAGTTTCTACAGGGTGTTACAGAAAGGGTATATCAATACAAACGGGTTGAAGAGTGTATCTGGTCTAGAATCTCTGTACAAAATTTCAGCTCAAAAGCAGTAACTTTGAAAATGCTTAATATTTTTTTATTTCGATAGTTTATTAAATTGAAATCATAACAAACGTGTCACCGCACTACGAGGGTCATTATCCATTATCTGTAGTGTATCTGTGCGCCTAGTACACGCACATCACGCTGCCACGCGCCAGTGCAGCGCCGTGATGTCGAAATAAAAAAATATTATGCATTTTCAAAGTTAATGCTTTTGAGCTGAAATTTTGTACAGAGATTCTAGACCAGATACACTCTTCAACCCGATTGTATTGATATACCCTTTCTGTAACACCCTGTATATTAACCTAGTCCTCATTTTTTGCCTCAACCCTCAACCAAAGTGCATAATGACAGAAAAGTACATAAAAAGCCTTAATGTGAAAATGTAATCACAAATTATCATTTAGTTTAGAATGTTAATGTTATATTATCCAAGGTGAATTGTTGTATGTCGTGTCCGACTTGAGTACCTACAATGTCCACATTACGTCACTGAGGTGAAACACCCAAACTTTTTCAGTGCTGTATTAGGTATTAGTGAAATTATAATAAAACCTTGTCGCAGTATATTGAATTGCAATTTTGAAAATGAATATTGCAATTTGTAGTTCAATATAACTCTGAATGTAGTTTGGTTGCAAAAAATTTAACCATAAATGCTACACAAATTTTGTATTTTCGTTTAAAAAACCGTTTGAATTCACGTTTAGTTCGCGCGTTTGATCAAATCTCTGATCAGTAAATATATATTATAAGAAAAAATAGAGCGAAATAACCGAAAAAGTAGTTTTAATTTCCAAAACTTCAGAGTCGCTTTTGGTATAAGCATAATCTACCTGCGTTACTGCAAGGAGAACTCAATCTCGTGTTAACTTTTTAAGACCAAAATTATAACAACAAACCATTATTACTTGAAATTACATTAAACCGATCAGACGTTTTAATAAGACTTCTATCTGGAGGTCAACGACAGAGACAATACTAGGTTACACCCTAACATGGTTATTATTACCTAAATTACATTTAAAGAAACATTACACGCGACAGAACCCAACATACGAAGAGTGTATTAAGATTTTTAAGTAATTTTTGCATCGCATTTTGGACATCCCTATTTACACATCACTCGACCAGTATAAACTCAAGAGTACATAGTCAACACTCTGTATTCCCTTTTAAAACACAACAAACAAGCTCAGTTACAGCAACGTGCTACGTATCATGTTGCGCTACAAACAAGGTCTTTGCAGGCGCTCGCAACATCCCAGGGGCTGCGATGTAAACTCGACAGTGGATTGACTTGCGGCTGCACTAACCCGTTTACTCCACCTATATATGTACAATTTCGGTACACAAACGGACGTAATGGAATTACTTAGTGAATGTAACCGTTTGTAAGGGATATTCGGAATGTTTGGCTAGCATAATGACCGTCCAGACGTTTCTACAATTGTAACGTAAACGGGTTGCAAGTCATCGCTTTGTGGTTTAGACAGGTATTGGTTTCTAATTACTTGACTATGGTAAAGCTAAAATATGGGTTTTGAATTGAGATTCGCTGTGATCAGCATAGTTATGTGATATGGTTTGCTTACACATACAGCCGGATTACAGAATCGATTTCAACAATCGACGTCGATGTATTGGTTTTAATCCAAAAGCCTTTACCTATGAGACGTCATAAGCAATTCAATATGGCGGATGCTAGATGTCATTATTTAAAATTAAATTCGCTTTTTCATTTATATTTTTAGTTTATGCCTTATCATGTATTTATGTTTATTTTAATAGGAATTGCTATTGTTTAGGGGTGGCATTTTGAATAGATAAACAGAAAATACCTCTGTGTATTTCACCTGTTTGCTTAGTAGCGTATTAAGTATAGTTTGCTATTTTACTTATCAGATTTTACGTTAGTTCTGGGTGAATGTTTGTACCGCGAATTAGTAACCGCAGGAGAAGACTTAGAAATGGTATTAGATAGTAAGGCAGCCGTATCTAAGCCTTTGTACGAGGCATACATATTTATATGATCGTAAGGCAAAAGTTCGATTTCCCCAAAGAGTTGCAAACCGAAATCTTGTGCCTGCAATCTAATGTAGTGGAAGAAATCATGTTGCTCTATTGCAGTTTTGTGATACAATTATTCGAAAGGACTTATTGACAAGAAAATATGACGATTTATAGCCATTACACTGAGTCTAAGACCATAATGAGATGAAAACTTAAGTAATAAAATTACTAACTTAAATTAAGAATCAAATTTAAATTATCGAACATTTAAGTACTTATGCGTAACAACCCTTAACTATAAAATGCACAATCACGCAGCAAAATTTTCCCGTAGGTACATCTCTACCATTCCTGCGGTTACTAACGAATCTATCACAAAATAAAAATAAAACTCTGACATGTAACACGTTGTTATTTTAATAAAAATTCGGACGCTCTGGAACAAATATTTTTTTTTAACGGGAAAACAAATAGAATGCTGCGCGGCTGCTATTGGCGCCCAACATGGGACCGAAATTTTCGTGAACGAAGTTTTGAATTCATATATAAACAAATAGGCTTTGACGGACAGTATGCATTGAACACGGCTTTATCTTTTGTCTTTGCTTTATTGCTGTGTGACGTCATGAAGATTGACCTATTGTTACCGGAAAATGTATTTTGTTTCGTCATATTGCCGTTTTGTTGAATTGATTCTTTTCCCAGCTATGTTAGAGTTGGCTTCCAGTCTGACCAGATGCAGCTGAATACCAGTACTTTACATGGAGCGGCTGCCTATCTGACCTTCACAACCCTGTTAATTAATTAAAGTCCTCCAGACAGTATTTCGGCCACGGCGGCCAATCTCAACGGAGACTAGACTTCGACGCTGGAGAGTGCACAAGTTTCCGCGCAGACACAGGTACACTCCCTCTACACAACCCAACCCAGTTACTGCGTAACACGATACTCCTTGATAAGACTGGTTGTCAGGCTTTCAGGCTTCTGATTACGGGTCCATATTGGCTCACCTAAAGTTCTTTACCCGAAATTGTTCTTCCTAATGATTTGTAATCCGAATGATCACTCTTCCTAAAATTTTTCATCCTAAAGTTTTCATTCATACTATTTGTGCTACCGGCGATGTTCATAACACTCATGTTTCCGAAAATTGTAATTAATAATCTCATTAATGTAAATATATTTAAACTCCTACTGTTTTTTATCATAACGCTTTTATCCCTAAACATAACATGGCCTGGGAGTTTATACGGGTAAGTAATATATGATATAATTACAAAACCTAATATATGATATATTTACAAGATATAACAACTGAACCTATAATTTTATTTGATATAATGATCAGTTAATATAATAAACGATTGATATAATTTTAATGTAACTAATTTCTATAAGAATAACAGACAATTAATATAAAATCGTTTGATATACCACTCAATAGACATAAAACCTATTTATTAGTCTAATATGATAAAAACTTTTTTTTATCCTATGTCATCCTATGTCGACGGAGCCCCGCTTCGCGGGGCCCCTATTTCTGTGTAAAGGCTTTAAACTTTAAAGTAACCTAACCAAACCGAACCTCGGGGTGCCCTTTGCTCACTTTTGCATCCTATGTTGACGGAGCCCCGCTTTGCGGGGCCCCTATTTCTGTGTAAAGGGTTTAAAGTTACCTAACCTAACCGAACCTCGGGGTGCCCTTCGCTCGCTCTTGGATCCTACGTCGTCTATTGCGTTCGTTGAGTTCGGGTGCGGTAACGGTAACGGAAATAATTCGGAAGCCACGAAGGCTTTCTAACCTAAGCTGTCCGAAATGTCCTGAATGACTGGAGCGGGAAATCTAAACAAAAAAGATATGACTTTGAATAATAATGTAAAAGATGGTTATGTTGAGAAAATATAGTAAAACAAATAAAAGTATAATAGATGTTTATTGCTACTGACATTATGAAGTTGAATACTTCGGAATTATGAACATTAGAGACCGAGTAGTTAGGAATTGTGATTGTTAGGATGAAAAATGTTAGGAAGAACATTTTCGGATTTCCAATTATCGGAGTTGAAAATTTAGGTGAACTTTGGCGCACCCTCTGATTACCCGTAACGACTGTCAAATGACAGTCAGAACTAACGGCTTAACATGCTCTCCGAGGCATGGAAGGGCCTCGATATGTAATGGATGGTCACCAATCCACGGACCGGCCTTGGCAAGTGTAGCTTAACCTTCGATCAATACGTGCGGCTGCCATTATTTAGCCAGCTCAAAAAAAAGTAAAACTTTGGTTCAATAATTGTATCGCGATGACGCAAATTCTGAAGGACCTGGCATTATATTTTTAAAAAGACTCAAAGATTCAACAACGTCTTGAGCTCGAATCTCTTCGATAGCTTCGTGAACGAAAATAGAAATCTTGTGCTAATTTATAAAATTTTATGACCTTGTGATCGGTAATATTAATTCATCTTTGGAGTCTCGACCCAAGAGCGAGCCCTATTTACATGATGTAAGATTCTTGCCTGTGGCTTGCTGTAAGCAACGATAAAAGTAGTACTACTTGCTACTTTTATTGTTGTTTCAATTTATAGTATGCCACAAGCAATTAAATTGCATCGTGTGAGTACACGATGCACATGGCCGGTATGGGTAAAAAGCCTCATTTACGAGTGTAAATGAGGTTTTTTACACATACCGTCTGCCTTTTTTTACCGTGTGAACAAAAACAGGGTATAAAAAGTAAACGGAGTAGAAGCCTATGGCGCAGAAGATTCTTTTTATTTTCCATAAACCTAAAATGAAATTAACCTAACAATAAATACTACTTATTACTTATTTGAAGTAAGTTTTCATACTAAAACAAAAAATATAAAAAATCTTACTAATATTATAAATGTGAAAATTTTTGAAGATGTTTGTATGTTTGTTGCTAAATCACGCGTAAGCCGTTGAACGAAAATTGACACATAGATAGACTATTTCCTGGATTAACACATAGGATAGGACTTTTTATCCCGATATTCCCAGGGGATCGAAACTTACGCAGCTGAAACTGCGGGGCGCTGCTAGTAACACTTAAATCGACAAATATTATAAAAAATGACCTTTTAGGCACCCTACTCTACGCGTAAAAATCAATAAATTCGTTACGTAGCGACATTCAATTCTTTGATTGAAGCTGAAGCTATTGGCCGGATTCAATCAAAGGATTGAATGTAAAAAGGAGAAATATTTTTAGTTTATTTTTTGTGAAAAAAAAAGAGATTTCTGTGCCATAGGCTTCTACTGCATTCACCATTTATACCCTGTTTTTGTCCAGACTGTAAAAAAAGTCAGCCGGTATATGTGATCTGCCTAGCCTTTTCCCAACTATGTTCGCACAGAATGCCCCATTTATTTTTATTCATCGATCATCGCGCAGAGAATATAACTGCATTACGTTCCCCTTTTAAACGCATTTCGTAGACAAAAGAATTCTCATCCAAATACACGCGATTTTTATCATACAAGCGAAAGAGCAAAACATCAGACCAAAAATTCGTTTCACATTTTCCACAAACCTTTTTATGTTATCGTCAGAAAGTTTGTTAGCAATTAAATTTTCCGCCATCACGTCAAGGCTTTAAAGCATTTTGTGTATAAAATGTATAATTTGTTAATAAAAAAATGGATTTCGATCGTAATAGCTTGTAGTACACGGTAGCTTGGAGTGTTGCCAGGTTTCTAGTGTTTAAGTAGCTCGACCATGATACCCACTGTAATGTAGATTTAAACGTCTGTAATTTTACTTGTAATGTATGAGCACGTTCATTTCTCTTTAATTCGTCGACTTTATCAGGCGAAATTATGGTTTCTTTTGCCAACGAATTTGTAGAATGTACTAGAAGGAAGTGCGGAATTTCAGTTTGTAATAAAGCCTTTTTACTCGAGGTTGAGAGCAGTGGTGGCCAACTGAAAACGGCCGTGACTTATGAATTGTAGGTCGTAGGTTCGAACCCAGCCAGGTACTTTACTTTGTGTAAATTATTTTATCACTACTTCTCTCAAAACGGTAAAGAAAAACATCGTGAGGAAACCGGTAGGTATGTCCTAGAACTAAAAAATCGAAGGCATGTGACAACCACCGAACCGCACTGGGCCCGCGCCGCGTGGTGGATTACGGCCCAATTTATAGTTTGATTATGACTCGAGGTTAGTTGGATTTTTATTGCTTTTTTGTTGTAAATGTAGAAATAAAGAACCTGTTATTTTTACATGATGATTGTTGCTGCATTATAAGGCAAAAGGCATCGATCACCTTCTAGCACTTTAGAATGTTTCTAATGCATACAATAGCATGGTACTTCTTTTAAAACTTTACTGTTACTTGACCTGCATACCTGACTATTTGTATAGGTTTACGTAGATACAAGCAAGTCACAATGCAAGTGGAACTTGATAACTTACCACAGGTGTCTACAAGGGTAGTTATAATTCAGCCTTAATAATTAACTAACTTCAGCGCGCGGTATTTAGAATGTTCATGTCATTTACTGAGATAAAACCCTAGTAACCTAGTTCCAGTTCAGTTCACTTATTCATAATTATTAAAATTACATGACAATAAAAATTAGTCATAAAATTTTTAAAAGAGCGTGGAACATTAAACATACATTACTTATAAAGGTTAATTGAGAAAAAATACAATAACATACTGTACAATAGATTAATCATTCGTCGAAACAAAAAGCAGACAAATACCCCCCCAATTCCCTATGTGTTATTCCAGGTTCAAATCCAAATCCGTTCGTTTTTGCGTGATTAAGTAACAAACATCCAAACTTTCACATTTATTATATACATATATATTTTCGATTCGGATAGGACAATTGCTTGTAAAATCAAAATAAAACTGCTGTAGCATGACTACTTAATCTAAGAATAGACCTTTACAAAGTTCAGTTTGCTTTAATAACAACTAAGAATTCAACCCGAGTTTGCGTAATATCGAATTGCAAGCTGGTTGAATGTTGCCAATTAAATGTCGGGTTATTCAGCCATGGATTCCAGGAAGCTACAGTTGCATGTTTCTCCTAATTGCCTCCATAATATGCAGCGGTTTGACGGTATATTTTCTTAACAAGATCGTTATAGACATTGTTAGGAATCCTAGAGTAAATTTGCAAATCAAATCAAATTTATTCGTAAATGTAGGTTTCATTACAATAGGATTTTATAATAAGATGGTCAGTTCGCTACATTTTACTCGAGAATATACAAATAATAATAAAGTTGGTGGTGTCGAAACTACAGACACAAATTTAAAATAAAATAATTACTTAGTGTCAACATAATAATAATCTAAAAAACATATGAACAAGAAAATAAGAAAGTGTAACTTAGAATATACTTAAATCTACATTGCCGGCGGGTTTTACCGGTGGAGGCGGATCATCCGCTCCAGATGCAACTCCGAAGCTGACCACGATCCTCAGA
The DNA here is from genome assembly GCA_947508005.1 of Amphipoea lucens. Lineage (NCBI taxonomy): Eukaryota > Metazoa > Arthropoda > Insecta > Lepidoptera > Noctuidae > Amphipoea > Amphipoea lucens. Next base: position 17,704,544 of record OX382358.1, on the reverse strand, counting down.
CATGAGGGACCGACTACAGAGAGAGAGAAATCTACATTGAAAACAAAAGAAACAGCCATTTCAACAACATCCAAATCAATAAGGAGAATAAAATCATCAAATTAAATGTAATATTATATTAATCTAAATGTCAGTAGTGTCCTCCATAAACTCAGTTGTGGAGTAATAACATTTATGAATTAAAAATTGTTTCAGGTTCTTTTTAAACATATTATTATTAAGATTTTTTATCTGTCGTGGAATTTTATTGAAAATAACTGGAGACATCCTGCCTGTAGCATCTTCCGCTTTGAATTTTTAAAAGGATATCTCGTGGCCTATGATGAACTATTTACTTATTACTTAATATACATAGGTCTTTCTCATACAAATACCTTATTAAAGATATTTTTGCTTTACTTTTTTAAACCAAACTGGCGAAAAGTGCGTGCCCTGTATACCTCTGCCTAACCCTTTGGGGATTACATAACCAGCCTATAATGTTCCCACTGCTGGGACACAGGCCTCCTCTCGATGAGAGGGAGTGGGCCGTAATCTACCACGCGGGCCCAGTGCGGGTTGGCAGATGTCACATGTCTTCGAATTTTTGGTTCTAGGACATGCCGGTTTCCTCACGATGTTTTCCTTCACCGTTTTGAGAGCAGTGGTGATGAAATAATTTACACAAAGTAGAGCGCCTGTCTGGGTTCGAACCTACAACCTACAGCTCGTAAGTTGCGGCCGTTACCACTGGGCCACCACTGCTCCTTGGGGATTATGGGCGTGATATTGTTATGATCTATTTTACTTTTCGGTACATCTACATATGTACTGTGTGCTGATAACTTGTGTTAACACCTTCTGCCGAAAACCTGTGCCGTTACATCTATTTTCAGATGTACGTTTTGCTCTTAAAAACGATGTCCAAACATTGCACTGAACTGCACTTCGAGAGCACACGAGCAATAAAGCTAAACGGAGGTTAAACTAGCGAATAACCGTCAAAGTTGTCGCGTGTGCTGCCAACCCCCTAACTGTTAACACCGGGTTGAAGACTTGGCAGCCAGCCGCACTGTTATGACGCTTCATAGCACTTCATACAACGCGTTTCTTGAGGTTATTACACTAGTACGGTGGGCAAAAATTCACAATAAGTAATTCGATTTAAGAGAAAATTATCTATGAACAAAATATTAATGGTCCAAACCAATTAGAGGTCACCTGAAAAGTTTACTTAATCAGAACGACTTTTTTATGATTCGATGTTGTTGATAGTTGAATCCATACTAATACTATAAATTCGAAAGTAACTCTGTCTGTCTGTAAACGACATTTTCACGCCTAAACCAATGAACCGATGTAGATCAAATTTGGTATAGAGATAGTTTGAGTCCCAGGAAAGGACATAGGATAGTTTTTATCACGATATTCCCACGGGGTCGAAACTTATGCGGGTGAAACCGCGGGGCGCAGCTAGTCTATACTACTTATAATATTATAAATTCGAAAGTAACTCTGTCTGTCTGTCTGTATGTTACCTTTTCACGCCTAAACCACTGAACCGATGTAGATGAAATCTGGTATAGAGATAGTTTGAGTCCCAGGAAAGGACATAGGATAGTTTTTATCTAGATATTCCCACGGGATCGAAACTTATGCGGGTGAAACCGCGGGGCCAGCTAGTCGAAAAAGTAAGTGTTATGATTAAAACAATATTTCAATGGTAAGAGCGAGGAGGTGGGTATGAGGAAAGATCGTAAATTCGATCTCATTCTTGTGACTTCTCGCACTATTGACTTGACCACTTGTGCAACAATCATAAGCTAGTTATGTCAACTAATATATTATTATAATGGTATTTGAGGGGTAATAGGAAAACAACTTATTTGCAACCTACATTCCTAGAAAATAAAACTTTAATAAATACAAGAATGCATTACTAACAACTTCCTACTACACGATAAAGATTTAGATAATGATTCATTTGCATAGTAATTTTCAAGAAAATTGCGCTTTTTTCTGTATTGCGTACAAAAACTATTTTCAATGTTTCAATATCATTAGGCTAGAACCAGATACATTGTTGAGTTCATTGCAGTTTAATGTTTGAAATAAAAATAATTATTTTTGTCGTCTAAAGTTTACGGGTGCGGTAAATAAACATAACAGCATTGTTTGTAGGTATTTTCAGAAACATCGTCTGCACTTCTGTTAGGCGAAACTCCTGCCAGCCAAACTTGTCTCGTCTTTACTTGTTAGTTAGTTAATAGACTATTGAATTGAAGGTTTTTTTTATTAGAAGGTGCCGTACCTAGAGCATTGTTTAAAAAACTATTTTTAATAGTTATCAACAATAGTTTTTTTAAACATTGCCTCAACCACGGAATTCCTCTTGTAACGTAAGTGCGTTTAAAGATCAATTAAATTCTCACGTTTACAAATTAAATGTCTGTAGGTAGACCAGACAAAAACTTTTTCCTTGCGGGATTCGAACTTGCCACCCGTAGTAGCGCGCGTAGCCCAACCGCCGAACCGACTGGCAACACTGAAAATATAAATCTTCTGATTATGCACTGCTGATTCTTGACTGTAAAAATAACCTTTCATAAAAATAATTTTAAACATCTGAACTATTAACGGTCTTTAAGCTTTAACTTGACGTAAAGTTAAGTTAGTGCTATCGCAAAATCTTTAATTAGTAATATTATAATATTTTCATGTCTACAAGTATATGCCGCGTGCGTTGATGGCGTGAGGCAAATTTATTCTCCCTTCCGTAGTAGTGCCCTAATGGCCGCACACTCCCATTAACTAAAGGTTCTCAGTGAGAACTTAAAAAATGTATACATAATCAGCCTATAACGTTCCCACTGCTGGGACACAGGCCTCCTCTCTGTGAGGGGGAATGTATGGGTTAAGTGAAAGCACGGTACGGTCAATGACAAACACTATGAATTTTTCAGTAAAAGTTGCGTAAACTAAAATCACCCTCCCCACCTAGTTGAAAGTTATTTGAAGTTGGATTGAAAACTTTGAACAAAAACAAAACTTAACTCTAAACTTTTTTTATATTTTTCTAGAGGTATCATTATACAGTCTTTGGGTATTAACAGCCTTTTGATAAGCAAATATGAGCGAATACGAAAACATCAAGGTCAGAACGCGGAGGTCGATTCGCAAAGATCGAAATTTTGCGTGATCGAATCCCTTACCACATTCATTCTGTCTACGTCAACCAAAAGTGTCATAAAACATTTGGAATTATTACAGTTACAGTAAAATGAACGTGCAAAATCAGCGGTGGGTAAAGCAGCAACTATTCATGTGGCGTGCAGTTCGATCGTGGCGAAGCAAGGCGCGGAGGAAACGTCAGAAAAATCGAATTTCCATGCCCGGCAGTCGAGGCTGAGGCGGCGTGGCGCGAACACCGCGCACAGAGCGCCCGCGCGCGCCCGGCACAACGCGCGCTGTCTCACGCGCCCGCGTCACAACACGCGCCGAGCTCGCCCAGCGACATCCGCAACAACCGCGACGCCCGCGCGACACTGCACTGTCACTCAAATCCTGATTAAATCCTACACGGTGGGCTAATTAAGGGATTATGGGTTTGGCAACGGCCGTCCCGATCGCGGGTCAGTTTGTCGCCCGACCACATAAATTCGTGCTCGGTTCTTTCTTCATTAAAAGGTGACGTCACTCCCGCGGTCGATTTTTGTGTAATCGCGATTAATTCGCGATTGTGTTAGTGGATGATAAAAGTTTGTTGATCGGTTAATGGTTGCATTGTCTCATGTTTAAGTGGTGTCTGTTGATGCGGACGTAATCCGCAGGACTACGGCCTTCAGCATTTATTGATTGCTAAACAATATTGCATTCTATACCTTGTGTTTAAACAAACATATTATAGCCTACTGTCTGCATTATGATTAATTTAATTTTTGCTGGTCATGTTTATTGACGTTTGGAGAACGATTGTACTAATTTGAAAACTTTTATTTCGACGCTCATCAACTCAAACTTTTGGAAATTAACTTTTATGAATATCTGGCAGCTTTTATGGACGATAAACTCATTAAAATTAGTACTAAACCTTTGGAGAGCCAACAATTAGTTCACTTTCTATTGAATCCGAGATCGAACCTGGAAATCTTTCCCTAACTTTACCATTTCAACTTCTTTACCCAACGAGCAAGATCTTCTCTTCAAAACTTACTAAAAATAGTCAAAAAACTTCTCCTATACATTTTCGAAACCCATTTCTTTGTCATAGTATTAGCTACGCACCTTCCGACATTTTATTGTATTAGTATCTCACATAACCATAAGACAATATATTACTGACAGCAATAAGATGTTTCTGCGTATTCGTTAAGATAACATGAATATATCGCTATCCTCTCATTACTTGTGCGACTTGTTTCGCGGTATTTTTCCCAAACTATCTTTATCTATGTAATACATCCTTCATTTCTTAATAAATTGCTGACAATGAGGTTTTATTTGTGTTGTCTTGAGTTGTATTTGTGACTCGGTAACATGAGGATTCGGTAAATGCAAATTTATAAGCATAGTAGAAGGAGAAAATAGGTAACAGGTACGGTAAGGTATACAAATAAAGTTTGATCGAAATCTGAAACGTTGTTGGCTAATTTGGGACAAGTAAATTATATTCCATGAAAACAATAGCTACTTTTGCCATAAGTTTTCGCCATAACTTAAAAAAAAATTAAAGCAGTTTCACACTAAGGGTGACCACTACTGTCAAATCCATCTTTGCCTATTGGAAAAACACTGACAACATCAAAATAAAAATACATTTTGAACTTCTAAAGACAAGACAAGACAGTCCCCCAAAACGCGCGGCCTTCTTCAGTTCCTGGCGTTTTATCTGGGAAGAAAAAGTGATGCCACGTACCTATTCCAGCTATATGTGTTTGTTAAGTTAGAAGAACTTAATTCTATACACATAGTATGCAAAGTAATTCAATTAGCACAAAATAATAAGACAAATAATATCTTATTTCTAGTACTTAGGCACCTACATCAGCTCTGTATAGATTTTCGTATTATAAAGACTGTTAGTTTGCTCAATTGAATTAAAAGGTGAAACGAGTAATATAGCGGTCATCGACGAAAGTTGTCGTCATTCACAGGTTTTTTTTTATAAATAGAAACCTGAAAATTACGCAGCAAAAATTTGAACTGCTTTGAAACGCAACAATATTGCCGTACCTTCGCATAGCTCAATGTTTCTTTCGAAATAAACATACCATTTTCCCATCAAAACTACGATCGATTTCTAAAAGAAACTAATAGTTTTCAAAACTATGCCTACAAAAGTTTGATTGACGTTAACTTTGTTACAAAACTAATTTTCCCTTTGTTTAGTAAAATAAAACTCAACCGACTTACTCTGAAAGTGGCTTCAAAATCGTTTTCAGTTCCCATTAATTATCTCCAAATACAACAAAAAACATACTAAATGAAACTGACCCCTTTATATTCTATTTATTTATTTTACCATTTATGTACACACATATATAAACAGACAAGAGAAAAACAAAACAGAAAAAAAGGTACAAAGGTGGTGGTGGTGGTGGTGGTGTGATCTCTAAATCCTCACGGCAAAAATCCGAACTGCTCTAAAAATGCAGTCATTCTGTCACTGTCCGTTTCGATGAACCGGATTCAGTTGTCCGAACACTTTATACTGACGGACGGTTGAAAAAGTGCCACGTACCAGCTTCGAACTCAATTAATTTGATTTTTGGTCTTGTGCCATTGTGCTGCTACTATTGTTAACTTGGTTTGGTAGATCTACAGGTTTTGTCAAGTAACAGAGAGCCAAAACAAAAACCTGCCGTTCTTCGTAAGTTCGTGTATCAAGTATTAAGATTTACTTTTATTGCTCATGATAAGTGAATTGTTTTATTTTGCAGAAATAAATGTCTTAAACCGTAAAAAAAAAAACAAAAAAAAAAAACATGCGATCACTTTTAACCTTAACTCTTGCCAACCCCTGATGGTTAAGCCTACAATTCTTGCATCTATGACTAACATAATGAAACATAATTTACATAATGGCAAGCAAATTGTATTTCATAAGTATGATTAGGTAGACTAGTTTACGAGTTTTCTTTATTCCAATACATAGGGCCACCCAATAGCCGGTATAATGAACGGTCGAAAGGAAAGTACAATAATCACCTTTATTGCCAGACGGATTGGTAATCACAGTCTGTTGTTATTAGCAGACAGGGTGACGCTATTACCGTAACTTACACGACCGTTTGTTATTTTATGAATGTGAACCTTATTGACAAACAAAAATAGAACCATTTTTATCTGTTACCGAACAAAAGTCCCCTCAAAATATTTATCAATATTAATGCTTTTCCCACAATTTATCGTTTGAAACCAACATTAAATGTATCGACACTCGTTTTTATTTACCTGCCTCGTTATACCGAATCGTCACTCCACATTTACCGAACATTCGTTATTTCCTACCTACAGGTTGTTTACTTTTTACCGACGGATTAATTAAATGCTTTAATAACCAACCAAATATTGTTTTTACCGAGTGGTATGTGCACGGGTAATTTTGTCAAAAAAATTTCTACGACTGTTCAAACAGTTTTGATACTTTATAATATAAATTATTTTATTAAAATGGACATTAGTCAGAGTTATTTCGACAGTGTTCATGGTTACTCATTCTGTCCACGTAATGCCTCTTCGTGTTGTGTTGTGCAAACAGTGCTGTGGATCGGACTTATGGGATTAAATAACTGTACAAGGTAATCGTATTTTTCTTTGCTAAGTTTCACGTAGAGTCTGAACTTTAAAAAATTGCAAATATTTCTGAAATGCATTAAAATTAAATTGTTTTCTATGACAACAATATATACGATGAAGATATCTTAAATATTACGCACCTTACTAAATTTTTCTTTGTGTAGTTCTTTTGATAGCAATTTTAGAGGATGTATTTTCACATTCATACATTAAATTTCTATTTAATCGAATGATTATTTTTTACTAGTCAGGAAATAACTACTATAGTCTATAGTTTTTAGTGCTAATAGGGCTAGATATTTACTAGTTTCTCTACTTTTCAATTTACTTACCTAAGCTAGTTTGCAAATAGACATAGATATTACTTACTCTAACTAAAACTTAGTTTGTATTTAACTCTGTAATATCAATACACCTGATTTCCTTCGCCACCTTCGAACAAATAACACATACAATTATGCGAAATAAATGTCCGTATTTCGTAATTATTCGGGCACTGTACCAATCAATTTAATAACTTTTTACAGGACATTATGAATGTCAAACGTAGGTAAACATGCATTATTTTGACATCTGTAAATCTCTACATCTTCTATTTATATAAAAAAAGGCCGTCGGGTTAGTTACACCATTTATAAATCAAGAACCACGGGACTTTTTATGATCTTTGGTTTGTTGGATTTGTCTCCGCCCCGAATAGTAGATTAACTATTAAAACATGGGGAAAATCCACGAAGAAAAAAAAAAAGAAAAAAAAAAGATTTTCTCATTGATTTCGTATGGATCGGTTTTTTGATTCTGAGGCGGTACAAAGTTCGCCGGGTCAGCTAATATAAAAATAAATAACAATCTAATAATTATCACACCTTAATCTTAAAGTATATCATTATCCTGTAACCTTACGTATACTTATTTTACTAGCTTTTGCCGTGCTTCGCCCGTGTGGTTATGGACAATATCCCACGGGAACGTACTTCCAGGATTTAAAGTACCCTATGCGTTAATCCAGGTTATAAAGTAGGAATCTTTGTGCCAAATTTCATCCATGTTTCCGCGGCGCATGCCAGTGAAGCTCCCAGTCGGCATGACTTTTTCCGACATCTTTAACAATCATCGTTATATTTCAGCATGTCTATCGTCCATTAGTGAATACCGTATAAGAATCCGTTCGGAAGTTTTTGAGTTTCTCGCGTTCAGACAGACAGATGCTGAGGGGGAGTTTGTTTTATAGGTAATAAATCAAATTTCTACCACCAGTACGATTTTTTGAAGCAAAAAATACAACAAAGACACACAAATTAATAGTTTCATCATTAACAAAAAAAGTAACCATAAGCAATAATAATAATATACTAGAGAAATTATATACACAGTCTGTACATCAACAAACAATGTTTTTATGTATAAATACACGGTGTGATTAAAACCACATTACTCCACTTCGATGTAAACTATCGAATCTATATAAACTGCTTTTGTTTTTGTCGCTCGGTTCTGCGGCCTTTGTGGCAACGAATATTGTTTTAAATATCATTTGCGTTATTGTACAAGTCAAAAGAAAAAAGGAATTTGTAATACTATCGCTGTTAAGTCAAGTTTCGTTTCACCTCTTTGTTGTTTCATGCCAATGTTAATTTTAGGAAGTTGGGGTGCCCTCAGTACTAATAGTATGTTGTTCTAATTTCACTAGGCCGAATACAATTGACCTAATTTTCTAGTTCTCATTCATTATTTGGAATAGGTAACTCTTTTGCGCATGATTGTTTTGAACGTCGTTACGTATCTAAAAGTATCAAAAATATTTTCAATAATCTAACTTTACATAACATAGCATAACGCCTGTATTCCCAAAGGGTCAGGCAGAGGTGTATCTAAAGTACAGTCAACAAAAGAGATAACTATGCAGGATTGTCGGATATAGTTGTAGTTTAGTAAGAAACCGATGGATGTTGTCGACTGATATTTAATTCGATAAAAGAGCTGTTTGTTTTCTATGAATAAAATTAAATTTTATTCGAGAACATCCATCGGTTTCTTACTAAACTTTAACTATATCCAACGATCCTGCATACTTATCTCTTTTGTTGACTGTACATACACCTACATTTGTTCAGTTATGTTTAAGTCTCATGTAATAACGAGCCTATTGCCATCAAACGGATACAAATCTAGACTCCGGGCTAGACAAATTCCAGATTGATGATTAATGAACCCAATAACACTTTGACCGACCTGGGAATCGAACCCAATGAGGCCACCAATGTACCTATCAAAAGTATTAAGAACATTTTCAATACTGTAACTTTGATAAATAAAATCTCGGCAAACAAAGATAATACACTGAAATAGAAAAGCTTTTCTAAACTAACCCTCTCGGATATTGAACACAATATTGTACATTAAAAATAAAAGCCGGTGCATTGCCTCCATTCAGCTCCATACAAAACCACACGAGGTAGAACCTCCTTTGTTAGTTTATTCTAAAGCTTCACGTAAATGTTGAATCACGTCAGGATTGTGCTTATTTTTAAATTCAATAGTGCGAGTCTGTTCGGGATTGTGTGGGTCTGTACAAGTATAGTCTGGTACTAGGTAGCTAGTATCTACCCACGGTTTGGGTCGGGTGAGCGCAATCCCATATTAATATCGCCAGAGTAAAGGTGCGTTTACATTTGGTCGAGTAGGTACGAGAGTTACTGCCATTCTGTAAAAATCTCATCGTGAAATCATAGGCGAAGTGAACTTGAAGTGAGCTGTCAATTGTATCAAATCCCTAGCTTGAGGTTGAATGACAGCTCAGCTCAGTTCACCAAAACATTCACGGTAAGATTTTTACAGAATATATCGGTGGTAAATAGGACCATAGTTAGTGGGTCCTTTTCTGGTAGTTCAGCAGTCATTCTGTATGCCAAAGTGGCCCGTCTAATTCATAGTCTCTTTAACTGTAAACCGCTGATCTTGATTTTCAACACTTTCATGCATCTTGTATACTAGAGCTACCTACCTGCATCTTCAAAACGAACCACTTCTTGCGTTTTGTTTCCATTGAATTTCAAATCATTATTGAAAAAGCCAATCATTTTCATTGCATAGAAACCACCAAAATCACATTCTACATAAACTCGAATTCGAAACTCAAACTAAAACCTTTTATTTCAATTAATTATAGATAGGTACTTTTGAATCGTAAAGGAGTCGGTCAGTCAGAAAGATGAAGTTAGTTGCCCATTCCAAAGCGGAGTTGGTTCCTATGGAGAAGAACGGGCAAGAAAATCCCCGGACCCTCGTTCAAAATCAAAATATTGTTACAACAGAATTTCATAATAATATAATGTTTATTTCAATAATTGTTTACAATTATACACATATATTATAGGCTATAATTTCTTATTACAAATGTCTTGGACATCTGTAGCCTAACTAGGCGAAAGCCTATATTTTGGCTATCAGCGCCAAAACCTTCAAATAATAAACAAAAAGCATACCTACATTTGTATCATTAATATTTTCCTTCTCTACCCGTACTTGACCGCTAACTAGCTCAATGTGAATGCGCCTCAAGGCTCAGCATAGGCCCGCTTATTGCCGCATTCACATCGGATATTGTGCACATTTTATATGATGCTATCTTCTGTAATGAACGTCGAGATTACAAATGTAACCTATTGTACGAGAAAATGTTCGCGCAAACTAGTTTTAGTATTTATGCCCCGTTGTAAGTTATAACTCAAGGTTGTTATGTTGAATAACTTTGTTACCTACTTGGAGGTTATGTGAGCCTATAACAATTGCATAGAATATTCCGCTATGTAATGACTTTGTAGCGGCAACAGATAGTTTGTAAAGTTTTAGTACATAGAAGACATTCCACTTGTTTATATTTACTTCAATATATTCTTTTAATATTCCGAGCTTTTTTTTTTATAAAAAAGATAAGTAATCGCACCATATGTCTACATTTACTGGAATTTAAAAGCCAAAACGGTACCCTATTATTGCGTACTCTTAATCACAATAATATAAATAACTAGCTGCGCCCCGCGGTTTCACCCGCGTAAATAAATGTCAATCCCGTGGGAATATCGGGATAAAAAGTAGCTTATATGTTAATCCAGGGTGTCAGCTACCTCCGTACAAAATTTTATCAAAATTGGTCCAGCCGTTTGAGCGTGAAGAAGTAACAAACATATAGGTAAACACACACACACACACACTCACAAACTTTCGCCTCTAGAATATTAGTGTGATATTGTGATTTTAAAGGATATTGCTAATCTATTGCTTCTTATGTTAAAAAAAATTGTCTGCTATACAGCGTAAATAACGCAATGAATGTTGGTGAACTGTCAAAATGAAACCCATTGCTACTAATAGTAGGTTACGCAATTAATCTGCAGATTCATAAACCCAGACTTACTAATATTATAAATCCGAAAGTAACACTGTCTGTTACCTTTTCATAGGATTGTGATGACATTTCAGACACAGGTAGTCCATGACTTGGGTTAGGTTAGGTTAGACATCCCCCCCGGTGGGTTCCCGCATTGTCGAGGCGGGGGGGCTCAGTAGCCGTGGCTTGGACACCCACGGTGAAGCGAAGTGGAACCCGAGGAGGGGCCGCTCGTCAGGGCTTTTGCCGGTAAGCCGACGACGTAGCGGCCAACAAGTAGGTTGCGGTGCCGCTTGAGCGACATCGCAGCTGAGGCGGGCCGCGATGTCTCGTATCGGAGGCATCGCGGCTGAGGGTTGGAGGCCGCGGTGGGAGAGGAGTGCCGGTATTGCGGTGCGCCGCTCTCCCTACCTTCCGCGGCCTTGACGGGGTCGCCACCGTCCGATGGCGGACGCGGTGGGGCCGCAGAGGAAGAGGAGTGTTGGTATGACGTTGGCCGCTCTCCCTATCCTCTGCGGCCGAAAATTGGCAGGCGGCGGGGCCAATGACCTGACCCGTCGCAGGGGGACCAAGGGTGCCCAGACACGGGGTCGTCTGGCGCCCATGTGCTGGTTTGGTCCCTGGGGTGGTCACGGCGTGCTATGTGTTCTAGTGCGCCGGAGATGGGGAATACTCCCCTGAGGAGGGTCCGGTGACGGACAGCCGCGGCGAGTTCACGGATGAGTGCTAACGCGTGCCCGTGTTCCCGCCGTAAGCGGCAGAGGAGGACACCGTGGAGTTTTAGTGGATTTGAGTCCCACATAACTGCACTATCTCCCCGTGGTAGTGCAGAATGCACAAGCATTTCTCCACGTTAAAAAAAAAAAAAAAAAAAGGTTAGGTTAGACATATGATAGGATACTATTTTTATCCCGGTAGTACATTTTTGATATAAACGCGGGCGGAGCGGCGGCGGGCAAAAGTTAGTAGAGACGCCAGCACATCAAGCTACTATAATCTGTCATTTTCTTTAATAGATTTTGAACTTTATCGCTAAAACATAAGGTTCAAAGTTGATTGGGAAAATTTGACAGTTTCAGGTACCAAAATATGTAATGATGAATTCATTTTTAACAATTCTTTATACATTTTTACAAGTTCCAATTATTACTAGCACCTCATTAATCACATACAATTCAAACACCAAAGCACAACGTTGTCAGCGGTCCATACCAATATACCCAAACTACCCTACAACATCTGAAAGAAAGCCGTGACCTATAAAACGTCTGTACAAACAAGTAGCCTACAAAACAAAGTGCCGGTTAAAACAATTGATCCAGACTGTCAGATGTTTGACGTGGCTCAAAGGGCAGTGGCTCGATGACGTCACTGGCCTATTTTACCTTACGCTTGCCCTGCCCGACAGACGGGGAACATAGAATAATAGGGACAGAAGGTCGTCTGTTTACGGGGAGAGACAAATGATTTTAAACCTTAATGCCGTGATTCTATGTCTGCTTATTGAAGAGACAAACATGCCGCCAGATTTACGCTCATTATGACAAAAGACATTAAAATAATTTACAAAAAACAATTAAATAAAACTTTGTTTATCATAACATAACTATGTTTAAAAAAATGCTAGACACAAGTAAAGTCTACGCCGCAATGAATTACGCCAAAATATTGTAAAAGCCCTCGTTTTTCCTTAGGAATAATCAGCCTATAATGTTCCCACTGCTGGGACACAGGCCTTCTTTGAGAGGGAGTGGACTGTTATCTATCACATGGGCCCAGCGCGGGTTGATAGATGTCACATAACTTCGAATTTTTGGTCCTAAGACATGCCGGTTTCCTCACGATGTTTTCCTGCACCATTTTAAGAGCAGTGGTGATGAAATCATTTACATAAAGTAAAGCGCCTGGAGAAAGCGCGCTCGCGAAAAATGGAAGGAGTGGAGGGAGGCCTTTGACCAGGAGAGGGACAGCGTAGGCTAGTTAAAAAAAAAAAAAGCGCCTGGCTGGATTCGACCCCACGACCTGTAAACTCGTAAGTCAGGGCCGTTACAACTGAGCCACCACTGCTCGTTTCCCTTCTGTTTTTCTATTTTGTCTAGGACTGTAGGCCTGTACTATCACGTGCCTACATAATACATTTGTCATAATTTTAAGGTAATTTAGAACTGTCAGACTGTCAGTGATTAATTTAGAATTACGTACACAAAATATAATTCCGTATGCTATTAATTGAGTACTGAAACCAGTTGACTTTAGATACACAAGCTGAGTTCATTAGCCTTTGTTTCATATGAAAAAACAAATACGTATTATGTTGCGTGGAATAATCCTTAGTTTATAGATAACATCTGTGCATTGTGATGAGTCAGATAATTACATGGTCTTCCTGTGTGCCAAATTTCATCGAAATCCGTTCAGCCGTGAAGACAGACATAATTACTTTCACAATAAGCCTATAATGTTCCCATTGTTGTGCCACAAACCTCCTTTCTATGAGAGGTACTTTCGCATTTATAATGATAACATTCTGCAATGAAACTGCCAATTTTTAACCGACTTCTAATTATCGATATGTTTTATTATACACCCCGTCACTAGAAGCTACCGTAGGTGCTCTAAAGGGAATGAAGTTGAACATTTTTTATTGTTCTCCTTTGGGCACTATGGTAAAATATTGATTGGTGCTCAAATGGGAATACCCTTGGTGCTCTAAAAAAAGGTGCTCTGAAAATAGGTGCTCAAACGGGAATACTCCATATTATGGAGTAAGTAAAGAAGTATGAATAGTGGTATATACAAATTAGTAAACACTTTTCTACACTATGCAAGATCTCCATGTCAAGACACATATTATTCCATTATCCAATTCACAACAGCCGGCCATTACAAAAATGCAACAGTTAGCCTAAGTGGCTAAGTTACGTCAAGTTAAGTCCTTAACCGATGGTGACTCGGATAAGCACGGCACAGTCGAATCGATTAAAACAGTAGTCGAGTTACTTCGATATGCCGATATGAAAGCCACTAGTGCAATTAAAGAGCAATGGTCGGCACTAGTTAGGGCTGAGAGGTGGGCGTGGCTTTTGGCTAAAGAACTGGCGATTGACGATCCATTTGCAAAGTTAAACTGCGTTTGCTGCGATCTATTTATTGAAAGAGTACTCGTTATATACGTTATGTCTATTCTAAAAGTAATCTGATGAAAATGTAAAGAAGAGAAAAGTCTTTTTGAAGTGAAAACTGCTTCAGGCGCGTTGGGCATTTTTCGAGGTGGGGAAATGCCATTGAATTCGCGCCACTGTTACCGTAACCGATACCGCTTTAGATGTGTCCGGCTGTCCTCGGGATGTACTCGGTTTTAATGTATATCCGATATGTCAGTGACTGATGGCAAAGTATTCTGTTTGTGTTTTGTTTTCAATTCGGTCGTGACTCCCGGAGTGCCACTGTTTTTTTTTGTTGTATTTTGTTCCACACACACATTTTGTACACTTTCATCACATACTTTAGAAACGAACCATAAGTACTCATACACACGAACAACACACGTCGACGACAACTGGCAACTGCATCACGCGTTGACGGCAGCCGTTGAGACATATTTGAGTACGGTGCTCAAATACACGCGCGACACGCGCCGACGACGACAGGCAGCCGGCATTTGCGTGTCGCTCGTGTGTATGCACTCTCGTGTTTTAGAGAGTTTGTTATTCAATCGTTTTGGTTGCCAATCAGATACCAACTTAGGCCAGAGGTAATAAATGGATCCAGGTTGATAAACGGCCGATACAATGTTATTTAAAGACTGCAGGCGAATGAGTAAGTATATTATTATAATATTTAAGTGATCATTTTTACTATAAAAAATAAAAATACATATAATACATAAAGTCAAAGTCAAAGCATGTATTTCAAATAGGCACATAAAAGGCACTTTTGAAAGTCAAAAATTACCTTAAAATAGAATTGATAAAAAAAATAATGTCCTTATTTATAAATTACTAAATATTCTCAATAACTCATAATCATTGGGACTAAACTATTAGTTAATTACTAAGGTAATATTTATATCATTATAACTTTCGTCAAAGAAAATACTTTATAAAGTCTTTAAATATAATTAATTATTGCCTAACAGTAATAAAGTTAATGGTGGACTTTTATATACTACCGTAATAAAATATTACCAGTTATAATTTGAGGAAATTAAAAGGATTTATGACCACTGTATATTTTAACACGAACCGAAGGAACATAGTAGCAAACTACCCTTATACGCTAATAATTTGTTTTTTATAAGTATGCAATTTAAGTACAAAAATACTTTTGGTTCTTGTTATACAAGAAACCAACAAAATAAATATAAGGTCCCATTAAAATAGATGGACAAACTTTTAGAAATCATTCAGACCACCAAAGTAAGGACGATGGTAAAAAAAAATATAAGAAAAACACATTAGATACTTACAAGAAATATAATCAGCTAACGAAAATACACTAATATGCCGGTAATTTATTATTTTAGGTCAAAATAAAATCATTTTAATCAGTGTTTTTTTTTTTTGTTTGGATATCTTTGGTTAGACTTACTAAGCGCTGTGTTAAAATTTGTCCATCTATTTTAATGGGACCCTATATAAAATGTCATTTTTATTTATTTATTTACATACTTCATAGGTTCACACAACCGACTAAGAAAACGATACAAGACAATAATACGCAAGACATTAATTTCAATGACGCGGTATTGGGAAATGTCTTTTTTTTTAAACATGAGTGCAGAAAATAGCTCCAACAGTTTGAACAGGTTTGAAAATACTATAAATATTAACGAAAGTTCTAAGCTCGGAAAAACTAGGAAGAAGATATCGATCTACTTCACGACGGTAAAAAATAATATTGGTGAAAATAAGCTTATGCGTAAATGTCGTAGCATTTGCGTAGCACCTACGTAGCACAACGCTACGACCAGCTACGCCACCGCGTAGCGACTGCTTAGTCAAAGTGGGGCTATAAAATTTGTCATAAGGGGCAATCCATGTAATTTTAAGAACGTTCACAGTCTGATCTCACTCTTAATCTGTCAAAAATACCTTTAATTTCCTTACATTTTTAATTTTTGACATTTCTTTGTCGCCGAGATGAGACTGCGACTAGATTTAGAACAATTTAAATTACGAGAATTGGCCTTCTAGTATTTTTTCATATGTTGACAGTAACCAGTAGAACGTTATTCAGGCAGTTTTAAATGTACAATAGCTGTTTAATCTTATTTTGCTTTTGGTTAGTGGCGGCGTCACGATATTTCTGTGTTATCGGTCGATCTAAACGTTCTTTGAACTTTTACCGACCTCAGAATGTAGCCATAAAGCAATTCTGAATTCCAATTCAGTTCCTAAACATAACGAAAATATTAAAATGACTTCGGTTATTGGGCTGGTTACGTAAGAAAGGTTTTGTTTGACTAATCTTAGTACTCGTATGATTTTAGGCTTAGATGTTTCGAAGTTATTTGTATTAGGTGTACGCTGAGGTATATTTTGGCGTAATTATAGTATTTAGTCCAGCCGCTAAAATATACAGGGTTATTGGAAAAACACCAACAATATCTTAAGAGGTCATAGTACTCATCATTATGAACAACTTTTACTATGGGACCAAACCTGAAATCGCGAAAAAAACAGTGTCACTCCGGGAGTGCCGACAGAAGTGAAAACTTGATCAATTACGTGTGTATTTTTTGAATTGTCAAGAAATATTTCAAAATATTTATTTGGTGTCGGTTACGGTAACGGTAACAGTATCGCGAGTTCAATGGTTTTTTCCCATCTCAAAAAATGCCAACATGCATGTGTACGTGCATACACAACATTTATGTACATACTTATATACAGAGGTGTCGGTTACGGTTACAGTGTCGCGAGTTCAATGGTTTTTCCCATCTCAAAAAATACCTAACGTGCCTAAAGAAATTTTCACTTGAAAAATTCAGCTGTTCCCTACATACATGTATGTTCGTATAACTCGTCAAAATGTAGGGAACAGCTGATTTTGTTTCGCGATTTTCATATATTGAGAACTGAAAAACTGACTTCCCGGTTGGGCGATATGTTCATGAATTTTTCCATCACGAATTTCTAACTAAACTAGATTTTTTTCCCGGTTAATGTCTTTAACTCAATAGGCTCGCCCTTCTCACATGTGACATAAACATAACTGCCGCTAAACACCTCTGCCCTACCCCTTCAGGTCTTACAAGCGTGATTTTGTGATATGTACATGTAATAGTCGCTTCATCATCCTCACAGTACATTCGGTAACAGGTCGGGACCTCTCCGGGGAGGTGTACCATGTACTACAAGATTCACCAAACGCCTGTTAGTTGTTCACTGTTAATTACAACTTTAGTTGGTTTACACTATTAAACTTGGTCAAATTACACTTGTTTATAAGCTAGGCTATTGGGGGAGGCGTATGTCCAGCAGTGGACGTTTTTCGGCTGATATACAAGCCTGATGTCTGTGTAAAAAAATACCGTAATTCCATCTTTATGCCTCGGCAAAGAGAAGTCAGCTGGCATGGTTGATCACGGGGCTGCCTAAGGATTTAAATCTTTTGGTTATTTTCAACCGTAGAAGGTAAAGTGACTCTTCATAAGATGAATGAAAGGACACGTAACGCACCTATCAAAAGAGGACTTTCAACGACTGGTAACAATCAACATTCCAAATGACATCATAATTGAAATTATATTTGAGTTCATTTTACGCACGTGTCTTTCTACGTTCGACATGATTCATTAACTTTATATACCTATTAAAAAGTTGACCTTGCGTAATAATTCGAGTGTTACTGCACGACTTGGGAGAGGCTAAACCTACCTGTAAATAGATGAAAACTCTTAATTTAACAGGATTTTAAAGCTCTAACCTTTATCAGTTGTCGCGCCCACAGCGCCCGACAAAAAAAACAAAAAATAAATACCGATGAAACGAGCTGTGATAATGTAATAATAATACAGATTAAACGAGCTGTGTTATTTGGTCGTATATATACGACTCTGGCGGAATGGACACGAAAATATTTGTCGGATTAATCCGACGTAAGCGGTTAAAAGGTTAAATGACAAATAAGCTTATAAATAAATCAATAAGAAGTGCCCCTATAATACAGAAACATAACACATTTATATATCAGCCAATCACCAATACATTGCACACGCAAATTTGATACGTCTCTTGCTACAAGATTCACCGAACGCCTTCCGAGCACGTCATTAATTTAGATTGGCGGCGCACACTTCGATTGTTTATTCCATTAAACTTATATTGTTGTTGGAAAACCCCCGCGGTTTTCACTCCCA
Source organism: Amphipoea lucens (assembly GCA_947508005.1). NCBI lineage: Eukaryota > Metazoa > Arthropoda > Insecta > Lepidoptera > Noctuidae > Amphipoea > Amphipoea lucens. The sequence continues at coordinate 17,686,014 of OX382358.1, read as the reverse complement.
CGAAGTTCACGTTGCGCGAGCGACGGACACAGTGTGAACACAGTGCATAAATTCACCTTACGCCGACCTTTTAGGTAAATAACGCTGGGTTCGTCGGTAATTTTAATTGAGGCAATTTTGTTATTTGAAATTGATTTTGCTGGAAAATTCTAGAATTAAATCGATCAGTGGAGCCTGTTGAATTGGTTAGTAGAGTCAAGCAACAGTATTGATTTCAGTTTTATTTGTTTGGTGAAAACTACTTGCGGTTTCGCTCGCAAGTTTTTTTTTTTTTACTATACAGGGTTACTTTACCAAATTACATTATAAGTTGCTAGCTGAAAATTATTGAAATACACCAAACAGATCGAGAAAGTAATCAGTTTTTCTTTATTACAAAAATAATGATCGGTTAATCTACTTACTATCAAATAAGCTAAATAGACCTTATTAGATAAGCAATAAAGTAAAAAAAAACTTTTTAATGAATTATTTTTCAAACGAAGTAAGAGAATGAGACATAAACAAAATAGTTGATTAATAATCCACGGGTTGTAAAAGTCAGTGGGAAACGAGGTCAGGGACTCATCGTACTGCAGGTGATGCATTGGCACTGAGTTAGCTAATCGTATGCATCGATGCGGCTTAAACCATGGTTTAAATACAGGGTGTTTTGTAACTGCAGGGTTTTAATGGTGGTGGGTTATTTTATGGTCTTTAGTCATGTGCTGTTAATGGGCACGTATAGGTGTTTGGGGGAGGGTAGGTCGTTTGTGTTTATTAATCTTGCTCGTAAAAAATATGTTGACTTAGCATCGTAAATCGTCTTAATAATTATAGTTTTTAAGTTTAAATAAAAATGGGACTTTATAAGAGCACTTTTCTGTCCGTCTGTCACAGAGGTTTTTCTCGAGATCTGTGCAACTTAAGCATTTGAATTATGGCAAAATGTTTAAATCTCGACGACGCGCGCACAGATCGCCAGTCAAAGCCCAAAAATAAAAATATTTGTACGGTCAGGTAGAACTTAGAAAAAAAAATTAATTAACTTATTGTGTTTCGTATCATGGAGAAGAGGTGTCTTAAAGAATTCAAAAACCTTTTTTCTACTGGATTTGATATGGTTATAGAAAACATGTTGCGCTTTTAAATATTTTATTGATGGGTGTGCATTTGACCACTGTCTCACCTGAATGAAAGCGATGATACAGAAGACTTAGTGTCATGATTCATGTTTCTGGTAAAAGCAGGTTCACATCAACAGTTCAACAGGCGGGTGGGAATGAACTCACGAACTTCTCGCCAGTCCAATGACCTAACAAGTTGAACTAGTGGCGAAATATACTCGTTCATTCTTTTACTTATCAAGACTTGTGGCAGCAGGTCAAACAAAAAACCAAATAATACATTGTAACTTGACTCAAAGGCTCATGATTAAATAACAACAGCCACACGGGTCGATCGATCTGGTTAAGCTGGATATTGTTGCCGCGGTCGGTCCGCTGATGGATGACCATCTTTACATACCGAGACCCTTCTGTACCTCGGAAAGCACGTTAAGCTGTTGACCCGGCTGTCATTCGTGGATCTTCGGCAGTCGTTACGGGTCGTCAGAAGCCCGAAAGTCTGACAGCCAGTCTTACTATGGAGTGTAGTGTTACCTAGTAACTGGGTTGTGGGGGTTAGTTAGGCAATCGCTCCACGTAAAGTACTGGTAGTCAGCTGCATCTGGTTAGACTGGAAGCCAACCCCAGAAATAGTTGGGAAAAGGCTAAGCAGGTGGTGATATTATAACCTGACTGCGACGTGTTTGTGGACGAATGAACGACGACCTTGTCAGGGAGTTCTGAGTGTATGAATTTTGATTATTTTCTTAAACTAATATATAATAAATTTAATAAATAAATTATTGAACAAATCAGAAAATCAAAGTTTAATTGGTTTCCTAATGCCAACAATAATTTGCATACATAAAGCCTGCGCAATAAATAAATAACCTGAATATAATTGGAAATATATTCCCATCAAAGAGTTAATTTATTTAAATTGCATGATTGCATTCCCACGTTAGTTGAAAATGTTCCAAACTAGCTATTGGTTGCTCAGCTCCAATTAAATTATCAAATGGACGGCCGATGTAATTACATGCGTCTAGTCTATAATTAATTAATATTAGGACCCTGAGGATTATTTTGTAAACCGACATTTTGTATTCGCGAAATGAGTGTGTAAAGTCGTGTTGGAAACATTGTGTTTTGCGCTTGTATTTCAATTTAATATTTTGTGATATTGTGAATTATTGTTATTATAGGACCTACAACAACAAGTAACAAGAAGTATTTTCTCCATTATTTTCTGCTTATCTCCTTAACATTGTTTGAAGTACCGCTATGGCAGTTTCACTCAGATGAAAGCAACTGCTGGCAGTCATCATCACTTGTCAACGTAATTAACCCTAAAATATTTTATTGAGTTAATGGGTAATTTGGTGGCTCAGAGGGACGGCCGCATATGTTTCGTAAGCTGTAACTAACAAACTTTTAAGCATAAAGTTACGAACAATCCAGTAGTTGAATTACCATCACTGATTATGACGTCTTCGGCTTTAAAATTTAGAACAAAGCAAAAACTTTCCGATCACATAACCGTCACTGTCTCCTTTAATATTTTAAAACGGAACCTTATTATTAAAAGGGGTGCTGTGCATAACGACACACACGTCACACGATCTCACTTGCTTAAGTTTTTGATAATAATTATTATTTTCGGGTATTTTTCACTACTTGCCAATACTTATAAGAGACTTATACATATACTTATTTATTATTATTATGTACAAGTCTTCAAAGGCCCTTTGTTACAATGATGAGACTTGCTATCATATTGGCAAGAAGTGAAACCTTTTCTACACACAGGTTTTTGATTGAACACACCTTAGTTTTCCTTATTTTTCTGCACATCAAAATGTACCTAAAGGAGAATGCCCTTAGGTAGCACGCGAAATTCAAATCAGCTGAGGTCAGTGTCAGGTCGTATGTTGATCAAAATATGGATTCGCGACCGTAACAAATATTTTTATTTTAGAATTATAATCATTAAAATCATTAATACAATTCTCTATTAAATACATATTTATTACGGTACCTCACACTGACCCGCAAGTTACAAAAAACGTAAGAAAATTTTAAAGTCGCGGGCTGCGATATCTCAGGTTGGTGAATAGACCGCACCCGGCGGCGAAGAGCACGCATGCCCCCCCCCCCCCCCCCCTCCCTGTAACATGAGATGGTCTGTAGATATAGAATTAAAAGAGAATACTCTTCATGAACATCTCTCCATTTTTTCCATTTTTAGAAAACCTCGCACTATGTAACGAACATTTTGAAAGTTGGCAACGTCGCAATTAGCTATCAAATGTTTCGCTGTTTTTGACTGAACACATTTTTTTGATTGAACACACCTTAGTTTTTAGTTTTACTTATTTTCTGCACACCAAAATGCCTTTGCACTAACGTTAATTGTACCATGTTCTGCGATGTCCCAGGTGTTGGTGAGTAGCCCGGATGCGGCGGCGACGAGCGCGCATGGCCCCGCTCCCTGTAGCCATGCGGTGCGCTAGCTGAACGCCGGCGCCGGCGGTGCATGTACGCGGCGGCGGGCGGCGCCTCGCTCGCGGGCCGTAAGGTAACTATCATCCTTTGTTTTTATTTTATTTATGGTCTTAAAATATCTAATTATCTGACAGATAAAATAAATATCTAATTATCAGATTAGCTGCGCCCCGCGGTTTCACCCGCGTAAATGTCAATCCCGTGGGAATATCGGGATAAAAAGTAGCCTATATGTTAATCCAGGGTGTTAGCTACCTCCATACAATTTTTTATTAAAATTGGTCCAGCCGTTTGAGCGTGAAGAAGTAACAAACACATAAACACACACACTCACAAATTTTGCCTTTATAATATTAGTGAGATAGTGAGATTGTCTTAAGATATCTAATTATCTGACAAGCATCGCCACAATGACCATTATTTTGGGTAGAAAGTCTTAGTTGGATTATAGATATAAGAAACTGGACGTAACTCAGAAGGGGCGACAATGCCATGAACTTGTCTGAAGGTATTAAATAGAGACTCCATTTGAAGAAACCTCCCGTATTGGAAGCTTCGAGCATAACGTTAATTCCCTAGACTAAGTAGGTACAGCAAACCAGCAACACTTATACACTAACTTTTCGTGTCTTGTTGGCCAGGCGCGCCAGCACGGCCGCCAGCCCGCGCCGTCGAGCCCGCGGCCGCACAGCCCTCTCCACCCCGCGCCCTCCGGCGTACGCGCATACTCCTGCCAGCACTGGGAGTCCCGCCTCGCCGCGCCGCCGTCCCGCGTCAACCCGCCCCACATCGACGACCCGCCATCGCCATGCGAACTCATCGAGGTATACAACTATAGTGTGTTTCTTTTTACATGTCCGTTTTGGTAAACAAATATGGCGGACGAATTTTTTAATGCTTTAAGCAGTTTTTGATGCAATTGCCGTATAATAATACGTTTAGTCAATTTTTGTGTGTCATTGATCATGCGACTCGCATAGTTTTTTTATACTGTTTTTTACCAAATAAGACATAGTAAAATAAACTACACAGTACAGTACTCACCGTTTGACAACATCGGGCACGAGACAGAAATGATCGGAACAAATCGATTACAAATTACATGCAAAGGCAAAAAGCAATTTTCCGTAAATGGTAGTAGTGTTTACATTATTGGGTATTGCAAGTTGTTGACAAGTCAACTTAAAGCAAAGGAGTTGTATATTGGATGTAGGTACTTTGACTTATGAATAGAGTAGAATCAAGTTGTGATCAACTTCATACATACAAATAGGAAGTTGCTGAAAAACTATCTAGGTAAATGGTCAATATTATTACCGATAGTCTCTTTCTCCTGTCCGATATTTCTCAATCCCTGGCGAGTACTGTACCAACATAAGTGTTACATGTAATAGCGTTAGCATGGTATCTCATTTATATGTGTTGTGTATGTACAGAGGCCCTTTGCGCCTCGCATCTATGCTCTAGAGGTAACCATACGTAGCTGTGCTGCTATTTAGGTATGTATTCAATGTTTACTGTATTCTATAGTTAGTAAATGTAAGCATGTAAGTAAGTTCTGAGACAATGCAACGAATGGGAAACGTCACCTTTTATAAAACGCGGGATATATCCTTAATATCCCTAATTAGCCTCTCGTTGACGTGTATGTTGTGTTCAGTTCGCGTTAGAAGCCGTGTAACATGTGTTACTGTGAAGTGTTATTGAGTGAAGTGATCAAAGTGGGCCGGCCATGAAACTGCGACACCCGGTAGACACTAGCGTCCGATGGCAGGTGTCGAAGAACCAGAGACTACGGCTCGACGTTCGGAACGAAACATGAGCTATACGTGCGACAAACACTCCGAACTAACCAAGTAAACAACTCAACGCCAAATTGCGCTTGCTTCCATAACGTATTCTCTTCTCACATATCGTAAATCTAAGATCGACCACTTTACCTTAATAAATTAAATTAGATATAAATTAAAAATAGTTTCGCGCCTTTCTTGTGCCTATCTCAATCCAATTCTAAAGCGTTCTATAGTGAGATTTAATTGAAATTAAATAATTCTGTGATGGGACTAACTTAAGGGTGATATCGACGTTTGATGTGTACATAGTCTTTGTATCTCTTTATCGCTAGTTAGGAGTAGTGTAGACGCGCTAGAAGTAGTTCTTCGCTGTAAAAGATAAGACTAAAGATATAGTGTGTCGATCCGCGGTAACTTTGATAACTGTATAAGTGCGTGAAACTGAGAGAGACAAAGTGCGCGTTGTGGATAGCTGCAGAGCTATCAGGGGCCCCTGGCTGAGTTTTGTGCCAGCGCTCACCAACGGCCACAAACCTGGCAAGTATGCAGGCAGCTCTTATGCTAAGAAGCAAATCGCGGGAGAGAAGAAAACAGCGTTTAAAGAGAGGATACAAGCACGACCTGCCGAGCAACCTAGCTACCAAGTTGATCGCGCCCTTCCCGAGATACCCTCCTGCTTCATGGGTATGTTTTATGTTTTATTGTTGGTGTGTGTGGTTGCATGCTGAATGGTAGTTATGATCGTATTATAATCGTTAATATTCTCGATGTATTGATAAGATAGTGCCTTTAAATTTACCTGATTTTTGTCGATTTCTACAAACAATTCTCGTCAAATTAAAATATGAACAAAAACATCGACGAAATGAAGTAAATATTTTTGCACTATCGAATTTTCTTAACAGCTGATGTAAAGCGAGGTAACTAGCAAGAATGCAGCATGAAATTTACGTGTATCATATCGCCTAATGAAGTGTTGGTGAATGTTTCGTAAAAGGTGACTAGGTTATAATTAATTGGGCAAAGCTAAACACTGCATTAGCGGAGTTGTAGTTTGCCGATATGGCTGACTAAACTTTGCAAAATGTTGGCTTGACTTAAATCGATTAAGAAAATCTTCTCGTCTCTCTCGGAATGGTCCGAGATATAATTTATCACCTCTACACCCTACCACCAATAAATAACTTTATCACACCACTACTAACCAAAATAATATTAAAATTATCATTTCGCCGAAACATCCCAAAATTCACAAACCCAATATTCATTTTCCGGGAATGAAATGTGGCTTCCCGTGGTTCAAGTGTATTTTAATTAAAGTGCAATGCCCTGATATTTATTTCATGCAACCGTACATGACATAGTTACGATAAAACAAAATAAATATGAAACGACTTTTATATTACTACTGGCTGCTGTATGCTGGCTTCGTTCACATACCAACTTCAAACTTACTTTTGACTCTCAAGTTCTGCGAGAAAACAATGCGTAGGTACATGCCGCTCGATCCTCTACAGGGTGAAATTGAATTTATTTAAAGTGAAGAGTGAGATTTATTTGATATATTTTCGATACAAAAGCTGTCAAACCTACAACGATTGGAAAATTTACCCTTAAACTCTCGATTATTATCTACTGTAGCGCTTCGTTTACCGAATACTTTTTGCGTTTAATGAACTGCTCTCGTTAATAACTGCAGGTATATACTAAGTAGGTCAAAAGTTTCCCAAAGTTCCACGTAGATTAGACACAAAACGTTTTATATAACTTCGTTTTTCTAGCAAAAAGGTTTTCAGTTGTTCCGGTTCAAAACTCTCATTACATCGTTTGTAGGTAACCTACATAATTATGTAAGACAACGAAATAAAACCTTTTTTTAATGCTTTCACGTTCAAGTACATACTGCTTGTTATTTAGAAAATTATCGGATGAATTTCATCTTGATACGGCAGCAACAAATTGAAAAATAAATAAGGAACTGGTATGAATTGTGACAAGTCAATTGTTAAATCAACTCAATTTAAAAATGCGAGTATGTAAGTTATCTGTCATTGTACTGAGGTCGGGTAGGAGTACCTATATGTATATGAGTATTTCAGTCGATCAAATCAGTCTTCAATTATATTCAGGTGTTGTGTTGTGTTGCTGAAAATACCTACTTAGAACTCTTTCCTAAAAATCCGGAAAAGTGTGATCAAAACTTAAGCATGCTTTGATATACTTAATCACTATTGAATAACGATAAAATCTGTTCAGTTCCTAAAAACCACAATAGTTATTTTCAATAGGTACTTCATTATGAGGAACATCATTCTTATCACGAAGTTCCTATAAATATTTTAAATGTTTTATCTTAAGAAACAACCAATCCATTAAAAAATCTGCAGAAAATACTTAAAAAACAATTCCAACTCAACATAATTATATTTGACAGCCGATATATTCAAAGTTCTCAGCTTACGATGATAAAACACATAGATTTTTAGCGGATAGACTATAAAAATGACGAATGGTTGGCCACTTAGTATGTACGGCGAGGGGCTCGGCCATTTATCAAGCGTTGTCCGCACCCAATGTTCCAAGCCTGTTCCCAGCTTTGTTTCATCGCTCGGTGTTTCAAGCGTGTTCCGAGCTTTGTTTCATAGCTCGCTACTCGCTGCAGCTGGGACACAATACAAATAATTGTACTCGCTGCTAGTTTGTACTCTTTGTATGTGACGTCCCACTTGCCTGGCTTCAGAAGTTATCAAGTATGGAAGTTTGTTTTGTGATTCTGAAGTAGCAATGTGCACAGTGCGTTCATAAGTACCTACAGATTTTGTGAGAGTGGGTTTTTATCTTTGCTGTAACATTATGTTCTGGTCTTCTTCTTTTGAGTCGATTCATTGAACCATTTTTTTTGACCTTAAAACATACTACCACGGGAAGGTAATTTCTTATTTCTTCTTTTTCAGTAGTCGGGGTTTAGTTTTTAAACTTATTTTTTATTTAATTATTTTGGGGCTTATTTCAGTAATATTTATATTTTTGCAATGTGCTAATTAGGCCTTTCATTTGATACCTAACACGGCATGATTTTTTTTTATATTATTAATTTATGTCCGCTACAGGGCGCCATATTCAATTTAATGTGACGTCACATAACCAGCAGACGATCAAGACGCTTCCAAAGATACCTCATTTGTCCAATTATGATAAGTAGTTTCGAAGTTATGAGGGAACAGATGAACATACATACCGGTCAAAATCATTACCCTCCTTTTTGCTTCGCCGTAGTCGGGTAAAAACAACTTGAAACTTTCCCCTAAACACCCCGGTATCATGTTTTCGCAACGCGAAGAGAAAGCACAATTCCTCCAAATAAATCACAATTCTTTCCCGAAATACAGACTACAGAGCATCCAATATTTACACTAGGAACACATCGACATCGTATTTCAAATAAAACAAATAAACACTGCAATAAAGTTGGAAGCTGTATTTGGTGCAGCAATCTCTCTCCGAGATAAATAATGCCTTTCCCTGAACCGGAGTTGACACCATTCTAAGCGAACGCACATAATTATGTAGGTAAGCAGGTTGCTATATAATACACAGTATAGTTTTCTATGAAAGGAAGGACGTGCACTCGGTTGCATATTCCATCACGCGGAATGAGGGCAAGTAATTAGAGAGAGTAGATTCTCAGAAAAGTAAATTTAATCATCTCTTCTCTAGTTTTTGGCATGAAGCTTGCAGCAAATCTTTAAGATGTGAAAAAAGGCCACTTAGAAAGGCCTTAAGACCTATATTATACTGGCATCATGACACCACGGACGTTGGGTAACATATTATTGCACCATAAAGCTGTTTAAGGCGAAAGCGCCAGGATAGTCCGAGAGATTCAAATTTACTTACGTTTTTTGTAATTTGCATGTCATTGTCAGGTTGTATGTTAAAAATATGTATTTAAAGAATTATGATAATTCAAATCATCAATACAATTCTTTAAGTTTTGAGTATTTCTAATGATTATAATTCTGTAAACAAAGAATTTTAACGGTTGAGAATCACATTTTGATCAACATTTATAACCTGACGCTGACCCGTAAATTGCAAAAAAAGCAAGAAAATATGAATTTCGCGGGCTATTTTAGCGCATCCTTCTTAAAGTAACACATTATGTTGGCAACGCCACCATGGTTGCTCCACCATGTTTTCTAGTTTAGCTCTTGAAGTTTTGTGTTAATGTCTAGAAAGTTTTGGTAAATTATTGTCCGTTGTTAATGTGTTTTAACTATCTACCAGCGATCGTGGCTTCGTTCACGTGACCTTCAGTTTCGGCTTCACTGTACCTGGTTTCAAATGGTACCCCACTTAGCTACATAACTCGCAAAAGCAACGGTTACAATTTGGCTACACAGTTTGAATACAAAACATTGAATAATACACACATATAATACATTTATAATATTAATATAGGGCAATATTGAATTTAGGAAGTAGATATTGTTATAGGTAAATATAAGAATGTCGTCAAAAAAAAGGGTAAAGATAAAAAGTCTTTAAGCATGCGCATTATATCGTATTTACACCATTTCCCCCAGGCGACACCCCTTTAATACATGCACTATGAAAAATCATTCAGTTTGCGAGCGAGTTTATAAAGCGAGCGAGTGCTGTCAGGGCCCATTCAGTTATCACGAGGAAGCTATTATCGCTCTCGGCCCCACGAACGCTCCTTCCAGCACCATCAGTCAACACCCGTATTTTAAAACACGCTTTAGTACGTTACAAATAAGGTACAAAGTTCGTTGTATACAATATTGATGGGTGCCAATGATAAAGTCGGCTCGTGTTAGGCGCGAATAATGCGGCAGAAGTTTTACTTACCGGCTGACTTATTTACAGTGGCGTACATTTTTGCTGAGGAAACGACAAAATTATTTTTTAACAAAAAAAAAAAAAAAACGAAAGGGTGTTTATTTTTGTTATATACTTTTTTGGCTCTCCAAGAGAGAATTATTTTTTGCTATCTGATGAAAGAACAAGGTGGCTTCCTTAGGCTAATTTTAGACGGATTGAATTGAAATACTTACACTTCGTATAGTCGTGTAGTCTCTGAATGAGAAAGAGTGCTCTATCTTTCAATTTGCACTTAGTTTTTCCTCGAAACTGAAACTAACATAGTACACTAGTGCACTACTAATAAAAGCCTTAATTGAACATAAAAAATATAATATAAAGGGGTAGGTATGTTTTGCACTCTGCGCAAACTCCGTTAAGAAAACCCTAGACTGCAGCACATTTGTTTACCAAACTAATCGACCTAGAAAACTTTCATCTATTAGGAGTATGACGAGGAACATTACTAAGAAGCCGGAAACATGAAGGCTAGTTAGCACACTGACATTTATCGCTGCGTTTTCGCTGCGAAACACGATACTCTTTCATATTGTTACTTTACATTCATCTGCCAAAATAACGCGAAGAAAATTTGACGCCTGCAATGGTTTTTAAAATAAAAGCAACACACAGTAGAAATTTCATCGCGTTTTGTCGTAAAAATTTGTCGGCACTTCTTTAGCATAGCATAATCCGCCTATAATGTTTCCACTGCTGGAACGTAGGCCTCCTCAGGTGAAGAGTAGGCCATAATCCACTACGCGGGCCCAGAGTGGGTTGAAAAATGTAACATTTTTTCGATATTTCTGTTTTTCCTTGTCTCCGCACGATGTTTTCCTTCGCAGTTTTGAGAGCAACGGTAAATAATTTACACAAAGTAAAGCGCCTGTCTGGATTCGCACCTACGACATACAACATGAAAGTCGCGGCCGTTACCACTGGGCCACCACTGCTCTCACGTACTTTCGGTTTCACTTCTTTGCATTTTGTTTATTATTTATGATATTATCAATCGAATACGTCGAAACGTCCGTTTGTGTGCTACAATACGTAATTTTCGGCAGTTGTGTCGCTACGTTTATATTATTGTTCTGTTAACGCAATTTTAGCTACCCGCAGCTTCAGTGTACCAACAGCGGAAAAGCGCAATTTTTCCGAGAAGCCCGCAACCAAGCTAATTAAATTACGGAAAATGCAATTGCTGGCGCAAAATGAAAATGTTTTCGAGGAAGGGAAGCTTTGTAGACGACAATTATTAATTATGCAACCGTTTATGATCAATTTGTTTATTTAACTGTTCGTTTTTGTTCTGACCGTATCTTCGGTGATAAGGAAGCGGTTTATAGAGGTCGTGATGACCCGTTTTGAGAACCCACGTTTTAAGATTCAAGTGGCGGATGTATGTTTGGCAAGTGTCGAGGTAACTTTTATTGAAAATGCCTTTATTCTGAATTAGCAGCGCCCCGTGGTTTCACCCGCGTTAGTTTCGATCCCGTGGGAATATCGGGATAAAATGTATCCTATGTGTTAATCCTGGTTATAAACTATCTGTGTGCCAATTTTTATCCAAATCTGTTCAACGGTTTACGCGTGATTGAGTAACAAACATCCAAGTATCTTCACAAACTTTCACATTTATATTATTACTAGTTGCGCCGCGCGGTTTCACCCGCATAAGTGTCGATCCCGTGGAAATATCGGGATAAAAACTATTCTATGTCCTTTCCCGGGACTCAAACTATCTCTATACTAAATTTCATTTAAATCGGTTCAGCGGTTTAGACGTGAAAAGGTAACATACAGACAGAGTTACTTTCGAATTTAAAATATTAGTATGGATGACCCTGGGTAAAATAAAATATTAGCATTACGTTAAATCACGCCTGTATGAAGGGTTAGGCAGACGTGCACCTACGTATAATTGTGGATCTAGATTCATATAGCACATGGTGATGAATGCCTGTTCATTTTCGGTACGAAAAGAGACATTTTCCTTGAATTTCTGCATGACCCTTAGGGGGATGCGGACGAACGTGATTTTATGTCCACATTACATTATAGAAGACCCTTCCTTCATTAACTTAAACATACTGCCACTGTAAGCCAAAACGATTCATTTCAGTGTATAAGGGTAAAGTGGCTGTATTATACTAGAATGTGCTGTAATTGAGTGTAATAGAGCAGTTATCGTGAGGTATCGCTTAAGTAACCATTTTGTTTGCTTGGCGTTAACATACGCCGGAGTGCTGTCTATGTAATGATTTTAAACGAACGTGTTTATGTAAGGCTATTGAATTTTATCACACTATCAATCTCAATCTGAATCATTTTGAAGTATATTGCTAATCCATTGCTTCATATGTTCGAAAAATGTGTCTGCTCAACAACGTGAATAACGCAATGAATGTTGTTGAACTATCAAAATGAAAGCCATTGCTACATTTGCTACTGATGTGTGTTACGCAATTACCCCACTGTGCACTGTTATCAAATCTCTCGACGGTGTCACAGTACCTTACTGTGACACCTAGGCCACGGGGGGATATAATTATGTTATTTAAATTAAAACCCCTTTAGAGTTTCATGGGATATATTTTAGGAGTCTTTTTATCATATTATATAATTATCGACTTATATGTTGAACGTCAAACCTACGACCCTCTATATGACACATGCTTGAATGTTCGAATGGAACTTCCTTCAAACACAAGCGGTCTGACTCGCAAGGAGGTCAGAATCTCTCAAAGAGGTCTCTACATTCAGCTACGCCCACCTTAGAATAAGAGTATGGGCATAGCCCAAGACTTTTATTCACACCATTCGAATATCCAAACTCTACCTACCTATCCTAATGGAAAATTACCTATCACCGGGGAACAAATTTACATGATGAGGTCCGTCTCTTGCAAGAGTAAGCTTAAGTCAGGACGTACGAATCGCGAATCCAACACCACGTTAAGTATCAGGCAAGTTAACGTCTATATGTGCCAATATGCACCCATACAAACTAACGTCGTCATGCTTAAACCTCGTCGTGTCAAAACCCGGGTAAAAGACGCGACGCGGCCTCCTAATAATAACACTTGATGTGAGAGTTCACATCGACCTGGAAGAGACTTAAGAAAATTAAACGATCTTAGCATCAGATTCTTTTAACTCCATCGGACGGGATTGAGCCAGAGGGAGGGAAAAGCTTAAGAGGCCAGGTTTCATTGAAGAAAACTAACATATGCCCGTACTCCAGAGAAGAACTTCAACACCCTATTCCGAAAATCAATTATTTATTATCAGTCAATACTGATGAAACTGTGGGTCCTCAAACATAAACTGCACCAAATGTGTCAACCAAACACACTTTGCAAAGGCTATGCCCCGTTAGCAAAGTTGGTAACAACTTAAGCTGAGTGTCTGTCACCCCCTCTGTAGGAGTGACCACAGTTATAAGAGTGACTTTCCTCCCATAACTCGCGTCAAAATATTCTGGAGTACTTGCACGCTATTCGATCCCTAAACATTGGAGCCGAATAGCGTGCAAGTACTCTCTCAAAGATGTCTCTACAGTACCTATATTCGGTTGGCTACAATAATTTTGGTCAGAGAATTACAGTAGTTAGGTAGTGTGAAATTGACAGTCCATATTTGTCTGTTCGTATTTTATGAGTTGCCATAGCGATCAAACTTTCGTCAACTTATTACTACCACTTGGGCATAAAAAATCTCGCGGACGGTGTCGCGGGCAGAACCTCGTTACTTATATAAATCTTGTGTTGATTACATCGATATAATATTCCCGTTGATTAGCCAAAGACCACCTTTAATAGTAATTACGAGCAGCGCTCCGCAATGTAAATAGCGCAACGCATGTGACCAAACAATATTCACATTAATTGCGCTATACAGGGTGTTACGGAAAGGGTATATCAATACAAACGGGTTCAAGTGTGTATCTGAGCCCTGATTCAACCATACGACAGGCTATCGTATCGAAAACCTGACGTTTCAATAACCTCATTTGACTTCCCCTCAGCAGCAAATAGCTGTTGGAAGAATAGCGGGCGTCTATTTGATTTAAACTGACAAAATTTTCGGGTTTTGGACTTGTGAACAGCGTTGAGAAGACTCCTACGATAACAATGATTAATGTTCGATACGATACGGAAGCATATCGAGTGTTTGTGAATAAGGGGGCTGGTCTAGAATCTCTATACAAAATTTCAGCTCAAAAGCAGTAACTTTGAAAATGCTTAATATATTTTTATTTCGATAGTTTATTAAATTGAAATCTTAAGAAACGTGTCGCCGCACTACGAGGGTCATTATCCATTATCTGTAGTGTAACTGTGCGCCTAGTACAAGCACATCACGCCGCCGCGTGTCAGTGCAGCGCCGTGATGTCGAAATAAAAAAATATTAAGCATTTTCAAAGTTAATGCTTTTGAGCCGAAATTTTGTACAGAGATTCTAGACCAGATACACTCTTCAACCCATTTGTATTGATATACCACCTTTCCGTAACACCCTGTATACGTTGTCAAAAACACTGTCAAAATACACCGTGTATATGAACGAACAGAACTGAAATTTATTAGCAGTTCTGTGACAGTGCCCGTGAGACCTTAGAGATTATTTACTGCGTCAATTTATATGCACTATAAAAAGTTACACGTAAAACAACAAAGTATTACACTGTGGCTGCACTAAACTTTAAAATTGCTTCGTTAAACCTGCGTTTGCAATTTAAAAATTAATTTATATGATTTTTAAATTGCCTACAGTAACGTGGTTACGGTCCGTTCTATAGGTGATAACAGTTTGAGTTAAGATAGGTTTTACTAAAACTGTGCAAGTTTATTTAATACAGTTTTAAATAATATCCAGGCTTTCGTAAAAATTGGTTCTTATGCAAGTATTCAGTGAATATGGGTAGTTGTTTAATCGTCAATTTCTAATGAACAATATGGGTTCAGCTTAAAAGCTTAGATTAAGCTTTATTTAAGATTCAACTCATTACAAACAAACGACCAACAAATAAATATACCCATTACTACCCATGCATAATTAAAATTAGGTCAACCTTTTACACAGAACAAAAACCATTTAAACTAATAGTGTTATAATTACATAGAGCAGTCCCTGCACGTAACAGATGTTAAAATATTCACGAAACCAATATCAAAGCGAGCATAGATTAAATAGAAATCTGACAGCTAGTGTAGTGACACGGCCGGCCATGTCAAGGACTGCCTATGCAGATATCGACGTGACGATCGATACGATGACTAGTGACGTGCCGCGATGACGAACAATTGATTAGCTATCATGTTAGGATAGGTTCTATCGATTATTTTGTGATTGTGGGCTGTTTTTTGTTGGAGTGTGGCCTTGGCTTTTAGGCAGAGGGTTCTATTCAAATAAAACGGTGTTAAACTTAACACCGTTTCACAAGTTCCACAATTTTTACCTCACTGTAGAGTTCTACAATGTAATGACATCTAATACCAGCTATAAGTTCCGCAATTGCTGAAATAAAAACGCTATAGCGTAGGTATGTATTCCGCAATCAAAATATCATTGCCATTTAGCGAATGTTAATTTAACTTAACCCGATAGGTCACAAATTTTAATACAGTCTAGATTTGTTATCTCTTTCTGCCTTATAAATATAGCCATCCTTATTAACCGGTTGAATGTCGTAGGTAATTACAGAAACAGTTAAAAAGCCACCGTGTCTCGCACGGTTGTTCGGTATACGAAGGCTTAATATTCATAGATTAAGTAATACAAAGATCAAATTTAAGTACCTACCACCTAATCATCTAATAAACTGTAAAAAAAAATCTAGAAAAATTACTATTCAACATTATGCAAGGTGTTTTGTTGACACTACAGTAAATACCTATTTTTTTCTTCCATTAGTACAGAAATGCAGGCTGCTTTGGGATAAGCGCGAAGTACCGTATCGTGATAATAGCAGGCATAGATACAGGGGAACGGATGCAGTTACCCCTCCTGGACTTAGACCAAACTGTGTATAAACTAGATGTGAACATAATTTTATAACCCGTTTTTTACTTTGTATATTAGGTACTAAGATACAGATAAGTCTGTAGTCATCCTCGAGAAGAGGGCCATATTCTTGAGCTTACGGAAAATTATTATTATTAATTTATGACGTAAAGTTTATTTTCAGAAATAAAAACCAAGTATTTTATCAACATGATGATTGGCTAAGCGCCATATTATTTTAATCGGTAAGGTATAAAAGCATAATTATTTAGCATAGCAATATTAAACATATTCTTCATGGAATTATGTTTTCACATAATTTTTAATGCGTCATGGTACTTTAGTAGCATTTCTAATTACTGAAGACATAGGTACCTACCTACTTTATTTATTGCATACCTTAGTACTTAATGGACAAGGAAGGTTAGACAAACTTAGGGCAAAGTTTTAAGTGAATAACTGATTAAAACAGGTGCAGCCCATTTACATGGATATTCGGCAAGGCATGATATAAAAAGCATTTTGTAAGTCATAAATACTGAAGCCAAAGTTTCCAGGAAATGTCCATAAACCCAAAGTTGTATAAACTTTGCGGTTGCATTCTGAGAAGATTTTCCGAGTGGTTTGTAATTTTGTTCATGCTGTATATAATAGCCATTCCGATATACCCGTCTCCCTTGGCTATCGAAACTAGAAACTTACACTTGTAATTCGAGAACTGGTTGGAAAAACCCTTTATCTAAAGAGTTGGCACAACAGTGATAACAAAAAATATACCTACTTTATATACATTGATGAAGAAGACAAAAAAAAAACTCTGGCATATTCCAGTTTTTTTTTTTTACCTTCATTTGATCTTTCACTCTAGACTGGGTCAACGACCTTTAATTAGCTTGCTGTAGAACCTAGACAGGAATTCGAAATTAACAGACGTCGTAATGGCGAGATTTTTTATTTTATATAATTATATTTCGAACAAAGGAGATAAGTATGCAGGCTCGTCGGATATAGTTGAAGTTTAGTAAGAAGCCGATGTATGTTCTCGAATAAAATTTAATTTTATTAATAGAAAACAAACAGCCCATTTATCAAATTAAATTTCAGTCGACAACATCTGTCGGTTTCTTTCTAAGCTTCAACTATATCCGACGATCCTGCATTATTATCTCTTTTGTTGACTGTACAAAAACTATTAGGTAAATCTTATCGCCCAATGACACGTAACGCGAGCTCGTAGTTCTATGATGAAATGTCATTGAACTATTCCAAAACTTGGTACAGTATCGCAGAAGGTACATACGGCGACATTATCAACCTAAACATTACCAATACAAACTGAACTCTTATTATACGGGAAGCTGAACCAACGCTAGGTCAGCTTGTACTAGAAATTATAGCTTGATATGCAGCCGTCTGTACTTACTAACTGTAATTAAAAGAAGTAATTAAACGGAAAAAATCTGGCGAGCTAAGCTTACATGCTGGCCATGGTCTACGAGTACTTCCCTGTCCAAGGGGAGGGAGAGCAATTAAAAATAAATAACATGTATTTATTTTTTAATTGAAAATAATGCACTATTTCCATAATACAGGGTGAATTTTCCAAGTGGGCGTGGATGGCCAAATTCTGAACTATGAGGAATAGCGAAAAGTACTCAAAGGAGTCGCGGGCTCGATTTTGATAAAAACTAAAATTGCGTCATTGGATTTTTGAAAAATCAATATTTCTAGCCAGGAATCGAACCTGTTGATTTTGAAAAAAAAAACACACACTGTATTATTACAGCTGATTTTTTTTCGCGATTTCAGGTTTAGTCTCATAGTAAAAGTTGTTCATAATGATGAGTACAATGACCCCTTAAGGGCTATTACGCACTGTCGACTAGTCGCCGGCGACTCAGTTGTCGACGACTGTAATATTGTATAGTTTAAATAAGGATGCCCATGAATTTAATTTCACCCTGTATTAGCTAACAGTCTTAAAATAATACTATCAACATATAAAAAAGGAGGGGAAAGAACCATAGGTCGTTAATAAATTCGTCCGCATCGCTGTCAACAGGAAAATTATTTAATTACACCTAAATTAATTAATTACGTAAGTAATTGGGTATTAATTACTGAAATACAACTTTCCCAACGAATCTAATTTGCTATGCAATAATAGTATATTCGTTTCATTGTGAGTGTTGAGTTCATAATTACCTTCTAATAACAGCAATCCATCTTCGAGCACCTACTTTGTCGAGTTTTTATTTAACAAAAAACATTCGAGTAGGTAGATACCGACTCTGCTTTATCTCTTGCACAAAATAAATATGCATTCACTAAGCGCTATTGTCGAAACTGTCTCGTCTGTTGACGTGACGTTTAACATCCGCCATTGAATTTTCCAGTTTAAAAAGAGAACTTAGGTAGTAACAGTCACCCGAAACTGTCAAATTTTCCCAATCAACTTTGAACCTTATGATTTAGCAATAAAGTTGAAAATCTATTTAAGAAATTTGAAAGATTGTAGTAGCTAGTCTGTACCAAAATCGATGACCGATTTTGAACATTCATTCAGTGCTTTGTAGACTTAAATCGAAGTCTATAGCGTATTGTTGTGTTAGTCTGACATTTATGCCAGTCAAGCAAAGTATATCAACAAGAGTGAATGAGTAGTAGATAAAAGCTGTTGTAACTGATCGTTTATAAATAAACTAGCTGCGCCCCGCGGTTTCACCCGCATAAGTTTCGATCCCGTGAGAATATCAGGATAAGAACTATCCTATGTCCTTTCCCGGGACTCAAAATATCTCTATACCAAATTTCATCTAAATCGGTTCAGTGGTTTAGGCGTGAAAAGGTAACATACAGACAGACAGACAGAGTTACTTTCGAATTTATAATATTAGTATGGACAGTATGGATATTTTCGTTTTATGTGTCGTAATTTTTGATATTTTAAATGCTTTAGTAGTAAAAAGGCAGGTAAATAATAATGCATTTTAAACAGAAATCGACTGCCTAAATATTCATTATTTTTTCAACCTGTATTGTTCCACTGCTGGGCAAAGGTCTCCCCACAGTTTTCCACTCTTCCCTATGTATTACCTTCTCCGGCCAATCTCCGGCTAAGCAGATAAAATAGACAATCTCTGTTATTTTTGTCAAGAAATTAAAGTTAACATGTATAAAATCCAATAAAAAAAAAAGTAATAATAATAATATAAAAAAAAAACCTCTTCCTCCTCTAGTAAATTTACCTCCAATATTTACCGCCGTCAATGAAAAAAACACGCCTCACAAATCAATAAAAACAAGTCGTAATTTACACCTCAAACAGATAACTGACGAAATTACCTGTTGATTACAAAATCGATAGAAATTATACTCGTGCCTTCTCTTTAGAGCTTTAAATTATTGACATTTAAGTAAGTGCCGCCTCGAAGTATAACCATCAGCTGGTAATTTTCCCTTCGGTAGGTACAGTTAACGACACCAATGCTTCGAAAATCGAATCGAATCGAATCGTCGACGTCGTAATTTCAAAATGTTGCCACTGTAGTGTTGGCTGTACTTTCATGTTACCTTATCAGCTGACGTTCAGGCGTCACCGGAGTGCCGGACTATTTCCATACATTAACGATATTTTAACACCACCTTATATTTTTTTAAGTTTACCTCATCAGTCATTGTGTAGACTGCTTAGTGGATAGTGTCATTTTTATGAAGGTTTTAAAGTGAAAGTCAAAGGCTCAATTAGCGGGACTTTTTGTTAATTAAACAGGTTTTTAAATTGGGTATTGCATTAGATATTCTTAGTTCGTATTGAGTTCACCACAATTAAGTTTCAAATTCAACTCTGTTTGTAGCAGTAGGTACCTAGTCCATCTTTAGCTTAATCTTGAAACTATAAACATTAACAAACTTAAAATACAATCAGGAAATATCGACTATATGAAAAATACCCAACAGTTTTCATACTATATATCGTATTTATCATCAGCAACCATAAAAGGAAATCTCTTTTATAATATTAATCCTCCACAAAGTTATAAAGGGTGAAATTGAATTCATGGGCATCCTTTTAAGGGGGTCAAATTACTCATAATTATGAACAACCTTTACTATGGGACCAAACCCGAAATCGCGAAAAAAATCAGCTGCTCCCTACATTTATGTTCGCATAACTCGTCAAAATGTATGGAACGGCTGATTTTTTTTTGGCAATTTCAGGTTTGGTCCAATAGTAAGAGTTGTTCATAATGATGAGTACAATGACCTCTTATAAGGATGCCCATGAAATTAATTGCAGCCTGTATATCTGAATATTAAAATTACAATAAAAGCTAAGCTTTAAAAAAAAACAAAGTATGCTTATTCTTTGAAAGAATCACTCGACTCAAAAATCAATAATTCACTTTGGATACGACGCAGTGACGCTAATAACCGGTCATTGTATACAACTGCCGCTTACATCACGACTAGCCAAGTGCGGTGCGCTCTCATCAATCAAATCACTGGGCGGTGATGCGGGACACCCAGTAATGTACCTACTTTCTAAGTAGGTAGTAAGAGTGTTGGATTCGTATTATATAGTAGAATAGATAGTATACTGGTAATTTTAAAATGTTAGTTCACCTAGAAATACAGGTTGGTCAAAAAGTCGTGGATTAACTGAAATATGGAGATAAAGGAGGTCATTTCCAACAAAAATCTTTCTAGCTTTTTAGCTATAATTCAATTGCCCTAAAAGTTATGAATATTTTTGTTTACCGAGTTCATTTACAATTAAACTAATTTATTTAAAAAAATGTGATATAAAACAATAAAACAAACGGTGTTGTATTATTGCTAGATAGTGTATCAGCACTACAAAAGTTCTATTGCGGCTCTGGGTACCAAATTTCGAGAGCAATTAATTTTTTTCCAAAAATTTTGAAGCGTTACCAAAAATTATTTCTCACTTTAAAAGCGTTGGATTGGAAATGACCTCCTTTATCTCCCTATTTCGTTTGATCCACGACTTTTTGAACATCCCGTATAAGCAAGAATCAAATACGTCAAAGCAGCCGCCTGTCTTAAAAAATCCCTTACCTTGCCTAAATTTTGAGGGGCCCGTAACTAAAATAATAACAGCCGCACAGGTCGATCGATCAGGTTAAGCTACGCTTGCAACGGTTGGTCTGTGGATGGGTGACCATCTTTACATACCGAGACCCCTCCGTGCCTCGGAAAGCACGTTCAGCCGTTGGTCCCGGCTGTTATTTGTGGATCTTTGACAGTTGTTACGGGTCACAGGAGCCCGAAAGTCTGACAACCATCAGTCTTTCCAAGGGGTATCGTATTACCCAGTAACTGGGCTGTCGAGGTCAGATAGGCTGGTATTCAGCGGCATCTGGTTAGACTGGAAGCCGAACCTAATGTAGTTGGGAAAAGGCTAGGCAGATGATGACTCTGCCTAAACTTTTTAAACCAGGTTTTTGTTTGAAAAAAATCACTTGATTCAAAACTTCCCACTCAATACGTCGAAGTGACGCTAATAACCGGCTATTGTGTACAACTGACGGTTACATCACGACTCGCCAAGTGCGGTGCGCACTCATTAATCAAATTAGTAGCTGCTGATGCGAGCCGCCCTGCAATGTTTGTAAGAGCTCATTTGTACGGTTTAACACTTGTCAATTTGTATCACAACAAGTAAACGTGTAATTATTTAAATGCTAGTTCTTGTACAGTTAGGGTTTTATTTATAAAAGATGATTAAAGTTAAGTTACGTTTAAACGTCAAAAATTTATGGTTATACAGTCGCTAATCACTACTGAACTTTAAGCAACGCTTATGAATAAAGGGGTAAAAGTTGGGATAGCAAAAATGGTGGTGGTGTTATTAATTAAGAAATTGATAACAAGTTTATCGCAATGAGGATTGTTACGTAGACGTATTAAAAAAAAAACCGAGTGTGCTTATGACCACACGACTGAAGTGAAACTTCAAACGTATTTGGCTATGAGAGGAAGAGAGAAAGAAAATGTGCGCGTGCACTGCTTTCTCTTGCTTATATCTCCCACTCAACTCCCGTTCGCCTCGCCCGATCACACTTTTCGTAACGCTTACGTCACGCGTTCGCCAGCTTACTCCCCAAGTCAAGCGTGCGTAAAGAAGTTTCACTTCAAAAAGCCTTCATGGAAACCAGTTACGAAACCCCGGTTGCCTTGACGGCCGAAGCGTTATTTTTGTGCTAAAGCTCTACTGTTTATCCTCTAAGTGTAGGTTTTGTGAAGCATCTATAATTAATAGGTAACTATCAGGAAATACACAACGTAAACACAACTATACGAAGATAGTCTATTTATTTTTTTCATCGAAAATATGGAACAGCAGAAACCAAACGCGCAAAAAGGTACGGCAACGGCATGTCAAAATTAATAACTCCACATTAATTTGTAAATTGAAACGACTTACACAAATTGAATATATTTCATCAGAATAACCGAGTCTCGAGCTCAGCGAATATAATAGATTTATTACCTTGTGATAGGTCAAACGTAAAACGAGCTCCATATCTTTAAAAGTTCTCTCTGGAGTTGTATTTCATAGTGAAAAGTTTATACGAACTAAAGAGAATGATAGATGTTTGCGTTGGCAGATCAAAGCAAAGCTGCTCCCTCGCAGTGCACACTGCACACAATAAATACCAGTGACCTGAAGAGTCAGGTCGATCGGGAGCGATATCCATTCGTTTGCATACATAATGCGGGCATAACTAGCCGTTTTACATTCTCCATAATAGACGTGCCACGTTCAATGATTTGTGCGCTTTCAACTACTCAACGAACGTTTTGAATGGTTAAAACGTTATAGGAACACGTATAGTCTGTTTCAAAAGTGTCTGCTTTAAATGTAAACAAATGGATCAGAAAAACTTGTGGTGTAACTTACAAATTGGGTGATTTGATTCGTTTATTTAAAAAATTAAGCCCGAAATTCCAATGTTAAATCACCTCAAAGATGTTTTTCATTGGCAATTAATGTTGAGTTTATTACCTCAATTTTCTCCGATGATTTTTCGTTTCAATTCAGTAATGTTATTCACAATAATCGTTGAAAAAAGTGGTGGTGATATATACAGTTGAAATCTTCTTAATACAGATGAATGTGTTTATAATTCCCTAAGAATTTAACATGAACATTGAACAGTGTTTGTTTACACTTTCATCAGATAATTTTGGAACTGACTACGTATTCCCATATACGTAGGTACAGTCAACAAAACAGATTAGTATGCAGGATCGTCGGATATAGTTGAAGTTCTTAAAACGAACAGATCATTTATCAAATTAAATTTCGGTCGACAACATCTACCGGATTCTTACTAAAGTTCAACTATATCCAACGATCCTGCATACTTATCTCTTTTGTCGACTGTATATATTTGCAACAACAATTCTGAAATATACGTATTTCCGTAAAATGTTTTCTCTGAATGTTACATTGCTTACCGTGAGGCTAAACTTATGCAAGCGCTATCGTAAACTCTTATCTTTGACACGTAATAAAACACGAAAGTCCAAGTGTTGGTATAGCTTGAAAGCACGTGGGTGAGCTTTTGAATCTTTTATCTAAAAGGTATTGCAACATGCTTGCAAACTAATCTCTTACCTACATGTGAATTTCGGGATTACGAACGTAGATTTTATATTACACCCACCGACTTTATAGGCTGATGAATTGAAGATGACTGATAAGCTTTTGAATGAGTATTGGGTGTTAGGACACATACAAAAAAAAAAAACAACTGTCCACCCTTGAAAAACTGCAATAGGCTGAGATGAAGGACGGATTTTAAAAATTTGTATCGCAATCCAATACTTTTATGTACCCCTATTGTGCTGTAGATGTTCACGAGTACAAAGTATTTTGAGTCGTTCCACTTAAATCCCCTAGACCAGTCCCCTAGGGGACTACACAGCACTCAACGTTCCACTACGATCCCCTATGCTGGTTAATCTAAAATTCACTGATCAAATCAAGCTAATGTTTGGATAACCTAATTGTGTGTGATGTGCCTAATTTAGACATGCATTCATAATTGCATATTGAAACTGTGGTGGAGATTACACAAATTAATCGGACAAACGACGCTCACAGTCTTAACTGATGAGTTTACATTATAAATTAATTCTGCACCCTTATTGCGAAACACACAATCAATCACAATTTGAATGATTTTCAGGGATATTGCTAATCTATCATACTAATATTATAAAGGCGAAAGTTTGTGAGTGTGTGTGTGTGTGTGTGTTTATATGTTTGTTACCTCTTCAAGCCTAAACCACTGAACCGATTTAGATGAAATTTGGTATAGAGATAGTTTGAGTCCCTGAAAAGGACATAGCATAGTTTATCCCGATATTCCCACGGGATCGAAACTTATGCGGGTGAAACCGCGGGGCGCAGCTAGTTGTTTCATATATTCGAAAAATTTGTCTGCCCAACAATGGAAATAACGCAATGAATGTTCTTGAACTGTCAAAATGAAAACCATTGCTACTATCAAGTATGTCACACGATTATCCCGCGGTCTGAGGAATGTGATTGATCGGCATTTTTTTTTTGGGTAACAGGTACCTTACTCGGTTTGAAGGTCATTAAGTTAAAAATCTTCGTCAATATAACTAAGGGCTGACTTTTCCAACCCCAGATAATTTTATTGAAGGAATAATTTTGAATTTTTGACAGACGTCAATATTATTCCACGAATTAAAAGTATCTGCCGTTTGACCAATCAGCCTTTAATCGTTTAAAATTAGGGGTTAAATTATATCTGCGAGTGTCTCTTGCATTTGAGGGTGTGGCAGGTACCCACTCAAATAAGTTTTACAGATAGCTTAACTGCATAGGTTTAGTTTATAGAGGAGATAGCTATCATCCTTTTTCATTACCTAAATGTAAAAAAAAAACTGTTACTTAAGGCATTTTTTCCTAACGAATGATTTAATATCTCATAACGTTCTCTCTCGCCTCTCTACAGTAAAATAAGATCCCATATCCCAAGCAGAAGAACCGATACACTGTCATAAAAATGTGTGTAAGCTGTCGCAGGTTTACGGTTATCGATCCTACCCCGATACAATTCGCAAAGCTTGCCGTGCTTGCCTGCGTCACCGCCTAAATGTCACTGACGTGAAAACGTAACCTTTCTTCTACAAAAATGAACTTAAGTAGGTAATGTACAGTCACCAAAAGAATTAAGTAACCAGGGCTGTGGGATATAGTTGAAGTTTAATAAGAAACCGATGGATGTTTTCGAATGAAATTTAATTTGATAAATTAACTGTTTGTTTTCTATTAATTAAATTAAATTTTATTCGAAAACATACATCGGTTTCTTACTAAACTTCAACTATATCCGACGACCTTGGTTACTTATCTCTTTTGGTGACTGTAATTAGGAAGTATAAGAAGGCTTCCCGTCTATAGTCAGTATCGCGTACTTATGGAAATATCAGTAGAAAAATCTAGGCATATTTTCTCGCTCACTATGCGTGTTGTCGCTTGAGTTCCGTCGCCGCTGGTGATATTGTAATGATCGGCTTTTTGAATGGCAAAATATAAAGACTTTTTGTGTTCGAGAATAGTATATTGTTGTTTGTTTATTTTTCATTGCTATTCTTTTAATAATGCAGACATATTTTTATATTATAGGTACGGGGTTAGTAATGCCTTTTTTTTGTCGTTACACTTACCTAAGTATGTAGGTAAAACATAGGACCCTGTCTATAGTGAGTCTTGTGTACGGGAATAACGGCTTAACGTACTTTCCAAGGCAAGGATGGGTCTCTATATGTAAAGATGGTTAGTTGGTCACCCATCCACGGACCGACCACGGCAAGCATAGCTTAACCTGATCGATCTGCCCGTGCGGCTGTTATTACTTAGCCACGAGCACCTATAATAAAATAAATTAACAAAGATTCACATAAATGGAAAATGTATCGTCATTTTGAACCCATCATACCATATTTCGGAGGTCACAATTCAGAAAGCGAAAATTATCAACGGCGCGTTATGCAGAGAATATGGTTGAATGGGCTTCAACATTCAAAATGTGGTGTGCTCGACGTTTTCGGTCATCGAGCATGTTTGATCTTCAAGCTCGAATAAACAATCATGTGGTCAGAAGCGGAATGTTCAAACTGAATTTGTACTCGACATTGTTATTGTGGGTTGAATTTGATATGTTATTATTTACAAGCTGTGTGCCCGTTATTATTTCGATCAGCAAAAATAACGAGCTTCCATACTAACTTTCATCACCTATTTAACCTCTTCAGACATCCTTTAGGGCTATAAACTCTTATAGCCCTACTCAGGGAAAGACCAAAGAAACGATGGATGGATTGTGTGAATGATGATATGGTTAGAAAGGGGGTGACTACTTCGCTGTCCGGTAAGGACCAGGCCCGGGTCGACGGTGTGTTGTGTTCCACACGCGCCTCAAAGATATGTCAGCACTAATTGACGAGGTCCGCTTGGGCCGATACCTGCCAGGGTCGCGGGTTGTTCGAAAGATATACCGCGGCCCCTGGCACAGGCAGCCAAAGGAACATGGGTGGGTTTTAGTCAGTAAAAGTCTGATACACCCTCCCGATCCGCCCAAAGCGGGAGAAGTTATTTGATAATTTCCCACCCAAAAAAAAAGGGGTGACTACTGAGATGACGACTAATAGAGAAGTATGGAAGAAAAAGACATGTCGCGCCGACCCCAAATAAATCGGACAAAGGGCAGGAGAATTACGATCGGACATCCTTTAGGGGTTGAATTTTCAAAATCCTCCCTTAGTGCTCACTTTTGTTACATAAGGAACCCTTGTGAAACATTTAATTTTTATAGATCCAGTAGTTTATGTTGCGCGTTGTCTGTCAGTGTACAGCCGGTATATTCTGCAAGAATACCGCTGCGAAAACTTAGGTGAAGTGACCTGTCGTTCCTCGTGATGCCAGAGATTGACATTTGACAACTCACTTGATGTAGCTTGTCACGGTGAGATGGTTGCAGAATAGTACTGCTATTATTCTGCCTGATGCCTAGGGATTGACGCTATCGACAGCTCACTTCACCTAAGTTTTCACAGCGATATTCTTGCAGAATAGATCGGCAGATAGCGCCATCCACGAAGACGCGCCCCACTCTTCTTCCTAATCGCTTACAGTACAAGTGTGCAATATTCCACTAGTGTTCTAGTTTTGTCGATACACAGTAATTACTTATTAGTGGGTAATTAGTGTGTATCAGAAAACTAAAACCTTAGCGGAATTAACTAGCGATAACCACTAGCGATTAGTAAAAAGAGTGGGGCGCGTGTTCGTGGATGGCACTATCGATACAAATTTAAGATTTTTATTAAGTAGAGTATACTAACAATGGCTGGGCCTGGGAACCTCGGAACTAGCCCTTTTTAATTTAAAGTATAAGGGTGTCAATTCATAACTGTGTAAGGACTGTAGCATGTTCAAAATGTTATTTGACATAATTAAGGTAACTACAGAAACCATATAAAAACCTAACTCCTGTGTAATATCACAGACCAATTTAAAACCCAATAATAACAATAATCAGCATTTAATTGACCTACAGCATAGCGTTGGTAATTGATCACTATACTTTCCTGCTACATTTTGACGATTTCAGGCCATTATGACCTAGTTTGCTTTCCATTTATTCCTTGATCATAAGTCTGTTTCACCCGGCCATAATGTTCCCACTGCTGGGACACAGGCCTCCTCTATGTGAGAGGGAGTGGGCCGTAATCCACCACGCGGGCCCAGTGCGGGTTGGTAGATGTCACATGTCTTCGAATTTTTGATTCAAGGACATGCCGGTTTCCTCACGATGTTTTCCTTCACCGTTTGAGAGCAGTGGTGATGGAATAATTTACACAAAGTAAACCTGTCTGGGTTCTAACCTACGACATACAACTCGGAAGTTGCAGCCGGTACCACTGGGCCACCGCTGCTCTTTACACCCGCCCATAGAGCTTTAAATACTGAATTAAGAATTAAGGGCCCTTGTCCCCTAAATTTTGGAAACCCTAGTTATTTACGCGCTGGAATAAACTTTTAATCTGACATTTCGTAACTTCAATATGCATAGTGAAGTTGCGAACTTAATTTTCGCGTCATGAATTTTTAAAGGAAAGCTATTCGTAGTACGCTCATTACCATACTTGCTTTCCGTGTCAAAGATTTCAGGTTCTAATTTTGTATCACTAGAGGTTAAAGGTTAAAATCATACAATGCCAGTAAAATATAAACACACAAATATTTCAACTAACGTAATCTAAAGTAATTTTAAACGACCAATAAATTAACTACGTAAGTATAACATTTATTATAGGTAATAAAACATTCAAAACAACGAAACTTCTTCAGTAAAATCAGAGCTATTTAAACATGAATCGAGTTTTTCTTCACCAGTCGGTAGTTACTACCGTTTCCTCTTCCTGCCTTTGACCTGACTTTTACCTAGAGGAAGCGAGCCGTAGCGGTGACTCGCTACGACCGTAATCGTAGCAAAAGCGTAGCAAATATTTATGTTTGAAATGTGCTACGACCTGCTACGAACGCTACGGTGGTACGAATCAATAGTTTGTGGGATTTGTTTGTGTTATTTTGATGAATTATCAAAAAATGTTAGCAAATTCAAGCATAATAATGGAATAGGTAATAATATAGTAGTTTACGTTTTCTTTGAAGGGTCCATAACATTAACCAAATAAAGTTAAGTACCTGCAACAATTAAAACCCATTGATTGTTCCAGAAGGAAATATTTAGGGTTTTTATAAGTTGATTGAACCCTAAAATCAATTTGCAAGTTCTTAGCATGTTTCATTTAGGTGAATGCTAATCTGCTTGGAAATTATGAACCGTGGCTTAACTAAGTAGTACAGCGGCGATAACCGCAACGGAAAGCGTGTCGACATGCTGTGAGTGAGGGAAATATATATTTTGCATTATTTTGTTGAGAATTTGTAGTTTTTTTTAGTGAAACTACCTGATAGCGGCCAGTCTATCTATACAAATAAATAAAATTGGAGTGTCTGTTTGTAATATTAAAATAACCGCTTTTTACTAAATGCATATGGCTGTATACACGGTACATATTCCAAAATATCATTTTTTTTTTAAATTTTGTTGTCTGTTTGTTCCGGCTAATCTCTGAAACGGCTGGGCCGAATTTGACGGGACTTTTGCTGGCAGATAGCTGATGTAATAAGGAGTAACTTAGGCTACTTTATTTTAGAAAAAGATTTAGGGTTCCGCACAAAAAAATTAAAACGTTTTCCGTCATGCGTGTTAACGAAGTCGCGGGCACAGCTAGTCCATCATAAAAAAGTAAGTAAGTGTCTAAACAGACGGACTGCATTTGAACTGCATGCCAGCTGCAACATCGCAGTTTGAATGCAGTTGACATAACTAGGTTTCAAAGCAGTTAACTGCATCCAAACTACGATGTTGCAGCTGAAATGCAGTCCGTCTGTTTAGGCCCTTAGAGTCTCAATTCCTTCGAAATGTATGGGAAAAGTTTTTGCGATTTCTAACTTCTCTAGTACTCTAACCTCAGTTGGTCCCATAGAGATTTTTGATCCTCATAAGAAACAGGATCGATTGGCATCGAAAAAAAATTTGGGAAATTTGCTCATTTTTTTGCCGACTGTACAATAAAATAAAAAAATGTGAATCCAGAACTAAATATCTCAAAAAGTCGCATATGCACAGTCACCTATTTTCCTGTAGCTACAACGTTTAATGTTTCAAAAATCCACACCATACTTATAACTACAACAAACATAATCGTTACAATTTGATATTCTGCTAATCCATGCATCCTGAAATTGTTTGGAAATATCAGTAAAACCGTATTGTTATAAAATCTGCTGTCACTTAAACTGATGCTTCACAAACTTTCAGTCAACGGAGATAAGGCACTGCGATTTTTGTCGACAATCGCTGAACAAATATAAGGGCTCCTCAAGTAGGTACAATGCTTAGGCAGGCATAAATTACAAGAAGTTGTTAAAATAACAAAAGAAAACTCTTCAATTTTAACAGACAATTATAACTCGTTGAACTGGGACCAGAGGGCGGATTTGAAAGGGTCATTCTGGGGGACAAAAAATGTACTTTTTACGTAGGTACTATCGCGGACACTGGCGGTGGACCACTTTTCAACCTTATTACCAAGGGCATAAGGGTGAAAAGTGGTCGACCGCCTTTGTCCGCGGCTGTACTTCTTGGTACTGTAGACCGCACGTATTTTTCACTGATTTCTTTTCTGTATTACGGAGTTTCAATAGAATAAAGGATGATTTCCACCAAACGGCTCGCATCGCATCGGATCGGAAAGGATACGAACGGATGCGGCGCCAGCCGATCGCGTCTGGCAGGATGTCGACGCATACGATCGGCTCCGTACCGTCGTTTGCCAACGTATGCTCCTAGTCAAATTAATACCGTGTTGACGTGTTCTAAATGTTAACAATCATTGAATTTGACGTAGTATTGTTGGCTATTGCATTAGAAGAAGAAGAAAATAATCATAAAACATAGATCTGCAGTGCGTGCACTTTCGAGACTGAGAGGTGCCGCCCGGCCACGGCTTTGAGCGCACGCGACGACAGCCGAAAGGATTCGATTGGATACAACGACAGGCGAACGGAGCCAAGCTGCTGTGCGCAGACTTAAAATACTGTGTACACGATTTAATATTGTTTAAGGATTGTAAAATCCGTTCCGATTCGATGCGATGCGAGCCGTTTGGTGGAAATCATCCTTGTTACCTCTGACGTACGGCCTACCTTACTTTATTGTTTTTATACTACCAACCTACGTAATTTGACTGGAAATTTTATTCAGTTGTAATTTATTTTACGAGCTATTTCATACCTACACATTATTATTATGAGTTATTACTTTATTAGACCATAAAATATTTTCATAAAAAGGTTTTATATTTTGGAATAAAACTCCAAATGAAACTGTTTCTATTCAATTCGAATTCAAAAGCTAAATTCTTTTATTTACAAAAAATTTGTGCAAGGATGGATAAAACCTAAAATAGAATGTTTATTGCAACTCCTAAACGTCAAAACATTGAATTTATGACGTCGCTCGGTTTGTTGAGTCAATTCGCAACAATATAATAAAAACCGTATTTATCATAATTTTATTACTTCTTTACCGATACGAAAACTGCAAGTAACACTTGATTTATAATACTAGCAGTATTTTTAACATTGTTGTACGTTTATTTAAAATATGGAAATGTTTTGGCGTGCATGCGACGGAATGAACGAAAGAAAACAGAATATTTTCAACGTCCTGCAAACGTTGAGTGAAGGAAATTAATTTATTACTTGATGCAATCGTCTGCGGTTTCTAAAAACGTATAAATTAAACTGTGGCAGGCGTAGACAGGACTTGTCCTGATTGTTTTTTACAATAAGAGTAACTTGAGTGAAATACGTTTGAAAATACCGGAATTGTTTTATGCCTTTTGATAAAGGTTAGATGAAAACAGAATCTCAAATTACAGTTACGTGAAATTATTTATTCTGTAAATCGGATAATATCGGAATAACTTTTACACCGCTTACACATCGTGTTTAAAAAAAAAAACAATAATCTACATGGAGTCGACATTTCCTATCTGACTATACTCCTGAGAAATTAAAAAAAAAAAACGTGTCTGTTACTTTAATATGTATTGTATCGTATCATACAGAAATAATTATTTTAGGTGTTCGGGGGTGACTCTTCTAATTGGTAAAGAAACAAAAATGTTACTTTTAGCGTATAACAATCAATACAAAAATCACGTTGTAACAAGCCAGAAAACCTTCAATATTTTGTTTTCCAAATCCAAAGTTTACTGGCAGCGAGCAAGGCTTGTTTGTGGGTAAAATTGCAAAACAAGTTACAAACAAAACAATCGAACGACCCTCTCTGGTCGTTCGATTGTTTTGTAAAAGTCGCCCACGTGTACTCACACGTGAGCGCGTTTTAACTGAACCAACAATCATATCGGAATTTGTTTACCAGTCAGTTATTGCTGCTACCATGTTGTTTAAGTTTTGTTACAAGACATTCGTTAAGAGCTAAGTTCATATCAGTCGGATTGTATAATAACGGGTGTAAAAAGACGCTCAATGATGCCGAGAGTCACTCAAACTCCACGTCACTCTGGTCCTTTTTTTGTACTGGACCATACCTGGGAACCGTCTGGATACTACGAGATATTAGAAGGAGATATTGAAGGTCAAAGTTCCAAACATTTAAATGATAAATGATTTATTTTCTGTAAGTAGGTTTGTACAAACACTTTTACACGTCAATCATATTTTTTTAAGCTAGATGAGGTAAATTTAATAACTTAACTTTAAATACACCCACAACTAGTATATTTGTTGAACCCATAAGCACAACGTTTTGTGTGCGTTTCACTGCGCTGCAATAAACAATCTCTATAAATATCAGTGTCATATCGCTGTTTATGGCAAAAATAAAAGTCGTATCCCAGAAATAATTTTTCACTTAGTTTGATGTAAATGCATTGATAACGGCTATATGTTGGGTCTTTTTACACCCTGTATGTATCTGTCCTGGCAGGACCTCTTAATAAGATAAAAAAAATTGAATTTCAGGGAAGCCATGTCTAAAAGATGGCAATAGAAAACTTGGGACAAACTTTCTTTCTTTGATTTGTATCTTTAAACATACAGTCCTTTCACAGCTATTTAATTGACTCCTTTTTTTATTGATGGGTAATCATCAAATGACCCCTCCCGCTCTGGGTGGAGCGGAAGGGAGTGTCAGACTCTTACTGACTAAAACCCATCCGTGTTCCTTCCTTAGCCCTTTATGTTCCGGGGTAGCGGTAACCCTTTCGTACAATCCCGCATCGCGCAATTTAATTGACTCCTGACGACATCCTAGTAACGAGAATAAAGATCACTGTGATGTAAAACCTGTAAGATCTCCGAGGTCAAATAATAGCGAAAAGACTGTAGCTCATAAAAACAAACTTTTAAATCCAAACTAACTTAGAAAACAACTGATTTATGTAGGTAAGTACGGTCAGCAACAAAAGTCGATTAACACTTCAGTTTTTTTAATCTTTGTTATTGAGCAAAATATTTATTAAAAATTGCAGAAGAAACTCTTTGCTACTATGTGAAAAGATAAAAAGCACTTTATTAAAAAAACTTGTTGTCAATTTAATAACATGTAAAAATTACAGCGTTAATCGACTTTTGTTGCTGACTGTACCCACCTACCTACCGAAGTCGTATTACAGTGATCCATCACCGATTCGCAGCGATAAGTTGGTTATATCATACCGCTTGACCTATTAGCTGCCTCCCTACATTGACGGGGAGGTCAATGTCCTATTATACCTTCACCCACTGGCTATTGATGTATCATTACCATATAATATACCTACTATTGAGACGGGTACACTACATTAATACGAAAAACTTTATTCCGAAAGTCACAAATACGAATTTCAAAATACCGATTTTCATAATTCCGAGTGGTTCAAAATTCCTAATATAACAACTCCGATTTATCATTAATCCTATTTTAATAATTCCGAAATTTCAATATTCCTAACGTTTATAATTACTATTCTCAAAATACCGAGTTTCAATACATCGAATAACAAAAAGTCCGACTTAATGATAATTCGAAACATCAAAAATACGAATTCCGATTATTAAAATACCGATTAATTAGAATTTCGAAATAATAACGCTTTGTAAAACTGAACAGCAAGACAAATAAACACATACATATTTCCCATTGTAAGAATATAGATGACACAAAACCAACAATAGAGCCCCTATTTCTGTGTAAAGGGTTCAAAGTGACCTAACCAAACCGAACCTCGGGGTGCCCTTCGCTCGCTCTTGCATTCTATGCCGACGGAGCCCCGCTTGGCGGGGCCCCTATTTCTGTGTAAAGGGTTTAAAGTAACCTAACCAAACCGAACCTCGGGGTGCCCTTCGCTCGGTCTTGCATCCTATGTCGACGGAGCCCCGCTTGGCGGGGCCCCTATTTCTGTGTAAAGGGTTTAAAGTAACCTAACCAAACCGAACCTCGGGGTGCCCTTCGCTCGCTCTTGCATGCTACGTCGTCTATTGCGTTCGTTGAGTTCGGGTGCGGTAAAGGTAACGGAGTAATTCGGAGTATTGAAAATCGGAATGTCGTTTTTCGGACCGAGAACCCATCGAGCATTTGATTCTTCGAATATATGAAAATCGGAAAACAAACAAGTCGCATTTATGACTTTATCGAAATTCGGAATAAAATATTTCGGAGTATTTGGGTGTTCCCCTATTGAGACACGATGCAGTAATCATGAATGCCTGAATCAGTATTTATGCATGTTTGCTGTCGGATGCCTATGGATGGTCATCCGACGAGATCGAGACGTTACACGCTGCAATGATTTTAACAGAAATCTATACCTAAGTAAAGATCTGATCATAAAGGCGGAAACAGATTTTTAACACGCCACGTTACGCGAAATCAATGAAGCTTACTCATTGGCCACATTTTTCGTCTCGTTGAGCTATTTTCGTCATTTGGCCAATAAGTAAGCGTGGGATGGCGTCGGGTGTTACAAGCCTTTATCGTCATCATTTCGATAGCCTGTAAAAGAATCCTTGATAACATACCATCACGCCTGTATTTGTTGAAGGGTTGGGCAGAAGTGTGAATTTAGTAAACCCACTTTTTGCCAGCTATGTTTGAGTCCTATGTAATAAGAGGCGCGCCTATTTCCATCAGCACAAATCCAGATTCCAGGCTGCTAACGAGAAATTGCTGATGAAATAACCCAATAATACTTTGCCCGACCTGGGTGTCGAACCCAGGACCTCATGCCCAGCAGTAGTGCTTGCAACCACTAGACCAACGAGGCAGTCTCCTTGACCTTTGAGTGTCATTTCAGTAGATCATTAAAACAGTTGGATATCAAGTTTTAAGTTTTTTAAAGGTGTCAATCATTAATCTATAATTAATGGAATCCTTTGCTTCTATGGATAAAAACTGCAGTAACTTTTAAACACCTTACCTTTGCCCATTATTTCCTAACACTAAATCAACCTCAGATTTTCCTTTAAACTTTGATAACAGATATTAATTGTAGTTCTACTGCCGCGTTAGCCATAATACCCACGTGTCAAACATGAATATTACAAATAGCCCAGGATCAGGGTAATTTTACACGATTAAACACCCACGATTTACCCTCGAAGTACATAGTAGGTATATGTAGGTGTGTGACCCAAATACCTGGGTATATTAAACATTTCGCTTCTTAATTGCTTTGAAAAATTCGCATTGTTGGAAAATGTGATATAGCTTGTAGTTATGACCGTGGAGATTAACATTCTTTTGTGTAAATTTGATGCTTGTAAGTATTGCAAAGCTGTTGTAACTGATTAAAAAAAAACATTTTTTAAATAGAGGGAACTCTTGTTATAAATTACCTACCAATTTTATTGAAGACTAGCTTCTGCCCGCGACTTCGTCCGCGTGAAATTCATACTTTCCTCTAAAAATTTCGAAAATGTATGTAGGTATAATCTTTATCATTTATTTAGATAAATAAGTATTCGGGCCAATTTTTTAGTTTATAGATCAAAGGAATCAGATTTTTCAAATAAACTGTATCCCCGCTGTTCACCCCCACAGGGGTGAAATTTTGAGAAATGTTCGTGATGTGTTCATAACTTGACTCAAAGACCTATACCCATTTTCGAGTTAATGGATGGAAGCAGTAATATCCACCCCTTAAACTTTATTACTTACCATTTCCCACCTTGGTAGGAGTCGATTTTTGAAAAACCCTAAAACACATACTTGTTTTATTTTTTGTTTTAGTAGTACCGAGTTTCGAGTTAATCCGACAGCGGGTTACATATTTTTCTAACCTATCAACTTTGTCACCCCCTAAATCCTCTGTAAGGGTTTTGTTTCAAACTAAAAGTGACAATCTTCATTATTTACTGACCCAAATATTGCCAAGTTTCATGTTTATCAAATAAATAAATAAGATTTTTCATATAAACTGTATCACCGCTTTTCACCCCGACAGGGGTGGAATTTCGTAAAATCGTTTGGGATGTGTTCACTACTTGACTCAAAGATTATTTGTACCAATTTTCGAGTTAATCAAACCACGCAGTAAAATCCTCCCATGTAAAATTAACTACCCCTTTTCACCCCGTTAAGGGTAGATTTTCGTAAAACCCTGATACACGTTATTCTTTACTTATAGTCTTAAGTATAAATACCGAGTTTCGAGTAAATTGGACCACGCGTTAAAATTCTACCATACAAATTTTGACGCCCCCAATCCCCCTTTATGAGGTAGTTTAAAAAAACAAAAATTGCCAAACTTCATAATTTACTTATATAAGTATTCGTGCCAAGTGTCATGTTTATTAACCAAATGAATAAGATTTTTCATATACACTGTATTCTCGCTTTTCACCCCCATAGGGGTGCAATTTCGAAAAATTGTTTGAGATGTGTTCATTACTTGACTCAAAGATTATTTATACGAATTGTTGAGTTAATCAAGCCACACATTAAATTCCTTCCCTGTATAATTAACTACCCCTTTTCACCCCGTTAGGGGTAGATTTTTGGGAAACCCTGATACCTGCACGTTATTCTTTGTTTTTGGTCTATAAATACTGAGTTTCGAGGTAATCGGACCATGCGTTACAATTCTTCATTACAAATCTTGACGCCCCCAATCCCCCTGTAAGGGGTAGTTTATAAAAACAAAAAATGCCAAACTTTATAATTTATTTTTATGAGTACCTATTCGTGCCAAGTTTCATCTTTATTAACCAAATTAATAAGATTTTTCATATACACTGTATTCTCGCTTTTCACCCCCATAGGGTTGGAATTTCGAAAAATTGTTTGGGAGGTGTTCATTACTTGACTCAAAGATTATTTATACGAATTTTTGAGTTAATCAAGCCACGCATTAAAATCCTTCCCTGTATAATTAACTACCCCTTTTCATCCCGTTAGGGGAAAGTTTTTGGGGAAACCCTGATACACGTCATTCTTTGTTTTTGATCTTAAGTATATATACTGAGTTTCGAGGTAATGGGACCACGCGTTAAAATTTTTCCATACAAATTTTGACGCCCCCAACCCCCCTCTAGGGGGTAGTTTATAAAAACAAAAAATGCCAAACTCTATAATTTACTTAGATTAATATTCGTGCCAAGTTTCAAGTTTATTAACCAAGTGAATAAGATTTTTCATATAAACAGTATTCCCGCTTTTCACCCCCTAAGGGGTGGAATTTCAAAAAATTGTTTGGGATGTGTTCATAACTTGACTCAAAGATTA
This sequence comes from Amphipoea lucens, assembly GCA_947508005.1. Taxonomy (NCBI): domain Eukaryota; kingdom Metazoa; phylum Arthropoda; class Insecta; order Lepidoptera; family Noctuidae; genus Amphipoea; species Amphipoea lucens. The sequence goes on along the minus strand of OX382358.1, from coordinate 17,648,307 downwards.
TTTATGCCAATTTTCGAGCTAATCAAGTCACGCAGTAAAATCCTCCCCTGTAAAATTAACTATCCCTTTTCACACAGTTAGGGGTAGATTTTCGAAAAACCCTGACACACGTTATTCTTTATTTTTAGTTCTTAGTATAAATACTGAGTTTCGAGTTACTCGGATAGCGCGTTAATATTCTTCCATACCAATTTTAACACCCCCATAACCTCTTTAGGGGGTACTTTAGAAAAACGAAAAATGCCAAACTTCGTTTTTTACTTGGATAGGTATTCGTGCAAAGTTTCAAGGTTATTAACTCAAGGAATAAGATTTTTCATACAAACAAAATCCCCCCTTTTCACCCCCTTAAAGGTTGATATTCCAAAAACCCCTTCTTACTGGATACCTACTCTTCACAAAGAACACACCCTCCAAAATTCATGTCCCTAGGACCAGCGGTTTAGGCTGTCCGTTGATATCTCAGTCGGGTCGTTCATACCCCTTTGGGGGTGAAATTATCAAAAACGCTGAGACACGTATAAATTAATTTTCAACCGTCAGCCTAAACACAAAATTTGAAGATCCTAACTTTTAATCTGACGGACTTTCATACACAACTTCATCCCCCTTTTAGCCCTTTGGGGGTAGAATTATCAAAAACGCTGAGACATGTGTAAATTTATTTTCAATAGTCAGCCTAAAAACAAAATTTGAAGATCCTAACTTTAAAACTGAGGGACTTTCATACAAACTTTCATCCCCTATTTGACGGCCTTAGGGGTTGAATTTCGAAAAATCCTTTCTTATTCCTTGTCTACATTGTAAAGAGAACCACTGTGTAAAATTTCAGCTTTCTAGGTCTAAGGGTTTGGGCTGGGCGTTGATGAGTCAGTCAGTCAGTCAGTCAGTCAGGCCTTTTGTTTTTATTTATATATAGATTTACGTGCAAAATGGTTATAGAATGGAAAAAATATATAAAGTAACATGTAAAAGCTAGCTTTTTAGGATTTACATAGTATCGTCCTAGAAGCCCAATATCCTATAAAAGTTGAATTTCCAGATTTTTTTTTAAATATGGCCAAGTTATCAGTCCCTGGAAATTGTGTTACCTACTAAAGCACTTGACGACAAAATCTTCTTTACATAGTATAAAACAAAGTCGCTCCCGCTGCCTGTAAGCTTAGATCTTTTAAACTACGCAACGGATTTTAATTCAGTTTTCAGCAATAGATAGAGAGATTCAAGAGGAAGGTTTAAATGTATAATACATGCATATTATAGTAGAGAAAAGCTGAGAAATTCAAAGATTTGTAATGTGATGTTGTAACAAACATTTTTGTGCGATTACGTTGCAAACGCTGGCTAAAACTTACGAGATAGATCAAATTAATGTACTACGGAATTGTAATATATCTTAAAAAGATCGATAAAAAAGTCTGCGATTTTTATGCTATATGTTTATTTCCACAGTTTCAAAAAAAAATATGGGTTCTTTACCAAGCTATTTTAAACAATACAGTATTATTCCTTATCCAATTAAATACATTAGATACGTTGTGCTTTTCATGTAGAAAATTGCCCTTTACACGATATCATTAAAATAAATATCTTAGAGATATCAAATATTTATAAAAAGTGGGGGCAGAGCGGCTGGCGGGGCGGTGCGAAGTTCGCCGGATCAGCTAGGTAGTTGCATAATTATAAATTGTATGTTTGTGAAAGATAATAAGCACCCGGAGTTTCCACGTAGCCAACTACAGAACAATATGAAATTCAGTATAATTTTAAAACATTTAAGCCGCTCGCATGACGCGGTGGCGTGTGCCGCGCCCACCGTGTAATAACATTTTTGTCCACATAAATCAAGTTGTAATAATTTGCACAAAGAACTTCAAATTAGCATAGGCTTCGATGTCGCTGGGTCTAAGAATATTATCGCACATGTTTTTCTTGAGTTTTTATTCAAATAAATGAGTGGTAGATACCTATTATGTTATTTACATGAAATTATATACATACCGCCTAATAAACGTTGTATAGCGTCTGTATAGTTACACAACGTTTTGTCTTCTTCTTTCGAAAGTCAAATTACTGACGACTGATAGAGAGAAATCGGTGTGTAACTATTCATCTGATATAATACGTTTATTAGTAAGATGGTTTGTACAATATGTAATAGATTATGAAGCAGACGAGATTTTGCACCAATAATGCTTGTGAGATGTAGCGATCCTAAATTCTAATCCTATTTCTGACAAAAGTTTAATTGAGTCTTCTAAGTTTGGTAGATAACTTCATAGTTCATACTAACCGAACGTATAAATGATTCTACGCTATTTGTTACCGCATAGACAATTGCCTTGTTTGAAAAATGACGGCTCGTGGAAACATCGCCGCGCGATATATATTTTAGTAGGCTCGGTAAAGCTGACTATTAGACTCAATCATTTCAGTATTTACGTTCTCAATTGACCCAGAAACGGACGATTTGCATAGTTACGATTTTACCGGTACACAAGCGTGGTGTGGGTTTATAAAATACTTGAGTAAAATGTCCATTATATAGGTCAATAAGTACCTAATCCACTTCCGTAAATCAAACCCTACGAACAATAAGACGCGAACGCGAGGGAGATCGGAATAACTTGTTTGATATATCGATAGTCTTCGATTCTTAGCTTCCTTTTGCTGTTTGTAAGACTTTTTTATAGCCACTTTTAGAGGATTTTTATTGCAGTCAGTGTTTCCTTGTGTGCACATGATATATCGCGGGCGGCCCAATACCCCGTGTAATATGCTCTCGAATCCACTGGCTATTGCCTATATGTCCTCATTTTCTGTTTATCGAAATCGTGTCTTGTATCAACAATTTTTTACCGAGGGAAGGTTGACTTTTAATGTATTTATTGGGTTCACTATCGGATGTAATTCTGTTTTTGTTTTACAAAACTATATGTGGCCGTGTTGTTTTTGGATATAAAACCTTTAAAGAAAACAAAGAGGCAAGTTGGTAAACATGTTAGGTAGGTATATACCTCCGTATCTAATTCAGTTATTTCTGGTTTAACGAGGATTTCACACGCTATTTTTACCTAGAGGAAATCTACAAAAAGTTAATGAGATCCGGTAATTGTAATACTTTATACAACGCATAAACCTGTCTATATCTTATCTGGAACTGAAGAACGAAATGCACGAACGAATGAACGAAATGAATTCAGCACGGAGGAAATTGATGTGCACTAAAATCTTCAATTAAACTGCCATCCCTATAAAAACGAGCAGATAAAATGATTGCAAACAACGTCGGTGCTCCATGGACCAATTGGAATTTGACCAGTTGGTCATCTATGTCATGGCTTGAATATTTTTATGTAGATGCATGACCATCTGAAATATTACTAACTTGGCGCATAACCCCGTGTTGAGTGCCTTCGATTAGGACAAGGTCTAAGCCGTAAGCAGTGGAATTTGAACTTTTACATATATGAAATTGAGTTTGTGTTTCCAAAACTTGGTACTTAAGTAATTATAAAGTAGGTATCTTAAAAAGGTTCTGAATTTTGAAGTTACCTGTGTATGTTGCATTGTGCAGTGCGCGGCCGGACGCGCGGCCTGGGCGGAGGCGGCGGCGCTGTCGGTCGGCGGAGGGTGCGCGGGCGCAGGCGGCGCGGCGAGGCGCTGTTCCGTGCTCGGCGACCACCCCGGCGCGCGCCAAGGCAAGAACCCGACCGGCAAATGGCACAGGAACAACCGGGTATAATACTGTTGTACTTATGGAATTGCATGGAAATTGGTGAGCTTCGAGCTCAAAACCATGGTGGCGAAGACTTTGCAACCTGCCGTTCATACCTACTGACCTTTTTAAGGGCCACTAACTGTGTTACATTACCTTCATTGTCACAACTGTTTTCTGAAGTGGTATTGGTGGTGAAATACATACCTACCTATTACTCTGCCAGTGAAGTCTGAAGCACCAGTGGCCTGCTCTGTGGTTGGATGCGGATTAAAATTAGTTCTCATGCTAGAGCTAGACGCTAGAAAGCTACGTAATTTAGTCAGCTTACAATGCTAAATGTTGTTCAACCGGTTTTTGCAAAGACCGAATTATAAAAAAAGAAAAGCGTGCCTCCAAACAAGAAAACAAGCGCAAAACTTTAAAGATTTCCTAAAAAAAAAATGGTATACGTAAGGCTCATCATTACTAAGCCATGATTGTCAATATTTCCAGGTGCGAGACGCTTCGTATGGGTCGTCGTCGGAGTCGGACGGCGAGGCAGACCGGGAACCCGGCGACACGTGGGGCGTCGCGCGGCTGCTCTATGCAGGCCTCGGCACGCTCGCGCTCGGCCTCGTCGTCTACTTCGTCGGCACCGGCGACAAGGTACGCGTAAGTTGCAACTTGTCTTAATTTTGAGACGTAGTTTGTTGATTTAGAGCTCTCCTGACCATTCTCCATTTTGACATAAACAGCCCCCTCGCAGCGGGGCTGTTATCAATCCGTTCAGTTACTTACTGATGGATTGATCGAAGACCATTTTCGCCTGTGACCTAAGATGACAGTCAATCCCATTCATCTCAGCTTGGGTAGTAGTAGGTACTAGGTGCTTACTAAGGGTGGTCAGGCCTAGGCCTGATCACACTCTGTAGCGGTGTAGTAAAATACCAGATAGGTACGCACGATTACATATCAAGCTATACATTTCTAGTATAAACTGACTTCTCATTGTACGAAAAGCCTATAGAATGCGAGGTCAGCTAAAACTAGAAATGTACCTATAGCTTGAATGTCGTCGAATGTATACTTAGATGTTTTCATAAGTAAATAATTTGAAAACTCCATAGCGCAACATTTAAACATCTCGAGTTGATGTTCCTAAAACTCGTTACACAAAATGCTTATCATCATAAACTTTCAACGTTGCTGCAAGAGGGTGCATAAAAGTTTCAAAAGAGCACAAGTTGTCTTTTGTGTAGCGAGTGACAATAGGAGACGTCGACAGGCACTCGTAGATTCGTCCTTTTATGTCCATTTGCCGTGCATATTGCGAAGTCTCATATTTATGGCACTAGCAAACGTGATAAAGTGCTGGATATGATACCTAGGTATTTAGTACCAACCTGTTTAGGTAAACCTATACTTAAAATGTTTTCCCAACAATGTCGATGTCAATTTCCAATTTAATCAGCTGCATTATACAAAGAGATAGTAGATAATTCTGATACTGAATTCCACAATCCAAACCATCATTACCGCTTTCATATTGGTTAGTGGTGTTTCCTATACACTTGTTGGGGTCTACACGACCGGGCGGCAAAATATGTATTAGATTTTGCCACCCGGCTGTGCACGCCTTAACGCTTCCCCACTAGTAGAGCGGAGTCATAGGCGCCGTAACACCACAGTCCATTGATATTCACAAGCTTGCTAACATTTTGACGGTACTTTGCAAGTACTTAGTGTTTCATAAACAAAAATAGTAGACATTGAAAATGATGACGATGGCGAGATTTTGTCATAGAGAACAAATGAAACTTTCAATAGAAGCTAAATTGATTTCAAACGCGGCCGGAGTGTGGCTGTGATGTACCCTACTATGCCCAGTCAGTATTGGACTCAGTTAAATCCTGACTGGGCAAATTTTAGGATCTAATGGCGCGACTTTTAACGCGTTCTAAACTGTAGAGACTTTTCTACAATTTTGTTCTTTAACTATGAATTATCGCATTAAATACAACAAATGATAAAAAGTGATAAAAAACACTTCCAGGGTTTCAAGACTCCGGCCCTGCGGCTGGTGGGTCCTTCGCTCATCGTCGCAGGTCTCGCGTGCTGTCTGCTGCGTATTCTCTTTTGCATATTTGCGAAGCCTTGCTGTCGACGGCGAACCATCTACAAGGAGAACAGAAGGTAACCTACCCACCCAGGAAGTTTAGCTTTAGGACTTGATAAAAAGACCAACAGACCGCAGCGGGAATAAGCTACCACAATATGGACAGAAGATCTGGTCAAGGTAGAGGGAAGTCGATGTGGCGATGCTAGGAGAATGCCTACAATATGTCCAGACCTGCACGTTGTTTAGCTGACTGAAGCTGATGAGGAGATCCAAAGGCTTTTAGACTAAAGCCGAATCCAATATATCCTTTTTTGAATAACATAATCAGCCTATAACGTTCCCACTGCTGGGACACAGGCCTCCTCTCTGTGAGAGGGAGTGGGCCGTAATCCACCACGCGGGCCCAGTGCGGGTTGGTGGATGTCACATGTTTTCGAATTTTTTTTTTTTTTGGTTCCTTTTTTGAATATTCCATTCAAACGTTGGTGTTGTTTCCAGACTGTCCGGGTGCGGGGAGGGCGAGGAGATGCCGCTGGCGGGGAGCGTGGGGGGCGGCGGCGGGGGTGCGTCGGGTCCCCGCGCCGGGCCCGCGCAATGCTCGCCCGCGCGCCGCCTCGACGCGTCGTCCTGCGATGTGTCCTCGCTGTCCAGCGGCGAGGAGGACGAGCGCCTGCGCCGGTACCGCACCGCCTCGCTGCACCCACCACCACTACACCAGGTGATTTCATGACCCAAATTCTCAGTCATTCAGAATAGAGCCCCTTATTATAGTAGTCATGGAGTTTCTTGCCGACTCTTTCCCATAGAAACCGACCAATTAGAACCGTACACCTTGCTTCCAACGTTTCATAAGTGTCCATGTAGGTTTATGTGAAATAAAATATTTTGAATTTATTCGAAGGAATCATAAATTTAATTTTTCTACCACGAATAAGGAACTTTATCACGTTGCCCGCAACACCATCAAATAAGTTACTGAAACAATGTTCTTTAACTTTGTGTTTTCACGAAAATGGGACTTGATCTTAGGTTCCTAGTTAGTCTATCGACTTTAAACTTAAGCACGAAGTAACATGGATAACCTAACGGAGCCTAAAACTAATTTTGAACTGTTATACAGGTCACGGCGCATCAGGGCGCAAGTTCGCCAAATGGGTTACACCAGAGCGGGTCCAACCAAAGCGCGTTGCAGCGGAGTGGGCAACACAGCCCCGTGGCGGGCCCGGCGACGATGTCACCGGGGCTGGTGGCGCCGGCCCCGCTCAGCGGGCCCCCGTCGCCCGCGCCGGGTGCGCAGGCCCCGCCGCTGCCTCCCAGCGCGCTGGCCGGGGCTCCCGCCCGCCGACCGCCCCCGCGCAACGTTTCCTTCGCCGGCGGACCCGACGGCGAACTCGTGCTTAGTCCCGCACAACTGCGCTCCTAACCCACAAGCAATAAACGTCTTCGCAATACCCACTTTTTTACCAAACTCTTCGGACGATGTGACTATATCGACGCGAACCGCTACAGATATCGGTTATGTGATAGCGTGAGACTCTTGACAGTTTTAACAAGTTTTTAAGTGAATTTTCTATTCGATAAGCTACGAGGTCGTTGATTTATTTGCACGTTTGGATATATTCTCGCAAACTCCTATCGATACTCGTAACTAATTTTAAGTATAATTTGCTAGAACTAACTTGACTGTTTTTGGAATGCCTACATTTGTGTGTGACGTGTAACAAAATAAGGGCTCTAGAGACGCAGAATGGTTTTGTTTCAGGCAAAAAATAATAATTTTAAAGAATCACTCATACAGACTGATATTTGTTTGAGAACTACAGGTAGACCAGGATAATGATTTGTAAAAAAAAAACAAAATATCTCATAAACATTGCATTATAATTTGTAGTGGTTGACCGTATTTTGTTGCACGTCGTGTCTCTGTTCAGTTTCTGTGGCAGAATGCTTCGACTGCATGTTCATTGAGCAACGAGTGAATAAGGGTCTGTCAGACCAGACATACGTAGCCTGCGTGGTTGACTGGTTGTCCAACTAGACGGGCTATCCGACCACCCGTCTGGCAGATCCTTGACTATTTTTACCGTAGTACTCGTATCATGTAACTTTAAGCGTTTATTCTAACTGTGTAGCAAATTACTGAATGTGCTAGATCCATCCATCTCAGCCGGCTAGTAGACGCCACGCTGCACAACGAGGTGTGGTGCTGATGACCAAACTTTTTGTAATTAATTGTAAAGAGCTAAATACTTATACATACTAAAGCCATTTCATCAGGTTAATCTCTCTCTCTCTTTTAACCGACTTCAAAAAAAGGAAGAGGTTCTCAATTCGGTTAATAATTGTTATTTTTTTACTATAGAAAATATAATATGTATTTTAGCATGGCTTCAAAGCCAGATTCCTAAATAATTCGAATTTTGAAGTTAAGCATCTATATTAGTTACATTACATGTTTTAAAAACATTAGGAACGTTTATATCTATCAAAGTGTGTTCCTAGAATGTGCAAACGTTCCTGCAATGATGAATGAATTAGGTGAAAACAGCTATTGCAGTTTGGCTGAGTGTCCATTGAAGAATGAGAACAATACGTGACAGTCCATCCAGAGATATATAAGATGTTCATTGTAGACAGTAGAATAATTTATTAGTACTGATACAACACCACACCTCGTAGCAGTTGGGAACTAAATATTGAATATAATTATAAACATAATTGTTTTAAAACTGCCTACTACTAGACGCGAATTTATACTTAAATATAAAATTCATAAAAATAGATTTATAACTGACAATAATGATTGTTAACTGATGTATAAAATGTTATGGCGTATGTGCGTTGATTTTATTTTGATTATGTCCAACAAATCGTGAGTAGTTCAAGCGCCGAGTGCCGACACCGGGGAGTGACGTCACGGCTCCTCCGTGCGTGCCCGTTGACAAACTCTTCGCAACGGTCACAACAAGTGAGGAACCTTACTTTGCAGCTTAATTAAGCGGTTAATTTTATATAATAAACTTGGCGTGTGAACTACGTATAGACACCAAAGGATATAATATAATAGTTAGCTAATTACATAAAGGTTGGTGTATAGCAAGTGATACTGTCTAACAGTAATGTTTTTATGTGTAAGTAACTACGGTAAATTAATAATACATACATGTGTGTTACGCGTGCATTGTATATGGCACAATATAGTGAATACTGTTTATAAATATATAATATATTTTAGAAATATTTGCACCTTTAGTAGTGAAATATTAAAATGTATATCTGCAGATTTTAGCTAGACTATTGTGGAAGACACTAAATGGAGTGTCATAAAAACATATTTTGAAAATTATGTTTCTGTAGACGAAACAGAAAATTATTGTAAAAGTTTTTGATTAGTTTTTGTCAATTATATATTTGTAATCAAATTAAAGTGTAGTTACTTTGAATTGTTTAAATCTAAGGAGGGTCAATTACTTACTGATTATTTTCGAGATAAGATTCGCTTTGTTTTACTTGCTGTCTGTATCGAGCACTACTTGTTCTACTAACGCTTACTCCATTTAATTATACAATCATCGTAACCGTTGATATGCTTTCTCGATCGCTAAATTCTGGATCTTCAATACAAATCAATGCATTTATATTCTTGGTATCTATTTCTTATATTTTCTTGTCGTCTTTATTTATTAGTAAATACTCGAAACCAACACACCTTAGTCCGATTATTGCGATTGGCGATTAGGCAACCACAAAAACACGCTATTACGGAGATACATTAAAAATTCCCGTTGCCTGAAATACTCGTAAAATTCGTATAAAATATTTTGAACATCACAATAACATAATAGACGTATACATAATAGATGTTAAGAAAAATATGAGCTTCGTTTAGACTAACTGGCTTGTGTAACAAAGTGTTGTGTACATTAACGAAATAGATAACCATTACTAGCATTGTCACTCCTTGCATCTCTTCATACTTACTAGTAGTAAATTAGGTTTCGTCGTGTGTAACCTTTATTTTGAACATCACCTGATATATAACATTGATTTCGCTTCACTTTTGATTAATACGATCTAAGCGCACATAAAACTGGTGACAGGGTTCATTTATTTTTGTCTACTAGCAGACGAGTTTTCATTTACTTGTTAGAAATCACATCACTTCTATTTTACGAAGGGAAATTCGTCTGCTTATTTACGTATATAAAATTATATAGATCGTTTTATAGAAAAAACTGTAATATTGACATAATAAAACTTTTCACTTCACAGTTCGTACTGAAAACACCAATGTTTAAAGTTAAGAAATTAATTTCAATTTCTAATGAAATTAAATGTAAATAAGCAATGGAGAGTTCGAATCTTAGTGTGACGTCATTGTAAGCGTGATGCTATACACCAATAGACATTTTGTTCCTTTAGATTTAACTGTAAAGTAATCATTTGCGCCAATTGCTGTACTTGAAATTTCTAGTTAACTTTGTGAAATGACTAAAATACTCAGAAATTAGATTGAATATCCAGTTTAGGAAGGGCTAGTGTTTTCACATGGTTAATATATTTTAATATTTTAGTATATACGTGCTTCCATTAAAGCTTGCATTGAAGATGCTTTTTCGTATTTCCTAATAAGTGCAACTGCGTAGCGTGAAACCTAGATTTATTTACCTAATGAGCTAAGCAATTAAGTTCCAGGGCCTAATAGCGACTGCGTTTTGATGGCAAACTATATTTTTTCATTGATTGTAATTAAATGCCGTGTTCAAAATGTCGTAATTTATAAGTTTCACGTAAGTATAATATTCCTCGCATCACTGTAGAGTGTTATCAAAACGCAGCTTATGGAATCTCCTGACATTCTTTCGTAGATAGAGTTATGTAAATATACAGTGTACCTGCTTTATGGACAACATAGGCGAAAACGAAGAGTAATTTATGAGTGAGCGTCCCTATTTTACTGCCGCATTTATTTGAATACAGCTCACAGCTATTACCAAGTCCCTGTAAGTACCAGTTTATTTTTGATTAAGTGATAAATCGACTGTCTTCTTTAAATACTGCTATTTTTACTGGGCACAAGTTAATTGCTTATGTTCAGTAAAAAAATATTGTTTTAGTTTGATGTATTTTAGTTGTAGTACAATTCATGATAGTTGTTTACATGGATGATGTTGTAATATTAGCGAGAAATATCCCTGCCATTATTTTGTGAATAAATAAAACTGTAACGTTAGGTATAAATATTAACGACAACGTTGTTTTTTGTCTCCAGTGTGTATTATTTTGTTGGTCTGTGTGTTATTTGCCCTCGCTTATAAACTGCTACATTGTGATTTTGTTGCGACGACCAAATCGTAATGCTATAAGTTACATGCTGTGTTATTAAAGTTAACTAATAATTTTGATTGTAATAAAGTGTTCCTTTAACTAATGTATTGTTCAGAGATCGTTCTTTTGAATTTTAAGGGTAGTTGAAGTTTTGTATGTATTCTATTCCTGTTTTCTGCTCTTTCTTAGTTTGGAAAAATTAGAAATCAGAAATACTTCCTAAAAAAAGGAATTTTAATGCTAGAACTAAAACTCTTTTGATACAGATTAGCTTCACACTTGGAATGCTGACAGAACAGTCGTACCTTCTCTAAACTAACTTTGAATGAACTTGACGAGACTATGTATTTTCTGACTTCGGAAGTTTTCAATTTTCTACATCTGTGTGCGGAGTCTACACCTTCCTATATTATAGGAAAATAATTGCGGTGCAAAACATAAAGGACAGAACTGTGATTTAAATGTTATTGTTAAAAGAAGGATGTAAAGACGTGTTGGGCAAAGATGAATGTTAACGTTTAGTTCCAGAGGATATTGAAATAAAATTAATGGCATAGCTCAAGGGTTACCTAAAGTGAATTTTTATTATAGAATTTTATAATGATAAAGAGCAATGGTATGTAGTATTGTTTTGTTACGTTAATGTAAATACTTTATGTCATAACCGGTATTGTTCATCATCGTTTATATTATTTATAGGCATTGGTGCATATCATGTGTATAGAGCAGATGATTAATCAAATAAATTAGAACAAAAATATAGTTGACGATGACGTTTCATTTCTATGTAACCCAATTTTACCCGAGAAAAGGATTTTAACCTTTTTACCGATGACGGCAATATACGTGCCACCATCTAATAGGCATATTAATTAAAGCTTAATTATTATTTTGGTAAACCATACCCCAAATTTTATTTTGCTGCTACACTTGGATCCTTCTGCTGGTAAAAGGGTTAAATTATAAAACACGCATATAAATGTAACATGTGATATATTTCATTTCAACACTACAATATTTTCATTTAAGAACATAAAAATACATTTATTTACATCAATTATTATTGCAACTCTTAAAATAAATAAAAAAATCACAACATAAAACTTCTTAATTTTTTTATCAATAGAATATTCTAGTTAGATCTGTTTCGTAGAGTCATACTTAGTCGGTTTTTATTTTTTGATATTATATAAAATTTTGTAAATTCAAACACATACAAGGAATGATTTTATTGCAAGTTATTAACAGTTTTAGAAGTCATATTTTAAAATTAGCAAAATTAAACGTTACGAAGGATTCTGATCCTAAAGATCACATAGTTTGTTAGTAAAGAATCAATAATAATTATTAATTTTTAATGTAGGTACGTGAAATGAGCAATATATTAAGCAAGCTTCGATAACTAATTTTACGTACACATACAACCAACGAATTCATTCCTGGCCAGCAAATGGGACACATAACACCGAATAAGGAATAAATACTTTACTATGATACATAATACATACAAAATACGATACATAAATATTTAATAAACATTATATTTTCTTTCTATCTAATGTTAGAGTTTGCGTTGTCAATTAATTTGTAATATTTAACTATATTTTAGGGTACTTTAAGATTGTTTATCAATACTGTATCAAATAGCTAGTTAATTTTTTTATTAGAAATATTTTGGACTTTTGAAGAATTATTTAAATTTCAACTTTAACCTATTCTGATCAAGGACTAAAATACTTTTTATCAACGCAAACTCGATCACAGATAGTTTCACACACAGCAATTGAATTTCAGATGCTGTTTGTGTGAAACCACTTTAATTATTTCTATTTCTCTTCATACACTACATGGACGTAACAAGAGATCCAGCCCGTTAATTTTTAGAAAAATAACCACTATGAAATCTCCTATAATTGATCTTTTTGTGTTATTTTGTCAATTATCTAGTTTAAGTTAAATGCTACGTGTTCACATACTGTCAAACTGCTTTTTTATATTTTAAGTTGCTATTAATTTTTATATTTATTTATTGAATCTACAAATTGATCATTTTAAATTTAAAACTTCATAGTTACAGCTTTGACAGTATTTAAACACACTAATGGAAGTGTCGATACGAAGACTATTCTAGGACAATAATGTTAACATACCCTAGTATTGAAATAATTAAGAAGGACTTAACAAATTAATTATTGTTTTAGTTGGTAACTGAAATAATACTTACATGAATGTCGAAGGCATAAAAACTTAATATTTGACCGCCTATGTGATACCTAAGGCTAAAGATATATTTGACATCCAGTAAGGTTCAAAATAAAACTCTTCTATGAAGTTTTGAAAATCTTAGATTTTCATGAAATGTGTATGATATGATGTCACTTTTCTCAGCTTGTAAGCTGTCAATTCAGTAGAAATCCTTAACAATTTGCGCTTTACCCATGGACGAACTTCAAAAGAATACATACTTGAAAGATGGTCAGTGATATTTTTTAATTAAAAGTTTTTTTTTTAAACATGATCATGTATAGAGTTTTGAAGTGTAACTATAGACAATCGCTATTCTAACATCTCGGATTTATTGTCAACTAGAGCATCACTAATTGACATCTCTATAAACAATATTCCACAGGGTTGTCAATCGGAATATGTAAACAAACATCTAATAAACTACGTTAAAATGTTATAGCCTTCAATCCAAACAGTAATTCGTCAAAATTGTAAACAAAATATAACAGTCAGTAAAATGTAAATAAATAAAAATAAAATCTCACATCACTGATTAAAACGGTGAAAATTTAAGCAATGACATCAAAATTTACTCTCCTAACTTAGGGCGAGGGACCAAAGAGATCGTTGACCCAGAATTAAATTTTGTAGTACTATAACATCCGTCTTTGAGCCAATTATTCATCCCACTTCCCTTATAACTCCTCACTATAGTTTCTAATAACTTTTTCTTAATACAAAAAGGTTTCAAAGGCCTTTGTCCATAGCGTCATATTCATATGACACGTTTCTTATCACATCTTTTTTGCTTAACATCGCACAATTCCTTACAATCGTTCGTTTTGACCATATTAGTTACTGACAAAGAGATTAAGTGCATTTACCGTGCAATTCTCCCAAAGGTCGCGTGTGCCAGCTAATATCATATGGTTTCCACGAGCCCCTTGATGCGTTTCGGTCGTGAAGGCTCGCTCGATATGAACGATGTTTCTTCTGATGAGTTACTTGGTTTAAGGAGAGTGGCCGATGTGCTTGGTTGACTCTGAAAAGGAAATAGGGTGGGTTTGTGGAGCTGCTAAGACATGGGCGTAGCCAGAATGTTTTTAGGCACAACTTTAAAGGGATGTCTCGAATCGTGCAGCTGTCAGAAAAATGGTTGGTTTGGTTTTCGCACGAAAAAAAAAAACGTGATCAGGTAACAGGTTACTATAAATTTATTTTGGTGAATGATGTGTTTGTTAGGGTTTTTAAAGTGTATTTTGATTCGCAATATTCGATTCTAGTACAGAAGCCATAAAAAAACGATGACATAATCTTCTGCTCAAAAATAAAAAAAATTACTACTAGTCACAAAACGCTTGTTGGTACTAAAAATAAAGAATAAAAAATTGCAAAAATGTAACAATAAGGAATACGGAGAAAATTTATTTAACCTCCCTTCGCCACGTTTACTTGAACTTTGGCTACGTCCATGTTTTAACATAGTAATAATTGTTACAATGATTACAGTTAATACATACATTACAGAATATGGATGTTCGACTGTTCATGTAAACTCATCTGCTCGTCTGCATCGTTTGATAAGTTCTTGTTTCGATGAGATTTGTTCGGAATCAAAAAGAATATCTGGGTCAGTGGGTATGTGGGTAGGATAAGGCTTTCTATCTAGCCGATAGATGTCCACTGCCGTGCATTGACTGAGCTAAGAAAAATATAGACGATGTAAGAGACTTGGAAGCGCAATCTGTTACCATGAATTCTGCACATAGTGTACAATGTTTCGTCAGTTATTGTTCCATACATTTTTAACGTGTACGGTTGTACTTTTGTATGAAACAACAGATTTTTTATAACCGACTTATCATTTTAACGTTGGTGGCGCCCTCAAGGCCTTATTCTCATTAACACTAAACTAAACGACATTTTAAAATGGTTTGGGAATGTCATGTCCAGCAGTGGAGTGCCATTGGCTAACATTTATCAACTCAATAATCTCAGATAATTTACGTTTCATCCCTTACTTAACTACCTACTTTAGTGTTCTGTATTCTAAGTTGGTTTTTGAGTAAGCGTTTGTTAAAAAAGTCCTAAATAAAGTTCGATTGTAATGGAATTTCAATTGTCATGTACGACATTGAGTTTGTTGTTCTAAAACTTGATAACTATTTGAGATTCTGAATTGAAGTTTAAACAAGACAAAGACAATTCAAGATCAAGGTAGGTAAATACCTGTGGTACGACAGGCGGGGTCGCTAGACTGGAAACTACTGCGTTCCTCTTAATGTCTTCCATCGGTATTTCTTCAGACCGCGAACGCGGAGAACCTTCCCGAGATCCGTGCGCGCTGCTGCTTCGTGATACACTACTATAATATTGTAAAATAAAAAAATTAGTAATCTTCGTAATTAAAATGTATTTAAAACTTAAAACTACTATTTTTTATAATTAAAGGTAAGTCTTTCAGAAAAACATAATAAGATGAATGTCATTAATTAAAAGTGTTTATTGCATTGCGATTATGGTGACTCGTTAAATGTAGTAAGATTGAGAAACACTTGGTTAAAATTAACCAATAATAATTATATAAGCATACAGTAATTGTTATGAGCATATATTATTTATTTAAGTCAATTTACGACGACGACGATACGTACGACACGATACGATTTACGATTTCGTGTTTGACGATTTTTTTTTAAATATAATACAACATGCATCCTCAGGGGGATAGTACACTATCATTTATATCTTTTACTCATAGATAGTGTAATATCCCCTTAGTAAAATTTTATGACAACCACAAAAAGGAGGTTTATTTAATAATTTTCTTGATGGCTTACCTTTCTCTGCTAGTAGTACGTTCCCGATAGACAACGATACCATCTTTAAGCATATGTCCGCTCGGCCTGCGCAGGCGTCGATCTGTATCGTCTTCTCCACCTACCGACAAAACTGTATAGAGTGTGATATTGATTCCATACAGAGGTCATTTGTATGCATTGGTTTGTTTGTTATTTTAACTAGGTTTATGTGAACTTTACTATAGTTATTTCATCATGTTACTAACAGTAAGCTAGAAACTTTAATTCTTACCCATTCGGAACTACTAGTAGGTATAGAAGCTTAGACAAAAAATGGACAAGGGAGAATAATTAGATGATTTTCAATAACAGCCACACTGTCTGAAATTAGCGCCAATTTTTATTAATTCGAGATTAGACGATTCAACCAAATCGCTCGTCAACAACAACCTGAAGGTTAATTCTCAGACGCTATCTCATCCCAGCGACAAACAATTTCGACTTGTCAAAAATGTAGGTAAATTAGGATTTTTTTTACAGATTTTAATGCGAAAGTTCTTCAAAATACGGTAATTGGCTTCTTTATCAATTCTCATTTAGAATATTACTAGCAGCGTCCCGCGGTTTCACCCGTATGAGTGTCGATCCCGTGGAAATATCGAGATAAAAGGTACCCTATGTCTTATTCTGATGTATAAGCTATATTATTGTAAAGTTTCATCAAAATCCGTTCAGTAGTTTCTGCGTGAAAGAGTAACAAACATCCTCACAAACTTTCACATTTATAATATTAGTAGGAAGTAGGATAGTAGAATTAAATTAAATACTTTTCTAAATAAAAATTAAAAATAAATAAGAGCTGTCGTTTTATGATCAGGTTACAAAAATATTTACCTGTGGACCGTCGTACAGTGGCTAATGCTGGTCTGGCAAACAATGGTCGATGTCGGGGAGCCATTGCAGGTGCGCACATGCCTGACACTTCTAGTAACCGACCGATCTGCTGCATCTTCTTCTGACGGGACTTCGTGCGACCCTGGTAACAAAAGATTGTATAGGGAATGGTTAGTCGATGCTTTACATTCTTACCTATATTTGTAATTGAACTGGGAAAAAATACTATTTAAACTGGTGAAAAAATACATAAAGAACTTGTGACTTGATCTAACTGTAAATAGGTTTAAGTCAGTGAGCGGAGTTACAGCTGACTTTTGGGCCAAAAATATTTAACCTTTTTGTCACATATGCTAAAAACTAGAAGTAAGTATGTTTAGATTAAATTACCATGTGGCTTCCGGTTTAACCGGATGCAGCTGAATACCAGTATTTTACATGGGGCGACTGCCTATCTGACCTCCACAACCCAGTTATTGGGTAATACGATACCATTAGTAAGACTGGTTGTCAGACTTTCGGGCTTCTGACGACCCGTAACGACTGTCAAAGATCCATGAATGACAGCCGGGACCAGCGGCTTAACGTGCTTTCCGAGGCACGGAGGGGTCAACCATCCACGAACCAACCGCGGCAAGCGTAGATTAACATGATCAATCGAACCGTACGGCTGTTATTTCTTATCCCTAAAATATACCCCACGGTTTTTACAAACCTAATCAGGTCTCTGATTAGTAAATCTACTGTCAGTTGATCAAAATATCATCATTCTATCAAATAACTACTATAAAAATACATTGACAAAAAATTTACCTACCAATAGGATAACTTGAATTTACATCAAAAACTGGAGGTTACTCTGTAGCACAGAATACTTAAAGTACTACGTACAGAAAGGCCACTCCCTTCCCCGCACTAACATCAGTTACCGCACCTCACCCCGCACTTCGGCGTATTCGTCGCAGTTCTTTAACAAGAGCGCTCGCAAACACAAGTACCTCACGCACACATTCATACGTATACAAACGTCATTTTTTAATGTAGTAGTAGTAGGTAATTATTTTGCGAGGGTTGTATGGAGTGTCCGGGGTGTGTCTGTAGTCAGCACGCAGAATGAAATGTTCTAAATAATCGTACCTTAGTAAGTCGTTGCTTAGCAGCCATGCTGCGTATATGATCGTCAAACTTGAACTTGGCTCGTAACAGCACGGTGCGCGGTAGTGCGCCCGACGCACCTACGCGCGGCTTATGTATGGTTAGGTGCAGACAACGGGGATCCTCTTTATCACCTTGTATCTGATATGAAAACACAATAAATCCTATTTTAGATAGAATAATAGTGCTACAAGGCACTAAGGTAAGCATATCTATGTACTTATTAAAATTCACTCTATGAAGCTTCAAGTAGTGTCGAAGCTTGCGATAGTGAAAAGAAAAAAAAAAAAGTGAAGTATGTTCTTATATATACATATTTTTGTTTCTTTAAGAAAGTGCTAAATACGAAATCAAAGAAAGCGTAACTTAAGATTGATTTAAAAATTCTATGGTAAAAATAATAAGTACTAGAAAGACTAAAATTACATTGATTTGGTACCTGATTTATCTAGAACGCAAAAAAACACAATGATAACGATTATTTTTTGAAAAATCAACTTTAACACGTAAGAGATAAGACTGAATGAACATTACTTTTATTTTATGAAAACGAGAACTTACTTCCAAGTCTTGAAGACTTCCAACAAGTTTGGCGACACCCCATCCTAGCCTCTGCTTGTCCGGTTCCACTAAAATTATTTGTATATTGTCTACTGCAAGAAACCTATGCTGCCATGTGCCGTCCTTTTGTATAATATCACAAGAGATGAGATCAGAATCATCTGTAAAAGGAAAAAAAGCAATTTAAAATAAAATCCCGCCATTTTCAAAACTCGTTTTCCAAAATCGAACTCGTTGTGAGCTGTATGTGAACATACAGCAGAATTGCATGAACAACATTGAATTTCGATTGAATTTAAAAAAGGTTTACTTAAAAACTTAAAAATTAAACAAGCAGGGCAGGCCGTTTTTTGTCAAAAAATTTCAGATGCCATATAATTTTATTCTTAATTTATTTTTTCTTTTTCTCTTTAATGGTGATGCCTTATTTTTTTCTGCTATCATGGCCAGGAGTTGTTGTCATAAACAAAGAAGGTTTTATTGAATAATAGTAGTGCTTATAAAATTTAACTTTTGTTTTTCTTCAGTAAAGAAAAATGCTATTATTTTACTGTTTTTAGTTGATTGAAGACTGATTTTTATATAATCCAGAAATATAAAAGAGAATGCGATGCGGATGAATAAGGAAAATGTTGTGAAGAAAGTTTTGAGAATGAATGTAGATGGCTTTAGGAGTAGGAGAAGACCAAAGAAATTATGGATGGTCTGTGTGAAAGATGATATTATGGTTAGGAAGGGCGTGACTACTGAGATGACGACTAATAGAAGAAAAAAATTTTACGCCGACCCCAAATAAACTGAGATAAGGGCAAGAAAATGATAAAATATAAAAGAAAATATGTACTTACTAAGGTCCAAAACGTCCCCAACTTGAACGAACGGCACTGGGTTAGTTAGGGGCAGCTGTGTTTCAGGCTTCCCGGTCAGTTTCAAATATAAGTCCCGGATCAGAAAGAAGGTGCGTATTGCTCGCCGCGCTCTTTCCATCTGTTAGAAATAACAATATGCTTTAATGTGTTATATTTGACTACTATAAAAGAAATAGTTACTTACCTACATAACATATTTGATTGCAAAGTTAGAAATAAAACTAAGAATATGAAGTTTGTCTAAAATATTATAAAGAGAAAATATTTGATTTTTGTATGTTTGTTTGTTACGCTTTCGCGCTAAAATGGCTTAGTTATACTGATTGTGGAAGAAAATCGTGGCCACAGTACAAATGTACGCACGCACACAAAGGATGTAGCGTAGTAGGTACTTCGTCCATTTTGTTTTTTTTTTTGTTTTGCCTGTACAGCGGAAGTTTGACAGTAATTTAAGTAGTTATAATTATTTTTGGAAATAAAAAGACTATTTTAAAAAATTACAGAAATCGATTCAATAAACGATATTGAACAAACTTTTTTCTTTTCTTTGCTCCTGTTACATGTTTATTATTATATATTTATATGTATATATTTATTTAGATTAGTAGTACTTTATGTAAGTATTTATTGTATTTTGTAAATGGTACACCACAGACTACCTACAGTATTTGTCCTTCCCGTTTTTAATCCATCCAAAGGTTGTCTTTAAAAGATCGCTCTTAGCCATAAGACCGCCCATTGTGTCACCCATTGTAAAGTTTCTTTATTTATGTCTGTAATTTATATGGTGTACATAATAAAGAGTATTCTATTCTACCATCATAATGTGCATTCATTCAGTTATACATTGTATATAACTATATATGTAAATAGTTGTATGTTTACATCATACATGATTTACCTCTCCACTCGGCAGTCTCTTGGCGAAGGCGATACCCGACATCGGCGTCCTAGTAGGCGGTAACAATATTGCCGCGTCCATGCACAGCCATTCCACGTTCAGTGGTCGTTTGCTCGTCTCGCAGTATCTGTACAAATAAGATACACTTTATTATGTTAATACAGGATAGGTACTAGTATAGTATAGTTAAGCGCACAAAACGGAACGCCGAATCGACTTGCACCACGAAAATCGCCCTTACTGCTACATAATAAATAACCCCCAGGGCAGCATGTGGCGAGCTGTTGAGCAGTAGCGACCCCACGGACCCTATCTCCCGGGAGAAGTCTTGTTTGTCACCTCTGGCTTGCCTTTATTGGCCGGCTGGAGTCAGGAGTGAACAATGACGAGGAACAGAGCTCCTACCTCTTTCTGCCTTTATTGGCCAGCTTGAGTGGAGATTCGCAAGAGCAAACATGCTTGGAGGAAGGAAGTATTCCAATAAGATGCTGGTAGGGATCTTGACCGTACTTCCGGGATTGTCCTGATAGCCGTGGAATACCTTCCACTCCTCATAACCACCTCAGGACATTTTGCCCCCTTGTCGCTACGACACTATGTGCTAGCGACCGTTTTCGGGGGCCCATTATTGAGTGTGTAAGTCACCCCTTGCCATTTATCTGTGTAATTTATATAAAACATTGGTCAGGCAGGGGCCATATACTTTCCATAGTCTTCAATAACCAGTTCACTTTAGACACCCAAACCCATAATCCAATATCTTTGTTTCCATATCCTGCAATAGTCCTACACCAACGGGGGTTGTCCTTGTGTGCACTTGTTGCATAGTACGAACAGGGATAATCGTCAGTTGGTGTCTCATTTCATTAAAAATGTCTAACGAGCCTCTGCGAGTTGGCTTCGGCCCCTCGTACGCCTTCCAAAGGTCCGGGACCCCAGGGTCCCGAGAAATATCAAAAGAAATAATAGCATAATAGGTGGAAAGAGAGTAGGGAGGTCTTTGCCCAGCATTAAGGGCAAAAAAAGAAGGCATAGCAATATGAGATACTTATTCTGTAAAATCGATGGAAATACGGAGAAGCTACACGCTATCAAAGTTTTTGAGGGGATAATTTCCGTCCTTGTCGCGCGGTACGGACAATGTATGGCGCTAGTAGTTACATTATTTCTGTGATGGTGCAGTCTTTGTCTAGCAGTTGTTTTATATTATAACGTTTACAACTTGGCAATTATTTAAGCTTTTAGATTTTTTTATAATATTATTTAAGAAAGAAATATTTTCAAAAATAAAAATAACCAATAGTAACAAGAGCATTTTTTTTTTGCTGTTTAAACGGAAAGTTTTGTGACATTCCTTTCTATGATTAATAGATATGATAACATTAACGAATAATAGTGTTTATGGCTGTAATTGATAATGACAATGGATATCTGCCATTATTAGTGTGTGATAAAGAAATATTATCGGATAATAGGACATGTGATTGCCATTTTTATAATGAGCCGCCCACTTAAAGTTATTTTCTTAGTCCAGCGGGGCAATTGCGTAACACATTATCAATCGGAATCGGTTTCATTTTGAAAGTTCAACAACATTCAATGCGTCATTTGCGTTGTGGAGCAGACAGATTTTTCGAACATATGAAGCAATGGATTAGAAATATGCTTCAAACTGATTCAAATTGAGATTAATAGTGTGTTACGCAATTAGGGTGCAGGACTAGTCTATTTCATTAAAGAACTTCACAGACTACACAATTTTTTGAGATGCCGTGTTTGGCTCCACGACTTCACCCTCATAGAAATGGATAAAATAAGCGGTACACTACTAAGGGGTTACATACCGAGACCCCTTCGTGCCTCGGAAAGCACGTTAAGCCGTTGGTCTCGGCTCTTATTCGTAAATCTTTGACAGTCGTTACGGGTAGTCAGAAGCCCGAAAGTCTGACAACCAGTCAACCAATCTTACCAAGGGCTGGGGGGTTGTAGAGGTCAGATAGGCAGTCGCTCAATGTAAATATGTAAATACTGGTATTCAGCTGCATCAATGTAAAATACTGGTATTCAGCTGCATCCGGTTAGACTGGAAGCAGACCCCAACATAGTTGGGAAAAGGCTAGGCAGATGAAGCGGTACACTACTTTCGAAGATAATCTCGAGTCTATTTACTTTTTAAATTGCATGAATATGCCCGACTTCAATACAAGGTGTAAGTAATCAAAATAACTGAAAACCTGAAAATCACTGAAAAGAGGGTTATTGTATTCATCACCAGCTGTTCGTGCCCGGCGTTGCCCGGGTGAATTTCCGATTTTTCCGGTGGATGTTCCAAAAATATTCTTTCATACTAACCTGATAGTTAATTATTTTTTTTAATAATAATAATACGTTTATTGTACAACGAAAAAACACACAAGATTAGACATACACTAAACATGATTGTACAAGCAGTGGGCAGAGGCAAGTTGAACCGTTAGGCGCGTCGCCCACACGAGTCGAGGCGGCGACGAGGCGCGGGCGCACGTTTTGTATAGGAATAAGTATAGGCACATAGGTATGTCGCCTATACATACATACCTATATTTATTCCTTTAGAAAACGTGCGCCCGCGCCTCGTCGCCGCCTCGACTCTAGCTCGTGTGGGCGACGCGCCTTACAATCACAACAAAAAAATATCAACCAAATAGATCGAGCCGTTCTCAAGTGATGATCTTTCATACATACGGCAATTGATTTTTATTTGAGTACATAGTTTATGAACAACTTGCACTATGGGACCGAGCCTGATGACCCCTTTTCAGGTTTTCAGTTATTTTAATTACACATATACATATCTTCTAAACTTTTCGAGTGCGGCACGGATCGAAATACGATGGCAGCGCTGTCTTTAAGGGGCTTACACGAGCTAAACGCAAAAAAACGGTAGTTTTCGAAACAATAAAAGTATATGATCGCCTACAGTAAACAAAATCAGAAAAATATATGATATTCTTCAGGATATTTGCTAGATAGATAGTGTTTTGAAAACACAATACAACTAATTTGGTACGATAGAAAAAAATCATGAACATACCTCTAAAAAACTTTCTTTTTACAATAAAAACCATACTAATATACATACAATCATTCTGATTTTTTGTCAGATTATTCTACAAGTAACATACTAAAATGATAGTGTTTTATTTTTTTATTTAAAACAATAGTTTTTTTGTAAATCGAATATTCATAGTTCCGAACATAAAAAGTGCGCATGTGTGCGTGAACGCCCGCGTAGCGACACTGCCGGCCGAGGCCTGATGCTATACGGACGTGTCGCTCTTTTCGCCGCACTATTTCCGTCAAGATTGTTATGTTTTTGTTAAGTTTTATTTGTAAATTCATTGTTTATTATTATTTGCATATCTTCTTTCCGTAAATATTTTTATTTCGTGTAAATATAAAATACATTTAAGTTTGTTATGTATGGGTGCAAGGCGCGCGCCATCTATTGTGCGGCGAGTCCCAACTCCCGGGCGTTTCACTTGTGTCTCCCGGCAGTGGTCCGCGTAACATAACAAAGTTAAAATAGGGTAATAATTTGTAAATAAATGGGAAATATAGTGAAACATTCCGTTAAGAGGACTACAAAACGTTCATATAAAACAAAAGCCGAACATAATATGAACGAAAGTAAAAAGTATGAGCATTTTATTTTTAACTGAATATTTTTATTTTTGCAATAAAACTATGAATTTTGGTAACATCTAAGAAAGTGCAGTCATTTTGCATAAGGTAAGTATTTTCGACTCCGCGTACATCTGTCACACCGGCGCATGTGGCCGACGTGTAGATTTGTATTCGAGAGTCCCCGGGTTCGATTCCCAAGGTTACGAAATCGTACTTTCTTTTTAAATTTTATTTAAATGTATTTTGAATTTTTAGATAAATAGTGTTTTGAAAACATGATACTTACAACTAATTTGGCACGATAGAAAAAAATCATGAAGATACCTCTAAAAACTTTCTTTTTACAATAGAAACCATACTAATATACATACAATCATTCTGATTTTTTGTCAGATCATTCTACAAGCAACATACCAAAACAATAGTGTTTTATTTTTTTAGTTCAAACAATAGTTTTATTGTAAATAGCATATTCATAGTTCCGAACATAATAAGTGCGCATGTGTACGTAAACGGTAAACCCCCGTGTAGGAATAATGCCGGCCGAGGCCTGATACTATACGGGCGTGTCGCTCTTTTCGCCGCATTATTTATATGTACATACATTCATTGTTTATTATTACTATTTGCATATCTTCTTTCTGTAAATATTTTTATTTCATGTAAATATAAAATACTTTAAGTTAAAATAGCGTAATAATTTGCTATCAATTATATCATTTGTAAATATGGGAAATAAAGTGAAACATTGCCTTAGGAGGACTACAAAACGTTCATATAAAACAAACGCCGAACAAAGTAAGAGCATTTTATTATTACTGAATATTTTTTTTCACTATGAATTTTGGTAGTTTAAGAAAATGCACTTATTACGCATAAGCTCAGTTTTTTCGACGACATACGTAATCGTTACATTGGCTTATGTAAACGACGCGCAGGTTTGTGTTCGAGGGTCCCCGGGTTCGATTCCCAGTGATACGAAATCGATTTAATTTTATTTAAATGTATTTTGAATTCACATGGTTTAACAGTAAAAATGGGTGTGCCACAAGGCTCGATTTTGGGTCCTTTCCTCTTTTTAGTGTATATTAATGATCT
Organism: Amphipoea lucens; assembly: GCA_947508005.1. NCBI lineage: Eukaryota > Metazoa > Arthropoda > Insecta > Lepidoptera > Noctuidae > Amphipoea > Amphipoea lucens. Next base: position 17,622,989 of record OX382358.1, on the reverse strand, counting down.
ACTCCATTTATTAAAAAACCAACCACAAATGGTGTTATTTGCTGATGACACTTCTTTAATTTTTAAGGTAAATAGACGTGCTATAAATTTTGACGACGTAGATCCTTGAAAAATACACAGAATTTAATAAACCACTGTATCTTGCCTTTGTAGATTACACAAAAGCCTTCGATAGTATTAAGCACTCAGAAATCTTCACATCCCTAGAACACCAGGAACTCGAAAAGCTATACATCGATCTCTTGAAAAACATTTATAACAATAGCTCCGCAAACATTAAACTCAATACTGCTGGACCTTCATTCAAAATACAAAAGGGTGTTAAGCAGGGTGACCCACTCTCTCCCAAATTGTTTACAAGCACACTTGAGGAGATATTTAAGTCACTGGCAGTGTCATGGAAGACCAAGGGCATTGACGTCGGCAAGAAGAGGCTGACAAACCTCCGTTTTGCCGACGACATAGTCCTTTTTGCCCCCACAGCTCTAGAACTTCAGATCATGCTCCAAGAACTGAGCACGGCTAGCTATAAGGTGGGACTTGCGATGAATCGGTCTAAAACCCAACTTATGACTAACAGCACCAAGCGTAGGGTCGAGGTAGATGGGCAGGAAATACATTATGTCGATGAGTATATCTACCTGGGCCAGTTAGTTTCTTTCGAAAACAGGCAGGAAAGGGAAATCGACCGCCGAATTGAAAACGCCTGGAAAAGCTACTGGTCCATGAAGACGCTAATGAAGGGTGATCTGCCGATCTCCCTGAAGCGCAAACTCGTCGACATGTGTATCTTGCCCGTCCTAACCTATGGTGCTCAGACCTGGTCACTCACCGAGTCGCAAAAGTTCCGCCTTGGCGTTTGCCAAAGAGCAATGGAGCGCAGCATCCTGGGTGTAAAAAGACAGGACAAAATTCGAAACACCATGCTGCGTTCCAAAACGGGTATAATAGACGTAGGCAAGAAAGCTGCCAGACTCAAGTGGGACTGGGCGGGTCACATCAGCCGCATGCAGGATGACCGCTGGGCAAAAGTTTCCACACAATGGGTGCCTGAAGATGGACGGCGCCGCCGAGGTCGGCCCAGAAAGCGGTGGCGAGATGACCTGGACGCGTACCGCGAGGGCTGGTTTGAGGTGGCGCGGGAAAGGAGTTCCTGGAAGGACTTGGGGGAGGCCTTTGCCCAGCAGTGGGACAGTACAGGCTAAAAAAAAAAAAAAAAAAAAAAAAAAAAAAAAAAAAAAAAAAAAAAAAATAACGCCCTACTGCAGGTCCAAAATTGGTTCACTGCTAATAATTTAGTATTAAATGGAAAAAAAACTAAGTGCATAAGATTTTCTTTACCAAATGTCAAAGGTAGTGATTGCGAGATAATATTGAATCAAGAGAAACTAGAATTCGTCGATACAACTGTTTTCCTAGGGATCACGCTCGACTCAAGGCTACAATGGGGTCCTCATTTAACATCTCTTGCAGGACGGCTAAGTTCAGCTGCTTATGCTGTCAGAAAAATCCGTCAGTTTACTGATGTAGATACCGCGAGACTGGTCTATTTTAGTTACTTTCATAGTATCATGTCTTACGGTATTTTACTTTGGGGACGGGCTGCAGACATCGATTCTATTTTTATTCTGCAGAAAAGAGCCATCAGAGCCATATATAATCTTCGCAGGCGCGATTCTCTAAGGGAACGGTTTAAGGAAATTAACATCATGACGGTACCTTGTCAATATATCTATGAAAACATCATGTATGTAAGGAAAAATTTACATCTTTTTAGTAAAAGAGGTGAAAGACATAATTATAGTACTAGAAATAGGGACTTATTAGTTCAACCAGGTTTCAGACTAGCTAAAGTAGACTCATCTTTTATGGGGTACTGTTTAAAATGTTATAATAAAATACCTCCCCACATTCTTCAACTGAATGAGACAAAATTCAAGTCTTGTATTAAACGCACACTATGCAGGCAGGCATATTATAAGTTAGGGGATTACATCGCGGATAAAAATGCCTGGCTCAATGCTGGTCCTGCTCCACAACCACAACTAATTGATTAACACTTGAAAATACTGTTGGAGCTGCTGAAGATTGTAAGTCTATCTTTGCATTGTATAAATTCAATCTCCTAGTATTGTATAATTGCATAACACATGTGTGAGTACTATGTACACACTATAAAGCTACCATTTACTGGGTACGTCTTTCATTGACTTGAATGTGCTCTGGCGGCTGAGAGTATGTCATGCTCACTCAAATGTCTCGCTGATGGTGGCGCATGTGTTGGATCATTTAGCTCCCTTCAAAATGGTTGAGCTGAATGGTGCTGATGCATGCGTCATGTTCGTGAACGGGCGCCGTCAGTAGGGACTGGTCATCTCTTTGCTGCCATGGCTTATTTTAATTTATTATTTGAATTGTTGTTTTTTCTCATCTTTTCATTATGGACGCTTTTAACGTTCTGCATCGTTCTCACATGTATAATTTTTAACATGAATGATGTAACCAAGACTTTGTAACCACATTATTTTGATTTAAAAGAGTGTCCATGGAGTTTCTTGCCCGTTCTTCTCCATAGGTACCTACGCTTTGGAATGGGCAACTAGCTTCATTTTTTTTGACTGACTGACTTCTTGACAATTCAAAAGTGCCTGTAAATGGTTTAATTGAAATAAATGCTTTGAGTTTGAGTTTGAATTTTTAAATATATTTTTATAAATAACTAAAAAAACGTCTACAATGTAATTATCTTTCACAGGAGAAAGAAAGTCGAAAATATCAACACAGAAGTTACTTCTAAATCTAATGCGTAAGTACCTACACGTTTTCTAAGCCATTGTAACAATAAAAAAAACCTAAATTTATTAACAGACCGCGACTTATTGATAATGTGCATAAAGAAATCACAGATTCATCCGAAAATTGCGATGAAAATTATCACAAGCAAGAGTTTAATTTTTATTGATTGTGTTTATAATAAATAGAAATCATAATAATTATGTATGAATGTTAGGTACGAGTAGGTACCTAATCCTTGAGGCCGTTTACACATCGTGCCGCAGCTGCAGCGGCATCGCCGCCGCCGCGGCGCCGCTGCATCAGTCACCCTTGGATTTGTATGAACATACGGCGCCGCACAGTGGTCTGAAAATCGAGCTCCATACTCATAGAAACTTAAAGTACGGAAATAAAAAATCAAAAATTGTAATGGGTCTAGTATACCTCCCTTTACGTAATATTAACGTATGGATGGTATCAGTCGCTCCACGCGTGAGAAAAAAAAGTTTTTTGTTTTTTTTTGTATGGCAGAAAAGAAAACACTTAATGTACATTTTTTTGAAACTGAATGGAACTGATAGGCTGGAGCTCACACGAGCTATTGTACCATACACGGCCATCAAGATGACATACAAATTATGCACCGTTGGGCGCTGCTTTGCACGTAGCAAATTTTTGAAATTTTGTGTTTTCGATATGTGATTTTTCAAATCTTTGACGTGAATAAATGAACTTGCCGATCGATTTACTTATACTATCGTTACTTTTAGCCTGCTTATGACCTTTATGATGACAACAATTAAAAATTATGTTGATTATAAGTACCTATACGTTTTTTTTTTTAATTTCATTCCAAGAACTACTTAACTCATTTAATCACCGTTGTAGTGTATCTATTAAATAGATATGTAAACACTGTCTCATTCACACAAGCGGGGTAGCTGCTGTCAGTTATGTTATGTCATCTGTCAGTTACGAGGAATGGCGGGAAACAGACAAAGTGAAGCAGGCTATATACGATGGCGCTTGGTGTGGTAGTGAGCCAGTGAAGTGATATGTTTAACATAAGTACGGAATCAACAGGATTCTACAACCGTGATTATGGTTGAGTTATAATTAGATACTGCTTCAATCTGAGCCTCAATCAGAGCCTGTTCTTCCACGATGTTCAACTTGTTTTCGTTTGAAAACTTAAAATAAATTGGTCAGCAGAACATTGTGGAAGATGGCTTTGGATTCTCCCATACCTTTTCTTCGCCACAAACTAAGCGCAGAGGCACAAAAGAACACATAAACATACTGGAATCGTCTTCGTCTGCCATAGTTTGCTTATACAAACTTTGCCCTGAAGCACCATCAAAGCCATACTTGCATATAATTGTTAACTCTTTGCCATCCAGCGAAGGTTCCACACGTAGGAATTTTCCAAGCTTTGCACAGTTTTATCCAAAATTTAGCTTTACTTTTACCTCTCCTTCCGTGATGTACAATGGTAACTTTTGGAGGGCAGCAGTCCTTCTTCGCCTCAAGGATGGCAGTATAAGAAGGACACAGTGGTACTCCTTCTTCTTTTGCACAAGATCTTAATGTTATATACTGCCACTTCGAAAGCTTCAATGAGGTCAAAATAAATAAAGCTTTATCAGCGGAATATATAGGCACAGTTTCCTTGGGCTTTAACAATTTATTTATCCTTGTAGCCTCTTTGCTCCGAGACTAGTTTAACGATATCTGCTATATTCTTGTCATGTGCTTTCAAACCGGTTGCATGAGCAAGGCTTTCAGTGCTATACGTTAGGAGGTCTTCCGCTCTCCTTCTCTTCTGTAGCGGGCTTAGCTCTTTAAATGGTTTTCTCGGCCTCACAACTGATGTTGATGTTCCAACACTGCACGTCTCCGGTGTGTAGGATGTTGATGCACCCTCATTTAAAACAAAGTCAGAACTGGAACGGGTTTGCTGCTCTACTGACACTAAATAAGGGGTCATCTTTCCTTTCATGATCTCAGGCCATTTTATGTTCTCTTGCAGCCATGTCTCATACTTTGTTATGTATGTACGTCTCGTGCGATTACACGAGATCCATTTGTTCCTCAACGAACAAACATAAGTCTGACAGAATTGTTTCAATACCCTCTTTTCATTTTCTGACAAATCAATAGTATTCTCAAAAACTTCAAATAAAACATTGGGCTGTAAAAAACAATTGTTGTTTGTCACAAACATGACAATGTCCAAATTGGTATCACAACCTTCCATCACAGCACAATAAAAAAAATAACGTAATAAGTTAGCGCGCACAAGTACTGAGAGCTACTGATAAAAGTAAGCTCAAACGTCCTATTTTTACACAACTACCCTCATTATCGTTCGCTATTCTTTAATTAGGTTTTACAGACTTTAATATTACAGACAATAGAATTTTATTGTGACTAGGGCCCATTTGGCCCTGCTAGAGCTGGTTGATGCTCATGTCATTGGTATATAATTATAACTCAACCATAATCACGGTGATTAAATGAGTTAGTTCTTGGAATGAAATAAAAAAAAAACGTATATAATCAATATAATTTTTAATTGTTGTCATCACAAAGGTCATAAGCAGGCTAAAACTAACGATAGTATAAGTAAATCGATCGGCAAGTTCATTTAACCTCGTCAAAGATTTGAAAAATCACGTATCGAAAATTCAAAATTTCAAAAATTTGCTACATGCAAAGCGGCGCCGAATAGTGCATGAATTGTATGTCATCTTGATGGCCGTGTATCGTACAATAGCTCGTGTGAGCTCCAGCCTATCAGTTCCATTCAGTTTCAAAAAAATGTACATTAAGTGTTTTCTCCCATACAAAAAAAATAAAAAACTTTTTTTTCTCACGCGTGGAGCGACTGATACCATCCATACGTTAATATTACGTAAAGGGAGGTATACTAGACCCATTACAATTTTTGTTTTTTTATTTCCGAACTTTAAGTTTCTATGAGTATGGAGCTCGATTTTCAGACCACTGTGCGCCGCCCGCGGTGCCATACTATTCTATTCTGTGGCGATGCCGCTGTATTGGTTTCTCTTGGATTTGTATGAGCCCTTGCGGCGCGCCGCCGCGGCGCCGTGTGTTCATACAAATCCAAGGGTGACTGATGCAGCGACGACGCGACGGCGGTGCCGCTGCAGCTGCGGCATAATGTGTAAACGGCCTCAAAGATTAGGTACCTAACATTCATATATAACTATGATTCCTATTTATTATAAACAAAATCAATTTTAAATCTAATTTCTTGCTTTTGATCATTTTCATCGCAATTTTCAGATGAATCTGTTACCTATTTCATTATGCCCATTATCAATAAGTCGCGGTCTGTTAATAAAAACATTAGGTCAGAATTTTTTTTATTTTTGTAATAGCTTAGATAACGTGTAGGTACTTGCGCATTAGAAATACCTAACTTCCGTGTTAATATTTTCGACTTTCTTTCTCCTGCAGACTTTTTTTAGTTATTTATAAAAATATTTAATAGATATATTTAAAAATTCAAAATGACATTTAAATAGAAAATTCGATTTCGTAACCTTAGGAATCGAACCCGAGGACTCTCGAATACAAATCTACACGTCGTCCACATACGGCACTGTGACAGTTGTACGTGAAGTCGAAAATACGTACCTTAAGCGTAATGACTGCACTTTCTTAGATGTTTCCAAAATTCATAGTTTTAGAAAAAAAACACTGCAAAGTGATAACTTTTATTTCGGAAGTCGGTGTCGCTGGTTTCGCATTTTCGTTTTTTGACACCGACTTCCAAAATTATAGTTATTTATCACGCTGTAGTGCTTTTTTTGAAGTCGGTTGTTTTTTTTTTCTTTCTAATTGTACCTACCCCACAAAAATTCAATTAACACTAGTGCATTGAAGAATCATCAAAATTCGCATAGAAATGCCGGAGATGCAGTACATTTATGCATATTAACTTCGGACATACTACATAAGAATAATGACCTAATGAATATAGAATAACTACCTAATGAATATACTAAAACCTTCCTGGAAGTATGTAGATCACATTAGTGAAAGAATGATCAAAATTGGTTCATCAGTTTTTTAGAAAATCTACAAATATATATACAAACATACACACATACATACATTACATACATACATACGGGTCGAATACACAACCTCCTTTTTTGAAGTCGGTTAAAAATGTTTTAAATTTCATTGAATCAGTTTTATTTCAAAATCACCCACATCCTTAAGTTTTTCAAGTCACACTCAAAACGAATAAAATTTATTATGTTGTCACACATAACTACATAATTTGTTTGTTAGATCTTTAACTTATTTGCACATCGTTTCCGCGCCATCTATTAGAATACTAGGGCGTAATCTCACAAAACCGTTACTTCTAAATCTCATGTATGCTTTATGTCATAATTGTGATGGGCGTCGTCGTTAGATGGCGTTTGCGTCGATTTTGCATATGTGTGCATGCGCTTTTCAAGGACACTTAGCTCTAGTAAGCCTCTTAATGGGACGTTGTCAAAAACCTCTCAATTTCATGTTAGTTCTCTTTTCTGCCACTTTCACTATGATCCGTCTCACACTAGGTATTTAAAACGTTGACATTTGATTACTTACTCGTCCTCAAACATGTCAAGGAAGATGTCGTCGCACTTGTAGAAGTTCCGCGCAAGAGCGGCGGCGCGCGCGCGCAGTGCGTCGGCCGCGGGGGCGTGGCGAGCGCTGGCCCCGCCCCCCGCGCCGCACATGGCCACGCGCATCAGTGTGACGCTCAGTTCTAAGGTTACTAGGCGTACTTTTGATGCTAGAAGGAAACAAAACAGTTATAAGTTTGAAGTTTCGTTTCCAAAAGGACTCATTTAGTGACTTACGGATTACAAGTCAGAATTATAAGCCATCACACATAATCGTACACATCGGTGTAGGTACAGATAATTAGAGTCCTGCGTTTTCGGCCGGTGGGCGCTAGTTTTTTTTTGTCAACGTTTTGTCCCACAGCTGGGCAAAGTTCTCCGCCTTAGCATTTTTTTTTTTACATGTGTATTGCTTTCGCCAGCCATACTTCCATGAACGCTAGGTTGCTCTAGATTTTTAGAGGAATTCAAAACAAAATGTTTCCTTTTCGTGTGCTGTTACATTGTATTTCCCGACGTTCAAAACCAAAAAAAACTGTTATTGGACAACGCAACATTTTTCCCCTGGACAAAACTATTAGTTACTAACCAGGCTTACAGCTTAAATTCGCGATCGCCATCAGCTTCGATATCAGCAATGCATTGAAACTCTGTAGCGGGTGCTGTTTAAGCGGTGGCGACATTGTATCGCCAGAGGGCGCTGCGCTCGCGATCCCACTGGGCTCGTGTGAACCAGATGTTATCTCTTCTTCAGGACATAGTAACGTGTCTAGTAGTTCCGTATTCACTCCTAGAATAAGGAAATATATATTATTAGTTTGTGGGACGACGATGACAATTAAAAAAATCTATTTTTAATGTTTTGAATGAGTAGAAGTGTAGTGATATTATTACAGCCTAAACACAGGCATTCTATTCACAATGTGAGGGATTTCGACGCGCAAACTGTTATCATAAATTCTACCGTACGCAAAATACGCGTATTGACGTGGAATTGTGGACACAAGCCCGTATTGCCATGAATTCTAGACTCCCTAGAGAAGAAAGGGGTTCGAACCTTTGTGGCATATCGAAACGTGACACTTTAGGGTACCATATTACTTGACATTTTTGTTTGTATAAGTGTCCGTGTTCCCTACTCATACATGCTGCTTTCAACGTGAGCGGAAACATTGAAAAAAGAAAACAAAATGGCGGCGGGTCGATATGCCAGCTACCACAGAAAATGTTCGAACCCCTTAATCGCAGGTTAATAAAAAAAAATGTGATGTTTCATACAAAAGTGCATTACCAACAGGGTCAAAAAATGTGAAAACAGAATTTTTTTTCTAAGCTTCGACAGTAAAACAATTTGGTAGTACGATTGTGTCATTTTGACCTTTGCGAAATATATCGTGACATACATTACTGAGGGATATAATTGCGTGCCAAGCCGCTCTAAAGGATATAATATTGTATATGTTCCGTTAACAATGTGAGTAAAAATATTGAAAATGAAACATGAGTGAAACTAACTTACCCACTATTTTATAATCCAAAGGAAGCAAAAGACAGAGAATAGATCAAATTAGTAACTATTAAAAACAAGCATTTAAAGTTTTAGGTACAAAACGATAATTCGAACACGTGAATTTAAGCCTGGGCCCAAATAATATAAAAGAATATTTGGATCGAGCGTTGCAACGTGCAATAACCTTGGTCGGGCAGGCATCAAGGTCAAGCTTTTTCGGAAGTTGCGCTAAGGTACGGTTCCAAACGTTCATTCCAAAAATACCTTGTAAGTCCAGCTGCCTTAACAATTCTATAACATCTACAGCATTCAAGTATTAATTTGACCTCAATTCAAACAAAGGGAAAACTAAATATAAAATCTATTAATGTAAGGTGAATGGCATCATAAAGGTCGGACCATATGACGATATTATCTACAAACCGGCCACATGTGATGTTCACTCACCTTTATTGTTTATCAATGCGAACAGCAAGCACAGAGCGAACAACGCTTTGTAATCATTCTCACTGCAGTCCAAGGAGTCCAAAATTGTCTTCAAAAACGGCCTTTTTTCAATCTCCTTACTTTCTCTCTCTATGATACTGTCTAGCGTCGCTGACCTTTCTGCAGAAGTACTCGGCGCTACACCAAGTAGCTTCTGTTTTTCTTCATCGGTAATGTTATTGTATTCGTTCGTTTTCGACGAACTCGATTCGATACCTGAATCGGGCAAAGGCGAGTCAGGCATGTTCGCTTTGAGGGTCCCCGAGCTAATACTAGTTTTTGCTGGATGTATTTGAGTAACTAAATCCTCAGTGGAATCGTGACCGATGCTCGACGACTCGCTTATTTGTGAAGTGGACGGAAGGGAAGTCGAAACTAACTCGGGATCAAGATCGCAACTAGAGTGATCGGTATCATATCCGAATGTTTTAGGACCACCGTATTCTGGGGTAGTGTAGTCCCTCTCACTTGACGTATTTTCTAAAGCTTTCTCTAGACTTAGTTGCGGTTTAGAGAATTCTAGTTTGACATTGGACTTTGCATTGCTAATATACATTTCTAGTATCTTGGTCGCGCCGTCCTCGAAAACTGATAAGTCTGATTGTAATATGATCCAGGCCAGCGCGTGGACAATCGGACCGTGCGTTATAATAAGGAACACTTGCGATAACAGAAACAGGGACACTACGCACGACACCGATGGTTTGGGGTCGTCCTCTGATTCCAGTCGCTGTCTGGGGAATGACATTCGTGATGGAGATTCTGCGTTCTTTCCTTTTAGTATAGCTTCTAAGTTTCTTGTAATAGCTTCTATGCTTTGTATATGGTCTCGGTTGTACGGTGAGGAAGATTGCAGTCGTCTTACACTTTCGGACGTGAGGGAGTAAATGTATAGAGGCACTAGCAGTTTGTGCAAAAGATGCTCCGTCAGTACATCGTTTAGGTCAGGAATGTTTAGACATAAGATGTCATTGATATAATGAAGATGATCAAGGTGTTCAGCTACCAAGTCATCCAGTTTCTGTTGCGATTGATGGCTGGAAAAAGAATTTCTGAATTTTGAGTCGTAAATATTGTCTGTGTTCGGATACTGCAAAAATAGATTTTGAATTTGGTACATTTAGTACGTAACCGGTTGATTGAAAATGAAGTCTTCAAAATAAAACGAAAATTCAATAACAATTTCTATCTACGTTCAAAAAACCATTGTAAATGAAAACCGAACATAACAAAACAGACCAAAACAAAATCATAAGTAATATAATAGCCTGACTTACTCAGCGTCGGTCCTGACACACGCGTCCAGTTCTAGAATGTGTTTGCCGATAAACCAAACGAGATTACTGAAGTATGGTGCTGCCGTCCTGTGGGACAGCAAAGTGTGTTAGCATATTAATGACCACTAATGAAACGACCGAGATTTCTACATAATTTAATATGCATAGCTTCTGAATGGTAGGCTACATTTATTCCAAATAAAGTAAAATTATTATTATTATCCACAAGTAACTAACAAACACGTACGAAATACTAGACTGCAATATTTTATCGTCCATATCTATAAGCCTCATTTTTGATGATCGCCTTTTGTTTCGCCTTTGGTATGTAACGCACTTATCACCGACCACAGTTCACTTAATATTACGAGGCGTCGAAAGTTGACCACAGATTTACTACATTAGGACTACAAGCTACTAGAAAGTACACATGTATCAGTTTTAACACAGTTCGAGGCTCTGCATCATAGTTCACAGTCACCTTCTCGCTGGCAACTGAAACCAGTCTAAGTTTACCCAAGGCGCGCGACATCGCGACATTACGTCGAAATCGAAGCTAGACCACATCGTAAATTTTAGATGGAGACGTTTCAAGTTCAATGTCAATAGAGCTTTGACACGCATTTAGATAAAACATCATAGACAGTACACCAGCCCCCCCCGACAAAGTCAGTTCGTACAACCGAGTATCAGCTGGCTTACTACCAAAATCTTTCGGGTTTGAATCCAATCGAAATTGATTTGGATTAGCGTACATTTGATATTTATTTGTAGATTAAAATCAAATTCGTTTCGAATTAGAACTCGAAGTTGTCGCCACTTTTCAATCCCAGAAAGTTACCGATGCAGAAATGTCGGTACGATGTGACCTTGCCAGGGGGATCGACTTAAAGGAAAAAATAGTCTTAAATACCTATCTCTAATGAACCTGAGCATGCTGGCATCCTGTACTCGGTACACGTTGAGGGTAAGAGTGCGCACGGCAATGCGCACCATAGACTCTGAATGGTTGAAGAACTTGATCGCCTCCGTATACAGCGGGAAATCCTTCGTGTGCTGCCAATATTAATAGTGTGTTACTTTCAAAGTAAGTATGTACAGGCTTCTTCATTAATTAGGTACTCCTTATTGCAAGCTTCAATTAAAAATATGTTAAGTAATCGATTATTATTAACTAGCTTTTGTTCGCCAGCTTGGAGGTGGAAATTATTTCACGGGAACGTACTACTGGGATAAGAAGTATTCTATGAGACCCAGGTCTACCTGGTCCTGGTCTACCTATGGGCCAAATTTCATCGAAATCCGTTTAGCCGTTATGACGTGTAAAGGTAACAGACAGAGTTACCTACTTTCGCATTTATAATATTATAGAAGATAAGTATCCATAATATTATAAAATAGTATTACGGATGTCGGTGTTCATCATGTCCTTGATTTACTGACATTTTAAAACCGAACTCAACTTGTCGTGTAAATGTGATACTTACACAGCATACAACGGATATTTTTAGGTGATGGTTTCAAACGAAACACGCTATAGTTCGTGACTTGAAATTGACACCACCTACGTGAAAACGCAACCTTGAATTTTGTTCATATGTTCTGTGGTAAAGTTATGGACATGTTTCCCTACTTACAAAATAGACCATAGCCCAATATCGCAAAACTTTACAATTAGGTACAAAAATTATAAAAATGAATATAAAAAGATGGCATACTTCCGAACGCCATCCTTACAGTCTGAAATAATATATACAAAACTTGCTATGAAAAAAGCAAATTCGTTCAGGGGCATCAATACGAGTAGGTATGTACAGTCAACAAAAGAGATAAATATGCAGGATCGTCGGATATAGTTGGAAGTTTAGTAAGAAACCGATGGATGTTCTCGAATAAAATTTAATTTTACTAATAGAACACAAACAGCTCATTTATTAAATTAATTTTTAATTAATTAAAAATTAATGTAATTAATATAATAATATTTTGTATGGACCGTGATCCTTTTTCTTTGTAAATCTTACAAGTGGCTGCACCACAAAACTGTAAGCCACATAAGTAATTAAGTATAACGGAAAAATCTTACAAATACGTAAATTGTACTGACAAGTCTACAATATATATTTTTATTGTTGCCATGTTACGCAATATTTTGTACAATTAACAATTTTCTTGACTTGTAGACTTAAGCTTTTGTGGTGTAGGGTCCAAAGGTGGGTACATATGTGCGTAAAGTCAAATCGAACAAGGAAAATTGACATTTGCATATCCGCATTCGACACAATCACCAATGTACCTATGCAGCTGTTAATTATCACAGTAACATAATTACTACTTGATAAGGGAAATAGTTACATGTAGTTGAACTAGACATGAGGTCTTATCAATAAATTCCTTTCGCCAATGCGTGATCTGAAAGGCGGTGTCCTACGTGAGCGACGAATACGACGCGACGCGACGCTGCGAACGCGACGAACGCGATCAACTCAACGGTATACCCTGCTTGCGGCCTATGTGACAGTCTGCGGCGAGACGCGACGTAACGCGTACTTGTTTTGAGAGCGATTAGACGCGACACCACGAACTACATATGAACTTTCCGTCTGTTCCCGTTGTCCCCATTCCGAACTCAATAAAAATAATTAAAATGTATTCCCGTTGTCCCCATTGACGGTTTCCTGTTAAAATTGTACTGTACTTCTCCATGATTCGAGAAGTAATGACCAAAATCACGTAGGACATTTATCGCGTGTAGCATCGCGTCGTGTTGCGTCGCGTCGCGTCGTATTCGTCGCTCACGCAGGCCACCGCGTAAGTGCATATTTTTGTGCACAGGCAATATAATACGCGCCACGAAAGATGAGACTTGACCCCGCCTCCCGCGCTCTTTCCGCCGCCCCTATGACGTCCGGTCCCGTCCCACGCTCAGACCTCATAGGTACCGCTAAAGAGACCTAAAATCTTGTAATGCGCAAGTCAAACTACGTGGTGTGTCAAGTCTCATCTTTCGTGGCGCTAACTATACCAAACTGCCGAAGTGAGATGGACTTGGGAAAACTGGGAAGCATTCCGGTTCTAAAACGTAGAAAGATCAAATTTGTGTTGATTTCCTTGCACTAACTATTTAAAGTTAACTGTTGTAAAATCTTTTATATAAAATTCAATTGTCGTTCGTTAGTCCCGCAAAAACTCGAAAATGGTTCAACTGATTGTGATAAAACGTTGGTAAGTTGTTGTGTGAGCGCCGGAGAAGGTTCAAAAAAATGTAAAAGACATTGCAACGCATGTCGGGGAATAGGTAGCTAGTCTCTAATAACTTCTTGTTTTATTTCTGACTAGCTGTTGCCCGCGACTATTCATTTGCGTGACATTATTAACCTTATGATTTTCTTTCTTTTTCTAAAATAAAAACAGCCTACGTTACCTAGGTACTCCTTATAACATTTGCCAGTAAAAGTCTTGTCAAAATCAGTCCAGCCGTTTCGGAGATTAGCCGGAACAAACAGACAGACAAAAATTAAAAAACTGTTTTTTTTAGTAAAATGCTGTTAGTTTGGCATTAAAAACAGACTCTTCAATCCCAGTTACTGGATAACATGATACCCATTGGTAAGAATAGTTGTCAAACTCTTGGGCTTATTACTTATTCGTAGCTTTAGGGCTTCTGACTGGGTAGTCAAAAGCCCAAAAGTTACGAGTGTAACAACTGTCAAATATCTACGAATGACTGTGACTGTGCTTTCCGAGGCACGGAGGGGTCTCGATATGTATGGTCACCCATCCACTAACCGACTGTGCGGCTGTTATTATTTAGCTACGATTACGACTATTGTGCTATATGTAATAACAGCTAATATGACCTGTGTAGCAATTATAGCCAACCCATATTTTGAGGCCATTAAATACAGACCATAATTGCATAGCATCAAGGTATAAGTATGTCTATGTATGGGAGACCTTAAACTAGTAACTTAACTTAGCATATGAGTGTAAGGCAATAATTGTGATTTAATTCTCCTTTAGTCAAGTTACACTAGGTAAATTAATTATCTGAGAATTTTCCTGGTAAAACAACATGCTCCAATTATTGCTATTAACGTGTCTATGAAAACGAACTTGCACACATTAGAGGAAAGTATGTATTTAACACTTTGCGGGACACTAAAAACCCCCAAATGTTATAACAATAAAACTTATATTGTGTCTTGTTCATTCATTAATACGGGGTTTAACGGGTTCGATAACCATATTGGCGTGGGTAAAGGTTTACTAGAGTAGGTAGTTATTTAGTAACCAATGAATGAGTCTTTTGTAACATTTAGGTACTACAATCGATTTCTAATTAACGTGGTATGTCACCCACTGCACGCCCACGATTAAGAAGGAACCCGCTCCTCTTCAGTGGAAGCAAAATAACAATAAAACTTGTATTATGTATACTGCGTGGCACGAAAGATGAGACTTAACAAACCACGTGGCTTGGCATGCGCAGTACACGATTTTAGGTCTCTTTAGCGGTATGAGGTCTGAGCGCGGGAGTGGGGGGTCAAGTCTCTTCTTTCGTGGCGCTAACTATATGTGTGAATGACACATTTTCCTTCAACTAATTCATTAGAAAACTTACCTCGTTGTAGAAAAAATGTATGGTATGATTGTTGAGCTTCAAACTGAGCGTCTTGAGGAAAGATATGTAGTAAGCCATCACTTCCTCATCGGAGAAGTCAAATTTGTGCACTATTATAGAGTTCACATGGTTATTACTCAGCAAATAATCTGTAACAAGTATGTCGCATAAGGTGAATGAACAGTGGTAGCCCGCGAAATTCAAATTTTCTTACGTTTTTTGCAATTTGCAGGTCAGTGTCAGGTTGTACATTGATCAAAATATGATTCGCAACTATAATAGATATGTATTTACAGATTTATTGTTATTAGAATCATTAATATACATATCTCTTTAAGTTAGATTTGTTCCATAAGCACTTTTCCATAAGAGATTTGTTCTTACGGAACAAATCCAACTTAGAAAGATGTATTAAAGATTCACATGATTATAATTCTGTAAATACGTATCTGTTATAGTCGCGAATCATATTTTGATCAAGATACAACCTGACACTGACCTGAAAATTGCAAAAAACATAAGAACAATTGAATTTCGCGGGCTACAACTGTGCATTCACCTTAAAGAGTTTTGTCAAAAATATGGAAAACTACCACTATCTGAGCTAATGTGAGGATTAAAATAACAATAGGAAAATCTCCTTGTCATCTTCCTTCCCTTGTGCTATATCACTTGAGGTTGGTGCAACTCATTTTCTTCATCCATTCTCTCCTGTCAACCGTCATGTTGTCATTCACTCCCTTTTCTTTCATATACACCCATCCTTTCTTTGGCCTTCCTTTCCCTCCCCATCCATCAACATTAATATATTTAATATATTAAAAATTGTGTATGGAAAATCTCCTTGTAATACTTAGTTAGCAATTTATTCAGAATAGAGAATTATAGAGCAAAAAAAAGTACAATCCTATTTATCAGCTAAATTGTTTAAGACTGGTGTTATTTTTTCTAATATTTGTGTATGTTGAAAGTGTATAGTTGAACACATTCAGCCAATCAGTAAACAGAGTTCAACAGCAATAAAAAATAATAATTAAAATATAAACTTCATACTTAATTATGTTTTGTGTACAGCACATGTCAAAATGTTTTGATTCATAAAAGCCAAAACATGTTTCCAAATTATTATATAACTTACACAGTGATGTTTCATTTCGAATATTCTCAAACAGAATATTTAATGTTTGCAACAGCTGCACACAAACATATGATGATCCACCACATTTCTGTCTCATGATCTTCAAGAAGTATGACAACATATTCTTCTCCAAGAAGAAGCTGAAAATTAAAGTTTATTATAGTAGACTAGCTGCGCCCTGCGGTTTCACCCGCATAAGTCTCGATTCCATGGGAATATCAGGATAAAAAGTACCCTATGTCCATTCCCGGGACTCAAACATACCAAATTTCATCTAATAATAATTATATACTACCCCTGAACTAATATTCAGAGCAATTTTTTCGTATGTTACCCAGTATGGATTGAAACCGGAAGTATGCATTTCTTTTTTATTAATTTTTAGTGATTTTTTTAGATACTTCTTTTGCTGTCAGACATGGGGTAATTTTTTAGAGACTTCTCCTTTGTTATCTACTACTAACATAGATCTTTAACTTACTTGTAATACTAACACACTATGGGCCTACGATGCCTGCCAATAAAATATTTTTATTATATTATTTATTTATAAACCCCTTAATGTGTCAATAAATTGTGCTATAAGTACTTTGTAAAATCTATAAAAGTAAATAAAAATATACATTTTTGGACAGTTGGAATACAAGATTGCATGTCCGAAAAAAAGGTGGAGACAAAAACATTCAGATATGTGACCCGCGACAAGTTGCTAAACCTGTATTGTGACTTGTGTAGTAGGTACTTAGAAAGAACAGTCAAAAATCTTAAGATTTATTTCACAACATTATATTTATGTGAATGGGAGTTGCAGGTACAGTGTTCTAGCCATTGTATGTTCTGCCACAACACTCATGCTTGGATGACTCAGCGCATGACCAAATATTAGGTGATTATTTTCTTTGACTTATGGATAGTTAAAGATACCATATAATTAGGTACTTTTAGGGTATTTTCAGAAAACCTTTTTATGAAATTAACTCATCTTTCTAATCACAAATTTTTGACTTACCACTTTTTCTAATTATTGTATTTTCCAAAGGAAGCATTGTTTACAAATAATGAAATACAGATCACAAAGTGATACTTACTCAAAAACGGAACTGTCATTCTGGTCACCCCATATTAATATCTCTGCTATACACCTGAGCGATTCCACCAAGGTACCCCGATTACTTTCGGATACAGTTGTGTTTTTACACAGAATATTATGTAAATACTTTAATCTTTCTAAGGAATGAGGGTTTTTAGGACGCCCCCACGAGGCGCCAAACCAACTTCTGCTACGAAACATGATGGTATTAGTATCCTCTACACTTGATCAAAGAAAACAACACAGTTTTTCATTTTTTTTAGTTCATTGAGGCACGTCGTCACACTAAACCATTAGCACCATGTTCTCTTTTTATCTTGTTTTATTAAACTGCCCACTTTATTAGGTCATTGCATTAAACGCGTTAACTTTTGATTGTATTTTATTGAATAATCTGCATTAAATAGCTGAATTGTATTATTTTTTATAATAAATTACTCGTACAATTTCACGATTTACTTGGCCAACCTAAGTAAGTTTGACAGTTCTCTGGTGGTTACGAATGGAATGACAGCTCTAGTTTCGTTTAGTTTCACCGCAATGGTTTGTTTGTTTCTAAAAATTGTTATATTTTCGAATTATTGTGAATTGAACAAAACTTTTAAACAATAAATAAATAAAAAGAGAAAATATATGATATTTGTAAACTGAAATATACTAAGCGTTAAAATAAACGTACTCTCTACAATTCTTTGTCATAGACCACAGAACACATATACTCTCGTCTCTCATAGACTCCTACACTGATCTAAACGCAATCACAAAACTTGTAACACTGATAGACGTTTGCAGAGATAGCTACAATAAATTATAGGGTTTTGTGTTTGAAACGAGTTCGACAACCACATTGGGTGAAGGTTTACTAAAGTAGTTTTAGTAACCTAGTGACTGACTTTGTAACACAGTGGATGGACGATGAGGTACTACAATATACTTATAATTAAGGCGGCGTGTTACCCGCTGCACGCCCCCAACTAAAAAGGAACCGCCTTTTCTTTAGTGGAGCAAGAAATTATATCCGAAATTTAGAGAAATGGTCGTGA
Organism: Amphipoea lucens; assembly: GCA_947508005.1. Lineage (NCBI taxonomy): Eukaryota > Metazoa > Arthropoda > Insecta > Lepidoptera > Noctuidae > Amphipoea > Amphipoea lucens. Next base: position 17,604,394 of record OX382358.1, on the reverse strand, counting down.
CCGTGAGGCTCGTGGTTAAATGATAAGAGCTGCATAAGTCGATCGATGGTCAAGCTACTAACACTTGCCGCGGTCAGTTCGTGAATACCCGGCCGTTCATTACATTATGGAGACCTCTCCGTGGCTCGGAAACAATGTTAAGCTGTTGGTCCCGGCTGTCATTCGTAGATCTTTGACAGTCGTTACGGTTAATCAGAAGACCAAAAGTCCGACACCCAGCCTTACCAAGGATTATCATGTTACCCAATATCTGGGTTCTGGAGGTCAGATAGGCAGTCGCTCCATGTGAAATACTTACTGGTATTCAGCTGCATCCGGTTAGACTGGAACCATAACCATCAATTATACCAATCTGTTTGCCAAGCGTGCTAATTAGGTACTAATTCACGATGAACAGATATATCATGTTTAGCAGGTTGCAAACACAAACAATAGGACACTAATTACAAAGGATTTTCCAGTGTGCGTGTGAACAAACAGAGTAGATTCCTATGCGATAAACAGATACCTACCTATTTCTCTCATTGTTTTTGTATAGAGATAATTATGCTTATGATTACTTATGAGACATTACGGGTAGTTATGTAGACTTTTGAAATTTAAAAAATGCCTTTTCATCTTCTAGAGTTTGTGACTTTAATTAAGCCAGCCTTGTGCCTAAGTTGTAACTGAGTTGAGCATTATGAATATAGAAAATAAGAAAAAGCTTCCAATCGTTAAACTGAAACTGCTATTTACTTATCTTAGCTGGCTTTTTATATAATTCTGATTTTAGTTTTACCTACTACCTTACGAGCTCATTGGTCTCACTCATGCCCGCTGCAAATACAACTGCCAAGGGTCGTGGGTTCGATCGGGAAAAGTGCTATTGGGTTATAAATTAGGAATTCGCACTAGTCTGGTGTCTGGTGGTCTATGTGGGATTTTTTTTCATTAGTGACAAAAGCAGTTACCTACATAAAGATATGCTAAAGAAAATACAAGAATTTTAACATAACTGGAAAAATGTGGATTGTCTATTCACCACTGCTTAGCCCTTCAGAAAATATAGACTAAATGTAATACTATATATAATTGAGTAAAGTTTGCGGTTTCAGTGTTTTATATTGCAAGATTTGTAGGAAGTGTACCTTTTTTAAAAATCATCTAAGCATACAGTACATACAAAGTTCTTTTCTTATAACATGGTCGACATGGTCGAAAAAAAACACAGAAGAATTATAAAATATTTTTTATTGTCTTAATTTTCGTAATTCTATATTGCAAATTAATGATTTTGTTTACATCTACATCAACTAATTAGCAGTACCTTCACTTTTAGGTACTATATTGGGAAATCTCATAATTCTACGCACACGGACGGAACAGTCAATAATTCATACCTTACACTAAATTGTGACATTCTGTATTCTAAATGAGTTGAACCATAATTAACATTAAAATATTGGATATTATTTAATTACAAGTAAGAAAAGTTACATTCATGTTGCAATACAACTAAGCAAAAAAGTGGATAATCATCATCATCGTCCACAACCAGACTTACGGGAGATGCGCTAAGGTAGCCCGCGAAATTCAAATTTTACATTAGTGTAAATCTATTTAATTAAATACATATTTTTGTGACGATCGCGAAATAAATTTAAAAAAAAAACAGTGGCATCTCGGGAGTGCCGACAGAAGTGAAAACAAAACACAAACAGAATACTTTGCCATCACTCACTGACATTAAACCGGTTACATCCCGAGGACAGCCGAACACATCCGAAGCGGTGTCGATTACGGTAACATTGGCGCGAGTTCAATACTTTTTTCCCATCTCAAAAAATGCCCAACGCGCTAAAGAAGATTTCATTTCAAAAAAATATTTCACGGTCTAACCTGGCACTTTCGCCATAGGATAGGTCTCTCCTTGTTTGTCCTTAAAGAGTGGATAGGTAATGTAAACCAACTACATACCTATACGATAACTTTTTATGTGCCTATTTACACAATTTAAATGAATTATACAGGCGACTACTTAACACAAAATATTTTTTTTAAATAATAGGTATTTGCTTACTAGTTTCCGTATTTTAAAATTGCCTTTCAAGGTAATATGGAATAAATACAATACTAGCAATAAAATATATAATTACATTGTGATTTTTATCTTCTGTCCTCGATCAACATTACAATGTAACCGAAGATTAAAATATCACCAAAGATAAACTTACTTATTTAAAAAGAAATGTCATACAGTCTATTGCATTTAAAATACCTAGGTATCTTGTCACGTTTACGAAGTTAGCTTCTATTAAAAATATTTTTACTACCTATTTATTTAACACTATTTTCATGGACGGTCTATTTTTTATTTTTATTATTTGTACCTAATAAGAAATCTTAGAACTAAGTAAATAATTTAAAGAATAAATATAAGCTCAATAAATTATTATTTGATTATTTAATTTAAATCTAGCGCTGACTCAAAAAATTTCTCATATTCACTTAAGTTTGGGGCTCGAACAAACAATCGACGATAACTAACTGTAGCGCTACAAAGCTCTTTTGGCACGTGGCAAAAATCGGAACTAACGACGTCATCTTGTTTTTTCAATGTTTACGTCAACGCGTGCTTGTATCAACGTCATTCGAGCGCAAAAATATCCTTGTATTATTGACAGGCAGCCAGTTAGCATCTGGCAAACCACCGTTAAATTACGAAACAACTTCCCACGTAAGTTATTATGTACCTACTGTCAAATTCTTATTTTAATAATTGGGGTAGTACTTGTTTGGCGTATTGTTTTTAATGGCAATACTTTAGGTAGGATTTTCTTTTTTCTCTTCGACTGAAAATCGATCGTTTGTTTAAGCCATAGATCGTAATTTAATAGCAGAGAAAGCATTATAATAAGTACGAATAAATTCTACATTTTGACTTCCTTAGATACTTATTTTAGTATTACTATGATCAGCGTCACAATTACATTAAAATAAATACCTATTAAAAAAGTTTATTAGATTTTTCCTATGTTTCTATAGCTACCTATATCAGAAAAGCAAGGAAGTTTTCTTAACATATTAAAACACTACCTTGCATTTGGTAAACTAATATAAAATAGGTATAAAAAGTACTAGAAATCTGAATCTGGCAAAATGTGGGACACACAGGTCTTTATAGTTGAACCTTTAAGTAGGTAGTTATAAAGTACTAAGTAGGTAGGTAAGTACTCGTTACAATGAATATACACAAATAGCTTTCAGAGAATTTTAAATTCGAGTTCTTAATAAGTTCATTAAGCAGCAGATCTCACTCATAATTCTTCGAGCCTATGTCAGCCCGACTTTTCCTTGGCAAGTAATTGTGCAACAATTGGCAGCTTGTAGTTATTGGTCCCTCACGTTGCTTAAGTATATAATTGTTTTTAAGATTTCATTTAACATCGTTATGTTTTATGTGGGGGATAATTAACTTTCCTTCTCATAATTACTGATCATTGACTTGTTGTAAACTTTCCCTTTACTTATTTTCGTCCGCACGTTGGTCCCTCGAAATTCGTTAATTACAGCAGCTCGATACGAGCCAGACACAATCCTATCCTACGTAACTCAGGCTTTAAGGGTAGAAGTTCTGGAGGGCATCCGAGTATATGGAGTTGTATGTGTCTCTTAGAACGTACACGTTGTCTCCTGGTTTCCCGTTGAACATGTATTGGCCCTTTAGATTCGTAATCTTCGAGTTTGATGGCGCAGGCTTGGGTTTGGGTTGCGAGTATGAAGGCACGTTGTACGTGGGCCTTGCTGGCATCATGGGCTGACCTCCATATCCGTAGGGATCCACTTGGGGCATTTGAGGATATGCAGGCGCACCACTCCATTGATACACGCCAGTCGGTTTTCCATTAGACACGAAGTCAATAGGGAGATTGATGAAAGGATCAGCCATTTGTGGCGGGGCTTGAGGCATCATCGGCGCCATCGGGGGTCCTAGGCTCGGGGGCTGAGACACGTACCCTAAACCAGGAACAAACATGTACGGAGTGGGGGGCAGCCTGATGTAGAAGATGGGGGAGTTCTCGTACTGCAGAGAATTGATGTTATCATTCTGGTACTGTCCGTTACCATTTTTCTTCTTGTTCTGTTGTCGGCGTCTTGTGGGGATGGTTCGCGAGAGTTCCTCTTCCTCGAAGTTCTCGTCATTGACGGTGAAGTTGATGTCTTCATCGTCTTCAGAGTAGTCTATGCCGGAAGATAGGAAGGAGGGGTAGTAGCCGAATAGGTTGAGGGCTTTGTTCCTCCTGCTGGTGATGGGTGCCTCCGTGGTGGTGGTGGTCTCCTTGAACTCGTCCTGTAGTTTGTTCTCTCGGACTGTGGTGGGTTCTTCCGTCTGCAGGGCGGTTGCGCGTGACCTCCGGGTCGGCGCGCCGTGACTGTGGCTCAGCAGCGCCAGCAGAACCACGACTAGCAGCATGTTTCTTGAGTATCCCATTTTCAGTCTGAAAACCAGAGAAGATCGTGTTTAATAAAGAATTGGGACTTTGAATTTTCGTACACCTACCTATCTATCCATACACGTACCTATACTCTTGTGTAATGCAAAAGTGTGTCTGTCTGTCTGTCTGTCACCTCTTCACGCTTAAACCGCTGAACCGATTTAGATGAAATTAGGTATAGAGATAGTTTGAGTCCCGGGAAAGGACATAGGATAGTTTTTATTTTTATATTCTCACGGGATCGACACTTATGCGGGTGAAACCGTGGGGCGCTGCTAGTTATATATAAATAGTAATAGCTGCGCCCCGTGATTTCACCCGAATAAGTCTCGATTCCGTGGGAATACCAGAATAAAAAGTATTCTAGGTTCTAATCCAGGTCATGGTCTACCTGTGCCTAATTTCATCCAAAGCCGTTCAGTCGTTTTAGGGTGAAATCGTAACAGACAAACATACAAAAAATCAAGTCTTTTCTCTTAATAATATTAGTTTAGATAATCGGTTTAAAATAAAGAAACATTTACTTTTTTCATACTAAGTAGGTAGACCGTAACGTAGGATGCAATATCAAACGCAAAAGTAACAAAACAAATTATTGATGCAGTCCATAAAGAAAAAGGCGTGGCAAAAATAAATCTCTTTTTAATTTCCATGCGTACAAACTGTGAATGAAAACACTGGCCAGAGGTAATTATTTACATTTTTAAATTACCGAGAGGTTCGAGCGAATAACACATTCACACATTATGCTGTGTATTTAACATCAATCAAGTTTGCAGGGCATTCATTAAAAAACAATAAGTATCAATATACTGAGACGGATGATTAAGTAGCTTGAACCTATCATAGTTATTACTATCGACTGCATCAATAATAGGGACATGGGTCTTGTGCGTGTGACTGTAAACAAGACTTAATATAATTTGTGTGAAAATTAACCTTTATTTATTTATACAGGTTGAAATTGAAAACATGCGACAAATCGAAATGGGAGATTGTACTTATCATTATGAACAACTTTTACTATGGAACCAAACCTGAAATCGCGAAAAAAAAATCAGCTGTTCCCTACATTTATGTTTGCGTAACTCGTCAAAATGTAGGGAACAGCTCATTTTTTTTTTTCGCGATTTCAGGTTTGGTCCCATAGTAAAAGTTGTTCATAATGATGAGTACAATCTCCCATTTCAATGTTTTCAATTTCACCCTGTATATACTTTATTGTACACCAGAAAAAAACATAACAAAAAAAAAAACGCCCTTCCCCCAACAAAACCCCAACCCTTCTTTGGTTTTTACGTGTGATATTTATTTTATTTATAAATCCAAACAAAACAAATGGAACGTTATGAAAAAAGAAAGTTCCTACTTCCTACGAGGAAATTAGGAAAAATTTAGGGAGGTGTCTGGCAGTGGCACGGGGCAGTGGTCACCTGATGGTTGCAGGAAAAATGACTTAACTGGTTGAATGCCGTAATTACAAACATAATTAAAAAGCCATTGTGTCTCGCGTGGATCCACGTTTAAGCATACGAAGGGTTAAACGGACTTTTTTTAACACTAAGCTCTCCGAAAATATTAAAAATGAATGGTAGGTACCTAAATCTGCGGAAAAAATAGCTACTAGGTATCTTATTAAATCTCAAAAAAAATAGGGAAATCATAACAAAATAGATAATAATGTAAAAGTAATGTACAGACGCCAGCACATCAAGCTACCCGAAACTGTCAAATTTTCCCAATCAACTTTGAACGTAATGCTTTAGCGATAAAGTTAAAAATCTATTAAAGAAATTTGACAGATTGTAGTAGCTTGATGTGCCTCTTGTGTGTCTGTACAAGTTTCAAATAAGTAATTATGCTTTATGAAAATTAAATATTAAAGAAACATTGGCGAAGCGTTTAAGTAAAATAACTTAAACTTTAAAAGCTACCCACACATATGGAATTAAAACTGCGGCAAAATTACCAATGAACAAAATGGCTTTAATTAAAAACAAACATAATAATATTCTCTCAGACATAAATTCCGTAAACATATAAAATAAAACCTCTTTATGATCATTGCATAGACACTTTCTTAGGATGTTATTATTTGTGACGAGCCGGCCAGTCATAAGTCCGTCAGTAGGATTCTTAGCAAACAGGATACATGTAAGTAAAATAAATAAAAAAAACACTCATGTAGCCGGGGCAGTTCTCAAGGTCGGTTAATACCCCATACCACTTATATCCAGTAATCTATTCATTCTTCGCGTTTACTTAAGACAGGCGCAAATTAAATGGCTTTTTTGGATGAAATAAGAACTGGATTGTAACAGCGGTGAGCGAAGTTTATGGTCTTTGAGAGTTTACTGATTTCAGATAGGAACTGGCTAGTAAATAAAATATTTAAGTCTATTTTCTTTAGCCAGGATCTGTCAGGATATACATACATATTTTTTAAATAATGTAGGTGATGACTGATGGACGCTAGTGATGGCGCCAAACAAGTGGCCGAATTCTGGGCCGAGTACATTTAGATTGCTATCGACACGCTAAGAAAAAGAAATAATGTAGGTGTAGCAGAGTAGCTATGTAGGCAGGAAATGAAAATTTAAAACACCTTGAGGTTAAGTTTTTGGTTATTCCCAGGCGCTCCATAATTTTATTCCCGGCGGCTCCAAATTAAAAAAAGCAATGGGAACCATTTTAGCATGTATTTTTTTTGGTAGCCTATTTTTGTGTCCCACAGCTGGGCAAAGACCTCTGCTGGGCAAAGGTATTTTAATATTAAAAAAAAAAATTATGGAGCTTTTGGGAATCAATGTTTGGAGTGAAATTGTTTGAAGAACAATAGGTTTGGAGCTCCTGGGAATAAGCCTATTTTTTGACTTCGTATGCAAAAATCTTGTGTCAAATTACTGTTCGAAAAGGTAACATGCACCCGCAAGGTGTAAAAAGGAATTTGTTTGAAACTACTCCACAGTGTTATTTTTAATTGGCTACCTAAACTCCGCAAGCGATGGGTATTGATATCCAAACACATCATCATCATCGATATCTAAACACGATGACGAAATATTTCAGATCAACGACCGCTGTTAGTGTTGTTACTTGAAGAATGATATGAAAAAAACTGTTTTCTTATGTTTTATCGGGTTAAGATATTGATACACACACACGTTTGTAAAGTTCAATTAAAAAAAAAAAAAACTGATTTTTGAAACTGATATTTCAAGTGACTACAATAACTGCGGTTGATGACTCCACAAAAAAAAAAAAGGCGAGTTGCACTCCGGGAGTGCCGGCTGAAGTGAAAACTTGAATATTAACGTTGAAATAAATCAATTATTAATTGAATTAATATAACTAAGTTTTTTTCACTATTTCTGCGTCACTTTTTTCATTAATCGATACACTTTGTTCAATTTCCATTTTTTGAAACACTTTATATACACGAATTTTACGAATACACAGCAGTGTGGCTACTACACAGACGGTCGAGCCATCAGCTGTCCATCCACGTCCGCGTCCGCGTCCGCGTTCACCATCACCATCACATCACATCACATCACATCACCATCGCCATCACCATCGACATCACCATCACCATCGCCATCGCCATCACCATCACCATCGCCATCACCATCCATCCATCCATCCATTATCGCGCCGCCCTAGAAAGAGATGGGGGGGGGAATCTCTCCTGACGGTCACGTGTCCTGACGCGATGCCCTGACGCGAGTTTAACATTTTTTACCCATTACAAAAAGTGTTCAACGCCGCTAAAGAAGTTTTCACTTCAAAAACAAATTAAATTAATATTTTTTTTATTTGATCATGTTGTGTATGTAGACATCGATACCCATCGCGTTTGCGAAGTTTAGCTAGACAATTTTAAATAACCCTGTAAGTATAATTAAAATTTTCTTTTCATCTTTGGAACTTTAACATATTATATTAAAACAGATTGGCTATCTAACTCTAGTTGTGTTAGCAGATAACCAATTTTAAATATAAAAAAAAAACAATTAAACGCATTTATTTAACTTTAAATAAGATTCTCGGAAAAACTGCCCATGTAGGTAACCTTGATACCTGGTAAAACTAGTTAACAGAAAACAACTATACTCGTACCTGTGGGAGAAAAATACACAAGTTCGTTACGTTTAACATCCGGATAAATAAATCACATTTTAATAGTAAGACATTTATTATCCAGATATTTACAGCACGGATGTGCAGACACTTGATCGATAACAAGCAATAGAAAGTTTATTGCAACTACGCGTACGCATCTACGCATTTTGTTAAGGGCTTATTCCACACTTGACTTTTGGCCGTCTAAAGCCCGGTTTCTGAAACGTAAATCACCAAAAAAATTATCTAACAAATTGTTGCTCAACCGATGTGATTGGTTGACTGAATTATCAACAGCCAATCGCATCACTTCACTTGCGCCTAATTTTGACACGTCGATAATTATCGTTCCAGAAACCGGGCAAAAATGGCTCAGATACAGAATAACAACAAGTGTGTAGCGGCATCTAGATCGCCACATAAGAACTACGCATCCAAATAAAATCAAGCAAATCCTACATCGCGCAAGCAGAGTTTGTTGGAGGATGAACTTTTAATACTGTTCTTCGTACCTCTATAAGTGTAGATTACGGTATCTAGTACGTTAAACTCTTAAAAAATAAACTAATTAGAAATAACAAAGGTCCGTCTCTGACGTACTTTAATCTACAGACAGATTCAGTAAATGATTCAATTACTTATGTACCTGAAGTTTATTCAAACTTATGTTTCAAATTAATATTATTTATAGTTAAACAAATATCAACTTTATTTTAATGGTAAGTAATTAAGTTGATTTCAGAGTGACTAGAATTATTGAAGAAGTTATAAACATGTTTGAAGTTGTAGCGTAAACTGAACTTTATTTTGTATGATTTAAAGTAATTTTTCCATAAACTCATATTTTTTTACATTTTTGGCAAATTAATCGCGAATGCAGATTAGTGTGTTAGACGCCAGCACATCAAGCTACTACAATCTGTCAAATATCTTAAATAGATTTTCAACTTTATCGCTAGAGTATAAGGTTCAAAATTGATTAGTAAAATTAGCTTGATGTGCTGGCGTCTCTACAGAGAGATACTATAAATGAGACTGTTACCTCTGAGTTTGTTTCTTTCTTCTCAGAGTAGTCGGTTAGGAACCGAACTAATCTAGTTTTAAAACATAATTGAGGACCTTGCAGCAAAAGGGAGGCAGATCAAAATTTTTGCCGTTACTGTATTTTTCACCTACAATTAAAAAAAAATTACGACTATTGTTTGATGCATGTACGAGGCACATTTCTTAAACTTGGACTTGCCTCCCTGTTGCTGCAAGGTCCTCAATTGCATTTTGACGTGTAAAAGTGTTCTTGGAACCAAATTACAGGAATAAAGCATGACTTATTATTTATCAGGAATCTTTCTAAATATGGAGGATATTTAGAAAGCCTCTCTTCCTAAAAAAACGATTAAATTTAAACGACTAAATTCAAGACTAGGTGGAATAGCTTCTTTATGAAGCGCGCTTTCGTATACTACCCGCATAATAATAAAAGTTTTCTTGGAAATGGTTTTATTGACCTATTTTATGTGTGGTACAGGATGCATATATCAGTATAGCTAGTGTAGCAATACTACCCTAGCCTGCCTTCGTCTGATTCTTGTTAATTAGTATTGTTAAGTTTTATGCGTTGGTCGCAATTTAAATGGTTTAATCTTTATCTCAGTTTTTATTATTCATCGGCTACTGGTTTGCGGTTTGATGCTTAGTTTTTACATATGTTGCAATTGTGTCTGGTTTAGCTACAATGTTTCTTGTGTCGCTCAAGGCTATATAGTTATTTATTTTCTCGTGTTTAACCTGTGACGCTTGCATGACTGTAATGTGTTAATGTTGAATAACTGCTCTTCGTGCCAACATACATTATTTGTATTAAAAATATGTAGGTCTGGAGCATAGACGAAGGTCTGGTTTGCATACAATGTTGCAGAAACTGTGCTTGTAGGTACGCAACCTTAAGGCGATTGTAAGGTGATTGTTATTTTAATTCAGTGGTCATCTTAGGACTGTTAGTAGAATATTTTAATAGTGATAATAGGTACTGGTCCAGAACGGTATACTTACACTGACATAGTGGCAGTGTTATATCTTTTATATCTATATATATACATACTTTCGTAAGTATATGTAGGGTTTCATTAAAATAGATGGATAAACTTTTAGAAATCATTCAGACCACGAAAATAAGGACGATGGTAAAAAAATATATAAGAAATACGCATTAGATACTTACAAAAAAAATAATCAGCTAACGAAAATACACTAATATGCCGCCGGCAATTTATTATTTTAGGTCAAAATAAAATCACTTTAATCATTGTTTTTTTTTTGCTTGGATATCTTTGCTTAGACGTACTGAGCGCTGTGTTAAAATTGGTCCATCTATTTTAATGGGACCCTGTATATTTATTTATTTATTTATTTTATTTATCCTCACGCTGGAACGCCATATATGTTATATCCAAGTACATATTCTTTATGTGCTTGAGATGTAGTAAAAAGTTAAAATCTTTTCAATTTTGTTCCAACTCTAGCCGTGAAAACCTATAATGGGTAACCTGTAAACCATCTAATGTCTGTTTTCACTAACACTAAGTGACATCTAAATCCGGATTCCTAAATAAAAGCGCACTGTTGGATTTTTTTAAAGTGCACTTTCAAGTATAGTTTTTCGCTTCCCTGTACCTTAACAAAAGACATAAACGAGCCACAGTGTAAAATTGAATTTTGCGGGCTGGGCTACCTTGGTGCTTCTCCGTAAAAATTGGACTCCAAAATCAAGTTTTTTTTTTGTTGCCAAAAAACAAAGAGCCTGCGCCCCCCAGACTGTTTTACGCACCCCGGCGCCCAATATGGTTAAGACGGCCCGGCTGTGAACGATGATGAAGACGAGTCTTGTAATGTTTTTAGATTTCCTAAATTGACGACGCCATAACCATAATAGATTCCGGGCTATTTCGACGATCTCAATTTATTTTATGTCGTTATACAAAACTGCGCAGTGCTGCACACCCCCACCTTATTTCAAGTTAAACAAATATCAACGTTATTTCAATGTCAATTAAATTGATTTCAGAGTGACTAGCACTATTGAAAAAGTTAGAAAAATGTTCGAAGTTGTAGCGTAAACTGAACTTTATTTTTACTTTTTTTTTTACTTTTACTTTATTTGAAGTTATTTTTCCATTAATTCATATTTGTTTACATTTTTGGCAAAAAAATGGCGAACGCAGAGTAGGTACAAATATTTATTTCCTAGAGATGATTGAAACTATGAAATCACATGATTTTGCCACGTAAAACGAAAGTGCGAACATTAAAATACAATTTAGGTACCTAATCTACGTTTACAATGTGAGAAATGAAAGCGCTATTTTCTACTAATGTGCCTTTATAGTATTATATAGTCATGCTATAATTTTTTTCATGTCGTATTTTATGTCAAAGTAAATCTATACATCATCTACATCTATACAAATAAATATAAATTGGAGTATCTGTTTGTAATATTAAAATAACAGCTTTTTACTAAATGCATATGGATGTATACACGGTACCTACATATACCAAAAAAAATGTGGATTATAAGAAAATTTTCCTCTATGTCAAACAAGTCGACAGCTACTTGTTTTAACATCGAATTTATTTCCTAACATTCTATTACTTTCGTTTTCCTCAACAATGTTCGTACTCATGAAAATTACACACGAGGCCATAATTAGCTGCCATTTGAAGGCTATTTTATTTTAATTTAAAACTGTGGTACGTTCCCGATCGTAATATCATTAACGTCGGTTCTAACACTTGTGGATAGTCAAACCAATTTGTCCAACAAGTTTAAACCGGCAATAAAATTATAATTTACTGTTACTCTTGTTAAATTAAGTAACGTTATGTCAGAATCATTAGAGCAGTGGCCTTACGGTGGTTGCACACCGCCCAATATCTTTACGAGCTGATTTACATAGCTACAACTATCTTCGTTTCGACGGAAACACGATAAGATGCACAAACAATTATTTAACATAAATAGAAGTAATTAATTACAGCTATTTCCTTTCTTAAAACGTGGAAAACTGCCAGGAAAACCTAAAGCTAGGGAAAAGTAGAAGCGGACGCCATCAATACCTTAGGCATAAAAACGCCGTTGAAAGATTTACTGTACGTCAATCTCTTCACATGCCACCACTTCCGTGTAGATGTCCAAGCTGTTTATATAAAACATCTGAGACGCTGAGGAACTCCTCAAAAACAATCGGTAATAAAAAAACAACCACAAAAGGATTTTACCTTCTATCTTTCGAACACCGCACATAAATATTAAAACAAATATATCCGAGTGAACTGGGTGCTTTATTCTGTCCGACAGTTTACCTTTTTAAAGTGACCACTTATCGAGTCAGTAAAGGAGACGATATTAAATTAAAATACAGTGTCGTGCAAAAAATTATGACCAGTCTGTGATCGCATACCATTTTATTAGGTGTCGTTAAATTCCAATATAATATTAACTGGTAAAGTTTTTGTAGTTGTTATGATCAATTGGTGAACTGTTATTTTTTATTGCGATCGGAATAATTTCTTGATCGAGTTGTCGTCTTGGAGCTATGTTTCATCTCGATGCAGTTATCATCATACGGAGAAGTGTAGATTAAAAGGGGTCTGCAGAAATCATTAAATTGTAGTAAATGTAATTGGAAAAAGACGATATTTTTTCTGTTTTTTTTTAATGGCGAAAAATTGTTAGCAAGTTCAATGTCCTAAAATACAGTGAGGTTATAATAAACGCAGTCAGAACTATTGGAAATATACAGAGGCGCATAATCAGCCTACAATATTCCCATAGGTGGGACACAGGCCTCCTCCCGGTGAGATCCTAGGTCGTAATCCACCACGCTGGCCCAGTGCGAGTTGGTCGATATCACATGTCTTCGAATGTTTTAGGTTCTAGGACATAGCGGTTTCCTCACGATGACTGTCCTTCACCGTTTTGAGATTAGAGGTAATGAAATAATTTACTCAATGTAAAGCGCCTGGCTGGGTTCGAACCTACGACCCAACTCGTAAGTCGCGGCCGCTGCCACTGGGCTACCACTGCTCTCACGCATAGGTGCTACTAGACCTTTTTAATTATTTCGTTTTCGCGGCAAAACTTTGTGTTTAATGTGCTGTAACCCTAAAGTTACTTCCTATTGGCTCCTATAATTTTGAAAAAGCAAATGCACTTATAGCTAATATTACTTGATAAATTTTACTTGTGTCGATTGATTCTACGCATTTATCATGATGACCGGGTCATGATGGCCCAGTAGTTAAGACCTCGCCTCTCATGCACGAGGTTGTGGGTTCAAATCCTGGCAAGTACCAATGTGACTTTTTCAATTAATATGTATACTTTTTGAGTTTATCTTGGGCACTACTGATATCGGTGAAAGACAAAACCTGGACCTGATGTGGAAACCTGGACTTATAAATAATAGCATAATAGTCAGCCTATAATGTTCCCACTACTGGGACACAAGACTCCTCTCTGTCAGAGGGAGTGGGCTATAATCCATGCAAGTTCATAATTTTGAAATCACCAACACGTCTTGAGCACGTGTCGTGATTAATGCTCGTGCCTTCTCCTTATGAGAAGAAGAAGAAGCCTTATGAGAAGAGGCCTTTGCCCTGCAATGGGAATGTAATAAGCTGATATTATTTATCACCGGGCTGATGCTTTTAAGGACATTAACATCATAATGTAGTTGCATGTTTTTTGCTATCCTGCATGTCTCTGATGGATGTGAGAATGTCAACGTTGTAATCAATTTCATCAATTACTTGAGTGATATGTTTATCTATGAAACACGAGCAAAAACTCTTACGGGGCAGTTTTTCTGTTGCGTTCGAGCAAAAAACTTCACGCTAAGTAATTAATTAAGTGAATAGACAGTCATCTACTTATTTTTTATATTGTTGTATTTTATTGTCTGTTTTGACTATGACGTCTGTCAATATTTGGAAAAAACTGTACCAACATGGCTGTATTAAAATCTGTAGGTAACTACTTTTCTTCAGAATATCTTACCTAGAGGTTCTTTTATGTTTTAACCTTTTAACCGCCCGACTTTATATCAGTTCTCGTGCCCTCAGCGCCCGAAAAAAAAAACGAAAAATAAATATCGATTAAACGAGCTGTGATGATTTAATAATAATACAGATTAAACGAGCTGTAGTATTTGGCCGTAAAAATACGACCCGGGCGGAATGGACACGAAAATATTTGTGGGATTTATCCCGGCATAAGCGGTTAAAAGGTTAATACTATGATGTATGTGATCTAAAGTGTACCTAACGAACATTTCGTAAGAAGCTGGCAGTATCATCACAACGTTAAGTTTTCCCATTGTTTGTCTTTGGCTTCTGAAATACAGGTAGTCAGGTACCATAGCCTAGCTCTGGAGCCAGGTGGTCTCACATTTTTCTGTAACCTGTTTTTATGGCAATAAAGTTTATTATATTCGTGTATTTATGTATATTTATTTGTGCTTATATTTAACTAGGTATATTTATTATTTGTAATAGGTATATGTGTATCTTTATATTTAAATAAATATGTATTTTTCAATTTTCGTAATCGCACCTTCCACTGATTTTCTCTGCATCACCCAAAGGTGACCTTTGGTAGGAAATGCCTATGGCATTAAGACGGGCGGCCCCTGTGTATTTTAGTACTTGAAGTAATAAATAAATAGTATTTAACTTCGCGACATTTTCTTTATATTACAAGCACGTTATTTACTAAACTTTCAGTAAAAAACATAGAGACACGCAACCGCAAGTCATCTTTAGCATGTAGGCAGGTATAAGGCCCTATCTAAGTAAATACCATCATAAAATAATGTATCTATAAGGCTCACAGCTGCAAAAAGAGCAGTGTCAGTAGAAATGACGTCATCAGCCTCAGTTTTCACTAGAGCCCATAAATCTTACAGATTGATCACGCGGTGGTCTTGTCAGCCGCTGTCAGCTGACAACGCATTACCCTGTAATGTGGGCAATTTGCAACCTTCCCGGCGAAAGTTGGACCATCACTACAAAGAAAACAAGCCGCAGATGCAAATTGACCGGTTAATCACGATAATTTGCTTTGCAGACGCTGCAAACGGTGTAATGGGCAAGGTAATGATGAGATAATATCGTCAATATTCATTTAATTTTTGTTCTTATCAGGAAATCTGATGCGTTATCTTCTTTATTAAATACAGCTTCCTTATTTGTGTTAAGGATCATCAATAAAAAGTATTTGTATAAAGATATTACAAGCATGTCCCGCTCGCACCTATACGTATTTATTCTTGCAAAGAACGTTTGCTAACAGATTTTTTGAAGTCTACAGGAATTTTCAATTTTTTTTTCAAGATGTAGGACTTTCTTTCTTTTTTTTTAAGTTTTGCTTAAGCTGTCCCACTGCTGGGCAAAGGCTTCCCTAAGTCCTGCCAGGATGATGATGTAGGCTTACTACATTTTAAATATTTTCGACATTATTTTCTGTAGACCCATGCCTAGATAGCACATATTTCTAAAAATAGTCCAGATAGCCCTTTATATCCCTGTGGTACCCGTAATTTAAATTGATACATTCTTCAAATACTATCCGCGGTAGCCCTGCGTATTTGTGCAGTGTCGATGAAATCGCAATTATGAGATATGCATAAACGCTCAAAGTAAGCAACCGTCTACTTGCTCTCTCCAATTAAATATTTAGAAGATCTTGTCTTTAACCATTTACAGGTAATAAACCAAAGGTTTTACACTGTTGACTCATCTTAACTCTGTGTAATCTATGCTAACATAAAGCGACAATGTTTAATTTTCGTTCCCTGCAATTTACTGGACTGAGTACATTTTAGGATTCTGTACTCAAAGGGTGATAGCGGAAGCCTCCGCTGTCCGTCCGTCTGATTATCAGCGGATGTATCTTATGAATCGTAATAGGTAAATAGTTAAAATTTTCACAGAGTGTGTATTTCTATTGCCACTATAACGAAAAATAATAAAGTGAAGTTAATAAAAATTAAAGGGTGACCCCTTTAATTTTTTCTTATTTTGATATCCCTTCTCGTGCGAGGCCGACTCGCACTTGTCCGTTTTTGGGGTTCCGTAGTCAAGTGTGGGATATCGTTGGATAGGTCTTTCAAAATATTAGGAATTGGGAAGACCGTTTTTTGATTAAGTAAACTGTTCGTAACTTATCAAGCTTTAAAGTACCAATTTTCGTTAGAGTCAAGTCCACTCTACCAACTAAACGGTTGTAGTTAGAAATTCAAATGTCACGGCAGTAGTACTTATATATAACGAAGTTTAAAGAAAAACTATCAAACTCAAGTGGGCTTTACAATTTTACGTGTAATAGTCGACCAACTTAAATTTGTAGTTGCAATGTATGGGAGAACATGATTTTCAACTACAATGTTAAGTTTGTTCTTGGGATAAATTCATTCCAACTACGAAACCCTTCATTGTGCGTGGTCCGACACGCACTTGTTATTCTTAGAATGCTCACTCTTCAATGTAACTAGCTGCTCAAGCGTGCAAATATGTATGTGTCACAAACAGTTCTAAAACTGACTCTTTGTTGACAGTCACCATGCAAATTCAGGTAAACGTGGAAAACTGTGGATTTCAGAAAACTGACCTAAAACATCGTAACTAGCTGTGACCAAATAGAGTTGCCAATAATGTTTGTGACAAACACTTTTTGTCGGCGCCTTATCTCTCGGTTAATTTGACACATGACGAGTTATCGGCACATAGGTAACATTAAGTGACTACATAGAAGAGATCACTGACTTATGATTGGCAGTTCTCGAAGATAATCAGTAATGGTTAGTCGTCATTTAATGAACTAAACATGTAATCGTATCGGATTTGCGAAGATGGGTGACAAAAACTTGTTGAACCACTCACGCCCACCGCTTGCGACTCATTAGCGATGTAGCTTAATGTTATGCCTAAGTACCAAAAATAACGCAAAAAGTACCAGCACATTATATTAAATTAAATATAGTACAGTGTGGCAACTGTAATTACGGCAATGATGTTGTTGTTGACCGCAAATTGAGGAAATCAATGTACGTAGAGCGTGGTAGTCAAAATAAGAGGAATTTGGAATAAATTCAGTTATTTACACGCATAATTAGAGGTGCCTGGGTTGCTTTCCGATTTTTCGGCAAATTATGGCGAGGTCCGTTCAGATTTAAGTGGGTGATGACATCGGTGGCCCCGTTATTCGTTTCCTTGCATGTATGCATCGGCTTTACAAATTACAGATTACCGAATAATTATGATAATTACCGAAATGTTTTTCATAATGTCTATATGCAGAAAACACCACAAGGTTGATTCCAGGTGAGCGAGATTACAGAAACTTTCCACAAACCAAAAAAAAAAAATCCTCATCCTTATTACAAACCACACTCTCAAACGCGTTACACTAGAGAGATAGCAAAATATATACACTAGTTACCTGCCACAAATAACAAACTCCAACTTTCAATCCTTTTAACAAGCAGTAAGAATCCTGGACCACTAAACGAATCAATCTTACCCAGGAAACCAGTCGGGCAATAAATCGGAACATATTACATCGTAAACAGACAATGGTCACGCGGCTACGTTGCTCAGAATAGATGAGGTAACATATTGTAGGAATCAAAGTGTAAGACCAACCGTTTCGCTTAACGATGTAATGGTTTGTCAGCAAGGACAGGCGATTTGTGTCTTTAATGTGATCTTAAAAATACTTTTATGCTCTAGAGCATAAAAACCTACTTCATGTCGCCTACGCACAATATAAAGACGAACTTTTAGAGCATGAGGAGTGAACACGTTACTATCTATAGCTTTGTTTGCACTAGTGTTATTTTCGCACGGACATCGATACATTCGAATAACGTAATTGACAAAAAAAAAAACAACAGAACATCGACAAACATCAACACGGCGTTAATACTTACCGTTTTAATTAATAAATAGTATCGAAATCAGAGTAGGTACTATTGCCCGAAAAGTAAATAGACCCACTAGAGTATTATATTATCTGTGCCCATAGTAATTTTGTATTCAAACAATACTTAGCCGAGACAATGGTGGTTAATACTCATCGTTAAATCGAACGAAACGCATACCTGGACACATAAATAATGTAGCTGTTCCTGATACTAACTCTAATTATATGCAAATGGGCCAATTTAACTGCACATGTGTGTGTTTGTCTAATTAGCAAATAATTACGTTAGTGGCATTTATTTTGCGTTTGACAGAGAGTTTTAACATTCACAGTTAGGGTGCTGTCGAACTAGAGCGTATCTTGATTTGGAGTTATTGCGATTGCTAAAGAAAGAAATTTTTTTTTTGTATTTATTGTGTAGGTATTTAATTTAAGACGTCACATATTCATATTTATTTCTTCTTGTCCTCACATACTATTGTCTACATTTCTTTTTAATTTCACCTTTTTCAGATCTGTGAAAGAAATTTCTTAAGAAGTAAGCAGTTCCTTTGTACTCGAATGTTGTAATATCTCGCAGGTACGAGTTGTGTAATAAAATAAAGAATATTGTTTATTCTAATGTTTACAAAATTCTGAAGATGATTGTGTGTATTTTGAAATGGATTGATAATTTTATTGGACAGGTAGGCGTTTGCTTTCCAATGCCAGTATAAGTATAATAATAAATGCATACCCTAAGGGCTAGTAGGAGTCACAATGAAGTAGCGTGTTGCAAATCTATAAAGCGTGCTAAATTGTCAATGGTGTTTCCTCAGGCTAGCGTAAGCACTAGCCAAGTTTATTCAAATAATAAACCTTATAGCTATGGGGGGTCAGTCGCCTTGAGGGTAGCCAGAACTCGCCAAGCTGGGCTGATTTGGCGTTCATTCAGATGTATCTCACTCGTATGGAGGGAGTAAACTGATAATGTGAACAAATTGGAAAATCCCAAACAGAGGCATAATCGTATGATCGCAACAAAATTCTAATTGGTGGCACGCTACCCTTCACTGGATAAACCCAATGTGAAAATAAGACATTACCATATTACACAATCGTTAAAGTTGATGGATGAGTACATCAGTCCGTAAACACCTTTTTTTTCTTATATTTATTTGATCCAACTATGGAATGTCAGTAATTTAGGTGTTATTTAGTGACTTTGCATAGTCGCGTGTGCAATTGTCTTGGGTAGGTACTTTCGTGCTGTTGTAAATATTACGTTACAATTAAGAAGCTTTACATTGCTTTCTTGTTAAAGCGATGTTAAAGTTCCAACAGACGAAGGTAGGAATAATCCATACTAATATTATAAATGCGAAAGTGTGTCTGTCTGTTACCTCTTCATGCTTAAACCGCTGAACCGATTTAGATGAAATTTGATATAGAGATAGATTGAGTTCCGGGAAAGGACATTTTTATCCCGATATTCCCACGGGATCGACACTTATGCGGGTGAAACCGCGGGGCACAGCTAGTGTTTTATAAATTGATCAAGGAACAACCAAATAAACAACTTACGAGTACATCGCAGAGTCTGACCGCATGAAATTTTGCACAATAGTTGCTTATATTTATATACATGTATAACGAAAGTGAGCACTACGGGAGGTTTGTTTTTAAATTCATCCTACAAAGAGGTTAAATAGTTTGTATGGAAGCTCGACATTTTTGCGAATGGATAATCCTATCGGGCACACGGTTTTTGTTAAAGAAATTTGGAAAAAAAATAAGATATTCTCATCTTTACCTACCTACCTAGATAGGAAAGAGAAATCTACCATTGACGAATGTAATCTTTGGCTTATAATGTCCTATTGCAATCCATTACTACCGCCTTTGAAGCTGCACAGAACATTGTCACATCCTTTATGTAAGATATTCATTACGAGCCCATAACACGAAGCCAGTTCCAAAGATACTTGTTATCGTCAGAAAGCCTAAAAGAGAAACTATTCGCGCGAACTAACCGCTCGAGTTCCATAACTCGTTTATCAATATTATGAATGCGATACCACAAATAGAACTGTTTATTGGATATTGATAAATGTTATTAAACCCCATAGAGGGAGCTTGCATGATTATCGGCTAA
Source organism: Amphipoea lucens (assembly GCA_947508005.1). Classification (NCBI taxonomy): domain Eukaryota; kingdom Metazoa; phylum Arthropoda; class Insecta; order Lepidoptera; family Noctuidae; genus Amphipoea; species Amphipoea lucens. The sequence goes on along the minus strand of OX382358.1, from coordinate 17,583,681 downwards.
ATATAATAAACGTTCACGAGGTGTGTGGAAACAGCGACTGAGGCGCAAGTCTATACAGTGAAGCTGGTATTATTTAAATGAGATGTTCAGTAAGAAGGCGAGCACGGAGAAGTGAGGAATTGAAGCACTCGTGCGCGTGAAAATCTCCAGAAAAATAGAAAGTATTCAGAAGCCTATCATAAAGATATATTATATAAGTTTGGAAAGATATCTTCGCAGCTCATAGCTCTCCATCTACTAATTACTCTGTGGCAATGGCGATTAAATTCTTGAGCGCCCGCGCCGGTACCGTGACAATTGCAAGCGCATACATTTTCATTTTTTATGGAATAGAATATTTTTATATTCACTTTTAATTACCTAGGTGGGTATCTCTCGTAAATTAATGCTATCATGACGCGATCCCTAAAAGATTTTGATTATCTACTTATTAAATTACCTTGGTCTAGTGGTCATAAACGCTACTGCTGAGAATAAGGTCCCGGGTTTGAACTCCAGGTCGAGCAAAGTGTTATTGAGTTTTTTCATCAGGAATTTCGGCCCGGAGTCCGGATTCGTGCCCAGTTAATGGCAATAGGCTCGGTCCCTTTTACATGTACCCTACTATAGGTAGGTACCTGCCTAACCCTTCGGGGATTACAAAACCGTGGTGATATAATGTTATCTACTTTAAAGTTCGCGTTTATATGTATGGTAATTAGCAATTCATTGAAGTTTACGGGTATTCCGTGTTTCGTGACGTTCGGTGCAGTTGATTTATTCAAGCAGTTATAAATACGGGAAAACCTGAATTATAGGACTACTGTTGGGTAGTATAAAATATATTTTACTTGCCATATTCTGGTTTATTATGCCTGAACACCGTGTTTACATGAATAACGGGCCAAATTGAGCTCTTCATCTCCATTGCCGTGTCATAATTAAAGTTTGATAAATAGATCTTCATTAATCTTAATGGGTTTGCGTGTGTCATGTATTTATTCCGTGAAGTGGTTTTAAATACCTCTGCTGCAGTTTTCTTCCCACGTGATTCTTAGTAAGTACTTAGTCGATTATGTTGGTTTACTAACAGCTCCAAAAGCCATGACCATGAAGAACTTGAAAGCTTTTGCACTGGCTACGATCTTTTCATTGTGAAAAAAAAAACAGTTAATATTTACTTACCTGTTAATTAGCGTTCTATCTATTTATTATAGGTAGTATTAGAAAAATAACGGCTAATTATCGATAATAACTGAACCTTAAAGTTATTTTTTAATGTAAATGGTAAATGGATACCATTGCTGTGTATATATTTATCGTGAAATAATGTATACGTATAGTTTATTAAACGTTTATACCGAAGTTATTTGTATAATGATAATATAATAATAACTTCTTCTTTCTTTCTTTTTTTTCATCAACTCCCACCTGAAGATAGTTACACATAATAATATAAAAGAACTAATTTACCTATCTTTATAAAATTATGTACTTATTATATTACAAGAAAGCCTTTACAGAGCGTCTTAGTCTTGTTGACCACACTCCTTGAACAAATATTAAAATAAACCTCAATCCATCCATTTTTATGGTCTACACAATTAAGAGTATTTATGAAGAATTTTATTGATCTGTATTCTGACTTTTATGTATTTCATCTTGCCTTGGAAGAGTTCTAAAAGAAAGCTGCAATAATCGAAGAAAATAAATTTATAATTTAAGTAAATGAATTCAAATTAATTTATTAAAGCTTACACATAGTTCATAAACATACAAGTATTAGCAGTGAATATATTGAATGTTTGGTTTCTGTTCAATGTCATTAGGTAAGTAAATAATAGGTACAATTCTAAGTATACAAGCTATTAACATGGTTCAGGAAATGCATTCCAGCCAACAGGCGAACGGGACACAACAAAAACGCATTCTATTGGACATGAAGCGACATATCCCATTTATTATAATAACTAAGTATGTGTAAATAGACAACTAAGTGCTACGTGTTAATTATATGCGTTTTTATTTGAATTCTTGTATCATTAATGTCTTTAAGGAATTGTTTCTTGTTTTATGCAATTTTCAGTGAGCTTTGGTTTAGTAAAGGGTGTTTTTTTTGTCGGTTGTTATAATGGAGTTTATTTGTGTTGTGTAATGTTGATTACTTTGCATACTATTGTATATAATCTGGGGCTTGTGGCTAAGTAATAACAGCCGCACAGGTCGATCGATCAGGTTAACCTACGCTTGCCGCGGTTGGTACGTGGATGGGTGACCATCTTTACATGCCAAGACCCCTCCGTGCCTCGGAAAGCATGTTAAGCCGTTGGACCCGGCTGTCATTCGTGGATCTTTGACAGTCGTTACGGGTCATCAGTAGCCCGAAAATCTGACAACCAGTCTTACCAAGGGGTTTCATATTACCCAGTAACTGGGTTGTGGAGGTCAGGTAGGCAGTCGCTTCATGTAAAATACTAGTACTCAGCTGAATCCGGTTAGACTGGAAGCCGACCCCAACATAGTTGGGAAAAGGCTAGGCAGATGATGACTATTGTATATAATCAAGTTCTGCTGTTGGGGAGTTTGTTGCGCCACTTCTTCTTTCCAGCTAAAGCTCTAGGAAGTAGTGAAGGGTTGTATTAATAATTACTTACTTTTTTGTCTTTTTTAAACTTTTGTTAACATTTTTAGAAGACATAAAATGCTAACTTTCTTAGGGAACTACTACTACCTATTGAGACAACATTAGATAGATGTAAACTTTTACAACGTAGGTACGCCTAAAAATAAGTTGACCGTTAAGTAACTATGATGATCTTGCGCAAGCCAAAACTAAACTAACATTATGTTAAAGCATAAAAATACAAATTGCTACCCAACAAATTCCAACAAAATGAATCAATTTACATGCACCGTTACGTCATCACAAAACTACATCGATAAAAGTCGCGCACCACCTTACAATTTGCTCAGTATCTAATTCGAAAACGCTTAAATATACAAGACGTAATGCTTACGTTAATATTATCGGACGTGGGCAATAATAACAGCTCCCGGTCATGCGATCGTGGCGTTGTGGAACATCTCTAGGGATCTAAAGGATCAAGTTAAATTGCCTAGCGAAACTCTGCAGACGCGCTGGGTATCGATATCTAAATATGAAAAAAAAACAACCGACTTCAAAAAAAAACACTACAAAGTGAAAAATAACTTTAATTTCGGAAGTCGGTGTCGTTGGTTCCGGGTTTTTCGTTTTTTGACACCGACTTCCGAAATTAAAGTTATTTTTCACTTTGTAGTGTTTTTTTTTGAAGTCGGTTGTTTTTTTTGTAAAAAAGTTTTTATTTTTCACTTTTTAGTTGTACCTACCCCACAAAAATTCAATTAACACTAGTGCATTGAAGAATTGAAGACACGACTCGAAGAATCATCAAAATTCCCAGAGAAATGCCGGAGATGCAGTACATTTATGCATATAACTTCGTACATAAGAATATATACCTAATGTATTATATACTAAAACCTTTCTGAAAGTATGTAGATCACACTAATGAAAGAATTATCAAAATCGGTTCAGTAGTTTTTGAGATAATCGCGGACATATAAACATACATACATACATACATACATACGGGTCGAATACAGAACCTCCTTTTTTAAAGTCGGTTAATAACCGTTGCTTTTATGAAAAAAAAAATCCGGGGTCTATGAAGGTAGTTTAGTTACTTAAAATACCAGTTAATAAATCAGTTTTTTTTTTGTGTACATTTCACAGACGTGATGGGTATCGATGTCGGAAAGCGATATAATTAAAGAAAAACTGATTTAATCGACTCATACTTCAAGTAACTACACTACCATCGGTCGGTGACCCCAAACAAGCACTTAAATCTCTGTTTGTTTTCGTTTTATCGTGCTTAGATATCGATACCCATGACGTTTGTGGAGCTTAGCTAGCTAATTTTATTTGACTCTGTAGAGGTGTTCTGACAACTAGCCGTAGGAAATAATCATCTCGCCTCTGTAATGTGGAGTGCACTCCCCTACTACACGTTTTTAGCAAAATGGCGGATGTTTGCATTATCGACACATCTTTTTTTTTTTCATTTGTTTTTAAAGACACTGAAGATATATAAAGTCCCATTAAAATAGATGGACAAACTTTTAGAAATCATTTAGAACACCAAAACAAGGACGGTGGTAAAAAATATGTGTATGAAAAACGCATTAGATACTTACAAGAAAAATAATCAGCTAACAAAAATACACTAATGTGCCGGAAATTTATTATTTTAGGTTAAAATAAAATCACTTTAATCAGTATTTTGTTTTGCTTGGATATCTTTGGTTATGCGTACTAAGCGCTGTGTTCATATTTGTCCATCTATTTTAATGGGACCCTGTATTGAAGCCCCATTTACACGGACCCAGTTTCTTGCTTGTGGCATACAACAAAATTGAAGCAACACTTGACTTGCATCGTCTAAACACTGTTAAGACGGTGCAAGTTTTATTGTTGCTTCAACTTATGCTACAGGCAATTAAATTACAATGTTCCTAACATTATAGGCTGATTATGCTGTGTACATCAGGCTTAAGCAAGCTACTATAATCTGTCAAATTTATTTAATAGATTTTCAACTTTATCTCTAAGGCATTTAAGGTTCAAAGTTGATTGGGAAAATTTGACAGTTTCGGGTAGTTTGATGTGCTGGCGTCTGTACCTAAAGAAGTATTTTGGTATTTTTATTTATTTAGAAAGTAATTTTTATTTCATTGGTGAGGTATTTTCTAAAAAATTATTGCTTTCGCAATGACCTGAATGACACAATCTCCGCTTACTGGGGTCAGGATCCCGCATTGAATGACCGCATCGCATATTTTTGTACAGCCTATAACAATACTTTAGTTAGATTGTTTGAAACCTCTTGCCATGGCCATGCACCTTAGTTACCTTTATATGGCTAAAAATCCATTATAAATTCGAAAGTAACTCTGTCTGTCTGTATGTTACCTTTTCACGCCTAAACCGCTGAACCGATTTAGATGAAAATTGGTATAGAGATAGCTTGAGTCCCGGGAAAGGACATAGGATACTTTTTATCCCGATATTCCTACGGGATCGAGACGTATGCGGGTGAAACCGCGGGGCGCAGCTAGTTCTTAATAATATTATTAATATGTGCAAAATATTATTTATATTCCTCAGCAGAAGAGTAGAAAAACAAAAATGTATCTCCATAGCGATATTTCTCAATACCGTACACTCCAAAAGTTAATTATTTCTTTTATTAAATCTATAAAAGTGTCTACATTGATATTAGTTACAGTTCATATAAACTACTGATGACTTCCAAACACAACACCGCAATATATTACGTCATCCAATAAGATTTTTTTTAAATAACGCAATTAAAATTCACCACACCTGTAGCGAAACCGTTTGCATTTATTTTATTAAGTTTTTATATATGAATATAGGAGAGAAACAAAATAAATAACAGACCTTAGTGTGAATGGCCGCTGTGACAATAATATCGGGTATAAGATATCCGATATTATTGTCACAGCGGCCATTCATCAAGTAAATAACAAGTTACTTAGAACTTTAGGGTTCATGTCCCTGGCCCATATATGTAGGTACAGGCACATCAAGCTACTACAATCTGTCAAATTTCTTTAATAGATTTACAAATTTATCGTTAAAGCATAAGGTTCAAGGTTAATTGAGAAAATTTGACAGTTTCGGGTAACTTGATGTGCTGGCGTCTGTACCAAAAAAGAATAGAATAGAATACTCTTTATTATGTACACCATATAAATTACATTCATAAATATAGAAACAAAAAAAAGCAACAGTGGTTTTGTGATCATTACCAATATTGGTATGGTATCTATTTGGCACAATGTCAAAAACAGAATGAGGTCAATAACCTGATTGCTTAGCCAGCCTTCTTGGCTTCTTGGGAGTTTCTCGTCATCGTCAATGGATTCCAATGGACTCCGAGAAGAGAAGTCGACTTAGGTACTTCATTTTCATACGTAGCAAGCAGTTATATAAACAGTAAGGTTTTAGAAGGTCGCTAAAAGAAACCCAAAAACTAAATCAGCACCATTTTTAAATCGCCTCTAAAGCTAACTATGAATAGAGCCAAAGTCCACCCAGTATCGTCAGAAAACAGAAATACACGAACAAAACAGAAAATCCTGTTTCAATAAACAGTAAAACAGACAGCAAACATAAATAGACAACGATCTACCATATTGTCTATCGTATTGTTAAACCATGTTAAAGCCTACGTGCACCCGCATGCGTGGTAGGGGCTTCGACTGGTCGCTCAGCTTCAGAAACTGTTGGTGGCTATGAAGTGGTTTAGGAGGAATGCAGCCACTGGCACACCACGATAACCTTGAGGTAAGGTTGCGGGTAAGCACGAGCGGAGCGATTTAGAATTGGGGAAGAGTTTTCTACCTAAGTAGGTGTGGGTAAGTATAGTATGGGTGTAATACTGGATCAGACCGGAATGGGAAAGCTTGTTTAAAACAGAAGACGAACTAGCATGGGATCAAGCGGGGGAGGAGGGGGGGTTCAGGGAATCAGACCGATAGATATTAAATACAGTCCATATAAAAATAGTTGCTGCTCGATGTCCAGAGAAGGCCCATTCAGTAATAAAAAAAAGACGGGTTGCACTCCGGTAGTGCCGGCAGAAGTGAAAACTTGAATATTAACGTTGTGCATTTTTGATATTTTGGAATGGTTAGGGAATAATTTTGCACGAATTGCTTTAATATTATCAGTATAAAAGTATTATCATTTATGTGGTAGAATACAATATTTATTTATTCCGCTATCGTCCACAAACATGACAATTAAAGTAAAGTAGCTATTTTTTTGTTTTATAATAATTTTACGAATACACAGCAGTGTGACCACTACACAGACGGTCGAGCCATCAGCTGTCACTATCCATGGATGCGCGTGGCACGCTGTAACATAAACACACACGAACATTCGCGCAAGCGCCCTGCGCCGCCTAACACGAAACAGCAGGCATACATTTTCGCCGCGCCGTAGAAAGAGAGGGGGATACTTCCTCTCCTACGCCGCGCCGGCTGTCTACTCTCCATCCGTCTTACGAATTTTCGATCAGTGTCACGTGTCCTGACGCGAGTTTAACATTTTTTACCCATTACAAAAAAAGTGTAGGTACAACGCCGCTAAAGACGTTTTCATTTAAAAAAAAAAAAGTTAATTCCATTACTGCTCACTAGCAAATGAACTGATTAAGTATATTTCTTTGATTTAATTCTAATGATGATAATACATTATTCAGAAGTTTTTCGTCGAAAAAAATTACGAGCTTTTTTCATGGTAGTAAAATTTTACTTCATCCAACTAAATAGAGAGAGCGATGAGTGAGTGGTGTGAGTTTATTACTGTTTTCTACTAATAAACTGCCTCAATAAATATAATAATCACGGTTAACTAATTATTTCATATATAGTAAAACTTGCTTTCCATTTCCCCACTTTCCTTGTTAATAAAATGTATTTATAATTTATTGTTTACTGAATTAACTACTGTAGTATCTAGTAAATGGAATTATTAGTATAGCTGCGCCCCGCGGTTTCACCCGCATAAGTGTCGATCCCGTGGGAATATCGGAATAAAAACTATCCTATAATCTTCTCCGGGACTCAAACTATCTCTATACCAAATTTCATCTAAATCGGTTCAGTGGTTTAGGCGTGAAAAGGTAACATACAGACAGACAGAGTTACTTTCGAATTTATAATATTAGTGTGGAAGTATGGATTGCACAGCCATAGAATATTAAATTACTTTTCATTTTTGCTCATATACGGTTTTCACAAACACTGGGTACGTCCAATAATAATTACCCAGTTCCCGTGTATTTCTCATTAACATACTAATTATTTCCGATCAAAATACGACTTTGAAAATTGAAACATTACAATACCAACAGAAAAAAATACCTATTATTGTGCTCGAGAAGTCCACAAAGACTTCAAAATCTACACAACATTTTGCTGAAATGTACCTAAATTGTTTTGCTGCTCTCCCCACTAAGTGAGCACCTTAACAACCACAATATACCGGGCAGACCGTTGTAGAATAATATCAGGTGGATAAATCCGACGTTACAAACCCACAGGTAAATCAGCCAAGTTTAGTAACCACCGGTAGCTGATGAGCCTCGTTATTACGGTTCTACGGGACTTTAGTGTGTTTGTCATGTTCTCCCTACGCTATTTTAGGAATGAACGGTTTTCACCTGGTGTGGTCAAGGAAACAGGGGTCAAGGCCCTTTGGAATGAAGTTTGTCAGATTCTTAGTGCGATTTCTAGACTGAAATAGATTATGCGGGTAAGTAGTATATTTACAGCGTATGATTGATGGAGGTTGTATACCTACATGACAATGGTTTAATATATTCGAATAAGTAATTAGAATATGTCACTTCAAACTGTTCCGTCAAAGAGAAAAGTCGTTGTTTAATATAATAATTGTGGTGTAAATAAATGTGTTCGATCTAAGTAGCCTCTTTGATTCCAAAAATGATTTTAGAATATTGGACATCAGTGATGTGATACGATACTAAAGTAAAATAATGGTTTTTGGAATATTGATTCTGGAACTAAGATCAACAGTGATATTTAAATAATTTTAAGTAAAAGAGTCAGGACGCGCGAGCTCGCAAATGATGGAAGGAGTTGAGGAAGGTCCAAAGGTGGGACAGCCTGGGCTAGTATAAAAAAAGAAAAGTAAATGAAAAATGTATAGTATCTATATCAGATGTTGCTCGCGACGTGTGTTTTCTTAATTTCATTATTTACTAATAAAAGAATCCCAAATGGCAGGAAACGACTGCGCGGCAGGCCCAGAAAGAGATGGCGGGATGAGCTGGACTCCTTCTTAAAGGCCCACAATCGCGGTAGACCGGGAAACGTGGAAAGAGGGAAGGGAGGCCTTTGCCCTGCAGTGGGACAATACAGGCTTATAATAATAATAATAAAAAGAATTCAGGATAATAAGTAGCCTGTCATGTTGTCCAGATTTCAGGCTGTCTATCTTACCGATCGGTTCAGTTGGTAAGGTGTAAAACACACAGAGTTACTTTCGCATATAAACTATTATTAGTATGGATATGGATTCATTACTGAAAATTGTGAGGCAACAAAAATAAAAAGCAACTTCCAAATGACCGGCCAGGCCAGACATACGATAGACTAAGCATTACAACAAAGGTGATTAAGTAGATATCTAGTGGATTTGCTCAATGTCACTTTTGCGTAAGAAATGCCATTAATCTAAATAACCTACTTGGCAAGTTGACATTAACAGTAATATAAGGTTAAAAAAAATGGAAGTCGTGTCACAATTCTATTTTGTTAAGGTAATTTTTGACGTTCAAAAGTGCCTTTTATGTGCTTTTTTGAAATAAATGCTTTGACTTTGACTTTGCTAGCAGGAACAGATTTGCCTAAGGATAAGATGATAAGGATCTTAATTAAGTATTTAATTATGTAAATATGAAATGGAGTTGATATCAATGTGTGTGGCTTAAGGCTTTCTCGAACGAATTCCAATTTACAAATAACTGCGATGAATCATCAAATTACGTACATTTATATTAAAATTATTCTTCGAGGGAATCTATTAAAATTCATCGGTATTCGTTTTAATAAAGTGTAAAATTGTGATCGTAAAAATAATAAATTACGTACCCGTTACGATATCGATACCGAATTTAAATTTGGTACGTATTAGGTAAAAGTTAAATTGAAGAAAGTAGAAATGATTACCTATTCTGCGGATTTTAGGGAAAGCAAAAATAAATGACTATCGAAATCGTCTATATTTATCATAAAATACACAAAATAAAACTTGCAATCATTTCATTCGCAGTTTCTGGAAGCCATTTAAGCCATGAAAAGTAACAATAACATACTTATTGTAATTGTAACATGAAAGTTACAGACTTTCATGTTACAATTACAATAGACATAATGTTACTTGTTCGGAAAAAAATTCAAATTCAAAATGAGCCGAAAATGTAATATTTATGGATAACTTGTAAAATTATTGATTCTTGGTCCGTCTTAGGGTTAGTGAACTCTGATGATAATAAAAAAAAACTAGTGTATAGAGTTGAATGACGTATGTGAATGTTATAATTTTTTAATAGTTCAATACTTTTTTGATCGGAGTATAAGGTAGGTAGAGGTACAGTCAGCAAAAAAAGTCGATTAACACTTTAGACTTATAAATCTTAATTATGAAGCAAAATAAAATCGGAACAGAAGTAAAATTTAAACAATAATAACTTTTAGCTGTTATACAAAATTTTGAAAAGCAGTTTATCGAAACATTTTGTGTCAATTTTGATGATGTGTAAACTTGACAGTGTTAATGGACTTTTGTTGCTGACCGTACCTATCTTGCGAAATTCGATACATACATAATTAATTTTGTTTTACTACGCCTTGTATAAAACCGATGTTCAGATGCGTATCGGCAGAGCTACGTGCAAGAAGTAATTATATTTAATTTGTTTATGGGAATTACTAAAAATAGTTTATATTAAATGTAGCGTATGCAGAAGCTTGTTTAATCTTGTTTTATTAATTGTTAATTTATTTATAATCCGTCATCGTTATCTTCAATTTATTGACTGTTTTTTATGTCCATGCTAATTAAAAATATTTAATGAATATTTTAATTGAGCTTAGTAAAATAACTAACTATGATTTATCGTTTTATTTAAAACACTATTATTAAGTAGAAGGGTTATCAATGGTTTTAGATGAAAGCAACAAAAATACCATACCCAAAAAATTATTGGATGTTTTGGCCCGCGAGGTGCGCCTCAACAACTTTGTTGAACAGTGGCCTGGTTGAAAATAGGTAAGCCTTGATTTTCCTATTTATACTAAGCCTATCTGTCTTACTGCTAGGCAAAGCGAGAGAAAAAAAAAACAATTAAAAGACATAAAAAGAATGAACCTTCTAATTAGGTCCACTCTAATTAGACAATCACATTCCCAGCAGTGGTAAATATAAATCTATTCGAGCACACCAGCTGCGAATGTGCGCGGGAACCTGATAGATTTCCTGGCGACCCACGATTGTTGTACCAGGCAAGCTATCGAGTCGCATTGTAAGTCGGAGGCGCAATCTGGCGCCCGTAGTGGCCGGTATGCACATTAGCGCTGATTAACTACGGCGCCCATTGCTCCTAGGGTTACCGACTTACCGCCTTCTTGAAGAACGATTTTGAAACACGATAACTTGGGCTTTTGGAAGCCGGGATTTAAAGATTTTTAGTATGGCTTGTTAAAATAAGAAATAGGCGTTTTCCTGCTGTGTGCAGACAATTAATTGGTGGTCAAAGTTAATTTAGCCTAAACCTTTTATTAGCACGACTTAGATACACCTTTAATTGAATGACATCCATTCAATTTCTCGTTTTTCCAACATAGATTTGCAAGCCTATTTTTTTTAAATCATAAGATAAACATTTGTTTTTAGTTGTTACCTACCTACATTTATCTCATTCAGCTACCTACGTAATGTTTTGTAAGATGACAACCCTACCGGTTGCGGGTACGCAACTGCACATGATCGCTCGATGCGCGAGCACAGAGATTAATAATGACGAATAGTTAAAGATAATAGCTAGTTAACTTGGTTCATCTGTTTCATTTTCATCTTGTTACTTGTTGCTAACACATCTCGGTGGGAATGCGATCTTGTGCCTTTAGGTTAACTATTGTACTTAATGGCGGTAAGAATAATTACAGAATGAGTGCTGTCACGAACCATTCAATGTTCTTAAAGCTTCGAGTTTATTAGATATATCCTTTAAAGGATAAGCAGATTTCTAGAGGTATTAACTGCTTCGGCATGGATAAAAGCTGTGCTAAGCTGTAAATGTTGGGTTAAAGATCACAACAATGATTATGCTAAGAAGGGACAGTTGCCACCCCGTCGCCAACAAATGCTGAAGTTTTATAGCGGTCATAAAACGCTCGCTATACGCCTAATAAATAACACTTTAAAACACAAACGTAACGTTCAAAGTTCAAAGTCAAGATAAGTCACAAGAGTCTTACTTCATAATGGCATGTGAGAATATTAATTGCACTAACTCATAAAAGTGCTATTTATTATAATGTAGTTAAATTACCGTTACCTTCTATGGCACAAATTTAACCGGTCAAGGGGCGCGGTTCGCCGATCAGGGACGAAACAATAGAAAATCAATTGTGTCTCATTAGCGGAGCTTGACAGATTAAATAATAAGTCAAAAAGAACACAAGCAGGATTTACAAAGCATGACGTCTACATAGGCTCCAGATTTCAAACGCAGAAGTTAAACTGAAATAGGTATCTAAGTACTAAATTATGCCAGATCAAAATAACAACAAATAATAACATAACAAGATGCAATTTATGTTACACCCAGTAGATGCTATTAACATCGTTATCTCTTGGAAAACTAGATCTGTCAACACTTCAACATAACATGACGACTGGACGGTGCATAATGACTACAATCGTCTGCATTTACTTTATCATTTAACAATCAATACAGGAACCACTGAATTCAATGTTGTTAAACACGATCATTCAATCAATCAACTCAGCCTATCGCAGCCCACTGCTGGAATAGGCCTGTCCCAGACTGCACCACAGCACCCTGTCCTCCGCCTTCCGCATCCAGTCTACCCCAGCCACCTTTAGGTCGTCCGTCCATCTAGCTGGGGGGCGTCCCACACTACGCTTGCCGGTACGCAGTCTCCACTCCTGGACTCGTCTGCTCCACCGGCCATCGGTCCTTAGACAGATATGGCCAGCCCACTGCCACTTCAGTTTGCTTAGGTACTCTGCAAGCTATGTCGGTAACTCCGGTTCTTTTCCGGATAATTTTATTCCTGATTTTATCCTTCAAAGAGACTCCGAGCACAGCTCGCTCCATAGCGCACTGAGCGACCTCACACACGATCACAAATCGAAAGACGATCATTGCATTAATTTATTGAATACTACTTAGCTGCTGCCCGCGACTTTGTCTGCGTGGAAGAAACATTCTATGTCACTCAGGGATAATGTAGCTTTCCTTTAGTTAAAGAACTTTCGGAATCGGATCAGTATGTTCCGATGATTACCCTTACATAAAAACTCACAACTTTTACCAATTTGTTTGTTATTATAAGTATTGATCTCAACACAAAATTAAATGCTAAAAAAAAGTACTAAAAGATATTTAAAAATCTGGGGGCACGGGAGTGCGGCCAAGACGAGCCTCATATTTTGACTAAGGTGTAGAGTTTGTGAAGTTAGGGCTTGTATAGTTAGGGCGTGTAGAGTTGGAAGATTGACTCTACATGAGATCTGATAACTTTTTGACAGTGCGAGCCATAATTATGTGGTCTCGTCTTAGCAACATTTTACATGAAAATGTTTTTTTGTGGATTATTATTACTAAATCACTTACAAATAAAACCTCTAAATTAAAAATAACGACGTGAATTACATAAGTTAATGTTTTCTCCTTGTAACCTTTTAACCTTGGAAGGTTAACACCGTAAAAGCGAGAGTTTAAAGCCGTTCCGCAAAAAATATTAAAATAATTGGCGAAAAAATAGCAACAGTTAACTAGGAAAGTAGGAACAAAATTATGGATAATAGCGGGTAAAGGAGAAACTTTAAATTTTTAAGTAGACTTTTAAAATCTATTAGTCTGTGTACAAATGCTAGAATTACTTTTAAGTAGTCTATGGAAGCTGTTGTTTGGTAATAATTTGTTTCAGCATCTCTTTATGATTACAGCACTTTCTCATCATAAACAATGTCTAGTTGGAAAGTACAAGACGCCAGCACATTAAGCTACCCGAAACTGTACAATTTTCCCAATCAACTTTGAACCTTATGCTTTAGCGATAAAATTGAAAATCTATTAAAGAAATTTGACAGATTGTAGTAGCTTGATGTGCTGGCGTCTGTACATACAATCAAAATCAAAAGTCATTTACTCGAACTTGGCTGAGAATCAGCACTTTATGAACGTCAACATGGACTGTCCCCCAAAACGCCTGCCCTTCAATACTTCCTAGTGTTTTAGTCGGGAAGAGGAGGTGGAGCCTTGAACCCCAGCAGCACAGCTGTCTGTTAACTTAGAAAAACTTAATTCTATACATTAGTATACAAACATAAAATTTAATTATTTGCCATTATGTCAGCTGGCCCACGCCAACAAATTCAACGCCATCATCATATAGAAAGAAAGAAAGAAAAAGTATTTATTGCGACTCGTACAGGATGATCACAAACTAAACTAAACACAGTAAAAAATAAAAACCCGAATTATCTTAAAAAAAAAGTAACAAAAAGAAAAATGAGACAGAAACTCCTATACGAGGCCAAAAGGCTCCTATCTCAGCATGATGCGCTACTAATATCGTTGAACTCCTCAAGTTCTGAGTTGAGCTGCATGATTTCTGACAAATGCGTGCACTGACTGGACAGGTCCGCTCAATCTGCGTGGTTCTTTACTCAAAGAACCATTTCAGACACCAATCTACATGGTCTTCACATGATCTGACCAAGATTTTGTCTGAACTTTAAAAGAGACTGTGACCTCTGAGTTGTTTCGGCCTTTCTTCTCAGGGTAGTCAGATAGGAAACGCCGACCTCATCTGGCTTTAAAAAAATATGATTGACGTGTAAAAGTGTTTGTACAAACCTACTTACAGAAATAAATTATTTATCATTATCTTAAGTTGTAAATAAGCCTAAATATTAAACAACGATAACCATTCATTCAACGTCATTGGTTGAATATTCTACGTAAAAACAGGCCAGCACTCTATACTACATAATAATACCAGTCTATTATGGTCCCATTGCAGAGAAAATGCCTCTTCTTATAAAGAAAAGACACGAGTTTTGATCACCACCCTTGCTCAAGACGGGTTTGCGATTTCAGAGTTATATACACTATTAGTCCAGCACCCTAATTGCGTAACACACTATCAATCCGAATCAGAACCATTTTGAAGCAAATTGCTAATCCATTGCTTCATAAGTTCAAAAAATTGGTCTGCTCAACCCGTAAATAACGCAATGAATGTTGTTGAACTGTCAAAATGAAACCGATTCCGATTGATAATGTGTTACGCAATTGCCCTGCAGGTTTCCTCACGATATTGTCCTTTACTGATGTCAGAAATATTCAAGATAAACTAAAAAAGAATCGAAAAAGTCACAAATGGTACTTATCCGGATTTTAACCCACAGCCTCTTGCATGAGAGGCGAGGCCTAAACCACTGGGTATTACGACATTAATAGTACTTATTACTTGGTATTGTGTTGAGTGATGCAGACAGCCTTAGACCGGAAAAACTAATAATAGAGAAGAACTCCAACTTTAATAGTGAGAGGAAATCTTCAACCACTCTCAAGAAATTTCTAAGCCTCTAAACAGCCATAACGTGCAAGATTTTAAGATTGCATGTGCATAAGTAATGATAGCCTAACCCATCGCTCGCAATCACGATACCAGCCGATTAACCTCAGTTAACTCTAATAACTCCCGACGCCTGATTAACGACCCGCTTAAACTAAGTTTAAACAGTTCTTCAGCCATTCCCAAGTCAGCATGAAAATAAAAATTAGTTATGAAAGGAATAAAGTTACTTGAGAGTAACTATTACGCGTTATCTCTGGGATCGTTGCTGGGATGGCGAAACGAGTGTTTAACATGCCGCTGAAATAAGATTAGCAATAATTTTTATATCTGAGTCTGCAGTCCGTGCTAAAATTAGATCGCTTTGGATAATAAAATGAAATCATAAACTGGATTATATCCTTCACAGTGCTCAAATAGGACGCGTATCTATTTCTTAACTTGATCTTACACTTAGCATTACCATTTTTGCTTAGACAAACACTTACCTACATGGGTAGCATTAAAAGTTATGATGCTTAACTTAAAAGCAGTTCAGAATAAGTATCTCAGAATACATTCCGGCTTATTTTTACTTAGAAAAGTATCCCACATACAGAAAATTGTTGGATGGTTAAAAAACGACTTACAACACCTTAAAAGCGTAGAGTTTTCTTTGCAATTTACCTTAATAGACTGTTGAATCGAGAGGAGCCCTTAATAGACCGGTACGGGAAATTCAGCGGCGTCTTTCAATTACGACAATTATAATTATATTAAAATATACGCTACAATCTTATCAAATTATATCGCTCATAATATCGTGAGAAATCAGTTAATGCTAACAAAGGGCTACAAAATTAAACAAACAATTAATCAAAGCACGCTTTCTTTGTTTTCCAATTTGACTTAATTTAAAATTTCCGCTTATTAGAAACAAACTAGACGGCAGACACATGCACATACAGCGCTAGAAAGCGTGTACTGAACAATTAATTTGACATGTTATTGTACATGACATACTGATATCTGATTTTAGTATTGTTACGTGCTCTCTAAGTCTTTAGTGTGACTATCTGATCATCAGAATAGACTGGTCTTGCTTTGCTCTTTAATCTATCTATTTTGTTTTAGATGTTGTTAATCCTAGATTAAATAAGTGAAAACGAGGTAGGTTATTAACGGCTTGCGTTTGTCTTTTTCTAAGATATTCTGTCAAAGTCAAAGGATTTATTTTAAATAGGCACATAAAAGGCACTTTTGAACGTCAAAAATTACATTAAAATAGAATTGATTCTAGTCGCCCCTTCCAAAAGGTAGTTTTCGTATGGAGAAGAATGGGCAAGAAACTTCACCGTTACTCTTTTAAAATGTTTGATTAATATGTTCTGATTAAGATGAACCTCAGAATTAAGACCCAATTCTGCGTTTATTTTTATTACTATTCCATAAACTAAATCCTGTGGTACTGACTAGGCAATAGTAGTAACTTTTTCTTACATTTTTTTTTTGTGGGTATCTAAATATTTTGAAAGTAGTACATGAGAGACTTACACCGTATGCATTATTAATTACATGGTGTAGGTACAACAAATTTTTGCGTGGATCGCTGCTTCCCTAGCTAGATCACTGTACTTAGGAGAGACAGTTTTAAATTATATTTGAGTATCACAATAATCATGTCTAATACTTTTGGAGCCAAAAAAGTAAAAAGTTGTTTTTTATAAGAAAACAAAACACAAAAGCAAAAAAATTAAAATTGAATAAAATTTGGATTCAATCATCAAAGTTCAAGAAACTTAGGCTCGTGGTTTTTAGTATGTTAATAACTACCTATGGAGTAAAGGCCTCGTTTGGTCTACCAATTACGAGTCTCCGAATCACGATAAACATATTTTTATGCTTCTGGAGTTTATAATTTAAAACAAAGCAAAAAGTCAAAAATCTTAAAATTAAAATTCTATCCGTCAAAGAATTTTATAATTGGATCAGTACTTCTAGAGATTACCTCTTACACCATATTATAAACAAACAAATCATTTTACTGCTTTATAATATTAATGTAGATTTAGATTAGATTAACAGGTATATGTAACTTAACATACCTCGTGGCAAAACAAATACAAAATTATACAAATAATTATTATGTTATTCTTATTTTATGGCATTAGTATTTTTTATTTTAGTTTATTGATTTACCTCTTATCTTTACAGATCTTAGACTTAATGCGATAGTGTGGTTATCAAATATTATAACTTAATAATATTATTATTTTATTTGAAATGGACTTGCTCTTGACTCTAATCTAGGTCAAAGGTGACAGAGACAAAGTCGACGATGGAGTGTGCTTACCCAGAAGAAGCCTGTTCACTCTCACTTTGAAGAGATTCGGGTTGTATGCGCTCGGAAAAACAGACGCAGGTAGAGAGTTCCACTCTTTTGCTGTGCGCATTATAAAGGACATTTGCAAACGCTTAGTGCGAATTATTTATATCGAAGGTACCTAATTACGTTCCTACAGTCAGGGAAATTAATTGTTTAGTTTAACAGATTGATACGCTACGTTAATTTGCCGTGTTAAACCCATTTCATAGGACTGTCAAAGAATTACAGTTTCAATCTGAATTTACGGATAATTTAAGTTGATAGGCAATTTGTTAAGCAATAATTTTCTCAGACTTTGATTACACTATTTATTTTAATGAAGCCAGATGGCCATTAATGGCTGGATCGTAATTAGAAGTAGTATAAATATAAAACTGATTTTATATGTTTCACGATGGTAAATAGTCAATTAGCAAAGCAGAATGAAAGCGTATAGCATGAAGACGGCCACACAGAGAAATTAATTAATTACGCCTTTTAATTACGAAATAATTATAATACATTTTACCTAATTGCCGCTGTTAGCCGGTTACCCGTATTAACCCCTAATACATTAAACCTTAACGGTGACCCTTACTACCTCTAATAGATTAAATCCTAACTAAATACACATTTTGTCCTTAATTATATTTGAAATTAATAATAACAGTGTTTTATCATTTATCTTCATCTTCAAAGGTAAGCTACTAAAGAGCATGTGAATAGGTACGTAATTATGCTAAAGTTTAATTTATCAATCAATAAGCCATACGGTATAAACTAAAGTCTATTAATATGAGAAACTTGACGTGACCCGCTGTAATTACACACGACTGTGCTTGTATGTGGATACATTCTCGTTTTAATCTATTATTAATTGATAGCTCATTAATTATTATGTAATCGTGTTTTAGGTAAGTAAATACATTACTTACATAACTGGCGAAATGTAACTGATACAGGCTACTCCCGGGAAAATAACACGTACACTCAGTTATAGCAATTAGCTGACCCACCTTTGCATAAATGGTTGAGATTTTTTATTAGAATACGAATCGATAGAATTTTATAGTTCTTTTATATTTTATTTATTTGAGCAAAGTAAACAAAATATAAAAGATTTTTTTATATTTTTAAATGTTTTTATATATTTTTTATATCGTAATATTTAAAAATATAAATTATATGTAAATGATGAAATAAAGGAAATAATAATAAAATTTGTTCAAAAATATAAGGACTAACGTTAAATACAGTTTTTCTTAAATCTACGAGTATGTCTAATTTACCATGGTTTGGGCCTGAGCTAGGTGATCCTGTGTTTCAGCTTCAGGCGATCGGAGGTAACATTAAGCTGGCATTCATAAAAAAATGTTTTCCTACTACCCAATGGGTATTTTCACTTTTGCAGGTGACTGTACAGTCAAAATGAAAGGAAATGTACCCGCCACACGCATGTGGATACATCCGTGTATTTTACCATGAAGACGTTACAGACGAAGGGGAAAGCGTTCGAAATGAGCTTACGTGTTTATTGTGGTATAATTACTGTAACATTATGATACTTTAATAGGTTCGATCACGGTCTATTTGTTACGTGATAAATATAACAGACAGTAGGTACCTGTTATGGCTTCATAAAGTTCAATCAAATTATATTGTTATTTTCGATAAGCGCTGTGTAATAAATACACAGGGTTAAATAAAATTAGCCAGGAAAACTCCGCAGATGTGATACCTAGAGATATCGATATCAAAACAAGACAAAATAAAAAAATATGACTTTTTTTGGAGTCAACGACTTGTTACTTGAAGCATGAGTTGAGAAAAGCCGTTTTTTGAAGTGAAAACTTCTTAAGGTGCGTTGGGTATTTTTTGAGATGGGAAAAAACCACTGAATTCGCGACACTGTTACCGTAACCGACACCGCTTCGGATGTGTTCGGCTGTCCTCGGGATGGACTCGGTTTTAATGTATATCCGATATGTCAGTGAGTGATGGCAAAGTATTCTGTTTTCACTTCTGTCGGCACTCCCGGAGTGCAACCCGTCTTTTTTTTTTGTTTTATCGTGTTTAGGTACCTACCCATCACGTCTGCGAAGTTTACAAAAAGAAAACTGATTTTTTATACTGATATTTCAAGTGACTACACGATCTGCGGTTGATGACTCCGAAAAAACTCATTATATTTTATTTTTTGTTTGATCATGTTTGGATATCGATGGCCTATGGAGTTTCGCTAACTAATTTGATTTGACCCTATACAGGGTGTTACAGAAAGGGTATATCACTACAAACAGGTTGAAGAGTGTATCTGGTCTAGAGTCTCTGTACAAAATTTCAGCTCAAAAGCAGTAACTTTGAAAATGCTTAATATTTTTTTATTTCGATAGTTTATTAAATTGAAATCATAAAAAACGTGTCACCGCACTACGAGGGTCATTATCCATTATCTGTAGTGTGTCTGTGCGCCTAGTACACACACATCACGCCGCCGCGCGCCAGTGCAGCGCCGTGATGTCGAAATAAAAAAATATTAAGCGTTTTCAAAGTTAATGCTTTTGAGCTGAAATTTTGTACAGAGATTCTAGACCAGATACACTCTTCAACCCGATTGTATTGATATACCCTTTCTGTAACACCCTGTATAGTGCTTATAGGGACCTTATTAAACCGTTGTTGAAAATGTGACATTTATTATTTACTTGATGGAACATTAACTGTCACTAGGCTTTGTAAGTTGAATGCTCTTGCATAGACACTGAACGAGACACAAAAGACGTTTTATTGTTATTAGGTCTGGTTGCGTTTATTGTACCGTAGTTTTAAAGAACACCTGGTTTATATATTCCCACGTAAACAAGAATATCTGGTCCAATAAATTGCATGAGCATAAATATTAAGTATTCTGCAATAGTTATACTATCACAATGTTTTTACAAGTCGTAATACTTGTTATTACAACTAACATTATTTTAAGATGCACCTCAAGCTCACTTTACTATTCAACGGTATCAATATAAAGATAATAAAACTTATCTATTTACGAGTACTATGACGTTCTCTTATAGCTGCGATATATTTAAGTGTGGTTTATAAGCGCTAACTAGCTAAACGAGGTTGTAACAAATGGCGTCAGAAGCGTAGCAGATAATTATCATATTTTACGATGAAGTTATGCATCTCAAAACTAACTATGTCTAATTACAATAATGTTGTGGAAACGTTATTAAGGGGACTATATGACCTAAAGCGCGGTCACTGTCGGACTGCATAGAAAAGAAAAAGAAGCGCGATGACACAACGCTGGTAATTTAGTGCAAAATATGAAGCAATTATCTATTTATAAAAAAATCTATTCTTTGGACTTAAAAATTAAAATATTAGTGCTTTAATATGTTGCTTTTAGAATAATCTGACAAATAATCAGAACGATTGTACGTATATGTATATTATGGTTTTTATTGTATAAAGAAAGTTTTTAGAGGTATATTCTTGATTTTTTTCTATCGTATCAAATTAGTTGTAAGTATTATGTTTTCAACACTCTGTCCAACTAGAATATATCCTGAAGAATATCATATATTTTTAACCGACTTTAAAAAAGGAGGTTCTGTATTCGACCCGTATGTATGTATGCATGTATGTATGTATGTATGTTTGTATGTCCGCGATTATCTCAAAAACTGCTAAACCGATTTTGATCATTCTTATAATAAAAAAATATTAAGCATTTTCAAAGTTAATGCTTTTGAGCTGAAATTTTATGTATATCAGAACGTTCGGCCAGTCGAGATAGGGAGCTGGCTGCTACTCCAGTTTTTAGTGACGATTATGTGACGCATTAAGATGCCAGTCAAAGAATTTGTGACGGAACAATTCGAAAGTTAGAAGCATTTATTTATGGCCGAACGACCTGATATCAGGCCGTTCGGCCAACCTGAATCTCCATAACTGAGGACCTTAGAGAAACTGTTACTGAATAAAGATTTAGTGACGATTTGGTGACAAACAACCAATGCTTTACTTTTACTCGTAATGCCACCGGTTAAAAGTAAAATGAATTTTGCTTCCTGGAACATCAGGACGTTCGGCCAACGTAATCTCCATAACTGAGGACCTGAGAGAAACCGTTACTGAATAAAGATTTAGTGACGAGACTGAAACGAATTTTTATTGCTTTATTTTTTTTTGTGACGGCCCCTTTAAATAGTAAATTGAAAATTTAACGTATATAACCTCAAAACATTGGGATTATCGATTCCTCCACAACGAAGAAGCCCAGAGAAACCGTTAATGAATAAAGATTTAGTGACTGCACTGAAACGAACTTTTAGTGTTTTATTTTTTTTTGTGACGGCCCCTTTATATAGTAAATTGAAAATTTAACATATATAACCTCAAAACATTGGGATTATCGATTCCTCCACAACGAAGAAGCCCAGAGAAACCGTTAATCAATAAAGATTTAGTGACGGCACTGAAACGAACTTTTAGTGTTTTATTTTTTTTTGTGACGGCCCCTTTATATAGTAAATTGAAAATTTAACATAATATTATATAACCTCAAAACATTGGGATTATCGATTCCTCCACAACGAAGAAGCCCAGAGAAACCGTTAATCAATAAAGATTTAGTGACGGCACTGAAACGAACTTTTAGTGTTTTATTTTTTTTTGTGACGGCCCCTTTATATAGTAAATTGAAAATTTAACATAATATTATATAACCTCAAAACATTGGGATTATCGATTCCTCCAAAACGAATAAGCCTAGAAGACTCGTAAAACCCCTGATGTGTTATAGGTTTTCAGTGCAATGGTGTCAGTATTTTTGTTGATTCACTATTCCGCAATATGGCGGATGGCGACTGAAATAGGGTGACCATGTATTCCAACGAAACAAGTATTTATCAAGTACTTAATTACCTACCCTACCTAAATAATGAAGCAACACACGTCGTAATATTAAATTATATAAGTACAAGCAACGTTGAGCTGATGCCTGCATACCAGTGTCCACTTGTGAGGTTTTGTTATATTACTTGAGTCTATTTTGGCTAAAAGCAAACGAAAGTGGAAAGGTGACTGACATTGGAGATTGGGAAATTTGACTAAGTACAAGAATACTTAAATAAATAGGTACACAAATTAAAAAATGCTTTATTTGTAATCAATCATCCAAAAATAGCGGTAGGTTGTTAGGTACATAATAATTTGTACTTTTTAGAATTACAGTTAAATTTGTTCACCACGAGAGAAATTTGACAGCTTCTTGCTAGGTGATTGTTAAGTGTTTCTTGCTAAGTGAAATTAATATAGTATTTTTCAGCGCTATTTAAAAGGTTAATGGACCTTTTAAATAGCGCTGAAATTTTAAAATGATTGTCAGGCCACCACCGAAAGAAATCCGATTTGACAAGTTTCAAGTCAATCACCTAGCAGTAAACACAAGAAGCTGTCAAATTTCTCTCGTGGTGAACCAATTTAACTGTAATTCTAAAAAGTACAAATTATTATGTACCTAACAACCTACCGCTATTTTTGGATGATTGATTACAAATAAAGCATTTTTTAATTTGTGTACCTATTTATTTAAGTAATTCTTGTACTTAGTCAAACCCAATCTCCAATGTCAGTCACCTTTCCACTTTCGTTTGCTTTTAGCCAAAATAGACTCAAGTAATAATTATAACAAAACCTCACAAGTGGACACTGGTATGCAGGCATCAGCTCAACGTTGCTTGTACTTATATAATTTAATATTACGACGTGTGTTGCTTCATTATTTAGGTAGGGTAGGTAATTAAGTACTTGATAAATACTTGTTTCGTTGGAATACATGGTCACCCTATTGGAGGAATCGATAATCCCAATGTTTTGAGGTTATATAATATTATGTTAAATTTTCAATTTACTATATAAAGGGGCCGTCACAAAAAAAAATAAAACACTAAAAGTTCGTTTCAGTGCCGTCACTAAATCTTTATTGATTAACGGTTTCTCTGGGCTTCTTCGTTGTGGAGGAATCGATAATCCCAATGTTTTGAGGTTATATATGTTAAATTTTCAATTTACTATATAAAGGGGCCGTCACAAAAAAAAATAAAACACTAAAAGTTCGTTTCAGTGCCGTCACTAAATCTTTATTCATTAACGGTTTCTCTGGGCTTCTTCGTTGTGGAGGAATCGATAATCCCAATGTTTTGAGGTTATATATGTTAAATTTTCAATTTACTATTTAAAGGGGCCGTCACAAAAAAAAATAAAGCAATAAAAATTCGTTTCAGTCTCGTCACTAAATCTTTATTCAGTAACGGTTTCTCTCAGGTCCTCAGTTATGGAGATTACGTTGGCCGAACGTCCTGATGTTCCAGGAAGCAAAATTCATTTTACTTTTAACCGGTGGCATTACGAGTAAAAGTAAAGCATTGGTTGTTTGTCACCAAATCGTCACTAAATCTTTATTCAGTAACAGTTTCTCTAAGGTCCTCAGTTATGGAGATTCAGGTTGGCCGAACGGCCTGATATCAGGTCGTTCGGCCATAAATAAATGCTTCTAACTTTCGAACTGTTCCGTCACAAATTCTTTGACTGGCATCTTAATGCGTCACATAATCGTCACTAAAAACTGGAGTAGCAGCCAGCTCCCTATCTCGACTGGCCGAACGTTCTGATATACATGAAATTTTGTACAGAGATTCTAGACCAGATACACTCTTCAACCCGTTTGTATTGATATATATTCTTTCCGTAACACCCTGTATATGTAGATAAAAATGGAATGCAGTTCTTTGGTAAGCCCGTCAGTTGAGGACGGCTGGACCGATTTGGCAATTTACAAATTAGGGGAAAACTGTCCATTTTTCTATCGGTTTTTGTATAAATTATTTTTTGGACAGGACAATATCTGTCGGGTCAGCTAGTTTAATCTGAATGCGATTTTATTGAAAATAAACTATTGAAACTTACCTTATTTATATTTTCCTTAAGTAGTTGTTTTTGCAGTTTTCAGTAGGTACTGGCCACTTTCTTCGGTACACCTGAAAAGACAGAAATTTTCTTTTTAGATGATAGAATTAATCTAGGTAAGTGAAAAACTTTCATGTTAATATTATTATCAGAGTTTGAACGCACTGTTTATCCGGACCTACTGCACTTTTAAGGATTTAGATTTATAGGGCTCTACTGGATCATTAACTCGTGGGTATGGACTATAAAACGTTAGATACCGCTAAAGTTGGCAACGTGCAGTTAACTGGGATAATCTGAAGATTTACTGGATGTAACCTTCATGATACCGTTCATCTTGTAGGTAGGTACTTAGACATGTTGGTATAGTAGATAGTTCAATTTCTCATATCAATATTGTCAAATACACATATCAACAAGTGGGGTTTTTCTATAACTGTTAACCATTACTGTTACGTACTTTTAACCATTATTTTTAAAGAATTTACTACGTAGAAGGCAATGTTGGGTGACAACTAGGTACTAGTCTTTGTGCATAGGTAAGTAAAATTATACCTAACGTTGTTTAGTTTCATTCGTAAAAGGTATAAGCACAGCCGGAGACATCAGGTAATGGAGAGATTAACTTGTTAATGTGCGCACTAACTCCTCACATTAAGGGAAACATAAATATCACGATAAAAGTTAATGGAACACCTTGCCCCAGAGATTTGTGCAGCCATACTTTTATGCAATCCATTAAACATGAACTATGGGTCGAATGGGCATTAAATTTGTCGAGACGCGGAAATCAAACTCAGAACACACAGTCACATTTAACACGATAGAAAAGACAACTTGCGCTTGCGCCGGCCGGCGGTACATTTTACGAGTATGTCACATATCACCAAGGTGTAGTAATTTCACGCTAAAATATGTGAATATGTAAACCTGGATTCATGTTCATTAATATTCACGTCACGGGTTCACACTCGAAGGTGTTCGAAACGACGAACGTAACAATTATGCTCATAATGCTTGATAAGGTGATTGTCCTTATAAATTATAATTGTTTATAGGGTTTTGCTTATGAGCTTTGATGATACCGGCAAGCTTAAGCGGAGAAAAAATAAATGGATGCTTTTTTAATTTACCTATTTTCACTTTAACCTAAAGTGCTTTTTATTAATACTGTTGATGGTTAAGGTTTTATAATAACTAACGATCATTAAAGTGCAATTTGACCATAGGTGCGAAGTAATCTTTGTTTTACTAGGATTCACAAGAAAAGTTGAAGACCGCACAAAATTATCAGACATAAAACCTTTCTTTTTCTCTCATGTTAGAACATATACACATGTTCTAATTAGTTTTATAATCATTACATAACGATGGCGTTTCTTCATATTACAAGCTTTTATGGTGTTCAAACATATAATTATGGACAATTTGCATCGCGTATGGTCTTGTAATTGCACTTTATGCCTGGCTTCCGTTTCGTGCTCGTTACGGCGAGGAAGCGGCGAATTTAGTAGTCTCATCTAATAAGTAATAACAATCATGTTTATAGTTTAGTAAGGTTTTGTTTTTGTTGGTCTATATTATACTGTGCTACAATGAAAGATGAGTGTACTGAAATTCTTAATTATTTTCATGCGAGGCTTGACAACATAAGGACCACTTTTGAGTAAAAGGAAAAATTACTGCCTCATTGGCCCAGTGTTCGCAAGCGCTACTGCTTAACATGTGGTCCTGGGTTCGATTTTCAGGTCGTGCAAAGTGTTTATTTTATTTTATTTGAAAGGTACACCAACGACTTATTCACTAGAAACATTGACATAATAAAAAATAACATACGCATTGAGTTATGGTGAATTTGTCACTTATAGGCGTACACACTTACATAAAAAATAGCTTCTAAAATATACGTTTTAACAGGATTTTTTACTTGTAGTGAGAATAGAAAAATTAGAAACAAGAACAAAACATTAATAAATAACAACAATGGATTTAGTAAAAAACAAAATTATCGACGTTAGAATCAAAAATTAAAATAAAAGATTATCATTAGAATCAATATTAAAATTTACAAAAATAAACAGTAAAATTGATATTCAAAACTCGATAACGAGTGCAACAAGAGAACATTCCAAAATTGACAGGCACGTGGCAAAAAACCAAAAAATGTAATAATAAACAATAGAAAGTAAAATGTAGGTTATGAAATTATGATTCGTCGCTAATAGTTATATGTTTTCTGCGGAATTGGGGAAATGAGTCTGTAAACATATCAATTTTGTTGCAGATATATAATTAACCTGTTATTGTGTTTTTCCATGATACATTTCTCAGTAGCAGCCCAGAGCCTGGATTCCCGGTTGATGGCATTAGGCTCGCCCCCCCTATCACATTGGACTTAAACATAACTGGCGAATTGTGGATGTACCTACTATAGGTAGACCTCTGCCTAACCCGTTTGGGAAAGAAGGTGTGTTGTTATGTTATGAATAATGTCTATGAGAAAGGTCACCTATAGTATATTCATCCGGATTTGTAAATGAACAAAGCAAAACTAACCAACGTTACTAACTGAAATTCACTTGCCATTAAATAATAGATTTACTGCAAATAGGAACACTCGCATTCAACAATCAGATATTAAAACAATACATTCCTCGGGCTAACTGTTAAATTAACCTTTACAGATACCAGTTAAACTCAATTTGTTATCATGTTAGTTTAAATATTCAATCAGTTGAACCGGAATCCTTACTAAATAGGAAATAGTTAACAATGTATGGGAGTCTATGGAGTTACAGGCAAATCAAACGCGCTGGATATCCTAGCACTAATCTATAACCGTAGGCAATATATTCAGATAAGATAGGAATAAATCTTATACCAGCTTGGTACCCATTAGTGGTTACTACTGGTTGCCGGTATGGGTACAATGAGCATCGACGGGAATTGGTATTGGCAGGCGAACGGTACGTCCACCAGGTCTAATATAGCTCAAGTGGAATGGAATTTTCAATTTGGATATCTATGCGGACATGTTGTGAAAAGTTGACTAGATTTGCTTTGGATAGTTTAGGTTTATTTACTGTAGACTCTCATAGGACGTCAGTAAAAGTAGTGATCCCTGTGGTAGGTAGGTATTTACTTATACAGGGTGGCTGGGATATCAACACGCAACATGTTATCATTGATTCAGTACAATATTCTAAACCCCCTGCGATGAAATTTTTTGTTGGATAATAAAAAAACACACTCTTTCACACGCTGTCTAAGGTCCGGCGTGGAGTTTCTTTTGCCAAATGTGTAAACAACAATGGCCGCTTGAAATTGAATAAAATCGATATACAAGAGAATTTATTTGTTTTACTTTGTATTTGTTTTGTTTTACTTAAAATAAATGTTCTTGTATATCGATTTTATTCAATTTCGAGCGGCCATTGTTGTTTACATCTTTGGCAAATTTAGAAACGCCGGAACTTACTCTATCTATTGTCCTTTCGCAGGTATGCTGGAAGAGATTTAAGAGATAGAGAAATAAGCATCACCTTTGTACCTATTTTTATTCTATTCTGTTTTTTTTTTCTTGTCTGTTTATATACAGTGTACATAAATAATAAATAAATAAAAAAATACGTGTGTTACACGGGGGCTGCCACGGTAAAGCTATTGCATAGCATTTTTTATCAAATGCAAGCTTCGTACAGTCTACACGCATACGTCTAGTCGCACGCACACAAACACCGTGCCGAAGTCTGCCGAACTGAAACGACGTTAGACGATCCACGGCTTTCAACGCCGCACCGCTGTGCCGGTCGGAGTGGGGGGTGTTAGGTTTATTTTCGTTACGGAATTTCTTGATTCGGTCGCCACGCTCAAAGCCCGCGATAAAAGCTATGCAATAGCTTAATACAATTTTAGCTGTTTCAAAAATTTTGGATTATTCCACTTTGCCCCACCAGCCGCCCCACTGGTGGGGCAAAGCGTATTTTTTTTTTTAGATATCCGATGAAAAATGTCTACGGTTATCATGTACTGAATTCATGGTTACAGTTTGCGCACTGGTTAATTATTTTTCCTGTATAGATAATATCTATTGTTCCAGTCTTTAAACTTTAAACTGTGTTAACTAAAAACTGTCAGACTTTTATGGTACAAAAGATACCTAATATGAAATTTTTCTGTACCAACCCGTTTTTATCCTTAACTCTGCACTACTTTAGCTTTTTATGTGAGAAAAACATTAGGCTATGATTTTAACTTATTGTTTTAAAATAATTAGCTCGCTATAATTATACCGCACCATAAAACTTGAATGAAATAACATAAATGGTGTATTATATAATTATAGTGTTCTGCTGCTTCTCTGGTACAGTTAGCCCTTCATTTTATTTGCACTAATTTCCCGCAGCTATCGTAAAATAAACAGATGACCACGAACCTATTATTATTCGGTATATATTATTTTTTAATGTTAATAATTATGTTTTATTTATTGTTAAATATTAAGTATTTATAGTTAAACTTAATAATTATAGCAATAAAAACTGCTTCAGAGATTTATGGTTGAAAGTATAAAATGCGATTTCGCTATGCTCACACTTTTTTTATCATCTCTCTGTTTTCGTATTTTATGTGAGAAAGTTTACTTTAGGCTGAGATTTTAATTGTCTTAAATAATAATTATAATAATATAATCGTTTATTGCAGGCATTAGCACCCATAAAATTAAAATTATAATTGAAAACTTACACTTTACTTAAAATAATTAACTCACGACAAAACTAACTAATCGTTCTTTTGGTGTATCTACTATTTCAGATGCATGCCCAAAAGAATATAACGCATCTTCGATGACTACATTTGGTCCATCCAAAATAAATTCTTAGAAAGCACTTAAGCGTAGCTACATGACTCCCATATTTCATAATCAGCCTATAATGTTCCCACTGCTGGGACACAGGCCTCCTCTTGGTGAGAAGGAGGGGGCCGTAATCCAAGGCGCGGGCCCAGTGCGGGTAATGGCAGATGTCACATGTCTTAGAATTCTAGGACAGGCCGGTTTCCTCACGATGTTTTTCTTCACCGTTTTGAGAGCAGTGGTGATGAAATAATTTACACAAAGTAAAGCGCCTGTCTGGGTTCGAACCTACTACCTACCTACAACTCGTAAGTCGCGGCTGTTACCACTTGGCCACCACTGCTTTCCCTGCTCTCCTATATATGCAAGTCTTAAATTCAAAAAGCCCCAGCACTAAGTCAACACTAAATAGGTACACCCGGTACAGTCGCGATCATTGCGATCGCACCTAACGGTCCCACAGTCCCACTGAAACGCTAGGTGAGCAAGCGTGTAAGGAGGCTCTAATTGCAATATTTACATTTAAATCGAGCGCTTTCGTTGTTCAGTTTGTTGGTCACCAATCGATGTTAAACACGAGCACTGCACGCGAAGGTACCGACCAAGATTTATCGGTGCAGTCGACGGCGGCCTGACCCACAATATGTTGTATATAAATAGTCCTTATATACCTACCTATGTAGTTTTTGTCTGAAAGCTGTTTGTATGGGGAATGTCGTGATAAATCTGAGGTTGACACTATAACATGTTATTTTAGGTAGTAACTTCAAGTTTCAGTGCCATGATTCAAATATTTAGATTTGAGCATTGTCGCGATCTGACAGCTGTCAAGTTTATGCATTTGTCACGCCCGCGCCATAATATTAGAAGGGAAAAGTGGACCAGAGCAGGTGTCATGGTGTCATACATTTTTGTTATTTATAAAGTCAATTATGAGATAATTATAATAAATTGGAATACTATATTATACTACTTTAACCTGATTTGATTTTTAAAAAGTCATAATAATAATTAATTAAAATAATAACACATTATTTGTGTACATACACATACATACATAATCAGCCTATAACGTTCCCACTGCTGGGACACAGGCCTCCTCTCTGTGAGAGGGAGTGGGCCGTAATCCACCACGCGGGCCCAGTGCGGGTTGGTGAATTATTTGTGTAGTTTATACCAATTACGAAATACATTTTCCTACATATATTTTAATATAATAATATTATTATTGTAGCCTAGCATAAAAGGTGATAACAAAAATCTATCTTCACCCCTCGTTTCCGCGAGAAAACATCCAGATATGGTAAAAATGTCAGCACTTGTTAAAGTAGCCATTAGCCACTTAGCCACGGTGTCCGGCGATATAAATGTTGTACCTTCCCTGTTCAATTTTTCATCGTTCCACGCTAGGCTGCGACATTAACACACACTGATCATTACGACAAATCGTTACTTGTAATGCGACAAGTCGACAAATCGCTCGCTGACGGTATCTCTCAATCGCAGTTTTATATTAGCACTCAGCATCATAAATTAATATGCTACATGGAAGGGCATTTTAAAAATGACTTGTATGCTTTGTCATGGAGACAGATGAGTACAAAGATGAGTACATGGTGCGAGATGATTTAGCATAATGTAGATCTTTATCGAAGTTTAAAGTCAAAATCAAACTCTTACAAGTCACAACGAGCTTTTCAAACAATGCGTGATAAGACTACGAACAATTCGAAGGTTCTTTTAAAGACTGCTCAAAACTGTGAAAACAACAAAGACCTGTATTAACAAAACCGTTAATCTTCACGGCTATTTCTGAAAATCTGAAATTCATACTCATTTTTCTTATTAAGAGGCAACAAAAAGCTGAATAACAGGTTCAAAAATGTCTCTATAACGCTTTAAAATTTTTGCAAGCGTCCATAAATGCGATTTAGCACAGTAGCGCACTATGTAATAGAATGGGCGGTCAGCGAGGATCGTGCGCCCCCCGTGGAGTGCAACCAACGGGAGCAGCAGATAAGATTTATATCTTTATATTCTACTTAAAACTATCATGGAGTACTAAGCCAATGGAGTGCAGTAGTACGAATGAATGGCGTGATCGACCGACCAAAACAGTTTTACGATATCTTGCAGATCAATCGCCATTGAAGTCTCCATTTTTAAAGATAAATGATAAAATCCGTCTTACAGCAGTAAAACGTATGACTAAATTACTGACTGCCTCATTTCACTTCTACTTACCAAGATGGCCAAAAACTAAGACAGCATTTCGCATTCTAATTTTTCCTGCTATTCAGTCCAAGGGCCCCTTGCCAGTTGGCAGAAAACAGATAATTATCTGTTTTCTGCCAACAAGACAGAAAGGCAAGAAAAAAGTTAACAATCTTTAACGGTTTTCCGCATCTACGAACGACATTATCAATCTATGGGCCGTCATAGGTACTCTAGATTTATATCTAAGTTAGACCTGGACGTAATACGTCGACATTCCGCCGTCGATCTATCGCGGCAGTCCGTCAGGCAGCCGCCTGGCGAGTGCAAAACTAGACACAGCCCGTCACTTACTAGAAAACTCTACTTCATTTAAAATAAGTCCTGTTTGAGGAGCTGTCAGTTTGTAAATTGTAGTGATAGAGAAATAACGAAGTAATTTGGTACTTAGACAATTTTCGCTAAGGGTAATAGCTAACATTAAGTAAGTACCTATTTCCGTTCTAAGTTACAAAAAAACGTTTTCTGAATAATTTCTAACACGTTAACAGACACGTCTAAGGGAGTTCCTAATCACACCCGCAGGTCTATTCTGTAAAAAATTTCGCCGTTAAAATTTAAGCAAAGTGAGCTTACAGTGAGCTGTCATTTCACCTAATGCTAGGGATTGTCACTTTTGACAGCTCACTTCACCTAAGTTTTCACGGTGAGATTTTCCCTTCTGGACTACAATGTTGAATTTGCAAAATGTTGAATTCGCATTATATGTAGAATACATCGGCTGTTGTATGAGTGTATGCATACCTAATACCTTCATCTTGGCAACTCTCCAAGTTATTTAAGGGCACCGAAGCAATATTGGTTATCATATTATTCACCATTATAAGCCCAGATCTTCAATTTCAATCTTAAGCCCGAAGAAAATTATTAAGGTCATTTAACTGAAAATCACAGTCAGACCTCACACTTAGCAAGCGAAGCACGAAGTCAACTAGGGGACAAGATTTATTATCAATGTTACACTCGGACGTAATGCGTTCACATTCCGCCGCTGACTATCTTTGATACTCCGTGGCAGAGGCAAGTGCTAACTCGACACTCGTCGAGCACTAAATAACTTACAATTAAGGCTACTCTTAATGTTTCAAATACAGATATGAAAAGGTTGCCGAATGCGGGAAAATTTTATACCGCATGCGGGGACACTGGTGCTCTTTTGCGACATCGGTAATGATTAGCTTTTTTACAATCCATAATCGAAGTATCGACTATGTCACCTGCTCAAAACTAATAACTTTGCAAGTGTCTTATCGGTACCTAGTATAATCGGTGCCGTACTTGGCCTTATCATTGGTTAAAATAAAACAAAACCATTGGTTGCTGTCGCATGTTGGGTTGATTTGATTGGTCGATACCATCCACTTGCGGGGAATATCTTCACCCCGCTTCCGGCCATTTACAGCATACGCAGCATCTACTATAAACTAGTGAAAATTATCCTTTATAGATTTATTAGCCAGATAATTTATAGCTCAGACATCAATCAATTTTAATAAGCTCTCCATAAAATGATGCTGTAAATATTTTTAATTACAAAACTGTTGCTTTTAATTAATATTTTATGACATTTAATTATGTTTATTTTCTATTATATATTATAAACGAATTATATATCGCGTGCTGTTATGTATTTGTACGAAATAGCAATAAATAATTTTCTTAATAACTATGGAAAACTTATCAGATTATATCTTGACTGCCCCGTTGATCTCGTGGTTGCAAGCGCGACTTCTGAGCGTGGGGTCCTTGGTTCGAATCCCAGGTCGGGCAAAGTGTTATTGGGTTTTCCATTAGGAATTGCTTAGTAAAACAGTCCGGAGTTTGGAAGTTGGCGGTTTAATACCCCCGTGCCTCGGAAAGCACGTAAAGCCGTTGGTCCTGCGCCTGGTCTCTCCCCGGTCATGTCGGATTACCGTCCCATCGGACTTTGAGAGTAAAGGAACAGAGAGTGCACCTATGTTTGCGTACACACTTAAATTGTGCACTATAACATCTCCTGAGAACCTGGCTATTTGGCTGATCTCCGCTGAGAATGGCCACCGTGACCGAAATCGGTTGGGAGGCTATTATACATATATCAAGATGCAAAAAGAAAGAAAGAAAGATGTTTATTTGGCACAGCTGTAAGTACCGTATGCAAGAAACACATTCGAACAAAATTGAAATGTGACATAAAAAAGGATTAAATTACCTTGCCTTTTTTGCAATTGCCTTGGTTTTATGTTTTGTTACTTATTTTATTCGTTTTCTAAGCAGTACTGCTTTCAAACTCAAACAGGTACATATTTATAGATAAAGTTCGATATCGCTGCAAAAGTCATGACCATACAGGATGCAAGTGACAGTAATAACTTCAACATGTAATTACTGTCAGTACAACTATTAACGCGTACCTACAGCAAAGTACTGAACTTACAAATTGTCGTCATTAAACCAAGGCCGATGGCTAACTCATCGGCAATTTACTCGTCAAGTGTATAGTCACGGGAGATCATAACTGACCGCCAATATTATTATTACATAATCCTAACTATATATATTATTTTATATACACCGTGTTCCGGACGATATACATAAACTTCGACCAGAAGTTCAGACCATGCAAATAAGCATTTTTCATTATGGACACATTAACGAATTCTTATTTTTTGTTAATTTTCATACAAACTAAATACCTTGACGTAAATCGCCCGATATGCATGCTTCTTTACCCGCATTGACAACGATGACGTATTTTCATTTACAAGATTTGGCGGGCTGAAACTGGTCAAAACTGAGTTAAGACCCTTTCTTACTGCATAGCTCAATTAAATTTCACTAAATGAAATAACTTAATATCTTTGTAACGAAGCCTTTTCAAGTACTACTTCCTTTGTTAGATTTAATTTGTAAAAGCTATAGAAGCGTTTGACAAAGTTTATGGATATCATGAAGAACACGGTGTATAGGTGTATATCTATATATTCTAACTAATATTATAAATGCGAAAGTAAGTTTGTTTGTTTGTTTGTTTGTTTGTTACCTTTTCACGCCTAAACCACTGAATGCGCTTTCCAATAGGGAGATTACTTTTGCCCCACCTTGTACTATAGGTGCATCTCTACATAACCGTTCGTGGATACAGGCGTTATGTTATGTTAATTACGACTTAAAACAAGAGTGACTTATGGACAGTTGAATGATATGATAAACAGACAATAAAATAACCTTTTAACGCCCCCATCATCACGAACATCAGTTATTAAAACAATTACGAAGATACCTTTCTCCACGTTTTAATGGATTTATTCATGTAATAACTATTACAATTTCGGCGTCTATCAATCATGCGGTAGCACGAAGCAATCAGTGGCCCTGCTAATCAATCAGTAACATTTGTATCAAGTACCTCATTCAATTTATCGTCTCAATTCTCAAAGGCATGTAGGTATTTTATCGAAACTCGAATAATTTCTATTTTGGGCTCGTAAAATATAATTGAACACTCTGATATGATGATTGCGCCTCTTTTGATTAACCTCAAACAATTCTTATTTTGGAGTCCTAAAAATACTAAATAGTCAAGTAACTGCTACCAACTTTAAAAGTGTGCATCATTATAATCGCAAAGAGTTTTTAGAGGTCCATGAATTTAAAAAAGTATCCATCATTAGAAGTTTAAATTTTTTTTTGACACGCAGTTGACTGTTTTTCATTATCTATGCTCAAATGCTGGGGTTGCCAGGTGAAACCTACACAATTTCTAATGTAAATCGTTTCTAATGGAGTAGGTATCGCTAATGGGTTTACTTACAGCAAAATCAAAGCGCAAGACTTATTTACCTTAGTATAAGAAACGTAACTAAGTGTTATTATACTGTGTAGATATGCTGTTTTCTAATTAATCTTGCAGTCGAAAGCTCCACTAATGTTTGATAGATAAGGTAATGGCTGCATTGAAGGCAATTTCAAGCTGTCTCTATAGCTCAGAGTTTCTTAAGATACTTTTCGAGATAAAGCTTGTCTTCTTTTACTTCTTGTCCTGTCAACTTTTATAGATCGGACAGAAAATGAGTAGAAACGCGGAGAAATTAGATGAATAATTCCATAACTCAAGTGAAGTTGGTCATAACAATTCTTTATTATGATATTTCTTGTTAAATGTTTTTATTTATATGGCAAGAATATTCGCCGTTTGAAATAATTTACAATACTTAAAAAATAAATAAGTGCCATATATACGCTTTTCTCATAATGGAGCGCAGTCATCTGTTAGGACACCTACAGCGATGTATAAGTTAAGTTATAGGATTATTTTCCAAACTGCCCTGAAGGTCCTCCGTTTTATACTAAATATATTTCAGGCTTAGCCTCAATGGTATAGAGTTCAAAATACCGCCTATTAAAATGTATCATTTATATTTATCGAAAAGTAAATTGAATTATTCATCGGAATTTCGAAGTCTGAAAAGGAGCCAATATTTACGAACTTGCGCAGACAGGTGATTACGAAATATTTATTGATTTTTGGTCGTGACGTACAGTTGGCGCCGTAATTCGCCACGTAAATGCACCACCGAAATCATTGCAATCAATTTCAGAAAATTGATCGTTATATAATTTGTAAAGGTCACTAAGATCGCTGGATATAATACGTTTCAAAAACCGCAACGTTGTTATAGAAATTGCAGGACTGAATAGCAGACCGCAGTTATATTGTTTTCTATTGTTAGTATTGCTGTGATTGCATTACCTACAAATAAAATGTGTACCTGCACAATTATCCGTAAACGAATATGGGGTTGTAAGTATATTTAGAATTAAAACAAAGTTGTTATTAATGTACATTTCGTACATAAATAACCACTTAAAGCCAATTAAATAATAAAAGCAACGATATAATATTGTATTTAAACTTTTAGTCCGTAAACTGAATAAAATTACCAATATGAAAATCAGTGTCCATTATATGAAAATCGTTGTAGGGTGTCCTTGGAGTTTCTTGCCCGTTTTTCTCCATAGAGATCTACTTTTTGGAATTGATAACTATCTTCAATTTTCTGACTAACTGACCAACTCTTTGACAATCCAAAAGTGCCTGTAAATGGTTCTGTTGAAATAAATGCTTTGAGTTTGAATCAAGTCGGAGACGTAGTTTCTTATTCCTTTGAAGGAATGGAAATAAAATAAAAGTAATGAGCGAAGTCGCGAAGTGTTTGAATAGCTATTAAAATCGTAGCGTGTAGGAACGTAAAGGACTTACCGCCGCGAAAAAGATAAAGCTTAGTTGTAAAAGGGCAAAACGAAAGCTCAGATCTATTACTTTCTTTTTCCCTTCTAACTATTTCTGCTTTAAATTCTATTGCCAGCCCTTAAGGTTCCTTATATAGGATGTGTAAAAATAGCCTCAATACTGTGATCACGATGTTAACATCAATCGGTTTGTCACCACGTAATTAGCGGCCATATTCACTAGTGTGGGGAATAAGAATGAATAGTGAAGAGACAAAAACTTGCCTGCAGTCCCATTTCTTGAATGTCGTGTCGATAAAATTATGCGTTTGATTGTTACTCTGTTCTATGTGTGAAAACGGTTATAACAACAATTTAATTAATTGAATTTAAAAGTCATAACGATAAATTATGGTTAAATACTGCCTTTAATTAAGATAATTTTCAATTCAAAAGAAATAAAAAGTAGATACAAATTGATTTCGATAATCCAAGCAACTAATGAAAAAAAATTACATATTAACAATGCAAAAAAGCCACCGGAATTAAGCCTTCAAAAGTCGTAATTATTAAACGCTTTAAAGCGCTTCACAGCCTCATTAAAACAGCGAAGCCTCACGAGAGGCTAAACACATCTCATTTCTGTCTAATGTAAAATGAATTGCTATTTTTTGTCCATATCACATCGGACATATTATTAAATTTCGCTGTTCATTCATTCATTGTCGTTTATGTAGAGTGAGAGTTATCTAAATAATTGAATTAAATTGATGTAATGGTTTCAGAGCACGTGACCGGATGATATGGTTTCCCATACTTTTTTATTAAAAGTTCGGTTAATTTTCTAAAGGTTTGGGCGAGCAATTTGGGTGGTTGGAGTAGAAATAAGATCATTTGTTTAATATAAGCTTGCATTTATGAAAAGAAGCATAATTTTTAGGGTTACAAAAGTGCAACTTGCATGATTAATTAAGAGAATGAACTAATTACCGAGTGAACGAATTTGGCTGCTGTGGTACTCAAGCTTAAACTCAAGGCATTTATTTCTAATAAACCAATTACAGGCACTTTTGAATTTGCAAGGGGTCGGTCAGTCAGAAAGATGAAGCTAGTTGCCTATTCCAAAACGTGGTAGGTACCTTTCGAGAAGAACAGGCAAGAAACTCCACGGACGCTCTTTTAAATCTAATAAGGTGCTTGTTTTTTAACAGATGACTTTTTACGCCTTGAAACAAGTTAAGAATATCTTTCCAGCTAGATCGCGACTCTTCCATTTAAAGCCTGACTTAGGACTTGTGTACTTGCTGTGACTTACACAATATATTATTCGTTATTTTAGAGATACGTTACGTCGCGATAATTTTGATTTGTAGCGCTTCCTGTACCCTTGACAAAAATACAGTTACAAGCCTACGGTTGCATGCCACAATCTACCAGATAATCTAAATCTCTACAATTACTGAGGCCCTTTCCAGATTCCAAATCAATAATGCCACCCTTCAGTAATAAATTTAACAAAAATATAGTTACAGCACGTTATTATGCACAAATCTGTGTTATTATTTCCTGGACTGTCATTAGAGTTGCGCAACGCGATCGATTTCGACATCCACTCGCTGGTGCACAATTGTTATTCATTGCGCTCCATAATATTATTATTGTACTACAATCGGATCATTTTCTGAGCTATTACAATGAATCGAGTGATTCTAAAGCATGGATAACAGCACTTACCGACGCGATGTGCCGTCTGGTTCCGTTCTAATTTCACCCACAAAGAAAATCATGTTTTCACCACAGACAATTTTGAAGTGTGTAATTATTTTTTTTAATAAGAAAATGAGTGTGAAATTATGATGTGGATTCCATTGTCTTTTAAATTTTTGATTGTTAATGAGCCCTTTAATAGAGTTTGTATTGTGTAGGGTCACACTGTTCTCAATGTTTTGTTTATACTCAATGTATTTACAACAATACGATAAGATTTTATAATAGCAACAATCTTTGTGGGAAACTGTTATTGTATTCGAATGACGGCTTAATTGCATCGTTTAAACGTCAGGCAACAATTCAATGTTGCTTACTTTTGAGGTAAAACTTGAAGTCTTGGCAACAATGTGTGAGCACTAAAGTTCTTTAGTCTTTTTTCTGAAGCCTTTAAAATTCCCATCGTAGATACCTAATTAAAGACTTTACTATCCGTTATTACCGGCTGCAGTTTATTTGAGCGTTTTCAATGAAGGCAGAGATGCAAAAAAGACAGCTTTATGACTTAATAACGTATTTGTACGTTATCTTAATATTGATCTACAAACTCGTTTGTCCAGTGGTCGCAAGCGCTACTCTGAGCATGAGGTCCTGGGTTTGAATCCTAGGTCAAGCAAAGTGTTATTGGGTTATGGGGTGGCGAAATAAATGGGAGCACTATTAGGTACACCCCTGTCTAACCCTTCGGGGATTACAGGCGTGATGTTACGTTATGATCTACTAGCAGCGCCCCTCAGTTTCACCCGCATAAGTGTCGATCCCGTGGGAATATCGGAATAAAACTATCCCATGTCCTTTCCCGGGACTCAAACTATCCCTATACCAAATTTCATCTAAATCGGTTCAGCGGTTTAAGCATGAAGAGGTAACAGACAGACACACTTTCGCATTTATAATATTAGTAGGGACAACTAAACAGTTTGACAGGGTATTTACCGCGCTAGATAACGCAAGACACACATTATTAAATTGTAAGATGGTAATTACCATTCGAGTGGCTTACTTGGGGCACGCCCCAAATAAAAAGGTAATTGAATATCAAGGTAACAGATAAGGTTGGGACAGAACGAGTTAATTATAAAAAGTTCTCTTTTTCGCCAAGCTGCTGTATAAAGGTACAGTCGTGAGCAAAACACTTTTGCAAGAAACTTTATCGGCCAGTCTAATTTGTGAAATTTCACGAGTGAAGTGAGCTGTTGTTCCACCTGATGCAAGAGACACTGAATTCAAGTTCACGTCACCTAGGTTTTCTCGGTGATTTTTTTACAGAATAAGTAATTCGTTTTAAAACAAAATTTAATTAAAGAATTATTATTGGCAGGTTATTAAATTTAATTAAAACCAACCCGCACTGGACCCGCGTTAGCTAACCTCACTGAGCCCGCGTAGTGGATTACGGCCCACTCCCTCTCCCTGAGAAAAGGCCTGTGTTTTAGCAGTGATTATGCATGGTAATTAAAACATTTTATTCATCGTACCTTTTATGCTTAAATATTTTGTCAGTGTTTATCTCATCTTACATGTAATGTACCAGTTTTAAAGGAAACTTTCCACAATTCTGTCTTTAATTTCCAATCGAATTGACATAAACTTTGTCCATGAATGTACTCTGATAGCAAAGGTAAGTGTCAGTTAGCGAACTAATTTAATTACGATTAATTGTTCGCGATATACCACATAAGTACATCGAGATCAGAACTTTTAATTATAGATAGGGCTTCATTATTAAGAGCTGGTTTTATTTCTTTGTTCAAGAGCTTTACTTTTCCCATCATTAACATTTTTTATACAGGTGCAAGGAGGTGCAGAGTTGCGACCAACCGAAATCGTTTTTATTTTTCATTCATTCAAATAATTTTCCAAAAGATTTTACAATATTTCCCTACGTAAATCTAAACTTAATATTATTAAGAAAAATATTTGTTTTTATGTTTTTTTGTTTATTACGCTTTCACGCTTAAACAGCTGAACGGATTTGGATGAAATTTAGCACATGGGTATACCATGACCTGGAGAAGGACAATAATATACGAGTATTGTTTGGACCGTCATTTCCTGGAACTGGGAACGCGTGGTGGGTTACTGCCCACCCCCACTCACTGAGACGATGCCTGTGTCCCAGCAGTGGGAACATTATGGGCTGATTATGTATGTAATGTGTGTATTGTTGGACTTAAAATGTTCTCAGGGGTCAGTCAGCTACGAGAAAAAGCCGGCGCCGAATAGTTTTAAAATAATGACCAACAAAATATCGACGTGTAAAAGTGTCTTAAAATATCTACGAGAAATAAACATTTTATTTCATTTAATAAAAAAAACAATAATTTCAGTACTTAAGTATAATAAACTGCAATTAAAATTAACCAGTCTCATAGTAAATTCAACCAGCGTAATTCATTGAAGGCATATCGAATCGATCGGGTCGCTTATATCTTTAAAAGGGTAAAAAAGCGTGTAAATTAAATATAATGAGCGATGAGTTACGATCTGCGAGAATTGGCAGCGGTAGGCGCCAACTGTGGTGATTATCAGTGTATTATCAGTGCGCGGGTAGGTACTACTGAACCTAAGAGAAAAGTGGGATAAAGAGAGTCTTTTTCTACTCTTTCTTCGCTATAAATAAGTCATCTGCCTAGCCTTTTCCCAACTATGTTGGGGTCGGCCTCCAGTCGAACCGGATGCAGCTGAATACCAGTATTTTACATGGAGCGACTGCCTATCTGACCTCCATAACTCAGTTACTGAGTAATACGATATCCTTTGGTAAGACTGGTTGTCAGACTTTCGGTCTTCTGACGACCCGTAACGACTGTCAAAGATCCACGAATTACAGCCGGGACCAACGGCTTAACGTGCTTTTCGAGGCACGGAGACGTCTTAGTAAGTAAATATGGTCACCCATCCATCGAAGAACCGTGGCAAGCGTAGCTTAACCGGATCCATCGACCCTTGCGGCTGTTACTACTTAGCCACAAGCCTCCCTGACTATAAATAACTATCGCGAAAAAAGAGAAAAGTTAAGTTCGTAGATTCAATACTTAAAACATTATATGCAGTTTTACACCTCTGTAATCAACGATCTAAGTTGTATATTGTCATATTATTTACTACATAGTAGATTCTTCTCACAATACGAGAACAATGTAACATTATGGGCTTTAAAAGAGAAGGACACATAAGGTAGTTGACAGGAAATTAAAATCGTTTTACTTAAAAGCTATATTTAATTGCTTTCATTTATCACTGCTGTTTTAAAGGGGATTGAAGATTTTTATAAAGAGCCTGGCATACCTATTGCAGCGCCATTTTGATTTTTCCAAAATGGCGGCCACTCATGAAACCTATATAAATCGATAGCAAGCAGAAAACATAATGAGACCAAACACCGTAAAGTGTCACGTTTCCGAGATATTAACGTTCCTGTTGACCTTCATTCTTGGATTTTTGAATATACTTGAGAGACAAATCTCATGTATATAATTAATTTTATATAGGAAAATGAAAACTTCCGTCTTCAGAATGACCTTCTTTAATGTGAAAGAAAGTTACCTTAAGCGATAAATTCTTTAACTAAGAGCTGGCCAGCATTTTTCAATTGGTAAAGAAAGCGATTTAAACTATTCAAGATCCAATTTAGATCTACTTAACAATAATAGAGAATACTTACTCTGCGAACTAACTTCATTTAATCGTTTTTGTAATCAACGTTTTATATAGGCAAGAAAATTCTAAAGAATTTAAACGACTATTATTTGATTTCAACGAAGATTAGGTTATTTGCATGTAAATACCAGAAATATAATGCATAAAATTTACATTTAATAAAAAACTAATTTGCACCTTCCTAAAAAGGTAGTGCGGTAAATAAGGACATACCCCTAACCTTAAACGTCGTTCAATAAAAAAAATGCGACCTTTTCAAATTATGAGCATTGTTTCGCCATGCCTCTTTTTTTGTGGATAGGAAAATCATCAAATGACCCCTCCCGCTCTGGGTGGAGCGGAAGGGAGTGTCAGACTCTTACTGACTAAAACCCACCCGTGTTCCTTTCTTAGACCTTTATGTTCCGGGGTAGCGGTAACCCTTTCGGACAATCCCGCACCCCCGGCAGGCTTCGGCCCTAACAGGCCCCTTCCTTTATGCTGACATCTCTTTGAGGCGCGCGTGGAACACATACGCGCCGTCTGGCACGGGCCTGGTCCTGATCGGACGGTGAGCTACCCATTACTCTCCCTCCGCAGGCCCGCGCCTACGGTGGTCGGGAGTCACGTCTCTGACATGTCAAGTACGATGACACTTTGACACGTCGCGTTCATCCAGAATCTCAGAATAACGACACCTGGAACTGGAAGGGGTGCTTCTGAAAATTAAAGCCACTTTAACATTGATAATATTACATAAGTACTTATGTAAACGATTTTTCAAAAGAGCCTGAAAAGGCTTAATTATCAAATCTACACTAATCCATACTTTATACTTTAATATCATAAATTCGAAAGTAACTCTGGCTGTCTCTCTGTATGTTACCTTTTCACGCCTAAACCACTGAACCGATTTAGATGAATTTTGGTATAGAGATAGTTTGAGTCCCGGGAAAGG
This sequence comes from Amphipoea lucens, assembly GCA_947508005.1. Taxonomy (NCBI): domain Eukaryota; kingdom Metazoa; phylum Arthropoda; class Insecta; order Lepidoptera; family Noctuidae; genus Amphipoea; species Amphipoea lucens. The sequence goes on along the minus strand of OX382358.1, from coordinate 17,540,181 downwards.
ACAGATAGTTTAGGAGGATAGTTTTTAACCCGATATTCCCACGGGATCGAAACTTATGCGGGCATGAAACCGCAAGGCACAGCTAGTATAAATTAAAGTGACTTTTCGTGACCTTCTGTGTGACCGTATTATTCTTCTAAACTACACAATGGATTTTGATGCGGTTTTAAAGTACCATAATTTAGAGAATTTATTTCGAAAGGTTTACGTGTATCGTACATTAATTTTAAACTAATATAATAAAGAAAACTCGATGTTTTATTAAGTCATGAAAACCGTGCGAAATAGGAGCCGGTCGCTTATAGTTAAAAAAAGTTTGACTTTCATTTTGACTTCAACTTCACCGTTAAAAAGAAAGTCCTTTTTCTGCAACAACATTAATACATAGATCGTGTTTTGTTTCCGTGGTTAACTTGACGCTTCTTCTCATTGCTACACTAAGTCCAGAATCGGACGGGCAGCCGGCGGCCGGTGCTGCCCGGCCACGGTTGGCATGGACGTAAATAGCGCGGTCGACGACCGGCCTCCGCGCGGCCTTCACTTTACCGCACGCCAACCGACCGGCGACCCAGCCGTCATCGCCCGCGAGACAGGGTCCTTACGTAGGGTTGCTCAATTTATTTATTTAGGACTTACAAAAGATATACACAATACATGCCACATAAATAATGGGTAACATCATATTTGCTCATAGAGCTCATTCAAGGACCTTTTGGCCCCTGAACGACATTGACAGGGGGGCGTTGTTGGTAAGCATTTGTTAAAATGTCAAAGAAATTCTATTGACAAAACAAGATGGCGTCATTAGTTCCGATTTTGGCCACACGCCAAAAATATTTTATCCTGTTAAATTAGCACTGCATGTAAGTAGAACCTTTTAATTGTAGCTCTGTATGTCGTCAAATTAATGGCTGTTCTTTTTTTTTTTTTTTGTTTTGCGTTGCCAAGATAGGTATTATAGTTTTTTTTAAACAGGGCAAAGGCCTGTCGGAAGCTATGCGTACACAATGACAAAGTTTGCGACGTTGAATTTGAGAGTTTCAACGCCTTCAACCAAGGGCTGATTTTTCAATCGACAGATAATTTTTATTCGTGGAATAAAATTGACGTCTGACAGTTTTTGTATGGAAGAACTGTCAAAAATTTTAAATTATTCCTCCGATAAAATTATCTGGCGTTGAAAAAATCAGCCCTAAGAAAGATTAATGAAAGAAAAGAAAAAATAAGAAAGATTATCTGCCTTCGAAATATTTAGGCAGGTACGTCATACAATTCCGCATTAGAAAAATTTTTGATTTAAGAAAAACAAAATAATAAATTAGATCTGCCTTTTCCAGAATTATGTAAATATGAAGACGTTGGTCATCCTTAATCCTGGCGCCACAGCTATTGTTTTGGTTTATGCTAAAAAGAGAGCCGTAAAATCACTGCAAAAAGATATGTACATCTCTTTTTGACTTGAAGAAAGCATGCAATTTGTAAAAAGCATTACAGCAGCGGTTGGACAAATCGACGCATATTTCTTTAGCAAATCAACTTAGTGGCGTTTGATGTACATTATTATCTTGTTTAGTTTGTAAGAGATGTATTACTTTGTAAGGGTTGTATTGAATTGATAATATGATGATAGTTTTTGTCAGATTGCTGAAAATATGACTTCAATTACATAACATCACGCCTATAATCCTCAAGGAGTTCGGCAGAATTGTACTTGTAGTACCTATATCCACCATTCGCGTATGTTTAGGACCCATGTAATCGGGGGCAAGCTTTTTGCCATCAACCAGGCACAAATACAGACTACGAGCCGCTACTGAGAAATTTCTGGTAAAAAAAAAACCAATAACACTTTGCCCGACATAGGAATCGAATCCAGGACCTCATACTCAGCAGTATCGCTTTCGAACACTAGACCAACGAGACAGTCAACTCTAAATACGCAGCTATGTTATAGAGTTTAACCGGTCAAGCTCCGCGCGTAACCTATGTAGTACGATACAATAGAAAATCAATTTTGTCTCATTAGCGGAGCTCAATGAGTTTAAACCCAATAACCCAATAAACCACAAATTTATTTCCAGATTTACTAGACAAGAAAAAGGACTAATAAAACGCCTAAACCGCGTCCACAATCACAGATTTCTAAAAAACTTTCCAGATCGATGGACGCCAACTAAATTAAGAAAAAATAAAAGAAAACTCCTCTAGCGTCCCCTAGCAACGACGGCTGCATTGTAAACAGTTTTAATCTAATTTAATCTCGCTTTACGTCGTTAGGTTGCGCTTGAATAATTGTATTGATACCGAGAAGGGCTCGGATAAGCCCTAGGCACGGAATAGATAGTACCTACAGAAGATTAGCTGCATAAAACGAGCGTAAACAGGCGCACGCACACATAGATATGTATACATATATATCGTATATAGTCGACTTCGTAATTGGTTTACAATAGTTTACGATCTTATGATTTAATGTGATTTACACGTTGAAGGTCGTAGGTTCGAACTCTGACAGGCGCTTTACTTTGTGTAAATTATTTCATCACTACTGCTCTCAAAACGGCGAAGGAAAATATCGTGAGGAAACCGGAATATTCTAGAACTAAACATTCGAAGGCATGTGACATCTACCTACCCGCATTGGGTCCGTGTGGTGATTACGGCCCACAAGCCTCCTCCTGTTAGAGGGATCTCACAGGAGAAGGCCTGTGTCTCCGCAATATGAACATTATAGGCTGATTATGCACGTCATTAAACGACAAGGTCTAATTTTGCTTTAAAGAGAAGTGTTTGTCAAAAGTGGTAACGAGTGCCAGTCACGAGTACGCTTGCACTCGCTGTACACGCGTGTCTATGTGTGCGTGCATTTCTGCTCTTTTTATGAAACTGTAATTCTGTACCTATCTATTCTGTGCCTCAGGGTATACAAAGCCACTTTTATTTCCACAACCTGTTTATATGGTAATTTAATCGCAAGTGCATGTAAACACTGAGGATATTAAAAACTGACATCGTAAATCAGCTGCTGGCTGGCCGCAGCAGTTTTAGTAAAGCTATCAATGTGAATAATAGTTTCAACACCTTTGCTGTAATGGGTTAGGGGGCAAATCGTCCACTTCGAAACTAGTTGCTACCCACCAACACCAGAAAGAAAACTTAAAGAAGAAAAAAGGTTGTCTGTCGTTTTATAAAGTGCAATTCTATTACGGATTTAAAAATGGTTTCGTTACCTAAAATCTTTTCAATTTTGTACTTCCAAAATCAACTCAATATAATCTAATTGAAATAAAACTGTTAATGTCTATTGGTTAATACCTATCGAGGCCCAAGAAATATTGGATGTTATAGTAGGGTGCTGGACATAGGGACTCTCTCAAGTTGCAACACCGGGCTATCCACCTTTTGCCTTTATTTATTATTTATTTAAACTTTTCGCACAAAAAGATACAAAGGCGGACTTAATGCCTTAGGCATTCTCTACCAGTCAACCAAGGGTGGTGAAGAGATTAGATGGCAGGTGCTTTGGTTGAGAGGAACAATGATAAAAAAAAACTTAAATTTAGGTACACAAATAAGTTATATACACATACATACTATTTACTATAATAAATACTTCTGCCTTTCACATTGAGTCTGTCCTAACAATCTTCTGGTCCCAAGCAACCATCACTAATATCATAAATTGATCGTAACTTAGATAGTCATGCTGAGTGCAATGAAGCCTGCTAGCATAGAGACACAGTCTATATATATATTATATGGTTAAAAAAATTAAACCATTCTCAGAAAACACACGATTATCACTGTAAGGCCAGCTGGCCAGCTGGTCTGTTTGTTTCTTTGTTACCTTTTCACGCCTAAACTACTGAACCCATCATCCTGAAATTCTGCATATACGTTGTCAAAAAAACCGAAAAAAAACTGCTGTTCTCGAAGAAAACAACAATAACCTTATTATGATAATAGATGGCGCCACGTATCTATTGAACTTTGTCACATTATTTAATTCTGAGGCAGTACGAAGTTTGCTGGGTCAGCTAGTATTTCTATAAAATAAAAAAAAAATACCGTGACAAAAAAAATATTCATTATACCAACAAAAACTACGAAATTAATTTCACATGCTACGCCGTAGCTTCACCGCTACACAAAGAGCACCGCCTACGACCAAAATGTTCTCAGAAACAAATAATTCATCTGTTTTAACTGTCAGTTTGTTATGACTCCTAATCTCCCGTTATTAAACGATGTAAGTCCCGAGTAGAATTGAATATTCTGCGTCCCTCCAGCCCAGTAATTGTATAAATACAATTTATGAGTATCATCCTTCAAGTTGTTTCTGATGTAATTTTACTTGCACCGACTAATTAACAATGACATGCAATAGTCGTAACAATTTTAATTATACGTACACCACGACACAGAAGTTGTGTGTTGTTTGTCGGCTATGTGCTGATGGGATGTGAAAAATTAATAGTTTTGACGTGTGTGCATCGTTGGTAAATGAAATATGGGATGTAGTGGGACATAAGCGGTAACATGTTAGCAACGCGTGTCGACTGTACCATTGAACGTTGTTATTACAGATATAGATAGACCTAGATTACGCAAGTATCACGATTTGTATGAAAACCAAATGAGCCATTCTATGACCACCTACTATGACGTCACAAGCACTATTTAGTGATTGTAAAATCAAATCGATTCAAAGAGGCCGCCGCGTGCGGCACCCGTCTCGCCCCATCCCCGGGGCCTAGCGTCAGCGCTCACGCTCATCCAGCCAGCAGTATACAGGACTGAGCGCGAAAATCGGTATGTAAAGATGGTCACCCATCCAAAGATCATCCGCGGCAAGCGTAGCTTAACTTGATCGATCGACCTGTGCGGCTGTTATTATTTAGCCACGGACCGCTCCAAGGACAATCTATCTATAGGTACTATATAGTATTATAAATGCGAAGTTAAGCTTTGTCTGTCTGTCTGTTACCTTTTCACGCCCTAACGGTTGAACGGATTTGGATTAAAATTTGGCAAACGGATAGACCATGATCTGGATTAAGATTATTTCTGTGCCTCCTGTGATAAGTGATATAACTCGAGTTGTACCCTTTTTGTGATTTTCACATGAGCATTATCAAAAAAAAAATACGTCTTTTTTGGTCTAACTCACGTTCTTCTATCTGCTATAGTTTCGGAGATAATTTTGTGCAAAGTGATACAAATTACAACTATAGGGATTTTGGCTGTTTTAGGGATTTTGTTTTTGCTGTCCTGTAAAATGACGTTTTTTGACTTGTATCACTTATCACAGGAGGCACAGATTTGTATCCCGGTAGTACCTAAGTTCGTTCCTGTGGAATAATTTCCGACAATAACATAAGCTTTTAAATTGTATTGCTTGCACTAACAAAGTATTCTTAATTAAATCAGCATTAGGATTAAAATACACAGAATCGAACACCCAGTTCAGTTCTCACTTAATTAATAAGGCTCAAATGTATACAGTTCGACACAACTTAGATGTAGCATCGGCAAAATTCGTAAAACGTTCGTAATTCGTATTCGTAAATCTTTATTACTACTTTAGGAAAAATTTATCAAGTTTTCCTAAAGTAGTAACAAAGATTGGTGATTTTGAAGGCGCACTTAGTTCGGATGTGATCGGTTTTACGAATTTTGCCGATGCTACATCTAAGTTGTGTCGAACTGTAACAACCTAGATCAAACACAGTTTTTCTAAACTAGAAGAAACCTAACATTTATGTCAGTAGTAAAGTCTGCACCACTTACCCGATATCCCTCGTTAGCCGTGTGATGACTGCTTCCTTTACAGAATACTCGTTATCTCGGAAATATACAAAATGTATATGTGGGTAGGTATAAAAATTGCATCATAACCTGTTCATGTTCAACATGGAATCGGTGGAGATCAAATTAAGGGGTTGATTTATTGCAACAGCATGTATAATATGAATATGGCGTGTTTTGTACCGTGTTATATACATGTCGCAGCCAACTGGTTTTATTAGCCGTTTAGTTAACCGTCTAGTCTTTTAACTAAACGGCGGCCGTTCAACTAACGGCCTGAATGGTATTCAATTATATAGTTCTGCCCCCTTATTCACAAACACTCGATATGCTTCCGTATCGTATCGAACATTAATCATTGTTATCGTAGGAGTCTTCTCAATGCTGTTCACAAGTCCAAAATCCGAAAATTTTGTCAGTTTAAACCAAATAGACGCCCGCTATTCTTCCAACAGCTATTTGCTGTTGAGGGGAAGTCAAATCAGGTTATCGAAATGTCAGGTTTTCGATACGATAGCCTGTCGTATGGTTGTGAATCAGGGCTCAGGTTGGAACTGTAACCAATCACGCGCGAGCCAAATCGGTCGCAGTAACTAAGCCAGGGCACCCCGACCAAATGGGTTAGGTTAGGTTAGAACTGTGATCAACCACGTGAGAGCCGAGAGAGCGAACCGAGGCGAGGGCTACTTCCAAAGGCCAGGCGGTTAACTAAACGGCTAATTTAACCAGTTGGCTGCGATACACATGACAACTTGTCAGGCTATACATTCCCAGTTTCAGTTGACCTCGTATTGTATAGCTTTTCGTACAATGAAAAGTTAGCTTATTAAACTAAAGTACCTATGTAATAATTTTTAATGCTTTTTTTACGCACTTTCCTTTGATATAGCAATTATTTGTCGATAAATCCAAGACCTAAGTTGAATGCATCTTTATTTATAATTTACAATGCTTTCCGCATACAGCCTCAACTCGCTTTCAAATGCGGTACCTTTACGAACACAATCTGTTGAAGCTTTTATGGATACTTCAAGCTGTAATAAAATGTGAGGAAAGCAATGCAAGGAACATAATAATACCTGTTTTTATCTTCAGTAAGTGTCATTTTACAGGGTATGTCTATTTCTAGACGCGCTCTTGGAAACATTTTCGAGAGGTTATCTTTTCCGGAAACTGTAAGTGCGGGTGAAATGGTGTAAGCTCATAACAAAATAGCTGCCTTTACTAGACCACTACATACTCCTAAAGATAAATAATATGGACAAAGGATATACAGGAACCTGTTAACATAGATTCAGTACATGATTCTAACCCCTAGGGTTTAATTTTACCGAGTTATTAAAAAAATAAAATTGTTCCATATATTTTGACCGTGTAATAGGTACTGGTATTATTTTATTTATTTATTTTATTTCTTAAGAAAACTTACAGCTAGGATACAGATAGTTGACATTTAGTGAAAGAAGGCCAATTAAAAGTTTTCACTGACAATATTAGGGTGGGTATTCAGCTGCATCCGGTTAGACTGGAAGCTGACCCTAACATAGTTGGGAAAAGGCTAGGCAGATCATGATGACATTTTGACCGTGTAGGTATTGCACTTTTCTTTGAAACAGCAGTTTTTTTATGATAAACTTCGAAAAATTTCCACACTCGGGCGTTTAGAATTTGCTCAATTCTTGGTTACAGTTTGCGCGCAGATATCCCTGCCACCCAGGGATATCTGCGCGCAAACGCGCAACAAAGTAAGAAAGGTAACATAATAATATTCTATACTTTTGCCTGTATCATCTTTTTATGACATGATTATTACTTGTGAATACCAACTCAAAATCTATGACTAGACATTATTTCTTGAATTACAAGCACTATCGCTTTAGCTTTGAAATTACAGATGGAATACTAGAAAAAGACTTAAAGAATGGTGGAATATCTCTGCTGAGGGTATTGGCAGCCGACCGTGATTACTGTGACGCAAATCGTCGACGTAACCGAAGATTATTTTAATCGCTCGGTGGGAATCTTCGATGAAACTGAGTTTCTACAGGCTATTAACTCGTACTTGTTTGAATTCTGCGCCTTTGTGTGTATTCCGGCGTAGTGATAGAGTCCTTAAAACTAGAATTTTAATTAATAGACGTTAGAATTATGCCCTCTTGAATTTGTAATATACCTACTTAGTAAAACTTTTAATGTAAATATTCTGAATTTTGACCCTTATATTTTTGGTCCAAAAGTAGGACGCCTGCTTGCATTATTTATTGGTATTTGGTGCGCCAGTTGAATACCTCTTTGTTTTTAGGTAAGTAATAGCGATATGTACCTTTCAATTTCCGTCTCTTTTGTCACCTAACAGGAATAATTAAATGATATTGTTTATTCTGTAAATTAAAAAATAAGATGGAGTCATAATTTTCTAATTAAAAAAATAAGATGGAGTCATAATTTTCTAATTAAAAAAATAAGATGGAGTCATAATTTTCTATCTGACTACCCCGTGGAAGAAATGGCGAAACAAACTGAAGGGTCAAGTCTCTTTTAAAGTCCAGACATAATCTTGGTCAGATCATGTGAGGACAATGTAGATTAGTGTCCAAAATTGTCTTTTGAGGAAAGAACAACACAGGTTTGACAGGACGAATTCAAGCATTTGTCAGTAATTGTGTTGCTTAACTCAAAAATAGTAGTGAAACAGAGATCCGAGGGTACACAGTTATAGGTAATAGATTTTCAGACTGCGATGGATCGATCCTCGACCGCCAACTTTACGGTTTTGGTTTAGTTGCATTATCATTAAAAAACAATTCTGTAGAATGTAGATACCATCTGCTAGATTTCGAAAACTGTGCTCATTTGTTTTGCCACAGATCATAAAATAAAACCATACGCAGGTTTTTCCACTAAAATATTTGTACACCGTAGAGCAATACCATTAATTAACGACACGCTAATTAATTTTTATATTTGCGCTAACAGACACACACTAAAGACTAATTAGGTACGAATTTTATTTAAAAATGAAAGTTTTCATTAATTAATTTGCGAAAAGTTCGCTCGACGCAAATTAGCCAATTTGTTTGAAAAGTATTTGAAAGTTAGACTAACTTGACAGTGACATTTTTAATTTTGTTTACTCAGCGGTGCTATTGTGTAAAAATCTCACTGTGATAACTTAGGGGGAGTGAGTTTAAAGTGAGCTATCATTCCACCTCATGCTAGGGATTGACACTATTGACAGCTCAATTTAAGCTCACTTTACTTGTGTTTTCACGGTGAGATAAATTACAGAATAGCACTACAGGTTACATAACATTAGTAAATATTGTTTTGTAAAAATATCTCTTCCATTGATATTCCTAAAAAATCATGTCGACTTTTTTGTGTTCTGAGTTCTCACAAAGCCAGCCACTTGTTTCGAATTCTGGGCCGAGTAAATTTAGATTGCTATCGACACGCTAAGAAGAAGACAAAGCCAGCACTAGACAATCCATACTAATATTATAAATGCGAAAGTGTGTCTGTCTGTTACCTCTTCACGCTAAAACCGCTGAACCGATTTAGATGAAATTTAGTATAGAGATAGATTGAGTCCCGGGAAAGGAGATTAGGATACTTTTTACCCCGATATTCCTACGGGATCGAAACCTATGCGGGTGAAACCGCGGGGCGCAGCTAATAATATATTATTATCTACTTACCTAACAAGTAATTAGATAATTGTACTTTTATATTCAATCAAGTTAATGACAAGTTATCAGCTGATCCCAATCTACAATCTTCACTTATTCGTAACAAAAAATAAAACTTTATCCACCATCATAATAATTATCATTTTAATCGGCAAGTCGTCGACCCTACATAGCTTCTTGACTGCAAGTGCAACATTGCACAATGTGCGGGTAAGACCTCGTGATCGCAATGACAGGGATGAGTCAGCTTAACTCGTTTCTAATAACCCACTTAGACCTACTGAGATTGATGGTTACGTAACTAATTCAATGATAGAAACGGATCATGGGAGAATGGGACTGAGGAATGTTTGATATCAGATTAAATAAAGACTTTAATTTAAGACGAAGATATTCGAATTTTCTATTAGCCAATTCGAGGTTGTAGACTACAATCTCGAATTGACTAATTGATGCTTCTAAACACTGCCTATTTAACCAAGAAACGTCAATTGAAACTTGAAAGAAACTGGAGCTTACAGCTTTCATACAAAAAGTCAAAAACATAATTAAATATACATTGTATCACCGCAACCGCAAATCAAATTGCAATTTGTTTAATCAATACAATGAACAGTAATACACATTCTAGTGAAAGCGAAACCGAAATTCTGTAAAAGAAGCAAGAGACCAATTTGGTAAAAAAACAACTGTTACAATGGCAACATAATCGGCGGTCGGGTGCGCGGGCGATGGACGGCGGCGCGAGACGTCTCGCCGACAGCCGTGACAATTAAGTTAGGTTTTTTAATGACTTTTTTAGAGGTCCAATAAATTGTGCACTTTTTACTTGGAAGAAAGTGGTTGAAAAACGTTCATTATGTTAGCGAGCTTTTGTGGGAGCCGTTACGCTTGTTGGCATATAATGAGCGCCGGCGTCTGGTTCGTTACCGGCTCTGCGCATATTTAATCAGCATCTGCGTCTGTTCAATTTACAAGACAGTTGGACTTCGGGTCAGTGGTTTTAAAGACATCATTACAAATCTCCTGATAAAGCTAATAAGAGCAAAAGTGTGGAGAAGCATCTGTTTGTAGTGTTCAAAGTGGCACGGAAAAGGTTCATGTTCTGAGTCACGTCATCGTGATTGGTCTTCAACTTTCATTTCATTTCTTTCTCAACACTTTTTTAGTTCTTATTTTATAACTAAACAAGCAAATAATGACGTCACTAGACGTTAATGAGCGTGAAAATTGGTTCACAGAACTATGCGACGGCAAAAGTAGTCCAAACCTCATTAGGTACGACTAGGAGTTTGCTGACTTATTGCATTCGACTGATATGCTCTTTTACCCGGTGATCAGGGAGAAAGTTACCACATACATCACTAGTGTCAAAACAAGCCACCCAGGGAGAAATTGCGGATAAAAGCCCAGGTGGAATAAGATATACATCACAGGCTAGCCTTGTCGCGGACATAATAACACCCTTGGCGGCTACAAACAAACAGCATGAAGCAAAATAGTCCTAACACAATACCGGTGTACATTGTCCTTACACTCGCATAGATTAAAACCATGCAACCCCGCCTCTCTATCTAACGGGCTACAGGGCGTGTTGGGACATCTCTAGCACACCATTGTTACGTCACACTTTGATTTATACCCGAAGGTTCCGAACGCCTGACAACTCTATGCCGTGAGCACACTCGTAAATATTTCCCGTAATAAAAATAAAATAAGTTGAAAATTGAAAGAGGTAGTGTTGCTACGAAATATTACGCGGCATTTGAATTGATATTATCTTGCTTTGCGTACGCGCAACTTTGTGTGTTTTATAACCAGAGATCGGAATAGGCTGAGTATATTTACCTAAACTTCGGAGAACAGAGACAGAAAGTGGAGACTTCCTTATGACGACATTTTTTTTCCCGGAATTCGAGAAAAACCTTAAATAAGTTGAAAATAAGCTTTACTTAAGATGGGTAAAGGCTATTTTTAACTAAACTTGCAATTACTAAATTTTCGGAATTTTCTCATAAAATCCCGAAATAAAGTCTAACTTTAATTCATGTATTAGAATTACATTTACGATCTTTAAACTAACCGTTGTATCATACATTACATATAATTCGAATACATGATTTAAAGTTAGACTATTTATTTCGGAATTTTACGTTAAAATCCCGAAAATTTTGTAATTGCAAGTTTAGTTAAAAATAGTCTTTACCCGTCTTAAATAATGCTTATTTTCAACTTATTTAAGATTTTTCCCGAATCCAGGAAAAAAAAATGTCGTCGTAAGGAAGTCTCCACTTTCTGTGTCTGTTGTCTAAAGTTTAGGTAAATATAGTCAGCCTATTCCGATCACTGTTTATAACACAACTGACACGGAATTAAACAGACATCTGTTGTCAGTGTCGTGAAATATCGCAGCAAACTAATTAGATTTAACGTTTTCATTCTGAGATTACTTTGTAGTTTGTACCTACATCAATGAATATTCAATGAAATAAACCAATCCATAAATCAGTGGCTGAACTAGGCAACCAATTAGCTTTATGCATTTATCTTGGAGAAAGATCTTCAATTAGAAGTGACTATTTAGAACGACAATCACACGTAGGTACTGTAATTTATATCATCAACAAACAATAATAAGTCACAGTTTTCAAATATCCAGTAGTAGTTTTCCGTTAGCTCCATAAACGGTCACAGTTAAGGTCGCGTAGCTATTAGCCTAGCTTCATAAAAGCGTTTACTATGGCCACAAATTGGTTCTCAAGGTACCTATGGTTTTAATTGGTAGTGTTTTAAATTGGAAAAGTACCTACGTATGCTTTAGTACATTTCTAATTTTCACCGACTAATTGGATAAAATATGGTTTTAAAAAAGGCCTTTTAAGGTAAGTAAAATTGCATGTTAGAGCCAATACCTAATCTAAAATAGCATAATATCTTGTAATCATAGGTATCAGCCTCGATTCGTTATAGCGTATTTTATTATGCCTAGCTTGTAGAATAATTTAAAACGAATGAGAAAAACAATTTGCAGAGAATTGAAAAAGTCATTGCTTTTTTTTAACCGGAAAAATCAATTTATCTGTGAACGAACCCACGAAACTCATCACTGTCCCACATTTACTCCACCAACACTCTTCTGAATGATAAATGTCTTATTTCCTGTACAATCCTTTAAAATCAAACAAGGCAATCTAAGATTGAATAGCTGGTACATTATAATTAATTAGGATGCCATTTATTTAATCTCGGCTAGATTAAATGCCATCAATTCAATGTTTTCAATCCATTGATGCCTGCGGGGCAAGCAGGAGTACACACTAAAGAGTGAATGCTAGCGGGCATCAGTTAGAAAATTAATCGTGTCTAGTTTCTATTAGGACCTCTGTTCATGGTAGAAACGATATATTATTAAAGTTATTGAGTACACTATTTGAATAACTGCAATTCATTTTGCAATATAGGTACGTTGCACAGTACCTATCCGTGAGCGGCTGAGTCGCTCACAGGTACAGTTCGACACAACATAGATGTAGCATCGGCAAAATTCGTAAAACGTTCGTAATTCGTATTCGTATTGGTGATTTTGAAGGCGCACTTAGTTCGGATGTGATCGGTTTTACGAATTTTGCCGATGCTACATCTAAGTTGTGTCGAACTGTACCTACCTACTGTACTTCCTAAATACTAATCTTGGGAGCAGTGGGTCAAGTGAACTGGATTATTAATCTTATTGTTGTAATTTTGTTTTTTCTAGAGTTCCATCAACAATTTGACAGTGACAGCTCAGTAGGTGTAATGGCGGGTAAGGACTTTGGGCGATACAGTCGTTATGAGAAAATAATCTTGATAGAAAAGTGCTCTATTGGAAAAGCATATCACATAACTTTCACGTGGTCATTAATGCAGGTCCAAATCTTCAATTGTTTGACACTAATATATTCTATACCAGGAGCGTCTTGCCATTATCAATTACTGGTATCAATAGATAGTCGAATAATTAATGAGCCGGACAAAACAATATACGACTAAATGAATCGATGCTCATTTATTTATTTCGAATGCTCTTAAGAACAATGGTCATTCATTTTCATGATCTAAAGCGCCTGTGCCTGCGGCTTCGCCTGCTTGGAGATCGGAAATTATCCCACGAGCACGCACAACCGGGGTAAAAAATATCCAGGTGTGAACCCAGGTAATGGTCTACCTGTGTGCCAATTTTCATCGAAATCCGTTCAGCCGTTTAGGCTTAAAAAGGTAACAGACCGACAGACAGATAGAGTTACTTTTGCATTTATAATGTTACTATGGATTCTATCCGTATCATTTGAGACTGCGAGCAATGGTCGCGCGGAAAATAATCGACTCTTGCGCAGCGGTTATTACGCGCGGTTTAATCGGTGCAGATTGAGACCGTTTAGTGACAGACACTATTAATTGTCACAGTGCAATTTGTACAGGAGTTGCTCTTAGAAAATTCTCGTAAAGAACATAGTCTTATTATAGTTCTGAGATTTAAATGGATATGGGGGTTTAAACTCAGTTAATTTTATCATGAAAAATAAATGATTTTCTGTATTCATTCAACACTAGCTGCGCCCCGCGGTTTCACCCGCATAAGTCTCAATTCCCGTGGGAATATCGGGACAAAAAGTATCCTATATCCTAATCCAGGTACCTATGTGCCAAATTTTAACCAAATCCGTTTAGCCGTTTTAGCGCGAAAACTTGACAAACAAAAATACAAACATACAAATAACGAAATCTTTTCTCTCCATAATATTAGTTTAGAAATAAGCTTCCATATCTTACGTGGGAATCATAAGATTATTAATTTGTGACCTCGAAAATTACACTTCACTATATGACAATATTATGATAAATGTATTAATAATGAATATCTTGAATTATTAAATCGTTTTATCTCCGAGATAATCTTATCTGGGCGTACAAACAGCAACTTCAAAATTGCTAAATGGATTTTAACGAACGGCGTTTCGCAGAAATTATAATAAAATCATTAATATCAGCTATGAATCCGAGCTCTATAGGAAGGTTTGTCAACCTACGCGAACTCTCAGAGTTCACAACGGTCAATATATTCGTGGATTATAACTGTTTTGACATTGACATAAAAACTAATCCGTATAAATTGATAAAGCACGATTGACTTGGACCTGTTTTGGCGAAATTATTATTTGTTGTTACGTTACCGGGTTTAGAGTTCATAATATCGCTTCTTCTTCTTTTCGTGGCTATGGTACTCTCCCTCGTTGTTTTTTTTTTAATAGTTTGAGCCCAGTAGGTGGCCACGTTGATTGCGGCATCAGTGGCATTTTTTAGGTCATCCAAGGCGCAGGTGAACGGCACTTAGGACACTCCAGCAAGTGGGAATGGTCTGATCAGAAGCATCGCACACGCACTGGGTGTTGGATAGGTCAGTAATCCCCTACTTCAACAAATTGTGTTTGCAGCGGCCTACTTGGGTACGCAATCGATTCATTACACAATAATATCGCTAAAACTACGGTTTCATATATCATATACGGTCACATATCGTCCGTAGGCTAGGCTGTCATGAGGCGTCACGGCGTCCTCACCTATCGCCTTACGCAGGTCCTCACCGGACACGGATGTTTTGGGAGGTTCCTGCACATCATCAGGCGGGAGGAGACGCCCGGGTGTCACCACTGCGAGGATCGCCCAGAGGACACGGTGGAGCATACGGTGGAGGTATGCCCCGCATGGGCGGAGCACCGCCGTGCCCTCGTAGAGGCGATCGACAGCGGCGGCGACCTCTCGCGTCCGGCCCTGGTTCAAGCCATGGTCCGGGGCGAGAGGGAGTGGGAGGCCGTCACCTCCTTCTGCGAAGCAGTCATGCTAGCGAAGGAGGTGGCGGAACGGCTAAGGGAGAGAGCCTCACACCCCAGCCGCCGCGGGAGGCGCTCCGGGCGTCGGGAGCCGCGTGACGACTCCCGGCCACCGTAGGCGCGGGCCTGCGGACGGAGAGTAATGGGTAGCTCACCGTCCGATCAGGACCAGGCCCGTGCCGGAAGGCGCGTACGTGTTCCACGCGCGCCTCAAAGAGATGTCAGCATAAAGGAAGGGGCCTGCCAGGGCCGAAGCCTGCCGGGGGTGCGGGATTGTCCGAAAGGGTTACCGCTACCCCGGAACATAAAGGGCTAAGGAAGGAACACGGATGGGTTTTAGTCAGTAAGAGTCTGACACTCCCTTCGCTCCACCCAGAGCGGGAGGGGTCATTTGATGATTTCCCATCCATAAAAAAAAAAAAAAAAAAAAAAAAAGGCTAGGCTGTCATGAAAATTATGGCCCCGAGGTTTGACTTTACGGTGTCAAAAATCGCGTCCTAGGAAAACACACCAACTTACTTTCATAAATAACGTTTTAGTGACGTCATTCTCCGGTAAGCCGCTCTTTAGAATGTATGAAATATGTATATAATTTGGTTTAGCCCAGCCACTTCTGCATAGGCTTATTTAAAGAGTTGCAAACTGCTCCGGAGGATATAATAGACAAAATAATTTTAGATTGGATAAACCATTTCGAAAAATGCGTGAAGTTTAATATTATATCCTACGGAGTGGTTTGCAACTCTTTTTATTTTGCTGACGGTATGTGCGGTGTTCTCTTTTAGAAAACCATAGCTTTACTTGATTGTAATAATTAAGGAAACCCCATGAGGTTACGCTTAATGGACTTACAATTGTGCCAAGTTAACGCCGCCATGTTTTTGCTGGAGATAAGTTGGCATTGGCATCGATTGCGAGCCTTAAGTGACAGAATGTTTTATTGTCACTTTCTTAAATGCTTTTTATTGAACGTTCCGAACTTTAAATTAATGAAAATCACTTGTCACTCTTCCTATGGAAAGTTAATATAAATAAAACTTGATTACCTACATGAAGACGAAAACCACCACATCATCTTCGTTATTAAATAGTTTCTTCTTTAGTTTCGATTCCATACGTCACATAAACTAGTTAGGCAGAAACTACAGAACGCAACCTGCTACGATCTTTATACCAGGGATATTTTTTTATCACCATCCAAATTTTTACAGGGTCGTCTACCCATGAATATGAACAACTTTCACTATGGGACCAACTCTGAAATCACGAAAAACAAATCAGCTGTTTCATACAAAAATTCAATACCTACTTGACCAAAATGTATGAAACAGCTGATTTTTTTTCGTGATTTCAGAGTTGGTCCCATAGTGAAAGTTGTTCATATTCATGGGTAGAACACCCTGTAAAAATTTGGATGGTGATAAAAAAATATCCCTGTATACCTACATACTCCTTTTGCCTCATTGGTCATACAGTATGCTGGTTGCGAGTACTACGCACTTGACCTTTCTGAAGAACATCACGAATTTTTTTTTGAAGTGAAAACTTCTTTAGCGGCGTTGCACACTTTTTGTAATGGGTAAAAAATGTTAAACGCGCGTCAGGACATCGCGTCAGGAGAGATCCCCCCCCCCCCCTCTTTCTACGGCGGCGCCAACCGAAGTGAACCAAGTGACACACGACAATGGATGCATGGATGGATGGATGGATGCACGTGGACGTGGATGTGGATGGATGGATAGACAGCTGATGGCTCGACCGTCTGTGTAGTAGCCACACTGCTGTGTATTCGTAAAATTCGTGTATATAAAGTGTTTAAAATATGGAAATGAACAAAGTGCATCTATTAATGAAAAAAGTGACGCAGAAATAGTGAAAAAAAAATGAGTTATATTAATTCAATTAATAATTGATTTATTT
The DNA here is from genome assembly GCA_947508005.1 of Amphipoea lucens. NCBI lineage: Eukaryota > Metazoa > Arthropoda > Insecta > Lepidoptera > Noctuidae > Amphipoea > Amphipoea lucens. The sequence goes on along the minus strand of OX382358.1, from coordinate 17,522,897 downwards.
CAACGTTATTATTCAAGTTTTCACTTCTGCCGGCACTCCCGGAGTGCAACCCGTCTTTTTTTTTTGTTAGCCTATTTTGTGTTCCACTGCTGGGAAAAGGCCTCCCCCTTTTTTCTTCCAAACCAGGATCTTACGCTATGTCTGGTCATGTGGGCCCTGCAAACGATATTAGATCGTCACACCACCTTTGCCTTGGTCTACCTCGACGGCGATGTCCTGCCTCAGGCGTCCAGTGAGTGACGATCTTTGCCCATCTATCCGGGTGCATTCGTGAGACGTGTCCGGCCCAGTCCCACTTCAGCCTGGCTGTTTTTTCTCCAACATCCGCTACTTAAGTAAGGTCACTATAATAATATGTCCTTCTAGAGCGTCCCCTCACGGCGCGGCGTTTCCACTCCCATCTGCCTTGAAATCTCTCAACATGACCGAACCATCTAAGCGTACCGCAAAACGGGGCTACTTTGACTTCCAGGGTTACTTTGACAGGCGTTGGAACTACTTTAACAGAGCGCTAAAATCGGTTTTCACGTGTACTCAGCAAGTGTGCGTGACCTCGCTTAATATTGCGCGAGGCGCGGGGTGTGGGGAACGCGTCATAGCGTTGTGATCGGCCTTGTCAAAGTAACCCTGGAAGTCAAAGTAGCCCCGTTTTACTGTACTCTTTTCAATTTAGTTTCAATTAACCGTCTAATAACATTCCTATCCATTTCTATGCCTATCTTTAGACTTTATTTCCTATCAATCAGAACTTGTGTCATACTCATTACAAAACGTACATAATCACATACTCATTAATCTATTTAAAGTTGTATCGCAGTAGCGTGAGTTTGTTTTGACTGACATCAAACAAAAAAATGGTTACTTAAGCCGAAGTTTGGAAGTCATTTATCAAAATTAAGAGTGGTTATCCGCCTCCGGTTGCATGCTCCGATATTATATCTATTACCGTTACTATTTTGTAATGGTGTTAAAAAACTAGATGCATTGGTAGGCCGGCCGTGTGCTCATGTGCTTATGGCATTTTAATGTACGTTGTGGTTGATGTACTGTGCGAAAATGTGGGGAAAATTATTAGAAGATTTTGCACGACAGAAAATTTACCGCTAGAATCCTACTATTCATAAAAATGTGAATGTTTGTATGTGTGGATGTTTGTTACTCAATCACGCAGAAACGGCTGATTGGATTGTTATGAAATTTGACAGATAGGTAGCCTGGAACCTGAAGAAGGACAAAGGCTTTTTTTCATCCAGGATCGCAGACGAAATTGCGGGCAAAAGCTAGCAAATAATACTGCTTGTTTAGATTACAAAATAGCAATGAACAAACGGATCGCGCTCATTTGTTTCTTCACTTATCAGATAACTTTAGATAATCCTGCGCATTTCCATTAGACATGTTTCTTTTCTTATCTTTCTTCTACTTAAGTTATTAACAACTTATTTCAACGTTATGTGTCTTCGATTAAAAGCTTAGCACCAGTCTTTAATCCAAGACATGTTCTAGTTATCTTAGTCATTACATCTACTAATGTTCGTCCGTAACTAAAATAAAAGAACGTATCGTAAAAAGACATTAGCATTAATGTGTTTACACCAGTTTACAGGCGCATTTGCATTGAATTCATTCCAAAAACTTTATCACTTCGGAATAATGTATCTAGTCAAAGTAGTGAACTGGCTCTCACCTCAGCGTCTGTTATCTCGCGATCTGAAACAGAAAACAACACAATTTAACAATAGCTTATTAGCAGGGAACCGAATAAATCGGCTAATCAGATGGAAATGAGAGAAATTACCATGCAATTAAATGTGTGTGAACTTCAAAGATATATCTAGCAGAGTGATACATTTCAGTGTAATGTTAATTTGTAGATTTGCATTTATGCGGTAGTTACACTTTTTGCACAGTGGTCCGCGGTAACGCTCCCCGGTTTTTGCGTACGCGCAAGTGCAGTTATAATGAGTTTGAACGAAAACATTGTGGTCATTAAACCGGTAGCGACTTGCTAATTCGCATTTTATTCGGTCAGTTTAATTTCAAGGCCGCATGGCCTCAGGATAACTTCGTCAGGTTATCTTAAACAGAGTGGATTATGAATCGCTTAGCGTGGATTTAAAAGTAAATGTTCGCGTGCGTGTAATAATTACAGCTTAATTACAATTATCTGCTAAATATCGTGTCTTCGACATCGTTATTTTAATCGATCGAACTGTTGTCTCCTCATAGCAGATTTAATTAAGCAGCCACGGTTTGAAGATGTTGATAGTATCCATTTCATAATTACGTGCATACCTACTGCACACGAACATTTCTATATTGAGCATGAATAACATTAAACCTAGACTATTCTCCCATCTTGACACAATTTACATCATTCTAGGTCACATACTCTAGAAAATTCACGGCCAATAAAATTCAATGAATTGCTTGTGCGAACGTGTGAGCTTGAACGATGTCACACATTATCGATTCCGCACATGTGTGGCACCAGACACCTCGCACCAGTTAATAATGTCGCTCACAAAAAGCTGCTCATTAATATTGATTGTAGGTAATTTCACCTTCGTGACTTTTCTATGATTTACACCGTAATATTTCACAATATAAGTGACATTTTAATTGGGCTCACTTGTTTGTTCCGTGGCGCGGTCGATACAGTAGGCGGGGGACATTCGCACCCGACCCTCAACACTCAACTATGCTGATTTATCGAGTTTTATCGAGCAGGCTAACGGACCTTCGAAATGCTGCCTCCGAGGGCTCGATAAATTATCTACTATAATAACATAATTCGGATATTTATCTCACGTCTCAGCTCCCGGCCTATTAAATATTCATCTCTGACACTTCATAAAAAATGTAACGCTATTTATATCGTTCGTAGTAAGTAATAGTAGTGTCGTGGGAAATAAGATGCATCAAAATGTAATTTAAAACTGTGAGAGCAATACATTTTGATCTTGTTAGAGAACCGCTTTTATGATTTATGAACAAGAGGATTATGTAAGTTAAAAAGAACATTAAAACAAGTGCTGTTTTATAATTATCATCTTAACAAATACGAGGAAATAGCATGTTACGCGGGCGTCTCAACTATCGGTACCGGTAATAAATCTGTGACAAAAAACGTAAGCAGCAATGTATAGTAGCGCACGGGGCCTTACACACAACACGACCAAGTCATGCTGATCCAGCTACAGAAAAACTTCATAAAATTGTTTCTATCTAACTATCTGCCGACGTTAGCGGTCGCGTGTGCAATCTGATACCGAAGAGCAATGAAAACAGATCAATTAAATCCTTGATTAATATTTATCAAGTTTTTTGCACGAGAATACGTAACCAGTCAAAAGTAGTTCGGAAAGATGATGTATCATTTTTGCTGAAGTGTACCATAGCTACTTTTTATTATTTACTAGCATCTGGCCGCGACTTCGTTCGTATGAAATTTCTTGTTCCCCCGATCCGCCACGTCGCATCGCATCGCTTTATTACTTCGTTTTCGATTAGCGTTCTTTTTGACTTTTTTGTTTTTGCCTGGCTCCTAAAGGACCTAGCGTGATGTTAAGTAGCCCATATCCTTCCTCAAAAATTAGGCTATCAAATGCAAAAAGAGTTTTTCAAATCCGATGGGTAGTTCCAGAGATTAGCGCGTCCACACAAACAAACTCTTCAGCTTTATTTTATTAGTGTATATGTAAATAGGTAGGTGTTACCATTTTTAACTACCTACTTGGGGCTTACAGGACCTAAACGCAAAAAAACGCAAATTTTAGAAGCAATGAAAGTATTTGATGGACTACAGTAAACAAAATCAGAAAAATGTATGATATCTTTCAGGATATATGCTAGGTTGATAGTGTGTTGAAAAAATAATGCAACTAATTTGATACGACAGAAAAAAATCATGAAGATACCTCCAAAAACTTTCTTTTTACAATAAAAACTATACTAATCTACATACAGTCATTATGATTTTTTGTCAGATTATTCTACAAGCAACATACTAAAACATTAGTGTTTTAATTTTTTAGGCCAAACAATAGATTTTTTGTATATAGACGAGTAACTGCTTCATATTATGCAATAAATTACCAGCGTTGTGTCATCGCGCTTCTCTTTCTTTTGTATGCAGTCCGACAGTGACCGCGCTTTGGGTCATGTAGTCGCCTTAATGATAATATTGTAATGGTTCTATCGATACCATAAACATCGAAATCTATTCAAGAGTTTAGAAGTTACAGTCGCATAAAGAAACTCACACACAAACATACCTACAAACACGAACCCTGAAACATACATAATCAGCCTATAATGTTCCCACTGTTGGGACGCAGGCCTCCTCCCGGTAAGAGGGAATGGGCCGTAATCTATCACGCGGGCCCAGTGCGGATTGGTAGATGTCACATGTCTTTGAATTTTTGGTTCTAGGACATGCCGGTTTCCTCACGATGTTTTCTTTCACCGTTTTAAGAGCAGTGGTGATGAAATAATTTACACAAAGTAAAGCGCCTGTCTGGGTTCGAACCTACGACCTACAACTCGTAAGTCGCAGTCGTTATCACTGGGCCACCACTGCTCTTAAACTACTCTCTCAACTCTGAAACATAGCACTAATTTTTTTTTGCTCAGTAAAAAGTGAGATGATTTTTGCGAAATTCGCGTCCACTTTCGCTCAAAGCTATTAAGTATAAGGCACATAATCATAATTTAAATGTATGTAAGTACTCATGTCGAACAATGAAAACTCTTTCTACAGGAAGTGCTCGATGTGAAGCAATTAGAAAAGATCATTAATCATCCGTCATCGTCAGCTGTTTATACACTCCAATGTGGTGAAGTCGATCCCATCCGAAGTTCGTGATTCGGACATTATCGTGATCAATAACCTTTTATTGTATATCAGATAATAACTCGTGCCAATCAATGATCGATTATATCGGAATATAATAGACTGATCATTCTTTTTATGGCGCCACCTTGCTAATAAGTCGTTGTTAATCTACCTACACAAATAAATAAAATGGAAGTGCCTGTTTGTAATGTCAAAATAACAGCTTTTTGCTAAACGCAGATGAAAGTATATACGGTACTTACAGCAAAAAAACAATGTTTAAATTTTTTGTCTGTCTGTTTGTTACGGCTAATCTCCGAAACGTCTGGACTGATTTTCATGAAATTTAGTATGGAGATGCTTTGAACCCTGGGAAAGGATATAGGCTACTTTTTATAGACATACGACGCGGAAGAAGTCACGGGCAAAACCAAGTCAATGCATAAAAAAATTAAGTCCTCACTGAGTAACTCATCAACGCCTAGCCCAAAAATGCTTGGATGTGAAAAAAGCTTTTCAGCCGAGAAAGCTGAAATTTTGCACAGAGGTTCCCTTTACAGTGTAGATGGCTAAGGATGGATAAAGCTTGTAGTACATAGGACTTAAACATACCTGGCTAAATGTAGATGTAGGTGTACTATAAGCGCACCTCTGCCTATATAACCCTTCACTCAATACAAGCTTGATGTTAATATCATGTTATGTTACATACGGACTAGATTCCCACAAGATGGAGACAGAATTCACGAGCAGACAAACTCGTTGGCAAAGAGCTAGTTTTTAATAAAAAAAAAGTCGTAGTAAGCGTACAACAAATGAAAAGGAAAACAGTATAATTAATGTCAAAAACTCTTTAATTTATTTACTCTTTTTTCGACTTTACAATAACAAAAAGCAACACGAAAACACGGAATATGAGTGACAGTTTGACTGAACATATCCGGCGAAGCCTTTGTCAGTAACGTTTGGTAGTCAGAAATCATTCACATGCATGTTTTACAATACTTATCTGTCAGAGTTTGAGGACTAAATTGCTGATAAATGCATTTCCAAATTAGGCGGTACAAAAGAGTACCGTCACAAGCTTGAATACAAGTAAAATTGAATGAAATACATGTTAAATATCCACTTACGGTACGGAGCGAGTTATTTTTCCTTAACCTATTATTTAAAAAGAAATATATAATTATTATGTATGTGTCATACTTCGAAGCCTACCTAAGGTATATTGATGTATATGTTTCCAATTGTTGTTATTTCAAGTTAAACAAATATCAACTTTATTTTAGTGGTTGATTTCAAAGTTACTAACACAGTTTAAAAAGTAAAAAAAAAAGACGGGTTGCACTCCGGGAGTGCCGGCAGAAGTGAAAACTTGAATATTAACGTTGAAATAAATCAATTATTAATTTAATTAATATTACTCATTTTTTTTCAATATTTCTGCGTCACTTTTTTCATTAATAGATGCACTTTGTTCAATTTCCATATTTTAAACACTTTCGGTCTTATTCATAAAAAAAGCCTATTGAAGGTTTAAACCATTCATTAGTTAAAATGCTCAATAGGCCTTTAAAACATTCGATAAAATTTTGTATTCATAAACGCTTCATAATAAACGTTCTATAATTAGAATGTCCTACAACTTCTAAATGTTGCCATTATAATGAAGTCATCCAACAAATTGGCCAACACATTAAATCGGCATACGAGAATATCTGTCTACGAACCGAATATTTGTGTCCATAGACATTATTACGTATGAAAAACTAATTTATTGTCTACAGTTTCAACAGTTTTGACGCGACAACGTCATGGTCGTCATGGAAACAATATGAATAATTATGTCAATGAATGAATTTGATATTGTATTGTGTGTGTGTACTTTTGAATATTTTTTTTGTATTTAAAATACATGAAATTAAGACCGGAGACTAGTTGCAATAAAGGGCAAAGAATTGAATATTGGTTGGAGGAGGATAAGGTGTGTACCTACTGTTACAGCTAAAATGTGTTCAAAGTAAGTTATGTTTTGTAAACATTCTCAATTTCTTATACTTATGCTTTCTTTTGCTTCTAATCCTTAGATTTTTTGGAAGAATTGGTCAGGGAGAGGTCTCCATAATAGAAAATAAAAACACTGACACAAGCACTAACGCTAAACAGGGGCAGCCTGGCATGATTTACGAATTAGGTGCCTATCCAATTTACAATTTTACAAAGAACTTCGTTTGCCTGTACAAAACTCATTGTAACAAAAAAAACCCGCCATAAGAATAATAATGACTGTTATTTTGATGCCGCTACTGATTAATTAAATCAGTATAAATAAGATAATGAAGAGAAAGAATTTATAACATTAGTTTTGTGTTTCAGGTCAATAGGACTAGTAAGGATGGTGCTTCACTACGAATAGCAGAAAATGAAACGGCCTACAGAAGAGATGGCACAGATGGCAAATGAAAAGCAAACATTTTAAAAATGTTGTTCTGCTTGCACAAGTTTTAGAAGCCAAATTAGAGTTTAGAGTATTGTTCAGCCGTGAACAGGCAAGAGTTACATACGCCAGCGTCAGCATCAAGAGCGACATACATTCGTTCCACATAAATTAGTAATTAGTAAATGAATAAATTAGTCATCAAGCTGGAGTAGAGTTTGATTCATCTTCCATAATTCCTCTCACTATGGCCAAGACACCTTTAGCCATCACCAGTTCTATGAGTCTGTGGGACCGGCAATGACAAAACTATTTCCTGTGTACACATTGCACGACGTACACAAACCCCTATTCCTACCCAAATTCTGTCTGTTCCCGTAGGTCTCCCGTAGGCTTGTATGATAGGTTAGGGTGTTAGGATAACTAGGGTGTTAAGTAGTTGCTGTAGGTTTATAATCAGTAGGGTGAGGTAACCATAGATACCAGGCTCAATTGTTACAAACTTAGCCACACTGTATGCATTTGGAATAACAGCCGTACTAAGCTGTAAGTCCCGGTGCGTATAAGTATTATAAAAATAAACTGATATTTGTATACAAGCTTTTTATTAATGAACTACTCCCTAAATTTCTTTTCTTTTACTTTAGATCTTGTTGGCTCAAAATATTGCTACTTCCACGTTGTCGTCGGTGGCAGCGCAGAGGTCACTTTGACTGCATGTTTTGGGTAGGACAAATAAGGCAGGATAGGAAGTGGAGCATGTTTTGCAACATAGCTTCACAGCCACACCCTACTGGAGCATCTCCCTGCAGGGTGTAAACTTCCGTGGTCGACACGGAAGCATTGTTTTCACACAAAAGCAGCAATGTCCCACAGTATTTCTTGTTGCTATAATGTGCTTCGTTATATTTTTCGTCGCTTCTATTTTGTATTGTAGGTAGGTATATAATAATAAACTAAATTGGTTAAACAGAAGTTCAAAATAAATTAAATACAACTGCGGCTCCTCGAAGTACTATTGTTTACGAAACTGACTTTTCAAACATTTGTACGTCAAATGTTATTTTCTTCGGCCATCTTTGTCGTGTCTCACTTGGTTCACTTCGGTTGGCGCCGCCGTAGAAAGAGATGGGGGGGAGGCGGGGAAATCTCTCCTGACGGTCACGTGTCCTGACGCGGTGCCCTGACGCGAGTTTAACATTTTTTACCCATTACAAAAAGTGTTCAACGCCGCTAAAGAAGTTTTCACTTCAAAAAAAATGTTTGAAGTTGTAGCGTAAACTGAACTTTATTGTGTGGGCATTAAAGTTATTTTTCCAAATACTCGTATTTGTTTACATGTTTGGAAAAGAAATCGCGAACGGTGATGATTACATGACTTTCCTTAAGTCGCTTCCAGTAACAGTTTACTACAAACAAACATAAACTCACGCGTTCTTTCCATGGGGGTAGACAGAAACTACAGAACACCACCTGCTATGATCCTTACATACTTTTTTGCCTCGTTCACACATCGGAGGGGCAATTCTCGAGAACGTTCGCAGTCTAATCTCAATCTGTCAAAATACCATTAATTTAAAGAAAGAAAGAAAATACGTTTATTTGCGGTGAAAATGACGCAAAAAAGAACATAGACACAAAAAATAAAATAAAAAGGTAGGGGGAAACATGCGTCACATCCACGCAAAACGGCTATCGCTCAGCATTATGCTGCGACCCTATGCAGGACAGAGCCCCAGCGCTGGTATTCAGCGACAAAAAAAAATCCTTAATTCCCTTCCTCCTCCTCCTCCTCTCTCTCTTCCTCTTCTCTCTCTTCTTCTTCCTATTAATTTCCTTAATTTTTTGACAAGTTTTTGGCATTGATTGTCGCTGAGATAAGACTAAGACTACATTTTGCACGTTTTTTGTCCTTCTGGTCATACACGCACGGAAGAACAGAAGAACATCACCAATAAGGTCACTATGTCCTACTAGTCCCCTCCCAGCGTGGAACGTGTCCACTCACATCTGCTCACCGTTTACTATGTTTTTGTCTAAACCTAGAGCATTTTTGACAACCATTTTTTTTTTTTGAGGGTGGGATATCATTCAATGACTCCTCCCGCTCTGGGTGGAGCGGAAGGGAGTGTCGGACTCTTACTGACTATAACCCACCCGTGTTCCTTCCTTAGCCCTTTATGTTCCGGTTCTGTTTTTGACACCCCTTAAGAGTAAACTAGTTGCGAGCTCGAACTCACTGGTGGTCATGACCAAAAAGCACGCTGTCTCACCTGGCTTTGTGTCCGACAGAGTTACATGCACAACGTCTAGTTCTCACGCACAGAAACACCGTTCTGAACTAAAAGGCGCGAAAAAAAAATCGAAAAGTGCTTTGGAAAATCGAGTTTTATGAAAAAACCACTGCATAAATCAATTACAAATATAAGTTTATTAAACTCTTGGATAACTGAGCTTTGTCGTACGGATGGTTGGTTTTTAAGATTTTACAGGTCTTTTATTACTTATTTACACCCAAAGTTACGTTAAAAATAGCAACAAAAACGAATCTTTGTTGGCTCATAACTTTTTAATGGCTTTTTATTTTACTATTCTGTTTCCGTACAGACAAAACTAATAATAAGTCACGACAATATCATGTTTAACTTTGGGTACACTACAATAATACGAAAAACTTTATTCCGAAAGTCACAAATACGAATTTCAGAATACCGATTTTCATAATTCCGAATGGTTCAAAATTCCTTTTATAACAACTCCGATTTATCATTCATCCTATTTTAATAATTCCGAAATTTCAATATCCCTAATGTTTATAATTACTATTCTCAAAATACCGAGTTTCAATAGATCGAATAACAAAAAGTCCGACTTAATGATAATTCGAAACATCAAAAATACGAATTCCGATTATTAAAATACCGATTAATTAGAATTCCGAAATAATAACGCTTTGTAAAACTGAATAGCAAGACAAATAAACACATATTTCCAATTGTAAGAATATAGATGGTACAAAATGTACAATAGAGCCCCTATTTCTGTGTAAAGGGTTTAAAGTAACCTAACCAAACCGAACCTCGGGGTGCCCTTCGCTCGTTCTTGCATCCTATGTCGACGGAGCCCCGCTTCGCGGGGCCCCTATTTCTGTGTAAAGGGTTTAAAGTAACCTAACCAAACCGAACCTCGGGTTGCCCTTCGCTCGCTCTTGCATCCTACGTCGTCTATTACGTTCGTTGAGTTCGGGTGCGGTAACGGTAACGGGAATAATTCGGAGTATTGAAAATCGGAATGTCGTTTTTCGGACCGAGAACCCATCGAGCATTTGATTCTTCGAATATATGAAAATCGGAAAACAAACAAGTCACATTTATGACTTTCGGTAAAATAAATTTCGTTATTTTTAATAATAGACATTATGATTCTTAGGTATTATGAAATTCGGACTTTTGAAAATCGGAACATCGAAATTCGGAGTAAAATATTTCGGAGTATTTGGGTGTTCCCTTAACTTTAGATGCACAATGTCAAACAGTGGGGTAATACTCTCCCGAAATTTGTATGGAAAAAATATCGACTAGTGGCACTTTATCGTTAAATACTAGTAGAAAATGACAGATGTTCATGACGGCTGTTATAATATGACGGAACCGCTTTTCTAGGAGACCAAATCTCAAACTCGGGAGTACAAAAAAGACGTTCCGAAGTTCTGCATGTAATTCTTAATTTAATCTTTCAATCAACCTAAATCACGTTCTACAACTGTAAGTTTTCACTGTCAAAAATCGGCGGGAATTCTTCAAAATATTTTAAAACCCTATCGAGATCTAGCTGTATGCTTTTGTTTTCAGGCGTACTGTTACGATTGATTATCCGCGCTGAATTTACTTAGTTTCAGGCGGCATTGTCTAACCACCTTATTAACCTCGGTGGAGACGGTCACGATTATACATTCCGTTATATAAATAAATTAATTGTCAAGGTGCAGTAAGTAGCATCTACTGCGTAGGCGTTTATTTATCGTGAGTAGGTATATAATTCGGACTTCAAGTTAATTAATAAAAAAAATGGCATGGTATTTTAAATGATTCACACTCATTTGGTCTAGGTATCTCATCTAGGGTTTTACTTTTTTATATACATTGCGTTGTTTACGTTGTTCAGCAGACACATTTTTCGAACATACCAAGTAATGGATTAGCAATATCCTTCAAAATGATTCAGATTTAGATTAATAGTTTGTTCCGTAACAAATATTGACCGTTGCAACTCACAACACGATGGGGCTGACATATCTTTGATAAAAGCCCCTACACAAAATTAGATTAAAAATGAAAAACTCACAACACTTTTGTTAGAGTTTGTATTACATGTTATACAGCGAAAGGAACTTCGTTCGAGCTAGCACCCTAATTGCGTAAAAATCACAATCTGAATTATTTTGAAGGGTATTGTTAATCCATTGCTTCTAATGTTCCAAAACTGTGTCTGCTCAACCACGTAAATAACGCAATGAATGTTGTTGAAGTGTCAAAATGAAAGCCATTACTTCTGTTAGTGTGTTACGTCATTATCCCGCGGGTGTCCCACGACATCTCTCGCCTTTTTGGAATAGAAGAGGGGAAGTGTTTCCTTTCCCCCTTGTAGCTTAACGAACACTGCTTACCCTGTGATATAAAAAAGTTATTATATCACAAAATTGTAGGTATTTTTTATGAAATAAAAATGCCAAGTCCGTCAAATAGCGGCATAACTACATGTATCTCATTCCGTGTAAGTGAAAACAAGTGTGGCGGCAATTTTCCGAATATTTTACACTAAAATGACTTTATGATTGACGTTAACAGTAACATAATCTCCAGTGTGAAATCACTCTTTTTACTACTCCTACTTTTTTAATGTTTTATATGTAATAAAAAGTATTTCTTTATAATGAATGCACGTGTTACTAAAATGTTTTAAGATAAGGTGGTGCAAACTAATAATAAGTTGTATGGTATTTACCTACATACGGATTAGTTTTGTTTATAAGGCGTTAAATATTATATTTTTTGCAATTATGCGAATCACTGGGGTGCAAACGTAAACTCAGATATCTGTAGATTCGTTAACAGCTTAATATTATTCATTTTTTTAAATTTAAGGCCAAAATTACTTTCTGCACTGTTTCCTAAACGCAATTAAAAACAGATTTGGGAACTTAATTTAACGTAAGTTTTACCGTTAAAAAAAAACGAAATATCTTTAAAATGAATAGTCTTTATCTATACTTATAATAAATCTGTAGAGAGGTCAATTCTGTACATGAAATATATTTTCAAAATAACTATCAGGGGGTGATTAGTGATCGATACTGATGCCAAAAATGCAATCAGTAAAATTTTTGTCTGTCTGTCTGTCTGTCTGTCTGTCTGTCTGTCTGTATGTTCCTTATAGAAACAAAAACTACTGGACGGATTTTAACGAAACTTGGTAAAATTATTCTTCATACTCCTGGGCAGGTTATAGTATACTTTTCATCACGCTACAATCATTAGGAGCAGAGTAGTGAAGGGAAATGTTGGGAAAACGGGAGAAGTTACTCCATTTTTTAAGCTTCCGTCGCGTGTGCAGCCTTATTGGTTAAAGTTACATAGAAATCATGTATGACGGAAATATTCTACATAAAATTGTCTAAAAAATATCCCGCAACAGCATATGTCTATCTTTTATGGTTGACTCACAATAACACGTGTAACTCCTGATAGCTTAGCAGTTCGGAGCATTCTGATTATATTTGTTTACTCTTACGTTTATAATACTCTCACTCATCCCTAATTTAAAAAAGTTAACATTATTACATATTCAATAAAAAAAGAATCATAGAAATCGGTATAGAAACACCAAACTTATACATGAAATAAGCCATCGCGCATCGCCATCGTGAATACTGAATCATGCTATAAGGATTATTTTTGTGTAACGGTTGCCGCGCTCGACACGAGTCGCGGCGGCGGTAGGGTAAAGGCGGGAGGTCCGAGAGCGAGCTTCATTCAATATTTGGCTGTTGATGCGTTCAGAGCGTTCGACCTTATTGACAGACAATAATTGATATTGAGAAACCGTGCTTATCAGCGCGACTTTAAATAGTTTATTTGAATTTCTTTTGTTGTTATTTTGTAAAATAGGTATGAGTTGTTTTGGTAGTGTTTAAATATTCGTTCAAATTAAAAATTATTAAGCGTAGGTACTTTTATTAATTAAAGTAGTTATAAGTATTTATTTTTAAGTGAAGTAGGTATAGGTAGATAGTGTTGCACAGGCGTTTCAGCTTTATTTTCATTTCTTTTTTGTTGTGAGTTGTATATATTTCTGGTTATAATTCTATAAGAATATTTTAGTTTAAATAGTCACTTAGATTTTAAGTGTAAGGTAGCTAAAGTTAGGACCACATATTAGTTGTTTTGGTAGTGTTTAAATATTCGTTCAAATTACAAATTATTAAGCGTAGGTACTTTTATTAATTAAAGTAGTTATAGGTATTTATTTTGAAATTTTACACAATGGTTCCCTTTATAATGTAGACAAGGAATTAGAAGGATTTTTTTAAATTCAACCCCTAAGGGAGTTAAATAGGGGATGAAAGTTTGTATGAAAGTCCGTCAGTTTTAAAGTTAGGATCTTCAAATTTTGTGTTTAGGCTGAGGACTAAAAATTAATTTATACGTGTCTCAGCGTTTTTGATAATTCCAACCCCAAAGGGTTAAAAAGGGGGATGAAGTTGTGTATGAAAGTCCGTCAGTTTAAAAGTTAGGGTCTTCAAATTTTGTATTTAGGCTAACGATTGAAAATTAAGTAAGTTTTTGATAATTTCTCCCCCAAAGGGGGATGAACGAACTGACTGAAATATCAACGCACAGTCTAAACCGCTGGTCCTAGGGACATGAGTTTTGGAGGTTGTGTTCTTTGTATTCAATCTTTATGGGGGTGAAAAGGGGGGATTTTGTTTGTATGAAAAATCTTATTTATTGAGTTAATAACCTTGAAACTTGGCACGAATACTTATCTAAGTAAATTATGAAGTTTGGAATCTTTCGTTTTTCTAAAATACCCCCTAAAAAGGTAATGGGGGGGGGGGTGTTAAAATTTGTATGGAAGAATTTTAACGCCCTGTCCGATTAACTTGAAACTCAGTATTTATACTAAGGACTAAAAATAATTAATAACATGTATCAGGGTTTTTCGAAAATCTACCCCTAACTGTATGAAAAGAGGTAGTTAATTTTAAAGGGGAGGATTTTACTGCGTGGCTTGATTAGCTCGAAAATTGGTATAAATAAACTTTGAGTCAAGTTATGAACACATCTTAAACGATTTTTCAAAATTCTACCCCTGTGGGGGTGAAAAGCGGGGATAGTTTCTTTGAAAAATCTGATTCCTTTGTTCTATAAACTTAAAAATTGGCCCAAATACTTATTTATTTAAGTTAATTATTATAAAGATCATACCAACATACATTTTCGAAACTTTTAGAGGAAAGTACGAATTTCACGCGGACGAAGTCGCGGGCAGAAGCTAGTACATAATAATTGATTACTAGTAGTACTACTTTTTACTTTACTTAGTAGTACTCTTTATTTATGTATTTATTGTATTGTGTAAATGGTAGGACGTACACCACAGACTACCTACAGTAATGTCTGTCCTTCCCGTTTTTAATCCATCCAAAGGTTGTCTTTAAAATATCGCTCTTAGCGATAAGACCGCCCATTGTGTCACCCATTGTAAAGTTTCTATATTTGTGTCTGTAATTTATATGGTGTACATAACAAAGAGTATTCAATTCTTTTCTATTCTATTCTACTTTATTCGCGTAGTATCTAATAGTTGCAAAAGTTCTTAATTAATTCATAACAATTTCGACGAGAGGGGAACAACCGTAACCTTTTTTTGACTACCTTTGTGGTGTAGTGGTCGCACAAGTGCTACTGTTGAGAATGAGGTTAAAGCACAGACATAGATACACCTAGATAACGCAAGAGCACCTACTTCACGTGCCAAAAATCGCACCAGTTTACGATCGAAAATCATAAGCCGCCACTTTCGCGCTCAGTCCTGCGTACTGCTGGCTGGGTGAGCGTGAGCGAGAGAGCGCGAGCTTGTGACGTCATGGTAGGTAGTCAAAAAGTGGCACGCTCAGTTTTCATACAGTTCGTGATACTTGCGTTATCTATATCTGTGGGTTAAAGTGTTATTGGGTTTTCCATTAGGAATTGTTCAATTTCTCAGTAGCAGGCCGGAGTCTGGTTTTGTGCCTGGTTGATGGCAATAGGCTCGCCCATACAAAACTGGCGAAATGTAGGTGTACCTCTGCCTATACCTTTGGAGATTACAGGCGTAATGCTATGCGCATAACCGTTGTTTGTTTATACCGGTAATGACATGAAATGAAATCTCTATGGACTATTTGTCCTAAAACATAAGTATCCTACTAGTCCTACTAGTCTTATAAACGCGAAAGTTTATGGGTCAGTTCACACCGCGACGCGACGCGGCGCGCAGTTTTCAAGATAGCAATACAATTATAGACCTTATCTACTACACAACAAGGAACACATCAGTGAGGAGGGCCGCACGGCGCCGCGCTGCGCCGCGCGGCGTAGCTCGACGTAGTAGGCAAACAGAGTTGTGTACCTTTTTGTGTAGAAGGTAAGGTCTATAATTGTATTGCTATCTTGAAAACTGCGCGCCGCGTCGCGTCGCGGTGTGAACTGACCCTATGAGGATGGATGGATGTTTGTTACTCTTACACGCAAAAACTACTAAACAGATTTGGATAAAATTTGGCACACAGATAGTTTATAACCAGGATTGACACATAGCATACTTTTATCTTGATATTCCCATGGGACCAAAACTTATGCGGGTGAAACCGCGAGGCGCTGCTAGTAATATTATAAACGCGAAAATTTTTGAGGATGCATCGATGGATGTTTGTTACTCTTTCACGCAAAAACTACTAAACGGATTTTGATGAAACTTTACAGTAATATAGCTTATACATCAGAATAATACAAAGGATACTTTTTATTCCGATATTACTACGGGGTCGATACTTATGCGGGTGAAGCCACAGGGCGCTGCTAGTAACTTATACATTAAACATAAAATCATGTATTAGAATAGTGTCATATACAAGAAGAATATGCCTGTAAGGTAACGTAACCTATAATTAAGGCTACTTTATAGCTTAGACTATTTTATAGCTTTCTTGAAACTAAGTCGTCGTCAATATTTTATGAATAAATTAATAACTTCGTTAAGCTTTGTAATTAGAGTTTATGTGTGATTGCAGCGATAATTCTAGAGGTTCTAACGATAAATGTAAATTGTATCGCGAACGTATCCGGTGATTACGGGCGGATATCACGTGATCACAACATTTTTCGACTAATTGTGACCATTAATAAAGGCATAAAGAGCCTGCGCGTGCGACTGTTCACAGGTATTGATGGATCAATATCGTAGATTAGCAGGGAGATTTAAAAGTTCATGTTTTGTTCAAACCCTGGTTCCTCGTTAGTTTGCTTAGGCTAGCTGAATTGATATAGCTACCTACGCAATATTTTTATTGAGAACATCAACAACTTGATAACAGCTGAGTGGCAATTCTCGTAATTTTAAGAACGTTCACAGTCTGATCGCAGTCTCAATCTGTCAAAAATACCTCTAATTTCCCTGCATTTTGACAAGTTTTCGACATTTGTTTGTCGCCGAGACGAGACTGAACGTAGGCTATCGTATCGAAAACGACACATTTTGATAACTTGATTTGACTTGCCCCCGACAGCAAATAGCTGTTGGAAGAGTAGCGGGCGTCTATTTGATTTAAACTGAAAAAAATTTCGGGTTTTGGACTTATGAACAGCGTTAAGAAGACTCCTACGATAACATTGACTGATGTTCGATACGATACGGAAGCGTATCGAGTGTTTGTGAATAGCTATGCTGGTGTCTCTTGTTTTAAGACGGTAGCATCACAGTCTTGTCAAGCCTTTCCTTACACGATTGTCTTTAGCTTTAGTAGGAAGTGTATTTCTTGCCCTACTTGCAGATTGCACTTAAATACAGCATTCTTTTACAATTAGACCATCTTCAAACCAAATATTTCAACCGCCAATTATATCTGCCATCTGCGTCGCTGATAGCTAACGTGTCTCACCTACGGCGTACGGAATGCGAACGGTAAATATCCCGCAGGACTTGCCGGGCCCGCAAATCGGCCGGGATGCCTGCGGCGGCCGGGACCGGCGCATGCGCATGATTCTAACGACGATCGTAATCGCGTATATTACTTTTATGAGCGATAAGATCGTTTGTTGGTTGATTTTTTTTACAGGTTTATTACGGTATTTGTGTGAAATATTTTGCAGAAGGCGAGGTTTTTTTTTAAATATAATATAGGTAGGTAATTAGGTGCGGCAGGCGAAACTCCTTTCATGGACATAATTATATGTAGACAAGTGGACAAAAATTCTAAAAACTATATTTTTATACTTAAAAAACTAATATGCAATGTACAGTCTTGACTTCGCTACGAGTTTATTTATGATGGTTTTATGTTGAATTTTTTTTAAAGAGCTGCGTGTACTTTGAGAATTAAAAATACTTGTAATATATGCAACTAAACCCCAACTTATTTTTTTTTTGTAACATTATAATAAGTCAAACTTTAAGACAATTTAAAAACTTTCCAAAACGTGAGTAATTTTTAGCACTTCATCAGCATAACTATCTTTTTTTATCAGTATCAGAAGCCAGAATGCCAGAAAGCCAGAAAAGGAACAATCAGGGGTCCAAACAAACAAACACTAGGTATATTTTACAAGTATCAGAACATCAAACACCGATTAGAAAATAAAACACGACACCTAACGTTCTTGATAACATAACTCGTCTCACACTTGGCCATACATTTGATCACCATGTATTAGACTATAAACTCCACACGGGAAGGCATATCGAGGCGTGAAAAGGTTTTAATGTGTGGTATGTCACAGTAAACAAGTACTGTATACGTTGTTTTTAACAACCAGGGGTAGAGCACAGGCATTATAGTGCGTTTGACAGAATCCCGTGGCCCTGTTATACAGGGTGGCGATTTAGTCACGTGCATCCCTTTTTGAAGTGAAAACTTCTTTAGCGGCGTTGTACACTTTTTTTTGTAATGGGTAAAAAATTTTTAACTCGCGTCAGGACACGTGACCTGATCGAAAATTCGTAAGACGGATGGAGAGTAGACAGCCGGCGCGGCGTAGGAGAGGATGTATCCCCCTCTCTTTCTACGGCGCGGCGAAAATGTATGCCTGCTGATTCGTTTAGGCGGCGCAGGGCGCTTGCGCGAATGCTCGTGTGTGTTTATGTTACAGCGTGACACGCGCATCCATGGATGGTGACAGCTGATGGCTCGACCGTCTGTGTAGTGGCCACACTGCTGTGTATTCGTAAAATTCGTGTATATAAAGTGTTTAAAATATGGAAATTGAACAAAGTGCATCTATTAATGAAAAAAGTGACGAAGAAATAGCGAAAGAAAATGAGTTATATTAATTATTCAATTAATAGTTGACTTATTTCAACGTTAATATTCAAGTTTTCACTCCTGCCGGCACTCCCGGAGTGCAATCTGTTTTTTTTTTGGGTGGGAAATTATCAAATAACTTCTCCCACTTTGGGCGGAGCGGGAGGGCGTGTCAGACAAAAGTCTGACACGCCAACGCAACGCAAAAACTGGCTAAAACCCACTCGTATTCCGTCAGTCGCCTGTGCCAGGGCCACGGTATGTCTTTCGAACAACCCACGACCCTGGCAGGTCACGTGCATCCCCTACGGGGGTGATTCTACCCGTCATAATAAACAATTTTCGCTATGAAGCTCATAACCGATTTTATAAAAATAAAATCAAAATCCTATAAAAAAGAAGATGGACTATTTCGATACAATATTGAAAAAGTTTTTATTTACGATTTGGATAAGAGTTTCCTCCTTCATTCTTGTAGCATTATCGCTAGTTTGGTCGCAATAGATATCTGTTCCGCCAAAATGAAACAAGTGTGTACAAGGCCTAACCCTTTTAACAACATATTCCATCAAATGCCCGGCTATAGGCCCACTGATCACAACTCAGTAGCCCATAAACTGGAAGATGTTCCTCGAGGCGTGAATAGGGTTACCATCCGTCCGGACTTGTCCGACTTTGTCATTTGTGGGGATTTTTTTTAAATAATATTAAATAATATCACGCCTGTATACCCCTAAGGTTTAGGCAGAGGTGTACCTATAATACAGTCACATTTCACACGTTATATTTAAGTCCCCTCCACTTCGACCGGTTCTGTGCTTCTCGTATCCAACGGGTTTCTACGGCCCAAAGAATTGCCAAATTTAAGTGGCAGTAGGCAAGGCACATTGCTCGCAGAACAGATGGCCGATGCAACCGAAAGGTTCTAGAGTGGCGACCGCGTACCGGAAGATATAGCGTTGGAAGGCCTCACAAGGTTGACCGATGACCTTTTGATTACATGGGTAATAGGGGGCAAATCTATTGCCATCAACCGAGCACAAATCCAGACTCAGGATTGCTACTGAGAATTCCAGAAAGAACAACCCAATAACACTCCAATGTCCGGCTTTTTGTCAGGAGTTTTTAAATTTCGAAATGGTAACCCTAGGTGTGAATAGCTTTCAATGCGTGGTGTCTTAGCGTAATTTGTTTGTAGCCTGCGCTCGCGCCGACCGTGTAATCCTACACGGACAAGTAACCGCCTGTCTGCACTTAATGTTACATGTTCATATCATTTCTTTTATGTTGTTTTTCTTTTATTATGTTTGTAGTTTTAGTTTTTATTTGTTTGTTGTTTCATGATGAATAGTTGCTGTAGAGAGTCGGAGATTTTTGTTTTTGTAACACTTTTAGCTACTGTCGGATTATCGCTTGGCAAAATACGCCAGGTAGAGAAGCCATAACAATTTTGAGGGCACTTAATTCTTTCCGAAAATTAAGTAAAACCGTTTTTAACTTAGCTCTAAATTTAAATAAAAAAAAGTTAAGTTTTCATTCAAGTGAAATGAATTCCTAGACCGCACACTAGGACCCTGTGTTGTAAGATCCAGTTAGGCTCCTTCGTGTCGTTAAGAACTTTATATAATTAGGTATTTATTTTAACTTAAAACAGGCATAAAAACTACTAAGCTAATCTAGATGTATTTTATACTTTTCACCACCTTGACGATTTCATTTTTCTCTACTCGTTCATTGATTCAGTTTTAAGTTTTTAAAAGTAAAAAAAGTTATGTGTCAATCATTTTCTACGCCTGCAAAAGTTACTGCTAGATTATCGGCTGGTATAAAATAATGATGTGGATAAAAACTTATATCAATGAACATGTTAGTAAATAACTGAACATGTTTATTAATAAGTAATAATAAATGCCTGATCTATGTTCATCGTCACGCTTTTTAATTATTTTCTATTAGATACACTTTTTTAACCCGTTACTAATTTATTAGTTTTATTATGTAGTAGGTATATTATTAGAAGTATTATATGCACGTTGGACAACGCAAAGGCGTGGTGGATGTTATTTATTCCTTTATTTTCTATGTAAAACCACAAAGCATGGGATAAGGTGTACGTGGGGATCCCAAGGTTGGTTAGTGGTTATGAAACATGAATAAATAATATTTTATTTTCGCTCTGGTTTCATTGAAATAGGACTAAAATAAAATTTTATTGCCATCGCAAAAAGTTCAGCAACAAAATCTTTAAATCTCAGACAACTGTGTAGAGACCCCTCCGTGCCTCGGAAAGCAAGAAGCCGTTGGTCCCGGCTGTCATTCGTGGATACGGTCGTCAGTTGCCCGAAAGTCTGACAACCAGTCTTACCGAGGGGTATCGTATTACCCAGTAACTGGGTCGTGGAGGTCAGATAGGCAGTCGCTCCATGTAAACTGGTATTCAGCTGCATCCGGTTACACTGGAAGCCAACCCCAATATTGTTGGGAAAAGGCTAGGCAGATGATGATGAACTGTAAAGAGCTTTAAGCTGATCAGTTTATGGTTTAGTTGAGAGAGAGTTCATAAAATGGTCTTCTTATTCTCTAAAATAGTGACGAAGCTCCATTGTTAACTAAAATTTAAATAATATTACATACATACGTGTCGAGTTGATAACCTCCTTTTTTTTTATCGGTTAAAAAGGCAGAAATCTTCCATCTGTTTGGTCATTTCTCTGGCTGCAGTATCATACTGTATCTACAATTCTACATGACGTTCTTAAACCAATCGCTCTATAGAAACGGATTCTATAATTGCTTCGATCGATGTACGTCGCACGTGTGTACTCAACACTCGCCATTTTTTACGCGCCTGCGCATCCACGACATTATTAGGGCTGTAAGTGATTTAAAAAAGTAATATCGAGACTCCAAGCGAGTAATTTGAAAAATGGCCGCTAATGATGCCTTCAAGGCGTTATTTTTATAAAAATAACAACTAAGTTTAAATATGCTGTCACGTATTAAAAAAACTGGCTAGTAGCAAATAGATGTGACTGATAGATTATGTCAGTGTAAAAGTAAAGCTAATGTTTCAATGATCGAAGTAATGTTATCACAAGGCAATTCATTTACTGGACCTAAATAATTATTCGCGCCAATCTAGTTTCTCGACGCCTTTGCGGGATTCGAACTCAATACTTCCATTCGATATCTGATCCAAGAAAGGACAGACGTGCATCTCTAATAAATTAAATTTTCCCGAGTTTTAATTGCAAACAAGTTTCGTGTTCGCGACAACCCTGCCGAAGATGCGGAAGTCACTCCTAAGGTTTATCTCCATTAGCGAGAATCCAGGAGTTTATTGAATTCATTGAGAACGAGATACATTAATGTAAGCGTTTTCCACAAGTGTTTTCCTAAAGCCCATAGAAATAATTTAATAAGGAAGTTCATAAACACTGTCAGGAAACTTAACACGGCTCTGATCGATTTACACGCCCATAAAACAGTTAAGAAAATAAAGGCACACCCTGACGTACCTATGATGAAGAATAATAGGTACCTCATAAAGGTAAAGGTCTTCAGAGAGTAGTATGTTAGGCAGTACATCAACGACCTGTTATTGTCCCACTGTAAGCAGTTTAAAACCCTCTTTTAATACAGAGAAGAAATGAGCATAAATCTCCACAAATGGTCTCTTACAAGCCTAGATTTTCCCACAATGCTTTTCTTGACAGACTGCCAGTAGGTTGAGGATGCTCGAAATCTTCCATCTGTCAAGTCGGAAAAATAGTCTCTTTGATACTTGCCAAGTTCAGTTATTAACTTTTTAACCGCTTACGCCGGATTAATCCGACAAATATTTTCGTGTCCATTTCTCCAGGGTCGTATATTTATGACCAAAAACCACAGCTCGTTTAATCTGTTTTTTTTTTTTAATTTTTTTTACGGTATTCTGTCAGGTAGGTATTTATTTTTCGTTTTTGTTATTTTTTCGGGCGCTGGGGGCACGACAACTGATATGATGTCGGCCGGTGAGCATGCTACATATAATTACAATGATCCCTGCTATTACGTTGCATATTAGTGGTAAGTTCTTGTAACCGACTACAACAGACCACAACGTATCATTACACAGGAATGATGACATTACTACTAGAACCGCCGCTTGATAAGTTTTTATACATCTTTTTGCTGGCAGATATCTCTGAGTTTCTCTGGGTGTGGCCGCTGTAGCTGTTGGGTATGTATGAATTGATGGATCATAGCAAAACCGAAACGGAACCAACGGAAGCCCTCATTCTATGTATAGAAAACATTCTATTTTATTTTTCTTTATGGCAATTAGTGCCGATGTCGACAATTCTGTCAATTTCAGATGGAATATCGTGCGTAAAGAAAATTAAAGTAGGAATTTGGATAGAAAATATAGGCTTTCATTACCCAATCATCGCCTTTATTTTTTCTTTCTCCCTAATAGAAATGAACTTTAACAAACAGCCATATATTTTTTATTATAATTTAAAAACAATAAAATAACTTTAAAACAACACACGAATAATACCTTCCCATAGTTTTTACTTCATGCATCTTAGAACACAATGCTCATAGATTCACTGATACTCTATTATTCTATTATCTAAACATAGGAACAAAAGCTCAAACAAACGGTAAGAAGATTCTCGCGCACGCGCCGCCCGTCAGGTAGGTGCCTGCGCGTGCTCAGACATAACTACTTACGTGATACAAATCACTGTTAATCAATCACGAGAAGCCACTGCTAGATCTGTATGGATTTATTCAGGTTTTATGCTGCCTATAAATATTTGCATTGAAAATTATTTTATTTTTTATTGTTTGGTTTGACTGAGAATTTTATTGTTTGGATAGTTAGAGTTCAAGGAATCCTAGATACTAATATCATAGGCGCGAAAGTTTGTGAGGGTGAATGGATGGATTTTTGTTACTCTTTCACGCAAAAACCACTGAGCGGATTTGGATGAAATTTGGCAAACAGATAGTTTATAACTAGGATTAAATAGGATACTTTTTATCCCGGTATTCCTACGGGATCGAGACTTATGCGGAAGAAACCGCGGGGCGCTGCTATTTAAAAATAATTATGTTTTTAGGAGACGCTATACCTATAGCTGAGAATTTTTCGTTAAGTATTTTATTTTAGTTTAGTATTTCAAGGGATTGTAAAGGAGACTATTTAAATTTGTATGGGAAGCGGCCTCTGAACCAATAGCGATACTGTAGTGGTTTTTCTGTGGGGATACCTCAACTATATCCTTGTGCAAAAGGGCATCAAAATCCGACCCGATAGTTTTGAGAAAATTAATACTTTAGAATTCATACATCGCTACATTTTTTATTATAGAAATGTTTTAACGGGTATTTCTGACTTTATAATACTTAGAATGTGTTTTTCTGCTAGACAAAGTCACATGCTACCTCTACAGTACCGAATTTCAGGTTTTTTTCCTTTTTAACCGACTTCAAAAAAAGGAGGAGGTTTTCAGTTCGTCGGAAACTTTTTTATTTTTTTTTATTTATGTTCACCGATTACTCGAAGACGGTTCGACTGATTTAGAAAAAGCGGCGGGCACTGGGCCCGCATGGTGGATTACGGCCCACTCCCTGTCGAAGAGATGAAGCCCGTGACTCAGCAGTGGGAACATTATAGGCTGATAATGTAGTGTTTTTTATGGAAGTCAGTTGTTTTTTTTTTTGTATAAAGCTATTTAATTTTCAATTTTTAGTGGGTCGGTTTGTAATTTATGAACGGATTATCACCTTTTACAAAATATTGCTTTTCCCGATGCAGGGATGTTAATTGTCGAGGAGTTCTCCTGGTACTTCAGCATCAGCTCCACTTTACCATATGCATTCAGTACTGTTGAGGTGGCATGTGACTTTGTCTAACAGAGAAAAACATTAATTAAGTATTATAAAGTCAGAAATACACGTTAAAACGTTTTTAAAACAAAAGTGTAGCATAAAAATATGTATTCTAAAATATTTATTTCAGATTTTTCTAAAAGACCCTACAGGAGACGGTCGGTTAACCTGGAACAGTCCAGGGTACGAAAAGCGATGGATAGACTTTGTGAAAGATGAAATGGCTAGAAAGGGGGTGACTACCGAGATGACGACTAATAGAGAAGTATAGAAGAAAAAGACATGTTGCGCCGACTCCAAATAAATTTAGATAAGAGCAGGCAAGAATGATAATGTGCTTCTACGTACTACGTAAACTTTCTTTTCAATTTCGTTTTAAACCATGTAATTATAACAATAAAATATATCGTTAAAAAGAGCCAATAAACAATTTCATTCATTCATGGTCATTTTTCATTATTTCATGGATTGTGCCATTTGCTCGGCTGTTAGTGGCGTGTCGTCGCGATTTGACGGCTTCACGGATTACTGAGATATTCTGTACCGTTTTAGCACTACTACTCCACTTTTTGAATATGGCACAATTTTTCATGTATCAAGTGCTTGCTGAAATATTAAATTGAAGATATCTCAGAGTAAAATCACACCCCATTTCTTACAAATCTCAATACCTAGGTATTTACACAGTGGGGAAAATCTGGAATATGATAATGTTCGAAATCAAGACGGACTTAGGGCGCTTCCACCACAAAGCCAAATGCACCACATACGTACTTATTCAAAAGCGCACGATTTTCATTATACGGCTGTTTGTGCTATTTTTGTACTGGACCCGATTGACCAAGATCGCATCTGTTTCGACTGCACCCACAAAAAATGCATGAATTTTTGATCATTTCATTGTATTCATACATCTTTATCACAAGCCTCATCTGAGAATTTCCATGATCACACAAAAACATGTGCTCATATGAGTACAACATTGTTTGTTGTTTGATGTTTATTCATCGCTTGTTGAAAGACTTAACGGTCGGTTATGGTCAACGATGACACAATGCTGTTTAAAGCTCACAGCGGTACCAACATACCTAACTGAATTTTAACTATTAGGTAGGTAGTTATTCTTACAAATACATTGTCAGTTACATAGTAATCTTTCTGTGTTCAGCTTTTTGAACAGTGGTACCACGAAAAGTGGCACATTATACCGAACAAAGTCAAAGTCATAATATCATTTATTTCAAGTAAGTACAATAAAAGGCACATTAGAACGTCGTAATTTAAAAAAATAGAATTGATTCTAGTCGCACCTTCCAAAAGTCTAAAAAGAGAGAGAGAGTCTAAGTCTCGTATGGAGAAGAATGGGCAAGAAACTCCACCGTTTCTCTTTTACATTTTTTAATTTTTATATTTTTTTAAATTAAATTACATAATTACCAGATAATATATGTCGCTGATGAAATAGAGTAAACGTAATTATTTACCCAAATTCACCAATGTATTATTTTAAACTTTTTAAAAACAACTGCTAGAGGAATCTGATTAGAATGATGAGGCCAGAGGAGTGCCTCGATTATAAAAAAGTTTTTGAAGCTAGACTAGCTAGACACGATGTTCAAATTGAATGAAAAAATTTAACCAATATTGTCGGAAAGTTTATAGAGGCAATACATTATTGACAATGAAATGATAAACGTGATGGTATACTTTCACTCTTATTTATTGAACCATAAAGTCAATAGTGATCTTATCCGAACATTACTCTCATTTTACCTTATGGAAACTACGATAACTAAACTATAAAGCTTTCCTTTCAATGTTCCATGTAGCCCAATAACCAATATCTATGTAAATTCCTTACAAACAAACATAAAACTTTCCTCAATATTACTAACACTTACAAACCGCTCACTTAGAATAACATAGGCTTAAAGAAACAGGGACACATGCGATATAAATTTATTCACAACAGCATTGATTTTACTTTATAACAAAGTGGTACTGAATATTTTGCAGTTGCGACCATAACTGGACCCTGTACTGTTACAGGGAGACGTCTTGTTGATAAACAGACAAGTGTGCGACTCTACAGTTTCGTATATTTATTGAACTGACAGCGGAGTATCTCTTGAAACTGAGCTAGTACGAATAATTTTTCTATGCCCCGTATGTGAAGTTTCACAAACCAATTTGACCTTGCTTACAGTATCTTTAAATGTAAGGGCATATTGGGGGTCATAATTATTTGTGAATCCATACACTTATTCAAAGACTTCAAAGGTAAAGATAAAGATAGTACTACTTAATAATAAACGAACTTATCGGACCTTATAACGTAAAACGTATAAGTATAGTTACAATAATACAAACTTAACTAATCTATAAGCAGCTCCGTTATAAGGTCCGATGAGACTGGCATGTATGTACAATTGTATAAAAGTCCCTAATAATTAAGAAAGAAAAAAAAAAGATAAAGACTACCTCCTCCAAGAAACGCTATTTTTAATTAAATTTGAATGGAGATAGTATAAACATTGAGACACTAGTAAGAAGATTATCATATGCTTTAAGAGAGCTAGATTTCACAATTCAACATCCTTGGCTTTTTCAATGTTGCGTTCATGCAACCTCTCATAGTTCCTTCAATACTTACCAAGGTCGTTGATATTTAGGTAAAGCTACTTCCGACATATAGTTTATTCTTGATGCTTACCTGTTGACAAAAGACAATTTATTATTAGTTTTGATAGCTCATTAGTCATATATACTTTTTTATTGCAAAATAGGCCAGCTCTTGACCTTGATCTCGCCTGATAGAAAACGATGGATGAGGTCTATGATGGAACAAGCAAGCCCAGAAGATGCCTGTTCAACCTTTCCTTTGATGGCTGACGGATTATACATATGTGCAAGGGGAACACAGACGCTGGCAGAGAGTTACATACTTTGACCGTTTCGGAAAAATTACGCTATAATGCATACCAAATTCGTTTGCACCTCAATATGATCGCTGCATAAATTTGAAAAAAAAAAAATGCTTCAAAATTCGAATTACTGATCAATTTCAAACCAAGCTTCCTTATAATTGTGGTCTCAAAATAATTATTTCATTTATTGTAATTGACCGTTTGCGTTATCGGCGTGGAATCGAAAATTAAATATTTTTGCCGCCTGCACCGTTTGAAGATTGAATAGCTTTTGTATGTAAATATTTCGCGCTTCCCTTTTTTTACTATTCCATCATTATAAAATGTTTATTGTATGAGCACGGAAGAAAACCGCTTTATAGGTTAAACTTTTTAATATTTCAACAAAATGTTTCCTCCTTTCAAATGTTACGGAGTTCTTAAACGCGTTTTTTTTTTTTTCGCCATTTTGGGCTACTGCTGGACGAAGGCCTCCCTACTCTCCTTTCACCCCCCTCTATCCAGAACCACCAAAGACCAATCTTTGTTAAAGGAGTCCAGCTGATCCCGTCATCCCCGTCTGGGCATGCCACGATGTCGATTTTTAAAATACATTTTATAAACATTTTAAAAGCTAAGATTCTGTAGGAAATTCCATATTTCAGTCTATTCGAAACTTTCGCATTTTTTGCAACCATTGTTATCTATAACTTATTGTGTCACGACTCCCATATATTTTAACAACTGCTATTCAATTTTAAACTCAAATATTGTTTGTGAAGCTTTATTTAACCTAGTGCTTTCAACACATTTTAAAATAGAAAAAAATCAATGTACTATTATTATAAGATACGGCACTCGAACAGTTTTCAGAGTGCCGTATCTTATAAATCTTTTGAGATACTTTTGAAACAGACCATACTTACAGAAGAATAGTCTGTTTCAAAAGTATCTAATGAAAATGTAAGCAAATGGGTCAGAAAATGTGTTGTGGATGCCAATTTTTGCAGTAGGTACCACTTACGAATTGATTGCTTTAATTTGATTATTTGAATGCTTTAACCCGAAATTCCAATTTTTAAATCACCTTTCCTTTGATAACTTTTCAGTTAAATACTGTTATCCAAACAATTTTTTTGTTAGCCTATATTGAGTCCCACTGCTAGGCAAAGACCTCCACTTTTTCCTTCAAAGCCTCCGTGTCTTGAGCGATCTCTGACCATGTTGGCCCTGCAAGCCTCGTTAGGTCGTCACACCATCTTCGCCGAATATAATTAATTAGGTAATCCAAACAATAATTGTTGGAAAAACTGGTGAGAGGTTGAATCCTTCTAAATATAGACGAATGTTTTACAAATTCCGTTTAACTTTAGTGACTTTTTATTTTTAACCGACTTCAGAAAAGGAGGTTCTGTATTCGACCTGTATGTATGTATGTCCGCGATTTTCCCAAAAACTAATGAACCGATTTTAATAATTCATTTATTAATGTGATCTACATACTTTCAGGAAAGTTTTATTCTTATGTACGAAGTTATATGCATAAATGTACTACCTCTCCGGCATTTCTATGCGAATTTTGATAATTCTTCTGGTCGGTGTCTTCAATTCTTCAATGCACTAGTGTTAATTAAATTTGTGTGTTGTAGGTACAAGTAAAAAGTGAAAAGTAATTTTTTTTTTCGGAAAATATTTTTTTTATTAGACGTTGGTGTTGGTGTGTTGGCTGGGCAAAGGCCTTTCTCTATTTTCACCTCTCTCTCTGTCCACAGCTGCCAAGGACCATCTTTATTAAATAGTGAGTGTAAAAAAAACAACTTGTTTTCACTTTCATCAGATACTTTCGGATTTAGTATAGGTACCTGTAGTCTAAAAAGCAGCCAGATCGAACGGGGCTGAATCAGAACAAGCTCAGAATCTAGCGATTGTCTGGCCTCTGACAAGCGACAAGCGATCGACTCCCGATATTCTGACGAGGTTTAGTTTCAAACGAGTTAGTGCATTCAATTCTAAGTTCCACTGATCCTATTTGCAAGGTATTTCGAAAGCAATCTAAGATATTAGGTATGTATGAGGTGTTTTCTTTGCCTTATTTTGTCCCAGTGAGAGGAAGTAGCAGATTTGAATTTTATTTATTACAGATGAAATGCGAAATTGCAATAATAATAATAAAGTTTTATTGACATAATAAAAGTTTTACATTTTAATTTGAAGCCCTGACTCCTGTGCTAGGTGGTACCTGTGTTACAGGAGTCAGTGTCTTCACCCGTTTGTGGGACATTAACAAATTTTAGTAATAACAGTAAGATAACGTAAAATTACAGGAGTTTAGTACATGCATGCTCTTGAGTGGTTTGTGTGCGTGTGTGTGTGTGTGTATGTGTGTTTGATGTGTTTTATGTGTATGTGTGGGTTTTGTGTGTATGTGTGTGTGTGAGAGAGATTGTACTTGATGACTGGAATTTGGCTATCACGAGTATTGTTCTTGAAGTAAGTTTTCTGTCTGTGGGTAATCCAGTGTTTGAAGCCATGTGTTTAGTTTCATCTTAGTTTTATTTTTTGTTAATGGGTTGATGTTCAGAATTTTGTTTACTTTATTATAAATATAAGTGGCTAGGTATAGACGTTGTCGTCGAGCGGATGCGGTCTTACATCTGACTGCGCGACATACATTAACGAGGGTTCTCTTATGTTTAGTTGCGTGATTTACCGGTGTGATTTCTTGTTGTTTCAGTATGAGATTGAGAAGATATAGTTGTCTCACTGTAAGTACTTGACAACTTTCATACAAGGTTTTTGTAGGGAAACGGTACGGTTTGAAGGTCATTACTTTTAATAATGATCTTTGGGCTCTCTCGAGGTGTATCATATAGGTTTTACAAGCACCTCCCCATGCCGTGATACAGTAACCTACGATTGACTGTGCCAGTGCCAGATACACCGTACGGAGAAGCTTAAAGTCAGCCACTTGCCGCAGTCTCTTAAATGCCCATATAAGTTTCCTAACACGGGAGGCAGTCTGTTCAATGTGGGAACGCCAGCTGAGTCCTTCATCCAGAATCACACCCAGGTACTTCATTGTCTTTTTTTGTGTAATTGGAAGACATGAGCATGGGAGACTGTTGTTGGAGTCATCACAGGAGTGTGCTTTAAGGCTTATTATTGTAGGTTTAGTTTTTGCGAAGGTAAATTGCAGAAATGAGGTTTTCGAAATGTTAAGGGTTAGTAAATTTGCATCCAGCCAGCACATTATTTTACGTAAGCCTGTCTCTGCCGCTTTTCGTGCCTCCTCCCAACTTTCTCCATGGAATACTAGTACGGTGTCGTCTGCATAGCTAAAAACTTTACCTTTGGTAAGAGACTGCTGGCATAGGTCATTCACATAGAGCAGGAAAAGACTCGGGGATAGGCAGCTACCCTGAGGCACACCATAATGAACTCCAACTTCCTTGCCAATGACCTCACCTATCTTTATAAATAAAAGGTGTTATGCATATCGCTCATTTGGAGAAACATCGACGTACTCGTAACTGCTACTTTTTTTTTTAAGTCTTTGCTTTTCTAACGTAATTACGCTTTCTAAGTGCTTTGGCATATTTAACCCATTTTTGGGAAAAAATACATTTACGTCGATGATTCTTCAAATGAGCGATAAGTAATTCCTTGTTTTCCGGTTACCAAGAATTGCTTTCGAATAATGTCACATTGCCATATCCATACTTACTAATATTATAAATTCGAAAGTAACTCCGTCTGTCTGTCTGTCTGTATGTTACCATTTCACGCCTAAACCGCTGAACCGATTTAGATGAAATTTGGTATAGACATAGTTTGAGTCTCGGGAAAGGACATAGGACACTTTTTATCCCGATATTCCCACGGGATCGAAGCTTGTGCGGGTGAAACCACGGGGCGCAGCTATTCCTTTATAAATACAGCTATTTTATGAT
The DNA here is from genome assembly GCA_947508005.1 of Amphipoea lucens. Lineage (NCBI taxonomy): Eukaryota > Metazoa > Arthropoda > Insecta > Lepidoptera > Noctuidae > Amphipoea > Amphipoea lucens. The sequence continues at coordinate 17,491,324 of OX382358.1, read as the reverse complement.
ATAACTAGCTTTTGTCCGCGACTTCATCCGCGTGAAATTTCTTGTTCCTCCAACCCGCCTCATCGGATCGCATCGCATCGCCTGCCCGCGCTATTACTGCGTTCTTTCTGACATTATTATTTCTGCTCGGCTCCTAAGTGTCTTAGCGTGACGTTAAGTAGTCTAAAGTCTTCCTCGAGAATTGGGCTATGAAATTCTATAGTAATTTCTCAAATCCGACTGGTAGTTACAGAGGGATTAGCGCGTTCACACAAACTTCAGCTTTATTATTAGTAAAGATAAGAATGCTCAATCTTAACAAACGAACAGCAACATAAAAAAAACTACATCAACTAGTGAACTCCAAATAAAGCAGCAAAAAATAAACTTGAAATCATCATCATCTGCCTAGCCTTTTCTTAACTATGTTGGGGTCGACTTCCAGTCAAAACGGAAAAAAAAACTGGAAATGCAGGGTGAAATTAAATTCATGGGCATCCTTTTAAGGGGTCATTGTACTCATCATTATGAACAACTTTTACTATGGGACTAAACCCAAAATCGCGAAAAAAAATCAGCTGTTCCTTGCATTTATAATCACATAACTCGTTAAAATATAGGGAAGAGCTGATTTTTTTTTGGCGATTTCAGGTTTGGTCCCATAGTAAAAGTTTTTTATAATGATGATTACAATGACCCTTTAAAAGGATGCCCATGAATTCAACATTTCACATGCCTGTAATGGTTTAATTGAAGTAAATGCTTTGAGTTTGAATTTGAGATTCAATTTCACCCTGTATACCTAAGTCTTTAAAAATAAATCCGACTGTCGACAACTCTAACGTCCATCACTAATACAGCCGTCGAAACCGAATTAAATTAATTAAACTAATCATGCAATCGTATCTAAAACACTAACATCTCTATTAGCATGATCGGTGCGTTTTTGCGGCGTTTTTACAGCGTATTCGTGTCAAACAATTATTCCTTACACGGTACCGGCTCTATTTGCATGTCAATAATAATATCTGCATTTCGAATGATGTCGGACACATCACTCACTATTCATTTTGTTGTTGTAAAAAAAATAAAAAAAATTGTGAAGTGCTGCGTTTGCGATGGAGGTTCTACATTATGGCAACGAATGTAGATCAAAGATTATTCACTTCACACTTTTCAGCGGACGTGTGTCTGTGTATAATGATGGGTACAAGTTCTTTCGATTGTCTAAGACCTAGAGAAACTTCGCGGTCGTGATGGGTGTCGATATCTAAAAACGATAAAACAAAAAATAAATAAATTAGATGTTTTTTTTTTGGTGGGTGACCGACCACAGTTAGTGTAGTCACTTGAAATATCAGTTTAAAATAAGCTTTTTATTGTGTAAAGTTCACAGACGTGACAGGTTTCGCTGTCAAAACACAACAAAACCAATGAAAAAAGATTTTATCAACTCATACTTTAAGAGCTCTTACACACGAGCGGCATGTTCCCAACGGCAGAGGTAACTGTAGCCGTCGACGCGCGTCGGCGGCAACCGTCGACGCGTCGACGGCAACAGTCGACGCGTCAACGGCAACAGTCGACGCGTCAACGGCAGCCGTCGACATTTCAACTTCGAAGATATAGGTCGACGGCTGCCGTCAACGCGTCGACGGCAACAGTCGACGCGTCAACGGCAGCCGTCGACATTTCAACTTCGAAGATATAGGTCGAAGGCTGCCGTCGACGCGTCGACGGTTGCCGCCGACGCGCGTCGACGGCTGCAGTTACCTCTGCCGTTGGGAACATGCCGCTCGTGTGTAAGAGCTCTAAGTTACAAAACATCCAGCGGTCGTTGAACCCCCAAAAAAAAACATCAAACCGTTTTTGTTTATATTTAATAGTGTTTAGGTATCGGCAAAGATATCCGAGGTATCGGTCATATGGCCCATCACGTCTCCAGTTTCACTAGCGAATTTAATTTGACCCTGCAGAAGTAAAGAAGTTCGCCATTGTGGTAGCGACAGATTAAAAATATATAGCCAAAGCTCTACAATATCCAGAGGTAACATTATTTTGTCCGTAGTCCTTACTCAAGTTACAAGCTTTATTAAACCCCCAAGAATGTTGTCCACAACTGGTACACTGAAAGAGGAAAGCTGCAATGAAATAGCTTAACAAAACAATATTGTGTGTACAATTAGTTAACAGTAAATTATGTATCAATTGCCTCCCAACGCCGCGGGAGTCGGACACAGTATCCAATCTGCGGCTAATAACCCTCTAAAATAGCCACTTAACAGTCGCCGTCAGTTCTAATACCGAAATACGTCTACTTACAGAAACTACTATAGAAATAAGCTATTTTATATCGCACATTACGGTACTGAGACAAAAACATTAGTTGTAAAGTAGTATAAAAGGCGACATAGAATGAAGTGTAAAACAAACACTTCCCACTTTGTTTGCGTGTGTACAAACAATTACAAGTATGAAATAAAACATGAAGGACTACTTCAACCTCAAATTGTTTTTGAAGAGACTCGCGACAACTCAAATGTGCCGATACCGTTAATGTAGCCAATTGCAAAAAAAAGGTACACTTATGAGAATATTAAAATTGTCATTGAATATATTATTCGGGTTTTAAAAACGTATATTCATTGTGCATTAGCATTTGGAGATGATATCGATTATTGGTTCTTAGTTAAATTAATTAATTGGTTAATTAAGTTAATTTATCAGCTGATTAGATGTTAGGATTAGATAACATTTATCTTCCTTCTATCTACATCACTATTTATGAAAAAAGTCTTGCCGCTAGTCTTGTCATACAGGATCATAATCACAACTTCTTGTAATTTGTTTTGAAATCTGGAAAGTATGAAAATAGCAACATAACAGCAATTAGCCATTTCATTTTATGATAATCGTGACTTAAACGTTATTTTGATGACGAGATAACGATTACTATAACTTGGAGCTCGTGGTAGATAACTAGTTTTAATTTAATAGCTGAAGATCAAATTACTACGAGTACTAAGTAAGTAGAGATTCACGACTAGTGAAACCTCATCTCGCACACACAAATAATTATATAAGTAACCGATCTCTTAACCCGAATCCTGTAACGTTTTAAAACACATAAGGATTTGTACATAATAATGTAATAATAATAAAAACTTTATTACTCCAAAAATTACAGAGATTTTACATTGGCCCCAAACTAGGCAAGCCTGTATATTGGGCACCCATAAAATTAAACTTAATTATCTGTATTGCCGGGTCATGTCATCAGAAGTAAAATCGGAAAAGCTAGAGACGTATCCAACAGAATGAGAGAATTCCAGAGAAGGAAAGAGGGAGGAAGAACTTTTCAAAGATGGGAAGATGACTTGAATACTACTGAGGGAGGGACATGGAGGAGAACTCAAACTCAAACTCAAAGCATTTATTTCAATTAACCCAATTACAGGCACTTTTGAATTGTCAAAGGGTCGGTCAGTCAGAAAGATGAAGCTAGTTGCCCATTCCAAAGCGTAGATACCTATGGAGAAGAACGGGCAAGAAACTCCATGGACACTCTTTTAAATCAAAATAATATAGTTACAAAGTCTTGGTTACATCATTCATGTAAAAAATTATACATGTGAGAACGATGCAGAACGTTAAAAGCGTCCATAATGAAAAGAGAAGAAAAAACAACAATTCAAATATTAAATTAAATAAAATAGGTAAGCCCTGGCAGCAAAGAGATGACCAGTCCCTACTGACGGCGCCCGTTCACGAACATGAGAAAAACTCAAAACCGTGAGCTATGGAAAAGCCAAGGGGAATGTTACAGAGCAAAGCAATCTGGAGATTTCTGATGTCTAAACCTTTCATTTAAATTAATTGTAAAACTAGTTTTAAGATTACAAAGGCTGTTTGAAATTGAAATCTACAATATTGGGTCCAGAATAGAAATGCAATAACAAAAATAGATACTTATTTAAATCCAATTATCACAACCAAATATTTAATAATCAATTAAGTAAGGCAAGCCCCCGAAGACACGTGAACCGACAATGTTGCCAGATCTCACAGAATAATATTACCGGCAAAACGCAACTAAGTACCCATAATTATATGCATCCAGATCATAGATTCTCCAGTCCTGCCTTTAGTCGTTACGTGCAAATCTTGACAATGAAAAAATTTGCATGAAACCAGAGTATTGGAAATTCTGATGAACTCTTTAATGCGATCAACTTGACTTTTTACTGCCTTATATGCAAAGTAGGCGCCTCGTTTGCACGATAGATTACCGCTTTGTTTATGTATTGATGGAATATATAATTAAAGACTAAAAAACAGTATTGTGTGCTGAATTAAAAGCACGAAGTGTTTGTGTTCCTGTATTTTTGCTAACTGAAGCATGAGCAGGTAAACTAAAAAAGCCGTCAGGCAATGATAGATTTCTTTACATATTGTTAGCACGAAAATTTCCTGAATTCTTAATCATGATCATGTTTATTTTTAATTTAAGCCGTTTAAATAGTTGTCATCATAACAATCTAAGTACGTTTTTATTTCATAAAAACAGTAAAGTACCACAATGAGAAACCAAAACATACACCTGGAATGTGCATACTGAGACAAGTTCAAATAATTCATTACAGAATGGTAGTATACTTAAGAATACCGTTCCTAACCAGGACGCATTGAGGCTATTGAATTCAAAATCATTTCAGAGCTAAGCTCCTTCGAGGCTAGAAACGGGAACGATTAAGCTAACAAGTGATGGTAGACTATACAAAACCTTAAATTGACGTTAATAGACGTCTAGCATCTTAGTTTAACCCGAGATCTTATTCTACTTGCGATCACGAACTTTGAAAGGACTGGAGAGGTAGCGAAAACCGAATAGGAAAATGTAAAATAATAAGCGGGTTTATTTTGAAGAAGATTTGGAGATTTAAAATTTTGATGGATGGAGAGGGAGAGGAAGGCGAAAGAAAAGATGGATGAATTGTGTGAGGAATGATTACGAAAGAGAAAGGAGTGAATGATAGCGCGACGGTTGATAGGGAGAATGGAAGAAGAAAACGTGTTGTGCCGACCTTAGGTAAGATGGGACGAGGGCAGGAAGATGATGATTTGGTTTGAGTTAATTTTTTTTTTTTACTTTTTTCTTTGATTTATGTTGAAAACTGGACATAATTCGGAGCTAGAATTCAAATATTGAAATAATAGATATATAGTATATACTTGTATATATTAGTGTTAGGTTGTACATTGTCTTTGTGAATATTTTCCGATTGTAACAAAAAAAAAATATGTTGAAATTGAAGCATCTAAGTATAGACTCACTAGATAACTTTTAGATTGGTGGATCTCTGAATGAGTTCCTCTCGTTTACATATGCCGCGCCACGGGCAACTTGCCAGTCAATGATATGTTCATTCATAAAATCTTTCTAAATACAGGTACACTGCATTCACATTAACATGTCTTTACCAACAAAATACAACTTAACACAAATTAATACATCAGTCATTTATTAATTTGTTGAACATAGGTACAATAATGATGTTATATAAAGATAGAATAGTGCAGAGGGCGTACAAATGTTTGTGATTTAGCAATCAAGCCAGCCAATTCTCTACAATAAAATAACATAAAATAAGCCTGGACAATAAAAAAAATATTATAAAGAACAAAGAATGACCCATTTTGACAAATTAATTAATAATAAATAGCAATAGAAATCAATGTCAATAAATCATAAAAAATCAAAATACATAATAAAATGAAAACTAATAATAAGATTATGTCAATATACAGGTGTCAATATATAATACTAAAGTCGATATACAAAACTTATGTCAAGAACAACCATAGATGTAATTTATTAGCATGTCAACATTGTCATTAGATTTTTGTCTGTTAAGAATTCCGAAATACTATAATATGCTTTGTTCACAAGTAAAGATTTTAGCCGTTTCTTAAATAAGCTCACGTTCAAATCATTGATTGACGACGGTAAGCAGTTCAATATAAATAGTGCCATGCAAAATACACTTTGTGCATTAATGCTGTGTGGGACATTAAAAGTGTCAAACCTTTATGATTACTATGATGTTTCAAATGTCTATCATGTTGATCCCACTGCGTGTTTATGACGAGCCCGGAGGCTGCAATAGCTTCCGTGTTGCTTTACACTGATTATACACTGCCCCTATCATCTGTTGTAGCATATGCTTTATTCTTGGATTCGCTCGTTGAGTAAACACTACGTCATACCTCTGAACATGTCAATGATTTATGATTATAGTGATGAATGAAATTAATACTGAGCTCCGTACATAATGGTCCGCTGAAGGCTGTCTTCCGTTTACCTTTACGATGGTAACTGCCCTTTGTGTATTTATAACTCTCTAGGCTCTCTCCACACTTCAACGGGATAAATTATCTATATAAAACATATTATATACTATTATAAATGTGACAGTAAGTCTGTCATTCTGTCCGTAACCCTTTCACGCCTTAACGACTAAATGGATTTCGACAAAATTTGACACACGAGTAGGCCATGACCCCCAGGTCATGACAGGTCATGACAGGTCAGGACGGGAACGTGCAACCAGGTAAAAAAGAAATCCTATATCCTAACCCATTAAGATATAGGATTTCTTTTTTACCTGGTTGCACGTTCCCGTGGGACAATTTCTGATATCCACGCGGTTGAAGCCAGTGGCAAAAAGCTAGTACAAAATAAAGTTAAAAAGACTCAAAATAATATTATTACAATAATTAACAACAGGTTGAGTTCACTGGAAGCTTTTAAATTTATTTTCAACCGTTATAATTTAAATGCCCATCGAACTAAGTACCGTTAAGTGATTGTAACGACCATACCGCTTAAGAAATATATCTGCTCCTAAGGCGTCCTCTAAGAAAGCATGCACTACATAAATAGTAGATTGTACAACTAAGGCATAAAAGAAGCTATTTTATCCCGAGACGTTTATATCCACCCGAGCCGCAGGCGAGGGTGGATAGTTAAGTCGAGGGGTAAAATGGCTCGTTTATGCCTGAGTTATACACTGCTTTTCACTTCGATTGCGAGAAAATGAAACAGGCATAAAGTATACAGTACATAATTAATCAAAAATGTTGCATCCATAGCTAATTCCCGCCACCACAGATAATACCGCCACGAAACTTTTTAAGTTTTTTTTTTTAATTTTCTACATTTGTCATTCGACTTGGGTACTTCATAATGCCAAAAAATGAAAACTTTTCTTTGCCTTTTTAAATAAATAATAAATTAAATAATAAATGACAACTATTTTACCTGATTTTATTAAATTAACTATAGAAAACACGAAAGTGGTATAAATTAAAGAAAATGAAATAAATCACGACTTTAATCTGCGAAGTTTTATTGTGCGTGTGGCTGTTGGGCCTGATTACTTTAGTCTTAGAAAAAAATTTTACTTTATGCACTAGAACATAAAAAGCGATTTTATCTCGCCTAAGCACAACATAAAGACGGACTTTTAGAGCATGAGAAGTGAAAACAATATTTATTTAATAACAATATTTCTTAGCTAGCGCAGCTAGTGATCTCCGACGCATACTGAGATAAATGATACTTGAGATTGCGCAGGCGCAATGAACACTGTTTAATTGTTATTGGATTTTGCTTCCTTATCGAGAACTCTTTGGTTACACTTGCTATTTCTCGAAGCTCTCAACACACTGAAGGCAGCGCGAGCAAATCTATTACAGTCATAAATGTTGGAGGCACCTGATATGAATGGTGGAAATTCCTTATAGGGGTGAACTCGAAACATACATTGAGGATATGATCTGATATTTCTTCAAGTAGAGCAGTCTGGAACGAAGTCGTCGGTGTTATAACCAGTCATTATTTGGTACTATAAATTGGATTTATGTAGGTATATGTAGCGAGAGATTTGTAATTTTACTTGCCACTGTAAATATACTCAGTTCTGCAATTTCTGCAGATTATTTAGACTAGATTATATATCGTGTGATCTGGTTTCGCTTTAGTGTGTTGCGCTCCTAAAATGGTTATTTCCGTGATAAATAAACATTTTTTTTCAGATGCATAGGTACAAGGTTATTAGGAATTAGGTACTAATAAAATTTATTTAGTAAAGCTTAAAAGTAATATGTTTTGATCGTTCTCTCATATCCATTGCCTTGAATGTCATCATTGTTTTTTAAACACTACAGAACAACCATAAAATAACCCTTGCGGTTCTTTATATTTTATTATATGTAAGTAAAAAAAAAATATTATTAACAAATCACAAAATGGAGCATCCACCGCAACATCAACATCTCCTGGCCTTATCCAAATTTATTTGTTAGCCGCCATTTCGACAGTCACCTCATTTCTAACCATATCAATATTCACACAGTCCGTCCATCGTTTCTTTGGTCTTTCCCTGCTCTTATAGCATCCACAGCAACAGATAACCTAATTCTCGCTCAAAGATTTTGTATCGCTAAAGCCGCCATTTTGGCAGTCACCCCGTTTCTAACCATATCATAATTCACACAGTCCATCCATCATTTCTTTGATCGTCCCCTACTCTTATAGCATCCACGGCAACAGATGACCTGATTCTCGCTCAAAGATTTTGTATCGCTAATCGTGTAAACGTAAACAAGTGCTATTTAACTTGCAACACTTATCACGTTGTAAAATGTTACTTGAGGTTCGCTTTCTGTGTAAAGCCTTTAGAGAAATAGATAAAAGAGTAACCGTGAGAAGGTCACACAAAAGATAGTATGTCGTAAACTCCTACTTGATTTTTACTATCTGTTTTGTGACCCTCCGTTCCAAAGTAGATAATAAATAGTAGATAGTAAATACAACCTCGACTCTCATGATAGTCCTGCCAATAGATTGTCTATTAAAATCGTTTCACAGATATTGTCTTGCAACTAGCTGTCCGCTTAGTTCGTTAAATAATTGATAATGATAATTGAAAATCGCCGTACCTCTGGTGATATTTCAATATTACAAAGTTACCTACAGCAGTATTGTTGATTATCGCTTTCAATATAGTCAAAGATTTTAAGGCATATACATGTTTAATGCATAAAATAATATTGCAGTTTGACGTTAACGGTTCGGTTATTGAAATGTTTTGGCTTTCTATAAATATTGGATAGAATATTCGCCTAGTTTATAACCTTGTTATGATAGGTAATATAAGATACTCAAAAGCTGGTCTCGATAATACTGTCATTTAAATTGCAGACAAGCTTTAGAATTGTAAGCTTAACTTTCCTTTTACGGTATTGGAAATTATATTTCATAGCCGATATTATAAATATCATGTTGTTCAGTGAGAATTGAAGGGAATTGCCAACAATCAGAATATATTGTGTCAGAATATTACACTATTGTAATAATAAGTACAGACGCCAGCACATCAACCTACTACAATCTGTCAAATTTCTTTAATAGATTTTCAACTTTACCGCTAAAGCATTAGGTTCAAAGTTGATTGGGAAAATTTGACAGCTTCGGGTAGGTTGATGTGCTGGCGTCTGTACATAGAAAAAAAGCTCTGAAGATTGCCAGTCGGAAAAAATAACGACGCAAAGACATTCCGATTTTAAATAAAAACCGCATACTCTCAAAATATTAAGGCTCATTGCTATTATTTCATGCTTAACTTAAACCACGACTGTTTGCACAGACCAGCAGCCAATTATCGTATTTTTTCATTTTAACTCCAGAAAATAAATCGCGTATTTTAATTTTATTCGAATAGACTCGTTAACTTTAAGTACTTTAAGTAAATATTTTAAGTCGAATGTTGTTTATAGAACAGGTTTATGGGACTCCAATAAACTGTGGCAAATTATTAGCACTTAAAGAATTAAAATTGTTCATACTTTGTTGGTGATTTTTATCTTTTAAAGTGCACTTCGTTTACAGGTGATTTGATCTATCCAAATGTTACTTATCCTACTAAATATTTTAAATGTGAAAGTTTGTATGTTTGGATGTTTCTTACTCAACCACGCAGTAACGGTTAAAGAAATTGGATGAAATTTTGCACACCGATACTTTATAGCCTGGACAAACACATAGGATATTTGGTATCCGGGAAGTAGATACCTACGTTCCTATAGAATAATTTCTGCTGAAGTTGGGCTGAAGCTGGGCTGAAGCTACCTAGTTTATTTACTTGTATAATATTTAATATAAGAATATATTTTTTTTAATGGTTCCTCTCTCTGGAACCCTGACCGCCGGTAGCTTGGACCCTGTTCCCGATATCGATGAGCTACTATTTTTTATATTTTTAAATGTTTTTATATTTTTTATATCCTAATATTCAAAAATGGAATTTATATGTAAATAATGAAATAAAGGAATAATATTTAATTAATATAATTAGGTAATTCAAGCAAGTATTGTTAAACTGAGGAAGATCAATAAGAACTTTGTGAAATTATAACCATATTGGTGTGTTTTTTACCTTAGTTTGAAGTTAGGTATCATTTAACCTTAATTATTAATTTATACCAATAAAGAAAAGAGGTTTTCAGCCATGGTCACATTGATCATTGATTGCTTCTAATTAACGACAATCAATAAAACAATTCATGGGTTTTTCAATGTCGTAAATATTACCACTTATGGGTTTTAGTGTTTTGTGCTGTCTAATTACTTCAGATACCAAAAAGAGAACACAGAAAATTTAACAGTTTAAGATGAATCAACGCTAAACATAGCATCCAAATCCAAGTTGACACCAGGGTGCTTACCTACTCTTGAATTTAATTCCGATAGATCGACATTTGAATTATGACGTTTCGTACTTTTGAGTTCGGTTTAATTAAACTAAAAGGTAAAATTGGATGATTGATTTTAGAGCCCGGCCCTAATTTCCACTTAGTTCACCAAAATGGACACCCAATTTTACCTTTTAGTTTAATTAAACCGAACTCAAAAGTACGAAACGTCACAATTCTAATGTCGATCTATCGGAATTAAATTCAAGAGTAAGCACCCTGATACTAAATTAAATATACATACCTACAAAAACAAAAGGACACTTAGACGAAATACTCGTCCGCATAGCTGTCATCCCGAAACGTGCCCAGAAGACTGGCAGCAAATTCTTTGACCAAAGAAACCAGCCGTCTGATCACGTGAAGCGTCGACTAGTCAGTGAGAAATATCTTTAACAAGGAGACGCGCACTCGGGCTCCCATTTTGTTAATAATAAAAAAAAACTAGAGACCTTTATATATCATAGGAAATCTTATCCCTCAGATGAACTATGGCCTACTCTTATCGGTACCATATAAGGGACTTGGATGCGCAAAGACATTTATTTCGTGTCAATTATAAAATAGCTATCAAGATTGCTTTTTTAAAAACAAACATGTAGATGAACTGGAAGAATACGTACGCAGTTGACATTTAACTTGGAGTCGGAGATCGTGGACCAATTCGTTTAAATTGCAAAAATAATTGTCTGAGAAACATATTTACTTTGGAAAATAAACATTATTTATTTTAATGGTGAATGCCTCGTTTGTTTAGTAGTCATAAGCGCTACTGCTGAGCGTGAGGTCCTGGGTTCGATTCGCAGGTCGGTCAAAGTGTTATTAGGTTTTTCCGTTAGGGATTTCTCAGTAGCAGCCCGGAGTCTGGATTTGTGCCTGGGTGGGCCTTAATTGTTCAACAGTGGTGCAAAGACAATTTTCCTGGTTTTTATCAGCTGCAAGTAATGGCCGCCCTACTCGCAGTTTAGGTATTGTCTATCTTAGAAGCAAGGTCCTGTGCTATGCATCATAGAAGTGTTGATGAGCTAAAGGCAAAACATAACTGGCGAAATGTGGTTGTACCTACTATGGGTACACCTCTGCCAAACCCTCGGGAAAACAAGGTGTGATGTTATGATGTTTTAATGGTACACACTTGTATAGAATCAGCAGCCATGTTATCATATTATACACCATAACTTGAAGTAAGAAGATACGAATCAGAAGTAATAAAAAAGAAAACAAATTCAACGCAACACAATTGATTGTTTCATTTACCTCACTTATCTTACATATGTAAAACAATCATAGGAACTCCGAGTGAAGCAGATACACGTTCTGAATCGAATAAAAATATCGGTTAAGAGGCGTCCCAAACGATACAAGGTGAGCCCAACGAAAAACCTTGAAAAGAATGTCGGGCCACGACAACCGACATCACTCGTTCCGCGGATATGGGCCAACATTATCATCATTTACTTATATGCATGCATATTTAACTAGACTTTTCCACACCTTTGCGCCTAGATAACGGAAGATGTCTTGCAATAGGACTTTATTGAGTCTGTCGCCGTGGCATCACCATTATGTAAATATTATAGTGTAATTCAGGGAGTTTGACAACCTATGCATAGACTTATAAAGTACCTACAGTAGAAGATAAAAAATATTCATTAAACTCAGTCGTGCAGTATTCATCGCGCACTTAGTTTTTTTTTACGATCTAGACGGTGTCCCAGATCTCATTGCTATGGACTGATCTGCATGAGTGTTCCGCTCACTTCGGCGCCCGTCTATTTGGTGGACAGTTACTTACGTTAAGCAGTCAGCACACGTGTGCTTTACGGGTATTTTAATTTTCAGTTCACACGCCAACCATGGTCTTCTTTCAGACGGCGGACGCATTAATATTAATAACGTGGAGCGGTGTATATTGCCCATATGCACGTAACAGTAACGCCATGGTTCCTACAAGACGTCATTGTTGCATGCACCCATAACGAGATGGCGGGTATGAATTCCAAGTGGGTACGTACAGCTACGCAATAAGACTTGATAAGCCACGGAAGTAGCGAGATAATCTCGATACATACATTTCAACGTCTACTTTGATCTTCAAGTTGAATCAGCAAGCAGCTTTCTGAGTTATAGTGTCAGTTAACGATCAGGTAGTAAGGATTGTTGATGATTGGACTTCTCATTCAGTTTGAGTAGGTACTGGAAGATACACTCATACAGGGTGAAATTGAAAACATGCGACAAATCGAAATGGGAGATTGTACTCATCATTATGAACAACTTTTACTATGGGTCAAAACCTGAAATCGCGAAAAAAAAAATCAGCTGTTCCCTACATTTATGTTCGCATAACTCGTCAAAATGTAGGGAGCAGCTGGTTTTTTTTTCGCGATTTCAGGTTTGGTTCCATAGTAAAAGTTGTTCATAATGATGAGTACAATCTCCCATTTCGATTTGTCGCATGTGTTCAATTTCATCCTGTATATCTATCTATACAATCATGTTGTATTGAGACAAATAAGAAGTCTTTGTACTGTGTTACATGGGCCGACAACTATTGCGATTGTCGATCCTGCCAAGTTTGGACAAACTGGGGATACAACAACAAATTTACGACACGCGACGTCGCGGCAAGTCCAGATGGAGATGGCGGAATGAGCTGGAGTCCTTCTTGCCGCTATCGTTATTTAAAAAGAGGCTGCGAAGCTTTTTGACAGTCAAAGCATACTATAGTGTAACAGAATTCTTGAATGATAAAAAAATTGAAACTTAGACTGTTTACAATAATGTTTTTTTTTGGTTTTGTGTTGTCTCTTGTTCTGTTTGTATGTTAAAGTTTAGTATTTAGTTATTCTTTTTTTTGTATTTTTTGCATGCCTACTGGTAAAATATTGCTGAACCTATTTCCCTATAACACCATGTACTGTAACCATATTTGCAAAATAAAATATCTTCATCTTCAATAAAGATTGGTCCCTAACAGCTCTGGACAGAGAGAGGTGGCAGGACAGTAGGGAGGCCTTTTCCCAGCAGTGGGACATCAATAGCTAGTACAAAAAAATGGGCTTAAAATCAGCATCCAGCAAACAGCCCAGCTTTCACCGCTATCGTAAGAAAGAAAGGGCGCAACGAAATCACCCGATTATGTCAATCTGAATCTTAATTAATTTCACTTGTGATTTAACGTTCACTGGCTTAATTATGATGAGATATACTACCACCCAGATAGCGAGACGTGTCACGACAGTAAACCCAAATAATTACAAGTTTATCATAGTGTTAGCTGATGCACAATTACACACGCCGCGGTCTCGCCTACATAAAAAATATCAGATTGTTGATCGCATAATTAATTTCAATCTCTCGAAAGCAAACGCCATTCGTGTAATTTTCTATGAAAATAACATACATATCGTAATAATTGTACTTTCTATAGAACCATGAATGTATGCATAAACTATTCAATTACGTTCATTAAAGGCGTATTAAAGGGTAATATCAGTTTTTCTTGGCGCTTCTGTCGACTAATGGCGCCACGGCATTGAATGTTAGGTTTGTATGCCACTGTAAGATACTTAAGCGATCTGTAATATATCGCGTATTAAAATTAATTGGCTTAAATAAAAACTCGTGCTTATTAGGTTAGAAAGCAAATGATTGAGTCGATTACTGGCATATTCACTTTATGCGGCACAGAGAGACTTTGTAGACCCCACTTTATGTGAAACACAAACATCGCTCTCTGGGTCAATACCCGTAATATTAAGAAGGTTCACAGTCTGATTTCAGTATCAATCTGTCAAAAATACCTGCAATTTACCTATATTTTTTATTAGTTTTTGACATTGATAGTCGCTGAGATGAGATTGTGAATAAATTTTGAACGTTTTTAATTACAAAAATGAATTACAGAACATAAACAATAATAAGAAAATTTTAAAATCTAAGCAACTCATAAACACCTATCTTTATAAATTACACAACTATCAATAAGTATAAGCAACCATTGAACAATAAATCTCAGATACATTTTCGCGAAGACATAAAGCGATTTTCTGCAACAGAACCGTACATTATCGCCTCCACTGGACGACAGTGCTTACACCCGCAAAAGTAATTAAAGACTATTAAAATAGACAGGTCTTAAACATGTAATTATTTACAGCATTTTTAAAACAATTATGTGCTACGTTTTGTTAATCTATTTAAATTATCCGTTCACAATTATACGTTTATTGGACGTAAAAAAAGCTGTGGCTCTAAGCGTGTAGGTATTAATTATTCTAATTCATTCTATCCTTGGTGTTAGTAATAGGTACGTTGGATATGTTCAATTGTAGGTTAATCGTTCGACATTTACACGGCATAAAATCGATAATAGTGGAATGTGACTCGTTTCACACAGTTGATGTATCGTGGTTTATACTAGAGTAAGTCGTCGTTCATTTGTTTATTAATATTACCTACACCGTCTTGGGGTGATTTCTGGTTTTACACAGGATAAGAGTAGGGGAAGACCAAAGAAACGATGGATGGACTGTGTGAATGATGATATGGTTAGAAAGGGGGTGACTGCCAAGACGACTAATAGAAACTATGGAAGAAAAAGACATATTGTGCTGATCCCAAATAAATTGGGATAAGTGCTGGAGAATTATGATATGGGACCACAGCTTATTAGTGACGTGTGAGAATAACTCTGGGGTCTTTGTTGGAATACCGTCATCACTTGTTCATGAATCCTTTTATACCTATTTACTTAGTTGTTAATCCAAAAAACTTTAAGATTCACGCTATGTAGATAGAGTCAACAAAAGAGATAAGTATGCAGGATCTTCGGATATAGTTGACGTTTAGTAAGAAACCGATGGATGTTCTCGAATAAAATTTAATTGTATGTATTAATAGAAAACAAACAGCTCAGTCGACAACATCCATCGGTTTCTTACTAAACTTCAACTATATCCGACGATCCGGTATACTGTACATACTCCCCTAAATAACATTAACGTTTCTTTTTAACCAAATATATGAGAAAATTACCTTAAAAGAAGTCGAGCTGCTATATTATCACGACACTACTAAATGGTTATGTTTTCTTCTACAAATTAAAAACAGAATCAATGACACACAAAGAGCCTCTGAACACAAAAAAAAA
This sequence comes from Amphipoea lucens, assembly GCA_947508005.1. Lineage (NCBI taxonomy): Eukaryota > Metazoa > Arthropoda > Insecta > Lepidoptera > Noctuidae > Amphipoea > Amphipoea lucens. Next base: position 17,475,375 of record OX382358.1, on the reverse strand, counting down.
ATCAATTAAAATACGGCACACTAACTTACATAATTATACTGTACAAACACAACTGGCTCATAATTGTATAGAAGATCACATGTGCGTAGTATGTACAAACATCGAGCCAAGGAGAGAGTAGACGATATACCTAGTGTTGATTTTTTCGTGAATTTATTTAAGTAGCTGCTGACTTATGTACTTTGTTGAATGTTGAGGAGCGGTTTCACTGTTTATGGTCAACAAAACCTTTCTTTAGAAGCTTTCCTTCTCACTTATTCATATTATTTTCTGATTAAACTCACGTAATAGGTACTTGTATGGTGATATTTTTTATTTGATCTGTATGTAGGTACTTATAATATTTTAGGTCATCTATGTGACTTATCGATATAAGAGGAGGTTGTTAGAAAATTAAAAGTAGGTATACCTACATGAAAATTATGGAGGGGCCCGTGGCTAAATAATAACAGCTGCACAGGACGATCGATCAGGTTAAGCTACGCTTGCCGCGGTTGGTCAGTGGATGGGTGACCATCTTTACATACCGAGACCCCTCCGTGCCTCGGAAAGCACGTTAAGCCGTTGGTCCCGGCTGTCATTCGTGGATTTATGACAGTCATTACAGGTATAGTTAGAAGCCCGAAAGTTTGACAACCAGTCATCATCTGCCTAGCCTTTTCCCAACTATGTTGGGGTTGGCTTCCAGTCTAACTGGATGCAACTGAATACCAGTATTTTACATAAAGCGACTGCCTATCTGACCTCCACAACCCAGTTACTGGATAATACGATTCCCCTTGGTAAAACTAGTTATCAGACTTTCGGGCTTCTGACTACCCGTAACGACTGTCAAAGATCCACGAATGGCAGCCGGGACCAACAGCTTAACGTGCTTTCCGAGCACGGAGGGGTCTAGGTATGTAAAGATGGTCACCCATCCTCAGACCAACCGCGGCAAGCGTAGCTTTACCTGATCGATCGACCTGTGCGGCTGTTGTTTTTTTTTATGTATTTATATAAGTAAAAATTTAATTCTAGCTTTTTGTCCGGTCTTGACCTTCGACTTTCGTTGCTGACCGTGCTTTCCATATATGTATGTACGATCAGCAATAAAAGTCGATTAAACCTGTGCACACAGATATATTATAGATACACCTAGATAACGCAAGAGCACCTACTTCGCGTGCCAAAAATCGCACCAGTTTACGATCGAAAATCATAAGCCGCCACTTTCGCGCTCAGTCCTGCGTACTGCTGGCTGGGTAAGCGTGAGCGAGAGAGCGCGAGCTTGTGACGTCATAGTAGGTAGTCAAAAAGTGGCACGCTTAGTTTTCATACAGTTCGTGATACTTGCGTTATCTAGGTATATCTGTGCCTGTGACAAATAGATACCTATCCCACTGGGTGATACAAAGGTGGGATGTACGGTCGAACAAGCTAATTCGATGTACAGGCAGCTAACTTGCAACTGATTTTAAACAATGGTGTGCTGAGTTAGTCAATTCTTTTATACCACTCTATTCAATTAAGGATGCCATAAGCTGAAAAAGTTATAATGCACAAAATAAAACAAAATATTGGCAGTGTAGTGGAAAGATGAATATTTTTGCCTGTATACCAAATAGCTTGTTCGACCGTACGATCATGAAATCTAAGACGATGACTCCCAACACCCGTTTTACGATCGTGTAATGAAAGCGCACTCTAATGAGATAATTAAACAAAGTGCCGATTCGCAATGCTAATGATAGGTACTGGTACTCCTTTCACCGACACAGCCTCTTATGTACATTTGTTAATGAGACGAAAAACTATACCGAATGAAGTCATTGATGACTAATTAGAAAATTGTAATGATATTTCTTAAGTGGGTATGTAAGTAGCACCTAGTTCTTCTATTCGCTTTCATCCTAGTTTTTTAAATCAACCATCAGTACAAATTCAACTGAAAAAGTTTGGGATTAGTAATCAACAACAGAAAAACGTATTGAATTATTGATACTTATATTCCATGTATTTACAACATTAGAAAAATTAAGATTATCACCCTGTCATTATTTTTATATAAACGTATGAAAAACTCCGTTATTTGACGATAAGTACAAAGCAATGTTATTTGCCATTTATGTTAAAAAATAACTCTAAGTGTAGTGATTTCAATAATATTACACAATAAATAACTGTCGTTATTTTGCCGTTGTTTTTCTAATGTTATAATAAATAGAATATATGTAGGTATATGCCTAATGTAGGTACTGACGCCAGCACATCAAATTACCCGAAACTGTAAAATTTTCCAAATCAACCTTGAACCTAATGCTTTAGCGATAAAGTTGAAAAACTATTAAAGAAATTTGACAGATTGTAGTAGCTTAATGTACTGACATCAGATAGTCTGGCTCTTGCAGCATCCTATCACAGTAGAGAAGTTACGAAAAACAAAAAATTATCCAAAAAAAAAGTTGTTCTCCCAACCAGCCTCTTGTAGCAAATAAAACTACTTATTCCTTAATTAGTATGCCTGGAAGAGATCGCAGAAAGCGATAAGGCCGCCCATTGTATGTTTTATATTAATAATCGTTTTTTTTTTGTTTGTTATCTTTTTTTCTGGTGTACAATAAAGTATACATAAATAAATAAATATCACAGTTAAGAATTAGTACATTACTGCAGCGGCCAGCAAAAGAGGCATTGATGGACAAACGTGTAAATGTGGGCCGAGGCGAAGTCGAGGCATATATTCGTAAGTCCATCAATGCCTAGTTGTGGCCAAGGCTTGTATAGTACGTTTCTCAAATAATGCGCGGAAATTAAATACAATTACTTTTCAAAATCAATGACGAACAATGAACAACAATAATTTTACCCGCGAGCGTTCATTTGTTTTTTTTTCAATAAACAGATTTCTATTTGAATGCCAGTTCAAAATTTAAATAAAACCTTTGATAAGTTACCTCCTTGGTTGCCATATTTCGGAATAAAAGATCGTTTCATTTTTAAATTACACGATAGATATAAGTTTACTATGTAATTTATTTGGCCGCTAAACCACGACAGATATGGAGTTTTATACAACTTTTGCCGGCCGCTGCTCGCATGTATTTGGCCAGTACAACAATGTCGATTTATCTCGAAGAAGGTTGTCAAATAATACTCAAAATTCTAAGCATGTTTGAGAAAAATCAATTTAACATATTCACTAATGGCAATCAGCCTACCTAGTAAACCAGTCATGATCAGTAACTAACCATATTATGATAAAGTAATAGAAAAAACTTTAATACCGTGCCTTTGTAGGATTATTAAAATACAGAATAGATTTGATTTGCATATCTGTGCATAAAAAATGTCACATCTTTGTCCATCTGTGCGATACAAAGTAGGCTTGAAATAAATTTGAATTCTATTTGGAGGTAACTGAGTAAAATAAGCATAAAAAACATTTTAGCAAAACAGTTTTAGAGAAGAATATGCAAATACTGACAAATAAATAAAAAGTACCGAAACGTTTATGAGAAAGGAAAGTCAAAGAAAAGAATTCAATGATCAATTTAGACATCCCAATTCGTAAGTTATGCACACATAATGACTTAATACCACTTAGAGGTCAACGGTCAGGAGTTACACGACAATTTGTCTATCATTATAAAATCATGATCATGACTGGACCAGCGAAAGTGTTTAGCCCTAAAGTAACAACAAACTTACAACAAGTTAAAGAAACTCGACTCTTGTCCGTCACAATAGAGGTGAACAAAACTAGAATTGAGCACAGTACGGTTCGCGTGATCGAATGGATTCGTAAACCAATTTCGGCAAATCATGATTACGGACAGCGTAGACTGAATACAGACGAGCACTTTTTAGATAACTACGCACCTACTTTCGTACGGACGCGTGTGAACTGTATCGTGACGAATCTGTCATTCCTAGCAAATGACATAAGTCACTGACTAAGTCCATTTCCGACACAAATTATTATCAATTTACTTTCCATAACTTTTCATTTTAATGTAAACGGAAACAATAATTAAATCCAATTCAACGGATACTTCGAATTTACAGTCGAATGAATCGATCAAAACGTTTACAGATCTTTTCCCACGTCTTATAAAATTATGGCTTATTAATTAACAACTCTCACTAACGAAATATTCATTATTTCTGTTATGGTTACGTAATGAAGAACGTGTCTTGATTTTTTCATCGAAACCATTTTCGGAAGATCAATGATTGTCCTGTCAAATTGCATCGGTCATGCATTTTTTATTGCTGCACATGTATGTTCACGCTTTCTTGTGCAAATTCTGTCGATGCCGGCGAAGCGGAAGTCACGTCTTCAGTCCGAACAACTTTCACACCTTGTTTTATTTTCACACAACTCCCTAATTTCATCACGTCTAGGAGATAAAGACAAATTTTATTACAGCGGATTTGATTTTCGTACAACATTGTCTGACTCATACCGTCCACTTTTTTGTGAACGCTCCTTGCAGTTTCGCTTCGACAATAATAGTGCAGATAAAAAAAATAGAAAAACATTTGTTAGTTCAGCTGCATTTCGTTCCGGTGGTTTAATTACAGTAAAGTTCATTGTCTAATAATTTTACTGATAGAATTCGGTTTTACTACTTACGGTATGAGAAACCTCTTTATAAATTGAATTATAAAAATATAGTTTTTTAGAAGTGACGGATTTCGTCAATTCGCGATGCTCTACATACCTAACAAGATATGGATTTTAATTATCTGAAATAAATTATCAGAAACTTATACTATGTTGTGATTGTATTCTACTTATTAAATGCTTAGATTATATTCAGACGACAATATCCTACAGTATGAATAATGTAAGCAATAACTGTGCATAACATAGTCCGAACAAAAAAATACGGCGACATTTTACGCGGAAAATCCGACATGCTCTCGAGAATATTAGAGTTAGCCTCAACCGAGAAACAGCAAAACATAATTGACTTAAAATACGCCTATTATATATGAAATGTGCAAATAAAACAATAACGTGCGTGCAATCTCTACGGTCGCCGATTTTACAGATATCAAAACGGCGCACACGTCGACTTCATAAGACTTTTGAACTGTAATAGTTCAAACAGCACAGTGGCGCTACCCTGTCCGTTCCTAGAAAAAAGTTGAGCACCCAAAGAATAATCGTAGAGTAACAATTTGCTATCCAGCATTCATACATGTTCAGAATAATTTGCGCGTTTAAATTCCCGAGGTATGCGAGTGGGACTAAATTTAATAGCAGCTGTTTAAGGCCACTCAGCATCCATTAGGCAGGCTCGTGACGCCGGTGTCCCGGTGTCTCGGGCCTTATTTGTACCAGCCCGATATTAGTACCGTTGCGTGTCGAAATGATCCAGAATAGAACGAGACATCGCAACTGAAGATAATTAAAGACCGCGAAGGAAATGTGTTAGATGATAAAAACATGTTGCCAATATTTTTTCTAAGTAGCATAATTTTCTGAGTAATTGTGTCATATCAAGTTTCTAGCTAAATACTTGCTGTCGTGTGAACAGGTACTTGTTTGCGGGCTAGTGTTTCATCTCGAGCGAGCCGTAACTAAGTATATCGACAGAGAAAAAGAGTGCAACATTGCATTAAATTAGTGATGGACCATCCTGTCAGGACGTGGAACAATTTTTTTAGTTATTTTTATTAGAAAAAAATTGCACGTTGCATACACTTATGCTGTTTCTAATTAAATTCATGGTTTAACGTCCCCTTAGGCGCTTGTAAGAAACCGTTAACATTAAGTAGGTAAATAATAAAGTGCAAAAAAAAACAGTGCATGCTAAAGCAAAGTATTGTATCGCAATAAAAACAACAGAAGCGTGTTGGATAGCAATAACATTGTCTGATTAGATTACCATCTATTCCATATATCCGCAGTTCCGTGGACTCTGCGATGGTCTGAGGCTAATTCTGGATTTGACGCCAGTATCGACTTTCCGACTATGGTTTGTCTATTTTTATGATACTTTACTCGCTACGCCATTGCGCTAAGTACACCGTAAAAAGCTCCCCAAGATTCCCCTATCTCGTATTCTCGCCAAACAAGTTGCAAGGACGTCGAGTGTAAGGTAATTACACTATGAAGTTTCAATATCCACACCGATCAATTCATTACACGGTTGTAACGCATGAGTTTAATATAAACGTCTTATTGATTAATTGTACAGCATTATCGGCGCCGGCTGCTCGCTCACAACTACGAACCGATTTATCTCCGCACTACTCACATTTGCATATATCAGTCTATTCAACTCGATTAACTTCATCGTGTGAAGCACTCGTTTAGTTTACGATACATCTGACCAAATTGAATTACGCTCGCGTGATAAGGCAAATAATCAGTACATTATAGTTCACCAAATCATCACTTTCTACGTTCGCAGTTTGCACCCACAAACGGCGGACACTTTCACGGAAACGTGCGTAAAACGATTTCTTAATCGATTATCGTCAAAACGGTAACGTCTACGAATGTAGAATAATTGATTCGGTTTTATTATTTGTAACTAAGCAAAAGCAGTAATAATTGGTGCCATTTCCGCACGACGATTTTCGCGCTTCATGCGAATGTGGATTTACAAATGTTTTTAAGCACAACCCTATTTGTAAATTCTTTGAACGCACTGTTTATAAAATTACACCTCTGTGACTTGTCTTGTTGTTGTTTGCCTCAGTCATAAATAAAATTGTAATTTAAAAAAATTAAATCGACTTCAAAAATAACTCAAAATTATGAAATAACTTTAATTTCGGAAGTCGGTGTCTTGGGATCTGTATTTTAGTTTTTCATAATTTTGAGTTATTTTTGAAGTCGATTTATTTTTTTTAATTACTTTTTTATTTCGTAATTTTTAGTTTTAAGTAAAAACTGGAATATTTTTTTGTAATAAGTAGGTAGGTAATAGTTTTGCTGTAAATATTGCACTAGAATTTGACCAAGGTTTTGAGATGTTTTCCCTTTGACACTACACCCGTAGCTCGTATCAATAAGCTAGGCCGTCACACTTACACGTATTAGTCCATATCTTGAAAATTACTGAATCGATTTTGATGAAACTTGCACTGTTCCCTAAGTTTATTTATTTATTTTAGGATCTGAAGTTGAAGTAAATGTAAGCCAATAAAAAAAATGGTCACGATCCGATTAATAGTTGCGGAGATATGCGTGGACAAACATACATACATACGTCTATAAAATTTTGTATATTTGTTTGGAAGCCCTAATAGATTGTCATATCGATACCTTAATCCGCAAACCAGCCAACTCCATTTTTGTCAAAAAAAATATTATGATGTCGTTTTTTAGTCAAAATAAAAACTAGAAAGTTTTAAGTGTCTCCTGTAAACTATAGCAAAATGGAGTTGGCTGGTTTGCGGATTAAGGTATCGATATGTGAATATCTTGCAGTTCCAATGAAATAAAAAAAAAAGTGGTAAAAATAAAATCATTATCTTTCATTCTTTATTTGAATTAGTGCAGAGCTGAACAAGAAAAATGACAAGAATATTTTTATGGCGCGTTCATTGACTACACTCCGAGTTTATGGTTTCTTATGTAAAAGTTATGCGACTTAAATTGCACTGGTTGTTATTAATATATCTACTAAAGCTACGAGTACGTTAAGTAGCCGAAGCTAGCGTTTAGCATAATTGAGATATTTATTTTATGTCAACAGCCGTGAGTGAAAAACATGGATAGTCTTTTCATGTAGAAGGTATTGAAAATTTATAATTTAATGATTCGGCTTGATAAGATGCGTCTATTATTTATTAAATTGATCGTAGATTTTTATGGGAAAGGTCCACCGGTATTTTTTTATCGACACACAAGGCAAATTGTGTTTTTTCGACTGTGACTGTAGGTGCAAGTTCAATAAAATGTTATTTAGTTTTTTTACTAAAATTATAACGTAATTTCAATTTAAAATATTTCTATTCTTTACTTTTACTTAGTTAAAATATTCTACTTTAATGTTTTCTGTGTACCTAGTAATTTTATTTATGTTAAATATTTGACTTTAATGTAATTTTTAAATGCATATTAATATTAGCTTGATAATTTTCTTTACATATTATATTTATTTTTACATAATATTTTTTTGCATCACTTTATTTTTTTCCTAAATACCAAAATAGTTAAGTAAAAATAACTGAAAAACTCACCAAAAATATTTTCTCAGCGCTATCGCCCGTAGAGAGCAATAGAATCTATCACAAACGTAAAGAATCACTGCATCACACTAAAGTCGCGTGCGTGCGTGCATGCGTGCGCGTGCGATCGTGTGCGGGCGTGTGCGTGCGGCGCGCGCAGCTACGGGCTCGGTACTCGAGTGGCGCGCGGCGTGCACTGCGCGCGTTTATACGCCCCGCTCGACGCCCGGCTGTTGCACTTTCGCCGCCCGACGTCTAGGAAACATCCCAGAGGCTATAAGGGTGCGTCCGATTGAACTAAAGTTTATGTTTATGCATTTATTGGTTTTACGCTGATTGATGGTTTTATAATATTTTATAGCTCGTTTATCTTCTCTTTCATATGTGTTTAATTGTTTTCGTCTTGGCTGAGCTGTTGATTGGCAGATCTTGTCAATTGATATATCTTTTATAATCTTTAATAATTGCCCTTCATAAATTACGAAGAACTTATTTCCTCGTTCATTTCCCACTTCATCACTAAGCCATTTAAAGTCGAACAGCTCAACAATTTAGAATTTAAATCGCCCAATAGTTTAAGATAGTTACACTATTAAAATAAGTAAATGGAAGTCGCACACATCGTACGATTTAAATTTTACCTTACGAAATAGTTAACAGACTCTCAGCCACATTACGACTAAACGATTGGTCGATAAAAATCGCACTTTGAATAAGAATGTGCGAAGAAAATAAAAAAGGACAACTTCTGTGATGGGACGACACAGTTTACATTTTATTGGAATAGCTTATACAAACAAAAGGAAATATGGCCGCATATTGCTTTTAAACAGCGTGAAATAATTTATGAACATTTGACATTTTAGAACTAAGTATTTCGCGATTCGTCGCTGCCTATGCGCATCCTATAATATCTTTAATTTACGATCGCTGTAAAACATGGTTTTCTTAACACTTTTGTAATTTTGCATGGATCTATAAAATGTATTGACAACCATGAATTCGCTGTCTTTTTTACGGGTTGTTAACACTTTGACAGCGGATCACGTACTACGTGACACACTACACTACTAAATAAATAAAATGCTTGGCTGTCAAAGTGTTAAAAAATTATTATGCGTTATAAACATCTCGAAGTCACGATATATTTTCCTCTGTAAGTACAACCTTCTTTTATTTAGGTAAGAACCAGATTCAGTTTTAAATTTAACAATGAAAACTTTATCAAGTAGTAAAGAAGGCTATTAAGACTTAGCCTTCTTTACTACTTGATAAAGTTTTTTGTTAAAGGTTGTTTCTGTGTTAGAAGAGCTAACTATGAACACCACTACGAACGGATGCTGCGGACGTCATAATCTGCCTGGACTTTTCCCAACTATCTTGGGGTCGGCTTCCGGTCTAACCTGATGCAACTGAGTACCAGTATTTTCCATAGAGCGACTGCCTATCTGACCTCCACCACCCAGTTACTGGGTAATACGACACACCTTGGTAAGATTGGTTATCAAAGTTTCAGGCTTCTGACGCTTGTAACGATCAGTATCAAAGATCTATGAATGACTGCTGGGATCAACGGCTTAACGTGCTTTCCGAGGTACGGAGGGGTTTTGGTATGTAAATATGGTCATCCATCCACGGACCAAACCCGGCAAGCGTAAGTTATCCTGATCGATCGACCCGTATGGCTGTTATTACTTAGCCACAAGCTCCTTGCTAGGATGCAAGGATGCTGCAGACTTGCGGTTGACTGTAACCCCATCGCCCATCGCAGTCTGAAACCGTACCTTCAGCAAAACTTGCGAAAAGCAACATTTTTTATAGAAGGCTTTTAATCACTATATCCACCACGCGGGCCCAGTGCCGGTTGGTAGATGCCACATGTCTTCGAATTTTTGGTTCTAGGATTCTCACGATGTTTTCTTTCACCGTTTTGAGAGCAGTGGTGACGAAATAATTTTTAAAGTAAAGCGCCTGTCTGGGTTCGAACCTAAGACCTACAACTCGTAACTCGCGGCTGTCATCACTGAGCCACCACTGCTCTCTCTCGATCTCGATACGCATAAACAGGTTTTTAATCATAATTTAGCTAAAAATGGTCGGTTATCTATAAGGCTTTGAAACTGAATGTACCTATCTCGTTTCCCAAGGAAGCTGGGTATTAATTTTATGAGCGTCTAGGCCTTCGTCTAATCGTTATATGACGCAGCCAGTCCTGTGGGACTTCCTTTTATCATCGTATTTCAACCAGTTTTTAATAATTTTCCCATGAAGACACGAGGCTTGCGTTATTTAGCATAATAAGAATGTACTAATTGACGCTAGAATAGCTTGTTGTTTATTTATTATGAAGAAATCATATCTTGGAAATCTTAGCTCCTGTCATTTTACAATAGTTAAAGTGACCATATGACCATATGTGTCTGATATATTTTCAAGGCTGGAACTAAAACAATCATGACGCAGTGATGAATAAAATCATTTTATTTCAGACAATTAAAAATCCATACTTAAATATTGTGAGTAACAGGTTTGCATTTAAACACTATTGCTAGTAACATAAACTAAAGACGAATTAACTAGAAGACCACTCATCAGCTAGACACAACGAGGAAAGGAAACTATATGGTATAAATCATCAGGGTCTCATAAATTGCCTTATTATGGCGCAAGAAGTGTCAGGGGGCTACATCCTCCAGAAGTGATGACTTTGGTGTTTGTGGAATGATATAGGCAATTTTCTGTTCCGGAAAAAGAAATCCATTGTTGTCTGTCCCTTGAAAATAAAAACAGATAAATACAAACACAACTGTTATTTCATGACTTTTAAAACAGCTAAAACAATGGTGTGTTTTTATCGATAAAATTCAGCTTAGATTTGGCTCTAACTAACGCAATGAAAACTTGTCGACGCAATCATTTGGGTTTATATTGATAAATTATAGTATTCAAGATGGGCTCGAGGATAAATAATAATAACCGCAAGGGTCGACCTTCTAGGTTAAGCAACGCTTGCCGGGGTCGGTCCGTTGATGGGTGACCATCCATTACGTACCAAGACCCCTCCATGCCTTGGAAAGCTCATTAAGTCGTCGGTCCCGGCTGTCATTAGTAGATCTTTGACAGTCGTTACGGTAGTCAGAAAGCCCCAAAACCTGACAACCAGTCTTTCCAAGGGTTATCGTGTTAACCAGTAACTGGGTTGTGGAAGTCTGGTAGGTAGTCGCTCCATGTAAAATACTGGTATTTCAGCTGCATCCGGTAAGACTGGAAGCCGACCCCAACATGGTTGGGATAAGGCAAGGCAGATGATGAAATTATAGTATTTCAAGTCAGGTGGGTATATCTTTATAGTATTATATAAAACAAAGTCGGGTTAGTTACACTATTTATAACTCAAGAACGGCTGGACAGATTTTATGATTTTTTATTGTTGGATTTGTCTTCGCCCCAAATAGCAGAATAATCGTTAAAATATGGGAAAAAATAACAAAAAAGAAATCTGAGGCGGTACAAAGTTCGCCGGGGTCAGCTAGTTATAAATAAATTAAAAATTAAAATTAAATTAAAATCTATGATGCTAGACCTTAATGTAGGACTTGTGGGGTTAGTACTGGACTAAAACTAACAAAAAGATAAAATAACCTACTAAATTATAATTGTTAGAAAATTAAAATAAACATAAACCACGTCCGAACAGACAGAATAATTGAGGAAACAAAACATAATTTTATATTATTGAGGCTGATGAATATCATCAGCGCCACAAGTAATTCTGGAGCTAAAATACTTCTAACTAGCTGCGCCCCGCGGTTTCACCAGCATAAGTGTCGATCCCTTGGGAATATCGGGATGAAAAGTATCCTATGTCCTTCCCCGGGATGCAATCCATCTCTCTGCCAAATTTTATCGAAATTCGGTCAGTGATTTAGGCGTGAAAAGGTAACTTACAGACAGACAGAGTTACTTTCGAATTTATAATATTAAGTATGGATTTCCCTACATTTTTGACAAGTTCTTAATAATGATTGTCGCTGAGATAAGATTGCGACTGGATGTTGTATGGAATCTTCTGCAGGCCAATTCTTGTAAGCCATCCATAATATCCATAATCCATACTAATATTATAAATTCGAAAGTAACCTTGTCTGTCTGTCTGTATGTTACCTTTTCACTCCTAAACCGCTGAACCGATTTAGATGAAATTTGGTATAGAGACAGTTTGAGTCCCGGGAAAGGACCACAGGATACTTTTTATCCCAATGTTCCCACGGGATCGAGACTTATGCGGGTGAAACCGCGGGGCGCAGCTAGTTAAAAATAATTACGAGAATTGGCCTGCAGAAGATTCTGTACATATATGAAGCTACATAGTATCCCCAATATTTCTCCGTGGAAAAGCCACTATGAAGCTCTAAGAGAAAATAAATATTCTGAGGTAAATTAAACACATAAGTAGCGACGCAAGAATATTATATACGACTGCTTCTAAATACGCAATTACGCGTCTATAAATATATAATAAAACAGATTGCTCGCGAGTCGCGCCATAACTCGTTCGTTTTGCATGTGCAAGCGCATATACCGGCCGGTATAACGACCCATGTTATACGACCTTATGGATGAAAATTAAAAGTATATTACTATATTGTGTTGTTGATTGGATCTTTCCTACTTTGCAAAGTGAGGGCTTAATTTTGCAGGTAAAAGGATATACATAAATGTCGTGAAGAATTTTCAGTGTTTTGCATTGTTGGGGTCAGATCCGCAGACGGCTTGCCTGCAACCTAGTTGCGTGCAACTCTCACAATCACCATAACCTTTTATTTTGAATTGACAATTTAATAATATTCATTGCGATATTTGAGTACGTGGTCAAGCAAATTAATTTTCAAACATCTGATGCAATTGATTATAATAATATCTACGTATACCTCTATTTACACTTCAAAAAGAAGGGGATTGTGATTGTAAGCAAGTTAGACAATTTGGGGTGCTGATCGTCAACCATAATTCAGTAAAAGCTCCTTACTTTTATTTATCAATTTCGTGAACAGTCTCATCTTAAAACAAAACACCAATACTGCCTTCTGACCTCCTCACCCTAACTAGTGATGTGCCCGCTAAAACTTGGCAAACCACAGATATATTCAGGATCACTGACCTTACAGGACAAGATGTCAAACTGTCAAGCGTCTCATGAGGACTGTCATAAATATTCGCGTTATGGCTGTACTCGACGACGCGACAGTAATAGTTACGTCCTCCCGGAGGCACAGAGGTCTCAATAATGATATCAAGTGTCACTCACTCCATAATTGATTGAGGAAACATTGCATATAATTCCGCAGACTGATTGATATCCGCGCCAGCCAATTAGCAATGAGCCGGTGAGTATTCTCAATGAAATATCGCATAGTAATAATATGTTGGACGTTTACTTACGAACGTAAACAAACGGTGAGTGTCAAATGTTTTTTCAAAGCGCGGTAGACATTTTTGCTGTTACATATATTAACATAATACAGATCGATACTTCTTATTCTCGAGTCGATGGTAAATGAATGTATTACATTAAATAAAATGTTAGATGAGTTGGGCCCAGTGTAGGTAGCCACGCCAGTCATTAGTGGCGTTTTTAGGTCCTCAGAAGTGCAAGTGAGTGGACAAATTCGGCACTCCAACATGTGGTATTCTGTTTGGTCAGAAGCGTCGCAGTCGCACTGGGTATTGGTGGGATCTATAATCCCCTTTCGATACTTTTCTGCTTATATTATAAGCCCATCACTATTCAAAAATCAGAATCCACTGAAATGTTGGTGGCAAAAATTTTCACCGAAAAGAAGTGAGAGTAATGCTCTATGCTAAAATTTGCAACTCTCCAACAGCCACATTTAATTTAATTTAAGCAAAACAAAAAGTATTCATAGAAAGTGTGAAGCTCACACAAGCTATTAAGGTCGCATGAAACCAACCCTAATGACCTTCAGTACTAATCTAACCGTCGCGCGTCGACATTGAAGTAATGATACAAAAAAATAAAACACTTAGCTGTGTATGCACAGCAACGATGGATCAAGGTATACATTGCCAGTACAAGCAGACCTCTCATAGATCGTTATAGTCGTAATAGGTGTAAAAAGACGCTTAATAAAGCCAAGAATTACTTATGCTCCTGTCATTGTTATTTGTTTTTGTACGGGCCCATAAAAGTACCTTCTGATTATGGAGATATTCAAGGTCAAAATTCCAACTTTTCTTGTATCTTAACTTTAAATACTCGCACGATCCCTGTACGAGTAGCGTTCCATGCACCCAACAACACAAAGTTGTCAGCGATTTATCACACCAAAAATAAAAGTCGACTCCCAGCAATAATGTTTGCACAATGTTGCTTAGTTTGATGCAAGTACAGAATGCGTAGATAACAGCTATGAGATAGCTTTTTTTACACACCCTACTTATAGTGCGAGGTCAGCTTATACTAGAAATGTATAGCTAACGTGTCGTCGTGTGTACAAAATGATGCTACTGATTCAGCCTCCTCGTACGATTTACTTTCGACACGATTATGGAAAACAATAGGCAAAAAAAGTTCGCCTACATATCGTAATTGATTTTCTTTGGTAAACGACGGGTATTAATTGGCATCTATATTTTATTACCGTATGTTTTTTTTTACCGTAAGAGTTAGATTTATCAAATAAGACAATCACATTTCCTTGTTACATTATTAATTCATTCAGCCGAAAGACGTCCACTGCTGGACATAGGCCTCCCCCAAGTACCGCCACTTCGACCCGTTTTGTGCTTCTCGCATCCAACGGGTTCCTGCAGCCTTCACAAGGTCGTCGGTCCACCTTGTGGGAGGCGGTGTTGCCTCGTTGAGAAATATTCGTGAATGGACCGGAGTCACGAACGCTGATCAGCTGTCCCACCTCGCAAAGGACAAGGAGAATTAGTCAGAAGCACCAAAAGGAGAAGAAAGTTACCCCTTTAATACATAACATACACATAACATCACGCCTGTAATCAATGTACACCCACATTTCGCCCGTTATGTTTAAATCCCATGTAATACGGGGCGAGGCTATAGCGATCAACTGGGCACAAATCCAGGCTCCGCGCTGCTACTGGAAAATTCCTGATGGAAAAACCTACTACCTGGGAATCAAACGCAGGACCTCATATTCAGTAGTCTGTAGCGCTCTTTTTTTATGGATGGGAAATCATCAAATGACCCCTCCCGCTCCGGGTGGAGCGGAAGGGAGTGTCAGACTCTTACTGACTAAAACCCATCCGTGTTCCTTCCTTAGCCCTTTATGTTCCGGGGTAGCGGTAACCCCACACCAGTCTGTAGCGCTTGCAACCACTTCTAGACCAACGAGGCATTTACTCCCATAGGTAAGTTATTTACATATTAAAAATAGTTTATTGAACTTTGATGATTGAATCCATATAAACAATGTTTTCCATCAGAATATTAGAAACAACACACGATCACAAGTAACAAGAACTTATGAATAGTTAAGTAAGACTACTTACTACTTCCTATAGGATGAACCTTCAATGTTGAATAAAGCAAGACATTATGCTTTACATTATTCAACAAAGGAGAAATTTTAAAATTAAATAAGGCATGTAGACTTAAGTAAGTACTTCCTTTCCTCGCCATTGTAATAAAGAGTATTTTAACTACAGGGTGAAATTTAATTCATGGGCATCCTTTTAAGGGGTCATTGTAATCATCATTTTGAACAACTTTTACTTGGGACCAAACCTGTAATCGCGAAAAAAAATCAGCTCTTCCCTACATTTTGACGAGTTATGTGAACATAAATGCAAGGAACAGCTGATTGTGAATGACCCCTTAAAAGGATGCCCATGAATTTAATTTCACCCTGTATATTTCTACTAGCTGCACCCCTCGGTTTTACCCGCATAAGTCTCGATTCGGCAGGAATATCGGAATAAAAGTATCGTATGCCCTAATCCAGGTCATGGTCTACCGATGTGCCAAATTTCATCCAAATCCGTTCAGACGTTTTAGCGTAAAAGCGTAACAAACAAAAAAAAAACAAATATTTTCTCTTTATAATTTTAGTTTAGATTGCAAAAATGATTCATCAATGTGTTCATATACTCTCGATATATAATTGCCACTTGATGCTTAGAAACAAGATGCCGATTCATCCTATTGTCTGTATAATATTAGCCTTAGGTAGTGTTCAGACAGAACAAAAAGGATCAATGAAGCAATTTGAGCAGCTTTAATTGAGATAAGTAAGGGTCGCAGATTAACTCTCTCTTTATTATTTGAAGTCTTGCATAATAATAATGCTTTGATATAATCACCATCTGCCTAGCGTTTCTCAACTATGTTCGGGTCGGCTTCCAGTCTAACCGGATGCAGCTGAATACCAGTATTTTATATGAAGCGACTGCCTATCTGACCTACACAACCCAGTTACTGGGTAATACGATACGAACAAGAAGGCTTGTTCGTATCGCCGGCACGACTTTTCTCGATCTTGTTGGCCCGAAACTTTGCCAAAAATCCTGAAATGCGTGTTTTTAGTTTTTGAGCAAAAGCCCAATTACTTAGAAATGATAGATTTTCATACTGACTTTCCCCCTGTGAAAAAAACCCTTGTGTAAAAGTTCCTGGATGCATGAAGTATCTTAGCAGAGTACCTATTTTCTTCCAAATCATTCGTAAATAGACGTTTGTGAGCTGATCCAATCACTGCATAATTGCATAAATTCACATAAAACTCTCAATGCATCATGCCGACCATTTAAAGCACTTTCAATATAATTATTTTTTAGATCTAGATGTTATCAACACATATAGTTTATCGCACCTGCCTGCAATAAAAACCTTAAGCACTTTTTAACGTTTAATACAAACCTTACAAGAAATAATAATCATTCGTAACTATAAAAGATAAAAAAGATCGACATGGAACAACACCTTACGTTAATGTCTACATTAAAAAAAAAACAGCAGAATTACCTGGATACCCTAGTTATCGCTGAACTTTAAAAGTTAATACATACTTAACAAAATGATTGAGCGGTTCAATAAATGATAGCTTACATGCTATTCTAGTCATTATCTCTACTGCACAAAGCCCGTAACTGTATGCATAGAACTTGACTGATGGTGTCAAAGAGTGGCTTCGTGCGACTACGTATTTGGAAGTACATGTCTATTGCAGGCACGAGAAAGATATGGTAGCTTTCACATGTGGATGTAATGGTATACCGTGGAGGCTATAAAACGATCATAGACAACTTACCAAAAGAAAACTTGGGAGAATGTGCGCCTCTAATGATCTATGGGCCCCATATTAACGTTATATACCTAACAGCTTTGTATACACGAGAGCAGTGGTGCCCCAGTGGTAACGGCCTCGACTTACCTACGAGTTCTATATCGTGGGTTCAAACCTAAGCAAGCGCTTTAGATTGTGTAAATAAATTCATCACCTCGTCTCAAAACGGCAAAGGAAAACATTTTGAGGAAACCCGTTCTAAAACCAAAAATTCGAAGACATGTGACATTCACCAACCCGCTGTGGGCCTGCATACACTCTCGAAGAGACGAGGTCTGTGTCCTAGCAGTGCGAACATTATAGGCTGATTATGGTATTGTATATGTCGTGGCCAGATCATAGAATTGATCATTTTATGAAGTGTTCGGTCATTTGATGAAATGGTAAAGTATCATGAAATGGCCAGCTAAGATTGACCATGTCGTTTAAAAATCAACGTTTAATGATATATCATTCGAAGTTTGGCCATATCATGAATTTAGGGTTCGCATAATACTAAACGACGTCAGGCGCACCCCGAAGTTCGGTTTGGTTAGGTTCCTTTAAACCCTGCAGACAGAAACAGGAGCCCCGCATAGCGGGGCTCCGTCGACCTGACGTCGTTAAAAATAAAACGAGCATGCTAAATGTATGCTTTAGAATAAGTACAATGCTTAATCATTATTATGATTAGAGAAATTATACGTAAGCTGTTATGCGAAAATATAATTAGGAGAAACAAAATTATGCCAAGTTATGTTAGGTCTTAAAATTTTATGCATATGGATCCACCCACAGAGGAAACCGACATCAACGCCTCTACCGGCGGATATTCTAATTATTTTACTATATGAGCACTAATTTTTGGCCATATCATGAAGTAGTCGTGCGTTTAACTGTTCATATCGTCAAACGTTGAGTAATCATTGATCTGGCCAGACCACATCATGATGTGGCCAATAGACAGTGAAACATTTCATGAAATGCGACCATTTCATGAAATTCTCGAGCATTTCATGAAGTGAGTAAATATACGAAATGGCCACGACATACCTATACACGGGCAATCTTTCATACGGAGCTTACTGCAAAGTAAGATTAAATATTTTTCTTTTGACTATTCTATAGATCTGTTTTTTTTTTAAGAATTTGGGTGATCAAATTATACATCAAAATGCCGATTGACTTCGTATTTGAGCTAAAGGACCAGCTTCTTTATTTCTGCTACATTTTTAAGGCCTAATTTGAACTACCGTAGCCGTACGTTTAAACCGGATATAGAATAATCAACAAAGCTATCGAGTTAACAACTATGTATAACAAGTTGTGCCGTATGTTGTTGTGTGATTTTTAAGTGAGCTTGAGCACTATAAATTGGAAAACATATTTAAGATTAGCTGACCCGGAACTTCGTACCGCCTCAGAATTAAATAATGTGACTAAGTTCAATAGACACGTGGCGCCATCTATTATATCATAATAACGTTGTTGTTGTTTTCCTCGGGAACAGCACTTTTTTTCAGTAAAAGTAAAAGTTTTGTAAAACTTACTTTCGCATTTATAATATTATATACTAGTTAGGATTATTGCTACTTTTTGTGCTGGAGTTAGAGTCAAAATATTTTATATTGTATTTTGTGAAAGACGAACTAAGATAAATAAGTGTGTTATTAGCAAAAGACGGCTAGGATGGAAGCAGACTCTGAGATGACGGCTTATAGAGATGCATGTCTATGAACGTTCCTTTTACGTCTGTAAAAGGAACGTTCCTGAAGCGCTGAACGCAAACAATTTAAGATAACTGGTTGATTGATTGATACAATGTAACTAAGGAATTTTGGCAAGTCTTTTAAACGCATAACATCACGCCTGTATTCTCCGAGGGGTTAGGCAGATATGTATCTTATAGTACCGACGCCAGCACATCAAGCTACCCGAAACTGTCAAATTTTCCCAATCAACTTCGAACTTTATGGTTTAGAGATAAATTTGAAAATCTATTAAAGAAATTTGACAGATTGTAGTACCTTGATGTTCTGGCGTCTGTACATATTACCAACAGCCAATCTTAGTATTTATGTTCTGCTCAAGCAGTATAATGATTATATTTTATCCATTATGTTGTTTTGTTACCCACTTTATGTTTATAGTCGACATAACATTGTATAACATCAAATAAGGCGAATCATTTAATTTCCTGGATGAACTGATGAACCGTTTTACGAGGCGAATGTGTTAGAAAATTAACGGTATCATGTTTCCTAACTGCTGAACATACTGGTCACTCCTGATCCCCTGAACAGCCCCCCCCCTCCGCCCTAAATCCCTTGCTAGTTATTCTTATGTTTTAATTTATGTCTTTTATTGGCTTACATTTACTTCAACTTAGGTCACAGTGCAAGTTTCATCAAAATCGATTCAGTAATTTTCAAGATATGGACTAATAATTACGTGTAAGTGTGACGGCCGAGGTTCGACGACTTCCAGCCTCCCGAACAAGCCGGATTCCGTAAAGGCTTTAGCACCGTAGACCACATACATACGCTGCGACAGGTTATACAGAAGACCGAAGAGTATAACCTGCCTCTCTGCTTAGCGTTTGTGGACTACGAGAAAGCCTTTGATTCGATCGAGACATGGGCTGTACTGCAGTCTCTTCAACGGTGCCAGATCGACTATCGGTACATCGAGGTGCTGAAGTGTCTGTACGAAAACGCCACTATGTCAGTTCGACTCCAGGACCAGGCCTCGAAACCTATCCTTCTGCAGCGAGGTGTGAGACAGGGAGACGTTATCTCTCCGAAACTGTTCACCGCTGCTCTGGAGGATGTCTTCAAGGTTCTGGACTGGAAAGGAGCTGGCATTAACATCAATGGCGAGTACATAACTCACCTTCGGTTTGCCGACGACATAGTAGTCATGGCTGAAACTATGGAGGACCTCAGTACAATGCTCGACGACCTCAGTAGAGCCTCTGAAAGAGTGGGTCTGAAAATTAACATGGACAAAACGAAGGTCATGTCAAATGCCCATGTAACACCCACTCTCATGAAGATCGGAGACACTACACTCGAAGTCGTGGACGAGTATATTTACCTAGGACAAACTGTCCAGTTAGGTAGGTCCAACTTCGAGAAAGAGGTCAACCGTCGAATCCGACTCGGCTGGGCAGCGTTCGGGAAGCTACGCAATATCTTCTCGTCCCACATACCGCAGTGTCTCAAGACGAAAGTCTTTGACCAGTGCGTATTGCCAGTGATGACATATGGCACTGAAACGTGGTCGCTCACAATGGGCCTTATTAGAAGGCTGAAAGTCACTCAAAGGGCAATGGAGAGGGCTATGCTTGGAGTTTCCCTGCGGGATCGAATCAGAAATGAAGAGATCCGCAGGAGAACCAAGGTAACCGACATAGCCCGAAGAATTGCCAAACTTAAGTGGCAGTGGGCAGGGCACATTGCTCGCAGAACAGATGGCCGATGGGGCCGAAAGGTTCTGGAGTGGCGACCGCGTACCGGAAGGCGTAGCGTTGGAAGGCCTCCCACAAGGTGGACCGACGACCTTGTGAAGGCCGCAGGAACTCGTTGGATGCGAGAAGCACAAAACCGGTCGAAGTGGAGGTGCTTGGGGGAGGCCTATGTCCAGCAGTGGACGTCTTTCGGCTGAAATGATGATGATGATGATGATGAAGTGTGACGGCCTGGCTTATTGATACGAGCTACGTACGGGTGTAGTGTCAAAGGGAAAACATCTCAAAACCTTGGTCAAATTCTAGTTCAATATTTACAACAAAACTATTACCCACTTATTACAAAAAAACATTCCAGTTTTTACTTAAAACTAAAAATTACGAAATAAAAAAGTAATTTAAAAAAATTAAATCGACTTCAAAAAGAAACTAACACAAAATTATGAATTAACTTTAATTTCGGAAGTTGGTGGCAAAAAAACTAAAATACAGATCCCAAGACACCGACTTCCGAAATTAAAGTTATTTCATAGTTTTGTGTTAATTTTGTCTTATCCACTTTATCTAGGTCTGATCCCTTTGCTCTTTATTCAAGCATTAGGTACTTAGAACTAGTTTAAACCAATCAAGGGGCTTTAAAGGACCAGTGGTCACCTAGTGGTGATAGCCCTGACTTACGAGTTGTAGGTCGTGGATTCGAACCCAGCCAGGCGCTTTACTTTGTGTAAATAATTTCGTCACCACTACTCTTAAAACGGTGAAGGAAAACATCGCGAGGAAACCGACAGTCCTAGAACTACAAATTGGAAGACATGTGACATCTACCAACCCGCACTCCCTCTCTCAGAGAGGAGGCCTGTGTCCCAGCAGTGGGAACATTATAGACTGATTATGCATTATTTATTTATTAAAACTTTATGCACAAGTAAAAACTGTACAAAGGCGGACTTAATGCCTTGGGCATTTTCTACCAATCTACCTTAGGGTGATGCAGAGACAATACACAGTAGGTGCAATAACAGAAAGAAAAAAAATATATTTATAGCTAATATATAAGAAAAATATATAAAATATAAAAAAAATTGTTATGAGACATAAATAAGAAACCCTACAACAACTTAATTCTGAGACGAATCTGCCAACTTCTTGTGTATGTGTTCTCGAGCTTTCACTTTAAATGTGAACGCATTGGTTACCGTCCTGATATTCTGAGGGAGCGCATTCTAAAGGAAAACCATTATGTAAGTGGCTTTAAACTATTTTTTTTTAATGCTTGAGTTTTAAGTGAGGTTCTTTTATAGGGGACTGAGACAAGCTGGACATAACAAAGAGAGAGACCTGAAAGTTTCAGGTTAACACGATTTTTTCACCCGGACTATTCTTGGATTACGATGGCAGTCTCCTCGTTCCACGGCAAACAATACTCGAGGCATATAGAATCAAAGGTAGCAAAGTGCCTCCATGTCAAATTTTCAGGAACTGAAAAAACGTTTTTCTAATTTAAGAGTCAGGCGTTTTCATACTCTCTGAGTTTATTCTCCATACTTAGTTAATTTTTTGACAGTGTGGCGCTTAGCTGTCTTTGATTCTATATCTTCACAAAGCATAAGTAAAGACTAAGTAATGTCTTCCCTACACCGGTTCCTCGTACTTAAGCTGGGAAGAATTTGCGCCAACACAATAATGTGCTAAGTATTACTTAGTTGTTCTAATAGGTTAATGACCTTGTAAATTATGACTTAATCACGAAAGCACACAATAAATAAGTTATTTAATGAGTTAAGCGTTTTATGGTTGCCTTTATCCGATATTTATTGAGCTGAAACCAAGCTATGCGGAAAACGTTACTTAACTTCATACTAATAATGTATGTATTTACCGGTATCTAACCAGATTAGCCTTAACTTAATGACATGTACATTATTTACCACCCTCAGCAGTGTTCATTCATGATAATATGTCAAGTGAATTATAAATACATTGGAGCTCAAAAGGTAAATAGTTAAGTATATGCAGTGCATCAAACTAATCTAACTGGTAATAGTAGTGAACATACATAACATAATCAGCCTATAATGTTCCCACTGCTGGGACACAGCCATCCTCTCTGTGAAAAAGAGTGGGCCATAACCCACCACGCGGGCCCAGTGTGGGTTGGTAGATGACACATGTCTTCGAATTTTTGGTTCTAGGACTTGCCGGTTTCCACACGATAAGCAAAAAACATAGCTTCTCTATAAATATTAATGGGGTCAGTAAGTCACGAATTCCTCTTGCCCTTCTAAGACATCTGACCCACTTAACTTCTTTAATTACAAAGAAGTTAGAGCCAATTAAGGAATATGAAGAGGTAAAAAGTATATTTAACAAAAAATGCTCACAGAATATTTTGTGATAGTACAAAGGAGAAAAGCAAGTATAGACTAGTTTCACTAGCCACAATTATCGGTAAAGTGTTTGCTAGATACTCACCTCGCTGATCATCTCAGACTACAAAATGCACAGTTTGGTTGCCGGCAAGGGTTATAGGGCCATAAGCCAGGTGCAAAATAAACATCAACAAATCTCCTTCAAAACCAGGATTTAAACAAAGCTTAATTTACCAACAGCATAGCTGTGAATAACCGCCAATAAAAACCGAAGTACGTGTGAATTCTGTACAGGGAAGTCGGCCCCCGCTTCGCTAATCACATCAGTAAATCGCAACTCATTATTCAATGAATTATTGCTATGTAATTATGTATCTACAGTACGAAATGTAGTATAATGGGACCATTATTGAAATCAGAATAACGTAAAACCATAAAATAATGTGAGCGTAACAATGCAGGCTATAAATTCCCCATTCTTAACCATAGCATGTATTTCTGATGAGTACTAAGTGGAAGTGTACCGTTTGTTGGGATAATAATACCATGTATTTCGAGAATCCCTTGCCATGGGAACCTAAACCTTCCTTCGTGAGTAGGTTCCCGTATTGTTGACACGCTCCTTCGTCATGCGAAAATAGGTGCTTAATGTAGTTTTTACTATGTGAATGCTGGAGGTCCTCGGATAAGCCATTAACATCTCTTCCCATACATTTTATTACAGGCGATACGTCTGTCAAATGACAGCTTGATATCCGTCTTATCTTGAACCATTGGGAATGTTTTCTCATGTCATCTGGTGGCAAACAAGTCTTTAGGCGGCCCAACTGACAGTTTGATCACCGCCGTCGTTGGATACTATCTCAGATATAAATCTGAAGCTTGTAAATCACACCCTCCGCCCATACCCTTCAAAGCAGCAAAGCTGCTCGGCTTACAAAAAGGCTGCATGCAAAAGACAGAATGCCTCGGGAAAGGGTCTTGTGTGGGAAAGATAGCCGTTGGGAAATGGAAACCTCAACAGAGAATTAGGAATTCCACTTCTACACACATAATCAGCCTATAACGTTCCCACTGCTGGGACACAGGCCTCCTCTCGGTGAGAGGGAGCGGGCCTTAATCCACCACGCGGGCCCAGTGCGGGTTGGCAGATGTCACATGTCTTCGAATTTTTGGTTCTAGGACATGCCGGTTTCCTCACGATGTCCACTTCTACAATCGCAGTTATTTAAATACTTTCTTTTTTTTTCTAGCCTCCGTTGTCCCTCTCCTAATTAAAGGCCTCTCACCACTCCTTCATCGTCCGCGAGCCCACTTAAAGATGGAAGGAGGATTACCTACTTCCTTACGTTCGAGACCTTCTTTCATATATCTATGTTCGGGACATTTCACTTTAATCAATGGCCGGCCAATTTTGTCTACTTTTAATAAACTCATCATTTGACATCACCAAACCATAATCGTAAATAATGAATTAAGATGTCCGTTGTTTCTATGCCTATTTAGCAGTGGGCGTATTAACACATAAATTAAAATATCAGCAAGATTAGAATGATTGATAGTATGTACCTAACTATAATATGGTTTGAGGTAGCACAACATTTTCTGGTACATAAATCATTGTGGCCATTTGTCAGTAGCGAGTAGCAAAGTGACAAGTTACTAACGAAACGCTAATACTACGGCTAATTAATTTAATTAATACTGTTGATATTTATCGCGATGTTTGATGTTAGGACTAGTGATTCAAAACCGTACGCAAAATACGCGCAATGACATGGAGTTGCAAACACCAGCCCGTATTACCTATTAGTGATTCAAAGTCAAAGCATTTATTTCAAACAGGCACTTTTGAACGTCGAAAACTACAAACAAAAATTAATTAATTCTAATCACCTCCTCCAAAATCGTATGGAGAAGAATGGGCACGAATCTCAACCGTTACTCATTTAAAAATGTTTTCAATATTTTGTATAACTTAATTATACAGGGTGTCCCTGGAAGTATGGATCAAATCGAATAGGGGCGTGGGCAAGGTCATTTCCAAGCTTTTTAACCCTGAGAATGTCGGTGAATTTTTTTACGGTTCAAAAGTTATGACCGATTTTAATTTTTTTTTTTCAATCACTTCGCTTAGTGTTCAAAGAAAATAATCATAAAAAAATACTATCAGGGCTATCTAAAAAAAATAAATTGATAGCCCTGATAGTTTTCACGAATTCGATGTTTCTTCTCTTTTTTTTTAGTATTTTTTTTTTTTGCTAAAACATTTGGAAATGACCTTGCCAACGTCCCTATTCGATTTGATCCATATTTCCTTATTATACCACAAAAGGTAAAAAGAATTAAAAATAAAGCAATGACAGGTAAATTGACTTATTTTAGCTCATATTATTATTGTGAAAAATACGACTGCTGATCTTTGGGATCCTGTGTTCGATCCACTGACTAGGAAAAGTGCAGCAGACCGGGGGATTTGTACCCTATGGTAGCCTTGCCGTGCCCTTATGCCATTGGCCTAAGATAATTGGTGAAAATTTGAAAGCAAAAGTATTGTGCCTATATAGGTCTACAGACAGCAACTGACTTGTTAAAGTTACATCATACAAATAAAAAACGTTAATGCAATAAAACAAACAAAGAAATTTATCAAATTGGTCCCAACAAAGACAATCTATTCAATTACGTAACAGAAAATATTCTGTAAGTAAGAACAATAATATAGATTAACACCTTTCTATTAGAACGATCAAATTCTTCATGTCAGCGCGGGCGGCGTCGTGACTTGATTACAACGTAATTGAATATCGATCAAATATTCAAGCAAACAAAAAAAGTTACGTAACTAGAGAATCTCTATATATTTTTTTTATAACATAGGGTAAGGCCTTGGATTTCAATGTTCGATAAAAAACTGAGATGACTAAAAAATCCTCTTTTGTTAAAAGAAGGAAGTGTAAAAATAAAGATCTTAACAGACATCAAATTAGCGTAATGCAGTTTCCATTAATGTGTGACTCTGCAGAATATCGTTAAGTAATTGAAAATATTGCACCAACTTCATATATAAAACTGGCTGCGCCCCGCGGTTTCACCCGCATAAGTTTCAATCCCGTGGGAATATCGGGATAAAAAATTAGCCTATATGTTAATCCAGGGTGTCAGCTACCTCCATACAAAATTTTAACAAAATAGGTGTAGCCGTTTGAGCGTGAAGAAGTAACAAACATATAAACACACACACACTCACAAACTTTCTTCTTTATAATATTAGTGTGATTAGATGTAGGATACATAGTGTATCAGAAATGTATGGTCATAATATGGTGGATGTTACAGACCATCAAACAAAATAACTTTCTCCGACATCGTGATCGCGAAAAAAATCCCATACAAAACTTCAATACCTACTCGAACCAAATGTATGGAACGGCTGATTATTTTTTGAGTTTGATAGTATGTACAGACGCTAGCACATCAAGCTATCCGAAACTGTCAAATATTATCAATCAACTCTGAACCTTATGCTTTAGCGATAAGGTTGAAAATCGATTAAAGAAATTTGACAGATTGTAGTAGCTTGATGTGCTGGCGTCTGTACACAGGGTGCTTCAGGAATAATTTGTAGCAGGCTCGGATCCACAGTCGACGGCGACATTTACAGACTGATAATTAATAGACCTTAACCAATTTATGTATGTAATTCATAGGACAAATAAAATATAGCACAGATAGGTACCTACTTACTATTTTATTAAATCAGTCCCAGCTTTTAGTCTAACCGGATGCGGTTTACTGTCATTATTTTACATGGAGCGACTGCCTATCTGACCTCTAAAACCCAGTTACTGGGTAATACGAAACCCCTTGGTAAAGATGGTTGTTAGACTCGAGCTTCTGACTACCCTTAACCGGTTGAATGCCGTAATTACAGACACAATTAAAAAGCCATTGTGTCTCGCGTGGATCTACGTTCCGGCACACGAAAGGTTAATGTCTGTCAAAGATCATCAAATGGCAGAATCAGTGAACAATATTTGATTTAAAAAAAACTCTACAAACACTTCGACCATTTTCTATTTGAGAAAATCAATAGTTCACAGAAATCTATTCAAAAGTCTGGAAAGTAACCGCGGCTGGCTGCTGACTGACACAGTCTAGTTGTCAGACGATCTAATCGATCTGATCTAGACTTGCGCAGTTGCGCAGACGCAAGAAAAATACAAACATTTCCTACCAGAATTACACGTTAACAAAAAGAGAGAATGGAAAAGTAACAAAAGGAAAACTTACATCTCGCTAATTACAGATGATATCTTGGTTTGAATCTTTAAATAATTGCATTTGTTGTAAGATGTAATTTAGGAACAAACAGTGGAAAAATAAAGAAAAAACATTTTTTGTTCGCTGAGTTTGTGTTATTAAGAACGTAGGAGATTAGTTATGAATAATAAAGAACACAGAATCGTCTTGATCACTTTTCAAAGCCCAAGAGTATGAATAAGTCAAGCTATTGAAGGTATAGAGCGATTCAGAAAAAAAAAATCAATCCACGTAGACACCCAGTTTTTACGAGGGTTTTTAGACTCATAACCAATATGTGACTGAAGACTATGACATTACTGAAACATATTAGTTGCTAGCATAATAGTTAATTTGGTCGGTCAATCACAGGAATATAGATTAATTTTTCATTGAAAAGCTAGCGAAACGAGCTCGAAAATTGGAGCATTCTGGACCTGCATTCACAACTATCCGACAGGCTATCGTATCGTAAATGACACATTTCGATAACCTTGCCTCCGACATCAGACAGCTGTCGGAAGATTAGCAGTACCTAGTCTATTTGATTTAATCTGACGAAATTTTCGAGTTTTGGACTTGTGAACGTTTAGGACTCCTGCGATAACATTGATTGATGTCCGATACGGTACGGAGGCGGATCGAGTGGTTGTGAATAACTATGCTGGATAGGTTAAGCTTTCATTGTGATTTTACGATCAGAATCTAAAGAGTGAGGAAAGTAAGCTAGAAAAGTGGAGCCTAACCTATCCTAAATGATCATATTGCATGTCTTTGTAGAAAGATTTTTAGCATTCTTAGGCCCATTCCTTTTATAAATAAACGATTTATTATTATTATTTATTTATTTGAAATACGGGCCTCTTAGCAAAAAGAATTTGAGGTTGTGGATAACATTTTACAAATTTTTCTTTCCACAATTCGGAAGGCCCCAGTAGCTCGGGGGGCCCGTATCATTGATACGGCTAAAACGGCGGTAGCTACGCCCCTGAATCAGAAATTACCTGTGCAATTAAGCAAAACGTAACACCTGTCTCCATTCATACTCAAAACCCTGAATAGTGACTACGCGTGTATTATACTTAATATTATATAACGGAGTGTTTCACACTGGGTAACAACTAACAACTCGTAAACCAATCAGTAACCGGTACGTAACGTGTATATGAAAAATCTGCTGCAATGCAACACGGCATGCGGCAGAGAAATGTCGGAAGGACATTACCATTTACAACTCCTTGGGGATTTGATAAACACCCTTGTTTATTTAATTACACGGTCCATACATAAGTTTAAAGGATGTAACGGTAAAGACGTGTTAAAAACATTGTAAAACTTTTTGCATTGTAAAAATAAAGCCTGCGGGGTAATTGCATAACGCACTAAGTATAAGCAGCAATGGCTTTTATTTTGACAGTTCAACAACATTCATTGCGTTATTTACGTTGTTGAGCAGACACATTTTCGAACATACGAAGCAATGGATTAGCAATATCCTTCAAAATGTAAAAGAGCGCAGTGCTGCTCACCCAAACTATTTCAAGTTAAACTAATTTCAACTTTTTTTCAATGACAAATAATTTGATTTCAGAGTGATTAGCACTATTGAAAACGTAATAAAAATGTTTGAAGTTGCAGATTAAACTGAACTATTTTGTGTAGGAATTAAAGTTATTTTTCCATTAATTCATATTTGCCAAAAATGAAAACAAATATGAATTATGGTTATGTTTTTAGTAGTTATATTTTTGCGAGTTCATACCTATATGAACTCGCAAAAATATAACTACTAAAAACATAACCCTCCTTCTGGCGCAGTCGGGTAAATAGGTATATGCATTCGAGTACCTTAGGCTAACTTCTCTTATCTTATAATTTAATCAAACTACCAACGAGCAAAGCAGGTTCTGAAAAATGCAGTTCAATACTACTAAAACCTAGTAGCTTAAAATCAAACATCCAATCAAGTTAATAAATGGTTAATCATAGATTTACTACCACATCTAAGACCCCTAGAGTTAAAAACCCGCTTTTAAAATCTGACTATAAACTTCTAATAAAGAATCAACTTTTTTCTTACGCGGTCTCTTTAATATTCTTTGATATTTCTTTATATGGTTTTAAATGGTCTTAGATCTTACGTAACTATCCCATCAAGAGAGTAAATGATCGTTGTAGGTACAGTGAACTGCACATCCATGATTACAATTCGACATTGGCAGCAACTTTATGTCGTAGCGGTAAGAGTGGTTTTTGCAGCTTACGTTTTACCACAAATGTGCTTAAACCTTTGGCTGTAGTAATTAGGGGACTGTTTGTCTATTTCAGTCTATTAGATTTTCCACTTTGTTCAATAAGGAGTCATGTAAGCACGACAGGTCGTTTTTTGATCATGCTCTTACGAACAAAATATTCGTACATCGAAGAAGCAATATGAACAAAGTTGTTACATATGACGCCATCTAAACTCAACAAGAGATTGGATGTTTACACGAGACGTTTTGGATCTTACCAATATTATTCTCACTTTTTAAATAAAGGTGAATAATTAAATATTGCAAGGAGCCTTAGTAATGAAAAGTTTAAACGTGGTCAACCGCCAGTGACCGCTGCTGTACATTGTTGAAAATTTATTGGTTATCGTATTGACACTACCTATGTCGATTAGTCGTGTTATAACAATTTCATACAACTATCAAAGAATAAGAGATAGATTCGATATTGGCGTTGAAGGTCAGATTCCAAGTAGCTCAAATTCCAACTAGGTCAGATTTTGAGTTGGTACAGTCAGAATCCCATTTGATTAACAAATTATTTTCCCCGACTTTACTTTGGTTCAAAGAGCTCAGATTGCTACTAATCTTCTTCTACTTGCTTTAATTATTATGCCTTATCTAGATAAGCTGAAAATAACAAACAGGCAAAATAAATTGAAACAAAACGGACTTAATGTAGCATAAAACGGTTTATTGGACCACTGGCCATGACGGCCACCCGAATTAGCAGTCTCGAGAATTTTCAACATTTTAATATTATTCAAATACCAAGCATAATTTTCGCAATAGAAACCATTTTACTTTAGAGAGTTTAGCATTGCGAAATAAATAAAAAAGATTTTGTTAGAAAGCTGGTCAGAGTAAATAAGATCATTTTATGCAAATAATACCTAATAATATCAGTTTCTAACTGGCCCATTGCGGGGTAAAAGCCTTGTCTTAGAAAGAAGCCTCGTCTAGACACGAGCATTAGTTAGATACTTACTTACTTGGCCTACTTACTGAACTGTGTGCATGAATTGATATCCATCCATTAAGTCCATTATGGCCCAGAAGGAACGGCCCCAACTCCCGAGTAGGTTGTGGGTTCCAGTTGGAACCCAGACAGGCGCTTTATTTTGTGTAATTTGTTTCATCACCACTGCTCTCAAAACGGTGAAGGAAACTGGCATCTCCTAGAACTAAAAATTCTAAGACATGTGACACCTACAAACCTGCACTGGGCCCGCGTGGAATACGGCCCGCTCCCTCTTACAGAGAGGAGGCCTGTGTCCCAGTAGTGGGGCTGATTATGCTTAAGTCCAATTTTCTCGCTATTTTTTTTGCACCAACAAATACCTATTAAGTCACATTCGGACCTACCAGGCTACAAACTCGCCAGCTCACGGGGAAGTGTAAAACCGACGAGTTAGAGCGTTTTCACATTATCCGATCCGATATCGGTGTCGGACGACGATAGCCGACATCCGATAGCCGACACCATGTGCTATTTTCACATAATTTCCGACAAAATCGTTCCGATACGGCCATTTGCTCGATAGCTTAGTGCAGGCAAGTCATCATGGCAGACTATAATAGAAAACTTTATTTGCTGTATCTATTATATTTGAGACGCAAAAAAAGATCTGTCCACAGACAGTATTGGGTACATCCCATTGTGGAAGCTAGATATTCAGAGGGAGCATTTTATACTCTTTTTAGCAAGCTACAAAACGCACCTAGAAAGTTTTTTAATTACTTTCGTATGAGTGAATCCACATTCAATTATTTGCTAATTCACCTCACAAACAGTATCAAGAAACAAGACACACATTTTCGAATGGCTGTGGGGCCTAAAGAAATGCTGGCTGTGACATTAAGGTAAGTTTACTATTTTCATGTTTGTTTTTTAATCATTGGTTTCTATCATTATCGTTTGTTGGCTGGTGGTCAACACTGTACATCTATAGTGGGCAGCACATCAAGCAGGACACAATAACTGTAAAATAGCCCATAAGATAACGGGGCGCAGAGCGCTAGTGTGTCTAGCTTGATACACTGGCCACCATACATTATTATTTAGTTATAATTAAAGAAAGTTCGTTATAAAAAGTATTTTAATCAGAAACAGGTATTGTTATACAAAGTATTATAATCAAAATGGAAATGAAATAGCATATGACAAGGTAAACTTACAAATCGGAATATTTATCGAAAAATTGCTGAAAGATTCTGGGATTCTGGAATTCTGTAACCGATTCACAGGACTTGCTTGTAGTCGATGTTTGTTGAATTACAACTGATTGTGGACTTGGTACATCAATATAGGAGTTGCTTGGAGTTGATGTTTGTTGAATTACAACTGATTGTGGACTTGGTACATCAATATAGGAGTTGCTTGCTTCATATCCCTCTTCAAGGTATTCACATACTTCTCGCCAATTATTGTCTCGGAGTATTTTATTTTTATATTCCTCGTGAGTTTTATCCCACAAACATGGTTTAGATTCTACCAGTTCAATTAATGTAATTATATCGTATTTAAATGATGACGACGCCATGATGACAACCAAACTAGTAAACAAGCTCAAAATGGCCGCCGCGCATCGGGCTCTACGCACACAAGAGACAATTTAGATACACGTATAGCACACATACAAACATTATCGCCCGACGGCTCACGGGCGTCCGATGGTGCCGCCAGCATATCGGTGCCGGCTCCGATATCCGATATCGGGCCGGACAATATGAAAGACAGGTACATATTTCATACATTTTACTTACCCCGATATCGGATCGGCGTCCGACACCGATATCGGATCGGATAATGTGAAAACGCTCTTACCACTCCATAAAATCCATGCTCATAAATTGTAGAAATTCCTGCCCTTAGATCTTAAGGACCAACGGATATTGAGAATGGTAGATTAGATATCTTGCACCTTCGTTTAAGGAGGTAGATTTGACGCCAAAACAAAGTGCATAGACGATAATATATCAAGACATAAATGGTTGTAAGCAGAATAGTTCGCAAGGAATGCTCTTGATGTACCTACCCACATATTTTACGCTGGTATGCAGACGAGCCGACCACTGTGGTCCTTTGTCCCGTAAAGACTACAATCACAATCCTCGCCTTTTCCATTTCTCTAAGACTAAATGATTTTTACAAGGCCATAAATATTTCACAGTTAAAGATACTAAAGAAAATGGAATGAAAAATAAAACGGAGTCAACCTATTGTTGAAGAGACATTATGTTGCTAACTCCTTCATATATTTAACTAGCGACGCCCCTGGTTCGCATGGATTTTACGACTTGACAAAGCAACGAAATTACTTTAATATTTATGTAAGTTTAATATGTATTATATACATAAACCTTTAGGAATAATAAATTCTTTAAATGATGTTGAGAACTACTTAAAAATCCATTAGGTAAAGAAGAACAACGCGGTCATGCAGACATAAGTACACAAAAAGCGACATTAATTTATATAAAATGCATAGAAATCGGATCTATTTGATTCTTACACGTTACAATTTTAGTAACTATAAACCTACCTACTAATAACACTTTTAAAATACGGACTCGCGAAAAAAACCAGCGGGGCAATTGCGTAACACTATCAATCGGAATCGGTTTCATTTTGACAGTTCAACAACATTCATTGCGTTATTTACGTGTTGAGCACACAAATTTTTCGAGCTTATGAAGCAATGGATTAGCAATTGGCTTCGAAATGATTCTGATTCCGATTGACAGTGTGTTACGCAATTAGGGTGCAGCTGCTCCATACTCCATACATTTATGTTCGCATAACTTGTCAAAATGTTGTGAGCAACAACTGATATTTTTTTGCGATTTTGGTTTGTTCCCATATTAAAAGTTGTTCATAATGATGAGTACAATCATCCCTTTTCAGGTTTTCTGTTATTTCAAATAGGTATACCTTGTATTATGTTTTCTAAACGCTTTATGTAATCAAAATAGTGAATTAATAATTGTGATTACTAATCACAATATAATCGTAACTACTTCGCTACGAATTTGTCTTATTAAATAAAACTATAGAAAATATGTAGGTATGTAGGTATCTATTGGTAGTAGGAATTGCAAAAGGATTCGTTTTTTGTATACTTAGTTTGAAATTCTAATTACCACATTGGCTCATCCCTTCCGCCCATTTTTATTTAGTAACTCTTTTTGAGTAAACAAATGCGCCCTTACAAGGCAAACAAATTCTTAAGACAAGGATGAAGGAGATTTTTAAACAAACAGTTCGGATTGTCTTCATTTTTTTACATATTTTTTTTTAATTCACTCTTTTGTGTAATGTAGTGTAGTCAAGCGCAACCACCGAGCGATATCGTAGTTTTGAATGCCAGATCAAATGCGGCTAGGAATATTCGGGTAGGTACCTACCTATTACTCCCATATTATCTATATTATTATTATTATTTCCTATTAATAAATTTGATAACAGGCTCTGACTAGAAATAGTAATTGCCATTGGCGATATTGCTTTATGGCTTCACGGACAACATAAAACTAAGAAAGTATTTTCGCTCATTACCTTGCATATCGTTACTTGATTGATTTTATCACACTGTGTTATCACTTAGAACTCTCTCTGGTCGATTAAGTCCTCAACCGACGCCTTCGCACTGGTATCGGTAATTCGATATGATAAGTGTTAGGTTTCTAAGGGCCTTTACACCTCAACCTCCGGAAGATGGCGAGATAGCCTTCTCTTAGGAACGAGCAGGATGCAAGAGGTTCGTACTCTCTCTCTCTCTCTCTATTACCGAAACTTGCTGAACTGACGAAGACAACCGCAATGAAGAGTTAAAGAGGTTGTCATAATCAAAAATATCACTAGAAAAAAAAACTAAGATGGACTCACGTAGATTTAAGCTAGTACCTATTGTAAGTTTAGATTATAATGGATGTGTCCGATGTGGGAGTATTGTAACTGTTCCCTATAAAAATAAAACACTATAAACAAATAAAAATTGTAAAAAAGGGCGCGGACTACCAAGTCCGCGGTCATTATTAAAAAAAAAATATCAATAGAATATTAATAATTATAATGTAATTAAAATAATAAATACATACGTAACTATGACGAAGTGGAAGGATAGGTTCTTTCACTCTTATAAGTGAATACCACAACCCCACCGCGTACACAGTGAAGGAGAAGTCGGTAGAGTGAGGAGGGGACTTAAGGAGGTTTCTAAGATGCCATCTGCAAGGCGCATCTGAAGGACGGACGTAGGAAAAATGCTCCCGCAGATAGAATGGCGTTTTAGGAATGTGAAGGAGGTTGAATAGCAGATACAATATTTGAGAGTTCTTGCGAAGCTGAACTCTTTGTGTTATATTTTTTTCTTTCTGCATCCAGCTGCATCCGATCCTACACCGTCGGTGCTTCATGGACCAATTGAAATTTGAACAATTGGTATATGGAGAAAATTACATGTTTCCATCGTCCAAATACCAACTGGACTATGGAGAAAATTGGACGTAAAGCAAAACTATGTTCCATTATAACATTATAACGCTGAGTTCACACCAGTTTTCTATACTTTCGGTTCAAAGAAGCTTAGTTGGGAAAAGGCTAGGCAGATTGATTTGGTCTTTATTTTTAATATAGTAATATTTATGTCATAACTGTAATCGTCTATGAGGGGC
Source organism: Amphipoea lucens (assembly GCA_947508005.1). Taxonomy (NCBI): domain Eukaryota; kingdom Metazoa; phylum Arthropoda; class Insecta; order Lepidoptera; family Noctuidae; genus Amphipoea; species Amphipoea lucens. The sequence goes on along the minus strand of OX382358.1, from coordinate 17,439,797 downwards.
TCGTGGCTAAATAATAACAGCAGCACAGGTCGATCGGTCGGTTTAAGCCACGCTTGCTTACCGAGACCCCTCCGTGCCTCGGAAAGCACGTTAAGCCGTTTGTCCCGGCTGTCATTCGTAGATCTTTGACAGTCGTTACGGGTAGTCAGAAGCCCGAAAGTCTGACAACCAGTCTTACCAAGGAGTATCGCATTACCTAGTAACTGGGTTGTGAACGTCAGATAGACAACTCCAACACAAGTATTATTAATTACTTACTGGGGCTGTCTCAATCACCTCTGCAAATGTAACTGTTTGAGACCCAATAAACAATTTTGTTTTATTTATTTAGATAAGCAGTTGCTCCATGTAAAATACCGGTATTCAGCTGCATCCGGTTAGACTGGAAGCTGACCCCAACATAGTTGGGAAAAGGCTAGGCAGATGATGAATTGTAATCATCTATCCATTGTGTACCACCCGGTACCTGTCGCTTCCTTCCATGCATTTCACCTTTTCCCCGAAACATGTTTTTGAAGCTTAAATATATTCATATCGTGTTACTATAAATTCGCACACAATTCAACGATTATTCATAATATTCATAGACGACACATAAATACAATCATCAGCTACTTTTTGTCAGTATTAAACACTCAGTAGGTAAGTTTTTAGAAGCAAAAAATCTGCTGCGGTAAATTCGCGTGTACGAGTTGCATTAATAGTTCTTCCTTTCTTGCAATAGCAATTTGTCGGTCCAAAATTATGAATATTTAATGCTTCAGTAGCAAAGTATAACTAAGGACTGTATACGGAAGTTGAAGTTCAGAGTTTGATTCTGGACTCGTTTCAGAATTTACATTTAAATGTTATGAAACATCCTTTGTAATATTTTTTTTTTTGGAAATATATATAATATGTATTTGACCTATTTTCTTGAATTTTTTGGAAGATGTTCTATATCGGCGTGACAAGTTTCCGTTTCGATTTAACTTTATAATGAACTATTCGATCACTAGGAGCATTGCGCAATAGCGTCAAAAAGGGAACACAAAGCGTTGGATATTTTTTTCACTACTTTCTTTAGTAGATAAAATAAACCAAAGTCCTCTCCTTTGTTTAATAACTTTCAGAGATCCCCTTATGCACATGTATAAGATACAGCTCATGCGGAGTTGACAGCTACTGAAGTTGCCAAAAAGAAGATACAGCAATTAAAGTATAATACTTAGCATATTTTATACCAAAGTCAAACACAAACACACTTGGGTCACCATGTCCAAAAATGGTGCAATGTTGCAAATCAATCCACGAAATCCTTTTAACTGGTATCGAAAACTCTCTTAGCTAACATGTATTTAGTAGCGATCACTACTCACGAATTACACACACTATATGAATATGGACAGAAGGTAAACGTCGTACATACCTTCCTCTCCTGTCTAGAGCTGCCAAGGTAAAATTTTTTTTTATTGTTAAATGGGCCCGCTCTTGATTCCGATCACGCCTGTTGGAAAGCGATAGATGAGGACTATGATGGAACGAGCGTGCCCAGAAGATCCTGTTCACTCTTGATTTGAAAACAGACGGGTTAAATGTGGGAGGGAACACAGATGCCGGCAGAGAGTTCCACACTTTGGCTGTGCGCATAATAAAAGTGGAGGAGAAGTGCTGAGTACGACTCGTCGCGCGTCGGGATATCAAAGTCTTAGTTACAGGAGTCGGAGGAGTCTAGCTCATGCCGCCATCTCCGTCTAGGCCTGCCGCGATGTCATTTGCCTTTAAGCTGGACCCGCTGGCACATTAAAATCCATTTTTTTTTCTTTAAGTACACTGTATTTTAATAATTGTTTGCTGCACCGGACGACGTCAATACGTCAGCGCCGGCTGTCGCTGAAAACCAGCGCTGGGGCTCTGTCCTGCATAGGGTCGCAGCATAATGCTGAGCGATAGCCGTTTTGCGTGGATGTGACGCATGTTTCCCCCTACCTTTTTATTTTATTTTTTGTGTTTTTGTTCTTTTTGCGTCATTTTCACCGCAAATAAACGTATTTTCTTTCTTTCTTTTCTTTCTGGGTAGTAAGTTTGGCCCATTGATCGTCTAACATGCGACAGATGTGTCCAGCTAAATTCCTTTTAACTCTTTCACATTAATTCTTTTCAATAATGACTCCTACAAAGATCATCATTATTTCAGCCCAAAATCATCTACTGGTGGGTTATACACACCTCCCCATTCATCTGCCATACTTCCCGGTCCCATGAGTCGGTCATCAAATGTTTCCTGCGACTTTGACGAGATTGTTAACCCAATGCGCTTTTGGACGGCCCTGGTTCTATCTTCCTACAATATTAAATGGTCATGGTGTACCTACCTGACCTGCTTATCTGACCAAGGTTATGTCTGGACTTTAAAAGAGACTTGGACATCTTAGTTTGTTTCAGCCTTTCTTCTCAGAGTAGTCAGATAAGAAACGCCGACCTCATCTAGTTTTGAAAATGTGATTGACGTACAAACCCAACAGAAACAAAATTATTTATCATTTATCTATAATAAGATGTTTAATGCATGCCAGAGTTTTTCTGTGAAGTGGGCCTTCTTCATCTACCTACCATGCGTCACTCTTCAACACATCTCATCACGATCAAGAAGATAACGTCTTTTAAACCGTTTGATATTATCTGCATTAAGCGCCAGTCAATGATCGATTTACTTTCATTCCGACTTCATTAGATACAATTACAATCATATTAGCATAATTCTTTTAACCGATTAACTATTTGTGCGAATTTTTTTGCACGCAAATGTAGAGAGTCGGTAAGAACAAAGCAATTAAAATATTATTTACGATTTTTATTTGTAATTTTTTTACAAATTATTGACACTTACGAGTAACATGTTCAGGAAATATTACAAAGTCTTTAACGTCAAAGTTTTTAACGTTATTAATTAAGGACATTTTCATGATTGTTAACGGTTATTCCGTTTATCCACCCCAAAAAACGAGGCAACGTATGGCCCTATGCCTATGTATTCCGTTTATCCAACTAGGCTTTGGGTAGATTCCAGTACATGCGTTTCCGCGTATTCACCTTAGGGTAGATTTTTTGGGGGAATATACGGAACCCATTGATTAGTAGTGGTAAATAGATACCTATATTTCGTTTTTCTATTTGCAAAATAACAATGTTATCTTGTATGATGAAAATAGGACACAAATTAACGTGCCCTTCCTAATTCACTTGCGTGTTCTGTCTTTATTCTAGATACAATTCAGGTATGCAGAGAAACACGAATGTCAATTTTAAAAAACTTCACATTAGGTTTTGAAATCACACCAAAACAGACAACAAACTTCATTTCCGTCTGCTATAACCTGAAGAAACTGAATCCGACACCATAAGAGTTATGGCATAAACAGCCCAAACCTGAGTTTGGTGTCTGCAAGTAGTGTGAACGCCAAGTAGTAGCACATTCCTACGGTGAAGATGCTGAAAATGAGGCCGCAGAACCATATGCATCCTGAGTCGCAGTATATCGGCTTGGTATCAACGGGCTGTGGTGCGGGCGCAGCAGGACGTCTCATCTTGGGATTCGCTGGCATTCTGTTGAATGTTTAAGGTACAGACGCCAGCACATCAAGCTACCCGAAACTGTCAAAGGAGACTGATAAAAAGTGGTCCATGAACCAATAGCAATACTGTTGTGGTATTTCTATGGGGATACCTCAACTATTATTTAATTTTTTTTTACTTTTATATTAAAAACGTTTTAACGGATGTTTCTGACTTTATAATACTTAATTAATGTGTTTCTCTGCTAGGCAAAGTCACATGCCACCTCAACAGTACTGAATGCATATGGTAAAGTGGAGCTGATGCTGAAGTACCAGGAGAACTCCTCGACAATTGACATCCCTGCATCGGGAAAAGCAATATTTTGTAAAACGTGATAAGCTGTTCACACGTGACTTAGATAAATTACAAACCAACCCACTAAAAATTGAAAATTAAATAATGAAAAAAAAAACAAGTGACTTCCATAAAAAACAGAAGGTACATTAGCAGCCTATAATGTTCCCACTGCTGAGTCCCGGGCTTCCTCTCTTCGAGAGGGAGTGGGCCGTAATCCACCATGCGGGCCCAGTGCCCGCCGCCTATTCTAAATCAGTCCAACCGTCTTTGAGTAATCGGTGAACATAAATTAAAAAAAAAAAGTATCCGACGAACTGAGAACCTCCTCCTTTTTTTGAAGTCGGTTAAAAACGAAAAAAAAACTTGAAATTCGGTACTGTCGAGGTAGCATGTGACTTTGTCTAGCAGATAAACACATTCTAGGTATTATAAAGTCAGAAATACCCGTTGAAACATTTCTATAATAAAAAAACCGGCCAAGAGCGTGTCGGGCCACGCTCAGTGTAGGGTTCCGTAGTTTCCCGTCCGTCACAATAAGTGTTCCCACGTACAATTCGATAATACCCGACCCAATGTAATAAGTACCTACAGCGCCATCTCTCGGGGAATTGGGTTACTAATTAGTACATAGACGTGCAAGAAGTTTTCGGTGGTAATTTTGGATTGCGAGAACCGATTTTAATCATTCTTTTTTTGTTTGAAAAAAGATACGTTCAGGATAATAAAATATGTAAACGATGTTAAAAAAAATGCTTGCATATACGATTATACTACAAACTTAGTCCAGAAATGATTTTGTACAACTTTTGTCTTTTTTGTACAAAAACTGTTGTTTCTATCAAGTTCAAAATAATTTTCCTAGAAAGTCCTTATAAAGTTCTACTTTTCAGATTTTTTTCATATTTTCTAAACTTATGGTTCAAAAGTTAGAGGGGGGGGGGACACATTGTTTTTTACTTTTGGAGCGATTATTTCCGAAATTATTGACATTATCAAAAAATGATTTTAGTAAACCCATATTCATTTTTAAATACCTTTCCAACAATATATCACACGTTAGGGTTGAAATTAAAAAAAAAATCACTTCCCACTTTACATATAGGGGGGCTACCCTAATAAAACATTTTTTTCCAATTTTTATTTTACCACTTTGTCGGCGTGATTGATATACATATTGGTACCAAATTTCAGCTTTCTAGTGCTAACGGTCACAGAGATTAAGCGAGGACGGACAGACGGACGGACGGACAGACAGACATGGCGAAACTATAAGGGTTCCTAGTTGACTACGGAACCCTAAAAATGTAGCGATGTAAATTGTAACGTATTAATTTTCTCAAAACTACTGGGTCGGATTTTGATGCCCTTTTGCAGGTATCCCCAGGGGAGGTATCCCCACAGAAAAACCACTACAGTATCGCTATTGGTTCATAGACCACTTCCCATACAAATTTAAACAATCTCCTTTTCCCAATCAACTTTCGCTTTTATTTAGCGATAAAGTTGAAAATCTATTAAATAAATAAAACAGATTGTAGTAGCTTGATGTGCTGGCGTCTGTACTACACTTACAACATACCTACATAGGTAACAGTAGTGACTTTAGTAATAGTAGTTCGAGATGCATGAAGAAGCCTCCTCGTGTAGCGCAGTTGGTTCCGCCAGTTACTCAACTGAACCGAGCGCACGGCGCATCCTGGACAGTCACACCCAACACCATATTTGACTGGCCAATTCTTCCTTTGCGGTGGTAGGGCTAACGCCCGTCTGGTTTGCGACCACCCTCCCACCGGAGTCCGGCGTCAAACCGCTGAAACTTGAGTTCTAATTGCGAAGGAGGCCGTACAGAGATATACTCATCATTCTCTTGCCCATAACCCACTGTAGGTACTACGACTATAAAACATTTTCTTTGCAGCTCATTTCACGATTCACGACTCATCGATGGTGCATAAACATAATTCAGCCTAATATGTCCCCTCTGCTGGGGCACAGGCTTCCTCTCTGTGAGGGTGAGTGCTAAGAGTGTGTAAACGCCGCTATACTTTGTTTAAACAATTTCATCACCACTGCTCTCAAAACGGTGCAGAAATATATCGTTAGTGTGATGATTAATGTAAAAACAAATAAATGGTATAGTCGTGGGCGCGGGCGCGAGGTGGGGGGTAGGAGCAAACGGACTGCCAAGCTGAGCGGACGTGCGGCACGACTATTACGAAATAGCACTATAGTGTTTTATTACCTACATCTAATACTTACCCCCGTGACAAGCGGACGTCATAGTCAGGAAACTCGCCTGTCCTATAACCAAAAATTCGACATGACACGACATGTGACATCAAACAACTGCCCGAGGCCTGTGTCTTTGCAGTGGGAACATTAAAGGAAGAAGAAAGAAAATACATTTATTTAGCACAGACTAAAGGACACACAATACACCAGATACATCAGATAAAAAAACAAAAAAAAGATTAAATAAAAAGCGTAAAGTCCGATGTAAGTAACTAGCAGGAAAGTGTGCCTCACCGCTGCGCCAAAAAGGCCCACATTAGAGGCTGATTATGCTGGGGCTGATTTCAAAGTTGTCTTAACAGGATCGGTAATAGCTACATTTAGTAAGGATTAGGCATGTACAGTTAGCATCAAAAGTCGATTAACACTATCATTTACATGTTATTAAATTGACAACAACTTTTTTCAATAAACTGATTTTTAGGTTTTTACATAATAGACAAGAGTATGTACGAGTATTTAAAAAAAAAATCTTCTGCTGCAATTTTGAACAAATATTTTGCTCAATAACTAAGATTAAAAAAACTGAAGCGTTAATCAACTTTTGATGCTGACCGTACCTACTTACACAGGTTTCAGGGTTTCAGGTTTGGGTTCTTTAATTTCCATCACATTTAGGCTTGTAGAAGCCAGGTGCCATCTGCCATGTATCTGAAAATTCAGATTGTTTTTATAGCATTTTCCTTTATCGTCAAATAATTAATTTATTTGTTAAACGAATGTGAAAAATCCGTCGATTTATATTGAATCTTTAGAAAAAAAAAATGCAATTAGCAGTTACCTACTATTGACATGATTTTCAATAATAAACTAGTGAAAAATATGTTTTTGTTGAGGGTCGCACAATTTTATTTTCGACGAACTCTAAGTACTTACTTTTTCTTAAAGTCGTTTTTAGGACTGTAATTCACGTAGTTTACGCCAGCTAAATACAAGACAAAGTAGAAGAAAGCCATCAATGTAAAACAAAACGCGAAGAACTCCAAATACCAGAGCGCATTGGCGAATAACGAATTATGCATTTTGAATTTATCATAAAATACTTCTTACTTTTTTCCTATCCAAATAGGTACCAACTTTTGTTGTTTAATTTACAATAATTTGAATTTTCAGCCGAAATGAGTAGAAGTGTAAATTAGTCAAAATGCCAAATATGACATAATGCTGACAAGGCGCAATGACAACGATTATTTGGATGCAGATAAAAAACCGAGCAATGTCGGAGGTTCTAGTGTAGTAGATACCTGCTTAGGTTTTGGTTTCTTAGGAAAGCGATTCTGACGTATTTATCATCATCATTCTAGTTTGGTGACCACTTATAATATGCCACTATATTCAAATAACTTTGTTTTATTAGTGACTAGCTGCGCCCCACGGTTTCACCCGCATAAGTCTCGATCCCGTGGGAACGTCGAGATAAAAAGTATCCTATGTCCTTTCCCGGGACTCAAACTATCTCTATACTAAATTTCATTTAAATCGGTTTAGCGGTTTAGGCGTGAAAAGGTAACATACAGAAAGACAGAGTTACTTTCGAATTTATAATATTAGTATAGAAGTCGGATATACAGGATGTGAGATGTCCCTGGAAGTATGGATCAAATCGAATAGGGGCGTGGGCAAGGTCATTTCCAAACTTTTTAATCCCGAGAATGTCAGTAAATTTTTTTACGGTTCAAAAGCTATGACCGATTTTTTTTTTTCAATCACTTCGCTTAGTGCTCAAAGAAAATAATCATAAAAAAATACTATCAGGGCTATCTAATAAAAATAAATTAATAGCCCTGATTTTTTTCACGAATTCGATTTTTCTTCTCTTTTTTTAGTTTTTTTTTTTTTTTGCTAAAACGTTTGGAAATTACCTTGCCCACGTCCCTATTCGATTTGATCCATACTTCTAGGGACACCCTGTATAACTGGCTGATGGCTCTATGGTTGTGACATTTGTCATAGATTGTTACTTGTTATTTTCTACGTCAATAAATACTTGTATGATGATATTATTTCATTGGCGACGAGGATTAAGAGCAATAGCGCACTAGCGGCTAGGCCGCAGCGGCCAGGTCGCGGCGGCCATCGAGATAGATACATTAGTATGAAATCGTCATAGAGCACACGCATCTGGCCGCACGCGGCCAGCGGCCACACCAAGCCGCAGCGGCCAGCGAGATCGAAGCGACGCATTAGCGGCCCATGTTCAGTCGCTGGCCGCTGCGGCCACTGAGATCAATTGCATTGTAGTTAAATCACCAGTGTGCGCGCACTAGCCGCGGCGGCCGCACGTATTGTGGAACTACAGCGTGATTTGTGATCATCGCGATGTCTTTCGACACGGAAAGGTTTATAACAGAGATTGAGACAAGGAGGGCGTTGTGGGACATGTCCTGTGAAGACTACGCCAACCGCGACTTAAAAAATATGTATGAAATAATCCCTTTGTTCGCCTTTCACGTAGCAAGGGATGAACCCAATATTTTTTCCTTTTCTTTTTCCGCTGCTTACAAAGATACAAAAGTACTGCTATTTCCTCAACGTCCATTTTGAAGCGCGCTGTATGTGCAACTGACGATCGTAGCTGCGGTTTTGGCCGCGTCGCAAATCGCAAACCCTGCGGCCGGGCCGCGCGTCGTGGCCGCGCTGCCAGGTCGCTAGTGCGCTATTGCTCTAAGTAGTCGAAAACAGCGCGGAACAATTTAAATAATTTATACAAATACAACGGGAGCAACAACAGCAAATATCAGACAGCGATCACAATCACTCACACTTAGCAATCAGCCAGAGTGACTTCACACAACGCCTTAGGGCCAAAGCACACACGCTACTTTTTTCATCGGCGATCGGCGATTCAGCTGCTTTTTAGAAGCTAAATGCAGCGACCAAGCATTCCACACCGCACACTTAAAAACGCCAAACGCGGCGATTCAGTCGCTTTTCGGAAGCTCGATACAGCGGCTGAACGCTACACGCCGCACACATTCGGATGCCGGTCGCAGCGATTTGGCATTTGCGCCAGCATCGGAGCAGTCGCTAAAACGCGCGATTCCGATACCACGTCCGAAAACAAGAGAGTCGTCGAAACGCGATGCAGCATCGGAGCAGTCGCTAAAATGCGCGATTCCGATACCGCGTCCGAACGCAGAGAGTCGCCAAAACGCGATGCAGCATCGATACAGCCGCAAAATCGCCGATCGCCGATGCAAAAAGTAGCGTGTGTGCTTTGGCCCTTAATTAACCCAACCATCAATTTGGTCCTCCTGCCAGGAGACAACACGCTTATCTAACGCGGGTTGGTGGGTGCGCAGTAGACCACCTAACTGGGTCTTTGGGCGCCGCTGTAATGTTGACAAACGTGACGTTTGGCCGCTGCCGCCCTGAGTCGCCATCCTGCATTGATCTCGAGTGTTCCATCTAGGCCTCTAAAGAAATACGTTTCCAAGCCCATAGATGGCTAAACGTAGTGTGAATCCGTCAGATTGTATTCACACACAGGTATAGGTGGATTTAGGGTGACAGTTATCAACCACCTACACCATCCCTTAGTCGACTCTTACGACACCCACGGGAAGAGAGGGGGTGGTCTATTCTAGGCCGGAGCCACAGAGTCAAGAAAAGAAAGACTGTTAGCTTTTTAAATTATGTAAATTATAATTTAGTTTAAATATGAAAATATCACATCACACTATATATCACACTAATCACACTAATATTATAAAGGCGAAAGTTTGTGAGTGTGTGTGTGTGTGTGTTTATATGTTTGTTACGTCTTCACTCTCAAACGGCTGGACCAATTTTGATAAAATTCTGTATGAAGGTAGCCTATATGTTAATCCAGGGGGATTAACATATAGGCTACTTTTTATCCCGATATTCCCACGGGATCGACATTTACGCGGGTGAAATCGCGGGGCGCAGCTTGTCATATTATAAATGTGAAAGTCTTCCAGAATAAAACTCGCAAAGAAATCGTTATGATAAAAGATTATATTGTTCTTACAAAAGCTGGTTGATAGCATAATGAATAAAGATTTAATGGATGCAAAACATTTCATTAATTTAAATTATCGACCCTAAATACGACAGCAGTTTTCCCTTAAGTAGGGGGAACTTCATTCTTATCTAATAAAGTTTTCGGCATTAGGCAGTTGTCCCACCGGCGGCGATGAACGAGTAGCGAGTAGAACTAGCAACTGAAAACGAGTTGGCGAGCAGCGAGCAGCGTGTGTGCAGTTCCCATAGTTCTGTCGCTGGGCTATCAGCGAGTGTTCGAGTGCGACGGGCGATTATTTGCACCACTCGCTCAGGGTGGTTAGTCCCACAGTGGTTTCTGTCATCGTGAGCTCTTACCGCCAAGCGAGCATCGCTGTGCGAGTATCGCTGGGCGAGTATTATCTTTGATAGCTTTTGTCGCTCAGCGACAAACAAACCAGTGGAACGAGTCCTCGCCGGCAGTGTGAACTGTCAACTGTTATATATGTTGTTCCTACATGCATCTCTTTTGTTAACACGGAATGTATATCTATTGTACGTTTCTTGAGCTAGAAAATAGCCGACAGTTAGTCGCTTCCTCGACGGCGGTGGGACAACTGCCTTATGTCGATAAACTGACGTCGTCTCTTTCTGTATGAATGTTCAAATAAAAATCTAACCTATCCAAGACAATAGGCGAGCTTACTTCGCTCGCTCTTACATCCTCAACAAAGTTACGCCTGTAATAATCCTGCCGATGCGAGAAGAGATACCTATCATAGAAGGACAGGTTTAAAGATCAGAGGGGGCAATTCTCGTAATTTTAAGAACTTGCACAGTCAATCTCAATCTCAAATCTGTCAAAAATATCTCTAATTTCCCTACATTTTTGATAAGTTTCTGACATTAATTGTCTCTGAGATGAGATTGCGACTAGATTTTGAACGTTTTTGATTACGGGAATTGGCCCTCTGATCTTCGGACTACAAAAATGTACGTTGACAGTCTTTTGTACAAGCTTAGTAAGAGAAAATAGGGTTGGGGTGGGGGGGCATTGTTGGTTTTTTGCCACGCGAGCGCTGAAGAGGCTAGCGGAGGGCCTGCATTAAGAAAACTGCTAGAGGCACTAGAATCAATCTAAAAAGGACGGAGGGTTTTCATAACAAAATAAGATGTTCTTAAAGTACCTAACAAAAAATTTAAAAGAATTGGAATTTATAAGATAGGTGTGGTTAAAGCCAGCCAGCCATATAGTACAGTCGAACAAGCTATTTGGTATACAGGCAAAAATATTCATCTTTCCACTACATAGCCAATATTTAGTTTTATTTCGTGCGTTATAACTTTTTCAGCTTATGGCATCCTTAATTAAATAGAGCGGTGTAAAAGAATTGACTAACTCAGCACACCATTGCTTAAAAGCAGTTGCAAGTTAGCTGCCTGTATACCAAATAGCTTGTCCGACCGTACTATTCCTACGGCGGCGATTCTGGTTATGAGGCCACAAAACCATCTGCATCCTGCGTCGTAGTATAGCGGCTTGTTGTCAACGGGGTGTTGCATGGACGCAACAAGACGCCTCACCCAGGATCTGGCTGGACTTCTGTCGAATAAAAGAGGTTAAAAGTGTTAACATAACGTACCTACCTGAAAGTAGTAGTAACTTTAGTAGGAGTATAATAGTAAGTAGTACCTCGAGCTCTATTTGCAGGCAGTTTTCGCGAAACTGTTCATAATATTTCGTTACAAACACCTAAGGTGCTGTCCTAATAGAAAAGGATTTGTCACTCATTGGACGCTAGTCGTAGGTCATCGCTGTGGTGGCAATGCTGGATAAGCCATGAAGCAGGTATAGTAAATGCTACCAGGCCTCGCGCTTTGGGGGGCGGCCATGAACGCAATGTGAATGGCTGCTAAATGAATAAAAAAATTGATTGAATTGCACATACATTACAACAAGACAAGTCATGGTAGGTACCTGTAGCATTTGTAGGTCCAATGGAAATGAATATTCAAAAGAAATCTAACTTCTTCAATTCGGGATCCTAACAATTATCGAGCTCACTTCGCTCGCTTTTGTATCTTAGTTTCTCTTAATCCTTCAGCTTTTGTGTAATGTACTTATTAGGTTTTAAAATAATCAATCATGTGAGTTTTCGAAGTAATCTGGTTCGAGTAGGTACTTGAGTGTTAAGGAATACGAGGAAAAGAGAGTACCTATTTGGATATAAACATTGATTTGTCTAGTTTTAAATGATTTTGTTGATTTTGTCGCGCACTAGATATTCAACTCTCGGTATTGAGCTGAGCATTGAGAATCCAACAGACTGCACCCTAAAACGTCAAAAACTAGGAACCGTCTCAAAACTTCAATCAAACTAAAAATCTCCAAAAGTGTGATTTTACTTTTTTCACCTTTTTAGTGTTCTGTACCAAAATGGTAAAAAGAAACTCTTGTGGTGCGACTCAGTCTGTCTGTCTGTCTGCTAACAAAACATACTTTGACAGTCTTTTGTATATGTTTAGTCACGAGAAAATAGGATTAGGGTGGGGAGGCATTGTTGGTTTCCCGCGCGAGCGCTGAAGAGGCTAGCGGAGGGGCGGAGGGCCTGCACTGAGAAAACTGCTAGAGGCACAAGAGTCAGTCTAAAAAGGGCGTACATAATAAAATAAGATGTATCTAACATACCTAATAAAAGTTTAAAAAGACTAGGAATTTATAAGTTGGGTTAGGTTTTAACCCAGCAATCCAATTAGTACTACTATGACGGCAACGATGCTGAGAAAGAGGCTACAAAACCACATGCATCCTTCGTCGTAGCATATCGGCCTGGTGTCGACGGGGCGTTCTGGTCTTCTGTCGAATAAAAGTGGTTAAAAATGTTAGAACAAATGTTAGAAGGAAGAGTAAATGAAGTCTGTGCGGTGAGTGGGACATTGGAGAAGAATAAGCGAAGCGAGAAGAATGAGCGCAAATGTAATGAAAGTGGGAGGCTAGATAACCAGGGGAAGACGGAGAATCAAGAAATGAGAACCAGGTGGTCAGCGCCCTTAGCTCTCTACGCTGGCGTACGGGCAACCACTTTAGAAGTGACCGTTGCGCAGAGACATGATCATATTTACGCAGATTGAAAACAAATCGAATGCAGTTATTGAGAAGATGGTCAAGTTTGATGATGATGATGACATAATAACCTAAAAACAAACCAAGTTCTAGCAAGGGGCCCTTTTGTGTAATTTGCTACAGGCCCCGTGCTGGCTTAATCCGGCACTGCAAGGTGGTGTGAAAACAGAACCTTGTGTGAAGGACGAATTACATTTGGATAACGAGTGGGGAGGCCTTTGCCCAGCAGTGGGACGCAATAAAAGGTAAAAAAGTATAGGTATACAAGGATTACTAGGCATGTACTTACGGAGATTTGGACAGTCTACTTTGCATCACATTTAGGCTTATAGCAGCCAGGTGCCATCTGAGATGTATCTGAATATTCAGATTGATTATTACAGCATTTTGCTTTATGGTCAATTCATTTATTTATTAATGAAACGAATCTAAAACTAAAGATACCTATAATTTTCTGTTAATGTTTTTTGTTGAGGCTGCTGTCTTGTATGGATCAGAATGTTGGGCCACAAAAGGGATGATTAAAAGCTAAATGCATGAAGCTGAGATGAGAATGCTAAGAGGGATGTGTGGTGTTACGCGAATGGATAGAATAAGAAATGAGTACAGTAAAACGGGGCTACTTTGACTTCCAGGGTTACTTTGACAAGGCCGATCGCAACGCTATGACGCGTTCCCCACACCCCGCGCCTCGCGCAATATTTACTCGAGGTCACGCACACTTGCTGAGCACACGTGAAAACCGATTTTGGCGCTCTGTTAAAGTAGTTCCAACGCCTGTCAAAGTAACCCTGGAAGTCAAAGTAGCCCCGTTTTGCGGTACATAATAGGAAGTCTGAAAGTGACACCGGTAACTGAAAAGTTGTGTGGAAATCGGTTGTCATGGTATGGGCATTTGATACGGAGGAATCAGGAAAATATCGTGAGGAAAGTTTTAAATTATGAATATCAATGGCTATAAGAGTAGAGGAAGAACAAAGAAACGATGGATGGACTGTGTGAATGATGATATGGTTAGAAAAGGGGTGACTACCGAGATGACGACTAAAAGAGAAGTACGGAAGAAAGAGATAGGTATATGTTGTACTGACCCCAAATAAATTGGGATTAGGGCAGGAGATTTATGATAAAAAGGTAGGAGAATGATGATGATATTTTTTGTTGAGGTTTGCACACATTGACTAATCATTGTTTGCGCAATTTTATTTTAGACGAACTCTACTTACTTTTTCCTATAGTCGTTTTTAGTGCTGTAATTCACGTAGTTTACCAACTTTCATGCATTTTTATTGTAAAAATCTATTTAACAATAACTTTAGATTGTTTATTTCACAATGATTTTGATATTTTGCCGAAATGCCAAATTATTGACATTTTCCTGTCAAGAATTATTTGGATGCAGAAATCGAGTGATGTCGGAGGTTCTCGTGCAGTAGATACCGTATTTTATTTATGTATACTTATAATAAATCTGTAGAAGTGAAAATTCCATGGAATTATTATGTACATTGAAAATATCAAAATAATAAATGGCACGGGGTGTTACTAGACCGACACCGAACCCAAAAATGTGATTAAAAAACTTTTTTACAAAAAAAAACAACCGACTTCAAAAAAAACACTACAAAGTGAAAAATAACTTTAATTTCGGAAGTCGGTGTCGTTGGTTCCGGGTTTTTCGTTTTTCGACACCGACTTCCGAAATTAAAGTTATTTTTCACTTTGTAGTGTTTTTTTTGAAGTCGGTTGTTTTTTTTTGTAAAAAAGTTTTTATTTTTTACTTTTTAGTTGTACCTACCCCACACAAATTCAATTAACACTAGTGCATTGAAGAATTGAAGACACGACTCGAAGAATCATCAAAATTCCCATAGAAATGCCGGAGATGCAGTACATTTATGCATATAACTTCGTACATAAGAATATATACCTAATGTACTATATTACTAAAACCTTCCTGAAAGTATGTAGATCACACTTATGAAAGAATTATCAAAATCGGTTCAGTAGTTTTTGAGATAATCGCGGACATACAAACATACATACATACATACATACATACATACATACATACATACGGGTCGAATACAGAACCTCCTTTTTTAAAGTCGGTTAAAAAAATGTTTGTCTGTGTGTCTGTCTGTTTGTTCCGGCATCACGCAAAAACTACCGGTTCGATTACGATGAAACTTGGTATAATTATTCTTTAATATCCTGGGCACCACACTGGGTACTTTTTATTCCGGAAAAGTATCTATCTATATAAATAAAAACAAAAGGCCTGACTGACTCATCAACGCCCAGCCCAAACCCTTCTACCTAGAACGCTGAAATTTTACACAATGGTTCCTTTTATAATGTAGACAAGGACTAAGAAGGATTTTTTTAAATTCAACCCCTAAGGGAGTTAAATAGGGGATGAAAGTTTGTATAAAAGTCCGTCAGTTTTAAAGTTAGGATCTTCAAATTTTGTGTTTAGGCTGACGACTAAAAATTAATTTATACGTGTCTCAGCGTTTTTGATAATTCTACCCCCAAAGGGTTAAAAGGGAGTATGAAGTTGTGTATGAAAGTCCGTCAGTTTAAAAGTTAGGATCTTCAAATTTTGTATTTAGGCTAACGATTGAAAATTAATTTATACGTGTCTTAGCGTTTTTGATCATTTCTCCCCCAAAGGGGGATGAACGACCTGACTGAAATATCAACGCACAGTCTAAACCGCTGGTCCTAGGGACATGAATTTTGGAGGGTGTGTTTATTTATTTATTTATTTATTAAAACTTTATGCACAAGTAAAAAAAAAAAAATACTGTACAAAGGCGGACTTAATGCCTGAGGCATTTTCTACCAGTCAACCTTAGGGTGATGCAGAGACAAAACATGGCAGGCTTTGTGAAGAGTTGGTATCGAACAAGAAGGGGTTTTTGGAAATTCAACCTTTAAGGGGGTGAAAAGGGGGGATTTTGTTTGTATGAAAAATCTTATTTCTTGAGTTAATAACCTTGAAACTTGGCACGAATACTTATCTAAGTAAATTATGAAGTTTGGAATTTTTCGTTTTTCTAAAATACCCCCTAAGAGGTATTGTGGTGTGTCAAAATTTGTATGGAAGAATTTTAACGCAATGTCCGAATTAACTTGAAACTCAGTATTTATACTAAGGACTAAAAATAATTAATAACGTGTATCAGGGTTTTTCGAAAATCTACCCCTAACTGTGTGAAAAGAGGTAGTTAATTTTAAAGGGGAGGATTTTACTGCGTGGCTTGATTAGCTCGAAAATTGGTATAAATAAACTTTGAGTCAAGTTATGAACACATCTTAAACGATTTTTCAAAATTCCACCCCTGTGGGGGTGAAAAGCGGGGATACAGTTTATTTGAAAAATCTGATTCCTTGGTTCTATAAACTTAAAAATTACTTATTTATCTAAATTAATTATAAAGATCATACCAACATACATTTTCGAAACTTTTAGAGGAAAGTACGAATTTCACGCGGACGAAGTCGCGGGCAGAAGCTAGTATCTAAATATTAACCAATAGAAAATGACATTGAGATTTTTATGCAATCCTATTGGTTAATATTTCTCCGTTTCTCCGCTCCGCATCCTCGCTCCGCGTCGATGGACAGGCAGCCTTAGCCCAGGTTAGTTCTGGCGATTTTTTCCCGCGGCGATTATTTTTCGCGCACTGGATTTTCGCCGCGATATTTTTACGTCCGTACGAACGTAGGCTTACTTACTGAAGTCCGTGAGAATGCAAAATGATCAATTAAGTAGGTAATTTTGTGCTGTGCGTCATTAAAGCCTCCGGAATCGGACTCCGGACGGATGTTTAGCTCAACACATAGAAAAGAAGCTAAAAATATAAATTGATTGAGTATCAAATAGTTTAGTTTATTTCAATTACGTTTTTTGTGCAGGATGTCCGTAGCCCGGCCGTGAGAGTAATCACTTTGAATTTATTCATTCAGTGAAAGCTAGATTTTTTTTTATCATGTTGGTGTTGTTTTAGTTTGTTGTCCGTTGTTGTGATGCATTAGTGATCCAAACTAATATTATAAATGCGAAAGTAACTCTGTCTGTCTGTCTGTCTTTTCTTCACGCCTAAACTACTGAACCGATTTCGATGAAATTTGGTATAGAGATAGTTTGAGTCCCGGGAAAGGACATAGGATAGTTTTTATCCCGATATTCCCACGGGATCGAAAGTTACGCGGGTGAAACCGCGGGGCGCAGCTAGTAAGGAATAAAATTGCAAAAGAGTGATGTATTGTGAATTCTAAGCCTAGTCGGATCGGAGAAACTTTTCACTTACGGTATTCGAGTCAGTCTAGAGGGAACGGATAAAATAAAATCAGTAGGTAGTTATCATTTTAAAAATGACTTGGGATTTTGTAGTTTAGTTTTAGGTTCTTCAAAACTCAAACTCAAAGCATTTCAGGCAGGCCTGATGGTCTAGTGGTTAGTGACCCTGACTGCTATGCCGGAGGTCGTGGGTTCGATTCCCACCCAGGGCAAATGTTTGTGTGATGAGCACGATCATTTTTTCTGTCTCTGGGTGTAATTTATCTATAAAATGTATGTATTTAGAAATTGTATAAGTATGTTTATCAGTTGTCTAGTACCCATAACACAAGCTCTGCTTAGCTAGATGGCGTTGTGTGATAGTTGTAGAATATTATTATTATTATTTCAAACTAGCTGACCGACGAACTTTGTACCGCCTCAGATTCAATAATAACAAATGTATGAGAAAATTAATTACCTATCTTAATTATTATTTTTTTCGCTAATTTTTCCCATGTTTTAATAGTTATTCTGCTATTTAGGGGCGGAGACAAATCCAACAAATCAAAGATCATCAAAATCGGTCCTGCCGTTCTTGAGTTATAAATGGTGTAACTAACCCGACTTTGTTTTATGTAGGTACCTAAGTATATAGAAGAAGAAGATAAACCTCAATATTTTGATTTAAAAGAGTGTCTATGGAGTTTCTTGCCCGTTCTTCTCCATAGGTACCTACGCTTTGGAATGGGCAACTAGCTTCATCTTTCTGACTGACTGACTTCTTGACAATTCAAAAGTGCCTGTAAATGGTTTAATTGAAATAAATGCTTTGAGTTTTAACCAATTACAGGCACTTTTGAATTGTCAAGGGGTCGGTCAGTCAGACAGAAGAAGCTAGTAGTTACCCATTCCATAGCTTAGTAGTTCCACTATTTTATTATAAATCAAAATCATACATTCATGTTGAAAATTATAGTGCACACAGCACAAGTGTGCACTCAAACACAGACGCACTCCCTCTTCCCTCACTCCCATAGTCCGATGGGACGTCAATCAACCAGGGAAAAATGGGGACAATCAGGGGACTTTTCGTGCTTTCCGAGCCATGGGAATGTCACACCACCAACTTCCAAACTCCGGGCTGCTATTGAGAAATTCCAAATCCAAAAACCCAATAATACTTTACTCGACATGGGAGTCGAACCCAGGACCCCAGGTCAGCAGTCGTGCTTGCGACTACGAGTCCAAAAGAGGCAATTAATCGACTATGGGTACCTATACCTACACAACGAGAGAAAAGAACTCGTAAATGCGGGTTTGGTAAAGTTCAGAAAAGGTACTCTAGGTAGACAAAGTGAACAGAGTGCGCTCGAGTTATGAGGGCAAGCAGCAGTAAACTCCCAGCTCCATTACTGATAAGCAAAGCCTCTAAAACATAGGCCAATTGTTTGAATTTGCCAACGTCTAACGTCTTTTTAGTAAAATAAACGTATTCTTTACATTGATATATTTTTTATATATCAATGATATTTTAAGATATTTTAACTTAGTTCATCGTAATTTCGAGCCAAGGTGACTTTTGTGTTGTGAGTGTGACCATAATGTTTTTATTTTGTGGGATATTATTTATCTATGGATGAAATATGAGTATGCCTGTACACCTCTGCCTTACACTTCGGAGAATACAGTCGTAATGGTATGTTATGTTAATATTATCGAAGTAAGAACTGATTTTGTATCTTTGTGTTTTTTTTTTTTCAAAGTGGTAAATAATGTTACCCTTAAGGTTATGGTACGACTTCGTCTGTCTGTCTCTCAGTCTGTCTGACCGTCGGTCGGTAACACCTAGGTATAGCGCTACAAGGTTATTTTGGTGAGTGGCCAAAATCTGAACTAACGCCACCATCGTGTTTCTTGAAGAACACTTCAAGAAAAATGTTATCCAACAGCTCTGCCCTGTCAACGTTATTCGAACGCCAAAAGATCTTTGTAACATCAGTGTAGATGAGTAGGTAGGTATTATAATTATACTGTTTTAAAAATAAGTCGTAGTGGTTTTAGTGTTGCTAGCCTTGGTTATGAGTTGTTTTTTTTTTCAGAATTCCTGCTAACAACAAGCGACAGTGGCAGCCTGGACTCTGGATTTGTGCCCGGTTGATGGCAATTATGCTCGCCCCCAAACATAACTGGCCAAATGTGGGTATACTATAGGTACACCTCTGCAGCTACCTGAACCTTTAGGGATTACAGGCGTCGTGATATTTATGTTATGTAACAAGCGCAGAGATTTTTTAAGGATAACACTCATGAAACATAATAGTAATCTATCAAAGTTTACAATACTAAAGACGACTCTTATGCAAAATGAAAAAAAAACCAGTTGTACTTCTAACATAAAGTACATGCTAATTCCACGTAATCGTAATAATGACCGTCTCAATGTCTCACCGACGTCGACATCGTCGTATTTTTAACCGACGAGAAAACGGAGTAGGTTTTCGAGTCGACGCGTATATTTTTTTCATAATAATTATCATTACAACTATCGAGAATGTGAGCCGGATTTAAAAAAAAGTAAAAATTGTACAGATTAAAAATATGTAGCGGTATCTACAACGCCACATGCGAACAACGCGTCATACTGACGTCACGCAAATCCTGCATCGCGCAAGCAGAGTTTACCGCGCAACTAGCATAATTATATACAACAGCTCGACATGAATCATTGGGCAGTTGCCCGCCAGACACAACACCCGTCTGGTCGGAGGATCCTCCCTTTTCTATGGAGGTTGAGTGAACTTTACACCCTGTTCCTCATACCTCTATAAATAAATAATATTATTGTTGTAGCTCTGGTCAATCAACAGAAAATCGACTAAAATTAGAGTTATTTAGGTATTTATTTTATTATTTAAGTATCTATTTTACACAGTAAAATAGATGCGTAATTATTTTCGAATTATTTATTCCTCTTTTTTTTCTTTACGATTTGGTGCACGTGTACCTCGAGGTACATTTTTGGACAAAGTTGTATGTATGAGCTTTGTTGACCTCCTACAATAAATATTTATGGTAAAGGTCAATGTTGAGCCCAAATAGTGAATTTTTGACAAAACTAAAATAAATTGTATTTCTTTTCCTGAAAACCAAACTAACAGAAAAATAAATAAAAACCAAAATGATCTTTTGGAACGCATGAAAATTTCTTAACATTGGTAACATTACATCTTAATAAAAATTGACTATTGCTTGATTTTCATTGCCATTAGTTGAAACTAACTAACTACTATTATTATTTATTTGTTGGACATGGCAATTTCATTTTAAGGTCGGGAAATGAAGTAAAGTAGACATTGGACATTGTATCAAATAAATGTCAATCAATAACAAATGTCCATTCATGCAGTGTGTGATAGTCATATCAAATTTTAATCAGCAATAAAATTACGTAAAATTAATTAGTTTGGTTAGTTGCTTGATTATCATTGCTGTTTGTTTTTAAGATATAGGCTCGTTTAAAACTAGTTGGGCTGATATTGTGATGATGAAAATCTTTAATCATCTATGTAGTAAGTTTTTTATATAATTTCAATGATTCTTACGTTGGGAATTTTAGCTCAACTTAAATAATACTATATAAGATAGATTGATAGATATTTTTCGTGAACATACTATTATTATTTATTTGTTGGACATGACTATTCTTTCAAGGTCGAGATATGATGGAAAATTGTCAATGTGTCAAATAAATGTCAATAATAAACGTCATTTATATCCCATGCATTGTGTCATATCAAATCAAATTTTAATCAGCAATAAAATTATGTAAAATTAATTTTATCCAAAATGTACCATATTCTAAACCGTAACACGTTGGGAATATCATTAAGTTTAGCTAAAACTGTTAAGTTGTTACATTTAGCAAGGGTTTCTACACAACATTTAGTGAAATCAACTATTGATATTATTTAGCACTAAATAAATGATTTGATTCCACAAGTCATATATCGAAAGTCAATTTAAGTGAATTTATCATGCTATAATTATATTTATTATGAACGAGTATTACGAGTTTGAAGATCGTAAAATGAAAGGTACCCTTCGTGACTGGCGCAAAGCGCTGCGCACCCCGGCCACGTACAGGGTCGGCAACGCTGTGAGAGTTCAGCCACAATTTGTATTATTAATTGTGTTAATAGGAACATTCCTTCTGGTGTTGTGTTATTATAATTGGTGGACAAGCAGCCAGCCTGTCAGCGTCCAGAGATGGGCTAGTTCAGTGCGGCCATACAACACGACTTACCCGCTGACGAAACCGTTGGTTGGTGGAGATTTAGTCACATTCAGGATTGGGATTGTGGCGGACTTAGATACAAATTCTAAGAGCAGTAGTAGTAAACACACATACATAAGTTATTTTAAGAAAGGCCAACTCATTTACCACCCTGTCAAGAAGTCTGTGCAAGTGTCATGGGACATACGGGAGCCCACACTCTTGTCTTCGACATACTCGCACAAGGGAAGAGGCATGGAGTTGTCCGAGTTGATAGTGTATGATGGAAGATTGCTCACTTTTGATGACCGCTCAGGGATGGTAAGCACATTTTTGTCACAAATCTCGTTTCCTACTCATACCTATTAAATTCAATTTGAAGTCGAGTAAATATTATGCACCCACCTTGTATTCAGATAGATAAAAGGAGACCAGTCCTGTTTCATACAGAGTTGGGACCAAAACCCAAAAAGGCCAGTGAAAAAATATTACCCTGGTCAAGTAAGTCCTTCTTATAATTTTTAGGGTTCCGTACCTCAAAAAGTAAAACGGAACTCTTATAAGATAACTTCGTTTTCCGTCTGTCAAGACCCTTTCTCTCAGGAACGCATGGAGTTATCAAGCTGAAATTAATATCAAATACTCAGGGTTACAATCCATTGAAGCAGTGAAAAAATCAAACTTCTAAGTCAACACAATCAAAAGATATGGGCATTTATGTTCCATTTATGCTGCATATTTTGACGGGAAATTTGAGGGAATCAAAACCTATAGGGTACTTCCTACTGACCTTGAATCATGAAATTTGGCAAGAAGCAATGTCATGTAGCACAAGTAAAGGAAAAATCTGAAAACACAGGAAAAATAGTCG
The DNA here is from genome assembly GCA_947508005.1 of Amphipoea lucens. NCBI lineage: Eukaryota > Metazoa > Arthropoda > Insecta > Lepidoptera > Noctuidae > Amphipoea > Amphipoea lucens. The sequence goes on along the minus strand of OX382358.1, from coordinate 17,417,086 downwards.
AGACATGATTCCCGTGATAAACTATTTACATACCTACAAATTTGTATAGAACCCTCAGTGCGCGAGTCCGACCTGCACTTGACAATTTTTTTACCATTGCTGTGTCTTAAACTGTTTTTTAAAGTTAAAAAATTAGTTTTATCATCCATCACCAATCATTTTGGAATTTGGGCCCAATATGGCTGATCTCCTTTGTTGTGTAAATTCAGACAGGAAAAAGTTTTCTGTTGTTCACACTGAATATTTTTTTCCTTATGTTATAAAACTTCGTACTTATTATTTTTTTGTTACATATGAAAACAGCTAAAGTAAAATATGTAATACATAAAACAGCATTTCTAGAAGTTTTATGTCACATAATAAACAGCCGCTTTTCTTGTTTTCCAGGTGTTTGAAATAATCAACAATAAAATAGTACCATGGGTGATTTTACCAGATGGTAATGGTCAGGTCGAGAAAGGATTTAAGTCCGAATGGGCAACCATCAAGGATGAAATTTTGTACGTCGGGTCAATGGGCAAAGAATGGACAACAGCCAGCGGAGAGTTCCAAACCTATGACCCCATGTGGGTGAAAGCGATCAACTTACATGGAGAAGTAAGATTATTAGAACTAGTTACAAAATTAATTGTTAAAATAAATGTGTCTTATAAAATGAATTTAAATTGTCTGTTTCTAGATAATATAGAAGACACAATTCACATTAATCTATGTAAGTTTTTGTGAAATAATTAAGTATGAAATAAGTTATTACTTATCTAAGCTAAATTGTTTGTTCAGTGTCTATTCATCTATTTACGTGAACAGGAAAAGTTATTGTATATTTAAAATACTACAGTATTATAGGTATTTGCAGAATATGGTAGAGAAACACGACAAGTACCTATCTTATCAGCAAGGTTTACTCTGTCAATTCGCAAAGGTTATCTTTATTATTTATCATATTATTATTATATATCATGTTAGGTAATCAGTCTTGTTCCTGGTGGAAAATTCAAATTATAAGACTCATTTGTAATAAAGTGGGACAAAAAGTTTAGCAGAATAGTCAAAATTAATACTTTTTTCAAGCCAAATATAATAGCGTTTCATACGAAAATGGACCTTATTCATATCAATTAATGTACATATTCTTATGACAGACTGTAATTCAGCGCTTCACATGAATATGAACATTTACTGTATAGGATTAAGGTTCAGTTTCGTATGAAAGGCTACTTTTAAGCTTGAATGATATCAAAGTTCATTCTTTTGTTCATTGACCTCACTCTTATTTTTGTGTATAAATATTATTTGCCTATTCTTACTCAAAGAGAATTCAGTCTTAATACATACCTGGGTATGAAATGAATGAATGATCTTTTTAATAAAATTTAATGAAGGTCCAGTACCATTAAATACCTTTTTTATTTACAGGTGCAGCATTTAAGCTGGGTGAACCAGTACAAAGCCGTCCGTAGTTCCATCGGCATCCAATGGCCTGGCTACATGATCCATGAATCCGGAGTGTGGTCACCAGCCAAACAATTATGGCACTTCCTGCCGAGGAGGTGCAGTCATGAACCATACAATGAGACAAAAGATGAAGTCATGGGATGCAACTACTTGATCACCGCTGATGCCAATTTTAAACATATTCATGCTCTTGAGGTAACTTTTTTTTAAGTTTGTTATTTTGTTTATGTGGCTGGATTAATTCATTTGGGAACCAGCGCGTACCGGTGCCGACTAATTCAGATAGAAACTTGTCGGCGCTGATTTGGCAAAAAGTATGAAAGCTGCCTCAGCTAAACAACGTTGACAACCTGCGCTTGTCAGCGCCGAGGGACGCTGGCATATCGGCGCCGGTTACCAGCTATCTATGTGAATATGTTAGGGCTAATAGCCGAAGTGCGGCTACACCTAGTTTTAGCCGGAACGTCGACGGAGCCCCGTTTTGCGGGGCTCCTATTTCTGTGTAAACGGTTTAAAGTAACCTAACCGAACCGAACCTCGAGGTGCCCTTCGCTCGCTCTTGTATTCTACGTCGCTTATCGACCGACCGCAACCATGCAACCGATGTCACCCGAAGTATACACGAACCGCATGTGGCCAGCTACACGTAGTTGTACCCGGCTCAAACTAGGTGTAGCCGCACTTCGGCTATTAGTCGTGACAAATACACCCTTTTTTTGTGGATGGGAAATCATCAAATCCCCCCCGCCCCTCCCGCTCTGGGTGGAGCGGAAGGGAGTGTCAGACTTACTGACTAAAACCCACCCGTGTTCCTTAGCGGGATTGTCCGAAAGGGTTGCCGCTACCCCGGAACGTAGCGGTAACCCTTTCGGACAATCCCGCTACCCCAGACAAATACACCCTTAAGGCTGATTGTGAGATCTATGTATAAAGGTGCATTTTTGTATACATGTGCGTATTCCTATTTAAAGCCAGTGTGATCAAGCGTTTCATACGAATATGATCATTAACTTCATACATATGTACAAATGAAAGAAAGAAAAATTGTTTATTTTCCACAAATAAGGTTTATATTCATATGCATAAAAACGCCTACTGTACTTGAGTAAAGTCTCAGAATGTTCTATAGATCTCAGCTTTACGTCGCAATAAAAAAAAAGACTATGTTAATAACTGAATTTCACGCCCTTGACTTGAAAATTGAGTTCTTTCAACATATACCACACATGAGTGGCCTACTAATACTTGAACTACAAAAACCGCTCTTATTGCTACGTTATAAAGGTGCTATCTATGTCACATTGTTACGACCGTGCAATTGACTAGTATGTCGTTAAAACATTTTTCAGTTCTTAAATTATTGTGTATCGAATCAATTTTTACTCAGCTGTATAAACAATCAACCATAAATACATACCATGTTTGTATGCTGTTCCTATATATGAAAAACACTGCCCCGTTGGTTTCGTGGTCGCAAGTGCGACTGCTGAACGTGGGGTCCTGGGTTCGATTCCCGGGGCGGGCAGTGTTATTGAGTTTTTCCATTAGAAATTTCTTAGTAACAGTCCGGAGTTTGGAAGTTGGCGGTGTGATACCCCCGTGCCTCGGAATGCACGTTAACCGTTGGCCCTGTACCTAATCTCTCTTCGGTTGTGTCGGAGTGCCGTCCCATTGGACTATGAGAGTGAGGGAAGAGGGAGTGCATCTGTGTCTGCGCACACACTTATGCACTTATAATATATTCCGCGCCGAAAGCTAGTCTTCGTTCATATCGGCCGCCATGGCTGAAATACGTTCTGGAGGACATAATTTATTTATTTTTATTTCTTTCTAAGCAATTTATTGATCAAGCACATATCCCTTTTCAGATAACAAAGCACCAACCAAAGCATGGTTTCTCATCGTTCAAATTCATACCGGGAACGAATGATGAAGCCATAGTGGCTTTGAAGACCACAGAGTTTGAGGGCAAGACGGCCACATACATCACTGCATTTATGACAGATGGCACGGTGTTACTACACGACACGCTGGTGGAAAACCTCAAATACGAGGGCCTGGAGTTTATATGATAGTGTCTTAGAAAATTATACATAAAAATCGTAACTGTAAATATGTAAAATATAATATAGTTTCGTTATGTTGTGTTTTATTTTTATTGGCAACTAGCTGACCCGGCAGACGTCCTGTCTAAACAATTAATTGTACAAAAATCCCATAACCTATCCCAACCAGTGCGGGTCAGTAGGGATATAATGGAGCACAAGGTTCCATATATCCCTACTGGTAGCGATAATTGGAAAAAATCTCTAAGTATCCTTACCAGTGGAGATATATCAGTAGGAATATAAGGAACAGGGGAAAAAAAAGACGTTCAGTTTTCCAGCCACATCGATCTAGCCGTTCTGAAAAGATGCGCTTACCAACGAACTGTTTTTTTTTTTTTATTATATAGACTAGCTGACCCGACAGACGTTGTCTTGTCCAAACAACATGGGCTTGAGTTCATACAAAAATCCCATAGAAAAAAGGACGTTCAGCTTTTCCCAAATTTGAAAGTTTCTCGAGAAACTTTCAATTTTTCATTCCGAAAGAACCTAATTTAGCTATTACGATAATTTTAAAAGAAAAATAGCCAAATCGGTGCAGACATTCTCAAGTGAGGCGCTTATCAACGAACTGCAATTCATTTTGATTTATAAAGATATATCCCTACACGATGACTTGTAATTCAACGTATAGTGCGACCCCTTTGCAACATTTTAAAAGCACCCCGTATAGTCTAGGCGAAAATATAAGATGTTAATGTCTGCGTTAACAAAACTTTCGAAGTAATCCAGTGTCCTAAACAGTCCTAAACATTATCATTATTATTCCTATATGTCTAAAACACCAAACAGTTAAAAGATACAACAAGAAGTTAATTGTCAATTTTCAAAATCAGCTACATAGGTACTTAACCTACTTACCTATGGGGTACTAAAATGTTGCAGAGGTCACACTATCACGTCCTCGAAGGAATACGTCGAATTACAAGTAACCCTGTATGGATGGTACCTATTTGTTGGAAAGAGATTAGGTATTACAGTTAGCCACAAATGGTTGTGCTTGTGAGTAAGAAAAGGACGAGGTTACAAGTTAAGAGGCCTATATTTGTTCTCGGTATCGCTTCGTGGGGTCTACGCCCTAGAAATGTCAGTTATGCGTTACGTTCATAAACCTTACTGACATCTTTATCGAGACCATTTGAGGCGCGAACCATCGTATTCCTGTGGTAGATAATCATGTTACTTTTTACTATCATCCCTGGTACCATTGGCGTACCTATCTAGGGATTCTTTCTAGGGGGGGCCTGGCCCCTGACCTTTTTTTTTACCCTCCGTCCGGGAAGAACGGAGGGTTATGATGTCGGACACCTTTTTTTTTCTCGCTGTGGAAATCCTCATAGACTTCCTCTATCGCGGGTGTGACAGAGGGGCATGCCGGACTCTTATCGGCTAAAACCACCGCGGTGTTCCACCTCTACCTATGGCCGGGGGTGCGGGATTCGCATAAGCATTTACCGCTTCCCCGACAGGCCCGCTGAGAAACAGCGGGCCGCACCTCCCCGTGCGCCCATTCCTATAATGGCCGCACCCACTCTCGAGTGGCGCGCGTGGAACACTGCAGCGCCAACTCGGGCTTGTCTGGTTGGACGACAGACGCCCCTAGTCCGCCGACCGCAGGCCACCTCTCATGGAGGTCGTAGATCGTTTTGCGCCCTACTCGGGCGCCCAGTGCATCTCCTGCGGGAGGGGAGAGAGGATGCGGCTTCTCTCTCCCGCTCGGCCGCCTGCTTTGCAGACATGACATCCTCGCAAAAGGAGGCAACACCGTCCCATGCGCTCCCGCTCTCGACCATCGATTGAACGAAAGCCGGGAGCGAGATATCGCTCCCGCCTATTGCCGCGATGAGGTCACGGCGCAGCCCTGCCCAAGCTGGGCACGCTTCCAACGTGTGCTGCACCGTATCTCAGGGCAAGCCGCACAGTGGTGACACATCTGCGTCTGCTCCCAACCATGATGTCGGACATCTACCGACTAAAACCCCACTATTGCCTGCCACTTCTTTGAGCCCGACTGCTCGAGCGACGACATGGCCCCAATTTCGCCGCCCGCAGGCCCCTTCTTATAGTGGCCGGAAATCGTTAAGCACCCTTCGACGCCCAGGTGCTCTTCTGGTGCGGATGGAATGAGAGGTATGCTCTCTCTCTCCCTCTCCGCCGCCTCCTTTGCATGTATCAACTCCTCGCAAAAAGAGGCCACAGCATCCCACGCGTTTTCGCTTCCGACCATGGACTGAACCACCGCCGAAAATGACAGATCACCCGCACCAAGTGTCGCGACGAGGGCACAACGCTGTTGGGCCCAAGATGTAATCCTCCAACGTATGTAACGCCGTGTCCTCGTGGCAGTCCACACAGTGATGACAAGCAGGTGTCCGCTCCCGACCTATACGACGCAGGTATTTCCCGAAACATCCGTGTCCAGTAAGCACCTGCGTCAGCCGGAAGCTCAGGGCGCCATGCTGCCTCTCCAGCCATTCTTCCATAACAGGCCTTACTGCCACTATTGTGGCGAGCCCCAAGTTACTCCCTCCATTCAGCCACTAGGATCTGACGGAGCTCAGTCCTTTGTGCATGGAATTCCCGAGGAACCGGAGGCTGACCACGAGCAAGCTCCGCCTTCCACCAGCTATATAGGGACGCATGGATTTTCGCGTCCAGATCCCAGGGCGTTGATCCGGCCAGGAGAGTTGCTGCCTCGTAGGAGATCGTACGGTATCCTTTTATCACCCTAACAGCTATCGCTCTTTGCGGGCTTCGCAATATTGAAACGTTGCGGGCCGTCAGAGTGTCCGCCCACACGGGCGCCCCATACAGGGCCATGGACTTCACAATCCCCACGTAGGTACAGTCTCCGGCAGGAGGCGTTGGGCCCCCCCAAATTAGGTAGCAGTTTTGCAAGAGCAGCTGCAACGCTCATCAACCTGGGGACCAGCCGCTGAATGTGCGGTCCGAAGTCCCACCGGCTGTCGAGGACAAGTCCTAGGTACTTCATCCTCGACTCGACACCGATGCGGGCGCCTCCTACCGCTATGTGTAAATCGCGTGGTGGCTTGTTCCGAGGCCCATGGAAACAGAGGACCTCAGATTTGTGCAAAGCCACCTCGAGACCCAGATGATGATGATGGGGCTCCCTTTTCCGCACTTAGACTCCCGTTTGGTCCGTTGTGCGTGGCCCAGACGCCGGATCCTTTGCGACCTGCGCAACCCCTGCCGTGGCCTGTATGGCCGATTGCCGATGCGGTTGCTCCCGGGCCGTCTAATTATAATAATACTCTAGCTTATTTCGTTGCTTATTAATAGATTCTATTATTTTTGTGATTTCAAAAGTAACTAAATGGAATGTATTATGTAGTTAATAATAAGTTTGTGTAGGTCTTGGTGGTAGATAATTTATTTGATTGCTTTTGTTTAAAGTTATATTATGTATTATGTATCCAGCTTAAAATTTCGAATAGGGCCCCAAACATCCTAGGGTGGGCCTGAGACCATTCTAGGGTGGGCCGTGCCCACCCGGCCCCCCCCCTATATACGCCAATGCCTGGTACTCTGTTCCACCCCTCTCTGTCCTGTTTATTAAAGGAGTCCAGCTGCTGCTCATTCCGCCATCTCCGTCAGGGCCTGCCGCGATGTCGTTGCGGGACTGGCCCATTGATCGTCTGACATGCGGCAGATGTGTCCAGCCCAAATCCATTTTTAAGCGTGGTAGCTTGTCATCATGTCACTTGGTTTAGATTTAAATAAGTAGGCACTTACAACAATTAACCAAGTCATGTTAAATTCTTGTCATCGAATCGTGTGACGAGTTATTATAGATAATTGAGCACTTTATTAAATTAATACAAAAAAGAAAAGAGGAATAATGTTTAAATAAAATTTATTTTCTTCAATAAAACAAAGGTACATTGTAAACTTACAACTGTATCTTGGCACTGGTCCTTATGTGCAGTCACATAGTTTATTTAAAAGTTCTACACCATACAAATAAAAAATAAGCTTTTTAAACCCTGAAATTACATTATTATTGCAACCTCCCTCGCAAATAAAACAAGAACGAGACAGTGGTAGCCTAGATAAAAGCTATCAAAAAAGGTTCCATGCAAGAAGAAAACGTCAGATCAAGCTGACATGTATAATACTAATTTGACAGCTCTTTAAACTGCCACCGTCTCTTTCTCGCTCTATCTGTTAGATAAGGACAGCAATACTTTTAGTTTGTGCACAACAGAATCAGCGTCAATATCAAAAATATTCCGAATAATCTATACAATACAATTGGCCTATCGGCTAAGGCGATTGGATAACAATTAAAAACTAATACAAAAGGTTAATTAGGTAACAATAAAAACCGAATACAGGGTAAATATCACAAGGTAATAAACTCTAAAAACAAATAGTACTAAACTAAGTTAAAGCACAGATAATATTATTCGAATACAACTAAGCAGATGCAAAAACTAGGAACATCATACCAGTAAGATCTCCTTCAAACGGAATCACAAAAAAGTGTTTACACAAACAAGGTAGGTACCTATAGAATCTCATTTCAAGCCAATAGTTCTGGTGACTTCTTCGAAGACGGTCCACGCCATCGCGGCCATTAAAGTGCGACGCAACATTCTTGGTACTGCACCCTTGAAGTATCCTCTTACACCGTATGTCTGTAACAAAGGAGAGAATAAATTAATATAAGAAAGATTTACACTAGGGTTACAAGTTAGGGGGAGATATATAGAGCTTGAAGGTTATTTTGGCGTGTGGGCAAAATTGGAACTAATGCCGCCATCTTGTTTTTTGAATAGATTTCAAGTGACATTTCACAAAACAACTGTCAATGTCATTCGAGCGTGAAAAAGTCGGTTATAGGCCGACCGTTTAACTGAGACGTTGCCTGAGGTAGCAGCGCGGTGCGGGAGGGGTGTGGTGACATGACGCGAAGGTCAGTGATTCGTCAACTTGTGACAATAATTATCAGCACTGCCGCACCGCGCAGCTACCTCAGGCAACGTCTCAGTTAAGCGGTCGGTATATAGTATAAAGTTTTAAAAAACGTCTTGCTTGGTAACTAACGCCTAGTAGGTCGACAAGATAAAAAGTGTTCATTAGCTACACTAAATTCGGAAAAATGGTATAGGATTAGGTACCCTATTTCTATGACACATGGTCCAATTTCTATTGTAACTAAATCTGTTTAATAACTTGTCCAATATTGTTTGTCAATTTAAACTCGACTTAGTTTACAGGTGGTTTAAGTTGACATTTGTTAGGAAATAGTATGTTCGTTTCTTATGCATCTGAAATCTGGTCTTGTAGATATTACTTACACAAGTTATTATTGAGTTTTTATTGACTTAATCATCCCTAGTTATACTCTTGTATGCCAACAGTAATCAACCTCGTTGACAGGGGGCATGATTTGCCCTTCACTGAGTAAAAACAGTGATAGCAACACATTATCGCAATGTTCATTTTATTTTCTTTGTCAACAACAATGTATAGCAATTTAATCATGCTATTGCAAGCACTATACTGTAGTCGAAACTCAATATTGCATTTGAGTCAACAAACCAGCGTGAGTTGTCTATCAATAGTAAAAATAAAGTTTTATGGTTATTAAATTAATCTACATAGGTTATGATAACAGTTTGAATTCAAGAAACTGGCTTTAATTTGATACCAAATTGCAACTACTGTTTGAAAATAATTCATGAAGTCAATATGAAATTGCGGGGTAATTGCGTAAGACACTAAAAGTAGCAATGGCTTCCATTTTGACATCTCTACAACATCCATCGCGTTATTAACGTTGTTGAGCAGACACATTTTCCGAACAAATTTATAAAGCAATGGATTAGCAATATCCTAATAATAATAATAATAATAAGGTTGACTGGTAGAAAATGCCTATGGCATTAAGTCCGCCTCTGTACATTTATGTGCTTGAAGTATTAAATAAATAAATAAATATCCTTCAAAATCATTCAAACTATGATTGATCGCTGTATGGGATAGTTTGTTTTCATTAATGACACATCAATTTTGGCTGGACTATAATAATGACAGAAGGCATCTTTCTGCGCAAAAATAATATTGATAACCTACGCGCAGTTTGTGTCATGGTGTAAAAATTAAACAATGATAATCCCGTGGCTCTAATTATGATTTCATACCTACCTAATTAGCAAAATATTCATCGTAAACTTGACATGATGAACCAAGTACACGCAAACTTTGAATGATTGATAGACCTAATTAAAAATAAATAAGCGACCCCCTCAGATGTTGCTTATCTAATTAATAAATAATTAAGTACGTACTTCAATAATGACTCAAAAACAACTAGCATATTAACAAACGTAGTTGCAAGTACGCACGATGACACATATGTCAAGCTACACATTTCTAGTATAACCTGACTTCTCATTGTACGAACAGCCTATATCAGCCTAGGTCAGCTAAAACTGAAAATTTATACCTGACTAGCTGCGCCCGCGGTTTCACCCGCATAAGTTTCGATCCCGTGGGAATATCGGGATAAAAACTATCCTATGTCCTTTCCCGGGACTCAAACTATCTCTATACCAAATTTCATCTAAATCGGTTCAGCGGTTTAGGCGTGAAAAGGTAACATACAGACAGACAGAGTAACTTTCGAATGTATAATATTACTAGCTGCGCCCCTCTGGTTTCACCCGCGTAAATGTCGATCCCGTGGGAATATCGGGATAAAAACTATCCTATGTCCTTTTCTGGGACTCAAACTATCTCTATACCAAATTTCATCTAAATCGGTTCGGCGGTTTGAGCGTGATGAAGTAACAAACATATAAACACACACACACACTCACAAACTTTCGTATTTATAATATTAGTGTGATAGTGTGATATGTGGTCATGTGTACTCATGTTAATAATCTTCCTGATTTTAGTTATCGTGTTGAGACCTTTGACATTTGCTTCTTAGTAATTTACTAAATTAACAGAAATATTTGATACGTATCTATCTGATAGGTACCTAGAGTCCCAATTTATTGTTCTTAATAATGAACTGTGTGATTTCATTTGAGTTCAACATATTATTAAATAGGTGGCAACACGAAGATTAGCATTATGATTGATAGTAAGACGGAATACTAGATGACATAGTACCTATCTCAAGAGACTAAGCCGAATACTCAAAAGCTATCCCAGGTACTCAATTTAAAGTCCCCGTTTGCTTAATGCTGTCTCGGCCATTTTAAAGTGTGACCCACAACTAGCTCTCGACCCACAAGCGATTTTTTTATCGCGCATTGAATTAACAACGCCCTGCTTAGCACCGAGAGTTGAAAATCCAATAGCTTATTTTTTTAACGCACTGGGATGCACTCCGTTGGATTTTCAATGCTCGGTTCAACACCTAGAGTTGAAAATCCAGCGGCCGATAAAACATCGACTTAAAAAATCGCCTGTGCGAACCTGGGCTTTTAAGAACTTTCGAATATTCGGGCGTTACACAGAATTTAATATGTCAAGTTTTAAAATTCCTTTCATCCTTCAAAAAGATAAATGAATTCTTACCTGCTGTACATATACGGCGGCACTGAAGGCATTAGGAAACTTGTCTGGGTATAGCTGCATATTGGTCTTAAGTACGTCGGCAGGGTTGGTGGCAAGCGACGCTGCTATCCCGGCAACTATACCACAGCTAAAGTGGACGGCACTGGCTGCTCCGGGCGACTGCAACCATTCTGAAAAGAGATGATTTGGTCAGTATGGGGTGGAATGATCGACTTTGATGGTACGGGCCTTGAATATAGAACTTACTACTACAATTAGAAGTGGGTTGTAATAGGTAAAATCGCATATCTGCTCAGCCTGTTCCTGTTCCACGTAATTAACTTTTCCAAAAACCTGTTACTAAATAACAGGCTGTTATTTCATGCTAAGTGGGAACAAACTATTGTGTTCTCTGTTACCACAGCTAATACACGTAGGTACTTCTCTTTCTAACTAAGGTGCTACACCTATGAGAAAAGGAAAGTGCTTGTGACGGACGATGTCACAGTGTATCAGTAACATTTTTTTATCTTATTTTAAGGTAACGAGAAAAGCTTGTGACTGGATGGATTCTGTTATCTTGTCGTGGAGCAGAAGCTGTTTTTTCAGTTTGTTTGTCACAGTTACAGTCTGTTATCTTTTGATACCTGTTATATTTAGCTGTTACGATATATACGCCTCACTCATAACTACAATCTTATAAAAGTTATAAACAAGCTTGGCCCCTTATAAAAACCACATACCTACCCAAAATCAACACACGAATTAAACTATGTACAAACTATGTACATTCCGCGGAATAATGTTTTGTACATAGTTTAATTCGTGATGTCCGCGAAATAATGTTTTGTTCATAGTTTAATTCGTGTGTTAATTTTGGGTAGGTACTTATGTGGTTTTTGTGAGTGCTTGTGAGTTACACGATTACTAAGTACCTAGTTTTTAATTTACTCAGGCACACTGTTTTATGTCCCAGTAAAGTAAAATAAAAAATACCTGTATCATTATCGCACAGTAAATTTTGGAATGAATAGAATATATGTAGTTGTACTAAACTCGACTTCTGCCTACTAACGTGGAGTTACGATAAAATGCATCTAGTTTCTTATGGTCACGTTAAACTTTCAACTGGGAGTAAAATAAGTGTTTCTGATGTTTATGTTATCTGTTATCTTTAGTAATAATAACTCAGTAACTAAGTAAATGATTGACGCGTTACTAATTTTGTACACGTCATTTTAATGTTTATAAAATATTGCGCCTATGTCTTATGGCGTGATGTTTTCTTTTTTAATGTTGACGTACAAACGAAGGAATAACATAGATGTTATGAAATAAGTAAGTTATTGTTAAGCATGAAGTAGTTATCTTTCTTATGTACGTCACTGAACTCCTAAACGGCTGGACCGATTTTGATGATTTTTTTGTGTTCAGTGGGGTCCCTGGATGGTTTAGATTCACAATTGGACCCGGTAGGTGGCGCTGCGTTCGAGTTCTAGGAAACAGAATTACGTCTGTCCGGTCAGCTAGTTATAAATACATTAATTAAGGGACCATTCAATAAATGAGTCATAATCAATATTGTATGTGGCAATAGATTTATAAATAATACGGATACAGTACTGAACACTTAAGTCCTATCAAAACGATTAGATTGCCACCTCTGTCTGGCCTGACAAAGAAAAAACCCATTTGATGACGCATTTTAACCATAAGTAAACAAGATAATTTATAAATCTATTCAACGATTATTTTGCTATCATAGGATAATTGACAAAACGTGTTTATGAAAATGTTTGGTCGAAGCCCGGGCAACGGCACCCGTTACACCCCTCTGTATCCGCGCCTGCGCTAATCACTACTGAACTTTAAGCAACATTTATAAACAAAGGGTATCTATTATCAACATTGTGTGTAACCCTTTAATCGAAAGATGAGGACCTAATGAACCAATAGAGTAATTAAAACATTTGATATAGTTCCTATCACAGTTACTGTTAACCTAATCAAACATGCGTACAAAGTACTTACTAATAATAATTATTTATTAGGTAATCATGAATATGTAATGTTTATATGATGCAGTACAAAGTCTACAGCGTTTAAGAAAATTATAAAATAGCTATACCTCCCTATGTATCGTATAGAAACATGAAATTATCTATCTAAAGCGCTAGAAGGATCCCGCGACCTCTTTTTATCATTACCTACGCATTTTATCAGTGTATTTGAAATTGCAATTAACCTAATTAGTTTTTAATCTAATGCTTTGATAAGAAGCTTCATTGAAATTACAGATTTAAATTCAAAGTTAACTGTCACCTGTAATAATTTTTTCATAGCTTAATTCTTGTGCTATTAATTAACATTACGCTAGGACTCTTATAAAGTTATGAGACAAACAAACAAAAAAAAAAGGCAGAAAAAACGAAAAAGACCAAATATCTTACCTTTAGGTACTCTTTGCTTGGCTTGCGAGTAGAACATGAGGTACAGGCCAGAGAACGGCGCGTCTCTGGCTAGGGTTGGGCCCAGGCCACAGGAAAGGCCACGAAAGCCCTCTGCTTTGTAAATGGCCTTCAGAGCACCACCCAAGCTGTTGTATTTGTACACTCCAGATTCGTATCTGAGGAAGAAATAAAATTGAATATTATTTTTAAAGTTTCAATTATAATGGTTGATAGTTGTTTAAAGTGATGGAGACTTTTATCAAGAGTTGGCAAATAGTACCTACCCTCAGCAAGGACCAGTTCCGAAAAACATTAAGAAAGTATACTACGCAGAAAGGTTTGTTACCTACATTACAAGTAGGTATAGGTACGTAGGACCTACATCGTTGGTAATACAGATGACCAAACAGAAAATTTCCAAATAATTAACATATAAAGCGTAGTGCGTTGATTACAGTACCTACAGCGTAGAAAGTCCCGACTGCGCTGTAACCTCGGATTACCATAAGTATTGTTTACAGGTGACCTGAACGAGCGTCTAAGCAACGTGTTTCAGTCACAAGGTGGAACACGTAATCGGAAACACGTTTGGGGACAACGTACGTATAATTATGAAGATGGTATTTATTGATTGTAAAGGCTAATTAACAAAGGTGGGCATACATATGATATTATGACGTCACAGACCAATCTACCGACAGTTATCGGTAATTAGTTCTATATCTTGGAATAACACACGATTAACATATAATTGGGACATTTTTGGCAAGGTTATCTTGATAATATTATTGATTGTATCAATTCACAATCGATATGAACAAATACAATGACTTTACAAGAAAACATATTTTTTCATAATTGTCGTAAATAATAATACTTAATCCTGCCAGTGTAAATTATAACCCCAGTGATTAAACTTGACTTAACTGTTAAGTACAGAAATAAATTATTTTGTGTTTTTTTGTATCGTTTTTGTGTGTATATTTGACGGTAAACAAAACTAGAGAAATCGCTGAGTCCTTAGGTTGCACCTTTGATCACAGCGTTCAACTTAAAATTATCAAGTGAAGTAAATGAAAGTGTTAAAGCCATCCCCCAAATGAGTAAGGACCAGACCCATCAATCTAAAACTATGAAACATGTTATTATAACCATCAAAATCAACTCACCTAGTTTTAATCACAGTTATAGGTATTAAAGCAACGCCGCTCATCGTCCTTGCGACGACTCCTAACGTGATGGCTTCCAAGGCACCAAGGTCGCCATTAGTCTTCCCCATCTTAGCTTTAAGCCAGTGCAGGGAGGAGAAATAGATTCCCACTCCGGGAACGCAGCGAGCGACGGAAGGCACCATGCCCCGCCATAGCCCAACTATTTGTTCTTGCCGGATGATGTTCGTGAAGATCGTTATCATCCCGGGTTGCATTCGGCTGCTGTAAAAGGAGGTTAGGTTAGTGATTGATAGAATTTAGAAGCATAATGTAACGCCAATAGCGCATTTTACAAAGTATTCACTAAGAACAGGTCAGGGATGCCTCAAGGCACATCTTTGGTCCTGTGCTACAACTTGGCAGTATAAGATTTATAAACCTTAATCGTTTCCAAAGGTCAGACTTGTGCGCAGTTTTTGCAGTAACTGATAGTCTTTCTGGGTGATTGGCAATCAAATATAAACAAAAATCGTTTGTTTATTATTCATTAATAACTAAGGCTCGTTATGTGTCCACTTGCACGCGCCTGGGTCGCAACAACGCGGCCTAAGCGATAGCTATTTGGAAGAATTAAGATAATGAGATACTAAAGTAATTAATTAAAAACTGAATCATTTTAAATATAATTAATTACGAACAATTTAATTTAATAACAACAGATAAACTAAACTGACATGTCGTGAATATTCTTGAAACTTGAAAACGGAAAATGATAATAGGTCATTAGCAGTTTAGGGAAGCATTCTCAGAAGTGTAGCAGACGTTAAAAATGTCAATGTTAACAATGTCAATGTCCAGTGTTAACAATAATTACATAATTATTATCTCAAATCACAATGTAGGTACCTAAAATAAACAAATCAATGAAACATCTAATCAGTCGTTGGTCACTGCTCGTGCCTCCATACCTACTTTTTTCGTAGCAACAAGATATACCGTCTGCTGTTATCTAGTAGTGAACTTATTATTCTGTAAGTTTTTGGTGATTAGCCTGTAACTGTGCGATGCTTATTTTACTGTTGGGAAGGGAGCTTTTCTTATATTTTTAATGAAACTAAGACTGTTTAGGAAGCACAGGACTAGTCGTTGAGGCGATGCTAAGGTGAAGCCTGTATCCAGCAGTTGTGTTTCGGCTAAAACTGAATGAAGATGATGATGAGGCTTAAGGTAAGGTCAGGTTGATTATTAATTTTATGTGACTTACTTGACAGTCGCCGCAACAACATGTTGGGTTGGGTTCTGTAGACGAGTCTTCACCAAATCAAGCGGCTGAAACAGTATAGTACTGAAGGTCCCGGAGAAAGATCCAGCGAGAAATGCCTTGAACACCGGGTGGTACTGTAAATATAAACATTATCTCTGTTAGCATTATAAGTTCGTTCAATCAGAAGAGTGTGATACACTTTGACCCTCACACGAGTATTGAATGAGTTAACTTCGTGATAAAATGAGACTATCATAGAGAGTTGAAACTTACGTTTGCCACAATATCCATTCTGGGTTATAGTCAAATCCTTTTTGGTTGACAAGAAAATATCCTTTGTCAGGTAATATCCTTTGTCAGGTAATATCTTTGGAATATACTCCGAACTTGTAATATTCAAAGTGAAATAGCCAATGACAGAGAGAGCTTTTGAGCCGAAAGAGCTTCAGGTATAAATTTAAATCGTATCCGAGTAGTCTGAATAGTAGATAGGGTTGATACGGTACATCAGAACAATGGTCATTTTTTGCAACACCTCGCTTGTAAAATGCATGTATGCTGGTACCAGTATGAATTTTAAAAGAAACGCAAATAACGCTAGAATAGCGTTCACCGAAAGTTTGTAGCACTTGTGAGTCCACTTTCAAAGACACTGGATTAACTTAATTAGGAGAAAGAAAATCACGGTCGATAAATTTAGCCATGGGGACTACACAGAAGAGAACTGAACAAAAACGGTATTACGCGGATAAAAGTAATCGAAGTTGAGCGATACGTAGTACGCGCACACTGGTAGATTCAAGTGGATTGGTGAACGAACACTGAGCGAGTATAGTGCGGGGCGATTATAAGCGATCATTTATATGTGTCGTTATCAGCGGCAGACGAGGGACGTGAGCATCGCGGGTGAGCAGAGGTGAAAGGTCGCGCTTGGCACCCCACATGATAATAAGTATCCGTGCCTACTGACTAGGGGGTAACGAGTAGCTCAGATAATGTAGGGTCGCCACTGCAGAGGAAGGATAATGCAACTGGCAATGCAGTTAACTCAGCAGAAAACATGTGTATGTTAGTATTTTAATGACATTGTTGCAAACGTTATGATGGGATACTATTTCAAGGACCTGTCTCAAGAAAGCAATACTATAATAACCCTGATAAGAAAGATAGCGTTGAAGTCCTTAAGTCTTTATACGATATTTAATAGACTTTTTACGATAGCTTCTGGTAAGAGAGCTTCTACTTATAAATAGTACATTCCTAAGAATAAGGAATCGGTCACTGTGCTAGAATATAAAGTTATTCGTAAAAAAACTCACGGAGAGAAAATCACCACAAGCAACGCTTATATTGTTAACCATCACAAAATACACAACAATGTAACATCAACGCACTCAAAGACAAATAACTTGGAAACCCGAGTATGAGTCTCTTTATATAGATTCTGTACCTACGTATTAAAAAGAGGCGTGCAAAGTGACATGTCAACGATAATTAGATAATTATCAATAAATATACGCAAATAATATTAATATACTTCGCAAGAAAAACAAGTATCTACGTAACATACGATGCGATGTTGATAAGTCGATGTGGGGTCTTGACTTATCGTGGAATTGAATCTTTAAACAAGCGGTGGAAATCGACTTCAAGGATCATTCGATAAAGAAATAAAGACCACTGATTGGTTAGAGGAGCTATTGTGGTAGCAGGTAGGGGCACGCATGATGCGCAAAAAGTACTGTAACTAGCTGTTTGGCCATGGAATACACATGCCGAGGTGACACTCTACCTCCGTGATGTAATTGTTTGTTATGTTTGTTTTAGTAATAAAAGCGGTCTCTGTAGCATTTCCTTTTACACTATGCTGAACAAGCAAAAAACACACATAATAAAAAATATAGTCCTCAACTTTGCATATAAAAGTAAAAGTCCCTATATTTTTGTAGACATGTAAGAGACAGTAAGTATTAAATCATATGTGTTATATAAAAAACCTTTAATAATCACTGAACCAATGATATGGAAAAAAAGTGCAATATATTGTTTTAATTTCAGAATGGTTAACAATATTATAGTGTACTTCCGTGATGGTTAAGCCCAGTGTCATGCGTTTGATAAAGTTAAGTATTCAATTTAAATAAATTACGTTAATGTAATGTAGGCTAGGCTAATAACGGATCAGTTCAAAGGTAGTTAATGTATAATTCAGTGCCTACAGCGCAATAAAAAATAAGAATAAGTTAGAGACACCCTCATTACAGTCTAGTAAATGACTGGAGTTCCACAAGGAAGGACCCTAGGACCAATCCAAATGTAGTGCTTGGTAAAATTATTATTATTTAACATTCTATTATGTAGCCGAATTATATTTTGACATGTTAAGTATCTATAAAATGAATTTTATCTAGATACTTAATGATAATGAATGCTATTTTTTTTTTTTATCGTTAAAAGACAATCTACTGCATAAGGCGGGGTGGCAATGCAAAATAGTCCTAATTCTTTATTTTTTTAATTTTTATTGAGAAGTAATAAAAGTTGTCATGCCAGAGTGATAGCACTTCAATAGTGAAATTAATGTCAGACTACCTACTTTTTATTTTAATAAATGTTGAATTGGGTTTTATGAATGGAATCCATCATTGCATGTGGATTTGTGGCATCTCACATAAGTGACAAATGGTTGAAGTTTTCATAAGGAAAGCCATTTCAAGTTTAAATGTAAATAAAAAAAATGTTGGTAAAATCGAAACTACTTATGCTATTTACTTGGTCCATTTACCACCTCAATACCTACAAATTTTTTTTTTGTTAAGTAATGGATAAGGTGAATACTACGGCTTGCTCCTCATATAGAATTCTTAAAAACATGTTGCTTACTGTACGAGTACTCTCAAAATCAATCAATTTATAAAAGATATTTATTTAAAACTCTCATCCTTAATTTTTAGGACAGTTAAGCACTTGTTTAAATATGGTCTGATAATGAAATCATTAAAACGGTCTAAACAAATAAAAAGTGGTGACCAAAGGTCAGTGGCTCGACACTGTTCATTGTTCTTATCAGATTGGATGCCAATATGAGCCTTCATAACAAGACGTCATTCAAATTTTAAAATACAAGTTTCTTGGCATAATTTTAGAACCTAAATAATCTCCTATGTTTAGGAGAACATTCTCACAGATTGGATATTGTACAACTGTGGTAAATGTCATGTCATGTTGGACTCCTACTAAAACCCCACATTACTCCTGCCTTATGGGGCTGTTTTAAGGGGAATCTGTCAAAGAACCCTGAAAAATTCAAATCTTATATTTTTGCAAATAGTAGAGCTGCTCTCAAAACGGCGAAGGAAAACATAGTGAGGAAACCGGCATGTCCTAGAACCAAAAATTCGAAGACATGTGAAATTTGAATTTTTTTTAATCAGTTTTTTTCTAACTATGAAGTTTTGAACTTGAACTGCCTGCTTTTAATTTTTTTTAATTATTTCTTTGAGTTCGCAGAAAACTTCATGTTTGTGTATTTAGTTTGTTCTAGCACATGAATGTACCTACAGTGTGACGTGCATGTATATCTACTTACCTGTTTTTAGATAAATCAATGACAGTTATCATTCGAGCCAGTAATTAGTTGAGTAATGAGTAAACAAAGATTGTAAATATTTTGGTCAGTGAGTCGTCTTAGGGGCGATTTCCTTTACCATGATGAGCCAGATAAGTATTAAGACTTTTTTTAAATAAAAAAATAGTGTATGAAGGTTTCTAGGTTAATTTAAATTGGCAAAAACATGTGGCTTGGTGCTGATAAGGTCATAGAGGACGCTTTATCTGTATATCTATAAGACAAACAACTCTGCAGGGGGCCACTTACGTCGTTATCGGTAGAGTTCTGCAGGTCAGGCGTTGTGTCGATCGCCCATCCATTAGAAAATACCGTTGCCGGTTGCGACATACTTTATTTACCAATGTAGAACCAAATTATTACGCCGTAACCCCACAAACATTTTTACGTGTTTTGGCGCTTAGATAAGAATTGTGCAACATTTTAATTGGTTGCCTGCGATTTAACGGTGATTTATCATTTTTTTAAGGACACACACTGATCAGATTAACTGATAACAGTAAAAAACAAGATTATTCAATCGTTTAAGATGTTTACAACCTTAATTTCGGAAAACAATTAGACCGTTCTCAATTGCTGTTTAACAACTTACGTCACTATCAGCTGTTTTATTAGATGTTTCAACCAATTGAAACTGTGGATCCGGTGTTTATTGTTCGATTTCACCTGACTTAAGAAAACTTACTGAACAACACTGACGTGATGACGCAGAACGTCTGACATTGACAATGACATCGCGAGATTGTGAATTTGTGATTGCGAATACTGCGTTCAAAAATAACAAAAATACTGGGTATCAAAATAGTGATCATTTTATTAGTGGTTGACATTATTATGTTTAGTAGGTAGGTAGTACGGTAGTAGCAAGAAGCTTATAGGTAAACATGGAGACAAGACTCTAAATACCTAAGTGAAACCGACTGTGGTCGGACGCTCTCTTTCTAAATACATACATATGACAAAGAAAACAGATATCACTGTCTCGTTCCTATGTGTGTATTTAGAAAGAGAGTGTCAGACCACAGTCACAGTATAATATACAGTACGTTATCTAAAGCCGCCCGCCGAGTTATTAGCCTACTCTTGCGTTGATCCCCAGGGTTGTCACTTTTACTTTTAGTTAATATTTTCGAACAAGCAGCACTTGATCTAAATTTATGAAATAAAAAGCATATTATGATTGAATATTTTACCAATTTATAAATTTAGTAAAAATAAAAAGCCTTTATTCACATAACATTTATAATACTAAGTTACAAATTTGATACCGAGAAAATTTTTCTCCTGTTTCTGCACGTCCGGAACGCTTTATTATTATTTGTTAATGTAAAGTAAATTCTCATTCTTATGTAAAGTTTTTGTAAAAAGCTTTTGGGAAAGCATGGACAGGGCATCTTAAATTCTATATCATTCAGTTGATCGTAAATTGACCGGCCAATTTTAATGTTGATGTGGTCCCTTGCATGCAATTTTGAAATAATGATCACGCAGAATTCCCACGGTGCTGGGGCGACACAGGGTAATTATTGGTTTTCCCAAAACTAAAATTCATTGTGTTGTTTTATTATTCTCAACATGTTTTATTGCTGGTATTGTAAACCAAATTGTCGGCACCCTTTGAAAAAAATATGTCTTTGATAGTTTGCTTGTGTATTTAATCAGTTCCGGCTTAGATCTCGCACAAGAGACTTCAGTAGTAAGTAGTTCTGAGTGATGTGATGTGACAAGCTCTCAAAATAATATCAAGCAAGTAACTCATCAGTTTGTATTTATTATTGATTTAGCTCCTTTGTTGCCCTTATTTATTAGTAAAGAATAAATAAATAAAATAAATAAATAAAATAACTACCCAAAATAGCTACATAACCAACAATTATACCGTTTTTAATACAACCAAAAAATAAGATGACCATAAAAAGTACTTAATAATTTTGTGCTCGACTGTACTTGACTCGAAAATGTATGTAGAAGTTCACGTGGATATTTAACATACTTCCATATAGTAAACCAGGTCGAAATTATCATGGTTGGAGACGACTATTTCTTGACTATTTTTTGGCGTTCTCAAAATTGATTTATAAGAAGTTTTCAAAAGTGAGGATTGTGTGGTGATGTGGTGAAGGACACTAAAAACTAGACTTCTTAAAATAAACTTTAGCTCTAAACATAGTATTCAGAAAGTAAATTTGGGAATACATTTATATGGAAAAATGCGACTCGGCTACGCTCTTAATAAAGCAAATAAACTGTGAAATAAACAATACAATACCACATTTTCTAATAATATTTAAGTATAAGTAGGTACTTACATTTCTGGTTGAGTAGGAACTATGAAGAATGATAAGTCCGGGTTTGCGAAATCATTATTGAGGCACCCGAAAACACTACAATATTTTTTTCCCCTTTTTGAAGTCATGATACTCGTAATTTAAGTGGCCGCCGCCGGCGAGAGTTGACGAACGCAAGCGGTCATGTAGCGTACGCGCGTGCTCACAGTCGCGCTGCACAGCCCGCACTGCCGCCACCTTATTCCCTCATATATTATGCTAGCGTGTGCGTGAAATCGCGTGCCGACGCGGCGCGCGGCGCGCACGCACACATTCAAACCGAGAGCGGCACGTTTGTATGAAGATGTTCTACTGTATATTAATTATACTGTGCCACAGTCGTGTTTACTTAGGAATTCAGTGTTGCCTCCACTTTTATCTAGGTATAAGCTTCTCGGGTAGTAAGGTTATACTTTTTTTTTACTGAACTTCCTACACAATATTGTTACTAACCGTACTACGAAGAAAGGCATTCCCAGCCCTTTGAGTCATTTATCATTTTCCAGTTACGACGTATGATTCGTTGAGAAGGATCAAGAAAAATCTAAAACTGATTGTTTTATAAGTACTGATATTTACAACTCATTCTCAGGTAGGTATAGTTAACCGTACATTAGTGGTAGTTGCATGCATGATGCAGCACGTAAATCGGCCTTCGTGCTAGGTAGGTACCTACGACGCTGTCAATGACAAATAAATTATTATATACCATTGATGTTGTGGTTGATTGAACACCCTGTATCTGAGGTAGAGATACGCCATTTTAGAATTTTTCCATTCTCACTCATGTCAACAGAACATTCTGTACATTTTGTAGCTATAGTTCATTATCACAGTTTACCTTTTAAAAGTTTTAATAAATATAAGGATTATCAGAATCGCATAGTAGGTCCCCTTATCTTTAAGTTGTTTGTCCAAAAAAGTAATCTCTTCCGTAATAGATAATTATTTAATTAATATTTGCATTGGAAAACAATTATTTGTATCCTTGCGTACCTACCTAATTATTCTATGTTAGTGAAATAGTATAGGTAGGGTAACCACCTAGGTGAAGTCGTATGTGGGTTTCTACGTATAAAAGGGATTAGTCTTGGCTTGGCTCTAGTCCCAAAAAAAGATAAGCGCGTACACTTTACAATAAACAATCGTCAAAACTTTTCGTTTGCTTCGTCTCATTAGAGCATGCGCAGCCGCAGAGCAGTGTTTAATATATTGGAGGCCCTGGACACTAGGATAATGGGACTCCTATGGAGAATGCAGGATGCAAGAGAAGCGACGCGAAATCGAAATTTATAAGACTCCGCCTCGGCTGGTTAGGTTTTTCTTGACCGTTCTTTCAGAAATAGGAGTTACTTTGTCGACTTTAAAGAAACAATTTGAGAACTAAGGAAACGTGAGATGTATGTACCTAGGAGCGAGCGAAGCGAGCTTGAAAATTTAAGCTCCGCGTCTGGGATCTAATTTGCTTTTCTTCTGACAGCATATATAAGCCACTTGCCCAAAGTGGCCAATGGAAAAGACGGCCCTGTGCGGCCGCACCCCACGCCGCCGGCATTCTGTGGCTACCTATTATAAAAATTAATGATAAACACAGTTATTTTTCCTTTTGGTACTTATAGATATGCCTTAAAAATAAATGAATGGCCTCCATTATCACTGTAACCTACCTACTTATTATAAGAGGCGGAATATTTTGCGCGAGGTTATCTTTCTGCCCTGTCTACAAAGAGAACTCTTGATGATAACACGCCGTTGGGGGTATGACTTATAAGTCTTATAACAATGAGCAATGTCCATGGACACCACGTGATGAGTCGACTTTGATTTTAACGTCTCTTATGGTGATTGTGTGGATATTTCAATTTGTCACAAGGCGTAGCGTTGGAAGGCCTCCCACAAGGTGGACCGATGATCTTGTGAAGGCCGCAGGAATCCACTGGATGCGGGAAGCACAGAACCGGTCGAAGTAAAGGAGCTTGGGGGAGGCCTATGTCCAGCGGTGGACGTCTTTCGGCTGAAATGATGATGATGATTACATCATAGTGGCCGGCATCGTTATCGTATTACGGTTACAAAAGTGGTTTAGAACTTCAAACCACTTTTGACGAATTTTTCACGAATATTTCAAAGTAAGAAGGAGACAGCCCTGTGAATGATAGGCAGAAAGATGGCGTAAGCTAAACGGTAGGGTCCCATTTGATTGGTTCTTTAAGGATACGTAACCTTAAATTGGTCGTTGCTTGAATTAGAAGCATCACCCTTTATTAAAATGGTAGCATTGTCATTTCAATGCAATTGAGTGCTTTTGTGCGGGCAGTCCAAGCCTTTCAGTTTTATGAACCAGACAAGCATTAAATTATCAATTATTAAAAGTATAAAAAGTTCCTAATTAGCTGTGGGTAGGTAGCTCAGTACCTACTGTAAAAGTAGATAACGTAGTAGGTATAGCAGTTTGTATCGAAGGGGGCGTTGCATTTTTTGGCGTAGCTCAGAGATATCATAATCCATTTTGTTTATTAATTTATAATTTAATCAGTCAAACAATCAAATGACGTATTGGCTAAATTGTGAATGGCAATCGTTTTTTGAGATGCAAGGG
This sequence comes from Amphipoea lucens, assembly GCA_947508005.1. Lineage (NCBI taxonomy): Eukaryota > Metazoa > Arthropoda > Insecta > Lepidoptera > Noctuidae > Amphipoea > Amphipoea lucens. The sequence continues at coordinate 17,392,568 of OX382358.1, read as the reverse complement.
TCAACGGCCACTGACTTACAAAGAAGGCACACTATGTGAAAGTTTCTTGCTCATTACCTAAACGTGAAGTGCCTCTTGTCTTGACCCATAACACACGAAGCATTTCATGATGAGCTCTTGACCCAAACAAAGCTGACTATAAAAGAAAAAGCTTCTTATCTGGCTCTATGACTTTAAGACAGATTTTAACAACCTAGATATACTTTTCCCAATTATAGGAATTACCAGGTTCAGAAATGTAATACAACATTAAAAATTACAGACAGATAACGGAGATCATACTTAATTATTATATATGAATCTAGCTAAACTTCTACAGAATCCAGATTGTTTAGAAGTCGGTCCTACAGTACTTTTTATTTCAAACCGATTCAACAGACTAAACTGGCAAGGCACTTAGGCTAGGTTGCCATGATTCTAAATTAAGTGCCTGTCGGAATATTAATAGCAAGCAGTATCGTTTCAGATGAAATTAATCCAGTGTATATTCTGCGTTGAAGTCGCAGCGTTAATAAAATTCACGTTATGCTGAGGTACTGTCGTCGCGTAATGTAGTATTGTCGAAAATACGTCACGTTGTTTCGCTGCGTAAGCAGATGGCCGTATTTTAAACCTATTACTACTTCGTTGCATTTATCGACAACAATAGGTAGGTAGGTACCTACTATAATTATTATTATGATGGCTCACGGTGTCAGTAAGGTTGTGGAGATGTTTTCATTGCACGGATAGGTACTTAGCTCTGAAATTATGGTTTCAATTGTCACAGACAGGTCTAGAAGTATCTACCTACCTGCAGGTACTTGGAGTACATGGAATAGGAATGTAAGTAAAACACGATTTAGTTTACTTAAATTGTATTATTCTACGTACTTCCATAAAGCATAGTAAATACTTTATGAAACTTACACAACTAGAATTACACGTCATCGTCAAATATATACGTAACTATACGAAAATATAGTATAGAATGTTTATAAAACCATTAATCACAGTGTGTACTAACATTCTAAATATATATGGAATGATTAATTTCAAGTTTTAAATAAATAATAAAAAAATAGAAGGAAACCCTGATTGTAAGTTAAAAGCGATTATACATATTTTGTTAGACACCTTTAAAACATATACATAGATTCTCAACCCCTATGGAGTTCGAAGGCACAAGTATTACTATAAAAGAATTTGTAATTCTAATAATTGTACTGTTTAATAACATTTATTAAGAACATTGTGTGTGTGACGACATTGGCACAATTTTAAGTTGAGAAGAAAAAACCGAAATATTTATAAACTTAAAGAACAACCAGTTAATATGAAATGCTAGCTGACTTAAACTTACCAAAATATAAATTAACAAACTTCAAACGGCACAAAATTCTGGAATGGATTCGGAATGATTTTTTGTCACATAAATACTTAATTTTTAAATGACTGCAACATTGGCAAGGCTCAGTCCCGAAGTAGTAAGCACCGCTACAATATCGGGACTTTTAAGCCCCACAAAAACACGTATCAGAAAAATTCTAATCTTATGTATGCACATATAGCCAAAAAAGAGATTCGAAAAGAGATGTTTTACAAGGAAATGGTCCTTTTCTATTCTAATATTAAGTCATTTGAATCTAATAAGTACTGCACTATGCATAATTTATTATTTTGTGTGTTTTCAGGGATGATTTTCATCAAGAAATCTTGTCAAAATCTTAAAAATACAACGTCAACGTTCTCACCAAATATTTTTCGCTATCAACTTTGTAGTCCACACTCCACACACTGTGCGTATTTTCCCATCGTATTTTTCTATAAAAGTTAAATAGACACTAGACGACAAATTCTACACATTTATAAAGAGGTTGGTATATTAATTCCTGATGCGAATCATCCCTATCCAACAAATATCGGGTGTACATTCAGGTTGAAGGCAGAACCACATTGACAAAACCCCACGACACGAATCGCTGAACACCGACAGCAAAAAAAGGCTTCAAAAATTCGAAATTCAAGGGACTTAAAAGCATACATGGAGTGGCGTAGCGTGTGGTTCTGTCTTTATAGTCAGACTGGAAATTACATGTGCCTCGTGTTTCCGAAATTGATGCCGCTTTGGGTGGCTCCCTTGTTGGAGCCGTACTGCAGTGAGATGACACCCTGACCGGCCCTCAGCTGTTCCTCTGAGAAGTTTCGCACGTTCTTCTCGGATTCCTTTGGTCCTATTGAAGGCTTGCCGTAGTTCCCAGCCTGGAATAGACATTGGAATGAGTTAGTTAATGCATTTGTTGTGTAACTTATAAGCGCGTCGACAGCGCGTAAAAACACCGTTTACAGGCAGAATAAAAATGAGAATGTAGCTAAAGTGACATGATCATAATTATTATGTTTAAATACCTAATAGATATACGCCAAAGTTTATCATATGTATAATTCATTACCTTTCTGCCAAGAGACTGAAGGCAGATGACAACTGAGTTGAGGTTCTGCCTCTCCCACAAGTCAACAGTCTGGAACGTTTCTTGTGCGGGCACGCCCAGTGTTTTGGCCGCCTCGAGGAACGCGTTGATGTTCTCCATGCACTTGAACGCCATCTTGGATACGTTCACTTTCTTCACCATGTTTGGCTGAATGTCGTTTACAAGCCTGCAATTTAATAAGATAATGAGTAAGTGGGTTTACAATTTTTTAGTTTAGAGGGTTTCGTATCCAAAGGGTGCAAAATGCAAAGGGACCCAATTACTAAGCCTACGTCATCTGTCCGTCTGTCTGTCTCCGGCATTACAGGGCTATATCTTTTTAATAGTAGACCTACGTAGGTAAGTACTTATGTAACCAATTGAAAACATCTCTGAATATGGGTAACTATCGCTTCTATCATATTATTATTGTTACGAGCTTGGGGTTCGTGACAATAAAAACTGCCGATTTAATAACTACGATACTAGATGGCGCTAGTGGTAGCTAATGTCGCCATCAATTGTGGCGCGCAACAATATAAACAGTCACAGTTTTTGTGTAGGTAAGGAATCCTTAGTAGGTACTCGAGTCTAACTCGCTCTTGGCCGGTTTTAATACGTCATGACTTATCCAGACATTCAGATGTTGGGAAATCATGTGTGTTCGAAGTCACTTTGAGGATAAAATATCTGTTGTTGTGGTTTTATTTAACGGCCCAGTGAGCAGAGCGCAGAGCGGCTAAAGTAGATAAAACATTGGAGTATAATATGTCCAGTAGGTATCTAAGTAGGTACGTATAATACAAGCCAAATAACACAATCGTTTCGCCACGTGACACACACCCACAATACAGCGATGACGGAATTGGATGACCCATTACGTGATGAGTTTGAGGGGAATCCGGCATTACCGAGCTCGGTTTCCTACTTAGATGATTGAAGTAATACGATACAGTTTCAATATTATGCCTGAAGTTTGTACACATGCAGTTTGACCTTGGGCCGAAAATTTCTGCCAATTTCAGCCACGAGACTCCCAAGGCGACGCTTAATCCTATTTATCAAATACACGTTTTCAACTCGGCTTGTAATGCTGAAGTTATGAGAATGTTGGCTATAAAATGTAGCTGTTTTTCAGTCTATAAAGACTTCGAATAGTCGTGAGCGAGATGGATGACCGATCTTTACTCAGAGACGTAAAGCCGTCGTCGGTCGGTTGCCATGCAAATACAATAGTCGTAACGGGCAGATTTTGTCTGGCAAACGGTATTAGCCGCACATCTATATCAAATACATTACATTTACTCTGACATACGAGTAGCATAAATTATACATACATTCTAAAGATTTAGGTGATGGTAGATGATTGATTGATTGATCTGCAGGGTAGGTAATTGAGTAACACACTTATAGTAGCACTAGCTTTAGCCCGCGACTTCGTTCGCGTGAAACTAACTTCTTGTTTCCCCCGACCCACGTATCGCATCACCCGCCCGCGCTATCACTTAACGTTTTTTTGACTTTTTTTCCTTTTTGCTCGGCTCCTAAGGGTCATAGCGTGATGTTAAATAGCCTATAGCCTTCCTCAAGAATTGGGCTATCAAATGCAAGAAGAATTTTTCAAATCCGACTGCTAGTTCCAGAGATTACCCCCTACATACAAACTTACAAACAAATTTTACCTCTTTATAATATTAGTATAGATTTTATTTTGACAATTCTACAACATTCATTGGGTCAGTAATTTCCTTTGCTCGCTGTATACTTATAACGCAGTGTGCCTAAATCGCGTTATGCCTAAACGTCATTTCAAATAAGCGTTTCGTTCATATCTCACATTACCCATTTCGCGATACGACTATGTCGCTATTGGACTATATCACGTTCTCGAGCAGACGCAAGCAATGAGTTAGCAATTTCGTTCAAAATTCTTCAGATTTTGATTGAAAGTGTGTTTCGCAATTGGGGTTCTGGTTTTAGAGACTATACACAAAGGAGGTCAGACCTGGCGTAATTGGATTAAGAGTGTCATACGCCGGCTGTCGCTAAAAACCAGAGCTGTAGCTCTGTCTTGCATAGGGTCACAGCATTACGCGTTCAACCCCGCTGAGCGATGGCCGTTTTACGTGGATGTGTGTATTTTCCCTCAACTTGTTCTTATTGTGTTTGTGTGCTTTTTTACTATTATTTTATGCGTCACATTTAGTGGAAATAAACGTATTTTCTTTCTTTCTTTCTTTTACATTAAGATAGGTACTCACTTGCACAAAATAGTGCCGTCCTTAAGCACTTCGTAGAAGTTGTCCATATCCCCGGAGGTGTTGGTAGGCTCGCCAATGATCGCGTTGATCCATTCTAGACACTCCTGCGCAAGCTCCTCGCTGTATTTGCTGTTGATCTGCAAACAAAACGAAAGATAGCGTTAGAATATATTTTTTATGTGTTTCTAAGTCCTCTTTTGGGAAAATTGAGGCATATGCCTAAGAAGCTATTGGTATACTGGAAGAGAGGATCAGTGAGAGTGGCCAAAATTAGTGTACCTAAGTAACTGTAACCCAATGGTTTGGCACGCGACGATGGTAAGAGACCAGACGGGATGACCATAATGCCTTGGAAGGTAGGTAGGCCTTTGGTGTGGGATGCAACGTGTGTCGACACCCTTGCGCCATCCCATCTTCCAAGCACGGTAAGCTGTGCTGGGGCGGCTGCTGCAGGTGCGGAAAACCTCAAACGGCGCAAATACTCCAATCTCTTTGGAACTTACATAATTATTTGAGCCGTTTGGGGTTGAAACACTAGGGCCATGGGGCCCGAGTGCCCACTTAGTATTCCGAGACATCGCCAAGCGGTTGGTCGACTCATCACGTGACCAGAGGGCTGGCCTATTTTTTGGCCAAAGAATCAGCATTGCCATACAACGTGGCAATGCTGCCAGCCTTTTGGGCACGTTTCCCGTTGACAGTGATGCGGACGAATTTTTTGATGCCCTTTGATTATTTTCCCTCCCTTTTTATATACTTGTACATATTATTATTTTAAGATTGTTAGCTTTTTCAATTATGTAAATATACAAAGAATAAATATATTAAAAGTGTACCTAAGTACCTCTTGACTTCTTCAAGGTGCCTTTTGGCAACAGATTTGTGTGGAATAGTCAAAACGTAACATAAAAATATACGCAAGTTTGAAAAGATAAATACGGTTTCTATAGTATTAATGTCGTTAAAATAATCTACGGGACATTAAGTTTGAAAGGCACTTCTAACACTGAATTTAATGGTTCGTCTATCTGCAACGCACATATTGTATCAATGTTTGAAAGGAGGTTTACGATATTCATTAAAATCAACCCACTTTTACATGACTAGAAGGTACTGGCTGTCTGAAAACACGGTATACGTAGGTTTCATCGCGGACACTTGCGATGGCGGTGTACTACTTTTCAACCTTATTACCAAGGGCTTATGGGTGAAAAGTAGTCGACCGCCATTGTCCGCGGCTGTAGTTCTAGTCTAGGTAATGTTGATTAAAACCCATGTGTACTAAATATTATATTTCATGGATATCTTGTACCACAAACGAGTGTAAGACCTATTTTTTCTTGGAAAAATTTTATCTTTAACATTGACTGTATCGTCTATTGAAATAAAATAGCGAGTGTTTATTTTTTTTTCATTTTCCCGATTTAGGTAAGCTTGTCGAAAAAACCGTGATTGCAGTTTTGTGTCTTTTTAAAAATAAGGTAATGTTTCCTTTAATTAAGTAAAATAATCTATCTTAAGGATTCAAAATGGTTTCCCTTCAGGGCCCATTGATTTTTTCCACCCTGTACCCTGTATAATATTAATGTATATTTTTGGCTTTGGTGGTTTATTGTTCTTATTGGCAGTACTATGTTGTTCACAGATATATTTTATTATTATTCTGATAATTATATGTGAACACCTGTAATTGGCTGTCAGTCATATTTTCAATTTCATTGTCTCTTTTGTTTAGCTGTAAGTCTTCCAAAGGAAATAAATAAATAATTGCTCAGTAAAGCAGCATTTTAAGCAAACAACTAAGTAACTGGTTTATCCTACCTACTGGAAAATACAGCAACTAATTCAAGTGCAAATCAATTCGTCAGAGTTATAAAACTTCATCCATAAACTAAACGCAGGGCTATTTTGGCGCACAATGAGTTGCTTACAAACAACTCAAACAAGTAAACGGTAAAAGTATTATTACCTATTCTGATTGTTGGAATTAAGTAGGTATCTGTTATTACCGACTTCAAAAAAAAGGAGGTTATCAATTCGACACATACTTAATATTATTGGAACTGCAATATATTCACATATGACAATCTATTAGGACTTCCAAATAAATAAATATACAAAATTTTAAAAGTAGATGTATGTATGTATGTTTGTCCACGCATTTCTCCGCAACTATTAATCGGATCGTGACCATTTTTTTATTGGCTTACATTTACTTCAACTTAGGGAACAATGCAAGTTTCATCAAAATCGATTCAGTAATTTTCATGCTATGGACTAATACGGGTAAGTGTGACAGCCTGGCTTACTGATACGAGCTACGGGTGGTGTCAAAGGGAAAATATCTTGAAACCTTGGTCAAATTCTAGTGCAATATTTACACCAAAACTATTAACTACATATTACAAACAAATATTCCAGTTTTTTATTTAAAACTAAAAAATACGAAATAAAAAATAATTTAAAAAAATTAAATCGACTTCAAAAGGGAACTCACTCAAAATTATGAAATAACTTTAATTCCGGACGTCGGTGGTAAAAAACTGATCCTAAGACACCGACTTCCGGAATTAAGTTATTTCATAAAACTTAATTGTCATTGAAATAAAGGTTGATATTTTTTTTTACTTCTTTTTATTTATGTATGTATTATTTCTTCATAATAATTAACTAACTATACATATACACTAGATACTAAAATAAATGACTAACTAACTTACAATACAAATAAATAAAAAAAAAAACAAAGGACACTTAGGCGTCGAAGTACTCGTCCGCATCGCTGTCATCCGGAAACGTGCCCAGAAGACAGGCAGCAGTTGATATTTGTATAACATGAAATAAGGTGGGGGTGTGCAACATTGCGCACTTTTACTTATGCCTAAATGTGCTAAATTATTTTATACTGAGATACTGACTACAAGAGAAATCGCTAAATTTATTTTCCAATGAATATGTAGGTAGTAAGACACCCTTTCTCGTCAGTTTACGAAATATTGCATTTTAAATCATTTTAAGAGGGTTGAAACACAAGGGCCATGGGATCCGAGTGCCCACTTCGTTTTTCGAGATATCGCCAAGCGGTTAGTCGACTCTTCACGTGACCAGAGGGCTGGCCTATTTCTTGGCCAAAGAATTAGCATTGCCATACAACGTGGCAATGCTGCCAGCCTTTTGGGCACTGTTCCTGTTGACAGCGATGCGGACGAATTCTTTGATGGCCTATGATTATTTTGTTTATTTTTTCATATAATTGTACATATTATTATAGTTTATATGTTAGCTTATATTATGTAAATATGTATAGGTACAAATAAATAAAAAGTTACAGATTTTAAGAGGATCATGCATGTATTTTTCGCTAGTGAAAATTCAATGGCAATATGCAAATTGTGCACAGTATTATGAATTGTCGCGGACGGCGCAGAAAACAGCACCATTTTCTACATTTACTGTGATATCATCAGTTATTACAATAGTATCATTGTTTATTATGTTAAAAGGAAAAACTATTTTGGAATGCAAAGGTAGACCGAGGATTTTTAATCTATACATATAAAATTCAAAGTCTGATATATCAACGCACAGCTTCAACCGCTGGTCCAAGAGACATGAAATTTGGAGGGTGTGTTCTTTGTGAAGAGTAGGTATCCACTAAGAAAGGGTTTTTCGAAATTCCACCCCTAAGAATGGGGGGAGGGTGAAATTTTACGCGGACGAAGTCGCGGGCAGAAGCTAGTAATTATTATGAGAAGCCCATTTTAGTTCTTTTAAAAAGTAATAATAAGGCACCGTGGCATGCTAAACGTCATCTTGACTCCCCAAAAAATCACATACCTTGTACACACGGCTACACATCAAGCTATACATTTCCAGTTTAACCTTTCGTATGCCGGAACGTAGATCCACGCGAGACACAATGGCTTTTTAATTGTGTCTGTAATTACGGCATTCAACCGGTTAAGCTGATCTCCGCATTGTACGGGAATCCTATGCAATGTGAGATCAGCTGATACTGGAAATGTATAGCTTTATGTGTAGCCGTGTGTACCTGGGTAGAATCTACAGGAGCTTCTAAAACCGTGTAAGGGGTGCAACACACGTTCAGGGTGCTTACTCTTGAATTTAATTCCGATAGATCGACATTAGAATTGTGACGTTTCGTACTTTTGAGTTCGGTTTAATTAAACTAAAAGGTAAAAATGGATTTGGTGAACTAAGTGGAAATTAGGGCCGGGCTCCAAAATCAATCATCCAATTTTACCTTTTAGTTTAATTAAACCGAACTCAAAAGTACGAAACGTCATAATTCTGATGTCGATCTATCGGAAGTCGGTACATTCGATTCGACAGTATTTGTTGAACAACACCCAAAGCAATTAAGTACCGTACTATACATTATTCAGCTTTCATTCGGCTCGTGCCGATCAGAAAATTTCGTTCATCTACCCTCGTATAATCATGTTCGGGTCGGCACAATTCAAGCTAAGCTGAGAGGCTTTTTCTCGAACATAATTATTAGGTATATCACATTATCACACTAATATTATATAGGCGAAAGTTTGTGAGTGTGTGTGTGTGTTTATATGTTTGTTACTTCTTCACGCTCAAACGGCTAGACCAATTTTCATAAAATTTTGTATGGAGGTAGCTGACACCCTGGATTAACATATAGGCTACTTTTTATCTCGATATTCCTACGGGATCGACACTTTGCGGGTGAAACCGCGGGGCGTAGCTAGTCGAAATATAAAAGTGTGCCATGAAACGACAAAATATTGTCGTTTTTACCGCCTAAAACCGTCCGTAAACCGCATAGAAATCTTCTTTCATATATCTATGGTAAACCGTCTTTTAATTTATAATACCATCTATGTAATACATATGGAATGCAATAAAGAATTGAGTATCTATTAGCTGGTTTGTTGTACAAGCGCCAAGAATACCTCTTACCTGAATCCTTATTAAATAATTCCTGTAACAGTTTCGGTCTGTATAATATTATTCTATGTTACAAACGGGAAATCACATAACCATGGTATGAAGTGAACATCAACTGACTGCGAGCTGAAGGTCGTGCTGATAAGAAATGAGCGAATAGGTTATTATAGCCACTGCCGCTTAGTTTCTGCTTGATGAATGTTTAAATATAGTAGATTGTACAACTAAGGCATAAAAGAAGCTATTTTACCCCGAGACGTTTATATCCACCCGAGCCGCAGGCGAGGGTGGATAGTTAAGTCGAGGGGTAAAATGGCTCGTTTATGCCTGAGTTATACACTCTGCTTTTCACTTCGATTGCGAGAAAATGAAACAGGCATAACGTAAACAGTACATAATTAATCAAAAATGTTGCATCCATAGCTAATTCCCGCCACCACAGATAATACCGCCACGAAACTTTTTAAAAGTTTTTTTTTTTTAATTTTCAACATTTGTCATTCGACTTGGGTACTTCATACTGCCAAAAAATGAAAACGTTTCTTTGCCTTTTTAAATAATAAATGACAACTATTTTACCTGATTTTATTAAATTAACGATAGAAAACACGGAAGTGGTATAAATTAAAGAAAATGAAATAAATCACGACTTTAATCTGCTAAGTTTTATTGTGCGTGTGGCTATTGGGCCTGATTACTTTAGTCTTAGAAAAAAAATTTACTTTATGCACTAGAACATAAAAAGCGATTTTATGTCGCCTAAGCACGACATAAAGACGGACTTTTAGAGCATGAGAAGTGAAAAAATTATTACGTAGGTGCCCATAGGAACTGTTTTTATGGCAGCATAATTATGTAATTACCTACTAGTTTCTGCCCGCGGCCTCATCTGCGTGAACTTCAGAAAAGTATCCTATGTGTTAATCCAGGTTATAAACTATCTGTGTGCCAAATTTCATCCAAATCCATTCCGCCGTTTTTGCGTGATTAAGTATCAAACATCCAGACATACAAACTTTCACATTTATAATATTAGTAGGTTATTAAACAAACTGGACTGTACGATATTTTTAAATGTCTTAATCAACAGGTCAAAACTTTCAAACAAAAATAATGTTATTTTAAGCCATTTAAAACTATTTTGTAACTAGCAGCGTCCCGCGGTTTCACCCGCATAAGTGTTGATCCCGTGGGAATATCGGAATAAAAAAATTTTCTGATGTATAAGCTATATTACTGTACAGTTTCAACAAAATCCGTCCAGTAGTTTTTGCGTGAAAGAGTAACAAACATCCATCCATCCTTTCATCCTCAAAAACTTTCGCCTTTATAATATTAGTGTGACTAGCAGCGCCCCGCGGTTTCACCCGCGTAAGTGTCGATCCCGTGGGAATATCGGGATAAAAAGTATTCTATGTGTCAATCCCGGTTATAATCTATATTTGTGCCAAATTTCATCCAAATCCGTTCAGTAGTTTTTGCGTGAAAGGAAACATCCTCACAAACTTTCACATTTATAATACTAGTAGGATTAATAATATAATAATATAGAAGTAGGATTATTTTTATAAAACTATTCCGCGCATTTTTTGCACATCGTTTGTTGATTTTGCATAGCAATTAAATGGTGTGTTCTTAGTTCGACACCTGTTAATTGCTACTCTTGTGCAAAACAAAAAATCTTAATAGGTGTCCGGATTGAAATGATTCTAAAATGATGTTGTTTGAATGCATGGAACATAAACATTTTTAAAATGTCAAATTTTAATGTAAGTAGGTGTTTAATTGTTTATGCAGGATTAAGATCAAGTTTAATTTTTAGGGTTCCGTACCCAAAGGGTAAAAACAGGACCCTATTACTAAGACTCCACTGTCCATCTATCTGTCTGTCTGGCCACCAGGCTGTATCTCATGAACCGTGATTGCTAGACAGTTAAAATTTTCACAGATGATGTATTTCTGTTGCCGCTATAACAACAAATACTAAAAACAGAATAAAGTAAATATTTAAGGGGGGCTCCCATACAACAAACGTGATTTTTTTTGCCGTTATTTGCTCTTATATTTATAACGGCAACAGGTAGACGCTTAAAATATTCACAGAATATTTAGTTGTATATTCATTTTAAAAATAAATACTTAAATTAAAATAAATTAAGGGTGGGCTCCCATACAACAAACGTGATTTTTTTATATATGTAGTGTAAAATATTGTACGGTGCTACGGAACCCTTCATGTGCGAGTCCGACTCGCACTTGGCCGGTTTTTATTGTATAAAGTCATGTTCATGACTTTATGAGTTCTCATGTCATGACTACTTAACAATTTGAAAATCTGGAACTGTATGTACAGCCGCAAAGCCGTCCAAATTCTTTAGCTACTATTGACCGTATTATCATATAAATAATTTTATACGCATCACGTTCTGTTATGAAAGTGTGCGATAGGACAGTCTCCGTGACTATAATGAAGTAACCGTGTATTTGATACGTGCACTAACAGCTGAACTAATTAAATGTGCCCGTTCTGTTTACCTACTAAACGGCTTGGAAGAATACTGGCTGCTAATCAAGCCTTCGAGTTTTCAATTTGTAGATAGGTAAAGAGTGAAATAACCAACCCAAATGTAGGTAGGGCTAGAGGGGTGGGCGCTTGTTTATTTTTATTATATGACATGTGTGCACGCTAAGAAGGTTTAATTTTGCTGATGACTAAACTCTTCAGTGACATTGACATATATAGAAGTGTTGTTTAGCATTATATTGATAAACCCTTAGTAATAATTACGTGGAATTTCTGTCGATGAATGTTTGTTAAGTTAGTCATTAAAGATGACCAAAGCGCCTAATGAAACAATAAATTCGATAGAATTATAATGAAATAATCAAATCTTCCTGTAACGGCTGTAACAATGCTAGTATTCCACCGAAAACAACTCATGCGCACGATGACGATGACGTAACCAGCCAAGGATTCAAACGTGACTCAGAGACCGGTATCTCAGACGTTTGTAACCTTTAAAAATTAAAAGCATGGTCTCTCACAACCTGCTTTGAAGGACGTACCGAGCTTCAGTTAAGATATATTCGTTACTATGGAAGTGGACTTGTCTGCTTTTGGATAAACAGCGAAGGTATCCGAATTTTAATTTGTTCCAGATTGGTCGAACCGATAGGTTCGTCCCTTTCATTAATATTCCGAAGCGTTGTCTAATTTGTGTTAGAAGTTAGAGGAAGTGATTTCTTGTAAGCAACGTCCTGTTTAAACTTTGTTGCACTGTGCTCAACAAAAAATGGTCTGACGTCTGCATCAAATAAGTAAATAGTACTAAGTAAGGTACACGTTATAATTAAGTAAAATATACTATGTGCACCATTATAATTTATTATAACAGTACCAGCGATAGGTAACAGTTATCAGCTAGCTAGTAGTTTATTAATGTTGCCACATTTAGGTTTAAACAATATATCAATGTCACTATTTACTATATATTATTCAATTAATTAACTCCGTTGCTAGTTAACAACGTCATTATCAAGCTAAAACAAAAGGTCATTGGGAGAATTAGGTTAGTTTCGATAAATATAGCAGCTATCAGTATCAATTCGTTAGTTTGGTAACTATAATAGTTAATTTCACTGATATGAATACAGTACCATATAAACTGGCAATGAAAACGAACAAATGTCTTGATTGGGATTGAATGGTAACATTATTGGCACGTCATTTGATCCCTTGCCTTTTTAAGCTAACGTCGGTCATGAGCAGATGCGAATGGAGGCCGAGAAGGATAAGATTGCGAATATCAATACTGATGTAATGATATTAAAGCGTTCATTCACTACTAATCGCTATACAACCATACAAGGAATCGGTAACAAAAACGTTTGTGGCCATAAATAAGTATGATTCAATATCAACGGCTTTAATCTTTTGAAGCAGCACGTCCTCGGAGTTACGTCAGATCATAGACGATAGCTGCAGCAATGAAAAATTTGAGCAAATACAGCCTACACTACCACATTCATATTTCAAATGAAACGTTAAAAGATAAACGCAAATAGTATTTATTAGGTCAATTAACGTTGATTTAAGGTAAATCGTATAAAAATTTCCAGGCTAGCTCGCTGGCCATTGTCAACAATGGCTCCAACACTGACTAGTAAGGGGACAGGAATGGGGTCACCGCACGAGGCCGGCTGTCGGACGCGGTCAATGCAATGCAACCAGTATTGATTCGCAGAAATGGGGATAACTTCAAGTTTAAACAAGAACTCACTCCGATTACATCCTTCAATTAAACTTACGCCATACTGTGATAGTGTCATAGTAAAAACAACGACTAAAGTGAGGCAATACTATTGACATGTATCATATTTCAAGTCAGGCCACACAAGTGGTAATACGATCTTCACCTTTTTGTTAATCTATGTATCTTAACTTGCACAACATTGCCAAGTTGCTTGTGCAAGCAAAATAGAATTCCATTTTAAATTAAACATCGAAGAGAAATTTGGTCAAGTGTCAATCTTGAACATATGGTCGGTTGAAAGTGGCCTGCATTTAAGCCATATATAAATGAATCCTGCGTAAAGGCCATACCTTATAAGGTGGGGTACTGTGTGGTGTAACAGAACCAAGCCTTATATGAGTCATCGTCTCGGTGAATTAGTATAAAATAAATTCTTTTGAGCTAATTGAACATCTGTTTCGTCCAAGTTATTGGTGAGGATTCGGGCACGAAACGATTCGTGAGTCGTGACTAATCCAAGTTGAACAATTCATAATGTAGCAAACATAAGTAACAAGACGATAGGTCTTGTCACCTTCTAATAATGAATTAACCCGGTCCTCGCTTATCAAACGCATTATGTATTTAGTCTTATTGAAACTAACTGTAACTCCGTAATTAGAAGAAGAGAGTAACTAATACATAAACGTCCATCCGTTTGACCTGCATACTCGTTTTACTGATAAGGCGCATAGCCTCACGTACCTGTTTGTCAGTCGGAAAACACACTTATTTTGGTATTCATTGGAATGGCGACTTATGAAATATGAATAACTTGAAAGAAACTCTTCCATGTTCCTTCCACTTGAGTGCGGTTAAGGACTCCCACAAAAATGTATTAAAACCGGTTGTAAAAGCTGTGTTAACTGATCCTCCTTGACCCACATGCGACCGGTGCGCAGGCGCCGAGTGCAGGAAGAAAGGTGTCCTGACTGATAATTACAAGACCATAAAACTTCACAGATCTTGGGTTCGCTTTTTAAAGTAACGGAATGTAAATTAAACCTACGGTCCTATGAATTTAAACATTGTGTGAAGACATAATTAATATTTATTTAGGTAGTTATCAAGACGACAAGGCTTGGTTGGCTGGCAGAGCGTTGCTGGAGCAATGACCGTTTAGGTATTGTTGAGAATGTTAAGTTTGAGTGGGATCCTATTTGATGGAGGTGCTTAGTAAGTACCTACCTAGATACTAAGAAATTATGATCTGAATAATGTTATACTTACGACTGTTACCAGTGATATAAACAGATGGCAAATCATAATTCGAGACCTATTTTTAGAACAATGATGATCATAGTTACGTCCTCTATAAACGAGATGTCACAATAGACAATAAAATAAATTGCCTAATTAATTATATGCGTTGATCTAGTCTCCTCAATGTCTATTTATGGCCTGGAAACATTGACATTACTTTGCTAACAAAAAAGGTTTCTGCTTTTTATATGGTGCAACCTTTATTTTTATAAAAAAAGGTGACAAATGATTCATCTGTAACCTTGCTTCAATGTAAACGTGTGATGCGACTATACGTTACTTGTATTTAAATGCTAAACCGAGTCATTTGTATACACTATAGTGCCTATCTACTTTAAATTTTCTTGGAATGTAGATACCTATATCACATAACCTTTATTCTAAACACTATTGTAGATTCCATAATAATGCCTATAACAAGATACACGGACCTACCTATCTGAGTAAGTACTTATTTAATAATTTTACCATTAGGAAAGAAACAAGTCTTATTGAGAATATGTTTTTAAACAAAATAATACCTACCAAAATGACCTAATACTAAACAGTCCATTTAGGAACATACCGTCTCGCGCCGTTAAGTTTTTTAAATCTTTTTTACAACTATGGCAAAGGTACGGTCAAAAAAGGAATTTTTGAATGGGTGATTCAGTTGTTTTTTAAGGCTTAACTAACCACTAACCAGTTTACTTGACTGTTTAGGGTACCGTACCTACACGTGTAGTCATTGTGTACCCACCTGCAACGTTACCCTACCCTCCTTGACGGTGGTGGAGCGATGGCGCCTTTAGAAGGCGCGAAATGACCATTGGCAGGTAATTTAAGTTTTAAACCAAAATTGATTGCTGAAGGTAGTTACGTCGGCGTCGTATGGGCAAGTGTTACAATAAATATTAATGAATACAGAAACTCATCTGATGTGTACACGTGAGTACAGTTTTACGTTTCATATTCAAGACCATCTGTGCCTTGTATCTCCGCTAACGAGGTCACACCATCTGTTCCCTAAAGTAGGTCACGGCTGAGTCCTTGTAACACAATTCTGGACCTCACAGCATCCCCAATCAATAATCTAGCCGTACAACGCGACCTGTTTACGAAGAGCCACTCCCACATCAAACTATAAAATAAAATGGAACTACAGCACATGGTCGGGTTATAGCTTCAAAATCACAAGTTCAAAACTTACCTTTCTCTGTGCTTCGGCAGCAAATCCAGATTTGGTAGCCCTGTTGTTAGCCATGTTGAGTGAACTATCTAATAGCTAGCTAATATAAATAATAAATTAAATCACAGACACGGGTGTACGCCGTGCAGTCACTGTGTACAGAATGTAAACAGGCGCGCGGGTCAACACGACACGACCAAGTCACACGGAGTCCGTTGTGTGAGTGTGTGTATGAATGACATCATGCAACGCGGCGCGCCGCTGCCAGCCGCCGCGCCGGTACGAGCGAGCTGCTAGGCCTGGCCGTACCCTGTCGATAGAATCTTGCAGTTTTAATGAGAAAAAGACAAAATTCAGATAGGTAAAAAGTTCATTTCGTAAGAAGTAAGAAATGAGAGTAGGTATGTTGGAAGAAGTTTAAAAGTGGGGCCAATGACAGAAAAGTTGAAAGAGAACAGTTTGTCTTGTCATGGGCACGTCATGAGGAAGAATAAAATGTATGTGACTAAAAGAGCGATTAAAGTAAACGTTGATGACTGGAAGGAGAGACAGATAGCAAAGATGATGAAGAGAGATAAAGATTGATTCCTGCGTTATAGGAATGAAAAGGAAATGGATGATAAGGTAACGACTGACAGGAAAGAATTGAAGAGGAAAACGTATAATATAATGTTCTCGGGTAATGTGTGCGGGTATAGTAAACCAGTTTATTACAATAAAACGAATAACTAATACATCGATAACGAATAACTAATACATCGATATGTACATCCCAACACTAAAAGCTCGAAATGTAAAACGAAATCCAAGTAGGGAATACAATGAGAGCGAACGGGTAAACAGCATATGCCCGTCGCTCTCTAACGTCTCGTCGAAATGGCGGCAACTTACCGAGTGATCCGACCTCAGCTAAGGAGTCTGGGAGGCTTTGTACGATGTGGTTTGAATGTGCACAACAGCCTAACGCAACTAAACCTCTAAGGCTCTAACTTATGCATTTCCAAGAAGTTAATGAACCAGCCAATGGTGCCGATTCTCTTGTACACCGAACTAAACTAACTAAACTATTACTAAAATTCCTTACTATTTGCTATGAGAATCTTACAGCTACTCTGCCTAAAATCTCTAAATTTAAAAATAATTTTGACACAACTAAAATCGAATTTGATAATCGCGACTCGTCGACCCCGTGAATTTTTTTTAGAGCTGCAGGCGCGGAGGGGGCAGTCTTTGACATGATTTTTAAGGAATTTTTCGCTTTTTGTATGGAAAATATGAAAAATGATTACCTACATGTTGATTCTTAGGGGTTTATGTGTTTTATAAAGGGGGTCGAAATTTTCATTATTTTTGCGATAGGACACACCATTTTCGAGATATAAGCAAAAGAAAAAAAAAAGATACAGACAGTACTGTTTTTGCACCTGAAGTCGAGGTGTTGGTGTGAATTTCTATTCATGACAACTAATTTTATTCCACACCTTTTTAATCGCAATTAAAAATAGTCAGATTTAGTTCGATTTAGTTAGACAATCAAAATTTTAGGTGAATGAAAAACGTGAAATTTAGCAAAATTGCCATTTTCAATAGATTAATAACTCACTGCCATCTTAGTGCTGTCAAACTAAAATATAGTTAAGTTGTGTCACTTTAGTCAATTTCAGAATGGGAAATCTTCGTTTGACAGGAATAAACTAAATTTTAGTGATTTTTAGGCATTTTTGAGAAGAGAATCGGTTTGAGAGATATATGTAGAATGCCTAGTCTAGCTACCTAGCTGGTAACAGTAATAGGCTGCAGACAATATTTACCGGAAACCGTTCCCGATACATAAATTCTGTGAGGTATTTAGAGTTTTGGTGGACAATCATACAAGTAAAACAATGAAAGCAAAAAAAAAATAAGGTGTGAAAGCGATTATAAGCACGTTCGACCGGCCTCTAACGTAATAATGAAGCATTCTTTATGGTTGAAGATCAAGGGCCTCCATTCATTACTTCTAACTTCGTTCGGTTATCAGTATAACCGGTTGGTTTAACTCACAACTCAAAACAGTATAATAACTATGAATAATTATCTATAGAGTCATGTTATCGAATTTATCTAGAATATCTAGAAAGATATGGTGTACTGTCATTACCTTCGTCAATACTAATAACAAGTAGAACTATATTTACTATAAAATAAGTTATTACCTAGGGATGATATGCTAATCTGTATGCTATCAAGTTAGTATACGGTCTAAAATCGTAAATTTATTACACTATATCTGATATACAATGTATGACGGTATGGAGGTTTTGTCGTTATTCTCCAGTCTGACGTCATTTCATGATTATGTATGTTTCTTGCATCTCCATGTTACTATACATCATGTACATTAATAGATTCGTTAATCATGTTGTCATGAGACAAACCTCTTTAGGTTATAAATTATGTCTGCGTTTTTAAGTTATACCTACTGTGAGCAAATGTATACCCGTATCAGAACCTCTCTTGGATCTGTTTTGTCCCATATATCAGCATCCGTTATTTATCTTACAATCAGAAAATATACCTAGCATTGAAATTGCAACAACATGAATCAGTACGTGCATAGAATTTAACGGCCATTCCCACTTCCTGAAAGATAGCAAAAGTAAACGGATACTTTGAAAATCATCAATCAAGTATTTTTAAAGCAAACAAATAAACATGCAGATAAACACCAAACGGTCAAAAATGGTGGTTGACAGTGTTATTTAATAGATGAACTAATGATAACGCTAATGACTGGAGTTATTAATCCATCCACCTCATTCTATTTTGTCGACATTGTGGAATTAAATTATTTAAGTCACTGCAGCTTCAATTTTGCAATGGCGCCATCTCGTAGAACTTATCACAAGCCTTCAAGCTACGGTAGAGCTACAGACGCTATATTTGTTCACTACATTAAAGGTTTTCGATATTCTTGGTAGTCTGGCTCGATTTGAGTAGATGGCAGTCGTGTAACAAAAGTAAACACTGGCTGTATATATATAGACCATTGATACGTGCATACATTCTATCACAGAAACGTCAAGGCAATTTGTCAAACTGGAAATTGGTCCATTTCAAGTGCTCAAAATGTGAAACACCAAATTATGAGCTGATAAGAACGCTAGCAATATATAAGTCAATGTAAGAACCATTCAAAATTACCATAGAAATATGAGCTAAAAATAAAAAGCACTATTAAAAAGCAAGGGTGGCTCGCCGCGGTCTTAAAACGTTTGGGAAAAAACGACAGAGTAAGATCAGAATGGATTGCCGTGCAAAAAGAAGTCGCAGAGGGCGTTGTTACTCTAGTTGCACTCCTCGACCGTACCAACCATCTAGCTTTGTGGACAGCTTCAGCAGCTTCATAATATTATCGTCTGTCGTGGGAGTCATTTATTTTATGCTGGAATTTCACTGCAACACTTGCATGTCTAGTTCTAATGTAAACAACATTAACAAGAGCATTACAGACATTGCGGTAATACTCTTTGTTGTCTAAATTTTATAATAGAAATAGTTTATATATAGTTACTTTTCCCTTACTTATTTACTGATTGTGTAAAATAAATGTTGTTCCAGAAAAATGTAGCCTGCATGAAGCACAAGTACCAAGAACTGGAATTGAAAATTTCACGGTTTTCTCAAGAAATACTGAAGTTAGAAGGACAATTTGAGCTTATAGAGGCACTTACTTGTGCAGTCGAGAAAAAAGATTCAGGATGGGATCCAAGAAGAGATTTGCCTTTACCTAATGTCGATGTATTTCTAAATAAACCCTGTGAACTTGAAGAAAAAAATGTTACCTTCAATTGTCCGAATTGATCTGCATAGTCAAGATTGACTAGGTCGAGCATAAGACTAAACTAGGAGAAAGAAAAACATGTCAAACAAAGAGCTTTTTAAAAATATTTATTAAAAATAAAGTTAACGTATCTTCTCTATTTTCTCACTTTCAATTTCAATTCTCACTTTTACCTCACACGACATCTGAAAACATTTGATAATATTTCAATTTACAATTTTGAAGAGTTTAGTTAGTTTACGTTTAGAATGGCATAAATGGATATAATTCAAAGGGACAATAAATGAGACAAAAAGTATTGTAATAGATATTTTTATGATTCGTGATCATACATAAAATATATATATAATTATATACGCGTCGACTTGAGAACCTCCTCTGTTTTTTCATCGGTTAAAAATTAGTTGTGGTTAAAAAATACTCATTGAAATCGTTCATTTATGATTTATCAGTCGCATCGCCACCGTGGCGGAGGTAGTCTTCTTCGTTCGATATGTTCGATGAAGTCCCAGTAGATTTAGGAGGGTTCTTTGTATTAGTTGAAGCGTTTATGCCTGTGGCCTCATTTATCCAAGCATGTGGATCCGTATCGACTCCTACACCAATTTTCATTTTATTTGTTGTTAACACTGTTTGAACTTCAAAATCTTTCAAAAGCATTTTATCTAAATTGTTTTCGGCCTTACATCTAGTATCCGTATCGCCTCCTTCACCAATTTTCATTTTATTTGCTGTTAACACTGTTTGAACTTCCAAATCTTTCAAAAGCTTTTTATCTAAATTGTTTTCAGCCTTACATCTTAATTTTTCCTTGTGCTGACATTCTGGTGTATCCTTGTGATGTATCTGTTTTTTATCAACCTCAAAGAGCAAGTCTTTTAGTTCGGTGTGAAGATTATCGTATTCTCTTCCTATATTTCCTACAGTATCCTGTAACATGAAATCGAATCTTAGAACTTTTGATGTTTTTAACAATATTCATCAACACATTGTGGATAGGATATTGTATTTACATTGAGCACGTATAAGCTAGGTTTCATGGAATATAATTCTTTGTGTATCGTGTATCTTTCCCAATAGTTTATAGTTACATGACCCACTAAGGCAAATATTGCAAAGAAAAGGACAGTATCAACACAAACAGTTTTGAAAGATTTTCTTGGGAATGCCGTTGGCATTTTGGGAATGTATTTACTTTGCACTTATATTTTTATCTACAAAAATAGTCATTTATATACTTGGGAATTTATAAATGTATTTTTATGCCATTTCTATGGATTAACTTGACACGTCTATTGAGTGGCTGTCTTGGTGCCAACATACCAATTAAGGCTGATCATGGAATTAGTAAGTACTTTATCGAGAGTGCTTTATATTGATTAATTATTTATTTCAACCAGCGTTAGAATCCAGTAAGCAATACGAGATCGATATAATGAGACCAAACGCATATAAGTTTATTCTTAGGCGCCATCTCCAAGGCAAAAAAAATCACGGCAATAGAATAGAATCAATGTTCACACGCGCGATGTCATTACGGCGATAATTTGAAGGCAAGGTGGCGCCGGCATGACTATTGCCACGATTTTCTCGCCAGTGAAGGTGGCGCCTTGATGTGAGTACATACTAGAGCATTTGCTTGTAACAGAACTTCGAGCATTAGCTGTTTTAAAATTTTATCGAACCGCACTTTTTACTACATTCTGATTTTAAAAACCAACGGGCGTATTGATGTAAAGGCTGATTTAGACTGGATAAGTTACTGACTCCAAACTCGAGACAAGTCAGTGCTGACCTGTTTATTATTATTATTATAAGCCTGTATTGTCCCGCTGCAGGACAAAGGCCTTCCTTCCACTTTTCCCGGTCTACTGCGATTGTGGGCCAATCGTTTAAGAAGGAGTCCAGCTCATACCGCCATCTCTTTCTGGGCCTGTCGCGCAGTCGTTTCCTGCCATTGGGGATCCACTGTGTGGTGGCTTTTGCATATTGCTGCTCCGACGTGCTGATCTGTGCTGTGCTGAAATGATTTGGAGTCAGTATAGCGCTGTCTCGTCAGTGCTGACTTCAATATTCTAGCTTGAATATTTTTTAAGTCAGTTGACACCCCCGCCACCCACGGCAGCGCTACTGACTAATGCCTGGTTTTCACAGGCTCAGTTTCTGACCACCTAGTTAGTAGTCAGCATCTGTAGATTCTGCTGTCTATACAGTACTGTCACTTTCCCCACGTGTTCTCACTACTGGGTCTGCATAGGAGAAAGCAGAAAAAAGCTACTGTGTTAATAGTTCTGGCCTGGTGTTTCTGACCCACAAGTTGCGTTCGTTTGGAGCGAGTGACGATCCAGTAGCTGTCTTTGTGGGAGTGGGGGAAGGTGGACAGTGGAAACAAAAAAAATTAGCTGACCGACAGCCACTGGTCAGTACTGGCTCAACTTTGTTTTCAGACCCTGTAGCTGTCCTTCACTGTCCGTCAGCTACTGGGCCTGTGAAAACTAGGCTTTAGTCTGACGATTAAGTCAGTGCTTGGTCAGTCAGTGGCGCCGCGTTGTAGGGTGACGTCGCGTGGTAATTTCTAACGAAACTCCAGTTTCTTTTCTGTCTTCTATCCATTTTCGTATCCAAACTCGTTTCTTTTTATAAAATCTCTTTTTCTAACATTTCTGTCAACTCATGCAACAGCAGAATGGAAATATTTTTTAGCAAATAATTAAATCGTAGTTTATTCAGCTGATTTTTCGAATTCATTGTTCCCTACTCCAACCAGCCATTCTGACGCTAACGACTAAAGTAACGTGTGTACACTGTGAAGAAATTAACACGACTACTGACTGCATGTAAACAGTGTAGGTAGTCGGTTTTCGGCGCCAGCACTGACGCCTGTACTGACCTGTTTACTTACCCTGCCTAATGCCGGGGCCACACCAACGAGAAACGCCGATAATATTCGCGATAAATTGTGGCTGCACCTACGATTAACGCCCGTCATCGCGATAATATCGGCGTTTCCCGTTGGTGTGGCCCCGGCATAAATCAGCCTTAACATTTTATCGAGCAAAGGCACGAGCGCGGGCGACGCGGAGTGAGATGCGCAGGCCGAGGGCATGTCGTTACTTGTTCAACAAAAGTGCCCTGCTTATCAAAACTTACAAGTATACAAGTTACACTTTATAAGCAAGTTGTTACAAGTTCTTGTAAATTATATTTATCAAAAAAAAAAAAAAAACTACAGGGATCGTAAAGTTAAGCGCTTGTTAGATTCTACTTGTACTTTCCAAAATCAAAAAGGTGTGCAGCCATATTTTCTTCCCGCGGTTTTTTGTATGTTTGAATATTCTCTACTCATAATAGCTTCCCGACCGGTTATGGTGGCGAATCTCAACGGAGATTAGCCAGGTACGCAGGAGATACGAGTATTATAGTGCACAAGTGTGTCAGCAAATACAGGTGCACTCTCTGTTCCTTTACTTTCATAGTCCGATGGGACGGCCATCCGACATGACCGGAGAGAGATCAGGCGCAAGACCAACGGCTTTACTTACGTGCTTTCCGAGGCACGGGGTTGTTAACCCACCAACTTCCAAACTATGAAACTATGAAATTCCTACTGGAATGCTAGCCGTGTGTAGCGCCTTTTAATCCTGGTTTTAAACTATCTTAGCCCATCCAACAAAGAGATTGTAGAGTGCGTGAGCAAGGCCCTAAGCAATTACTTCAGAAAATTGTTCAGGGTGCTTAGAGAGTTAACATACTAAAAGTCCTGACATCTAGGGGGTGAGGCGGAGTGGGGGAGGGGGTTAAAGTTCCCATTTTTCAGTTTTTCGCTAATATCTTTTAAACGGTGCGTCGTAGAGATAAGAAGTCTTCTACGCAATGAAAGCTTATAAAATTATGTACAACTTTTATCTTATACACTTTTTCACATTCCTACCTATTTTCGAACTACACATTCCGGAAAAGTGAAAATTGAAAAAAAAACTACTTGAATTGAACACTACCTTTTGTATACTACTTCCTTCACGTTATTTGGGGATAAAAAGGATCTTATATCTTAAATCAACTCCTACTATATCAATTTACAAAATTTTATCCAAATCTGTACAGCCATTGGGATATCAAAACTTTTATCTACACTTGTCTTATACACTTTTTCCAAATTTTCACCAGTGTTCGAGTATCGTGCTCCGAAGAAAGTGAAAATGGAGTTCATTTAGTGTGATGTGACAAGCATTACCGAATGTTAAATATGAGCTAGTATATAAAAATGGTATAAATACTCTCCAAGCCACTGATGATGCTGACGTTCTTATCGTGAAGACTGCTGTGGAACTATCGACTCATAGTTCTGTCGCTGTCGTTGGTGAGGATGTGGACCTTGCTGTCCTTTTGATAGCTTTAACTCCTCCCACCCAAGACATTATTCTGCTGAAACCCGGCCGAGGAAAAACCAAAACAGTTGCACTGTCCACCCAAGAGATGTAGCAACATGGATTTGAGCACATCCTTTTCCTTCATTCATTTACAGGTTGTGACACAACATCTGCAACATTCAGAAGAAGCAAAGTGGGTTTCTTAAAACTGTACTTGAAGTCACATATTATCAAGGAAGCGGCTGCGATCTTTTACAAACCCACCTCCACGCACAGTGAGGTTGAAGAGGCTGGGAAGATGTGCTTCCTCAAATGGTATGGCGCACCAGCAAGACTGATCTCCCTCAATGAGTACCGATACCAGTCATTCGTGAGATCAGTGGCAAATATTAAGCCTGATTTCAGCTCCCTCCCACCAACTGAAAACGCAGCTAAACAGCATTCGCGGCGTACTTACCACCAAGTGCAGCTGTGGCTCGGAAATGAGCTGCCTCCTCAAGAGTGGGGATGGAAACATGAAGGGGACAGCCTGGTGCCAATAACAACCGAAGATTCGCCAGCACCAGAGATACTACTAAAAACAATATTTTGCCGCTGCACGAAGGATTGTGGTAGTAGAAAATGTGGATGTCGGAAAGCAATGTTGAACTGTTCCGCGGCGTGCCTCCACTGCCAAGGGAATTGCCTCAACGGCGTGTCTGTTGACGTTGACGATGATGAAGACGACGTAGAGCCTCTTCAGCAAGTACCATCTACTGAGGATGAGGGAGCCTTGGAAAAAGAACCATTGTCAGGACCCTCACAGACCTAAACGAATTAAAAGATAAAAGATAATGTGTATCAAAGATACAAGTTTTGATTACTCAACGGCTGAACCAATTTGGATGAAATTCGTTATGATTAAAGATTTGGATTTTTAGGCTACTTTTATCCCGAAATAACGCAAACAAAGTAGCAGGCAACAGGTAGAGATTCATAAAAGTAGTTTTTTCGAAAATTTTCACTATTTTAGAATGTATATGTAAAAAATGGGTAGTAATTCGAAAAAGTGTATAAGACTAAAGTTGTAGGAAATTTTATAAGCTTTCATTGCGCAGAAAACTTCTTTTCTCTAAAACATACCGTTTTAAAGATATTAGCGAAAAACTGAAAAATGGGAACTTTAACCCCCTCCCCCCACTCCGCCTCACCCCCTAGATGTCAGGACTTTTAGTATGTTAACTCTCTAAGCACCCTGAACAATTTTCTGAAGTAATTGCTTAGGGCCTTGCTCACGCACTCTACAACTCCTTATGGGTGATTTATTGGATGGACTATCTGTGTGCCAATTTTTATCCAAATACATTCAGTAGTTTTTGCGTGAAAGAGTAACAAACATCCATCCATCCATCCTCACAAACTTTCGCGTTTATAATATTAGTAGGATAGTAGGATATTAGTAGGATAGTAGGATATTAGTAGGATAGTAGGATATTAGGATATTAGTAGAATAGTAGGATATTAGCAGGATAGTAGGATATTAGCAGGATAGTAGGATATTAGCAGGATAGTAGGATTGCGGTACCTACTAAGCAAGACACTCGTAAACTTGTAAGATGGAATGGAGAGTCGCCGGACACTTAAGATTTGCCTTGATTTTCTACAAGTTGTAACTTACAAAGGATTTTTTGATGAACAAAATCACAAATAGGTAGGTACAAGTGTAAAAATATACTTGTTAAATAAATAACGACACTTGTAACCCGTAATTTACACGAGTAGTTTTGATAAACACACATTATTTGTAATACCGAATTTTTTTACAGTGTGAAAATGCTTGTAATACAAGGCTTGTAAGTTTTGATAAACAGGGCATAGGTAGAAAGAAATGTTACAGGTATCTACTTAAATGGTCACTCGCCGTGAGCATTACGTCGAATGCGGCGTCGAGCATTCGCAGAAACGTTACATTACATGGAAATCAGGGCCGTCTTTACCCGGGGGTGTGTATCAAACCTCGAAATTGAAATTAATAAAAAACTAATTACAATTAACTATGACTCAAGATAAATTGACTGGCTACAGTATGTAGGTACCTAATTTTATTGTAGAGTAAGATTTTTTTTGTGTTAGCCTATAGGTACTGTCCCACTGCTGCGCAAAGAGTAAGGATTAAATAAATGAATAAACACGAAAATTAGGTCCCAGGCTGATTTTCGCACCCCGGCGCCCAATATGGTTAAGACGGCCCTGATGTAAATGCTCCTGAACATACTCTAGTCTATACAAAATTCATTACCAACGATTGCAGACGTTAATTCAGATAGGTCTAAAACAAAAACTCCGCTGTTCAAGTTTTAATTAATCATTTATTGAAGCGTATGTTTACGGAGCAGGTAATATTTCGAGTAACATTTTCATTTACCAATATTTATTTGCAAGTAGTAAGTATATATTCTTGCATTGACACAGATGACTAGATTACTTGCCGTTGTAGTTCCGTTTTGTTTTTATCGTCGAATGAATCGGTGTAGACATATGACATAAGCGTGACTTCCTGCAGGAAAAAAATCATACTACAGTGTCCGTCCAGACTGGGGCGCGGGGCGAGCGCAAGTACGGAGCGGACGCGGGTGCGGGAGCGGACGCGGGTGCAAAACGCGCGCGGGGCTGGCCGCACTGCGTTCAGCGTGTTGTCGTGTCCAGTGTTTGTCAAAATGTAATATGCATGAAGAAGACTTATTTTACTAGAAAAAAGCTCGAACTAGTTTCAGAACCCCGGTCCCCGTGCGGACCGCCCGCGCCGGCCCCGCGTCCGCTTTGGGACCGATACGTACACTACGACCCATAGGTCGTAGGTGTTTGGCCAGACACAAAAAAAAAACACAAGAAAAATAAGTTCCCCCAACAGAAGAAACCTTTTAAACGGGAAGTTCATGTGTTTAGAATATGCATTTTGTGTTATATGTAATAAATAATCATTAATGGAATTCCATTAGATATTAGATCTGCCAGGGCATACCGGACGTGCTACCTTTAGCATCAACGATCAGCCATTTAATCGCTTTTTGGAAGTTCAATATAGCGCCTGACGGAAAAGCAACCGATAGAAAACACGCAGTTTTAATACCGCGCTCATCACAACAGGTCGCCAAAACACGATGCAGCATCGAAGCGAATTTACTAATTAATCGATTGAAGGACGCTGAACGAGACACAATAGAAGTTTTCTTGCGATTACGCTTATGTTCGTTTAGTGTCCTTCAAAATGTCAATAAGGCCCAAATATAATAATAGTTCAGCATTATCAGACGGACCTTATTGGACGCGTTTCGATTGGGGAAGAATAAGCGCCGAAAGAAACCAACTTTTTTCTCAGTTTGAGCTGGTTCCGATTGCGTGACTCGCATGCAATGGCTACCGCAGGCGCACACGTCTTGCAGCTTTTGTTTTGACTGAAATAACGTTCAAAATAATCTCAGTGAATAGAATGCCCATCAATAAGAAACTAATTGATTAGATATAATACCTTCTAGCGACCTGATACTAACAGTTTCCGTGGTGTCATCATGCATGTTGCACTGAAGGTGACAGAGCTCATCAGCTACTGTTAGGCATGCAACTTCAGCACGTTTTACTTCATTCTGGAAACAATAAATATTTTTTTTATTTCACCATAACGTCCTTATGACTAAATAAAGAACCCTAAACTAGATGTAAGTTCCTGTGACTTGGGAGTCAGAAACTGAATCAAATCAATCGCCATTGGAGCAGTGGTAACGGCCGCGGGTTACGAGTTTGTAGGTCGTAGGTTCGAACGCAGACACTTTACTTTGTGTAAATTATTCAACACCACTGCTCTCGAAACGGTGAAGGAAAACATCGTGGGGAAACCGGCATCATGTCCTAGAACCAAACATTCGAAGACATGTGACATATACCAACCCGCACTGGGACCGCGTGGTGTATTACGGCTCCCTTTCACCAGCTCAGCAGTAGGAACATTATAGGCTGATTATGCAAATCCTCACCAAGCATACGAATCTCAGCGTATTCCTCTTCATACACATGTGACTTTTATTTGAGACCTAATTTTTTATTTCAGGTTATCCACGAGGATCGACAGATCCGACAGAAAAAGAGAAAGGTCATGAAATTGTTTATCACAAATGGTAATTTATCATGACACTTACCGACATCTTATCTAAAACTATTTTCATGGACTTGAGATCTTGGGTTGCGTGGAGTTTATGTGTGATGTCGGGTAGCAGGAAGCTGAGAATCAGCACCACTACCACGGTACCGATGGCGATATAGTTGCCGGTCATGGCGCAGTACGCCGTCCATACGTAGTGCAGGGCGGTTTTGGTGAGCAGCTCGCATTCGCCGTATACAGTCATGGCTGGAGCCAGAGGCGGTGTTTGCTGGGTGCGCAAAGGCATTTTCCCGCAACGTGCCCGAATGTAGACACCTAGATTTAATTAGACAGTTCAGTTCATGAGTTGTGTCTTATTAGTTATTAGGCATGGGGCATTTGATAACGTTATCGTATAAGAATCTTAAGCGGGGCAGATAAATCTATATCTATACTAGGTATTATTATAAAGAGGTAAAGGTAAAGTTTGTGAGGTTGTAGGGTGTAATCTCTGGAACTACCCATCGGATATGAAAAAATCTTTTTATATTTGATAGCCCAATTTTTCAGGAAGGTTACACGATTCAGCGTCGCCGACCGACTGGAGCCGAGTATAAGCGTTTCAGTATCGCTGACTGACTGGAGCCGAGTTTACCCAATTCAGCGTCACTAGCTCGAGCGTGACGGTTCGGCTATTTAAGATCACGCTATAACCTTTAGGAGCCGAGCAAAAAGAAAAAAAATCCGAAAGAACGCTAAGCGAAAACCAAGAGACAGCGCGGGCTGGTGATAAGATGGCTTATTCCTATATGCGACGGGGTGGGTCGGAGGGACACGAAATTTCACGCAGACGAAGTCGCGGGCAAATGCTAGTTAAAACTAAAGAGAAAACTGACGACAAAATAATGATATCATCAGAGCTAGATTTTATACATTTCGAGGTTGGCTTTATTTGAATTTCAATCCACAAGCGGGCACTGTTTTTCAAAAATATTATTTTGGCTTACCCGGAAAAGAATAACGCTTCATCATATTCCCATATTAGTATGTTTATTTTTGTAACATTTTTAGATGATGTGTGCTTGACAAGTACTTTTATTAATATCAAAACCTAACATTAAACTATGAGTTGTAATTTTTTTTTGAGATGTTCTATATGAAGCCATAGATTAGCAATACCTACATGAAGGTGTCAATTGAGATTTTATTTGAGTCAAGTGAATGCTTTTTGATGTTATAAATCCTTTGGTAAAGTGTTCTTAAGTGTTTGGCCAGACTGGGGAGCGGGCGCGGGGCAGGCGCTGGGCGCCCCACGCCCGTTCCCCAGTCTGGCCAAACACTTAAGTGGGTGATCGACGGGCGAGCCGTATACCGCGGTTTTGGAGACGACGGTTTTTACTCGCGGAGTCGTGGCTCGTATGTGCTGATCGACTAGCGAGCAAAACAGTCGAGTGTGAACCGCAAATGAGGCAATATGTCTTGTTCGAAGATTGAAGTTTTGTGTTACCTCGGTATAGCATACCACGAAATGAATAAAAAAAAGCGAAGACTGTTAAAGTTTGGGTTAAAAGTTGGATTCAAAGAAGACAACAGTTGTCGTATACCCATTTGTCGCGGAAAACTGTCGGCTCGGCTCGTGAGTGGTGATCGACACGCGGTCTTGCGCAGCGTGCCGAGCAAAAAATTAAACATAATAACGAGCCGCGAGCCGGGCTCGTTGGTTTTTAATACCGCGGTATTGCAATGATCCACGGGCGAGCTTTACCGACGAGCCATAAAACGGCGGTTTTACTCGCCCGTCGATCATGGCCTTTACACTCTATCCACTAGGTTAACCGTTTTTTGACAGATGGAACTAGTGATTGCATCAACATTATATGTATACAGGGTGGAATTTTCGAAGCGTATCTGGAGGAAATGTACTCTAAATACTAAAGATAGCAACTTTTACTCAAGGGAAACATTCCTTTATTTTTAAAAAGAATCAAAACTGCATTGAAAGATTATTGAAAATACGCTTGAAACACCCGGGAATCGAACCGTATAGATCTGAAAAAAATAGCATCCTATACTGTTGGGCTGTCGTAGCGTTGTAGTGCGTCCACTATGATTGCGGAGGCGCGCACAGACGATTTTTACGCCATTATAAGAAAAAAAAGGAACGCCTCCTTAGCCGGCCGGTGACGCTCCGCCACCAATAGTCTCCTGAGCGTGTTCTCAGATCGATGGGACTCCCCTCTGCTGCGCCACTGGGTGAGGATCCATACCAATTGATATTTTAAATACTTTTTGTCTCCTTATTACGAACACTAGTTATTAAGTTATCTTGTTGCTACTAACACTATGGACTCACGTCTGAAATAAAGATATTGAATTATACTTTTACGGCACCAATCGATAGGGTCAATCATAAGGATCACAAATTATAAATTCAATGGGACAAGATGAAGCACTTTTACTCAAGGGTCCATTTAGTTTACTTATGTTTGTAATTAATTACAAACATAAGTATCTCATTTCTTACGAGGCCATTATTAATAATGGCCTCGTAAGAAATGAGATAAAAGTTTTACCCGAAGGAGAGCGGAACCATATTATAATTCTACAGCAAGAAGGTGCTCCGGCCCATAACAGCAGAATCACCACTGCCAATGTTAATAACCATTTTAATACCTGGATACAAACGGCACAATCAGATGGCCTGAGAGATCTTCAGATCTCACCCCTTTAGATTTTTTTTATGTGGATACCTATGTAAAAAAATCAAAGAATCATGGCAAGATCCTTACATTAATTTGTACACAAAAAAAAAGAGTTAATTTAGAGGGTTCAAAATATTTTCCAATGTTCAGAATACATTACCAGTAGATTGATATACTTATCATATTTTTAAAACTCCGCTTAATTAAAATGTTTCGAAATATATCAGTTTTTCGTTTCACCTCGTTGCCCAATTAGCATTATTAAAAAAAAAAATTATACATTAAGTCAAACCCAGCCCCTAAAGATTTAAATAAATAGATTTGCCCTCACCGTACTTAGTCACACACATGGTACAATTATATACGTCACACAGAGTACTTTTTGATTTAGTCACAAGAAAACGTGAAAAGAGTGAACTCACACTTTATTAAATAGCGTTTCTATGACAATCAAGTGTAGTCACTGCGCCATTGTGTATCAGAGGTGTCAAAAAGTGATGGTCGCGAAGGAGGCGGTGGAAAGGGAGAGGGAGGATACAACCTCCCTTCCAATCCGTAGTAGACGCACCGGGCGCCGGAGTACGCGGAACGATCTCCGGCCGCCTTAGGGTGAGGCCTGCAGGCAACAGACTTGGGGAGTTTGTTGCCTGAACAGTGAAAGGCCCGAGACGGCGGCGCACCGTGTTCCGCGCGCGCCTCTCTGTAGAGGAATGGTGGCCGTTTGCGGCCGCTGAGGGTGACGGGGTCCGCATGGATTCATGCGGACCAACACCTGGCCGGGGGAGCGTGACGTAATGCGCAAGCACTCCAGCACCTCGGCTAAAGGTAGCAGCAGGACACCGTGTGGTTTTAGTCAGTAAGAGTCTGACAGACCCCTCCACCCACCCCAGGGTGGTGGACATCCATGAGGATTTCCACACGATAAAAAAAAAAGGTGTCAAAACGTATCAGAAATGCGACTTTATTTTAACGCGGTAGGAGGGCGAACCTAAAGATTTAAATCTTTACCACTGCTGTTTAAACTGACAGCCACCGCGTCGTTTGATTTATCGTTCTGAAATAATGAGCTCTTCGTTAAACTATTTATTTTGAGTTATAAAAATATTGTAAATGCCTGAAGATACTCTTTAGGCATCCAAGAGTACAAGAAGAAGAAGAATAAGAAGAAGAAGAAAGGAGTATAAGAATTAGGATTCCAACTTCTCTAAGCATCTTTACTTTTTTGTACAAATCCAGCCAAGATTCTTTACTTACCAAAAATCCTACACAAGTGTAAACGAGCTAAAAACTGAGATGCACAATACAATTTTCAATATTCGCCACAACACGCTACTAAAAGTTACTCAAAATGAATTCCTTTAAAGAATAAATTCGTGCATCCTAGAAAATGGAGCTCATTTCGAGTAACTATCATCATCATCACCATCAGCCTATAATGTTCCCACTGCTGGGACACAGGCCTCCTCTCTGTGAGAGGGAGTGGGCCGTAATCCACCACGCGGGCCCAGTGCGGGTTGGTAGATGTCACATGTCTTTGAATTTTTGGTTCTAGGACATGCCGGTTTCCTCACGATGTTTTCCTTCACCGTTTTGAGAGCAGTGGTGATGAAATAATTTTACACGAAGTAAAGCGCCTGTCTGGGTTCGAACCTACGACCTACAACTCGTAAGTCGCGGCCGATACCACTGGGCTACCACTGCTCACTCGAGTAACTATGTATTTAGTTAATTTACTCGTTTTTTTCGTTCGAATAAAATAAGTTTAGATTTCACGGTTTTCGCCGATCGCCGCCTTGAGGACGCGGCGGTGCTCTGCCCAAGCTGGGCAGGCCTCCATAGTATGCTCCACCGTGTCCTCCGGGCGATCCACACAATGATGACACCCGGGCGTTTCCCCCCCGCCTTATCCGGAACAGGAACCTCCCGAAGCTTCCGTGTCCGGTGAGGACCTGCGTTAGGCGGAAGATGAGGACGCCGTGACGCCTCTCCAACCACTCCTCAAAGAGGGGACGTATCGCCGCAATTGTGGCGTGCCCAGGGGCGTCCTGCCTTACGTTTGCCGATTGGTCAATATGGTCGATCGGTTCATATTCTCCTATGAAATGTTTGGATAAATGGCAGAACTATCAGCCACAAGTAGTGGCCCGTGGCGGGAATCGAGATAGACTGACATCGATTTGGTTAAAATGGTTCTACAGTTCACATGCTCGTTTTGCCTAACTACTCCAATTGCCTCGGGAAGTCGGGATTATGGATCGTTATGGGATTGTTGATAAAATTTTTAGCCTATACCTACACTTATTATGAAGAGGTCTGTGGCTTTGTATGAGGTAGGGCAATCTTCGGAATTACTGATACGATCCCGATCTTTGAAATTATTTCACTAACGGCAAGCTACATTACTGCAGAGTGTCATAAGATATAATTTTCACGCGGACGAAGTCGCGGGCAGAAGTCAGCAATATAATAAAATTATCGTACGCACTGTAGGCACTTTGACGTGGAGTTCCGGACACCAAGCCCCGGCATAATCAACGTATAATGTTCCCACTGCTGGGACGCAGGCCTCCTCTCGGTGAGAGGGAGTGGGCCGTAATCCACCACGCGGGCTCAGTGCGGATTAGTAGATGTCACATCATGGCTTCGATTTTTAGGGTTCCGTAGCCAAATGGCAAAAAACGGAACTCTTATGGATTTGTCATGTCTGTCTGTCTGTCCGTCCGTATGTCACAGCCACTTTTTTCCGAAACTATAAGAAATAAACTGTTGAAATTTGGTAAGTAGATGAAGAACCGCATTAAGATTTTCACACAAAAATAGAAAAAAAAAAAACAATAAATTATGGGGGTTCCCCATATTTAGAACTGAAACTCAAAAAATATTTTTTATCCAACTCACGTGTGCGGTATCTATGGATAGGTCTTCAAAAATGATATTGAGGTTTTTAATATTATTTTTTTTCTAAACTGAATAGTTTGCGCGAAAGACACTACCAAAGTGGTAAAATGTAACTTCTAAAATAAGAGAATGATAAAAGTAAAAAAATATATATGATGTACATTACC
The DNA here is from genome assembly GCA_947508005.1 of Amphipoea lucens. NCBI lineage: Eukaryota > Metazoa > Arthropoda > Insecta > Lepidoptera > Noctuidae > Amphipoea > Amphipoea lucens. The sequence goes on along the minus strand of OX382358.1, from coordinate 17,358,119 downwards.
ATGTAAACTTCCACCGAAAATTGGTTTGAACGAGATCTAGTAAGAAGTTTTTTTTAATACGTCATAAATCGTAAACCGCAATTACTCGCTGCTACGGAACCCTTCATGGGCGAGTCCGACACGCACTGTGCCGTTTTTTTGTGGTTCTAGGATATGCCAGTTTGCTCATGATGTTTTCCTTCACCGATTTGAGAGTAGTGGTGATGAAATAATGACACCCAAGCCCATATTACCTATAATTTAGTGGGTGAGTAAATAGTAATTAATTTTTTTTTTATACATCTGAACCACAGATATACCTAGATAACGCAAGTATCACGAAATGTATGAAAACTACGTGCCACTTTTTGACTACCTACTATGACGTCACAAGCTCGCGCTCTCTCGCTCACGCTCACCCAGCCAGCAGTACGCAGGACTGAGCGCGAAAGTGGCGGCTTATGATTTTCGATCGTAAACCCTATAACGCAAAAGCACCTACTTCGCGTGCCAAAAATCGCACCAGATTTTTGGCACGCGAAGTAGGTGCTTTTGCGTTATCTAGGTATATCTATACCTGTGGTCTCAACTTTGAAAGTCCGTCTTTGCAATAGTATTTGCGATTATTAAATAAATGAATACAGTGTACATACTTCTTTAATTTTATTAAAATGGCTGAACTTGTCGGTTAATTTGCATTTAATTGCAAATGGTAAAATCAAAGATGCACTTAACAATGGAGAGGAAAATAAATTTAGAACCCTAATATTTTAAGTAAATAACGTTATAATAGACCATTTACAGTATAAATTAAATTAATAACAAGACAGGAATTACACTACAAAATTATTGTTTACCTAACTTATAACTAACATTCTATGCGCACGTTATGTACTCAAATAATAAAGCACAAAATATAAAAACTTATACAAGAAGAAAATAAGTAGGTATCTTTATATTTTTATGAGAACAGTGAGGTGTTTAACCCTTCGTATGCTTAAACGTGGATCCACGCGAGACACAATGGCTATTTAGTTGTGTCTGTAATTACGGCATTCAGCCGGTTAAGGGTGAAGCAATTTTGCATTCGCTTGTTTTCTTACAGCAAACAGAGCAGCAGGAGTGTTGCTTGGCTATGCCCTTGAAGCTACATTGAGAAGGAGATGGGTGACGGACACGGCCGGTCCTGGCTGAAAACAAAAAAAACATTCATAACTTCACGGCTGTATTTCCCAAAGGGTAGTGCAGAGGTGTAAAGTAACACCCATATTTCTCCTGTTATTTATTTTTTTACTAGCGGCCCGCCCCAGCTTCACACACATAAACATACATAATGCAGCCTGTAACGTTCCCACTGCTGGGACACAGGCCTCCTCTTGGCGAGAGGGAATAGGCCGTAATCCACCACGCGGGCCCAATGCGGGTTGGCAGATGTCACATGTCTTCGAATTTTTGATTCTAGGACATGCCGGTTTCCTCACGATGTTTTCCTTCACCGTTTTGAGAGCAGTGGTGATGAAATAATTTACACAAAGTAAAGCGCCAGTCTGGGTTCGAACCTATAACTTACACCTCGTAAGTCGCGGCCGTTACCACTTGGCCACCACTGCCCCAGCCCCAGCTTCGCACGGGTGCAATTTTTTTTATTTAATATTTCCGAAATTTTCTTTCATAAAAACCTTGTCCTGGCAATACCGAACACAACAAAAAGAGAATTATTCAATTTGGTGCAGTCATTCGGAAGTTATGCGCGTACAGACATTTCGGCGCCTTTGTTTTATACTATGTAAGGATTTTTATTTATTTATCCCGTCAAGCTCCGCGCGTAGTACGATACAATACGCGTAGTACGAAAATCAATTGATTAGCGGAGCATAATGAGTTTATTTAAACCACAATTATAACACCTTTACATAATCGTCCAACGCGATGTTATAAGTCACTTATAATATCGCCTTGGATGATTTTGGGACTTAAACATAACTTAGACAATAGACATTGTGACAATGAAATTGTCTAAGTTATGTTTAAGTCCCATGTAAAAAGGAGCAAGCCTATTTTTTTCAGGCATACTATTGTATACAGGGTGAAATTAAATTCATGGGCATCCTTTTTATGGGGTCATTGTACTCATCGTTATGAACAACTTTTACTATGGGACTAAGCCTAAAATCGCGAAAAAAAATCAGCTGTTCCTTGTATTTATGTTCACATAACTCGTCAAAATGTATGGAAGAGCTGATTTTTTTTTTCGGGATTTCATTCTTGGTTCCATAGTAAAAGTTGTCCATAATGGTGATTACAATGACCCCTTAAAAGGATGCCCATGAATTCAATTTCACCCTGTAGAATCGAGTTTTTCTATTTGAACAGATAAGTGTGCTGCTGGAGAATTTATTGCACCACTTCTTCCTCCCAGCTAAAGCAATAGGAAGTGGTGATGGGCCCCCTTCACCAAGTAATCCAAATTACATAAAAAAGTCTCCCAAAATGCCCCTGTTTCGGGAGCCTTTTTTATGTAATTTTGACGTTCGAAAAGTGCTGATTCTCAGCCTAGTTTGAATAAATGACTTCATTTTGATTTTGCACAAATCAAAATTCACCCAAAAAAAGAGAAACACTCAGAAAAACAACACAGAGAAAAGGACACTAATCCATTATTGTAAGCACTAGATTCGCACTGAATTTAACATTACATGTAATTTATGTAGATTTTACGATTTTTATTATACAGGGTGATATTTAAATCACCGTTTTCCTCTTAAGGGGTCATTGTACTCAACATTATTAACAACTTTTACTATGGGACCAAACCTGAAATCGTGAAAGAAAATCAGCTGTTCCCTACATTTTGACAAGTTATGCGAACATAAATGTAGGGAACAGCTGATTCTTTTTCAACGAGTTCTGGTTTGGTCCTATATTAAAACTTGTTCATAATGATGAGTACAATGACCCCTTAAGAGGAAAACAGTGATTAAAATTCACCCTGTATTTTTCTACTTTACACTCACGTTTTGATACGGACGGCTCCCTAGTAGTAGTCTTGTGTTTGTGTTTGATTCTGAAAAAAAAAAGTATTTAACTATAAAGTTTTTAAATTATACAAGTAGGTACCTACTTAGGTACCTCAAGTTGTTGAATGAGTCGGTAAATCCTCTCTAAGTAATTCGAAAATATGATTTTTTATTCATTCATTGATGAAAAACGTACTGAGCTAACCCTTGGCCCCCTAATTCAGTTGTTGTGGACTCGGAAGTCTTTATTCTATAATTTATAAATATTATAAAATAAATTCGTTTTTCGTGACTATCCATTTGTCCGCTTAGTTCTCCTAAAGAACAAAATTAATAAAATTTTGATGCGGTTTTCGTCATCATTTCGAGAAATTACGGAAGGTATCCATCTAGACATATCCAGTGTGAGTGCAGCACTCCTGAAAAGACCCATCTGCTGAAGTGTCGCAATTGTCCGTTCACCTGTACCCTTGACGATCTGAACAACTCCTCTGACGCCGCAACCTACTGGGCCCAAACGGTATAAGCAACCATAGGTGTAATAATAGTCCTTTCTTTTTTTTTATTGATGGGAAATCATCAAATGACCCCTCCCGCTCTTGGTGGAGCGGAAGGGAGTGTCAGACTCTTACTGACTAAAACCCATCCAGACCGTATTTCGACCATGACAGCCAATCTCAATGGAGACAGCCTTCGACGCAGGAGATATCATAGTGCACAAGTGTGTGCGCAGACACAGGCGGACTCTGTTCCCTCACTCTCAAAGTCCGATTGGACGGCAATCTGACACGACCGGAGAGAGATCAGGCGCAGGACAAAGGCTTAACGTGGTTTCCGAATCACGGGGGTATCACGTAAGCCCAATAACACTCTGCCCGACCTGGGAACCGAACCCTGGATCGAACCCAGGACCCAGTCGCGCTTGCGACCTGGAGACCAAAGAGGCAGTTGAATCACGGGGGACATAGATGTACCGTCGATACGAAAATAAGAAGTCGGAAGGTTTATTATGTATAGGTACTACACATAAACCTAATCTGCATTTGCGATTTATTTGCCAACGGAGCGCGGAGGGGGGTGGCGGTGAGAGCACCGCTCAACCGCGTGGTCGGGCGGTGTACGTGTGTTAGGCATCTACGGATTTATTAGAGGCCAATGCGACATGAGATCCGCTTCACCGCCTACCGCGGCGGTGCGCGGCGCCGTGTGTTAATCGCCTAAGATTTGGGAACTGTCTAAAATAGGTGCGTTTACTTCCTTAAATGTTTGACATTGACATGAGATTACCTACGATTTTGAACCATTTCAAAGATGATTTTATAAATGAAAACAACGAAATTTGGAAAAAATAAAAATACGGGTGCTTTATTTATACATCTAAATTTAATTTTACATTATTATATAATTTCTTCAGAACATAAAACGTTGTCAATCGGGTCTTTTGAGCGCAAGTGAAGTAACACGGGTTCTCCTCCTGATAGCCGAAGCGGTACCACAGAATATATAATAGTACGATCGGGGTCCTGTCAGGGGCCGGGCGGCAGAGAGGAGCGTGGTGAGTGGTTAAAAAGCCTGATATTACCTATTTCATATTTATACGTTAAATGTAACGATAAAAAAATAAAAATGAACATATGACACCTGCTTTAAGCATAGTTCGATTAGCCTGCAAAGTTTCAAGACCTAATTTGAAAATTTTCATTGAATATTCTCCTTTTATTTTACGGTTTAGAGGTAACGTTGAGATTTCTTAATATCGAAGAAATTGTATGCAATCGTGTTTTTGCGACAGATAATGCTTAGCAGTAGTCCTGGTCTTTATTGTATATTAATTACAAAGTGAATACTGCGGTAATATTGAAACTACAGCCATTAATGCTAAGACAATTTTCACAATCTGAGGTAGAAATTAAACTCACCTCGTACGTTTCAAGTCGTCATCCACTTGTGTATGTTTATTACAGTTATCACAGGGCTGAAAACATAGGCTCCGTTATTCTTCTTTTGAATTTCTATTGTATCGTCGTATAATTTGTTAATAATAAAAAATATAAAACATTGTTCAGGCAGGGACCGTAGTTTCCCCATAGTCAGTTCAGTATACCAGTTCATATCGTATTATTTATTATAACAACCAATAACTGCTTCACTTTGTTGTAAGTAATAAGTGGACTCCCTTTTTACCCGACTACGGCGAAGCAAAAAGGAGGGTTATGATTTTGACCGATATGTACGTATGCATTTTCATCTGTTCCCTCATAACTTCTAAACTCCTTGTCATAATTGGACAAATAAGGTATCGTTGGAAGCATCTTGACCGTCCGCTAGTTATAGGCTATGTGACCTCACAATAAATTGAATATGGTGCCCTCTAGCGGACATAAAGTTATGATCTAAAAAAAAAATGTTTAATCGTACCGTGTTGGGTATCTAATGAAAGGGCTTAATAGCACATTTCAAAAATATAAATATTACTGCAGTAAGCCCTAAAATAAAAAATAAGTTAAATAAAAACTAAAACCCGACTACTGAAAAGGATGAAACAAGAAAGTACCTTCCCGTGGTCGCATGCCGCTGTACTAACATAAATTATTATTATAAGCTATGGTAGCATACGACCACGGGAAGGTACTTTCTTGTTTAATCCTTTTCAGTAGTCGGGTTTTAGTTTTTAAACTTATTTTTTCTGCACTTAGTCTCGATTTCTCCAAGACTCAGAATACTCCTGATGTTAAAATTATGTTACCAAACTGAGGATCTGTTAACTCTTGCTCTGATATTTTTATAGCATGAGCATAATACGTATAATCAGCCTATAATGTTTCCCCTGCTGGGACACATGCCTTCTCTCTTTGAGAGGGAAAGGGCCGTAATCCACCACGCGGGATGAATATATGTTATATGTCTTCGAATTTTTGGTTTTAGTTCGTTCCGGTTTCCTCACGATGTTTGTCCTTCACCGTTTTGAGAGCAGTGGTTACGAAATAACTTACTGAAAGCAAAATGCTTGCCGGGTTCGAACCCACGACCTACAATTCGTAAGTCGCGGCCGTTACCTCTGGGCCACCACTGCTCTTGCTTACATCACATACTAAATAACATTATCATATAACTACTAACTTACCCCTGAAATGATACACACAGTTTCCTTCGGAAAATTATCATCAAAATCAGGATCGCTTTCAGGAATAGCTTGCGAAGAAACCGTCCTAGTGGGCTTTACATTGGGTAAGAGCTCGTATTTAGGAGAATTAGTGTTTGTGCTTGGCTTTTGGATATTAACTGGCCTTTCATTCATTGTGAGGTCTGGGAAACTGACTTGGCAAAATTTGTTAAGACATTCAGTGTTAGCTGAAATTGAGTAAAGAAGAAAGTTAGATTAGCTCGCTCGAGTCTAGTGCTTGGCCGGGCGTCATGTTCGTGAACGGGCGCCGTCAGTAGGGACTGGTCATCTCTTTGCTGCCATGTTAATTTACTATTTGAATTGCTTTTTTTTTCTCGTCTTTTCATTATGGACGCTTTTAACGTTACGCATCGTTCTCACATGTATAATTTTTAACATGAATGATGTAACCAAGACTTTGTAAACATATTATTTTGATTTAAAAGAGTGTCCATGGAGTTTCATGCCCGTTCTTCTCCATAGGTAGGTACCTACGCTTTGGAATGGGCAACTAGCTTCATCTTTCTGATTGACCGACCCCTTGACAATTCAAAAGGGCCTGTAATTGGTTTAATTGAAATAAATGCTTTGAATTTGAGTTCGAGTTGATGGCAATAGGCTCGCCCCTATTAAATGGGGCTTAAATATAACTGGCGAAATGTGGGTTTACTACTTTAGGTACACTTCTGCCTAATCCTTTGGGGAATACAGTCGTGATGTTATGTTATGAAAGTTAGATACATTTTGTATATCGATTGATTTTGTACATTGATTGCAGTCATCTTATAATACGGCTTTAAAAACATAACCGAGAAAGGGGTTTGAATATTTTTCTACGGAGCCCTACTGTTGCGCCATTTTGAAAATGGCGGCCACGCATGAGACCTATATAAATTTATAGCTGACGTCAATGCAAACAGAAAACATTTATTTATTAACGACTACCAGCGCCCCGCGGTTTCACCCGCATAAGTGTCGATTCCGTGGGAATATTGGGATAAATAGTATCCTATGTGTTATTCTGATGTATAAGCTATATTACCGTAAAGTTTCATCAAAATCCGTTCAGTAGTTTTTGCGTGAAACAGTAACAAACATTCTCACAAACTTTCACATTTATAATATTAGTAGAATAGGATTAGTAGGATAGTAGGAAGTAGGATTCTCTATGCTATGACACAATGGCGTGGTTTGAACTGTCAAAATAGTACATGTTTTCCATACGGTTGATATTGTGATTCCTTGAACAAGACCCGATATTGACGTGATTTGAACGTGGTAAGATTTCGCGGGTAATAATACCGAATTGGAGCCCTTTATTGTATTACTTTTTTATTTCACCTACAATTTTTGAAGTGAAAACTTCTTTAGCGGCGTTGTACACTTTTTTTGTAATGGGTAATAATGATTTGAATGTCCTGATCGATAATTCGTAAGACGGATGGAGAGTAGACAGCCGGCGCGGCGTAGGAGAGGAAGTATCCCCCTCTCTTTCTACGGCGCGGCGAAAATGTATGCCTGCTGTTTCGTTTAGGCGGCGCAGGGCGCTTGCGCGAATGTTCGTGTGTGTTTATGTTACAGCGTGGCACGCGCATCCATGGATGGTGACAGCTGATGGCTCGACCATCTGTATAGTGGCCACACTGCTGTGTATTCGTAAACTTCGTGTATATAAACCCCCTTATTCATAATCCTATTTTATCTCTATTTTAGCTAAAATAGGTTTATAGAACGTTTGTCTTTATCTGTCACGTTGTCATTTCTGTGTGTAAGAAAGAGACAAACCCCATTTTAACTAAAATAGGTTTGATAAGTTTTATGAATAAGGGGGAAAGTGTTTAAAATATGGAAATTGAACAAAGTGCATCTATTAATGGAAAATATCAAAAATGCACAACGTTAATATTCAAGTTTTCACTTCTGCTGGCACTCCGGGAGTGCAACCCATATTTTTTTTTTTCGTGTAATCGTGGTTCTAAACAAGACAGAAATATGAGTATTACATGCGAGCGACGCGCGACGTCGAGGTCGGCTGAAAACTTCCAAAAAGTCAAACATAACTCGAGTTCCTAACAGTTGTTTCTCGAATTTCTGTTTATCTTGTGTCCATGTGTACTGCGGATTATCTTGTAATACCAACGTTATTATGAAACTTGTAATTAAATACACAGCTCGTGTTTCCAAAGAAAAATATTCGGTATTTTAGGCGCGGGAGAATACAGAAGAGCCGTGAGACGAGGACGCGACGCAGACATAGTATGCAGATGGAACAGTGTCGCGTGAGGGGCTCGTGGCAAAGTTATATCAGCCGCACGGGTCGATCAATCAGGTTAAGCTTGCCGCGGTCGGTCTGTGGAGGGGTGACCATCTTTATATACTGAGATTCCTCCATATTTTGGAATTGCCGGCTGCCATTCGTGGATCTTTGACAATCGTTACTGGACGTCAGAAGCCCGTATATTTATTTTATTTATATATATATTTTTTTATCTTATCGTAGGGTGCACCGGGTGACGTCATCACATGAACGCCGGCTGTTGCTGAAAACCAGCACTGGGGCTCTGTCTCGCATAGGGTCTTAGCATTATGCTGAGCGATCGCCGTTTTGCGTGGATGTGACGCATATTTTCCCGCAACTTATTATTTTTATTGTGTTATTATTTTGCATCATGCTTACCGCAAATGTATTTATTTATTTATTTATTTATACCAGCTTAACTGCCATTACAGGGTTTAACCTAATGCGACAGTTAAAAACATAAACTTATAACCTAAACTAATAACCTAAGCTATATATTTACAATAACCAAATTATATAAAATTAAAAATAACATTATTAAATTATTACACCATTAAAATCAAACAATTTTGTATAAAATAAATAAATATTATTTTTAAATATTATTTTGCTTGTAGCATAATATAAATAGTAATACCCTTGCGAATTCACTCACACAACATGTAAACACATCAATCTGAGCTTGAAGGTCGTTGATGGTACGAATAGCTCTGGTAAGAGGTGCCTTGGCAAGCAGGTTAGTTCTGGCTGTAGGTACCAGTAGCAATGGCGGGCTGCGCCGCCTCCACACGTACCGGTCCGGCACACACAGACTCAAGCGCTGCAATACTCCCGGGTTACTCTCCACTCCACGAAGCACCTTCACCAAGTAGGCGACCAGCGTAAACTCCCGTCTGACGTGCAATTGATTATAGCCAACCATGCCCAGGACAAACAGAGTGGGATACATCAGTGGGTAAAACGGATATACCCCATATAATTTCCTGTACAAATGGCGCGTGAACTTGTTCTGAACACGCTCCAACATTACAGAGTACTTAGCTTCATGTGGAGCCCATATGACCGCACTATGTTCAAGATGACTCCTGACTAGTGCATCATACAGGACCCTAACTGCTGTAATGTTTGTGAAGCTGTGTGTCTGTCTCAGAACAAATCCCAAGTTTCTGTAGGCCTTCTTACAGATCCTGGTTACATGCTCACGGAATGTCAGATCGGGAGTCATGAAAACACCCAAGTCTCGCACCTCCGTGACTCGTTGCATTGGCGCCGCGTCCACCTCGTACTCATAGAGCAGAGGTGCACGAGCACGGGTAAAACTCATCAACGAGCACTTTGATACGTTGAAGTACAGTTCGTTTTCATGGCTCCATTGTACTATTCGATCGATGTCTTCCTGTAGGCGCCTGCAATCAGACTCGGACCTAATCTCTAGCAGCAACTTGAGGTCATCAGCAAATAATAAACAATAGCCATGTCTTACGACTTCCGGCAAATTGTTTATCATAATTATGAATTCTAGAGGCCCCAAGTTGGTGCCCTGACTTACACCCGACCAAGTGTAATATAAGTCAGATTCACATCCGTTGCAATCCACATACTGCTGTTTGCCTTGCATGTAACTGGCGAAAAACTGCAATAGATGCCGGGTACATCCAACTTCTGCTAGCTTCCGCAGTAAGATGTCATTGTCGACGGTGTCAAAGGCTTTTCTGAAGTCAAAATAAGCTGTGTCCACTTGCACCCCAGCATCTACCGCTGGCACCACGCGTCCCATAAAATCAAGGAGATTGGTAGCAGTGCTGCGCCCCGGCCGGAATCCGTGCTGCGCATCCGATAACCTGTCCGCGCACTTGCTCTTGCATACAGCGCTGAATGGCAGACTCGAACACCTTTGCCGGCGTCGACAACACCGCCACCGGTCTAGTGTGTAGTGTGTTTGTAGTGTATTTATGTGCGTTTTCTTTCTTTCTAACTCCCGAACAGCTTATCAATCAAAGAAACTGATGCTCTTTTTAACTGCCCCGGTGATATTGGTTGAACACCCAGTACATAATCAACAATGATAAATTGTACTAACATGACCATAATTAGATTCAGATATTTCAGTTGAAGTAAAATAAATTGTATTTTTAATTTACGACCCGTATCAATAATTAAAAATTCCTAATAACAAACAAGAGTCTCTGCAAAATTTTGCCCATATTTTATCGAACTTCAGAACAATATTTATGGATTTTGAATCAATTAGTTTTCTATACATCGCTATTTTTGTGTAAAAGAGTTTCACTGAAATCCTTTATAATCTATCAATGAGCTTTGTTCTCCAGAGCGGTATTGCATATACCTAGTTACACAGAAATGAGCTTCTATATATTGTAACAAGTCGGTTAAATCAAGCAGAACTTTCAAAGAGAAAAAGCAAGTTCTTCAGCTCAGGTCAACATCATGGCTCCGAATGCAGCATGCATGAGACACGGTACAGTGTACCGATGTGTCTAGCAAGCAACTCATTTCACATTCGACGTTCGCTAATAATACCCTGAATACAGTTTGGAATGGCATTATAAGTATTTATTTATTTATTTATTAAAACTCTATGCACAAGTAAAAACTGTACAAAGGCGGACTTAATGCCTTGGGCATTTTCTACCAGTCTACCTTAGGGCATCATGAGCTGAACGAAACACGTCTACTGCTGGACATAGGCCTCCCCTAAGCGTAGCCACATGGACTGGTAGATACTGCGCTTCTCACATACGGTAGATGTGTCGGAATCTGCTATGTATTTACATTACTTTTTCCATCTGCTGCAGCCATGGGCGCCGGCAAATTTATTTTCAAGGGGGTGCATCTTCAGCTCAACGAAGTAGGCTCGATCATTTTTGCACTTCACCTATGATGTAGTGGATATCGTCGTTGTCAAACCAAAATCTGCTATGTGCCGTTTTTTGAGATTTCAAGATTTTGACCACAGATAAGAAAAAGAAGATGAAGATTTTGTCAAAATCTTGAAATCTCAAAAAACGGCACATAGTAGATTTTGGTTTGACAACGACGATATGTTAGATTATCGTTTGTCCATAAATACAAGGAGTCACTTTGTCACCATAAGTCGATTAGATTTTCGGAAATAGGAGTTCGGTACTTTGTTAACTAATGCAATAAAGGTTTAGAATTGAGAGATTGCAGAATACAGTCGAAAAATTTAGGATCTCGCCTCAAATGGGTTAAGTTCTCTATTATTCGATTAGGAGTATTCGGGTATTTTTAATTCTGAATGTTTTTACACCTATATTTTATTTTGAAGCCAGGGAGGTGCAACTGCACCCTCTTGCACCCCGCTCCCGGCGCTCATGGCTGCAGCTGCATTAGGTGACAACTTAGAATAAGTTACATTGATATTTTTTTTATACCATAAGTCGTGTCCATAGAAGTTATCCCTCCGCTGCCAGCCATTTGTTTGAGGATGTACATCATCATCAGAACTAGAGTTCCTACTGCAATAGATATCACTATCATGGACTTCTTGATAAAGTCCTCGAAACTGTCCACCAAGTCGTCCATGTAACATTCTATTTGACCGAGTAGCCTGTCGTTTGTACGTGACGAACACATTTTTATTATTTCTATATGAATGTTTTTTGGTCTGAATTTTGGTGTTTTGTTAAAAAGTGTAATAGATATACCTGAAAAAATATTTAAATTTATTTCTGTAATAGAAATATTTTATGGTCCAGGTAATATAGTAAGCAGGTTCAAAGGTTAATAGCAAGTTGAGACGACATGAGTAGCTTAAAATATTACCTACAGTTAGGTGTTAATTTAATATTTGCCAGTGAGCCCCCAACTAGATAGTCTGTATCTTGGGGCTCGGGCTACGAATTCCAGAGTGGAGACTAGTGAGGTGATTTCAGGCATAACTAAAGGTACCTTCGTACTAAGTCTATCAGTCTAAGAAATCTGTTTGTTGCTTTATCATAAACACTAGCAGCCCCCCGCGGTTTCACCCGCATAAGTTTCCCGAGGGAATATCGGTATAAAAACTATCCCATGTCCTTTAAAACTATCTCTATACCAAATTTCATCTAAATCGGTTCAGCGGTTTAGGCGTGAAAAGGTAACATACAGACAGACAGAGTTGCTTTAGAATTTATAATACTAAGTATGGATATGGATTATTGATTAGTATGGATGGATTAGCATGGTTACGTCGTTATGTATTCCATTTACCTAGACTTCCTTGCACCATTGGTAAAGATGCCTAAGAAGTATGATAGAAGAATATTGTAACAGAAAAGCATTGGAAACTGCAAACAATCATTGTCAGGCATACACTCGATGTTTTACTATGAAAACTCCTTTTACGAGGTATGCATATCTAATATTAGTATTGTTATTAGTTGGTTTACATAGTTGGGAAAAGGCTAGGCAGATGATGATGATGACATAATCTAGTACCTATTGCATTGTTATCAATTTCTAGTTTCTAAATATTTTAAGCAAAATATTAACATACATACCACGCTATCCTCTTCACATTTTTAAAATATTGTGAATATTTTTTGTAAACGAAAACAGGGCGCATAGTATGTTTAGTTTTTGTATTTTTTTATTAAATTCAATTGCACATCTTAGCGACGGAAGGTGACGCTATGATTTTTTAACACAGAGTCAGAGTACTTTTTGATATGATTTTTTAAGTCAACGATTTTACCAAAGATATTGTCGAATGACAGAATAATTTGTTTGTGGTCAGATTTTCGGACAGTTTCAAGGTTTTAGTTGTTATAGTTGATGTACTGTAATTACTTACATCGGACTTTACGCTTTTTATTTGATCTTTGTTTTGTTTTTTTATCTGATGTATCTGGCGTATTTTGTGTCTTTTAGTCTGTGCTAAATAAATGTATTTTCTTTCTTTCTTTCTTTTCTTTCTTTTACTGCAGCTGCCACTAGGTGCTACGGAAATATATTAAAATAGACGACTTAAACGGTCTGTGTAGGCTGTCTGTTCCTAATGGAGATTTCCAGTCCGTAACATACTTATCGGCGAAAAAAAAATATATCCCATAATAAACTACCTCCTCCTCACAACTGTGGGTAAATCAAAATTTGATTTATAACAATAGTAAAAGTATCTAATTGTGTCTCATTACACAAAGTTGAGCTCCTACTATACTTGGGTAAGTGGCAACTCGGCCCGTGTCAACTCAACCCGAATAATACTCGTAATAACAAATATTTCACTCCCGATTATAGCCTGCGCAAACGACGGATTTTTGTTCGCGGACTTTTTTGTCCGGGGCGATAGAACGTATGGAAATCTATGGAATAACGCACACGAAGGACAAGTACACTGCTGGGATTTAAATACATTTTATCTTTGCGGACAAAAAAGTCCGCGGACAAAAATCCGTCGTCTGCGCAGGCTATTACGGTGATTTGTACGGTCAGACAGAAAATCGATATCCACATACTAAATTCGAAAGTAACTCTGTCTGTCTGTCTGTATGTTACCTTTTCACGCCTAAACCGCTGAACCGATTTAGATGAAATTCGGTATAGAGATAGCTTTAGTCCCGGGAAAGAACATAGGATACTTTTTATCCCGATATTCCCACGGGATCGAGACTTACGCGGGTGAAACCGCGTGACGCTGCTAGTTTTAAAAATAGATCATTATGAATTTGCCAAAAACTTACACATAGTACGGCAGGGACACCGACGCGCCAACTGTAGATAACCATAACTTCAGCAGATGATTCTAGACTTTAATTCGAGAGCCTGTTCGATATACTTTGACCGCGTTGATATTGCACTTCTCTATGAAATACCAGATCTTTTTTTAAACCTATGCAATATTTCCTCGGTTAGGGGTCCCTGCCACCCTTCATCATTTCAGCCGAAAGACGTCCACTGCTGGACATAGGCCTCCCCCAAGCACCTCCACTTCGACCGGTTTTGTACTTCTCGCATCCAACGAGTTCCTGCGGCCTTCACAAGGTCGTCGGTCCACCTTGTGGGAGGCCTTCCAACGCTACGCCTTCCGGTACGCGGTCGCCACTCCAGAACCTTTCGGCCCCATCGGCCATCTGTTCTGCGAGCAATGTGCCCTGCCCACTGCCACTTAAGTTTGGCAATTCTTCGGGCTATGTCGGTTACCTTGGTTCTCCTGCGGATCTCTTCTTCTTCTTCCTGCCACCCTTACTTAAATATAATAAGTAGATATCAAACAGCACAATTTTCCTTATATTTAACTACAAAAATCTCCTATGTAATCTGTAGAGGCGATTTTATTTGGCGAATTCCATCGGATTTACATTAAGCAATCAAAATGCAATATATTCGGCGTTCGGATAACGCAATAATATGGTCCGCAGACGTGCCTGACCGCATATTGTTGCCCACTTTCCATAATCCATGATAAAACGGGCAATATTTTTCACGTGTCACGCCGTCAGCGGGCAAGAGATAGATCGATGCGATGCGTTCACTGTGATTTATTTCACTATTATATAACAGACTTTTTATAGTTTGTGGGATTCCTCTGTAAAACAAGGAAACGCTTCAGTTTCGGCTTTATTATGTACAGACGCCAGCACATCAAGCTACCCGAGACTGTCTAATTTTCCCAATCAACTTTGAACCTTATATTTTTAGCCATAAAGTTGAATCTCTATTAAAGAAATTTGACAGATTGTAATAGCTTAATGTGCTGGCGTCTGTACGTGTGTCACAGAAATGCGGTTACCCGGTGTTCGATCGGAAACATTCGATTCTTTTGTTTGCCTACCAAGATCAAGAACATTGATATGCTGCTAAGTGCTAAACTCGAAATAACACACAGATAAGGTAGGTAATTGTTATTTCCTATTTATTGTTTCCGTGGAATTGATCAAGGGTTGATAACTGAAATATGTAGGTATATCCGTTTAGCACT
Source organism: Amphipoea lucens (assembly GCA_947508005.1). Lineage (NCBI taxonomy): Eukaryota > Metazoa > Arthropoda > Insecta > Lepidoptera > Noctuidae > Amphipoea > Amphipoea lucens. The sequence continues at coordinate 17,342,718 of OX382358.1, read as the reverse complement.
TGGCAATATTCAGCCTTAGCAACACACCATTAAATTCCAGCCTATTTTGTTCTCACACATGTTATTGGTATCTAGAACCCGCAATATGGATTTATTGCAATATTAAAACTGCTTTCATATTTAAATAAAGAATCATGGCAGGATTTGTACAAAAAAATAAAGATTTTTAAAGAAGTTGGAATTCTAATTCTTATACTCTTGGGTGCCTAAAGAGTATCTTCAGGCATTCACAATATTTTTATAACCCCGCAATAACAATATAATGTTCAAAGTAAATAGTTTAACGAGGAGCTTACTATTTCAGAATGAAACGGCGGCTGTCAGTGTAAACAGCAGTGGTAAAGATTCGCCCTACCGCGTCAAAACATAGTCGCAATGGTCGCATCTGATTCGTTTTGACATCTTTGATACACAATGACGCAGTGACTGCACTTGATTGTCATAGAAACCACAATCGGTATTTTTGGTTTGGGCTGACTGCTCAGGGTGCGACAGGTGAAGTTACCTACTTCTAGGTACTGGTTTAGTTTGTGGTCTTCCTGTACGCGTCGCAATAAATACTTTTTCTTTCTTTCTTTTCTTTACTAAGACTAGACGGACATTACTGCTCATCCCCTAGACATAATCCGTTTCGTATCGTAATTAGGTCACCCATGGGTGCAAACCTCTTGTCCTACTTTTCCGAATAAGTACCTACGTAAAAGATTCATATTTTATAGTGGATACCTACGTAAGTATTCAGAGTGAATTTTTGAGACGGGCAGTAAGGGCAGGTACCTTAACTGTTGTAGCTACAGGAAAACCGTACGAAATAGCATCGATTGGCATCGTAAAAAGAAACGTGAGGATTGACGTTTTTCTAGCTGTCTGTATACAAAAAGTTAAGGGCAGTCTCCTAAAAACGTTTTTCTGTAGCTACAACAGATACATAAGGTACCTGCCGTGCGATTCTGTAACCGTCTCACCGTGAAAAGTTAGGCGAAGTGAGCGTGGAGTGAGCTATCAGTGTCATCCCACCTGATACTAGGGATTGACCAAGCATACATTTACAATCATAATCGAGATTTTAATAATAGATTTTATGCTAAGTCTATTGATCATTTTATATATTTTCAAAGCTAGTATTTTAGTGGTCAAAACATTAATATTTCGTGGGGTTTTACAATAAAATAGCAAAACAGAAACTTAGCCAGAAACTCAATGTTGTTTTTTTTTTTTTCTTTTTTTCCTAGACTGACTAGTCAATACAGCCTGAGGCGCGAGCGCGTCACGCAAGTGTTCACTTCACCCGAATCACGACATTAAATGTCGAGAATCGGGTGAAGTGAACACTTCACGCCGCGCTTGCGCGTTGGTCACTGTCATTATCACATTGTAGATTATTTTGATGTGGATTGCGTGAAGTGCTTGCGCGTTAGGCGCTGTCATTAATATTAAATTCAGTTTTTATTTATTTATTTCTATAATTGACGACCATGGTCGTAAGCCTGTTCGTAATCGAGTTCAGAAATTAGTTCCTATTTATTTCAACGCTTTTAGATATTATGTCTAAATCCAACCGTGTTTGTACATTTAAAAAGTCAGTTGTGTGCATTTTGTTTTCAACAATTAACCAGATTTTGTATTAACTAGTTACAGACTACTTATTTAACCTGTAACGCGTGCAAATATAACATTATTGTAGATAGATACTAAATAACTAAGATCCGTATTTTTCATGCACGGTCAAGCGGCGCGCGTCGCCCATGATTGGCGAGTGGCGACGAAACCGTAGCCAATGAGCGACGCGCGCGAAGTGATGTTGCCATGGTTACCGTGGAGTGAAATATGGAACATTCCGAATCGCACTGTAATCGATTACAACGTGCTTACACTTTGACCCCAATTATTCTGTATGGTATAAATTACCTATTATTCCCCGCATAATCTTACCATGCCGTACGGTTGTCAAGAGTGGTATTTTGACAGTTCAAACCGGTTTCGTTAAACTAACATGGCATTTTCGAAATTGTGTTTCCGGCTACAGTCGCCACCTTACCAAAGGATAAGAAATTCGTGGTGTAAAAAAACAAACAAATAAATACTATAATCTAACCGTGAGTAAATAATCAAGTGAAATAGTTTTGCCTCTCAGCTGCCATAGTGGTGATTTATCTAAATGGGAACGCAAATTATTTATGTGAGAGTTGTGGGCGATGATGGCCTAATTCGGAATGATCCATATTTCACGCAGCGCACTGCGCATGCGTGTCGTCGTAGTCGTTTCGTTAGTATCAAGTGAACTTTTTTTTTGCTTTCATGCCATTGACGACCATGTACAACTCGTTTATAGAGAGTAGTATATTCCTTGGTGTAGAATGTACATAAGCCTGTACGTATTCGAGTACAGTGACAATAATTAGTTCCTAATTATTTAATGCTGTTAGAGATTTTAATGTCTAAATCCAACTGTTTTTGTACATCGAAAAAGTCAATTTAGTCAGCCTACATTTCAGACAATATAATATAAGAATACGTGCTAAGCAAGTATTCAGTGATTGGTGTAATGTTCGTTTTCATAAGTACCGGTAAAATGAGGCTACTTTGCTCCGTGAAGTTAAATATGCTCCAAATCTCTAATTTCGATCAAATCTCTAAAACTCCAAGGAAATTGAAATATTTTTGAACGCATCCGATAAATAATAAAATATAAATAGAAAAGTTCCTTTAATGTGTTCAAACCATATCAATAAGACGAGAAATAAAAAATTGCTTCCTTATTATTATTTTTGGAGATTAGTAACAGCTGAGGCAGTTTAACTTTGCCACTGTCTCAAAAATGTGCCTGTTTTAGTACAAGTTAAATGTAGGAGCAATGTTTCCGAAAGGGTGGGTAACATTGCTCCATTATTAAAATTAAAAAAATGAATGAAAATCAAAGTAAACAACTATTTTTGTCATTGAAATATTAGAGCCAGAATGTTATATAAGTTGTGGAAATATTCTCAAAAGCCATAACAAAGAAGCATTTTACGTCAGTCACACTTTTCAAAATTTGGAGCAAAAACCGGAGCAAAGTAGCCTCATTTTACGGTACATAATACGTAAACGCACATATAGGTTTTTTTTTATATCATCTCTAGATAAACTACACGTACAATATACAAACCTTATACCATAAATATTTAGGCATATTATTAATCTAGTGACGATTGCTGTTAGGACACACAAATTGCATTATTCATGTATGCATGTTTTGGGCTGTCTAATTTTAGTTTTGCTGTATACTGTTTACACACTGTGTCTACGTTTCTCAGCCAACTCTCCTGTCGCAGATCTGCTGAAAGAAATTACTAAGTAAATGATGAAAGCAGTTCCTTTATATTTATGTAGTTTACTTTATTATGTATTTACTGTGTATATAAATAAATATATTACATTTTTTAATTAGTATCACATTAAAAAAAATTGCTAATACATTTTTTCTACTGAGTCGGCTGCTTCCTGAGATGCAACTTCTTAATGCCGGGAACGGAGGGACATTGGATGTGTGTCGGCTGCACCCCCACTGCAAAAAGCTGGAAATAATGGTAATAATTTGTTACTAAGTATTTGATTTATTTAATTCCTACACATCAGCACATCTGCAGCTAATGTATTTACTTTCAATAAGAATAGCGGTATGATTTATTAAGAACAGCGTCTGATCAAATAAAATCAATTGAATGGGCCAATATTATTACTATATATTTAGAGCACAACGAGTTTCTACATTTCTTAATTCCATGCTCCGTGCCTGTCTGTGTCCCAATTTATTTGTTCCCTATTGTGTTTATCAAAAATAGTGTGTGAAATAATGAATACTTGCCTCAGACCGCCACGCATGACACAGCCGGGAGCGATGTGATCAAATCAAATAGAGGCAGTGTTCTTTTATTGTCTTCTGTCCCTTTAATGACTTAGCAACTGCAGGGTCGATAAGGCTCATCTGCTGAAAGGTAGAATATATCAGATTAATAAAATTCACTTGCTTTTGTGTGCCTATACTTTTGTGTTTTTATTTTAAGTTATCCTATGTTGTCCCACAGCTGGGCACGGTCTCCCCCATACTTTTCCAGTTTTCCTTATGTTGTGCCTTCTTCGGCCAATTGGTCAGGAACGTGTCAGTGACGACGCCCGCCTTGTCTTCAGGCAACCTTTGTCATATTGAGTTGTTTCTAATTAAAAACGTGTTACTAGGATACTACATAAACCTTTATTGACTGATAACTACCTATATCTTGTAAAAATATACCACTATAATTGTAAAATCATAAGGTTTTCTTGAAGTACTTACGTAAAATTTTGTTTGACCAAAAAAAAAGGTTTATCGATTGATTGTGATGTTATTTCGTGCAAATATTATCTACAAGGACGTATAATATGTTATAAACGAATATTCATCCACTTAACGTCGATTTTACACAAAAACTATTAAAAGAAACAACGTAGCATCATAAAATCATAACAAAACATGAGCACGCACTGCAGCTGCCATTAAGAATCATAAAGTCTATTTTTAACTTTTTTTTTCCAATATTGCCAACCCATATTTTTCGTTTTGAATCATTTAGTCGATTAGTTTATCTACCGGACCATAGACTCAAACTGTTGCACAGGATATTAGACCTTAATTTACAGTAATAATAGAGGTTGAAGCCGCGTGAATCGGGTGTCACCGATCGGTGACCGTGGGGCCTGACGGGTGCGCGCCGGTCGTCACCGATCGGTGACCGCGTAAATCTAGCGGTTTGTAATGTAATGATGCAAGCATTTTATTTTTCAACACTTGTTTAAAAAAAAACGCCATAAGACATTAAAATAATTACCCTCTTTCAGCCTATAAAGCTCAGAAAGCTGTTTAAATTTTCAATTATTTTAGTACCAAGCCCCATACATCTATTGAACGTCTCTTTTATCAAAAAATTTTTGACAACACTGTTGGTTCTTTGTTTGAATTTAGTACTTAGGTCAGTGGGTCGTCATACTTTGAATTTTAAGTATTCTGTGATTAAAGTTTGTCAGTGACTTTTCTATTTATCGATAGAAAAAAATGACTAACTAATATTCATCATCTGTGGTGAACATGTGCTGTCTACTGCTGTCTATGGGGCTTTCCGATACAAAATAAACTTTTTGTCTGCAGTTTCAAAATAAATAATTGTAAATAAACAAATGAAAGTTTTATCTTAGTACCTACTTTGAATTAGTTTTTCAGTGACAATGGCTAGCACGATATTATAATGGTGAATGTGATAGAAATATGACATAATGTCGGCATGTACCTATTGGTGAAAGTTTTTCTAATTTAAAAATGAATTCGTCTACCTACTCCACAGTTCCTGTGTTACTGTTCATAATTAGGTATATGAATTAGATGATCAGTCAGGTGGTTAGCTATGCAAGGACGAGTGGTGGTCTGTCAGGTATGCCAAAATAGTACCGACTTGATGATAATAATATGTAATTAATGTAAAAGACGTAGGCATGTCACAGACGTATGTCACTCAGTAACAAAGGTTGCCTGAAGACAAGGCGGGCGTCGTCACTGACACGTTCCTGACCAATTGGCCGAAGAAGGCACAACATAAGGAAAACTGGAAAAGTATGGGGGAGACCGTGCCCAGCTGTGGGACAACATAGGATAACTTAAAATAAAAACACAAAAGTATAGGCACACAAAAGCAAGTGAATTTTATTAATCTGATATATTCTACCTTTCAGCAGATGAGCCTTATCGACCCTGCAGTTGCTAAGTCATTAAAGGGACAGATGACAATAAAAGAACACTGCCTCTATTTGATTTGATCACATCGCTCCCGGCTGTGTCATGCGTGGCGGTCTGAGGCAAGTATTCATTATTTCACACACTATTTTTGATAAACACAATAGGGAACAAATAAATTGGGACACAGACAGGCACGGAGCATGGAATTAAGAAATGTAGAAACTCGTTGTGCTCTAAATATATAGTAATAATATTGGCCCATTCAATTGATTTTATTTGATCAGACGCTGTTCTTAATAAATCATACCGCTATTCTTATTGAAAGTAAATACATTAGCTGCAGATGTGCTGATGTGTAGGAATTAAATAAATCAAATACTTAGTAACAAATTATTACCATTATTTCCAGCTTTTTGCAGTGGGGGTGCAGCCGACACACATCCAATGTCCCTCCGTTCCCGGCATTAAGAAGTTGCATCTCAGGAAGCAGCCGACTCAGTAGAAAAAATGTATTAGCAATTTTTTTTAATGTGATACTAATTAAAAAATGTAATATATTTATTTATATACACAGTAAATACATAATAAAGTAAACTACATAAATATAAAGGAACTGCTTTCATCATTTACTTAGTAATTTCTTTCAGCAGATCTGCGACAGGAGAGTTGGCTGAGAAACGTAGACACAGTGTGTAAACAGTATACAGCAAAACTAAAATTAGACAGCCCAAAACATGCATACATGAATAATGCAATTTGTGTGTCCTAACAGCAATCGTCACTAGATTAATAATATGCCTAAATATTTATGGTATAAGGTTTGTATATTGTACGTGTAGTTTATCTAGAGATGATATAAAAAAAACCTATATGTGCGTTTACGTATTATGTACTTATGAAAACGAACATTACACCAATCACTGAATACTTGCTTAGCACGATTTCTTATATTATATTGTCTGAAATGTAGGCTGACTAAATTGACTTTTTCGATGTACAAAAACAGTTGGATTTAGACATTAAAATCTCTAACAGCATTAAATAATTAGGAACTAATTATTGTCACTGTACTCGAATACGTACAGGCTTATGTACATTCTACACCAAGGAATATACTACTCTCTATAAACGAGTTGTACATGGTCGTCAATGGCATGAAAGCAAAAAAAAAGTTCACTTGATACTAACGAAACGACTACGACGACACGCATGCGCAGTGCGCTGCGTGAAATATGGATCATTCCGAATTAGGCCATCATCGCCCACAACTCTCACATAAATAATTTGCGTTCCCATTTAGATAAATCACCACTATGGCAGCTGAGAGTCAAAACTATTTCACTTGATTATTTATTCACGGTTAGATTATAGTATTTATTTGTTTGTTTTTTTACACCACGAATTTCTTATCCTTTGGTAAGGTGGCGACTGTAGCCGGAAGCACAATTTCGAAAATGCCACGTTAGTTTAACGAAACCGGTTTGAACTGTCAAAATACCACTCTTGACAACCGTACGGCATGGTAAGATTATGCGGGGAATAATAGGTAATTTATACCATACAGAATAATTGGGGTCAAAGTGTAAGCACGTTGTAATCGATTACAGTGCGATTCGGAATGTTCCATATTTCACTCCACGGTAACCATGGCAACATCACTTCGCGCGCGTCGCTCATTGGCTACGGTTTCGTCGCCACTCGCCAATCATGGGCGACGCGCGCCGCTTGACCGGTTAAGGTGAATGTGACATGGCAGACCGCGAAATTTAAATTTTCTTACGTTTTTTGCAATTTGCAGATCAGTGTCAGGTTGTATCTTGATCAAAATGTGATTTGCGACTATAATAGACATGTATTTACAGAATCATAGTCATTAGAATCATTAATATATCTCCTTATGTTAGATTTCTACCATAAACACTTTTCCATATGAGATTTGTTCTTAACGATAGAAATCTAACTTAAAAAGATGTAGATTAATGATGATTAATGATTGTAATTATTATTATTATTTTTGTGGTGTACAATAAAGTATATATAAATAAATAAATAATAATAATATTAATGTTTTGACCACTAAAATACTAGCTTTGAAATTATATAAAATGATCAATAGAATTAGCATAAAATCTATTATTAAAATCTCGATTATGATTGTAAATGTTTGCTTGGTCAATCCCTAGCATCAGTGGGATGACACTGACAGCTCACTTCACGCAAGTTTTCACGGTGAGATTTTTACAGAATCGACCGGCTGCATTTACTGCCACCTCTCAAAAATCCACTCTGTAAAACCCGTTTTACACACACGATTTTTTGTGTGAAAAACTATGGTTGATTCGCAGGGTGTAGGTAGGCACGGTCGACAGAGTTTCTTATATGGATTAAGGGAGAAGATCTATGGATGTTTGTTGAAAGACACGGCGCCATACGGCTCGGCACCGTCACCGTCGGCGTTGTCGCGTCGTGTTATCACACTATCACATCACACTAATATTATAAAGGCGAAAGTTTGTGAGTGTGTGTGTGTGTTTATATGTTTGTTACTTCTTCACGCCTAAACCACTGAACCGATTTAGATGAAATTTGGTATAGAGATAGTTTGAGTCCCGGAAAAGGACATAGGATAGTTTTTATCCCGATATTCCCACGGGATCGACACTTACGCGGGTGAAACCGCGGGGCGCAGCTAGTATACCATACGACCGGCAGTACAAGGTCACAAAATTATTCTGCGATGCGGCTAGCGCCTTGCCGTAAACAAACCGTGACATCTACAACGGGCCTTAGGTACCTGGCTATAATTTTTGGGTACGTACGTGTATTCGAAGGTCGTACATCCGGTCCCGGTCCCGGTTCGGGAGATCCGGATTAATGTCTTTTATTGAGACATAATAATATTGATATGATTTTTTATGGGATTGAAGGCGTCTTCATAGTTCTTTTATTGTATAACGAGCGACCTCACACGGTTGTTTACGACTTGAAGAAGCATGGAGATTTCTTTATTGTATGTAAGTTTAATATTTAATGTATTATACAAATGAACCTTCCGTAATAAATTCTCTCTAAACAGTGAAAACCGCACAAAATCCTTTGTGTAATTTAGAAGAACAACGCGGTCACACAGACAGCCACGAAATGCTACTTTCATCTAAAATATGTATTGACTAGCTGCACTCCGCGGTTTCACCCGCATAAGTGTCGATCCCGTGGGATAACGGGATAAAAAGTATCCTATGTCCTTTCCCGGGACTCAAACTATCTCTATACCAAGTTTCATCTAAATCGGTTTGGCGGTTTAGGCATGAAAAGGTAACATACAGACAGACAGAGTTATAAAAAAAAATGTGAAGGACAATAATATTCGGCAACATCAAAAGTTCCTTTGTTTGTCCCCCTAACAGATTGTTCTGTTAAATGGATTCGACCGCTTTGAGCTTTTGCTAACATGAAAATACATTTTATTTTCCCAAAACCTTTTCAGTAGGACCAAGGAATTTGAAATTGCCTAGCATTTTTATTGACATTATAGATGTATAAGGAATAAGGTGGACAGTTCTTTATCCTCCGACCAGACTGATAATGAAGCCGTCATCTACGTATACTGTACATAAAACTAAGTACCTAACTTGGTAAAAAATTATTGCTAGAAAACGACTTTTATATTTGGTGTGGGAGTAAGGGAATCCTGAATGCACTACACTACCGTTGACGCTAAAACACTTTTTTGTCTTGTTTTGTATTTTTTTTTAATAATATTGAAATTTCAGAATAAGTAATTTTTGTCTTTTAATTATAATAATTTTACTACGACTGCGGCGAATTTTCAATGCAGCTATACTACGTTCCATTTAGTCTTCGCGAGTTGGCGTTCAAAATTACGGCACCCTTTCCAATCGGTCCTTTCGAGACCTTTTGGGGCTACCTTGTCGCTAAAAATCTGGCACAAGAAACCTGTGTGTTTTATAAGTCGGTCTGGAAAGTTCCTTTCCTATCAGTATTTGTCTATGATAGATTACATTGGAGCGTTTTTGTAGAATTTACCCTTATAGCCATGTCCTAACCAAAAGCGATCCACGCGTGGTCGCGCTATGAATATTTTGTTAGTACTTGCGCGGTCAATCAAGTCGTGTTTGTATGTACGTCATATTTCTAAACAAACAGTAGCTTTGATTGGCGTTGATCGCGTACTCGTGCTGCGGTTGCTTTCGGTTAGGACACGGGGTATGAAAATAAATAATGAATGTAACCGACCACAGAAAGAGACTAGGCATTGCCATAATATGGCAATGCTTAGTCTCTTTCTGTGGTTTCTGTGGTGGAGCGCTTATAATATAACGTGGCAATGCCTCCAGTCTCAGCGCTCAGTAATTACTAGTGGAAAGCGATGCGGACGAATTTTTCGACGCTTTATTTTTTTTTTTATAGTTTTGGTTAGGTTAGGATATTATAATAATAGTTTATTAGTTTATTTAAGGCGGATTTTTCCAACGCCAGATAATTTTATCCGGGGAATAATTTTGAATTTTTGACAGTTCTTCCATGCAAAACCTCTCTTCCAGACAAAAATTTTATTCCACGACTAAAAATTACCTGTCGATTGAAAAATCAGCCCTTAGTGTATGCAGTGTATCCAGTGTATATATTTTTTTTTATCACATTTATTCAAAAAGAGCTTCGTAAACAGGGACTAAAATAGCTCTTTAATCCTTAGGGACTAAAAATTATTTAAATTTGGAATGTGGATATTGTTAGTAAAAGTTCCAATCACCAAAGAGATCAATCACGAACATTGTATGAACAAGTAAAACGCACCCTAGCCAAATAAAAAATAAAAAAATTCCGTAATTGTTCAAAAATAAACATTAGCCTCTAATTATTTCTATGTATTGCTCTTAATTGTATGTAAATAAACGTGCTATTCTTATTCATAAGTTGCACTTACTTATTTTTTCATAGAGTGATAAAAAGTAGAGTGTCTACCTCGGGAGCAACATACTATTTTAAGCTCGAGTGACATACTTTGAATCCCTCGCTGCGCTGAGGATTCTAAATATAGTTGTTTGCTCCCTTGGCAAACAATCTAATATTATCATATTTAGTAAATAACCACAAATAATAAAAATCTCATAAAAAACAAAAATGTATAATTAAATGTGTCCTGGGACTACTGAGTAAAAAGTAAAGTAAGGAATAACAAGTAAAAAAGATTACAAAAAATAAAAAATATATGAACAACAAACGCGACGCTTATTCCACTTTTTGATCACCACCAACGCTCCCACTCCGGACCCACCATACCCCTGGCCATACCCCTGGGGGTAGGGTGGGACCATAGATATATAGATTTCTATGGATGGGACTGAACCGTACCACCATAGAGATGTGCTATCCTAGTTCCATTATCTAACAAGTAACAAAGACCGTGTTCAAAAATGTTGCTGAAGTTGAAGTCCTTTTAGCCGACTACTACGACAAGCAAGCTGGGGAACAAACACGTATTTTAGTGTTCTGTTCCAGTAAGTTCCAATGATTCAAAATATTAAAGAATATTTCGTGGACGACACCTTCTATAGAGTTGCCCTGCACCTTTCGCTCAAATTGTATAATATTCATGGCGATGTAAGCAGTACCACAGAAACGACTGAAGTAATGCCGTTAATTTTTAGTTTGATGTCGAAAGCAATGAATGCAATTTTGAAAGTCTTTCCAAATTGCACTATAAAGGGATGCTTTTACCACTGGGTACGCAATATTTCGAAGAATGCTAAATCCCAGAAGTTCCACATAACTCAAACAACACCTGAAAGGAGAATCGTGGCATTACTGCCACCTTACCGCTTCTGCCTGCTGATAAAATATTACTAGAACTAGATTATATAAAAACAGAAAGCGAGAGCTTGAAGCGGATGGACAAGTTCATAAGCTACGTTGAAATGTTTTTGGCTAAAAATATGGTGGTGCCAACACTATGGTATGGTTCGATCCCACCCTACCCCCAGGGGTATGGCCCACCCACCATACCCCCCCTGGGTATGGTGGGTGGGTGGGTCCGGAGTGCAACGCTCCAACCGTTCCACCACCTTGCTAAGTCGTGTTTGAGAGTCGCTTGTTTCATAAAATGAGGATCATTTATCTTCTCACAGAAATTGCAATAGTAATCAGTTTCAGGCTCTTCATTTGCATTGTGATAAGTGTAATGATTGTGCCATCTGAAGAAATCGTAGTACTTCTTTTTGTTATTAATAATATCAACCATTTGCTTCACTAGCTCTTCTGCAGTAAGAGTTCTCGCATTCAAATATATTCCATCGGGCATGAACCTGAAAATTAATACAAAAGTACAGCGTCCATATATTCTGATACTAACTGTTGTCGTGCAATATACGAAAAAAAAAAACGCTTTTTTCTAACACTATATTAATGGTCATCGTCTTCCTGGGCTCGGCTTCCAGTCTAAACGGATGCAACTGAATACCAGTATTTTACATGAAGCGACTGCCTATCACAACCCAATAACTGGGTAATACGATACCCCTTAAGATTTGTCCTTAATAGTTGTCAGACTTTCGGACTTCTGACGACCCGTAACGACTGTCTCAAAGTTCTACAAATGACAACCGGGACCAAGAGCTTAACGTGTTTTACGAGGCACGGAGAATTCTTGGCATGCAATGGACGGTCACCCATCCACGGACCGACCTCGGCAAACGTTGCTTAACCTTGAAGATTGATTCGTGCGGCTGTTATTATTTAGCCATGAGCCCATTATATTGATGGTATTTGGAATTTAATTAAACGAGAACTACTACTATACTACTACTACACTTACTACACTACTCACTACTCTTACTATACTATACTTTATAACTAGGGGATATCTTCCTACTACGGAAGAATAATTTTTGAATCGATGGTTAATCCTTCTCTTAAGTAGGCTATGTTAATCGCGACCGTTTTAATGTGCAGGTTTAGGGACATTTCGGGCATATGAACAAGTGGGCCATCCTCTGCTCAGGCGCACCATAATCGCACAGGGTGTCGGAGGGACCCATAATAAAATTAATCTCCCATTTCGCGCAGTGGATTTAGTGATTTCCATGTAGACCACTTCAGATCACGCCCGAGTGCAGGTGTTCCTGGGGTGGCTGAAGAAGAGAGCCTGGCTGAGGGAGAGAGCCTCACGTCCCAGCCGCCGCGGGAGACGTTCCGGGCGTCGGGAGCCGCGTGACGACTCCCGGATACCGTAGGCGCGGGTCTACGGACGGAGAGTAATGGGTAGCTCATCGTCCGATCAGGACCAGGCCCGTGCCGGACGGCACGTACACGCGCGCCTCAAAGAGATGTCAGCAAAAAGGAAGGGGCCTGCCAGGGCTGAAGCCTGCTGGGGGTGCGGGATCGTCCGAAAGGGTTACCGCTGCCCTGGAACATAAAGGGCTAAGGAAGGAATATGGATGCGTTTTAGTCAGTAAAAGTCTGACACTCCCTTCCGCTCCACCCAGAGCGGGAGGGGTCATTTGATGATTTCGCATCCATAAAAAAAAGGTGTTCCTGAGGTGGGTGGTGGTAAATAGAAAGGTGATATTCTACCTGGTATAGTTAGCTCCTCCATAAACTATTGGCACGGTGTAGTGCTGCAGTGGGTTCAGTAACTTCTCCGTCACATAGTCTTCATTGATCGAGTTCTCAAACGACAAGTAGAAGTAGTAATTGTTTTCCAACATTTTCCAGCACGATTCATTACGTGGGAATTTATTTTTTGTACATGCGCCATATATATCCAGTGTCATATTGTATTTAGATAGTTCCTCTTTTACTTTGATTGCAACTTTTTTTCTTCCACTTCGCGCACTACTGTGTGATATGAACCAGGCAGCGGCTTTTTTCTTACTGTTTAGCTTCTCTTTGAGTTTATGATTGATCGGTTTCATTTTTTCTACCTTCGGCCAGTGCATCACTTTTTTGGGACCAATTTTTTCACCATCTTCATCTTTAATTATGATATATCCGTAAAATACGTCAGAATCCAATTTATAAGTCCATGTCATGTTGAAGAAACTATTATACCTTTCGTGATATACCGGATAATTTGCTGCAGCTTCTGAACAAACAAACACATACTTCTGGTGCTCGGATCTTCTTTTTTTTGATAATCGTAAGACTTCACTTGTCAAGTCGTGACAATAGAATAAGATGGCATCGTAATCTGTAACATTGCTAAGATATGTTCTATTCCATGTAACATAGCAGTTGTTAACAGGGCAGTTTCTTTCAATGAAGACATCTTGACCTATCTTCATAAATATAAATGGTTCTTTTTCTGGCTTTCTCCATTGCAGAATATATTTTAGACGTGGTTTATTGTGGTGGATTGTATGTGCAGAGGGTTGTGCAGAGGTTTCATAAGTATTATTGGTTCCACGGTTTATGAACAAACGTGTCCAATTAAACCCACTCAAATAACACATTATAAAAATTGAAACACCGCAAATAAATGCTATTCTCTGAGATTTCATCGTTATTTTCATGTTTTGGCATGAACGGGAAACTAAATGATACCTTTGCTAATCTAACTTCCTCTAATTTGTTAAAATATTCTTGACAAAAATGTACATTGTTGGCGACGCAAATACTATACTATCAAAAAGTACTCTGTGTATTATAGTGTACTGTGCGACGCATTTTCAAAATTTTCCTCTGTCTATGACACAATTTTTTGACATTGACTCGGGAAACTTTTTTTTTGATAAGTTTTTGGCAACTTGTATAAAAAGTATCGTTATTTTATTACAAATTTTTAATCTGTAAAGCTACGGTTTCCGAGAGCGGAATTCCGTCATATTATATTAGCGGGTTGTTATGAAAATCACAGAGCATGGATGATGAAAATCTTGTATTATAAAGTCCATGTGAAAATCTGTCTTGCACAAGTATTTGACATGAAGGTGTCAAAAAACGCTCCGTATTTGGAAAGAAGAAACTTAAAAATACTTTTTTAAAAATATAATTTTTTATTTAATCATTCAAGTACCCTTACATCTAATATGAAAAAATCTGATGTCACAGTGTTTGTTATCGAACTCCTCCGAAACGGCTTGACCGATTTTGATGAAATTTTTTGTGTATTGGTAGGTCTGAAAATAGGTCGTAGATTGTTTTTTTTTTTGCAAAACAGCGTTTTCGGGGTCAGCTACTAGGTTTTTTTTTATACAGGGTTACTTGTAATTCGACGTATATCCGTCAGGAGCTGATAGGGGCGCCAAAATGCAACAAATTGAACCCCCCTATGTATGGCCGAAATTCAATAGTTTTCGAAATATTAGAATTTTAAGGGTTTTTCGATATAATTATTTATTTATTTATTAATCACAAAATCCACAGCTCTTTAAAATTTTCTCTTAAGATATTTATGCTAGTCTTACAGCCAATTACGGATTTGCAATTAGAAATAAATATTAGAATTTTAAGGGTTTTTCGATATAATTCCAAATAAAAAAAACTACGTATTGAATGGGTACCATACAACAATGGTATTGTAGCTGGCACTTCAATTAAGCTATGAACATAATTAAAAATACTTAATTCATGATGAGCGATTGAAGAATAATATCTTAACAATATTTTCACTTTGCGGTTCAAAAATTTTTCAAATATCTCGAATACTATTGAATTTCGGCCATACATACGAGGATGGGGGTTCAATTTGTTACGAAACAGTCTTGAAGCGTAAAATTAAAAAAAAAAAGATAAGATAATCATTATTCTTAAATCGCTTATCATGTTAATTGTGTAAATATAATTATTGCCAAGAGTTTTACAAAATTCACGGCAATAATTCTTTATAACAATGAGAATAGAGTTACATTGCAATGACTTACGAATGATTTTATCACACTATCACACTATATATATTATATATAATCACACGAATATTATAAAGGCGAAAGTTTGTGAGTGTGCGTGTGTGTGTGTGTTTATATGTTTGTTACCTCTTCACGCCTAAACCACTGAACCGATTTAGATGAAATTTGGTATAGAGATAGTTTGAGTCCCGGAAAAGGACATAGGATAGTTTTTATCCCGATATTCCCACGGGATCGACATTTTCGCGGGTGAAACCGCGGGGCGCAGCTAGTCACACTAATATTATAAAGGCGAAAGTTTGTGAGTGTGTGTGTTTATATGTTTGTTACTTCTTCACGCTCAAACGGCTGGAGCAATTTTGATAAAATTTTGTATGGAGGTAGCTGACATCCTGGATTAACATATAGGCTACTTTTTATCCCGATATTCCAACGGGATCGACATTTACGCGGGTGAAACCGTGGGGCGCAGCTAGTGTCATATAAATCTGACTGTGAATGGATTGCTTTAGGTACCCTCTCTGTCGAAAAAATTGCAATATTTTTCCGGTAATCAATGACTTAGTAGTAGGCAAATAACCATGTTGAAATCAATTCTAACAGGATAAATGAATCAAACCATTTTATCGAAGTAGCAACGTTTAATAATAAATATTTTTTAAATATAATCCCTAATCAAAATGACAAGTCAACACTCACGAGCACGTTTTTATACACATAGTTATACACAAAAAAAACATACAAAAATCATTTTATCATGGTTTTTTTCTTCTCAGCGATAAGGCGAGACATAACGACCGAAAAACAATTAATTTTAGTAACACAATACTTCTAATTAGCATTTCTATTTATACAAAACGAATACATGCTAATTTCTACTGAATTGCGATTAGCCTCGCGGGCCGCGGCCATTTCACGGTTAATTAACTTACCTACAAGAAACCGGCAAGTGCAGGTCGTACTTGCCTGCAATAATTTTCCCTGACTTTATAAAGAAAAGTCATTTGTGCAATTTTGATAATTTTCGTTTGATCGACATGCGTCATTTCGATAAGTTTGAGATAAAAAAATAAATAAAATAAAGTGCATATATACCATACGATGATCTTGGTTTTTTCTCCTTTCAGTTTTGCTCCATAATATTTTACCCTTCAACTGTCAAGAAATCTCCTAGAGATCGAATAGAAAAAGTAATTGTATCTCATTAGTGACTGTTGAGCTATTAAACCGACCGACAAAAACAACCGACAATAATAACTTTTTATAATTGGGACAGACCAGAGAAACAGATCGACCGTCGAGTCGAAAATGCCTGGAGGAGCTACTAGTCCATGAAGGGCGACCTTCCTATCTCACTAAAGAACAAGCTCGTCGACATGAGTATCCTTCCTGTTCTAACCCATGGCGCTCAAACTTGGTCTTTGACCGAGGCTCAGAAGTCCAAACTCAAGGTTATGCCAAATAGCGATGGAGCATAGCATTTTAAAAATCAAACTGACCGACCAAATGCGCAACACCATAATACGCTCTAAGACAAGTCAAGCAAAAAGTCTACGAGGCTGAAGGGAGACTGTGTGGGTCGCACCTTAGGATGCATCAAGACAGATGGGCCAGACCCTCACACAGTGGGTGCCTGAAGACGGGCGTCATCACTG
The DNA here is from genome assembly GCA_947508005.1 of Amphipoea lucens. Classification (NCBI taxonomy): domain Eukaryota; kingdom Metazoa; phylum Arthropoda; class Insecta; order Lepidoptera; family Noctuidae; genus Amphipoea; species Amphipoea lucens. The sequence goes on along the minus strand of OX382358.1, from coordinate 17,325,451 downwards.
AGGCAGACTTTAGAAACGGTGGCGTGATGATTTAGACTCGTTCCTAACCGACAGGCCGGAGAAGGCTATTAGAAAGCATCAAGCACATTAGAAAAAATATGGGGGAAACCTTTTGCCAGCAATGGGACAACATAGGTTAACTAAAAAAATAATAATTGGGAAACCAATTATCATCTTTTAACGTTTCTGACAAAATTGCGTGTGACAGACGTCCTACAGAAAGGCACTGATGTGTTTTCTTAGTGTTTCGTTTCTCCAAAGGCGGTGCGGAACACTAAAATGGAGTTATGTATGAGGCTTTTAGTCAGTATTTTAAACAGCCTTGGTAAAAACGACTAGCAGTGTGATGTCTACAACCTTTCATTTTTGGATGATTGGCTGCGCGCGGTGCGCTTGGTGTAGATTAGTGTATTTCCTTGCCATTTTTGTAAATGTTAAGAAAATGTTAAATCATTGAATGTGGCAGCATATTAAAATATATGAGGTGTGCGTGAACTTGCGATGATCATAGTTTTTCTAGATGTTATTTGAAACTTCTACCTTAATATATTAAGTGCCTACATAAGTAGCATTTTTCTTGTGAATATTTAGTGATTGGCAACCATAACCTTGCAGAATGATAATATGTGAATACCTAATATTATCTACCTATGTTTAACTGCGGCAGTTTTAATTGTTAAGTGACGTACCATAATATCGATGGTATGCGTGAGTGAACTGACTGTTACTACAGCTGTGAAGATGATAATGAGTAAATTTACGAAATATTTCATATTTTGCATGATTCTCAGTGTCACTCTTCTTTCGCTTTTCTATCATTTGAATAAATTGTGTTCAGAAAGTAGCTTTAAGATTTTGATACAAAGTAAATTGATAGACTTGAAACCCTTATTAGTATGGACAACAATGAATACAGATCCGATCAAGTATTTGGGTGAAGGCACGAATACGTTTATACACAGAAGATGTTCCTTCACTAACTGTTACGTGACGACAGATAGACAGTTGCTCAAAGATGTAGCGGATTACGATGTGATATTGTTCCATGGACCAGAACTTACAAACGAAGCTTCATCTTTACCTCAGTCTCGATCACCTCATCAAAAGTATGTTTTCGCTAGCATGGAGTCATCATCAAATTATCCGGTCTGTAATCAAATGTATAATAATTATTTCAATTGGACTTGGACTTACAAATTGAATTCTGACGAATATTTCGGGTATATGATTATAAGAGATAAAGAAGGGACAGTAATTGGTCCTAAAGAAGTGATGCATTGGGAAAAAGTGGAAGAAATGATGCCTATAAATGACACTCTGAAAGCAAAATTAAGCACGAAGAAAATTGCCGCGGCTTGGTTCGTATCTCATTGCAGAGCACACAGTAGAAGAGATGTAATTGGCAAACGGCTCCAAATTGAATTAGAAAAGTATGGCATGCAGGTTGACATATATGGTATTTGTGGGAACAAAAATTGTCATAAAGACAATATGAAAGATTGTTTGCGGAAATTGGAGACTGATTACTACTTCTACTTGGTGTTTGAGAACTCATTCGCTGACGACTATGTGACGGAGAAGTTGTTGCATGCTCTCAATCACTATGCAGTACCGGTGGTGTATGGTACCGCTAACTATACAAGGTTCCTTAGTTTTATAATTTTGAAACTGATAAAAAAGAAAATAGCTGTTGCATAATATTACTCATTATCATATTAAAGATGGAATCCCGGTGAAATATGATTACCTATTTAAATGATTTTTTATCGATGTTATATACAGGAAGATTTTTTATCACCATCCAAATTTTCACAGGGTGTTCTACCCATGAATATGAACAACTTTTACTATAGGACCAACTCTGTAATCACGAAACAAAAAATCTGCTGTTTCATACATTTTGGTCAAGTAGGTAGGTATTGAACTTTGTATTAAACAGCTGATTTTTTACATGAAGTAATAACTTGATCGCCATTAATTTTCTTCGTCATAAATTTATTTTGTGTAAATTATTTCATCACCACCTTTTTTCAAAACGGTGAAGGAAAACATCATTAGGAAGCCGGCATGTCCTAGAACCAAAAATTAGAAAAAAACATGTGACATCTACCAACCCGCTTTGGGCCCGCGTGGTGGTTTAGTGGCCCATTCCGGCTAATCGAGAGGAGGCCTGTGTCCCAGCAGTGGGAACATTAAAGGCTGATTATGCATTCATTTTCAGGTTCATGCCGGATGGAATGTACCTGTCTACGCACCGGCCATGGATGCACATCAGGCGTCTAGCGAAAAAAATGGCTGATATTATAAATGATAAACAAAAGTATTACGAGTTCTTCAAGTGGCGCAACCACTATTCTTACCACGACCTGAGAGAGTCCCGTGACACAGACCCCTATTGTAAATTGTGTGCGTTAATTAATAATAAAGAACAATTTTTAAGAACTAGTGTTTATGAAGATTTTGTACAGTGGTGGAGTCCACATCATATGTCATGTAGGTATCCTAACTAATATTATAAATACGAATGCGAAAGTTTTTGTTTGTTTGTTACCTTTTCACGCCTAATCCACTGAACCGATCATCATGAAATTTAGCATATTTGTTGTCGTGGGTATAGAAAAGGAGGAAAAGAATAATAACGTTCGACGGTCACAATTGACTTAGGACGCTTTATGGCGTTACGCACGTGTCTTTCGAATCATGATTGAAATATGACCCAACTTTCTGAGCAGTATTCTAACAAAAAGTACTAGGCTTGCATGAATTGACGATAGTATCTCAATAATTAGTGCATCAGATGTACTCTTCAATTTAGCAACTTTTTTAATGAATTATAACGTTGCTAAATTGAAGAGTACAACTGTGACGTAGCATGATAACTTAATAGACTGGTATGACGTTTAGTCGGTTAACTAAGTCACCTGGTTTTTTTGTTTACCTTTATTTAACTACCTAAGCTAGTATAGTGATGTTACTAAACATACATACTACACACACACACACACACACACAATACACACAATTATAATTAACTATAACAAACATAATCTGCTAGGGGAGTGAGGGGGAGGGGGTGAGGGGCTTGTGGCTAAGTAATTTTTATAATATTATTTCACAGTATCAGCTACTTTATTTTTGCAAAATATTTAACTGAATTTTCTTTGGGATAAACCTAATATTCAACTCACGTGCTCTGCCGAGGACTTTTTCGAGTATCTCATCATGTTTTTATCTGAATTCCGCATGAATTAAGAAATCCGCGATGTATGTAAACAAACCTTCAATGTTACTAAAGCAATTTCTATAGTTTTCTTAAAAACTTCAGCTGAGATTTCATGTCCAAAATGGTAAGACATTAAAACAATTATATCCATAGAGAAGAGTCAGGAGAGAGAATGTTTAGTACATTATACTATCATCAGTCAACCGAATATGCCAGAATGATTCATTTAGATCTAAAACAGAAGAATTTTAAATGACCTATTTGTGACTTTAAATCATTGATAGCTGGAGTTTCATAATACTTTTCAAGAATGCACTCATTGAGAGCCCTTGGTTCTAAACAAACAGATTGAATCATAATTTTTTTCCACAATAACAATCCTAATAACCCATTTCTGTGGCCTCCTCAATTTTGGACATCACACTTAGTTTATAGTCTGTAAGAAAAAAAAAAATATTAAAAGAAAACTATTCATGTGTCCAAAGAAAAACTATTCCAGTGTAAAAAGATAAATTGCCACTTACATCTTATATCTTTTAATATTAAAGCATCCTTATGAAGAGGATTGGACACTGGAATTGCTTTCTTCGAATAAAATTCTATATTTTTTAGAAAGTTCACCTGTGCCTAAGAAAACACCGTTATATAATCAGCCTATAATATTCCCACTGCTGGGACGCAGACCTCTCAGTGAGAGGGAATGGGCCGTAATCCACCACGCGGGCCCAGTGCGGGTTGGTAGATGTCACATGTCATCGAATTTTTGGTTCTGGGACATGCCGGTTTGCTCACGATGTTTTCCTTCACCGTTTTGAGAACAGTGTTGAAGAAGTAATTTACACAAACTAAAGCGCGTGTCTGGGTTCGAACCTACGACCTACAAATCGTAAGTCGCGGCCGTTACCACTTGGCCACCACTGCTCCTCACCGATATATTATATTTCCATCCATATATCCATCAGTATCTTTTTATTTGATTGATTATTTTTGATACTGTTTACAAACTTTCTTTCAACAATGACTAATACCAAACACGAATCCTTCCCTAATGTAGGCTGTTATCCAGAACGAGTAACAATAAAATCCAATAAATAAACTTTCCAATAAAACAATACCATAGTTTTTAATTTTTTGATCTGTTGTATGCTTGTAATGTGACTTTTGATTTACTTAGTACCTATATTATTATTAAGTTTATTCTTTGAAATTTTATTTTGAATATGCTCTAGCAACGAGATGGGTATTAGGTTAACGTCAGAACCAGTATCCAGTTTTAAGGTACCATTTATGACATTTCAATGATTAAGTTCTGCTCCCAACAGGTAGCATTATTTACTTGACCTACCGATTCACAAAAAAGTTCATCTTTGTCATTTTGCTCCTCAGATACGACTTGCACTTTTTTGGTGTGGTAATATTTTTCACATTTTGTTCGCTTTGCAGGGCATTTATGCCGCACTTTTGTGTTATACCGCTCATTTTGGCCACCACACTATTTACACTGAACCTATAGTGGGATTTTTCACCAACAACTTGTGAAAGTCGCCAAACGTCGTCCCCGTCGTTCGGCTGAGTCACATTGCACTTCTTTGATTTGTGACTTTGTCAACTCTGAGAGACGAGGCCTCTTTAAAGTTTTATCTAAATCCACATCTCCTATGCTCAACAACTTCTCCTGTTCGGATGTATTGATGGTGCCACAAATAATTCTACCTCGGATGGCTTCATCTTCATTTGTGAACTCACAGTTTCTAGCTAGACTTTTCAATTCCGTAAATTTGTACATCAAATGGCTCCCCGAGTTGCCGAGAGCACTTATAGAACTTATTCATATTATTTCAATACGTCATCGAATGTCGCCACCGTTTTTTTCGTCAGCATCAATAAGCTTGTCGACACCAAAATTGTTATAGATCTGTACTCCTTCCTCGCCATTAGATAAAAAATTGCAACTTTTCTTTTATCTTTTTCGTCATCAAGTCCGGAAGCAATAAAAATATATACATAGCTGTTGCTTAAACCTTTTCCATTTGCTTGGCAAATCCCCACTGAGACACAGTTTTTCGGGTAAGTTATATATTTATACTGTGGTTATACGACGCTGCAGATATGTTTGCACACATTTGCGATAATCGCTGTACAGAACATGTACAGCGATTATCGCAAAAGATGATACTTTATAAGAAACAACTAAAACTACATCACATTTATGTTATTGATAATAATAAAACAATGTATTAATAATGCACATGTGCTTATATTTGAGTTGCTTTAGAGAGATCGCTATCGGACGCCATTATCGTCTCCATACTAGTGTTGTCTATCCATCATCCACTAGTGATGTTTCTACTTACTAAACATACATACTACAGGTTTTATTTTATATATAGGATAATTTCTCTTAGGGGTATAATATTATATATTACACTATCATGTTTACTAATATTGTCACTACAATATACTCGCAAAATTATGACATTAAAGCAGTTAGTCTGGATGTCAATTACTGCTTTAATATCAAAATCAAATATAGAGAATCTATAACACCTTTCCATTAGATAAAATAAAATAATACCTAATAATAAACAAACTTAAATCATTAATTTTATTTACATGATAAATAAAAATACGTATACAAATATTCAAGTCTTAATACGGGTATGAGGTAGCGAGTAAAATGACGATACATTTATGTATTTTGGTGCTTGGCACATAATTATCATATCTATTTTCCCCAGAAAAATTCTGATCATCATATATATAAGACAAAATGTTGTCTGCAGGATCCTTTACAGGCTTTACCGACCACCTGTGTTGCCGCGGGTGCTCAAGGCTGATACTCTAAAGTCAAATACATCACCGTCAGTCAGTTTTTCTGCTAAGGAATTAGCTACCACTATTAGCAAGATGACGAAGGATAAGTCCCCTGGACATGACAGTATCAGCATTGAGCACCTGAGGCATGCTGGTGTACACTTGCCTAGAGACAGGAGACCCCTCTGATGGCTGCAACTACAGGCCCATCTTGTTAGCCACCACTGTAGCTAATGTTCTGGACAGTATGCTGGATAAACAATTATGTCGATATCTAAAAATACACGATGCACAGTTTGGCTTCCAAGCGGGACTGTCTACAGAAACTGCAATATTATGTCTTAAGCATACTGTCCGGTACTACACGGACAGGAAGACTCCGGTTTATGGACCCTTCCTTGATTTATTCTTCTGCTATTTGTACTATTTTTAATTTAGTAGATGTTTTTGTTCTTTGAACTTTTTCGATTTACCTGTTATTGTTATCTCCTGGTCATTTCTACAAAAATCTTACCGAGGTGAGGGATCCTGGTGACCTGCAACACAGGTTTTATTCCTAAAACCTACTTCAGGCACCAGTCTCTCACAAAGGTGGGGAAAGTTTTGCAGTTCTAAGTTTGCACTATTTTTAAGACCACTTATTGTGAAGAGAAAATAAATGATATATTATTATATTATTATTTATCGAATGCTTCCGATATGGTGTACATATATCGTACATCTTTGGGAGAAACTGAGGGTACCTCACTACCAGAGGAGATTATTAATGTTCTTGATTACCGGTATAACAATCAAGTCAATGTAAGGTGGGGAACGTTGTGTCCGATGAGTACAGATTGGAGTGTGGTGTAAGACAGGGTGGTTTAACATGCTCTCGACTCTTCAACCTGTACATCAATGAGTTAATTGCGGGTCTCAGTAGCACTGCAGTCGGCTGTACGATTGATGACATAAATATAAACATTTAAAGCTATGCTGATGATATAATGTTGCTGCGTCCTTCAATTAGCAGAAACTTCTTAGGAGATGCGAGGAGTACGCCGTGGCCCATAGGTTCAGGTACAACGCGAACAAAAGCTAATTGTTGGCATTCATACCGCGGAACTTTAAAGTGGACACCGCCCGAACTGTACAGTAGTATACCGCTTAATAGAGTGTCGCAGGTAAAGTACTTGGGTCACTAGGTCGCGGAGGACCTTGCTGATGACGTGGACCTTGAGAGGGAACGAAGGGCATTGGCGGTCCGCGGGAACATGCTGGCTCGCTTGTTTAAACGGTGCCCTAATGAGGTAAAGTGAACAATGTTCAGGGCATACTGCCAATCTTTTTATTCGTGCACCCTGACTCAGCGGCAACTCAATGCCCTTTGTGTACAATAAAATAATGCTTTTAGGATGTTGTTGGGGCTGCCGAGATGCTGTAGTGCGTCTGGCATGTTTATGGAGACTCAGATTGATGGTTTTCGTGCCATCATGAGAAAGCGAGCGGCCTCCATATAGCACTGTATTCGAGCATGCTTCAACAGCATTCTGAAAGTAATAGCGGACCGTTTAGACGGTCCCTTTCTTATCTTAGACACTGGATCGCACTCCACGTGTCTTTTAAATTTCGTTTTTTTTTTGTTTTGTCATTTTGTGGTTTACGAACATATGTAGTTCTAAAGTACTTACTAATACTAATATGGATGTTCTGTTTCTGAAATAAAGTTATTATTTATCAAATTTCGACAATTACGGCGATATAATTATACCTTTTTTGCTTCTAAAAAGAGCATTTGCATTATTCAGTTTTACCAACCAAAACCTTAGAAATGCGTATAAATTGTCTAAAAGTAAGAAATAGTTAGCACCAATTCATTTATTGTTGGCAATCGAAAAGTGCACGTTATATCGCCTTATTAAGCGGCCTCGGGTCTAAACATATATGCGCTACTGACTGTCCATTTTTCCTAGCAACTCATCTTGTACACACGGCTACACATCAAGCTATACATTTCCAGATTTAGTTGACCTCGCATTGTATAGGTTTTTCTTACAATCAGAAGTCAACTTATACTGGTTATATACAAAGTGTAAAAAAATTAACCTTAAAAACTTTAAGAGGTGCTTTAGACCATCGGACTGAACAACTTTCACTATGGGACCAACTCCGAAATCACGAAAAAAAAATCAGCTGTTTCATACAAAAGTTCAATACCTACTCGGCCAAAATGTATGAAACAGCTCATTTTTTTTTCGTGATTTCAGAGTTGGTCCCATAGTGAAAGTTGTTCAGTTCGATGGTCTAAAGCACCTCTTAAAGTTTTTAAGGTTAATTTTTTTACACCTTATATAGCTTGATGTGTAGCCGTGTGTACCGACAATGACATGCAAATATTATATTCAGAAACTGACAATATTCCTCCTTTTACCGTCCCTGCTTTGCATGGGTGCAATGGCAACATGTCCAATTAGCGATATTTCTGTGCTATATCTAAGTGTTGGTACTATGTATAGATTAGCAAGTACCTACTCCTACTTAACAATCTATGTACTTACCCGATAATTTAGGTGAAATTACATGTTGTGATTTATGATATGATTAAGTATCTAATTGAAATATCGTGTAAGTATATATAATACACGATATTTTAATTACTTAATCGTAAAACATATCGATGTGGGTAGGTACCTATTCAAACGTTCGTATTAGTGCTAAACCATGTAGTAATAAATAAATGTTACAAGTCGGGATGATAAAGGCAGAAATAGTTTATTTCACTTCAAGACACACTTAGCAAGTTGAATTGGCAATGGGCCGGCAACCAAGCAAGCCGGAGAACCAATGACTGTTGGGGTAGATGTTTTGCGGGAAGATCGCAAGTCTACGAACGTAGGGTAGTATTCATAAATTTGAAAATATCAAACACTTGACAATAATGAGCAAAATTAGAACATCTTCAGAGTACAGTCACGTCTAAAAGTATGTATACACTTGGCTTTATTCAAAGGCGATTTTCTCCTTTATTTTTGAATGAAATTTTATGTTATTACGAAAATAGTATTTTCGAACCCATAGGCTTATGTTAAGTGTCGTATTTCAACGTTGCATTCGTTATTTCACTAAAAAATCGCAATTGAAAATTGTCAAGTGTATACATACTTTTAGGCGTGACTGTACACCATAAACAGAGTTGGTTATTTCAAAATGTTACAACGTCACTAAGCAAACAAATTATTTAAAAAATATCCTCATCTTATGGGCTATCAAACGATCTATCAACATAAAAAAAAAATCAGTGATGCCCGACAATTGTTTGATAAAGCTGGCAAAGATAAAAAACACAATTACTAAAATTAACAAAAAACTAAAGCCTAAGGTTTTATTGTACCTACGAACCCACTCGATATGATTGCTGATGTCTGCCTTAATTCTTAGTGATAGTTTGTGTTTATGAGTTTTGTTAAATAAGCCTCAACACTTTTGCTTAGGCAGCCAGCTGCGAGATAATTAGTTTAAAATAAAGGTCATGATATTTCTATGGTCATGAGAGACAAATTTATTTTTAACCGACATCTAATAGGTGGTTATCAATTCGTATGTGTACACAGGGTGAATGTTTCAAAATGGGATGGGTGGCCAAATCCAAAACTAAGTACATGTAATAGCGAAAAATACTTAAAGGAGTGTCAGGGCCGATTTTGATGAAAACTAAAACTGCATCATTAGATTTTTGAAAAACCAATTTCTCTAGCTAACAATTAAACTTTTTGATTTAAAATATTAAACACACTTTATTATTGCAATGTCTGGTGGTATCTCTTATAAGGATCACACGGAAAAGTAAAGAAAAATGTTTATTTTTAAGATTAACTGAAATCAAATCAACAAATTGATCAGAATGTGATAAAAATATAATTAATCATATTAAAAACATAAGTGAACAAGCAAATAAAGAAAAGGCACCGTCTATTATCAGCTAAAACTCGTGTTTCGACGAACTCTATCTCTATTGATATCTCAATAGATTTGTGTGTCGCCAATTTAAGAACACTTGGTCACTAATTTAGGTGCAGTCTGGTCCTAGTCATACGCTATTCAGCTCTTTGTCCGTTTGTTCCATACTATAATTATATGGTCTCTTAGGTGTTACTGAAGTTATTTAAGAGTTCGTGAATTTAGTTTAATAATTATGGACCATAGTATAAAATTTTTGAGAATAATTATTTTGTGATGGACGATAATCGTGTTGGATTCTGATAACTACGATAGAATACTTTTAAACATAATTTTATATTGGTAGCAGCGCCAGCTGTTAGTTAGCTGTTTATTACTAAAGTCTGGAACCATTCTCATAATAATTATGATGGTAAGCATGAGTGTTAGTACAGTTTGACAGTTAATACAGTTATAGCGATGGCTCTTAGTGCGTGTGACAGATATTTCATCATTTGCGTGATTCTCAGCATCACTCGGTTTTCAGTCTCCTATAATTTTGATTACCATGGTCAAGATCCGAGCTTTCCAGTATTAACACAATCAAATACATCGTTAGATTTGAAATATTTGTTATTATGGACAAATGAGACTGAACCGATCAAGTCTAATTTGCGTGAAGGCAATATTCCGTTTAGAAACAGAAAATGTTCTTTCACTAACTGTTACGTGACGTCAAATAGACAGTTGCTCAAAGATGTAGCGGATTTCGATGTTATATTGTTCAATGGACGAGAACTTCCGGACAATGCTTTACTTTTACCTCAGTCTCGTTCACCTTATCAAAAGTACGTTTACGCCAATATGGAATCCTCAGCAAACTTTCCGGTTTGTAACCAAATATACAATAACTATTTTAATTGGACTTGGACTTACAAATTGAATTCTGACGAAATTTACGGATATATGAGTATAAGAGATAAAGAAGGGACGGTCATAGGTCCTAAAGAAGTGATGCATTGGGAAAAAGTGGAAGCAATGAGGCCTATAAACGACACTCTGAAGGAAAAATTAAGTACGAAGAAAATTGCAGCAGCTTGGTTCGTATCTCACTGTAATGCGCCCAGTGGAAGAGATTTAATTGCCAAACAGCTCCAAAATGAACTGGAAGAGTATGGCATGCAGGTTGACATATTTGGCAAATGTGGGACAAAGCAGTGTCCTAGAGGCAGTATGAAGGAGTGTTTACGGCTAGTGGAGACTGATTACTACTTTTACTTGTCATTTGAGAACACGTTCGCTGACGACTATGTTACGGAGAAGTTGTTAAATGGTCTCAATCATTATGCTGTACCAGTGGTGTATGGTGGCGCCAACTATACAAGGTTTCTCGACTTTAATTAAAACTTTATTTACTCATCATTCTCTTGCCCTTATCCAAATTTATTTGGGTCGGCACAACATGTGCTTATATTTCATCCATCATCATCATTTCAGCCGAAAGACGTCCACTGCTGGACATAAGCCTCCCCCAAGCACCTCCAATTCGACCGGTTTTGTCCTTCTCACATCCAACGAGTTCCTGCGGCCTTCACAAGGTCGTCGGTCCACCTTGTGGGAGGCCTTCCAACGCTACGTCTTCTGGTATGCAGTCGCCACTCCAGAACCTTTCGGCCCCATCGGCCATCTGTTCTGTGAGCAATGTGCCCTGCCCACTGCCACTTAAGTTTAGCAATTCTTCGGGCTATGTCGGTTACCTTGGTTCTCCTGCGGATCTCTTCATTTCTGATTCAATCACGCAGGGAAACTCCAAGCATAGCCCTCTCCATTGCCCTTTGGGTGACTTTCAGTCTTCTAATAAGACCCATTGTGAGCGACCACGTTTCAGTGGCATATGTCATCACTGGCAACACGCAAAGGCTTTCGTCTTAAGACACTGCGTTATGTGGGACGAGAAGATATTGCGTAGCTACCCGAACGCTGCCCAGCCGAGTCGGATTCGACGATTGACCTCTTTCTCGAAGTTGGACCTATTATTTTTTGTTTTCGGAGGGGATCCATCAAAAGGCACCTGGATTTTGGTGAAAAAGACCAGGTAGTGTGGGGTTCTTAACTCACTAAAACCTCCCCGGTGATCACCATCAGCACATGGAGGGGGTCCCGTTAGAATTCACCACTACGGATGCTCACAGTAAACCACACGTCCATACGACCTGAGGCTGCAGAAATGATAGTAGTAATCATATGCATACTTATATTTACTGATTAGTTATCGTAGCTATCATCAACATAATATTTCTTACTTATTCGTAGAGGTTATACCTTTTTGCTAGTTCTAATTAAAATAATTTCCAGGTTCATGCCGGAAGGAATATACCTGACAGCGCAACAGTCACGCATCAAGGAGCTGGCGAAGGAAATGGTGGATATTATAAATGACAAACAAAAGTATTACGAGTTCTTCAAGTGGCACAACCACTATTCTTACCACGACCTGAGAGAGTCCCGCGACACCGACGCCTATTGCAAATTGTGTGCGTTAGTTAATAATAAAGAACACTATTTAAGGACTAGTGTTTATGAAGATTTTGGTCAGTGGTGGAGTCCACAACATGACTGTCTATAAATTATTCTCATTGACTATTTTATTTCCATTTATTAAAGATTACTCGGAAGATTTTGGCATTTTATTTTACTCCCACTGCCTTCTTATGATTCCTAACAAAGAACCAGTCATGTGCGAGTCGAAAGACGCACAGTGAAGGGTTCCGTACTTCCGTAGTCGGGATAACATCACACTTTTCATATATTGAATCATTAATAGCATACGTCGTAGAAGAGCGTGGATAAGACAGTTAATTGACCACTACTGCTGTTGGTGCATAGGAGTGTTTGAATCCATATAACCGAAACCAAATCGATAAACATGATAAAAATTAAATATTAGAATTAACGTTCTTCTAGGTGACTGTACCATTTTTCCAAAATCTGTGAATACTGTTAGCAATTACTCAAGAAGTTAAGGCCAGACTTCTAAGAACGTTTTTCTGTAGCTACAACGGTTACGGTAGCTTCCCTTACTGCCTCGTCTTAAAAATCCACTCTGTCTTACTCCGATCGGACAAGGAATCAAGATAAGGGCCATTCGAATTTTTGTTCTACATTTGAATACCATCTATGTTCTATGTTACAGGGTTTCGTTTCCGCATTTGGTCTTTGAGGTGGACCATTTTACGTGCGTAAACCGCTTGTATAATGCCCATACACTCCGCCTGGAAGACGGTGATAAACATTCCCAGCGGGCTGGATATATCGCTCATTTGGAGAAACATCGACGTGAATGTATTTTTTTTCCCACAAATGAGTTAAATATGGAGGGGACAAAGCACTTCGAAGAGTATTTACGTTAGGAGAAAGAGAAACAAAGACATAAAAAAGTAAAGTAGCAGTAACGTCGATGTTTCTCCAAATGAGCGAAATATATATTTATGTTGGTGATCCAGCAGGGTCAACGACCAAAAGTGGTACCAAAAAGTCTCATGCATCAAGATCAAAATATTACAGTAATTATTTTCATAATTTTTTACGACATTACGCGTCGGGGATTTGATTTTTGAACAGGGAATTTAATTTAAAGTAAAAAAGTGTTGACATTGTTTTATTCCCGTTACATAACGTTTCGTTTCAAATGATATGATCAATATAACCTTGAATAGAGATATTTTTTTTGGGCCCACTGAATTGCAACGTCTATTAATCGTAGGTTTAAAGATATTATGGTCGTTTTTCAATAAAGTCTAACCGGGATCACGAAAAATGTACCATTGACGCTGTAACAGGTCCTTCTTGGTTACTCTCGCCTAAAGTAGTTTAAAAATCAACGTGAAACGGATTGTAGTGTTTTCGTTGTTTGTCAGTTTGACTAGTGATGTTACTCAGTCATCATTAACGTTCAGACACACGATTATCTCGAATATGTAATTCAAAAATTAAGTTTCCAGCAGCTTCGTACGTTTGAAATGCACACAAAAAAACTTAAAGAAAATAATCATAGCAAGATCCAAAATACAGCAACCATTAAATGTTGGTACCTTTTTTTTTTTTTGTGGGTGGGAAATCATCAAATGACCCCTCCCGCTCTGGGTGGAGCGAAGGGAGTGTCAGACTCTTACTGACTAAAACCCATCCGTGTTCCTTCCTTAGCCCTTTATGTTCCGGGGTAGCGGTAACCCTTTCGGACAATCCCGCACTCCCGGCAGGCTTCGGCCCTGGCAGGCCCCTTCCTTTATGCTGACATCTCTTTGAGGCGCGCGTGGAACACGTACGCGCCGTTTAGCACGGGCCCTGGTCCTGATCGGACGGTGAGTTACCCATTACTCTCCGTCCGCAGGCCCGCGCCTACGGTGGCCGGGAGTCGTCACGCGGCTCCCGACGCCCGGAGCGTCTCCCGCGGCGGCTGGGGCGTGAGGCTCTCTCCCTCAGCCGTTCCGCCACCTCCTTCGCTAGCATGACTGCTTCGCAGAAGGAGGTGACCGCCTCCCACTCCCTCTCGCCCCGGACCATGGCTTGAACCAGGGCCGGACGCGAGAGGTCGCCGACGCTGTCGATCGCCTCTACGAGGGCACGGCGGTGCTCCGCCCATGCGGGGCAGACCTCCACCGTATTGCTCCACCGTGTCCTCTGGGCGATCCTCGCAGTGGTGACACCCGGGCGTCTCCTCCCGCCTGATGATGTGCAGGAACCTCCCAAAACATCCGTGTCCGGTGAGGACCTGCGTCAGGCGATAGGTCTTATCGCCACTATCGTGGCGTGCCCTGCACACAAAAAAACTTAAAGAAAAGAATCATAGCAAGATCCAAAATACAGCAACCATTAAATGGGTTTGGCGGCTATGTCGTCACATTGGCCATTTCGTCGCTATCCCTAATAGGTCACTTTCACTAATACGTCACCTTGTGCATCTGGTCAGTTTCTTAACTCGTCTCATGCTGTATTTCGACTCATTCCCAACTCGTCCGATGGATATGTACAATTAAGCACAAAAACAAACATTTTCAGTACAACAAAATTTTATTATAAATGAGGTAGTACTCGCACAATCTTGTTAGAATTTATACTAGAAAGACGATAAAGAAAAAAAAAAAAACTCAACTTAAATAAAAATGGACTCTCTCGTAACATAAATAGGTAGGTACCTAACTAGCATTTTAATTTACACAAAATCGCCTAAAGGTAGACGATTAATTAAAAAAAAAAAAATATATTAGGTGTTGAGATCATTGTGAACAGTCTGTTCGTCCCGACATTTTTAACGCTGACTGTACGTTGTACATATCCATCGGACGAGTTGGGAATGAGTCGAAATACAGCATGAGACGAGTTAAGAAACTGACCAGATGCACAAGGTGACGTATTAGTGAAAGTGACCTATTAGGGATAGCGACGAAATGGCCAATGTGACGACATAGCCGCCAGTTGGTACCTACTTTGAGGTTTTAGTCAGTGAATTTCGTCTATGATCGGCGTTGTTCATCTCTGTAAAGAGCGTCTTCTTCTACGTACGTAACTCACATTCCACAGTAAATCTGATAATCAACGATGATACGATGCTGTAGTTATCAACTGACAGAACTAACCCACAGAATATGTATTTTTACTCTTATAAAATCCTATGACTCTGTACATCGCAATATTTTGCCGGTTTACTACACGAAATATTCCTGGTTTATTACCTACCTTCGGATTTAATTATAGAATATAGAATGACAGTTAACTATAGTGGCAGTGGTGGTGATATTAAATTTGGATTGGATGACCATTCGTCACATTGGCCATTTCGTCGCTATCCCTAATAGGTCACTTTCACTAATACGTCACCTTGTGCATCTGGTCAGTTTCTTAACTCGTCTCATGCTGTATTTCGACTCATTCCCAACTCGTCCGATGGATATGTACAACGTACAGTCAGCGTCGGTCGGTAAGTCGGTAATTACAGAACCTACATTTTTAAATGAATCGTCTACCTTTCGGCGATTTTGTGTAAATTAAAATGCTAGTTAGGTACCTACCTATTTATGTTACGAGAGAGTCCATTTTTATTTAAGTTGAGTTTTTTTTCTTTTTTTTTTATAGTCTTTCTAGTAAAAATTCTAACAAGATTGTGCGAGTACTACCTCATTTATAATAAAATTTTGTTGTACTGAAAATGTTTGTTTTTGTGCTTAATTGTACATATCCATCGGACGAGTTGGGAATGAGTCGAAATACAGCATGAGACGAGTTAAGAAACTGACATGCACAAGGTGACGTATTAGTGAAAGTGACCTATTAGGGATAGCGACGAAATGGCCAATGTGACGAATGGTCATCCAATCCTTAAATGACATGGCCGGATTCTGCCCTCAAATCAATTCAGAATACATAAATGTACAGTAATTATTAATATATGAAAATTACTCCTTAAATATACTAAAATTAATCGCAACAATTACATTTCTCTAGAGCAGGCAACAAAAATTGGCAAAAAAAATATGTGTGTTAATTGATTTTTTTGGTTTTTAGCAATGCAATACAAATTGCATGTGCGTTTGGATACATGCATGAGACAAACACCGTATCTGTAGCACGCTTGAAGGTTACATTAAAATAAAAAAAACACCCACGACTGCTAGAATTGTATTGCTAAAGTAAATACCTGTAGAAGTCAACGTTTTCACGATTATCGCAGACATTATTTTTCGAGTTGCCGTGGCCCGTGCGTCATGATGTTGATCACGTTACGCATTATGCATCGACAATTATGTTCAAGAGTGTGTATCCGAACGTCCTAGTTATTTTTTTCACGTCTGTCACCTGTCATTCAGTGCCCTGTACCACGGTAGTGTTATCTAACAGTATTGTGACTACGCCTTGTTCTTGAAATAATTACCTACACCCGCGCGGTACGTAAACACGTGATAGGGCTGCCCACCTACAGTATTTTAATTTCATCAACCTACTTGAGTTTCTTTCTAGTTTTGTGATTGTAAATTCGAATCAAAACCTCTAACTGTCTACTACACAATCTTACTTAAAAAGTAAATCGACTAGAATCAATTCTATTTTAAGATAATTTTTGACGTTCAAAAGTGCCTTTTATGTGCCTATTTGAAATAAATGCTTTGACTTTGACTTTGAAATGATAATGTAAATCAGAAGGTAGGTACCTACCATTTATTACTCTCATAATCATTTTATTATGATATTTCGTCTAATTCAATAATATATGTAAGTAGCTAAGTACATAAGTAAGTAGATAGCCTTACTGCTTACAAAATCATCACACCGTCCGTTCGTCACTGTGGCGCATTCGCGTCTGTTTGTTTACCGACGGTATACCGAACTCGAGATGCGTAGGTATGACTCGCGTTCCAACCGCTTGTATGAAGATAGAATACTGATATGATAACATTACCACGATAATAAATATGATATTACCTACTGTGACATTACCGTGCCTGTGCTCTGTGTAGTTTTGCGTTGACCTTAGCACGCTGTATTCTGTTTATGTTACTCTGTTGGATATTTTAACTTGAACCCACGCTATCGTTTATCGGACTTTCGTTTACGTTAGTATTCTGCTGTGCTTACTGGTCTTTTTTGTTTACGATTTGGATTCTGAAGCTCACGATGTCAAAGTGCCTGAATTGTAGTGTGGTCACTAATCGAATGCGAAGGCATATTGTAACCACTCTAACACCGCAGTTACAAAATACATGACATGACAGGGAGCCATCTAGAAGCAGTCATGCTAGCGAAGGAGGTGGCGGGATGGCTGAGAGAGCATCACGTCCCAGCCGCCACGGGAGACACTCCGGGCGTCGGGAGCCGCGTGACGACTCCCGGCCACCGTAGGCGCGGGCCTGCGTACGGAGAGTAATGGGTAGCTCACCGTCCGATCAGGACCAGGCCCGTGCTAAACGGCGCGGACGGGTTCCACGCGCGCCTCGAAGAGATGTCGGCAAAAAGGAAGTGGCCTGCCAGGGCCGAAGCCTGCCGGGGGTGCGGGATTGTCCGAAAGGGTTACCGCTACCCCGGAACATAAAGGGCTAAGGAAGGAACACGGATGGGTTTTAGTCAGTAAGAGTCTGACACTCTCTTCCGCTCCACCCAGAGCGGGAGGGGTCATTTGATGATTTCCCATACATAAAGAAAAAAATGTCATGACGTTGTTAGGGTATTTGGGCTGGGCCAGGCATCAAGCAAATATAACGGCACCAGCCTCATTCCTTGATAACATTTTGTTGATCTTTGAAAATGAATAGGCTTCAAACGCAAGAGTAGATAAAAACATTGAATGCCCATTCTTCTCCATACGAAAACTAGCTTTTGGAAGGGGCGACTAGAATCAATTTCGTTTTATTGTAATTTTTTACTTTAATGTGCCTATTTGAAATAAACGATTTGACTTTGACTTTGTATGTATCTTGTCTGAGTAATTGGAATGATGTTTTTCTAAAAATGTCTGTAAAACAAGTAGCTATACATTTTATAAGCAAGTGTCTATTCTAGCTACTTAATTAGATAGGTACTTAAATAAAAATTCAAGTGCTATTTTAGTGTTTTATTGCCAATCCAATTGTATATTTTTTGCCAAGTCGCTATGAAGAAGTCATAATATCCAGAAATATCTGTAGACGACGAGCTCTTCGCTATCGCTGCCTGCCTACAACGATTGAATGATCTAGCCAGCTTGGTATTTTGATTTTTGGCTCTTTCGTCACTAGCTGACACGACGCGTTTAGATTTGCATACATTTTCATAGAATTAGATATTCACTGATATCGATGTGAATAAATGTCATGTCGGCTAGTGAAGAAACGGAATTTATATCCATTAATAATATTGTATTTCTCGTATTTTTTTGTCTATAAAACTCGGAAAGATTGATCATTGCTATTCAAAATGTCTAGGCGCTTTTATTTGTATCCTATTTGTAGTATCTCTCGCTTCTTCTCTGATCATAAAACTTAAACTATTATAAAGACATACCTGTAGGCTTTAATATGATGTACTTTAAGTCAGTGTACATGAATATTTTTTGTTAGGGCACAGCTCTCTAAAGATTCCGGCCGTGTCCTTTATCTAATCGAGTGGCACCTCAAGAGTAAATGGACTTGCCCCTTTATTTTATTTAGTCGAGTTACGAGTTAATTAAATCGAGCCACATTACTATCTGGCACTGTCAGAAAGACAAGTGTCAAGTGACAGTAACACTTCATTCATTTAATTTTTCCCGTTTTTTTTCGAATTGCATGAAATTGATATATCTGTTTTCCTGTTTGTAATTGAAGGATTATAATGAATAATATGGATTTTTAAGATGGTAATATAGCATTTACACCAGAAGGATGTTGTGTTAATTGTCACCGTGTATGATATGTCAAACAAAATAGAGTAGGTACCTAGTTTTTAATAACAATTGATTTATTATATTTGTTCTACACCATAGATTTATTGCTTCATAATAAGTAACTGACTACAGTAAAACGGGGCTACTTTGACTTCCAGGGTTACTTTGGCAAGGCCGATCACAACGCTATGACGCGTTCCCCACACCCCGCGCCTCGCGCAATATTACTCGAGGTCACGCACACTTGCTGAGCACACGTGAAAACCGATTTTGGCGCTCTGTTAAAGTAGTTCCAACACCTGTCAAAGTAACCCTGGAAGTCAAAGTAGCCCCGTTTTGCGGTATATACACTAGATACTAAAATAAATGGCACCTAGTTTTTAGGTTATTTCGATTTTTTTGAAAATTCTGAAACCTGGGTTTTGTTTACAAAAAGAACTTTTGTGGGAGTTAATAAATGATAAGTGTAGTCTAAAAGTTTGACTTTGATGCAGCATGGTACGGGATTCCATACATCCACGAGCATTGTCCTTTACCAATTTTGATTTAACCGTAAACAATCAAATATTCTTTGTATTGATCGGATAAAAATATATGTTGTAGTTTCAAATCAGCGTAATTACATTGTCTACTAAAGATAATTTTGTTTAAATTTGAAGACTCCTACTATATCGATCTATGAAAACATTTTTTTAAATAAATTAAAGTTTTCATTAAGAATAACGTTTACTATACTTACAGGATTATTTGCAAAACTACAAAAGCCTCAAAAATAAGAATATTTAAAAGATATGTTTGTGATTAGAATTAATGCGTTTTATAAATCCGATCATTGATGTGACGACAAAACAGTAATTAGTCATTGTTCAATGTTTTTGTTGTAAACTTATATTATTCTGTATTTCATTATAAATATCATCTTCTAATATCTAATATTATCCTCTTTTATAAAATCAATTTAACATGGATCGATTTTGAACTGAATTTTACTAGAATGAATCGATTATTTTGTCACATCACTATTTGAATTTCGTTAAAAAGTGGTAACACACATGGTATATAATTGTACCATGGTAACACATATAAATAGTTCCATTTTTTCTTGAAATTTATTACGTTACAAATGAATAAAATGTAATTTCGTTGGTTTGTTAAGTTTGGTTAGTTATTCAATTCCGTGATTCAAATTTTCTGTGTATTGGTTTTATTATGATGGTAGATATTTGTAAATTAGGTGACTGTTTGTGTAAGTTGTCTGTTGCTACACCTATAAACATGGTTAAAAGGGTTAAAAGTAAGTTTGTGAATATTTACATATTTTTCGTGATTCTTTTCGTTACTCTGTTCTCGCTTTTTTATAATTTTAATTACTTTAGTTCAGAAGGGAGCTTTCAGCATTTAAATAAATCGTCAAACTTGAAATACTTATTAGTATGGACGCATATTAATACTGATCCATTCAAGTATTTGGGTGAAGGCATAAATAAGTTTATAGACAGAAGATGTTGCTTTAACAATTGTTACGTGTCATCAAAAAGACAGTTGCTCACAGATGTAGCGAATTTCGATGTGATACTGTTCCATGTACCAGAACTTACAAACGAAGCTTCATCTTTACCTCAGTCTCGTTCACCTCATCAAAAATATGTTGTCGCCAGTATGGAGTCCTCAGAATACTATCCGGTCTGTAATCAAATGTATAATAATTATTTCAACTGGACTTGGACGTACAAATTGAATTCTGACGAATATTTTGGATATGTGAGTATAAGAGATAAAGAAGGGACAGTAATTGGTCCTAAAGAAGTGATGCATTGGGAGAAACTGGAAGAAATGATGCCTATAAACGACACTCTGAAGGCAAAATTGAGTACGAAGAAAATTGCAGCAGCTTGGTTTGTATCTAACTGTGGTGCGCGCAGTGGAAGAGATATAATTGCCATTCAGCTCCAAACTGAATTAGCAAAGTATGGCATGGAGATTGACATATATGGTAGATGTGGGAGGAAGAAGTGTCCTAGAGACAATATGGCGGACTGTTTGCGGAAATTGGAGACTGATTACTACTTCTACTTGTCGTTTGAGAACTCACTCGCTGACGACTATGTGACGGAGAAGGTGTTGCATGCTCTCCAACACTTTGTCGTGCCGGTGGTTTATGGTGGCGCCAACTATACAAGGTTCCGTAGCTTTAATTAAATTTCAGAAACCAACGCCCTAATTGCGTAACACACAGTGTGTTACGCAATTAGGGCCTTGGTTTCTGGTATTGCTCTATTGCAATTTTAATGTTTTCATTTTTTTTTGTGTACGTAATAAAGAGTATTCTATTCTTATAAATAGGTATTAAATATTTATCTCTCGAAGATCGAAAATAAACCGTCCATTTATCTGTTGCACTAAGCAATTGAATCGTCAATTTGGAGGGACCAACTTATATAAAGCCTGTCAAGCGAGTCTAGTCCCACGAAAAAGGCGGCAAATTCAAAAATCTTTCAGGTGTCAACACTGATATAGCACGCTGAAAACTTATTGATACTTGAATTTTTGATTAAAAAAAAAACATATTTGAAATAAATTAAAAAAAAAGCATTTCAATGTATTTATTTGTCACAATCAGAACTAAAATCAGAATCAAGAAATTCAATGCCTTCATATGAGAAATCACTGTCAGTATCATCATTACGCACAGAAATGATGAAAGGTTCCAACTCAGTTTCGGATATCCTGTCTCTTACTTTATATTTGTTTTCGACACTAATAGTGTGATCTGTGCATTTTTTCCAATCATTGGCTGTGACACTATTAAAACATTCTTTTATAAGGTTCTCCATTTCATTACCTGGAATCCCTAAATTTTTGCTGGCTATTTTTCTTTTAGCCAAACTCCATATGAGTTCAATAGCGTTCAGCTCACAATGATATGGTGGAAGTTTCAAAACTTCATGGCCATGTTGTTTCAAACATTCTTCAGCTTCATATATTGGAGTTGTTTTATTTTCATTCACAAGGTACATAAGCTCAGCCTTTGTGAAAAATTCTTCATAATGGATTCCATTTTCAGTTAGCCATTTCTGAATGTCAGCCTTTAAATCATTCATAGATGGTGGCTTATTTATTTGTGTTACATGGTAGCTAGCGTTGTCCATAACAATGACACTGGGCTGACTTAAATTAGGTATTAATTTTTCACGTAACCATTTCATAAAATTATTTCTGTTCATATCATCATGATAATCTGCCATTTTTGATTTAGTACTGAATACTAATAAAGCATTGGGGACAAAACCTTTTTCGGATCCAGCATGAACAACAATATGTCTTTTGCCTGATGATATTTTATCAATTACACCGCTTGTTGATGGCCCTTGCCATGATTTTTTAACTTTATAATTTTGGTGGACATAGGTTTCATCGAGGTAAACTATTAATTTTCCTTGTTTCCGCTTTTCGTCAATAGCTCTGAGATACCTATGTCGCCATGCAGCTAGTTCATACTTTTCAAGAAGAAGAGATCTCTCATTTTTATTTTTTTTTAATTCAAATCCATTTTTGAGTAATAATTGTCTCAATGTTTCATGACATCCAGTAAATCCAATAGACTCTCTTAAATCTGCAAGCAAACTTCGTAGAGTTGGAACTTGCCTTTTCACACAGTAAAATTCATTAATTTTATTGCGTATGGCTGATAAATCAAAACTATCCAGGTTGGCTACAGTTGGCTGTCGTGGACGCTTTTTCCCTGGTGTGTTCCACTCACCTTGGTTAATAGCACCTTCTTTTTTAATTCTCCGCAGTGTTTTCACACTTAAATCTGAAAATTCAATATGTCAGTTCAGTATCAAACGCACAAATTTTATGATAACATAATAATATGTAGAAAATGCAGGGTAAACCAATAAATGTGTACTAACCTGTCATAGCAGCAATTTTTGTCAGATAGTCTGTTTCAGATTTCATTTTTTTATTGTCTTCTATGGCTATGACTTGCTTAACTAAATTATGAATTGTGCTTTTTATTAATTCATCATCCAAGGTGGCTGCAAAAAAAATGACAACAATCTTTATAGTAGTTTTCACTTAAAGATGCCCCAGTAAGTTTCAAGGTCATGAACACGACGTCTGGATCTAAACCAAAACGGAAATCGTGATCACATCACAGTAAAATAAAAAAAGTTAGACAATTGTGCTAAAAGTATCAACACGTTGTTGCCAACCTACCTGATGTTGAAACGATTTCATCCAAAAGTCGTCGTTTTTGCGATAACACGTCGTCAGATTCACTCTGTACATGATTATATTTATTAATCATTGTAAACAACAAGCTCCTGACACTACTTTTAATAGGTTTCGGCATTATAACATTAAAAAACTCAACAAAAACCGGATTATTAAGAGGTTACAACAGTATTTGTGACAATCTGTTTGACAGATCATAGTATTGCCATTATAAGAAATCAGTAAAAGGGTTGTGGACTCGACTCGCTTGACAGACTCTAACCGATATCTTTAAAACGATATAATTATGTTTCGGGCAGCCAAAATCAACAATATTAAGGTAGAATTAAGGTTTTATAATACTAAGTAGGTAGAACATTCTAGGGAGTAGTCTATCAGTTGGTCCCTCCATCTTGATATCATGGTGGAGGGACCAAGCATTTTGTTAAAATATTATGTATATGATGAGGTAGCTAAAATTATAGCAAAGCTAGGAAATAGTAGACTAATGGTATTATTTTTTTATATAATGTATGACAGACATTGGTGATTTGGTCTCTTCATTTTGACGCTCTCTATCTCAGAGGCTCTTAGTACCAGAAAGCTAATTTTTTAAATGTCGCACCATCATGCTGAGATAGGAGCCTTTTGGCCTCGTATAAGAGTTTCTGTCTTGTTTTTTCTTTTTGTTACTTTTTTTTTTATATAACTTGCTTTTTTATTTTTTACTGTGTTTAGTTTAGTTTGTGATCTTCCTGTACGAGTCGCAATAAATAATTTTTCTTTCTTTCTTTCAATAGTTCATATTTTATTTCTAGGTTCATGCCGGATGGAATATACCTGTCTGCGGCAACAACATCGATCAAGGAGTTGGCGAAGAAAATGGCGAATGCTATAGAAGATAAACAAAAGTATTACGAGTTCTTCAAGTGGCACAACCACTATTCTTATCACAACCCAGAGGAATCCCGCGACACAGACCCCTATTGCAAATTGTGTGCTTTAATTAATAATAAAGAACAATTTTTAAGAACAAGTATATATGAAGATTTTATTCATTGGTGGAGTCCACAACACAAATGTCATTAGATTATTATAACATATAGATAAGTCGCCAAAAATTTGCCAGTTTTATTTTTTTTCAAATCAAATCAGTTATTTTTTGCCAACATGGTTAGGGGTGTAGATGTTATACATGTTTAAGACATTCGCCACAAAGTAAGTTCGTCACGGAAAAAAGTATGTGTTAATTTGCCACAGCTCTAATTTCATAAAGTAAATTCGTCATTATAGAGTGTGATATTAATTTTGATTATTTTAAATCCGTCAAATTGTTTATTTCCGCACAGACAGCAGAAAAATCAAACAATAAGAAGAATAAAAACGTTATTTATTTATTTTTCATAATCACAGTTTTAAGAAGTTAACCTTACGTCTGCATAAAAATCACAGTTCTACTTACAACTAAAATATACGCTGATATTATCTGGTTTTGTTTGTTTCAAAATAGTTTTCAAGTCTATGTCATGTGCAATAGATCTACTTACTTGTTTTCAACTTTAGTGGTAGGTTTATTAAATCTGAAATTTTTAAAAGCGCTGGAGAAACTGAAGATGTATGGCTACCATCATAGAAATGTACATAATTATATCTATGGTTACCATAGATATATTACATTTCTATGATGGTTACTGTTATTTCTAATTATTTTCAACCAACTTCAAAAAGGAGGTTCTGTATTCGACCCGTATGTATGTTTGTATGTCCGCGATTTTCTCAAAAACTAATGGACTGATTTTGATCATTCTTTCATTAGTGTGATCTACAGACTTTCAGGAAGGTTTTAGTATATAATACATTAGGTAATAATTCTTACGTACGAAGTTATATGCATAAGTGTACTGCATTTCCGGTTTTTTTTTATTTCAAGTCGGTGTCTTCAGTTCTTCAATGCACTAGTGTTAATTGAATTTGTGTGGGGTAGGTATGTACAACTAAAAAATGAAAAATAAAAAAAAATCCAAAAAAACCACCGACTTCAAAAAGAAACACTACAATGTGATAAATAACTTTAATTTCGGAAGTCGGTGTCAAAAACGAAAATACGGAACCAACAACACCAACTTCCGAAATGAAAGTTATTTAATTTAATTTTTTCGTAGGTTATCTTACAACCTGTACTTTCATAATTTTAGAAATTATCTCTTTCATTTCGAGCACTAAAAACCAATAACTTTGCTTTGCTACCAGTATTTTCTGCAAAAATGAACCTATATATAACCTATAATGAAGACTTGCGACGAATTTACACAATTATTTTTAATGTAAGTGGCATACACGCTTTCAATGTAGGTATGGAGTGTACAAAAACGTGACGAATTCCTTTGCTCGCTGTATACCTATAACGCAGTGTGCCTAAGTCGCGTTATGCCTAGACCAAACGAGATGTGGGCGTATTGTGACTTACATTAGGTCAATTCCCACATAAATTACAACATACCTACTATAAAAATACTATACTGAATAACAATAAATATTACTAAATTATTAAATTGGAAAATCACACTATCTCACTCACTCACTATTTATCACACTATCTTCTAATAATGCCTTGGTCTAAGTCAAATGTTTCTCTAAATAAATTCTCCAAAAAAGTATGACCTACTTTTTTGGAGAATTTAATGGTTTATTGAGATAAAAAAACGCTTAAGAATTACTGCAAAAGCAATCGAAAAGAAAATGCAATCGTCGTATAAACGCGGCATTACTCCTAGGGTTTTATTCTAGAGACACTATAGCTTGTCGAATGTTCGTAGAACAGGAAGTTAACATAGATATAAAAGGTCAGACGAACAGTCAAGTCTTTTATATAATTATCATCATGCTTTTTTTAACTGACTTCAAAAAAGGAGGTACTGTATTCGACCCGTATGTATGTATGTTTGTATGTCCGCGATTTTCTCAAAAACGAATGCACCAGTTTTGATAATTCTTTCACTATTGTGATCTACATACTTTCAGAAAGGTTTTAGTATATAAAACATTAGATAAATATTCTTATGTACAAAGTTATATGCATAAATGTACTGCATCTCCGGCATTTCTATACGAATTTTGATGATTCTTCGAGTCGGTGTCTTCAATTCTTCAATGCACTAGTGTTAAAACGATAAAATATTTATTACACGTCTTAGAAAACTACTTGTCGATAAATGTTATTATACACTAAATGATTTTTTTAATGATGACCTAATGGGATGACTTTATGAATTTGTTAATTTTTAGACATATATTTTTATCACTTTTATATTGTGACTTTTGTTTTATTTACCTTTTTTGTATTCGACTTTTATTATTATTTATTAATTTTCTTGTAACAATTTAATCTGTGACAATATTATTATTATTTTATTTTCTGAATGTATTTTAAATGACCTTTTATTGTTATGTTATGTATTGATTCCAATTATTAATTAAAGCATGCTACTCTTCTTATTATACTAAATTGTTGTATCCGACAGGGTCCATGTGAAACATTTAACATTATTAAGATCTTTTATAATACACATGTGAATGCAATAAAGATTTGAATTGAATTGAATTAATTGAATTTGTGTGGGGTAGGTACCTATAACTAAAAAGTGAAAAATAAAAACTTTTTTACAAAAAAAATAACCGATTTCAAAAAATACACTACAAAGTGATAAATAACCAAAGACATTTACCTATCTTAAATCTCTTTGTAAATAACTTTAAATTCGGAAGTCGGTGTCTAAAAACGAAAATGCGGAACCAACGACACCGACTTCCGAAATTGAAGTTATTTACAAAGTGATTTAAGATAGGTAGATGTCTTTAGTTATTTATCACTTTGTTGTGTTGGATCAAAATTGCCCCACGTCCTATAACAAAGTGACATATCTCAAAAAAAAGATAAAAATGTATAAAATAAAATGGCATACTTCCTAAATTCATTTTTTTACACCTTCATATGAAAAAATTGCTATGAAAATAGTTCAGGCGCTGTTATGAAAAATTCGTTCGTATGGGTATTTATGGACCGATTTAAAAAAATCTTTTTTTGTTTGAAAGGGTACCCCCATGGTAGTCCCACTGCCATAAAGTCAGGTCTCCGATCTCCAGGATCCTGGAAAAATGAAAGTAAAATCTCAAAAATAAGCTCATTTTTTTCAGTTAAGGTAGTTTGTATTACATTTATTTTGTTCAACCAACGATCAACTGACGATTACCTCCTTATTCATCTGATCATGAAAACGTGAGAATAACTCAAAAATAAGTTAACTTTTTTTTCTATTGAGGTAGTTTTTAATAATATATTACATTTATTTTGTTCAATCAACGATCAACTGAGGATTATCTCCTTATTCATCTGATTATGAAAACGTGAGAATAAAAGCTTGAGCTTGAATGTTTGAATACTATACTAATACTATACTATATTATTATACAGAATTCAAATATTACTTTGAATACTATACAGAGTGTCCCTGGAAGTATGGATCAAATCGAATAGGGGCGTGGGCAAGGTCATTTCCAAACTTTTTTGACCTTGCCCACGTCCCTTTTCGATTTGATCCATACTTCCAGGGACACCCTGTATAATAATACTGAAATTGTTTCTTTATGTGTAATTAAAAAAGGCGCTTTTGGTGATTTAGTTTAAAAATGAGTGGACTGGGAATTTAAGGATACAAAGAAAAAAAAAAACATTTTTCTATTGTTTATTATCTATTATACACACGTTAAAACGAATTTGGACAGGACATGTGCAATAAATGGCGAGCATAACTCCCAGTTTGTCACGTCATTTTCTCAACATTCATTTATTAATTTTCTAAATACCTTAAAACATGGTTCAAAAACCTGCCGGGTGGTTCATTTCTTCGGGCTGGTTCCGCATCCAGCCCAAATAAAATATTACACTCATAACATGGGCGCATACCCTCTATGTCCTGCGCCCATGTTATGAGTGTAATATTTCAACTGTAGTAAAGAAATCTTCCATTTAAACAACAGAAACCAAATCACTAGACAATTATCAGGTCCGGTAAGAGTTAGCTTTGTCGTTAAAAAGTCTCAAGATCCACAGAAAAGAAAACGCAAAGAAGTAGTACACTCAACGCAAGCGCAGGATGGACTGACAGCGCCATTCAATTGTTCCTTTCATGTCCTTGGCGTCACTATGCATCTCAGTCACTCGCATTAGAACGAGTGAAACAACATTAAGCCGGGTTTTGACTATGGATATAATATTTATTACATCTTGAGATATAATATTTTATCGCTCGTCATTCATTTTGTACGAGACCGTTCACACTGTGCTATAATATACAGGGTGTCCGGTAATTAATGGATAACCTTGAAATGGCTTATAGCAGACCTTATGGCCGTTCAGAAAAAAATTCAAAACAAAATATATCCTAAGTAGTACCTAAGATATGCTTTTTTTAAAAAAAAGACTACAAATTTTTACCTTATTTTACATTATTGTACGCTACGACCACAAATAAATGAATTCCATCGGTTTTTTGTTGTTGTATTATTATACGCTAACTATTCCGATAGATAGGCAATAAATAGTATGTCTAGCTACTGCAATAAAAAAAATAAAAAACTTGAATTAATTTTTCAGTGAAAAATTTTCAAATAATAATTTTTTGACAAAGTTTAAATGTCTTGGGTATAAAAAAAAATGTATAAAAACATGAATGACCAATAATTTTAAAATAATGTCGGTTTCAAGTACATTTTATAATGGTATAATTTATTATTGTATCTAATGTAAATTGTGAATTATTGCTATTAATGTAGTAAAGGAGTAAATTTGACTGAATAACAAAATTTAAAATATTGGAACAATTTTTACATCCAATTGCAACTGACCATTGGGGTTTAATAAAAAACAACATTAAACATTAATAATACTTTATTTGAGATTAATCTATTCATAATAAATGTTCAAATTGTTTGCCATCCACTCTTATGCAGGCTCTACATCTGCGGATAAATGCTCTTCTGAGCAGTCTCGTATAGCGTCGTTCAGTTATTTTGGACGCGGCTGCCCTGACACGCCTACGTAATTCTTCTAAATACCCGATTGGCTTACGGTACGAGGTGTGCCGTAAGCCAATCGGGTCTTCCTAATTTATTGGACATCTTCCTAATTTATTGGAAGAGATGCTCGAACAGCTGAGGAAATCTTATTGGTTACAAAATGACGGCTGGCCTGAGCATTATGCTGTACGTGTTCTTGCATGCAATGTACCCATGCAAAATATTGTAAAACATTTAAAAAGAGTAACGGTGGAGTTACTTGCCCATTCTTCTCCATACGAAAACTACCTTTTGGAAGGGGCGACTAGTATCAATTCTATTTTAATTTAAGGTAATTTTTGACGTTCGAGTGTGCCTTTTATGTGCCTATTTGAAATAAATGCTTCGACTTTTACTTTGCATATTTAAATAGTGCAGACCCAAACAGATCGGGCGTCTGGGGCTAATTTTGTGGCCTCCACGTTCACCGGATCTAAATCCACTGAATTTTTTTTTATTGGGGTTGCCTCAAAGAAGAGGTGTACCGTAAGCCAATCGCGTATTTAGAAGATTTATGTAGGCGTGTCAGGGCAGCCGCATCCAAAATAACTGAATGACGCTATACCCAAGACATTTAAACTTTGTCAAAAAATTATTATTTGAAAATTTTTCACTGAAAAATTAATTAAAGTTTTTTTATTTTTTTTTTTATTGCAGTAGCTAGACATACTATTTACTGCCTATCTGTCGGAATAGTTAGCGTATAATAATACAACAACAAAAAACCGATGGAATTCATTTATTTGTGGTCGTAGCGTACAATAATGTAAAATAAGGTAAAAAGAACGATGACCATATTTGTATGAGACCCGTCCCCCCCCTTCAACAGAACTTTTGTATGTATTAGTAGGTTCACAAAGGTCTATAAAAAGACTAGCAACCAGTTTTAATTTCAAAATCCATGGGGTTTAGAAATAAAATTAAAATTAAAAAATCGTTTTATTAATTTTTCCTAATTCGCTAGGCCCGTCCCCCGCCCTGCAACAGATCTTTTGTATGTGCTATCAGGTTCATAAAGATCTATAAAAAGACTAGCAACCAGTTTTAACTTCAAAATCCATGGGGCTTAGAAATAAAATAAAAATTAAAAAATCGTTTTATTGATTTTTCTAATTCACTAGGCCCGTCCTCCGCCCTGCAACAGATCTTTTGTATGTGTTATCAGGTTCATAAAGATCTATAAAAATACTAGCAACCAGTTTTTAACTCCAAAATCCATGGGGCTTAGAAATAAAATTATCGTTTTATTTATTTTTTCAAATTCAACAAACATGATATATAGTAGATTATTCACAAATGGGATAAAGTAGTGTCTTGTTGTCGCGGGCCTCCTGAACGCAACGAAGGATTATAGGTTTGAGTTAACTACGGAGCGAAGCGAGGGAGTTAAGACTTGAATCCTGAGTGCAGTGAGGGATTCGAGCTCGCCCAAGACGAAGACACCCGCGTCTCCGTCGTGGACGAGCATATGGCAGTTGTCCCACCGCCGGCGAGGAAGCGACTCACTGTCGGCTGTTTTCTCGCTCAAGAAACGTACAATAGATATACATTCCGTGTAAACAAAAGAGATGCATGTATTAACAGTTAATCGCTGACTGTTCACACTGCCGGCGAGGACTCGCTCCACTGGTTTGTCGCTGAGCGACAAGAGTTATCAAACATAATACTCGCCTAGCGATACTCGCTCAGCGATGCTCGCTTGGCGGTCAGAGCTCACGCCGAGAGAAACCCCTGTGGGACTAACCACCCCGAGCGAGTGGTGCGAGTAATCGCCCGTCGCACTCGAACGCTCGCTGATAGCCCAGCGACAAAACTATCGGAACTACACACACGCTGCTCGCTGCTCGCCAACTCGTTTTCAGTTGCTAGTTCTACTCGCTACTCGTTCATCGCCGCCGGTGGGACAACTGCCTATAGGAATAGAAAAAATTGGACGAGTAACGAATGACGTTTTCTGTTTTTTAAATGGCATCTCTTAATTGATCTTGAGAGGTTTGAAAATCAAAGAATATGGTTTACAAACTGTTATTTTGTGCCAAAAATATTAGCAAACATGATTTTTCTCGGAATATCCCGCACTTTTGAGAGATGTCGTCATAGTAAAAATTGATCAGCTTGCTAAGGCGGTTCGAATGAGATACATTTTAAGTCTGTTGGTCAATGTAAGGGTTGGGGGGACGTTGTGACGAAATTAACATTAAAACATGATTTTTCTCGGAATATCCCGCACTTTTGAGAGATGTCGTCATAGTAAAAATTGATCAGCTTGCTAAGGCGGTTCGAATGAGATACATTTTAAGTCTGTTGGTCAATGTAAGGGTTGGGGGGACGTTGTGACGAAATTAACACTAAAACATGATTTTCTCGGAATATCCCGCACTTTTGAGAGATGTCGTCATAGTAAAAATTGATCAGCTTGCTAAGGCGGTTCGAATGAGATACATTTTAAGTCTGTTGGTCAATGTAAGGGTTGGGGGGACGTTGTGACGAAATTAACACTAAAACATGATTTTCTCGGAATATCCCGCACTTTTGAGAGATGTCGTCATAGTAAAAATTGATCAGCTTGCTAAGGCGGTTCGAATGAGATACATTTTAAGTCTGTTGGTCAATGTAAGGGTTGGGGGGACGTTATGACAATATTAACACTAAAACATGATTTTCTCGGAATATCCCGCACTTTTGAGAGATGTCGTCATAGTAAAAATTAATCAGCTTGCTAAGGCGGTTCGAATGAGATACATTTTAAGTCTGTTGGTCAATGTAAGGTTGGGGGGACGTTCTGACTCATCGTCCTTTGTAGTCTTTTTTTTTTAAAAGCATATATGAGGTACTACTTAGGATATATTTTGTTTTGTATTTTTGTCTGAACGGCCATAAGGTCTGCTATAAGCCATTTCAAGGTTATCCATTAATTACCGGACACCCTGTATATTACATCCCAAACTATAAATATTTTTTCGAGCGATATTTAGAGGTCATTTGAAGATGTTTATTTTACCTCCCGTCCCCGGACACCGCGCCTCCTCCTGTCTCGCCCTCAGTTTGAATTTTGTATGGTAACGTTCGTGTGCAGACGTGTCAACTGATCACGTGTTTTGAATTTTTGTAGATGTTAACTATAGATATTTGAAGTACGCAATCCTTACCTACGCACAGTGGCGTGGATTGCGTATAGGCATATAAGCAGTGCCTACCTCGATATATCAACATAAGCCTATCAAATTACATTTTACTGTGAGTGCCCCACAATAATTAAGACACCTATTAAATTGTCATACCTAACAAAAAACAAAATTTTCATACAAACACGCGCGGCAGTAGGCAGTCGCCGGACGGCCTACTCGGCTCCCGTACTATTCGCACATTGTCATTGGTCTTTACTTGTTCAAGTTAATACGACAAAATTAAAAATACGTACGTCTCACGCGTAATACTATGACTTTCGACCTTCGCAATTTATCACCCTTAAGTAGGCATGCCTACTCAAATAACCACAGTTTTGACCTCACTTTATTTTCTGATTAGTGACCGCGTTTGCCTAGACTAGACTTCGCCTAGTGCCTACCTATTCTGAAAACCAATGCACGCCACTGCCTACGCATTAAATTAATTAAATAAAGAACATGATGACACAGTGATGACCGAAGCTGAACTGCCGTGCGATTCTGTAACCGTCTCACCGTGAAAACTTAGGCGAAGTGAGCGTGGAGTGAGCTATCAGTGTCATCCCATCTGATACTAGGGATTGACCAAGCATACATTTACAATCATAATCGGAATTTTAATAATAATTTTTATGCTAATTCTATTGATCATTTTATATAATTTCAAAGCTAAAACCCCACAAAATATTAATGTTTTGACCACTAAAATACCTACATTTTAGTGGTCAAAACATTAATATTATGTGGGGTTTTACAATAAAATAGCAAAACAGAAACTTAGCCAGAAACTCAGTGTTGTTTTTTTTTTCTTAGACTGACTAGTCAATACAGCCTGAGGCGCGAGCTTTGATGTGGATCGCGTGAAGTGTTCACTTCACCCGATTCACGACATTTAATGTCGTGAATCGAGTGAAGTGAACACTTCACGCCGCGCTTGCGCGTTAGGTTAGTCACTGTCATTATCACTTTGGATATTATTTTGATGTGGATCGCGTGAAGTGCTTGCGCGTTAGGCGCTGTCATTAATATTAAATTAAGTTTTTATTTATTTCTATAATTGACGACCATGGTCGTAAGCCTGTTCGTAATCGAGTTCAGAAATTAGTTCCTATTTATTTCAACGCTTTTAGATATTATGTCTAAATCCAACCGTGTTTGTACATTTAAAAAGTCAGTTGTGTGCATTTTGTTTTCAACAATTAACAAGATTTTGTATTAACTAGTTACAAACTACTTATTTAACCTGTAACGCGTGCAAATATAACATTATTGTAGATAGATACTAAATAACTAAGATCTGTATTTTTGATGCAAGTAACCATTGAGTTAAATAACTAGAGAAGCAAACCTCAATAAAATGTGTCAAAAAAGTGTAACCACTATTTAAACGTGACGACGTAGCTTTGAAACCACTAAACATTTAAAAGTAAACATATATCTGTCTCACTTACACAAGTCGCAAGAATAATACCGTCACTTAGATTAGACAAAGACCGCAATATAAACATGCAATGGCGGGATGGGGTTGCCTACCCATGCAAAATTTTACCCAACTTTTTAAACCATAAATGACGTTCAAAAAAAACGTTAGGGCAAATTATTTATAAAATATTTGAATTATGTATTTCTTATTCGATGTGTATTAGAAGTTTATAACTAATAACAATAATTAAGACATTTTCTTTTTAAATATTTTTTATTTATTCAGTTAGTCTCTTTTCTCAGCAATCTGATTATTTCCACCCATTTATCACGGCGTGCTGCATCTTTACGCACCCTGCGACGTTGTTATTATTTAAAAAATATTTAAAATCACTTATTCCAATAAATTAAAAACTCCCATAAATGTGGGAAACTAAAACTAAGTTTTTAGTGGTAACACTGAACCTAATTTACAAAATTCTGCAATTTATTTATTTTACGTTGATATAAACACAGAAATAATAAAATTACGTGTGGAAAGTAATTCTGGTTAATTTATTATGTTTTTGTGATCTTGAATCGCACTCTTTCACTACGAATTTACCCATTTTGGCGATATATTTGTCATGTGTCACTTGGTTCACTTCGGTTGGCGCCACACAGAGCACTGAAATGACTGGAAATGACATTAGCTACGCATACGGCTGTGGCCTTATGACAAGTGGCAACGCCTTGGCGCGGTAATTACTGATCTAGTGTAACATATATATCAATGCAAGTAACCCTTAACCGGTCAAGCGGCGCGCGTCGCCCATGATTGGCGAGTGGCGACGAAACCGTAGCCAATGAGCGACGCGCGTGAAGTGATGTTGCCATGGTTACCGTGGAGTGAAAATTGGAACATTCCGAATTGTACTGTAATCGATTAGAGCGTGCTTACACATTGACCCCAATTATTCTGTATGGTATAAATTACCTATTATTCCCCGCATAATCTTACCACGCCGTAAGGTTGTCAAGCGTGGTATTTTGACAGTTCAAACCGGTTTCGTTAAACTAACGTGGCATTTTCGAAATTGTGCTTCCGGCTACAGTCGCCACCTTACCAAAGAATAAGAAATTCGTGGTGTACACACAAATAAATACTATAATCCAACCGTGAGTACATAATCAAGTGAAAATAGTTTTGACTCTCAGCTGCCATGATGGTGATTTATCTAAATCGGAACGCAAATTATTTATGTGAGCGATGTGGGCGATGATGGCCTAATTCGGAATGATCCATATATCACGCAGCGGCAGCGCATGCGTATTAAGTAGGGGTTGTCGTATCAAGTGAACTTTTTTTTTTCTTTCATGCCATTGACGACCATGTACAACTCGTTTAGACGTTTATAGAGAGTAGTATATTCCTTGATGTAGAATGTACATAAGCCTGTACGTATTCGAGTACAGTGACAATAATTAGTTCCTAATTATTTAATGCTTTTAGAGATTTTAATGTCAAAATCCAACTGTGTTTGTATATTGAAAAAGTCAATTTAGTCAGCCTACATTTAAGATAATATAATATAAGAAATTGTGCTAAGCAAGTACCTATTCAGTGATTGGTGTAATGTTTGTATAGATAAGTACATAATACGTAAAAGCACATATAGGTTTTTTTTTTTTATATCATCTCTTGGTAAACCACACGTAAAAGATCCAAACCTTATAACATAAATATGTAGGCATATTATTAATCTAGATTACGATTGCTGATACACAAATTGCATTACATTTTTTCTACATAATTACTTATATTGATTATGTAAATATTAATATGCTACCCATCAAATCTTATGAATGTGCGTTAATTAAGAGAGTTGGATAAAAAACTCATATGTTAACACACACACACACAAACATAATCAGCCTATAACGTTCCCACTGCTGGGACACAGGCCTCCTCTCTGTGAGGGGTTAACGCTATTAAATATTTCATATTTAGCGCGCAAGCTTATTACTTTACCTTTATTTCTGTAAATGCGATAATCGCCATTTTGTTGACAGTAGTGGTCGAGGCTAAAAAACATAAAAATTGGGGATTTCGAACATCCAAACTCCACCACAGGGGCAGTGAATTATACATGATTTAATTATTTGACGAATTCATCCATTGTTCCAGTTAAAATAAGTAGTGGTAATGAAGTTTTTTGATATCTAATGTCGATGTTTCGCGCCAATCGTTTTACTTTTCACAAATATCACACACACACAAATGTAGATAAGATTTAAAATGTGACAAATATTATTGGAAATATTATTAACAACACGAAAATGCCCAAATCCTAACGTAATATTGAAACACAGGTCAAATAACACGTATTATTCATTACCACTACTCAGTTTGTGTACAAAATCGCCGTCCATTTTTGTTTTTTTTTTTTTTTATCGTAATGATGTGCGAAAGCGATTATGCTAAACAATTTTTTTTTCAATTTCGATTGACTCGGGTAATTAATATGTCGGAAATCGATACTCAGAAATTGAAATAAAATTGTTTTAAGCATTAAATACAATAAGCATTGTTTGTAATAATGATTTATGCTTTTCTAATGTAATTTTAATAGTTTTTTGGACATTCAATTGAAAATGAGTCAGTAACTGAGGACCTTTGACCATAGTCATTTATTGTATTTCGCGCCGAATTGTTTCTATATTTGAATTTATCTTCGGAATGCGCTCGCCGTTTAAAATTATTTTTATTTATTGTACAATTATTTATTTTTGATACTTTTCTAATCGTTTGCTACAGAATGCCCAGTATATATTTTTTAGGTAGGCTGAGCAAAAGTTTGAGAATGACGTTAAATTAATTGTATAAATTGCGTATTCCGCAATCACTTTACATTTCAATATGTTTTGTTAGTTTTATAAGCTTGGTAGTTTTTGTTTCTATTAGTTTACTTGATTTTTGTGGTAGTTTCCCAAACAAATAAAAAAAAAAATACCATGTTTATGTCGAACCACGCACAGTGAAAGGTTCCGTAGTTGGGTTGAATATTCACGCATGCACAATGCACATAATTAATTTGATCGACTGCAAAAATAAGTTTGTATTTCATAAACTCATCGTTCATAAGTTCTTATGAATAACATCTTGTGAATAACATCTTCGTTTTCTTATGAATAACATCTTGAGCATTTCTTACTATTACAGCGAAAGTCAAGCTTCTTCAAGAGCTTAGGTGGTTTATGTGCATATTTTCAGCGATTTTAAGGTGCCTTTACCTTCTGGATAGGTGTAGTAATATCTATTTTATACAACTTTAAGAAAAAAACAACATTGAGTTTCTAAGTTTATGTTTTGCTATTTTATTTTAAAATCCCACAAAATATTAATGTTTTGACCACTAAAAGCTTTGAAATTACTTATATAAAATTTTCAATAAGATTAGCTTAAAAAATATTATTAAAATCTCGATTATGATTGTAAATATTTGCTTGGTCAATCCCTAGCATCAGTGGGATGACACTGACAACTCACTTCACGCAAGTTTTCACGGTGAGATTTTTACAGAATCGACATGCTGTTCCAAAATATATAGCTTACAGTGTGAACAGCAATCGCGGGATGTAATATATAGCTCAAGAAGTAATATATATTACATCCCATAGTCAAAAGCCGGCTTTATTCACTTGCATTTCCTTAGCTTCGCTTGCCGCGTCGCGTCGCTATCGTTATTCGTCTCGTGAAAAACTAATAATGTAAAGTACAAAAATGAGCTTATTTTTGAGATTTTACTTTCATTTCTCCGGGATCCTGGAGACCGGAGACCTGACTTTATGGCCGTGGGACTACCTTGGGGGTACCCTTTCAACAAAAAAGGAATTTTTAAAATCGGTCCATAAATACGCATACGAACGAATTTTTCATAACAGCGCCTGAACTATTTTTAAAGCAATTTTTCCATATGAAGGTGTAAAAAAATGAAGTTAGGGTCAATTCACACCGAGACGCGACGCGACGCGACGATACGTGAAGAGGCCAGTGATTTCGCGCTGAGCCGCGCGGCGTCTAGCTGCGCCGCGAGGCGCATCGTAGAATCGTTGGCAACACGACGCCGCGCGGCGCAGCTTGACGCCGCGCGGCGCAGCTAGACGCCGCGCGGTGCAGTAGGACGTGTCTACATTCGCTACGTGCTCCCGTCCCGCCCCGCGTCCTTCCGCCACTTCTACCATTTGCAAGCGCATGAGAACGACGTATATTTGTAATAATAATTAATACACGGTCAATTACCTAGGTAGATAGACAATGAATATTAACGTCCGTCATTTTTAATTAACAATTGAAAATAAACCTTTATCTTTAGTCTACCTAGATACCTACCTCTTTATTTAACATTCCTCATTAACTTACATAAGTACAATAATAATATTTTCACATTTTGCATTAATTAAAAAGTACGTAGAACCAAAACAAAAAAATATGGTTGTTTAAATTTTCCCTATACTAATTCTTAATTATCTCCTAAACGTGTGGACCGATT
This sequence comes from Amphipoea lucens, assembly GCA_947508005.1. NCBI lineage: Eukaryota > Metazoa > Arthropoda > Insecta > Lepidoptera > Noctuidae > Amphipoea > Amphipoea lucens. The sequence continues at coordinate 17,286,655 of OX382358.1, read as the reverse complement.
TACATGATTCAAACGTACAAAATGGTTTTAGACCTAGACCTTTCATTTGACACCAACATCGTTAAGATATCTCGATAAACAAAAAATCACATTTTGTAGTTGCTCTCGTAAATATCCAACATGTATTGCGTACTTCTTCTTCTTCTTCTGCAAGAAGTCCGATTATAACAAGATCCCAGTCTATCATTATAATATCACTCGACCGTACTGCATCAATTCTGCACGAAGTCTGGACGGAAATAGTAGAGAAGTCGCCACGACAGCCTCGGCTGACCCTTAGGGAGTATGCCATATTTTTTTATACATTTTTAAGTTTTTTTTGAGATACGTCACTTTGTTATAGGGCGTGGGGTAATTTTGTAACGATTGTGATCCGTCTTCTTTGTTCTTCTATTAATTATCACAGTTTTGCGTTCAAAATGCTCTCCTATAAAATCAAGATTTTGTAAATAACCGTATATACTTTGTGGCCGTCGAGTAGAACGTTTTCTACTGGACAACTGTCAGTTGTCAGTGTAATTTTGACAGTTTGGGATTGAAAACTTTCTTCTGAAATAGTCTGCATAAAAAAGGACCTAGTAAGTAATTCAGGAACACCTTATTAATCATAAAGAAACCCTTGAAAACTTTTTATCCCTACTGGTAGCGATAAACGGAAAAAAAATCCAACTATCCCAACCAGTGCGGGTCAGTAGGGATATATGGAGCACAAGGTTGCATCTATCCCTACCGGTAACGATAATTGGAAAAAATCTCCAAGTATCCCTACTAGTGGAGATACATCAGTAGGGATATATGGAACAGGGGGACAAAGATCGTTAGAAACGAAAGACAAATTAATGACAGATTGTAAAAGGGTTTCTACGGTGCGGCGTCAAAAATGGAGAAACGAAATGTCACTTTGTATAGAAAGAGCTGTGTCTATTCTTCGTAGAAATAGAGAGCGTCAAGTCACAGAGTACTTTTGATAGACTGCGTCAAGTTGACTGTTGCTAGGTGTTTGCTAGAGCTATATACATGGATAAAAGTAAGTTTATGTTTTTCGTGATTTTTAGCGTTACTATGTTCTCGCTTTTCTATTATTTGAATCAGTTTAGTTCAGAAGGGAGCTTTCAGCTTTTCATACATTTCAATAAATCGTTAAACTTGAAATACTTATTAGTATGGACGCCAATTCATACTGATCCGATCAAGTATTTGGGTGAAGGCACGAATAGGTTTATAGACAGAAGATGTTCCTTTACTAACTGTTACGTATCGACAGATAGACAGTTGCTCAAAGATGTAGCGCATTACGATGTGGTGTTGTTCCATGGACCAGAACTTAACAGGAGATCTATATTTTTACCTCGGTCTCGATCACCTCAACAAAAGTATGTTTTCGCTAACAAGGAGCCATCAGCACAGTTTCCGGTCTGTAATCAAATGTATAATAATTATTTCAATTGGACTTGGACTTACAAATTGAATTCTGACGAATGTTACGGATATATGATTATAAGAGATAAAGAAGGGACAGTAATTGGTCCTAAAGAAGTGATGCATTGGGAGAAACTGGAAGAAATGATGCCTATAAACGACACTCTGAAGGCAAAATTGAGTACGAAGAAAATTGCAGCAGCTTGGTTTGTATCTAACTGTGGTGCGCGCAGTGGAAGAGATATAATTGCCATTCAGCTCCAAACTGAATTAGCAAAGTATGGCATGGAGGTTGACATATATGGTAGATGTGGGAGGAAGAAGTGTCCTAGAGACAATATGGCGGACTGTTTGCGGAAATTGGAGACTGATTACTACTTCTACTTGTCGTTTGAGAACTCACTCGCTGACGACTATGTGACGGAGAAGGTGTTGCATGCTCTCCAACACTTTGTCGTGCCGGTGGTTTATGGTGGCGCCAACTATACAAGGTTCCGTAGCTTTAATTACATTTCAGAAACCAACGCCCTAATTGCGTAACGACTTTGATTTAGAATCTGAATGATTTATAATATGTTGAAAAAAAAAAATGTGTGTTCAATAACGTAAATAACGCAATGAATGTTGTTGAACTGTCAAAATGAAAGCCATTGCTACTGTTAGTGTCTTACGCAATTATCCCGCAGTTGTTGCATTATCTTATTCATTAATATTTTTAAATTGACATAATTGAATACCAATATCTTTCTTTGATATATAGTTCGTTTGGGTTTTTGTCGTTGCCTATATGGTCAGATAAAAAGGTCGGGTTTCCATTTTCCTTCTCTCGTATCGGCACAAACAGTCAGCAACGTGGTAGCGCGGCTTGTGGCCAGGGTGTACTGGATGAACATTTACTTTGTAAATGTAAATGGCGTTACCGCCATTCATGAAGTCCAATCTCTAATGCATATTGAATTGTTGAGTCTAGTTATTACACAGGACTACATGACATAAAGCGCGGTCACTCTCGGACTGCATAGAAGAGATAGAGAAGCGCGATGACACAACGCTGGTAATTTATTGCAAAATATGAAGCAATTATCTATTTACAATAAATCTATTGTTTGGACTAAAAAAATAAAATAGGTACTAGAGTTCAAGTATGTTGCTTGCAGAATAATCTGACAAAAAACCATAATGATTGTATGTATATTAGTATGGTTTTTATTGTAAAAAGAAAGTTTTTAGAGGTATCTTCATGATTTTTTCTATCGTACCAAATAAATTACATTATGTTTCCAACACACTATCTACCTAGCATATATCCTGAAGGATATCATATATTTTCCTGATTTTGTTTACTGTAGTCGATCATATACTTTTATTGTTTCTAAAATTTGCGTATTTTGCGTTTAGGTCCTGTAAGCCCCTTAAAGATACCAAATTCTTAATCGGCGTTTTAGTGTGATAGGAACCTTTACATACATAATATTACATTACACTCCGTCACGCCTAAAATCCCCTAAACGGCATGTACCTAGATGTGTAGGTCTTTAGTTCCCCCACATTTCATCAAGCGTACCTTTTGCCATTTTTTCTACTTATAGCAATAACGGCAAACCTATGCACAACGTAATGCTTTTGAGAAAAAATAAAAAAAAAAAACTTGAAGAAACCCAAAATAACTCAGGAACCAAATCGTTATAATACTCGTATGTAGAATAAACGAAATTTGAGATAATTTTTAGGGATCCGTAGTCAACAAGGAACCCTTATAGTTTCGCTATGACCGTCTGTCCGTCCGTCCGTCTGTCCGCAGCTTATCTCAGAGGCTCCTTAGTACTAGAAAGCTATAATTAAGCATGGATGTACATATTAATCACGCCGACAAAGTGGTAAAATACAACGCTGAAAAAATAATTTTTTTGGATGGGCATCTAAAAAATTTTTTTTTTTAACATTTTGGATTCTTTTTTCTCGTCTTCCCTGTGGTGTGGAGTATCGTTGGATAGGTCTTTCAAAAATATTGCGGGTTTGTGGAAACCATTTTTCGATTCAGGGATTCGTTTGTGAAATATTAAGCTTTGAAGTGCTAATTATTGTTAGAGTCGAGCGCCCCCTCCCCTACCAGCTAAATGGTTGCTTTTGGATATTTAAAAAATTCAAGGCCGTAATATACATATAATAACGCAATTAAAAGGCAAACTATCACAGCTAACTGTAGGCTTTACAAGTTTACGAGTAATAGTCGACCAACTTAAATTTGCAGTTCCAATGTATGGGACAACATGATTTTCAACGAAGTACAATGTTATGTTTGATCTTGGGATGAATTTATTCCAACTACGGAACTCTTCATTGTGCGTGGTCCGACACGCACTTAACCGGTTTTTATGTTATGGAACTACATACTCTACTTCACAAAGTTCAAATTCCAATGCAATCAAAAACTTATTAGTAGGTACCTTTTTGTTTGAATGTAAACAAAAAGGTACTTATAAGTTTTTTACCATTAATGTAAAATGATCTGAGATTATGAACACTACTATAGTTCATATTTTATTTCCAGGTTCATGCCAGATGGAATATACCTGACTGCGGAAGCGACATCGATCACGGAGTTGGCGAAGAAAATGGCGAATGCTATAGAAGATAAACAAAAGTATTACGAGTTCTTCAAGTGGCACAACCACTATTCTTATCACAACCCAGAGGAGTCCCGCGACACAGACCCCTATTGCAAATTGTGTGCTTTAATTAATAATAAAGAACAATTTTTAAGAACAAGTGTATATGAAGATTTTATTCATTGGTGGAGTCCACAACACAAATGTCATTAGATTATTATAACATATTATAGATAAATCGCTAAAAATTTGCCAGTTTTATTTTTTTTCAAATCAAATCATTTATTTTTTGCCAACATGGGTAGGGGTGTACATGTCGTACATGTTAAGATAATGTTTTCCATGCTCTGCCGTCACTTGGGCATGCAACACATAAATTACAACCTACCTACTATAAAAATACTATGCTGAATAACAATAAATATAACAAAATTATTAAATTGGAAAATCACACTATCTCACTCACTCACTATTTATCACACTATCTTCTAATAATGCCTTGGTCTAAGTCAAATGAGTCATATTTTTTTTTGGAAAATTTAATGGTTTATTGAGATAAAAAAACCGATAAGAATGATTGCAAAAGCAATCGAAAAGAAAATCATCATCATCATCATTTCAGCCGAAAGACGTCCACTGCTGGACATAGGCCTCCCCCAAGCACCTCCACTTCGACCGGTTTTGTGCTTCCCGCATCCAACGAGTTCCTGCGGCCTTCACAAGGTCGTCGGTCCACCTTGTGGGAGGCCTTCCAACGCTACGCCTTCCGGTACGCGGTCGCCACTCCAGAACCTTTCGGCCCCATCGGCCATCTGTTCTGCGAGCAATGTGCCCTGCCCACTGCCACTTAAGTTTGGCAATTCTTCGGGCTATGTCGGTTACCTTGGCGAAAAGAAAATGCATCGTATAAATTCAAATTCATTTATTTGTACACATAGGTGTAATGTAGTGGTACATGATGGATAAAATAAAAATAATGTTTTGTCACTATGTGCTGCCACCTTGCAAGACGTACAAATATTGCTTACATAGTAGGTAATGAATGTATCTATAGGTAGGACTATAAATTATAGATTACTGTTAAGTAACAGTATTACATCTCTAGCAATAACATAAAAAAGAAAATAGTACAAATTAAGGTAACTAAGTAATATTATTAACTAAACTTATTAACCATAGTAAGAAAGTAGGTAATTAGTAAATACATATATGAGAAAATGGTACTTATTACGGATTTTATTTGCTTCTAAATATTCATTTATATTGTAATATGCTTTCTGTATCAGGAACCTATGGAGTGTTTTTATGAAAGTATTTAAGTCATTTGAAGCTTTTATTGATTTGGGTAGTTTGTTGAATATTTTTGGAGCCATTCCTACGAAACTTTTTGAGAATGGGGCAGTTTGATGGGTTTTGGACTTAAGAGCACCTGGATGGCGTTTAGTGGATAGGGTTTCAAATAGGTTATGATTATTTTTAACCGACTTCAAAAAAGGAGTCCTTGGTCCCAAATTGCTTCTCCAACTAGCTTCATCTTTCTGACTGACCGACCCCTTGACAATTCAAAAGTGCCTGTAATTGGTTTAATTGAAATAAATGCTTTGAGTTTGAGTTTGAATGAACTGAAATTAATTTACCTTATGGTGGATGCGCAGTTGTAACCCGCGAAATTCAATTTTTCTTACGTTTTTTGCAATTTTAAGATCAGTGTCAGGTTGTAGGCATCTTGATCAAAATATGATTCGCGACTATAACAGGTATGTATTTACAGAATTATAATCATTAGAATAATTAATACTTCTTTGTAAGTTAAAATTCCTTATGAACAAATCTCTTATGGAAAAGTTCTTAGGGAACAAATCTAACTTTAAGATAGATACATGTTAATAATTCTAATGTCTATAATTCTGTAAATACATTTAACTATTATAGTCGCGAATCATATTTAGATCAAGATAAAACGGTACTCACCTGCAAATTGCAAAAAACGTAAGAAAATTTTAATTTCGCGGTCTACCACCGCATTACCTTAAATTGCCCGTGGTCCCTCCCGGAACGAAACGGAAAAGACCCTGACTGGCGTTATATTATTGTGGATTCTGACTGAACTAATGTATATTTCTCTATGCCAATTAAATAGTACTTTCTAATTCCATACTAACTAAACTACAATTTGACATACGGAACACTACGATCTGTCTAAACATGGCCTAAACATTATTCTGTGTTTATTATATTTTTTCTATAGGCTCAATACTCAATTCTTTATTGCATTCCATATGTAATTAGTTAGTGCCTTTATTTACACCTGCGCGTCTATCAATCGTTAGCGCGGCGCGCGGAGAAACAAAACCAGCGCGCCATTTTCCATAAAAGTTAATATTTAACAATACAAGTCTCTTTTTTCCTCCAAGTGTGTTGAAAAACGTCGTATGAAACGCGTGTGCATTGATCATTACCCACTCGGCTTCCTTATCGCCGAATAATACCGCCTCGGGTATAATGATCAACATAGCACAAATGTATCATAATATACTATTAATTTTTGTTATTAGTTTGTGTTTTATGTCAGTACTTATTATATACGTACACTTTGTTTTATGTAATTGTTTTTTTAAGCCGTGTAAATCAAATAAATAAAAATTGTTTTTTTTTTTTAATTCTGGAAGCGGAGTCTTTTGTTTTAATGTAACCCGCTGTTAAAGTAGCACCAGGTTAGATAAAAAGGTTCGGTAATTAAGATTACTAATGATATGGAACGAAAATATTGATAGCCCGCGGTTTCATTCGAATCCGAGGGGAACTACTTTAAGTACCCGGATAAAGTGTCCATTGTATTTAACCAGACAGGGTCTATCTGTGAGCTAAGTGTCTTCTAAATCTGAACTCGCAAAGTAACTAACATCCATACATTTCTATTTATTATTTAACTAGCTGTGCCCGCGACTCCGTTCGCGTGGATGTCGGAAAACATTAATGTGTCTCTATAGTAATACTTTTTCTTTTTTTCTTAGGCCCTATTCAGTGCTCTCCTGACGGCCAGGACTGACGTCGGTCCGCCGTAGCTATCGCCATAGAAACCATGCGTGCAGTCAGAGCAGCACTGACCGTGACCGTCAGTCCCGACCGTCAGGAGAGCACTGAATAGGGCCTTAATCTTTCAAGCTCCGCTAATGAGACACAATTGATTTTCTATTGTTTCGTCGCCAATGGGCGACGCGTGCCGCTTGACCGGTTAAATAGGGCTAGTTAGTTACTCTTATAACATCAGCTATCTGCCAGTGAAAGTCCTATCAAAATCGGTCCAGCCGTTTCGGAGTTAAGCCGGAACAAACAGACAAAATATAGCTTTTTGTTTTTTTTTTTTATAAGTACCGTATATACTTTCATATGCATTTAGTAAAAAGCTGTTATTTTGACAATACAAACAGACACTTCAATTTTATTTATTTGTATAGAAGAAGATGCAATTAATAGAAATAGCTGGCTGCCATATGAAAGAAGTATTTTTTACATTTCCATGCTGGCTACCCTTAATACTATAGAGAAACTAGCTGCGCCCCGCGATTTCACCCGCATAAGTCTCGATCCCGTGGGAATATCGGGATAAAATGTATCCTATGTCCTTTCCCGGGACTCAAGCTATCTCTATACCAAATTTCATCTAAATCGGTTCAGCGGTTTGGGCGTGAAAAGGTAACATACAGACAGACAGACAGACAGAGTTACTTTCGAATTTATAATATTAGTTTTGATTTGGATAGTATGGATGTATGACAATGGGCTGGTATAAACTCGTAAATGTGAGACAATTTCCATGCCTTATGGCCATAAGCAGTTACCCTTGGTGCTGATCGGGACAGTTCTAAATAAAGGCTGGTTTAATTTTGGCATAACTAGCCAATGCAAAGCCATACTCATAATACCTGAGAAAATAATATCGTGAAATAGGTAGATACTATACTGTTCTATTCTTAGTCGAAATGAAGTAAAAACACATAAAAAGGTAGTAAAACTTTTCAATAAAATTTGTTATTACAATGCATTCAGAAAATCACTATAGATTAGACGCGCTGATAAACAGTCACGATTAGGTGTATGACATACATATGTAGCTCTTCAAAGTCAGTCTCTCCGCACACTGGCGACAGACTCACACACTCTTTTTTTGTAGGTACGACCATCCGCAATAATTAACAATGAGGGCCTTGTGTACGAAAAAGACGGTATTTTTTATCATAACAATGATAATGTTACTACTGTTATATAACGCAACGAGAACAATAACGAGAAGTGATAAAATACTTTCAGAAAAGTTAGTAAGTGGACGGACGGTAGTAAAAAGTGATGTGATTCAAAATGTGACAGAAAATAAAGTGGACTTAAAATATATTTTACAATGGACGTCGCCGTCAAATGTTCCTTTCGTGTATATGGGCAAGGGACAGGATGGATTTATTGAACGCAAATGTCCTTACACAAACTGTATAGTGACTGCAAACCGTTCTTACTTCGATGGCGACTATACAAAATTTGACGTCATTGCATTCGCAGGGCCAGAAGTGGTAACTTATGGTACTGCACAATTACCTGATAAGAGATCCCCCCATCAGAAGTATGTTTTCGCAAGTATAGAATCTGGAGACAATTATCCTATCTGCTCTAATAGATTAAATGGATATTTCAACTGGACGTGGACTTTTAAATTAGACTCTGAAGTAAGATGGGGTTATTTAACTATTAGAGATAAAAGTAATGCTATAGTTGGACCAAATAAAGAAATGCATTGGATAAAGTTGAAAGATATGGATCCAGTTAGCGACGATTTTAAAAAACAGCTTAAAACGAAAACCAAAGCTGCGGCGTGGTTCGTGTCTAATTGTTATACTAGGAGCAAACGAGAACAAATTGCTAGAAACTTACAAAACGAATTAAAAAACTATGGTCTCACCATAGATATATTTGGTACGTGTGGAACCCTAATATGTTCACGGGATAATGAAGAAGATTGCGATAAATTAGTTAAATCGAATTATTATTTTTATTTATCGTTTGAAAACTCTTTGAGTGAAGACTATGTCACTGAGAAGTTATTACGAGCGTTGAATAACGACGCCGTGCCCATAGTGTACGGTGGTGCTAATTATTCTAGGTATGTATTAATTGAAAGAAAGAAAAATATTTTATTTGGGACACTAAGGAATTAGTCGAGTCGGACTCGCGCAACGTGGGTTCTGTACAAATTTGTAGTTAGGTATACAGGATGTTACGGAAAGGGTATATCAATACAAACGGGTTGAAGAGTTTTTCTGATCTAGAATCTCTGTACAAAATTTCAGCTCAAAAGCATTAACTTTGAAAATGCTTAATATTTTTTTATTTCGACATCACGGCGCTGCACTGGCGCGCGGCGGCGTGATGTGCGTGTACTAGGCGCACAGACACACTACAGATAATGGATAATGACCCTCGTAGTGCAGTGACACGTTTGTTATGATTTCAATTTAATAAACTATCGAAATAAAAAAATATTAAGCATTTTCAAAGTTACTGCTTTTGAGCTGAAATTTTGTACAGAGATTCTAGACCAGATACACTCTTCAACCCGTTTGTATTGATATACCCTTTCCGTAACACCCTGTATAACCACAAATTTAGGGTTTTCGGATTTTTTCCTTTACTTGTGCTACAAGATATTGCTTCTTGCAAAATTTCATGATTCTAGGTCAACGGGAAGTACCCTATAGGTTTTGATTCCCTTGCGAGTGTCAAAATATGCGGCATAAACGGAATGAAAACGCCCGAATCATTTGATTGCGTTGACTTAGAAGTTTGAATTTTTCATTGCTTCAAGGGATCTCAGCCCTGAGTATTTGATATTAATTTCAACTTGATAACTTCACGCGTTCCTGAGAAAAAGGGTCTTAACAGACAGACAGACAGACTAGCTTCAACTTTCTGACTAACTGACCGACTACTTAATTTTGACAATTCAAAAGTACCTGTTTAATTGAAATAAATGCTTTGAGTTTGAGTTTTGAGTTTGAGTTTGAGACGGACAACGAAGTGATCTTATAGGGGTTCCGTTTTTCCTTTAGAGGTACGAAACCCTGAAAAGGACAATCACTTTCATCATTATCATAATCTTTACAGCCGAAAGACGTCCACTGCTGGACATAGCAGGCACTAACGCTACGGTGTGCGTGTGTGTGTGGGAGTGCATTCCCTCTTACAGGGCAAAGGCTTGTGTCCCTGCTGTGGGGACAATATAGACTGAATATGATATGCGTATGCTAGGTATTAATGAAGCGAGTAATGCATGATATTAATGTTTAAATACACAACTAGTCCTATTAGCCAATAACGTTCCCACGCTTAGGATTTAGTCCTTCTCTCCAATCCACATAATCCGCCATGTGGACCCAGTGTGCGGTAGTAAAAGTCATATAATGGGTTCGAAGTTTTGGTTCTAGGACGTGCCAGTTTCATTACGATGCGTTTCTTCAAAGTCTTAAGAACAGTGATAGAACAAATTGCAAGTAAACTGCTCGCTTAGGCTCGAAACCACCGCCTTTTTTTTATGGATGGGAAATCATCAAATGATTTATTAAAGCACCTAAAGCATAAATTTATTTACGCATAATGATATTAAAACATATTTTTATTTTTTCGCTGTAGGAAGCATGAAACAAGCAAGCATACTGCATGCAAGCAAGCATGCAAGCAAGCATGCAGCAAACAAGCAAGCATGCAGCATGCAAGCAAGCATGCAGCATTCAAGCGTTCGCTCTTGCATCCTATGTCTCTTGCATCCTCATCATCCCCTCCCGCTCTGGGTGGAGCGAAAGGGAGTGTCAGACTCTTACTGACTAAAACCCATCCGTGTTCCTTCCTTAGCCCTTTATGTTCCGGGGTAGCGGTAACCCTTTCGGACAATCCCGCACCCCCGGCAGGCTTCGGCCCTGGCAGGCCCCTTCCTTTTTGCTGACACCTCTTTGAGGCGCGCGTGGAACACGTACGCGTCGTCCGGCACGGGCCTGGTCCTGAACGGACGGTGCGCTACCCATTACTCTCCGTCCGCAGGCCCTCGAAACCACGGCCTGCGGTGCGTAAAATGTAGCCGTTGTCATCATTAGTCAAGTAGCAACTGTAACCAGTTTATTTGTATCAAAGGGTTTTTCAATAATTTGAGCGATGACCTGTGTTATGCTCACCTTTAAGGCATCGGTCGATTGTGGTTTGCTTGCGTTCCGCGTTCTTTGAACGTACGGGTGTTGGCTGGTGGTTTACCGAACTAGTCGTCTCAAATTTCTCCACTAAAAGTTGAAAAGTCAACTGTGAATGGGCGCAATGCGCGCAACGTTTGCACTAACGAACACTCATCATCATCATTTCAGCCGAAAGACGTCCACTGCTGGACATAGGCCTCCCCCAAGCACCTCCACTTCGACCGGTTTTGTGCTTCTCGCATCCAACGAGTTCCTGCGGCCTTCACAAGGTCGTCGGTCCACCTTGTGGGAGGCCTTCCAACGTTACGCCTTCCGGTACGCGGTCGCCACTCCAGAACCTTTCGGCCCCATCGGCCATCTGTTCTGCGAGCAATGTGCCCTGCCCACTGCCACTTAAGTTTGGCAATTCTTCGGGCTATGTCGGTTACCTTGGTTCTCCTGCGGATCTCTTCATTTCTGATTCGATCCCGCAGGGAAACTCCAAGCATAGCCCTCTCCAGTTCTCCACTACGACACGAACGAACACTCATCACACTAATATTATAAAGGCGAAAGTTTGTGAGTGCGTGTGTATGTTTATATGTTTGTTACTTCTTCACGCTCAAACGGCTGGACCAGTTTTGATAAAATTTTGTATGGAGGTAGTTGACACCCTGTATTAACATATAGGCTACTTTTTATCCCGATATTCCTACGGGATCGACACATGCGGGTGAAACCGCGGGACGCAACTAGTAGAAAATAAATATGAGTTGAAATAAATACCAGTGGTATTAGATGTTGGTATTAGAACGGAATAAATCGCTCATGCTGGGTTGGCGATTTTTTTCATTTTAACTATGTGGGTTAATTTACTAATATATTTTTACAGATTTATGCCAGATGGTATTTACCTGGACGCTGGACTACAAAGTGCTAAGGATTTAGCAGCAAAAATGTATGATTTGATCAATGATCCGGAACAATATGCAGAGTACTTCAAATGGAAGAATCATTACTCGTACCATAGAAAAAATGAAGATGTTGAAACTGATCCTTATTGTTTATTTTGTACCACTTTGAACAAGGAAGAAATGGTAAAAACGACTACAATTTATTACGATTTTTACAAGTGGTGGATGTCGCCTCCGGGTCGATGCTGATTTGAATCAAGTCAGGGTTTGTAAACCTATGTCTTTTCAAAGTATTTTTTTTTAATTGTTGTTTGTTTTTTACTTTCCATATTAAAAAAAAAATAGTGTCGTCCGACTTTCGCTACTGACTATACCGTCGGCTTATTGCAAGAAGTCATTATGTGACATATTCACTATTCTGAGATAAACGGTATTTTAGTTCGATTTAGTTGGTGGTTATGTTGATTTGCCCATATTATCCTAGACTAGACTAGATAAAAATTAGTGAGTTTTTGCCTTTTGTAGAATGTGTCAAAAGAAGTCCACTATAGATAAAAACGTATTTAGTGATTTTTTGCAGTTAATGAGTTCTTGCAATACCCACTGCGCCAGGTAAACTCTATTCTCTTTAGATACTAGTGAAACCACACGATTGATCGGCACACAGATAAAATGTTATCAAACAACGCAAAGTGAGCCCTTGATAAGAGCAATCCTAGTTGTGTAGGTATATTTATCCTATTTGTGTATTTTAGATAAAGCAGAGACGACACAGATAATATCTGAAATTCGTGAAGAATATTTGGTAGCTACAGGTGCTTGTAGTCTAGAGTTAGGTACTATGAAATACTATTCGTACCTAAGTACAACCTAAGTACAGTAAGTACCAAAACCAGTGTAAGCTGGCCTCTCATTCTATTGCAACTCCGTACTACAGTTAGCCAGCTCAAGGTCAAAATGATACCAGCTACGTACGGTCGACTGTACTGTATGTAGTATACCTACACGGAGAGATAAAACTGAACAGATGAATCTGATCCATACCGTCTGATGATAACGCGTGCACATGCACGATATCCGAATAGGTACAAAAAACGATCAGACGGTTCCCTTCCGTATCAACGATTTGCTTGTAACTAATCCATCATTGTAACCAATTGTAATTATCTTGCCCTGATCCCAATTTATTTGGGACTGATGCAACATGTGTTTTCTATCTAATTGTCGTCATCTCGATAGTCACCCCCTTTCTAGTCTGATCATCTTTCATTCACACATCATTTCTTTGGTCTTCCCTTACTCTTAAAGCTATCCGCATCCATTGCTAGTAAGTAAATAAATGCCAAAATAAAAGCACAATCTTGGATTTTCAACGCTCGGCTCGGCGTTGAAAAGTGAAAATTCAACAGCGCGCTTTCACCTAGACCTTGAGAACTATAGTAACGGATTTTGGTTCAACTCAGACGGAACTCATGGTAGAACGGATGAAATATGGTATGGAATAAAACAGTATTTTGACGTCAGTCAGATGTCCTATAAGTTTGGGTATTGAAGTTTGAAGGGGACAGTTGAAAGTTTGATGATTTTGGTCCCATAGAAAAAGTTGTTCAGTTTGACGTCATTACGTCAGCGCCGGCTGTCGCTGAAAACCAACGCTGGGGCTCTGTCTTGCATAGGGTCGCAACATAATGCTGAGCGATAGCCGTTTTGCGTGGATGTGACGCATGTTTCCCCCTACCTTATTAATTTATTTTTTTGTGTTTATGTTCTTTTTTGCGTCATTTTCACCCCAAATAAAAGTATTTTCTTCTTTCTTCTTCTTCTTCATGATCAGTACACCCTTAATATTTACCACACATTTCTGATACTTACACGTTGTACACTCAAAATTGTAATAGTTCCCAATATAAAAACAGTAGTAACGGGAATCAAGGACGTAATAGCTAATTAGAAGAGAAAGATGTGGCGAGACGACCTAGAAGCGTACCGCAAGGGTTGGATCAAGGTGGCTCTAGAAATATATGCCTGGAAGGATTTTGGGGAGGCTTTTGGAATTGCTCAGAAGAGTATGTAGGCTAAGAAAAAAAAAATGTGATGTAAAAACTACATCTTAAATCATTAACCTAAATTACGAGCATATTGCGGATTACAGATCAAGTGGATTTAGATAAAGGCTCTCATTATTTGAGCACTGACAGCATAAGCATTAGATAATTAACAGTCAGTTGTGCTAACAGAGCTCAATCTTTAGCTGAAATAAAATACATATTTACAACAGCACTTCATACTGGAATTTTACGACGAGATAAACGGTGATGTTATATAATATATAGGCATGTTATAGTGGACTAGCTCATTGCAGCTATGAAGAATTTCCTAATAGAATGATACTGCCCGACCTAGGGATCGAACCCAGGACCTGCCACTCAGCAGTTGTACTAACAAACGCTAGACCAACGAGGAAGATAAAAATAAATACCGGTCAAATCTTTGAATAACAACCCAGGAGACCTAACAATACAGGGTTATTTTAAATTGGCTAAGTAAACTCTGCAGGTGCGATAGGTAGGTACCGATATATAAACTCTATAAAAAAAAGTTTTTAAGTTTTTTTTTTGGGAGGTCAACGACCGCTCTTCTCTTATGTTTTATCGTGTTTATATGTCTGTGAAGTTTCCACAAAGAAATAAACACATTTTTTATACTGATATTTCAAGTGTGACTACAACAGCTGTGCTGCGGTTGACGACACCAACAAAAATAATCATCAAATTAATTAATTTTTGAAGTGAAAACTTCTTTAGCGGCGTTGCAGACTTTTTGTAATGGGTAAAAAATGTTAAACTCGCGTCAGGACATCGCGTCAGGACACGTGACCGTCAGGAGAGATTCCCCCCCCCCCCCCCCTCTCTTTCTACGGCGGCGCCAACCGAAGTGAACCAAGTGACACACGACAATGGATGGATGGATGGATGGATGCATGGATGGATGGATGGATGGATGGATGGATGAATGGATGGATGGATGGATGGATGGATGGACAGCTGATGGCTCGAACGTCTGTGTAGTAGCTACACTGCTGTGTATTCGTAAAATTCGTGTATATAAAGTGTTTAAAATATGGAAATTGAACAAAGTGCATCTATTAATGAAAAAAGTGACGCAGAAATAGTGAAAAAAAAATGAGTTATATTAATTAAATTAATAATTGATTTATTTCAACGTTAATATTCAAGTTTTCACTTCTGCCGGCACTCCCGGAGTGCAACCTGTCTTTTTTTTTGCTGTATCATGTTTAGATATCGATACCCACCGCGTCTGCGGAGTTTAGCTAGCCAATTTAAAATAGCCTTGTATGACATAACATGTATGTTAGACACACCACGCTGCGCTCCATAACTCAAGTCGCGGATGTTAGAGAAAAAACAGCCAGGCTGAAGTGGGAGTGGGCCGGACACGTTTCGCGAATGCACCCGGATAGCTGGGCAAGATCGTCACTCACTGGACGCCTGAGGCTGAACATCGCCGTCGAGGTAGGCCACCGCCAAGGTGGTGTGACGATCTGGTAACGTTTGCAGGGCCAACATGACCAGAGATCGCACAAGACAAGGAGGTTTGGAAGGAAAAAGTGGAGGCCTTTGCCCAGCAGTGAGACACAATGTAGGCAAAAAAAAATTAAATGTCCATAAAAAAATTGCAGTTATGCAGTATCGGTAACTTTATCCGCGTAATAAAATTCGACATGGATACAATATGTAAAACGTGCATTACTGAAATAGAAACGATAACAGAATGCCAGTCAGAGTCAATGCAGACACACCGAAACAATCTATCAATATATTGTAGATGAAGCTAAACCAAATAGTTCTATGTGTGTGTTTAACTACCAATTAGATGTTCGGCTAGTTTAGAAAAGTCGTGAGCCTTAGTTTCGGGTCTACGCTCATGTTTTGCGTTACGTGTGTACTGCTCTCTAGCCGTCCGACAAATAATCCAAACCAACAAATTCAACGGAAAGAATAAAAAAAGAAAAAAAATATTATGGCTATTAGTAGAATGAGAAAATTCACTAGCAAATTATTAATTTCTGTAATGTTTTTCATTATGATAATATCAATGATAAAAAAGTTTACGAACAACCAAAAAAGTTTACGCGGTAGAGCAAGGCCTGGAATGAAATACATATTGCTTTGGAGTAATGAAGAAGCCATACCGTTTGCGTACATAGGCCTAGGAAGAACAGGCTTTATCGGTAGGAAATGTACATACACGAACTGTGTAGTGACGGGTAACGAGAGCCTTTTGGGCAGTACTACCGCATTCGACGCAGTGCTTTTTCATGGACCAGAATTAACTAGTTCTCATATTGTGTTGCCAGAAGAACGGTTGCCATACCAAAAGTTTGTATTTGCAAGCATAGAATCACCAGGAAATTATCCATTGTGTGTTAACAATTTTAATGGATATTTTAACTGGACGTGGACATACAAACTAGATTCGGATGTACGTTGGGGCTACATTGCGATAAAAGACTCTAACGGCAACATTGTGGGTCCAAAGAAAGACATGCATTGGATAAAATGGAAGGATATGGATCCTGTCAATAAAACATTAAAGGCTCAGCTCAAAAGTAAACACACAGCAGTCGCCTGGTTTGTGTCTCATTGTCATTCAAAAAGTCGGCGTGAAAATTATGTTAACAATCTTAAATTCGAATTAATGCACAAGTATGGATTAGATATAGATGTGTACGGAGATTGTGGAAAGTTATCGTGTCCTCGTGATGAACAAGGTACATGTGCAGAAATGATACGCAAAGATTATTACTTTTACTTATCTTTTGAGAATTCTTTTAGTGAAGATTACGTTACAGAAAAGTTGTTGCATGCCGTACAAAATACTGCAGTACCCATTGTTTATGGAGGAGCTAACTATAGCAGGTAAGTTGAACGAAATTATTGTAGCTTCTTCCTTCTTACGTCAACGCGTCTTTTACTAAATGCAGCTGAAAATAAATAGAACGTCATTCATAATCATTTTCACCATCTTTAAAATATATAACAACGATCAAGCTGTTTAAAATAACTCTACGTTTAATAATAAACTACTTAAGTACTATCGATCAAAGACACAGCTATTACTATAAATATTAAAAAAATACAAGTCCGTTTTACAAAAGTGTGACTGTGTGTGCGCTTAGTTCTTCTAAACTACACAATATATGAGATGCAAATGTAGAAAATTCCGGAAGGTTTATGTGTACATAGCACAGGAATCCCCATGTTTTGACTGTCGCTAAATCAGTCAATTGAACCGGTGTGAAACAGGGGCGCGTCGCTATTATTATTAGCCTGGGCTGTGATGTCTCACTGCGGGGCAAAGGCCTCCCTACTCTCTTTAAACTTCTCTCTATTTAAAGCTGCTAAGGATCAGCGGGGCAATTGCGTAAAACATTATCAATCGGAATCGGTTTCATTTTGACGGATCAACAACATTCATTGCGTTATTTACGTGTTGAGCAGACAAAGTTTTCGAACTTAAGAAGCAATGAATTAGCAATTTGCTTCAAAATGATTCAGATTCCGATTGGTAGTGCGTTACGCAATTAGGGTGCAGTTCTTGTTGAAGGAGTCCAACTCATCCCGCCATCTCCGTCTGGGTCTGCCGCGATGTCGCTTGCCACTAAGAGGGAGTAAGTTTGACCCATTGGTCGTCTGACATGCGGCAGATGTGTCTAGCCCAAATCTATTTTAGCGTGGCAGTTTTCCAAGTGATATCAGTTATCTTTACGATGGAACGGATGGTCATATTCCTAACCTGTCTGTCGTTAGTATTCAATAAAACATTTCATTGCAGATTCCTGCCAGAAAGATCGTATTTAAATGCCAGAGATCTTAGGATCCCGAAACTAGCAAAGCTGATTGATCAACTGATCAGAGAGCCTGATACGTATGCGGAGTTTTTCCGATGGCAGAAGTACTACTCCTACCACAAGACTACGGAGCTGAACGAAACCAATGAGTATTGCAACATGTGCGCTGCTCTGAATGATGATAAATTGATGAAAACCACGTCAGTGTATAACGAATTCAGTGACTTTTGGGAAGTGTATAATATGTGTTGAGTGAATCAGTCTAGACAATCATTTTGCCATACCTATATTTAATTGGATAATAATGTAATTGTATCAAAAATAAGGAACATGGTTCGTTCTAAAATATTTTTTGATTGTGAAGTGATGTTTTTTAATGATAAATAGGTATAAAAATTATCATGACATCAGTGCAGTCATTTACTGACACATTGTAGTCATTAGAATACAACAATAGTTGCATGAATAGGATTCATGGTTTTTTGTACTTTATGTAGTAAATAATGTTTTTTTTTTAAATAACGAATCGTTTTTATTCGGTCATAAAATTATGGCAAAAGCAAAGAGTTATTTAATAAAAACATGATGCATGAAATTGCGCGAACGTAAAGTAACAGTTATGTACGATAAAATATAAATTCTTCAAAAGCGTACATTGAGATGTAAAAAATTTCAGAAACAATTACATACATAGGTACCTACTTAACAGTTAAAACTACAGAAAGAAAACAGATGATTTATCGAAAGCGTTGACCGATATTAGACTTTATCGGATAAGTACCTGTGTATATTCCAGCTAAGAATAGATACGTACCCAGAACTGAAGAAAGTGCGTGAGTAGGTTCATACTAAAGAGATTTATTGAAATCATATATGTGACTGGAATTGACAAAATAATCCATGTACCTACAGTCCGTTCACAGTAATATTTACCTCTTAGCAACCGAATAGAACCTCATTGCAACGAAAATATTTTCAATTACAATTTATTATTGTTAGGTATTCAAAAAGTAATTATTGTTGGAATCACACTATCACACTTAATATTATAAAGGCGAAAGTTTGTGAGTGTGTGTGTGTGTGTGTTTATAAGTTTGTTACTTCTTCACGCTCAAACGGCTGGACCAATTTTGATAAAATTTAGTATGGAGGTAGCTGACACTATGGATTAACACTTTTTATACCGATATTCCCACTGGATCGAAACTTATGCGGGTGAAACCGCGGGGCGCTGCTAGTAAGATATAAAGCTGAAACCTCCAAAATTGCTAATTCACGAGTTGCTAATTCTTTTAGTGAATAACTAGTTTCTGCCCGCGACTTCGTCCGCGTCACCTTCCCAGCAGTTTATTAAAATCCAACGTTTTCCTTAAGTTTGCCGGATGTCATTACTTCCCAGAATTCGATCCTTATTAGCGACACTATCGAATAGTATAATAATACATTGTGAGTTATTTTTTTTCAAAATTAATGGGTTCGATTCCTGGCTAAAAATATTGATTTTTTTTTAAATCCAATGATGCAGTTTTAGTTTTAATCAAAATCGAGCCCGTGACTCCTTTGAGTACTTTTCGCTATTCTTCATAGTTTCGGATTTGGCCATCCACGCCCACTTGAAAAATTCACCCTGTGTATAGATTGCGTATGAATTTAACCTGATCAGGGTTTGTTTATACTTTCATCAGATACTTTTGGAATAGACTATAGTAACTATGTTCGAGATGACCACGTTTTCGGTGTCCTTGGGGATTCAAGTCCAAAATCATAAAACTCGAGTGCCATTACCAGTATCTAATAAGTAAATATAGAATCAAGTGGACGAAGAAAAAACGTAGATTATTTATGACGTGCTGGTTATGTCAACAAGGACGCTGCAATGTTTGCGTCGAGTTTTACGTCTAAGCATGACCATATTTGACCAATTATCGTGTGTGTGACGAGAGGGCGATGACATGACATGTTTGGGCTCCAAGTTATTCTAGTCATATTTGTCATCACGCTCTACTACTTCATATTCTGCCTTATGGAGTCAAACAGCCTGTAGGTATAGGTTCATATTATACCCAATGTTATAAAAATAAAGGAATCCAAATGTCAACACTTAGTACCCAATGCATTCCACAGGCATTAAGTTATACGTTCGATTAGATTGTAATTAATTGTTTTTTTTTTTTTAAGTGAAACTTCTTTACGCACGCTTGACTTGGGGAGTAAGCTGGCGAAAAGTGTGATCGGGCGAGGCGAACGGGAGTTGAGTGGGGGATATAAACAAGAGAAAGCAGTGCGCGCGCACATTTTCTTTCTCTCTTCCTCTCATAGCCAAATACGTCTGAAGTTTCAATTCAGTCGTGTGGTCATAAGCACACTCGGTTTTTTTTTTAAATAAAATTACTTGCTTCCTTATACTTGGTGCTATTCCATTAAGTTTATGTGTTTTAATTTACCTTTGTACTACTAAAGTCGGTAAAACTTCTGGTTGGGTAGAGTACGTATCTTGATCTACCAAGTGTGTACTAACTAATACCTATTTCCACCCTCTGCTTACAGATAGATGGACACTTTATACAGTCACTGCGCAAAACATACAGATATAATCATGTACGGTCTGTAACTGCCCGTGACATCACAGCGGGCCCTATCAGAATACCAGCGCTGTGACATTTATTTTTGAAGTGAAACTTCTTTACGCACGCTTGACTTGGGGTGTAAGCTGGCGAACGCGTGACGTAAGCGTTACGAAAAGTGTGATCGGGCGAGGCGAACGGAAGTTGAGTGGGGGATATAAGCAAGTGCAGGGATATAAGCACATTTTCTTTCTCTCTTCCTCTCATAGCCAAATACGTTCCATATATCTAAGCACAGTGCCGGCCTATTGTCTGTATCACAGTGTAGGAGCAAGAGAGAGCAGTGCGCGCGCACATTTTCTTTCTCTCTTTCTCGAAGATTCACTTCAGTCGTGTGGTCATAAACACACTCGGTTTTTTTTAATGTTGCAGCATCATGCTGAGATAGGAGCGTTCTGGCCTCGTATAGGACTTTCTGTTCATTTTTCTTTTTTTTATATAACTTGGATTTTTTTTTACTGTGTTTAGTTTAGTTTGTGATCTTCCTATACGAGTCGCAATAAATACTTTTTCATTCTTACTTTCTTTACGGTTGTCGGTCGAACAAGCTATTTGGTATACAGGCAAAAATATTCATCTTTCCACTACACAGCCAATATTTAGTTTTATTTTGTGCGTTATTATAACTTTTTCAGCTTATGACATCCTTAATAAAATAGAGTGGTATAAAATAATTGACTAACTCACCACACCATTGTTTAAAAGTAGTTGCAAGTTAGCTGCCTGTATACCAAACAGCTTGTTCGACCGTACATACCACTCACTCATGTTTCCCTTAGGACCTGTGCGCACCACGTTTTTTAAACGCGCCGTTGACGCGCGTTTGTAGCGATACAGACTCGATACGCAGGTGAGTTAGACGTAGCCTGTAGACCTTCTGTAGGATAAAAGCGCGCCGTCGACTCACGTTTCTAAAACGCGCGTCAACGGCGCGTTTAAAAAACGTGGTGTGCACAGGCCCATAGACCTAGGCAGCGACTAATAAGGTTGCGTAGTTACTGCTTAGCTCCAGTGCAACGATTCTTGTGCTTGTTTTCACTAACACTAAACAAGATGTAAATAAAAGCGCGATGTAGAATTTTGAACTTTCGGCACGGCGCCGAGCGTTGAAAATCCAACAGTGCACTTTGTATATAAGATTGAACAGTTACTGCGCAAAACAGACGCACATTCACGCCTTGTTTCTTTAGAGGTAGGCAGAAACTACAAGAACGTTACGTGGTACGATTCTTACATACCTACTGCTTAAATCATCGTCGGCCAAGTGTAACAAGGTAATCTGTCGAGAGTGAGAGAGCATGCAGCGTCCCTGAGTCCCGGAGGCGCCGAATGAATCCCAGGCCCAAAGTAGGTCACGGTCAAGGTGAGAATCGGCCTGGTTTTGTTACACATTAGAGTTCGACTGAATTTCGATTTCGGTTTTCGGCTGAAAAATTGTATAAAATACTGCCGAAGTTGTGGCCGAAAAAAAATTAAGTGCCGGCAAATCAATGCTTTCAATTTAAATAAACTAAAAGTAGTGACTTGCCGACACAAAATTTTTTTCGGTCATACTTCAGAGAAAATACAACTAATAGCACAATAGGTAACTGAGAAAATGCAGGAAGAAATGCTTTTTCTTGCAAATAATATCAGATTATAATAATTATATCTTTGGTAAAAGTTTAAAGTTTCGTGAAAAATTAATGATTGACACTGCTTTTCTTTCTACCAATGAAATGTCCATTGTTATCAAAACAAAAAATTTTTTTTTTACCTTTTCGGTTTTCGGCCGAAAATGCAAATATCAGTTTTCGTTGAAAAAAATACCGTTTTCGGTCAGACTCTTTTGAACAGACCATTCTGGATTGCTTTTTTTATATTTAAACGTACGAAATTATCACTACTTACCAATAAATTGGTTCAACCTTATCTTATTACTATCATTCTTATTTTCAAAGTCAAAGCATTTATTTAAAATAGGGCACCGAGATAGAGAATAGAATAGAGCCCACCGAGAGGAGGCCTGTGTCCCAGCAGTGGGAACATTATAGGCTGATTATGTTATGTAAGTGTCCTTGAACGTCAAAATAATCTAATTTCTATTTTGTTAATTTCTATTTGATAGCAAAACTTTGTCTTTATACTGCAGATTCCTGTTGATGTAGCTCGAACGTTCCATTTTAAGTATTTTTCCACTCAGATATGAGTAGAGACCTTGAGGATTATCACAAGTCCTCAAGCTCTTATCAGGCTGACTAACCATATAACAATAATTACCATTAGCATTATATTATGGGTGTCTCCATAAGAGCCACTCTTGTTGATCACTACACCTCCACTCATGTGACCGCAAAATGTTCGAAATAAATTATGATTTGTTATTGGATGGATGGTAAGTGGTCATCATCACCTATCAGCTCAGCCTATCGCAGTCCACTGCTAAACACAGGCCTCTCACAGGCTGCGCTATAACAAACTGTCCCCTGGATCCTAACTGTCCCCGCCAATTTCTTAAGTTCGTCGATCCTTGTAGCTAGGGGGTGTCCCACTCTACGCTTGCCGATACGCGGTCTCCACTCGAGAACTCGCCTGCTCTACCGGCAATCGGTCCTACGACAATCATGGCCAGCCAACTGCCACTTCAGTTGGCTTACTCTGCTAACTACGGTAACTCCGGTTTTTTTTTCCGGATAACTTCATTTCACATCTGCAATACCAAAGCCCTCGCAGATGCGTTGCCATTTCAAAGACCTATTTCCTTCACAAGAAGCAACAGGGCTATTCTGTAAAATGTCACCATGAAACTTAGGTGAAGGGAGCTTGAAGTGGGCAGTCATTCCACCTGATGCAAGGGATTGACCCCATTGACAGCTCACTTCACCTTATTTTTTTAGGTGAGAATTATACAGAATACCTAAATCGGCAGTAAGGGATGATTTATATTAGACCGGGCCGTGCCCGGGGCGTACCGTGTACGTGGCCCGGACGGGGCACGGATTTGAAACGTCGTCCCGTTCGGGCCACGGGCCACGGATCATGCACTGTGTAATATAAACTGCTTCATACGATATGTATGTAATGTTTCAATTCCGTGCCGCGTCCGGGCCACGTACACGGCACGCCCTGGGCACGGCCCGGTCTAATATAAATCATCCCTAATTCTGCTAAAATGAATTCGTTAGTTTTATTTTTACATTTTTATTATCTGGAGATCCTGGCTACCATTTGGGATTCGAAGTGAAGTCGCGTTCATGTATGTAAGCAATGTCACTCACTCTACTTGCATAGTGGCAATCATTATTTAACACGCAAATTGCAAGCACTTTCACTCGCCGACACCAGTCGTGGTTTAATTAGCATTAACAGCTAAACATTGACATACAAACGCTTATTATAATGAAACAATCATAGAAACGCATTAAGTTGTCCATTGGGCATCTAATGTATAATATACGATGGAGTTTCATATTAAATGTGTCAAACCTTTTAGGAGGTAGATAGGTAAGGTAGAAAGTTGGTACATACAAAGGTATGAGGAAGTAAGTTGGTAGGTACGCTCGTATCCTACAGAAATTCCTATGATATCAATTCAAGCATGGGATTGCTCTACTCATAAAAGATTAGTAAAGCAAACCCATGCTTGAATTTCCTTAGTAAATAAGACAGTAACCACACCTATTCTCGACCTTGAAACTTAAGTTGGGACAAGACATCGAAGAAATATGGAATAAAAAAAAAACTTTTTTACAAAAAAAAAAAAAACAACCGACTTCAAAAAAAAAAACACTACAAAGTGATAAATACTTAACTTTAATTTCGGAAGTCGGTGTCGTTGGGTCCGCATTCTCGTTTTTGACACCGACTTCCGAAATAAAAGTTATTTATCACTTATCACTTCGTAGTGTTTTTTTTTGGAGTCGGTTGTTTTTTTTTTTGTGTAAAAGTTTTTATTTTTCACTTTTTAGTTGTACATTCAGCATCAAAAGTCGATTAACACTATCATTTTTACATGTTTTTAAATTGACAACAACTTTTTCAATAAACTGATTTTTAGCTTTTCACATAATAGACAAGAGTATGTATTCTAAAAAAATTTCTTCTGCTGCAATTTTGAACAAATATTTTGCTCAATAATTAAGATTAAAAAAACTGAAGTGTTAATCAACTTTTGATGCAGACCGTACCTACCCCACACATTGAGGAACTGAAGACACCGACTAGAAGAATAAACAAAATTCGCATAGAAATGCCGGAGATGCAGTACATTTATGCATATAACTTCGTACATAAGAATAATTACCTAATGTATTATATATTAAAACCTTCCTGACAGTATGTAGATCACTTTAATGAAAGAATTATCAAAATCGGTTCTTTAGTTTTTGAGAAAATCGCAGACATACATACGGGTCGAATACAGAACCTCCTTTTTTGATGTCGGTTAAAAAATGAGTCGCAAGGTTTCCCTCGTGAACAAGTTACGAGTATATTTTGAAAAGGCATGTCGAGTTAGTGTGGGACATCAAAGACGCTTGTGAGGTTTATTTCTGAACAGAATTAGACATCTAAGGCTTTCCACAATATTTGGAATTACTGGTTTTATCAAAGACATTAAAATTATGGTTTTATAAAACTTTAAAAAAAAAAAATGGAGAGTTTTGGTGGGACACCCGGTTGGCACGAAGATTGCTTCTCTTTTGTTATGTAAGAAAAGTGTCGTGACGGTCAAAATGTTACGCTTTTTTCGGTCTCATTTGCCAATTGTGCAGAGTATGGCGACGTGCTATAAGTAAGGGAATTCTTTCCAAGATCGACTGTTTTGCAAGATTATGAGGAAGAGAACAGCGACAGTAATGGGTAGGTCGAGCGGAAACTCCAATAACATCCTCAAATCATAAAAACATTTCTTGAAAAATCGGACAGTCCCTTTATTAGGCACTTGGCACGGAGGCACGTGCCAACATGTGTTGGGCAACCTTATTATTAGCTGTTGTTAGGTTCGTTTGTAAAAGTTTACTAACATAATTATAAAGTCGAAACTAATACTATGTAAGATCCGGCGTTTCTAAATTTGCCAAAGATGTAAACGATAATATCGATAATCGATATACAAGAGCATTTATTTGTTTTCGTCTAGATAACTCTGAGAATCTCCGAGCCAACTGGACGAAAACAATGTTCTTGTGTATCGATTTCATTCAATTTCGAGCGACCATTGTTGTTTAGGTACATTTTTAGCAAATTTAGAAACGCCGGACCTTGTTTTTGTGTTTTGAGGATGCTGGTTTTTATTTTATTTTGACTATACCTATATGGATTGTGTGCAATTTAAGTATGTGTGGTCCAAAATATAGAATATATATTATATTACTAGCAGCGCCCCGCGATTTCACCCGCATAAGTGTCGATCCCGTGGGAATACCAGGATAAAAAGTACCTATCCTATGTGTTATTCTGATGTATAAGCTATATTACTGTAAAGTTTCATCAAAATCCGTTCAGTAATTTTTGCTTGAAAGAGTAACAAACGTCCATCCATCCATCGATCCTCAGAAACTTTCGCGTTTATAATATTATTAGTAGGAAGGAAGTAGATTAGGATAATAGGAATTAGGATAATATTAGTTGGATAGGATAGTAGGATATATTAGGGTGATAGTAGGGTGATAGCCTACGACCATTTACTTGTCACAGCAATGCCACAGATCACCACAGACACACCAAAGTGCCCGTGACACTCAAGGCATAGACAAGTAATGAGGTTACGCCTGGCGCGGATGAAAAATTATTTTTTATTTTATTTGCTAATATTTTTCATGTTAAATCTATTTTAATATTTATTTATTTTATTTTATTTCTGTAACTGCCCGTGACATCACAGCGGCGGGCCCTATCAGAATACCAGCGTTGCGACATTTATTTTTTAAATGTCGCAGCATCTTGCTGAGATAGGAGCCTTTTGGCCTCGTATAGGAGTTTCTGTCTCATTTTTCTTTTTGTTACTTTTTTGTTTTATATAACTTGGTTTTTATTTTTTATTGTGTTTAGTTTAGTTTGTGATCTTCCTGTACGAGTCACAATAAATACTTTTTCTTTCTTTCTTTCTATAGTAACTTTACTTCGAGGTCGACTATACTTTGTTTGAATTTCAGCCGGCCAAATTGCTGTACGAAGTAGCACGTATGACTACTGAAGGCTGTAGTTTGTAGTTAGCCTAAGCTGTGAAGATAGGCGTGCTTATCGGTGGCACGACCATCTTATGCTGACGATGTGAAACAGTAAGTAGCAGTGTTGTCAACATGCTCGTCGAGCCCCCTGCAGTGTTGCTAGAATATATGCAAGGTGGATATTTGAGATAGGGCAGTAAGAGCAGCTCCCTATTTGGGTAACACACTATTCTAATCTATCTAATCTAACTAGCCTGTATTGTCCCACTGCAGGGCAAAAGCCTCCCTTTCCCTTTTCCACACAATTCTGTCTTTTGTGAGTGCTGGCCAGTCCTTATAGTAGGAGTCAAGTTCGTCCCGCCATCTTCGTCTCGGCATGACGCGATGGCGTCGTGCGTTTAGTGGGACCCAATCGGTGGTTCTCTTAGCCTAATTATCATTTGATATGCGGCAGACGTGTCTGGCTCAGTCACACTTAAGTTTAGCGGCATTCTGGGCAACGTCTTTTATCTTTGGTTGCGTATCACTGTGTTGCGTAACACAGCGCGTAACATACTATCAATCAGAATCTGAATCATTTTAAAGGATATTGCTAATCCATTGCTACATATGTTCGATAAATTTGTCTGCTCAACAACGTGAATAACGCAATGAATCAAACTCAAAGTATTTATTTCAATTAAACCATGTACAGGCACTTTTGAATTGTCAAAATTAAATAGTCGGTCAGTTAGTCAGAAAGTTGAAGCTAGTTGCCCATTCCAAAACGTAGATCTCTATGGAGAAGAACGGGCAAGAAACTCCATGGACACTCTTTTAAATCAAGATATTACAAAATCCTGTATTATTCGTATTCTTGTTGCTTCTTGGAGAACAATGTAAAAAAAAAACACAAATGAAGAAACAATTCAAAATATAAGATTTATAAAAATAAGCCTTGGCAGCTTCGATCAATAATAGTAATCAAGCTTGGCAGTTAAGAGATGACCAGTTGAGACTGGTCATCTCTTAACTCCCAAGCTTGAGTCGGTTGAGACCGACGGCGACCGTTCACGAACATGACGCGTGGATCAGCACCATCCAGCTGAACAATTTTGTAAGGAACCGAATGATCCAATTGATACGCGCCACCATCAGTGAGACATTTAAGTGAGCATGACACATTCTCAACTGCCATGCTCTTTCAAGTCAACATCAAAAAATCATAGTAAACGAATCCATGGTTCTTACATTTAAAAAATTGATAAAGTGCTTCTATATTATACAAAACTATAGTTTCCAATTTAATTTAAGAGATGAATAAAATTTTACTACCAAACAGGAAGAGAATGGAATGAACGAATGGAAATGTAGTTGAACTGTCAAAATTAAATCCATTTCTACTGTTAGTGTGTTATAAAATTACCCCGCAGGTACAGACGCACATCAACCTACTACAATCTGTCAAATTTCTTTAATCGATTTTCAACTTTATTACTAAACTATAAGGTTCAAAGTTGATTGAGAAAATGTGACAGTTTCGGGTAGGTTGATGTGCTTGCGTCTGTACCTTAACCATTGTAGCTACAGGAAAACGTTCTCAGGAGAATATCCTTAACTTTCTTAGTATTATCTAACTGTATTAACAGATTTTAGAAAAATGGTAAAGTTGGCTAGAAAAACATCATCATCATCTGCCTAGCCTTTTTCCCAACTATGTTGCAGTCGACTTCCAGTTTAACCGGTTGCAGCTGAATACCAATAGCTAGAAAATTAAATTTCACGTTTTATTTATGTGATGCCTATCGATGCAGTTTTGTTACTTTTACTGTTAGCCTGCATCATCCCACTGCTGGGCAAAGGGCCCCATGACTTCCAGCTCTTTTGATCCGGGGCTAAAGTTGACCACTGATCGTTTGTTTTGTCCAGCTCGTCCCGCCATCTTCTATGGGGTTTGCCGCGACGACTTCTATCTGTATCAGGGCTCCACGTGGTGGTTATTTTGGCCAAAAGCTCATTCTCAAAAGTCAAAAAACGAAAAAAAATACATTATATTCCCATAAATATTGACCGTTTATGGAGTTTTCGAACTGGCGCTGGCAGTACAAAATAGGTAAAAAAAAATTTTTTTTGGTAGAAACAATAATGAAATACATTACCCTCTTTTGGCATCTCCGTAAGCAGGTGAAAACAGCCTGAAGGTCCGTGTTACCTTTGCATAAAACTTTGGAACATGAGGTATTAAAACTTCAAACAATGACCGTACAACCCTTGTAGACTTTCATTTGTTTCAAAGAACGGAGAATTCCGGTAAGTATGATATTTTATTATAACCCAAGAAAAAAAGAACAATTAAAGGCAAGTCTGCGAAAAAATTCCTAGTGTAGATGAGAAACCTTCACTAGGACTGGAATTATATTAATTACAAAGGTAGCTATGCTGTGTGAAAATTCTATAAAGATTATCATTTGTGCGAAAAAAAAACTGCTTTCCCGGAAACCAGGGTTTTGCAAAATTCTCGTAAAGTATTGAGTTTTCGTCAAGTAACCCTGCGAAAAAATTAAATTTATTTCTTATTAAATTCTGCACAAAAAAACCCTACATAAGATTAATTTAGGACCAATACTTCCAGAGATATCGGGCCATAGTAAATATATATCGATGTATCGGGCTAAGAAATTTTCGACAAAAGCGCATATCATACTAATCTGTGTAGTAGACACAGATTTAGTACAGCACAACGTATGTCAATAAAAATATTTTTTATGCTCAAGAAAGCCTTTTATTATACCCATTTGTTTGTCATACCAGTCATGTTTTAAATGCCGCAGGGCATATAGAACTGTGCTTGTGATGTAAGATACCTCCGTACGTAGATATGCAGAGATAATTTAGATCTGTGAACTAGTTTCCACAAATACAATAGTCGCCGAAGGCAGAGATTAAGATAAAGATCAGACTCTTGTTATCTGGGCTTGGTCAGCTGTTTGAGGGCTTACCTTTTGTGGGATAGAAGAATCGTTGGAAAAGGGGGAACGGGGGGAAGGGGGGGGGAGTGAAAGACTGTGAGTTGATGAGCTTGTTACTATCGGCTAGTGTACATTATAAAGCGAAGACGAAGTAAGTAATAGGTATGTAATCACTTTCGTAACGTTGTGTATGAACTATAGCACACTACAGGTGGGCCGCACCGCACAATTTTTAAGAGTTAGAGTTAATATGTTCATCTGTGCTCATTTTTAACCGACTTCAAAAAAGGAGGTTCTGTATTCGACCCGTATGTATGTATGTTAGTTTGTATGTCCGCGATTTTCTCAAAAACTAATAAACCAATTTTGATAAATCGTATCTAAGCGCACACGTTCTTAAATATTTCCGTCCGGACAATATAAGAACGTATGCGCTTAGAGACGACTTTATATGAAATGCGTGCATGCAGGGTCTCCGAATTTGAATTCCTGATCAGGAAACCGTACGTATGCGGCCAGCCTATTGCGGCCCGCTGCGGCTGTAATGTGAGCCAGCCTCTATGGCCTATTTACGCAGGTAGTAGTTAATCTGTTGGTTTGGATAATTATAAATGGTTTCATATATTAGTTTTCTATTGAAAAATATGTATAAGCTACGCAAGTTACTACGAACTCGATTACAAATAGAGCTAGGAAAATGATCTTGATAATTACAGAAACAAAAAATAGATTACAACATTTTTCTATCTTTCTCTTGTATTTGACATGACATTACAACAAAATCTACCCACATCTCCAAATAATAAACCAAGAGCCGTGCGGCGTTTACTCTCGTTCATGAAACAGGGTCACTTCCGTCCCTGACCTGTTGCTATCCAGGGTAAGGTCGCACAAGACTCCGTAACATTACTGAATATTTCATTAACTACCTTTATATCCATGTAAATTCTTTGTTTTTGAGAAGACTCAACGATTATGGATGTCATATAATTATGTTCGTGTATTAAGTAAGATGTTTCGTATGGTACTTACTCTGTAGGTACTTAAGGTTTTTATTTGCGTGAAAATGTTGTCTTCATAAATAAAACAATAATTTTGTGATTTGCAAACATTTATTTAGGATGCAAGTAAGTTGCGCCTGCTGAAAACAAATAGCAGTCCGTAGATAAATGTCTCAATAATAACATTGTTTATCATTTGTTCAGGCGTCGCCAGGTTACCTACTTTTAGGAATTTCGTTTTATTTCGTAAATATTCGGATTTAAATTGCACAATGATTAATTAATTTCTTTTTTTTTCATGATAGGAGTAGTTACATCATGGGTATTAGTAGGTAGAAGGTAGAAGTACGACATAACCCTCTTTATTTTAAACCTATTGTTATACTACTAGCAGTGCCCCGCGGCTTCACCCGCATAAGTGTCGATCGTGTAAGAATATCGGAATAAAAAGTATTCTATGTGTTATTCTGATGTATAAGCTACATTACTGTAAAGTTTCATCAAAATCCGTACAGTAGTTTTTACGTGAAGAAGTAACAAACACACAAACACAGTCACAAACTTTCGCCCTTATTAGTGTGACTGGCTGCGCCCCGCGGTTTCACTCGCGTAAGTGTCGATCCCGTTGGAGTATCGGGATAAAAAGTAGCCTATATGTTAATCCAGGGTGTCAGCTACCTCCATACAAAGTTTTATCAAAATTGGTCCAGCCGT
This sequence comes from Amphipoea lucens, assembly GCA_947508005.1. NCBI lineage: Eukaryota > Metazoa > Arthropoda > Insecta > Lepidoptera > Noctuidae > Amphipoea > Amphipoea lucens. The sequence continues at coordinate 17,255,197 of OX382358.1, read as the reverse complement.
TTGAGCGTGAAGAAGTAACAAACATATAAACACACTCACAAACTTTCGCCTTTATAATATTAGTGTGATAGTGTGATATAGCATCATAAAAAAAACTCTTCACATAGAAATTGTAGCGTAGATACTTGCAAAGTTTGCAAGCATCTCCATTGAAACATTTATGAAACTCAATAAATTGGCTGGTGTTCAGAAAAGAAGTTGCTTAACATTTAACAAGGCAAGTTAGTGGAAGTTTGCCACAACAATCAGGTGAAGCCTATTATCGAGAAGTACCTACTATAGACATTCCAGGAGTTTGGAATATTATAGAGGCTGAACATTATCGGAAAATCAAACTCGTTCTAAAAAAGTGCAAAATATCATAAATACTGTGGCGGCATCTAGATCGCCACATGCAAACTACACATCACACCGACGTCACGCAAAATCCTGCATCGCACAAGCAGAGATTACCGAGCGACTAGTATAATTAATAATAATAATATTTCACAACTATCACACAACGCCATCTAGTCCCAAGCTAAGCAGAGCTTGTGTTATGGGTACTAGACAACTGATAAACATACTTATATATTTCTAAATACATACATATTATAGATAAATTACACCCAGACACAGAACAAATGATCGTGCTCATCACACAAACATTTGTCCTGGGTGGGAATCGAACCCACGACCTCCGGCATAGCAGTCAGGGTCATTAACCACTAGACCATCAGGCCTGTCATTATACAACGTCTCGATATCAATCGTCGGGCCCACGAGACACACCTTGTTGGAGGATCCTCTCTTTTTCTATAACGACTGAACTTTACACCGTGTTCCTCATGCCTATATTGAATGATATTTTCTAAGATTTTCATGTTAATATTTTACCAATTCCAATTCTTAGGGCTGATTTTATCAGTCAGATATCTTTTACCCGTGAAACAAAACTGACGGCTGACAGTTCTGGTATGGAAAAATTGTCAAAAATTCAAAATTTATTCTCAGGATACGACTTATTTCAGGTATAAAAGTTTGGTGAAATACGCCCTTAGTCAGTGACGTCTAAGATAAACTCAGAAAGTACAGACGAATTGAAAAAGTCAGATTGGTACTTGCCCGCAACTTCGTGTATGACATGATAGGCGAGGCCTAGAACCTAATGGTATAGAAGCTAGGAAAGTACAATAAAAAAAAAGAATCACCGACACCGTCACAATTTTTCGGAAAAGGAACAACTTGTCAGCTGTTTTAGCATTTTTTACTACGTGTATATGAAAACTTGGAGAAGATTCACAAAGCATTTCAAAGGTTCCCAAAATTCTAAATTGCTGGTAACCAAATAAAGTTTCTCTATTTTATTTTAATAATGCCTTTAACAAAATGCTTAAAATTTTCATAGGTATGAACCCTTTCAAATGAGCACCAACAATGAGTCCTATTGTTGCACGTTCCCATAGAAATAGGATCCGCCTCCTAATTGGGATTCTTGCTTATTGTTCATTAAACATTAATAAGTATTGTGTTTTTTAATTACGCAATGACTTACCTATCACATTTTGATTGACAAACAACGTCTTAAAACGTAGGGTCGCAGCATTATGCTGAGCGATGGCCGTTTTTATTGGATGTAACGCATATTTTCCCCCAACTTGTTCTTTTTTTTGAGTTTGTGTTCTTCATTTACGTCATGTTTACCGCAAATAAACGCATTTTCTTTCTTTATTATGAACTGGAATGAAATGCCTATGTATCTGCAAACCTGTTAAACAGAATTCTTTTTTATTTTTTGGTCTTCGAAGTTCAGTATATAACATTAGTATTATTCAGAATTACAACAGCTAACAGCCGCACAAGTCGATCTATCCGCGGTCAGTTCGTGTATGGGTGACCATATATTACATACCAAGATCCTTCCTGTGCTTCCGAATGTTGGTCCCGGCGTCATTCGTTAGTTCGATTTTTGGCAGTCATTACTGGTGGTCAGAAGCCGAAAAGTCGGATAACCGAATCTAAAGTGCTCCGCGCTTTTTGAATTAAATTTAAGTTAATTTATACATATTTTTACTATCACAAATAAGTAATTCTAAGTGTTTATTGCCTTTTGCCGACACGCGAATTAAACTGCACCCGAACCCTTTAAACCAAAACAAAACAACACTGTTGCGGATATTTAATTTTGCTATCCTACCACTTAAAACAATATAGATACCAAAAGCTCAGTATTCCGTTGTGCAAATGTGACGTCACAGAAGCGGTCACTTTTGCAAGTCCCAGAGGCAAATTAGTGCCATCTGAATTCGTAAATTGGCAATGGCCTTTACGCCGATATACCCGGGAGCACGAGAGCTAATTCCAATTATCGAGAACTAGGTAACTGCACGCGGAATTGTCCATCAATTTATGTAGGTTAGTGGGTACATTGAATTGGAAGTACGTCATGATTTAAAGATGAGTTGGTAATAATTAATCTTCTTGTGGACGCATTATTTTGAATACTATACCTACAAGAAAAGGCAAATGCAAATGAAGAGAGAGACTTATAAGCAGCTAAAAATAGTACATTAGATAGTGGCAATTGCCCAGAACTTATTTTTTGGACGGACAGACGACTATTACCTATGTTTTTAGCATGCGGAAAATATCGCTGGAATTCTGGATGCGGGAAATCCAGGATGAGTCCTTGTGGCAATGCCTATATCCAGCAGTGGACATCGTTCGACTGAATGATGATGATGATGAAATCATAAACGTTGGTGCAATGATAGAATAATCTCTTGACTCTTGAATGAGATTGACAGGGAGGCGTTGTCGGTAAATATACGAGAAATTGTTTCGTGATTTTTTTGTTGATAAAAAAGATGACAGCATTAGTTCCATTTTTAGGCACGCGCCTAAATATCCTTGTACAGCTTTTGTAGCGCTTTTGTAGCGCTTCCGGAATGTTCGCCGAGGCCAGGGTTGATGGTTTTCATGCCATTATACGGAAACGATGCGCTTCCATTCTCGGTAGATTGCGTGCTAGCTCCCACAGCATCCTGAGTGTATTGTGTGATAGGTGGGGCAGCCCCATGCTGGCTCACTGGATACGGCTGCACACTTAGGTGTCAGTAGTTTCAATTTGTCAATTTTGTGTTTTTTACTAAAATTAGTTTAAGACTTTTACTAACAACATATGGATTTTTAATCTGAAATAAATGTGTTATTATTATTTTATCAACAAAACCATAGAAATGTGTATATCTATGAACAAAACCAATAGCGATGTCCATTTGAAACAAATGACAATCGTTCACAGCTAATTAATTGTGGTCGCACAAATGATGAACGATGGTCCATTCTAATTAGTTCACTCTAGTGTATAAACTACTATAAATCGTATTAGTCGGTAATAGCACAATGCGTCCAGTGTTTCTCTCTAATTTGCCCGATTCATAACGTCAGATACTGATTTATTCGTGTGGAAAATTTATAGTACGAGTACCTACTTACATTTCAGCAAACGTTCAATGCAGTTTTTGAAATTAAATCTTTTTTAGGCGCACTAAGCCGCCACGCTCGGGTCGGTGACGCTGAATCGGGTATAATCGGCTCCAGTCGATCGGTGACGCTGAATCGCGTACCTATACTCAGCTCCAGTCACAAGTTTTGACTTCTTTCGTGTGCTCATAAGCACACACCGAATTTTTAATTGAAAAAAATTACAGGAAGGAAAATTGTACGGGGCTTAGACTCAACGCAGAAGTATGGTTGGTGATTGCAATACGTTCTTATTAGCATACTGTTGCCTTATCCTTATTCAAAGGAGCTTTCCAAACTAAGTAATTTTACTAAAGCCCGATCACCAGCGGCAATCAATTACAATTATGTTAACGGTGCTCTGACGTGTCCACTCTGTGCAAGAATATTTGTAAACAAAGGTGGTTTTTCTAGCCACATGAGAGCCCATGATATACGCTAGTAGGTTGATGATGAAACGGTCGCCGTAGCCGAAAATGGCATGCAAGGATTATTTTTTTTTAATTTTATTTTTGCATATCTCGGAACCATGGGGTCCCGGTCCTTTGGAAGGCGTACGAGGCGCCGAAGCCGACTCGCAGAGGCCTCTTAGGAAATTTTAGTGAAATGCGGCACCAACCGACGATTATTCCTGTATGCACTAAGAAAACGCAGGATATGGATAAATAAAAAGTTGGACTATGGGTTTGGGTGGCTAAAGTGGACTGGTTACCAAGAACTATGGAAGAACTATGACCCCTGTCTGAGCATTGTTTTATATATAGGGGAGACTGGGTACAGTTGAAACAATTTTGCTTTGAACGCTCGTAGCACAGCCATTTTGAAACATAACAAACAACAAAACACATAAAATGAGAGAATAGACTTTTGTCTTCAAATATATCTCAGAATTAGAGGCTCAACTGCCATATTTACTAGATAGGAAGAGTTTAATAAAATAATGTGCCACTGTTTCAACCGTACCCATACCAGGGGCGGTTGAAACAGCAATGGGGGTCAGTTGAAACATAAACAAATAAGTAATAAAAATCAGTTTCTTTATTCATAATCAACAAGAAATAGTTAAATTCTAGTATGGCACCATTTCTATCAGTCTTAATAATAGTTTCGAACATAAAAAGAGCTCTTCTGCTCCGGTTTAAACTAACAAACTAACACTAACACTGCATTTCTTTTTTTCTTGTATCGCAGAAGAGAAGAATGGTGAACTCCGTACATCTCTGCAGCTTTTTGTAAAGAAGTCCCTTTTTTGACTTCTACATACGCATTTTCGTATTGAGTTATATCACACTCTCCTCTTGAAGTTTTTCCGATACGTTGTCTAGGCATCTAGAACGAAAAAAGCAAGGGTTATCATTGTTTCAATCGTACCCACAATAATTGCTTCATCCGTCCCCATACCCCTCAACCGCTAATAAAACAAACATAGCGTCGAAACAAAACAACATAAACAAAAACGAATCACGGTTTTAGAACCTTCAAAATCTAACAATAAAACAGAAAATCATTCAAAATGCAAATGCTAATATCAACAAAGTAATTTGAAAAAGAAAACAATAGAAAATACTTACTTTTTGTCGAAAAAATATAATAGGGTCCCCTGAAAACGTACAGAGCGCGCGAAGTGCAACGCGTCACTGTGATTCATGTCCGGACTCTCCAGCCGCATCTCTTTCCCCTTGTACCCCTTACCACACCGCTAATAGTTTACGAGTTATTAGCGTTGGTTTAACCGTACCCTGTTGCAACCGTACCCAGTCTCCCCTACCTACACGGATAAAATGGCAAGGGGTGACTTGCACACTCAATAATATGCCCCCGGAAACGGTTGCTAGTGACGTAGAGACAAGGGGGCAACATGTCCTCATGTACGTACGAGGAGTAGAGAGGTATTTCCGAGAGACAATCCCGGTAGTACGGTCAAGATCCCTACCAGCATCTTACTGGAATACATCCTTCCTCCGAGCACGTTTGCTCTTACGAATATCCACTCCAACCGCCCAATAAAGGCAAGCCAGAGGTGAGGAACAAGACTTCTCCCGGGAGATAGGGTTCGTGGGGTCGCTACTGCCCAACAGCTCGCCACATGCTGCCCTGCGGGTTTATTATTATTTTTATTAATTTTACTAACGAAAGGAGCTGGTATTTTTTTGCAAGAACAACATGCTTGAAGTATTAATACAAGAGATATGCATTTTAATAAAGGTACATGAAATGCTAATATTGTACAAAATAGTGTACTATGGTTGATCCTAGTGTTTCAAGACGTGAATGAGCGAGAAAGAGGTGCGCCGAAGTTTCTCAATCTCGATTTACGACTGTTAGTGAAGCCGTAAGTTCGTATATATTATACCCGGTATTAGTTTGAACCTCAAACTTTGCCTTGCTTTATAAGATAGGTGCACAGAATATGAAATGCTTTATTGGTCTAGCGGTAACATGTACCTACCTTAGTTTGCTGTAATATACAATGAATTAGGTTCTCAAAATTGTATTCCAGCTTCTTTCAGTTAGAACTACAACAGTAACCGACTAACTTATTTATATCATAAGCTGACTTGGTTTTTCTTGGCTTTTGATTTTAATATAGCAACTAAATTGATACGAGTAACCCTGAAAGTGAATCATTCAATCTTGAACCTTGTTTTAAGAGACACAAATTAGACACACGAGTATTCCATCCAGTTTTTTTAGTAGATCTGCTAATCCAAGTCGGCCTCAGCAAAGACAATCTCCACAGTTGGCGGTTTATGTGCGACTTAAACCTCAAGCAAGTGTATATGTGGCGTGTCTCCGCCGACAATCGTCCACCTTCCATCTTGCGCCTGTCACTCGTGCACTTGAGGATCTTATAACTGTGTCAGCGAATGGAGTTCGCTTGGCTGCTTGGGCTTAACACAAACACGGACAACAAAGTTCTTACTAGCCATCGATACGCTAAGATATAGAAGGTTACAGTATCTACTAGAGTAGACGGTATACATGGGACATTTCCTAAATAAAAAAAAAAGTGTGGCTTTGGTGCGTCCTGTCTCTCTCACCCGTATCTGTTTGACAGTCTCTGTAGCTCGATGTGTGATAATAACATAATTCCAGTTTTTGAACAAATCAACGGGAAAATTTTCACCATATTAGAGAGCAAATATGGGCGTATTGGGCACTGGTGCCAAGGGCGCTTGGACAGTCGGTGGTACTGGAAATGGAACTGTAATTGTCAATCTACTCGTTCATTCGGCAGCGGATATCGGCTAACGAAGCAAACGAGTGCTCTGTTTTATACATTTCTCAGCTAAGACTTAGGTAGGAGACACACATTCAGGAAAAAGTATAAGGCCCTTACTAAGGTTATTAACACGTATGGTTATTAATGAAGCGCTTATTCCACTTCACTTAATTTAGTGTTCCAGCTGGCTAAATTTTGTTGTCTGTTTTGTTGCAAAAATTCTTTATTTAACATAAAACATAATACAAAGCTGTAGTACTTAAAATAAGTAACAGAACTTACACTAATATAATAAACAACACTTCTACAGGCTAGGATCACCTTTATAAGTATAGAATAGTGATGGTTACAAACTTATTACAATATGAGGCATTCAATAATTAAACCTTACATAATATTAACTGATGAAATTATTGTAACTAATTTCATTTACTTATAGAAAATAAAAATGAGGGGGTAGCTGCAAAATACTTAACTACACGTTCAGCGTAAGTGCGACCGGTGCAAGCGATGGCTCAGGTGATCGCGCGTGGCCACCAGCTGGCTAAGTAACTTAATTCTGATGAGTGTAATCGCATTCTGCAAGTGTAAGCCTTCTGAAAAGTAACCTAATTAGAAAGAAGAAAAAAATCAGTGTCGTATGATCAGAAGCTTCCTAAATAATCTCCTCTCTTCTTAAAAAATACGACTTAATTAAGTCAAGTGGATAAGCCCTTAACACATTGTTCGATGCAGTAGTTTTCAGTAAAAAACCTGTAAAAAAAACCATGTGTAAACGTCTTCTGATATATTAAGATTTTTCTTCTATCGACAACAAATAAGTCTAGTTATAATACCAGACATCATTTGCACCTAATTTAAATATCGCCAGTCGTGATGGTTATTTTCAGGCATGATAAAGAGATAAGAAAAACCAAAATCTATAAAGGCAGGTATCGGGTGTAATGTAAAAGGTAATTTAAATAAAGGCAAAAAATACAAGCAAACAAATTACATCGGCGCCGTCGACCTGAATGGATTCAGCGTCGACGGAGATTATTCATGCGGAAGTTTATGGATAAAACTCGCAGCTGCAGCTTTCACTCCATCAGAGTCGTGTTCCGTCAGCAATAAATAAAGATGGCAAACTTTGAAGGAACTTCGCATCTTCCCAGAACCGCCAGGAGACGCCTGTTGCTTCAGATTGAACTTTCTGAATATCTATCGACCACTTCGCAAACACTTTTCGAGATATTACTCGAGGCTTCTTCGAGAACTGATGGAATTCACGCGAAAACTTTTGAAACGGTTTTTTTTTTTCTAGGTAAGGTATTTATTTGTGTGTATTAAACACGAGATTTATTAATATTCTAACAACGTACTTACTATGGCAAGTCTCATCGAAGTGGGGTGCTTCGCCTGACGTTATGCGGACTACTGGACTGGCGCTGTCCTTTTCTGCGGGAGAATTCGCGTGCCCCGTGTGGAGTCGTTCTGCCCATGCAAAGCTAGTGGATACAGCTTTGAACGAAACGTGCCGGATCATCACTGGTTGCCTAAAACCGACCCCGGTACAAATGCTGTATCCGCTAGCAGGAATAGCGCCACCAGTGGTTCGCAGAGCGGTGGCAAGCTCCAGCGAAAGGGCCAAAATGGTCTCCGACACACGACACCCTTTGCACGACAACACCCTTGTGCCACAAAGGCTGAAAAGCCGAAATAGCTTCTTAAAGTGTGTCGTCCCACTCACTGGCGAACTACCACAAGAAAGACTGAGGCTGTGGCGAGACAGTGCTTCCTTACCCAAACCGTTCGTTCCACCCGCTGAGGACCTCCCACCTGGACATGAGTTACCTTGGGTAAACTGGAAGTCTTTAAACAGACTCCGGACCCAGGTTGGCCGAAGCAAGGAAAACCTGTTCAGGTGGAAATTTATAGACGACTCCGCCTTGGAGTGTAAATGTGGTGCTGTTCCACAAACGATGGGACACTTAATATCGTGCCCTGCGTGTCCTGTCAGCTGCACGTTACAGGAACTGATGGACGCTAGTGATGGCGCCAAACAAGTGGCCGAATTCTGGGCCGAGTACATTTAGATTGCCATCGACACGCTAAGAAGAAGACACGCTAAGAAGAATGGCAAGTACGTTATATTTGTAAAATATGTTTTTCTTAGGTACCTATACCTATGCTTCAATAATTACCTAAGTAAAAAAAAGAAGAGAAAACTTAAATAGCATTGTACGTTTGCTTGACCAAAACCAGCCAGTTACATTTAGAAATCTTAATTAAAAAGGTTGTGACAGTTGTATCCTATTTTTTCAATTGTGGAATTTTAGAAACAATAATCTTGACACCAGAAAAATAATTATTACTTGTGAAATATAATGAAAAAATATTAAAAAAAAAACTTTCATAAAGGCATTGAACCATTGTGACGTCATAATTAAAGGGACAAACCACATAAAAGGTGTCTGGGGAGCTTTCATTTAATTACGCGTAATAGATTATCCTAATTATAGGTATTGTTATTGTTATAGTTTTACTGTTAAAATTGATAAAATAGTAATGTTTTGCATAACCTAAAACGTGTAACAAGTATTTAATACCTAATTTACATTATTCAATAATTCCTTCATTATTTCAGTATGTCTATAAAAGTAGACTAGTTAAAATATTAAGGAATAATGTAGCAAATCATAGAAAATATTCCAAACGGATATCCACCTTTATGTCGTTGATATTTTTGAATGACGGTAGACAGAAACGTCAAAGTTGTTTGTTCACGACAATAAAAGGGGAAGCCCCGTGTAGCAGAGTCCATTCTTGTTCGAGGCATCGATTAGAACGGAGCTCCGGCCTACAGGTAAAAGTTAAGTTATCTTATTATTGATTTGTTACTGATTACTGTACTATTACTTTGCTATTACTATATTATTGTTAAAATGTTTGTTGTCTTACTATTGTTATTATATGTGATTGCTATTATTATTATGTTGCTGTTATTCTGAGTTCTCTTGGATCATTATCCAAGAGATAGAATTAATTGTTTTTATGATAACGATAATTTTATGGCAATAATAAGCAATTTGTTGGTAGAATAATTTAATACTGTTTCCATGGAGTTTCTTGTCCTTCTTCTCCATGATGACCTAGATTTGGAACGGACAACTAGCTTTCTGATTAATTACTGACAAGCCTAAATTCTAATAAATGTCTAGCTTGTCTTTCTGTGCTTTATTTCATAAAATCCTTTCCCTACATACCATATTCAGTTACTTTTACACATACCTACTAAATAACTAATAACCATTCTGATATTTAAAGCTTGATATTTGGGTAATATACATATAGACCTATATATAGATATCTACCTCATTTTGCTAACATCAGAAGTGGGATTGTTCTCTGGCCTTTTAAACAGCTTACTAATACATTTTATTTTGCTATTTCTTCTGGAAGCCGTTGGTCGACGGATCGCCATAATGATGACATCGCGCTGCCGCCTCTGACATCGCTGCTGTGGAGCTGCTAATTACTGTATGAGCTTTGCGACTACGGAATCTCGACCTGCTGGAAGAACATCGAGAAGCTTTCCGGCAATAAGAAGTAGTTGGAGTCGGTAAGGCCCATAGAGGCTCTTTAACATTAAAACGAAATGCAATTAGATAGGTACGACGATTAAATTGATAGGTTAGGTACGTGTTGCAAAATACTTTTAGATAATTATTATGTAACATTTAGATTGACTATTTTAACTAAGTGATAATTATTGAACCAATCGCTTCAAAATAATATTTGAGAATACAATAATAGAAAAGAGTAGTACAATGCACAAAAGTGAAACTTAGCGATTTCGAGATAAAACACCTTATGAAGTAGGTACTTAAAACAACTGTAGGTAAGTTAAAAAAAAAAAAAAAACAACTGTCTCTTTAGGACCGTGATACTTTGTTATGTTGTAGCAGATATACGATAGATAGTTTTATTTACCGCCGAATTAGAAAGTATACAAAGAAACCTACGATTAGGTTACAAAATCAGTTAAATATTTGAAAATTTAAGAAATAAACAGTTGAACCAATTAAGTTTAGTTAAGCTGATCTGAACCAAGTTTAATATTTAATAAAGGATATAAAGTAGAAATAAAAAGCTAAAGGAAAAATTAAACTGATTGTAAAAATAACACTGCTGGTCGGTCACTGGCCTGATACCAATCTGAAATTCATTCGCAGCAGGCGATAGGACTGGTATGTCAAGGCCAGAGGCTTTTGTATGAATTACTGGTCGGTCTCTGCCCTGATATTAGTTTGAAATTCATGTACTGCAAATGATAGAACTAATATGCCATACTTCTTGAAAAATATAATCAGTTTGGTACTTCGAGAGCGAAGTACAGTTCAGAATAGCCGTAATGGATTATTTTTAAATATATTACTATTTTGATGATCATTTTGGTACGATTCAGTTTAACAGAACGTTCAAACGATACATTGACATAGATTCGATATGATATTTTAGATAACAATTCTATGTGAATACCGTATTGTGAGTTTTTGAAAGAACATATCAATGTTGTGATTGGCTTTTATTTTGTACAGTCTAATCTCTTATTATAACATCTTCGTTAGTTCTCAAATTATTTCCTTTATCGAGCCAAGATACATAATGTATTTTAAAGCTATGGTACTGAGAAGACTATTACATAGAAAAATATATTTAATTACTTGATAACAGATCAAAATAGGTACCTTTAACCAATACAGAGTGGCCTCAGTTACTTGGAATAATTCCATAGTAGTGAACATTACGTAGTAAGGATCCAAGATTTACATTGCAATAAAGTAAATGTTACTGAATATGTAACTGAATGAATAGACCGTGATGGCGAGAATAAGGTGAAAAACTGTTTATAAAATTGTTTATGATTGAAAAGGTTTCATTGTGAGTTGGTTTTCAAGTCGGTCAAGCCAAGTCAAAGACGGGTCTCTGAATCTTTATGATCAAGCCACGATCTGCGACCTCTGAGTTGCAATGTTGCCATTGAGTTAAATGTTGGATCCAATTTTGCAATTAGTAAATTTTGACTCGAATTTTTTTATTATTGATTATCTGTGTATTGTTGTTAGGTATTGCTTCCCAAGTAAAGTAATGTTCAGTGGCTATGTCGAAACTTTGTTAAGATGATAACAGAAAATATGTTTGTTAAATAGTTTTCAGTGATGTTGTCAGATTGACCGAGCGGTGGTTATTTGATAATTTTCATGATAATTGGTTGCATCGATTCAAAAGCTGTCGAAAATGATATGTTAAATTGATTTACTAGATGTATTTTAATAAAATAATTTGTAAGTTGTGATTGTTAATAACTATGAATAATAATAAAAATACGCTGGGCGATCGTTTACTTGGTGCTTGTCTATCTCACTGGCAGCGTGTGAATGGGACTTGCATGACGAGGTAACCGATATACAGATATTATGTTTCCGCTGGTCGGTCTTTTGCTTGGTGCAAGTCTATCCCACGAGCAGCGGGTGGAGGGGACTTGACACGTCTAGGCAATAGGCAAACATAAAAGAAAGAAAAGGATTATTAAACAATCACAGCTTTCAGTTCATAGGTACTTCGAGGACGAAGTACATGTCAGTATGGCCGTGTTAGATATTTAATTTTAATATAATTGTAATATTAGAATATCGTTTGTTGGCTAATGGCATCTGTCACATTTACGAAGCTTGAGACCAATGTAGAAGTACCTAATTTGACCATATTGTATTTACAAAAAAAAAAACAACAGTCTTAACTTGTCAAAATTACTTAAATATTATTAATATAAACTATTAAGTAATATTTGATTATAGTGGTAGTATATCTTAGATTTAATATTGCTATTTTAATATAATGGGCTGTTTCAAACGATTGGTACAATACTGTCAGTTGATGTTGATAATATATTCTTTTTAAAGACGTGTAAGAATTACAAATCAATGAACAGTTTCACTACGTCAGATTTGTTTATTATGTACAAACAATGAAAAAAAAAAAAAAAAATTGTCGTAGAGGTAACATTGAAATTATTTATTTAAAAATTATTTTATATATATCCGCTGGTAGCCTCCTATTTGGTGTCCAGTTATCTCACGAGCAGCGGGTGAATGTGACTGACATGTCTATGTAGTTGGCTAATGTTTATATATCCGCTGGTAGCTTCCTATTTGGTGTCGAGTTATCTCACTGAAAGCAGGTGAATGTGACTGACATGTCTATGTAGTTGGCTAATGTTCGCTGGTTTATCTATTTATTTTGTGGTTGGTCTATCTCAATGGCAGCGAATTGAATGTAGACCTCCATGTCTATGTGAATACTCTAAATAACAATATTTTTTTTTCTCTTCATTGTAAAATTAACAGCACCTGGCAATACTTCGAGGACGAAGTACTGTCAGTATGGCCGTAATAGATTATCCTAATTATAGGTATTGTTATAGTTTTACTGTTAAAATTGATAAAATAGTAATGTTTTGCATAACCTAAAACGTGTAACAAGTATTTAATACCTAATTTACATTATTCAATAATTCCTTCATTATTTCAGTATGTCTATAAAAGTAGACTAGTTAAAATATTAAGGAATAATGTAGCAAATCATAGAAAATATTCCAAACGGATATCCACCTTTATGTCGTTGATATTTTTGAATGACGGTAGACAGAAACGTCAAAGTTGTTTGTTCACGACAATAAAAGGGGAAGCCCCGTGTAGCAGAGTCCATTCTTGTTCGAGACATCGATTAGAACGGAGCTCCGGCCTACAGGTAAAAGTTAAGTTATCTTATTATTGATTTGTTACTGATTACTGTACTATTACTTTGCTATTACTATATTATTGTTAAAATGTTTGTTGTCTTACTATTGTTATTATATGTGATTGCTATTATTATTATGTTGCTGTTATTCTGAGTTCTCTTGGATCATTATCCAAGAGATAGAATTAATTGTTTTTATGATAACGATAATTTTATGGCAATAATAAGCAATTTGTTGGTAGAATAATTTAATACTGTTTCCATGGAGTTTCTTGTCCTTCTTCTCCATGATGACCTAGATTTGGAACGGACAACTAGCTTTCTGATTAATTACTGACAAGCCTAAATTCTAATAAATGTCTAGCTTGTCTTTCTGTGCTTTATTTCATAAAATCCTTTCCCTACATACCATATTCAGTTACTTTTACACATACCTACTAAATAACTAATAACCATTCTGATATTTAAAGCTTGATATTTGGGTAATATACATATAGACCTATACATAGATATCTACCTCATTTTGCTAACACGCGCGTATACAAACGACACGTGTCCCTTTGAGTTACGTTGTCACTGTAATATTACCGTGCTGTTGTCGTCTGTTGAAAAACTGGACTACCCTCCAACCTGTTTGGTGTCAAAGCAAGGGATTTACCTGCTAAGTGACGTGTTCTTCATTTTATAACTGTAATGTTAGTTGAATACTAATTTTATATTTTAACTGGCGACATCCTTCTTCGCACGGTTTTAAGACTTCACAAAACATGGAGATTTCTTTTTTACTATTTGTAAGTTGTACGAGCATCGCCACATGATATGAATTGTTTCAGTTTTTACCTGACTAAGCATTCCTAAATTACCGATGACTCGGGTACATTTGCTGACTAGACTATCGCACCCACCACAAATAACCTACATTTCACCTTATATAATAATATGTTTTAACAATAAACAGTAATCATCTTACGGACACAAAAAAGTGATTTTATTTCCTGTCACATCCCGTGTGATTCAACCTACAACCATCTCAGTGTACGGAGTTATTGCCCGTACCTACATAAGTTTAATTTTAATGTAGTATAGGTAGGTACACATAAAAGTTTTGGAATAAATTCTCTAAACGATGGAAAAAATCTCATCAAAATCCGTTACGTAGAAGAACAACGCGGTCACACAGACAAACACTAAAAGTGATTTAAAATTATAATAATTATTAAAGTTTTTTTTTTTTATTATTTTCGAGAATTTGCTCGGAGTTTATTTTTTAAGATGCTACGCTTCATCGTAGCCTCTTTGACAAACCCTGCGTTTAGAGTTATGAGTCTCTGTCAAAGACCAAGTCTGAGCGCCATAGGAAAAAAAAAGAGTATTTTAATACACAAAAACATAATAATTATACCCGTTAGATTGAGCACTACTGTGTAAATTCAGCTGGGATTACACCAAATGTTTTGTAATAATGGATCAATTTTTGTCTCTACAAAATATTTTTTCCTAAATTATGAATTTTGGACATAAAATATATTAGAGACGATAGAAGCCTTTTTTGCCTGCATACATTTTTTTCTGTATTGTCTATGTATGTATATTTAATCCATCAATATTGAATAGCAGCTTTATTGTATGAATACGAGCGAGCAGGTGTGTGCTGTATTGTAATCTATTACCGATCGGCGGGATTCAATTAGCATTATAAACGATTTCTACTCATCTAAATAGGTCGGCTTAATTGAAAATGTAGGTCGATTGCGTCGAACTGAGCTAACTCATTTATAATGACTGTTTCTATTTTTTTTGGTTGTCAGTTATAAGATAACATCACGCCTTAATGGGACAGCGGGTCGTGTATGGGACAACGGAGAATGGTCCTTCGCTATCCAGGTTGTCGAAATATCCAGAGGAATAGCGAGCCGATAAGGATCGAGCGAGGCATATTTCAGGGCGAAAGTTTGAGTCCGCTTTGGTTCTCCTTAGCCTTGAATCCTCTAAGCACACTGCTGGAGGATTGAGCTCTAGGCTATCGGCTGAGGAAAAGTAGTCAGGTTATACCTCACTTCCTCTACAAGGATGACATAAACCCCATACTCCCCTTATTCGCCTCACCCCGCTGGGTTAGGCAGAAGTGTACCTATAGTACCTACCACCTACGTTTTCCAGTTATGTTTAAATCCCATGTAATAGGGGGCGAGCCTATTGCCACCAACCAGGCACGAATACAGACCCTGGGCTGCTACTGAGAAATTCCCGATAGAAAAACGCAATAACACTTACGCAACACAGGTGATAAATAAACAAAATATAGCTTTTAAGGGACGTGGTAAAAGGCGACAACTGAAGAGTTGTAGGGGTATCTACAACGCTACATGCGAACAACGCGTCATACTGACGTCACGCAAAAATCCTGCATCGAGTTTACCGCGCAACTAGCATTATACAACGGCCTGACATGAATCATCGGGCAGTTGCCCGCCAGACACGACAACCGTCTGGTCGGAGGATCCTCCCTTTTATATAGAGTATGAGGGAACTTTACACCCTGTTCTTCATACATTTATAGAGTTATAAATATAGGGCGATAAAGAGTGTCGAAAAGTTTCGATCGTTTTAAATATATTGCGCATCAACGGTGTCTGAGGGTTCACCAATGAAACTGAACGCAATCAACACAATCATTTAAACCGAGTTATGCCGGTCTGATCCCCTGAACCCCTCCCCCCCCCCCCCTCCGCCCCTGCCCGTTCCCTTGCTAGTTCGTAAACCGCGTTTAAGAGCTGTCAGTGTCAATGATGATAATCAGGTCTTAAGCGCCGCTTAGATGTACTAATTGCTTTCAGTTACATTGGTGAAATTCGCTTTGAGTTTCGGACTTAAAGTATGTATTAGTTAGAAAACACTGTATAGTAACTAGGTGGTGGAGTCGCTCTATGTAAAATACTGGTACTCAGCTGCATCCGGTTAGACTGGAAGCCGACCTCAACATAGTAGGGAAAAGGCTAGGCAGATGATGATCATGATGAGTTAGAAAACACTATTAGCATCAAATACATTGCCAACCCTCAAATACGTACTCAAAACCGAATGGAAGCCGAAACAAGATATCAGCTTTTTAACCGACTTCAAAAAAGGAGGTTCTGCATTTAAATACGACATTCCCTTCAAATAGCAATATGGCTGAACAAGTTGGCTTTGACATCGTCAAGTTGCGGTCGGGATGTCGTCGGAGTACTAGAGACGTGGCTCATCTACATAATAGGATTACCTGTAGAGACACCTCTTTGAGATATTACGGGATCCAGAATGCGACGGACAAAGTGTGCCAACCTGTGATGTACCTATAGGTATCTGGCTTGTATAGTATTATAAATGTAACATGTCATGTCTATATTCTTTCTCACAGAGAGGAGGCCTGTGTCACAGCAGTGGGAACATTATAGGCTGTTTATGCTATGTCTGTATTCACCAAAAGTGTCGACAGAAGTTTAAATAGGAATGTCTTTAAAGGGTCTACATGAACTAAAGCGCGGTCACTGTCGGACTGCACAGAAAATAAAGAGAAGCGCGATGATACAACGCTGATAATTTATTGCAAAATATGAAGCGATTATGTATTTATAAAAAATCTATTGTTTAGAGTAAAAAAAATTAAAACACTAGTGCTTTAGTATGTTGCTTGTAGAATAATCTGACAAAAAATCATAATGATTGTATGTATATCTGTATGGTTTTTATTGTAAAAAGAGAGTTTTTAGAGATATCTTTATGATTTTTTTCTATTTATTTAGTTGTATTATGTTTTCAACACACTATCTACCTAGCATATTGTATCCTGAAGAATATAATATATTTTCCTGATTTTGTTTACTGTAGTCGATCATATACTTTTATTGCTTCTAAAACTTACGTTTTTTGCAATTAGGTCCTGTAATAGAGAGCATCCCGATTGATACCAAATCTAAACTTCGGGCGGTTACTGAGAAATTATTTTCGGAAACCGAATGGGACTCACACTAACCACTCAGAACTTCTTTGTTTAAAGAGGGTGTTACGGAAAGGGTATATCAATACAAACGGGTTGAAGAGTGTATCGTCTAGAATCTCTGTACAAAATTTCAGCTCAAAAGCAGTAACTTTGAAAATGCTTAATATTTTTTTATTTCGATAGTTTATTAAATTGAAATCATAACAAACGTGTCACCGCACTACAAGGGTCATTATCCATTATCTGTAGTGTGTCTGTGCGCCTAGTACACGCACATCACGCCGCCGCGGGCCATTGCAGCGCCGTGATGTCGAAATAAAAAAATATGAAGCATTTTCAAAGTTTGCTTTTGAGCTGAAATTTTGTACAGAGATTCTAGACCAGATACACTCTTCAACCCGTTTGTATTGATATACCCTTTCCGTAACATTGTAGACTGGGTAGAAGTGACGCTACAAATTCGATCTCCAGCAACTCCCACTCCATGAAATCACTGTCAATCATAATCCCAGTAACCAACCAACAGTTGACAACCAACACGACCTGTCATAAATCCCTGTGGCCAGGAGTTACCAACATGATGGTCGTATCAAAGTGAATGTTATCTAATTACTCCGTGCTACTTCAAATACTCACGGGACACGAGAGTCTTTTAGTAAGTGAGACCACACGAAACCGTGACCAGCCGCAGGTTTCAGACCACTGAAAACAAAAAGCTATCGTTAATACCTTCGAAAAATTGTTACATATTATTTGTGTAGTGTTTATAGTTTTGATTGGTTTTAGAGCTAACATAACACATCATCGTGTCTGTTTTCTACGACAAAAATAAGAGAGAAACAAAGATGCATATTATAGTTAAATGCTCATGAAGATCAGATTCGTAACTATAAAGTAATTAATAAGAGAATTTATCGTAGCTTACACAAAATAAGTATTTAAAATTTACAAGGAAAACTACAACAATATTTAATTTAGAGTGTAGCGAAAAATAACCTACTTAAAATATATATCGTAGGTATAGAGAGGTTTTATCAAAATGATTGACCGAAACGACCTGTCGATCGTGCATGTAAATTAAATAAAAATAATAATATCTTAAGTATGACTTTTTAAGATGTATTTACTATTTATGCCACACCTATAAAAAGTATATAATAATATCACCCTTGACTCCAGTCGGTTAGTTTTTCAATACTTTATTACTTAGAGATTCTATCAACGAAACTGTCTTCTAACAAAAGTTGTAAGTGGGTCTGTTCACTAACTTTTTCGACATTTTCAGTTTCACGCATCACGAATCGTAGATAAACATGTTTACCCAAAATAAAGAGGGCAGCAACTCAATAAGATAAAATAAATTCGAAGACATGTGACATCTACCAACCCGCACTAGGCCCGCGTCGTGGATTACGGCCCACTCGTTCTCTCAGAGTGTAGACCTGTGTCCCAGCAGTAAAATATTATAGGCTGATTATACTACGATAAGATAAAATAATATCGATTTTGAAGTAAGTAGACTTTTTTAAACGGGATGTTAGATAATGTAATTTGTTATTCTATATTCTGGCACACCATGTTGATTCATTAAAAAGTTAGTAGCTATACCTTTTCCACTACCTACTTAATGCATATTAGGGATTTATATTAATTTAGTAACTTCAGCCCACGACTTTGTTCGCGTGGAAGTCGTAAGACACCACAATCACACTAGTCACACTATCACACTAATATTATAAAGGCGAAAGTTTGTGATTGTGTGTTTTTATATGTTTGTTACTTCTTCACGCTCAAACGGCTGGATCAATTTTGATAAAATTTTGTATGGAGGTAGCTGACACCCTGGATTAACATATAGGCTGCTTTTTATCTCGATATTCTCACGGGATCGCAACTTATGCGGGTGAAACCGCAGGGCGCAGCTAGTAATATACTAAAATAACAGTCACATTTTTATAAAACTTCCCTATATACTACGTTTTGGTCTGAGCAGCCCAAATATACAGACTCCAAACTGGTGACTAGGGAGCAAGCAACGTACGTAGTCCGTGTGAGAAGCAGCTCGTCCTGAGCTCGACACCCACAGCATTCAATAGCAATATCCCATTGATTGCGAAGTTTTTCGTTTTTAGTGAATAATGAAAGCATATACTACCTAATGGCACAACACTAATACACTGACTGATGCATTCTTACAAATTATTCCAGACGAACGGCTATCACTAAAATAATAATTATAACAGTAAATTGTGATTACACGGGATTTATCAGTAGGTAACACATGAAAGTTTGTTTCACCAAAAGTGGTTAGGATAATATTTGATTTTCTTACACCTAAACAGCTGGCCAATATTATTAACGTGGATCCCTTGTGAGTTTGGGGGACCACTCTGGAGATTGATATCCACTAGGGTTAATATAATGTGTATTCTGTACTTGTGATGTAGGTATGTGTAGTTAAATTTTTTGAGAATTACATGAACATTTTGTATGAGAAAGTCAAGATTAAGCAGCTTTGATCATCATTTTATGATTTGATGAAAACAGACAATTTTATACATTCCTAAATTCTTATAGTAATTATTGTTTATCGGAATTAAAAATTTATATATCTTGATTCCTTGTTGTATTATATAAGAACGAGATAACTGAAAATTATGATAAGAAAACTGATTATCGAAAGCGGAATCGTTCCTAGATAAGTATAATTAACGTTGTACATACCTACATCGCCCAAAAAAGAACGAACCAACGTAAAACTCGGTTACTATCTTATATGCTCTCACAAAAAATTGTGTTTTCCCTTTTGTACTACTAGAAATACCTATGCAAAAACCGCGCTTAGGTTTGGTCAATTGTTCTTCAGTAAAACGAAGCTCTTGAACTGCAAAAGACACAATCTGTGCGCAGGAGCTCTACGACCTGATCCCACCATCGCCCTTTTACCACCGGACAACCAGACGTGCTGCAGCGTACCATCCGCACTTGGTTCATATCCCGACGAGTCGTACTCAGCGCTTCTCCTCCACTTTTATTATGCGCACATCCAAAGTGTGGAACTCTCTGCCGGCATCTGTGTTCCCTCTCACATTTAACCCGTCTGCCTTCAAATCAAGAGTGAACATTTATCTTCTAGGCACGCTCGTTCCATCATAGACCTCATTTATCGCTTTCCATCAGGCGTGATCGGGGTCAAGAGCGGGCGGGCCCATTTAGCAATAAAAAAGAAAATCACCCTTACTGCTATAAATTAATAGCGTTTTTAGGTTGTTAAGGAGGCGCTGCTTCTACAGCTTCTCGTGGATTTGCTACGCACTTAGCATTGTACCTACGCAAGACTTCGTTACTACCCGCAAGAGTTAGCTTGAGACCCTCCCAACCCCTCCTGGTCCCTGCCCTGATACCACTCTCGCTATCGACGCCACACTACCCCGCGCTTACGTCATCCGAGCGAAGTCAAGTTAACTCTTAGAGGTTGTACGTCGTTCAGCCCCGCAGTCAAAAATGCGTAATTTGTATTTTGCTGCAATACGCTCTGATAGCGCTTGGCCAGACTGGCAGCCCGGGGCGGGGAGCGGCGCGGGTGCGGGAACGCGTGCGTTCTGCCTATCCGCAGTGGAGTGCGGCTGCGTTCTGCGTGTAACACTAGACTGGAGTCCATAATATGGATGAAGAAGACTTATTTTCACTGCGGCCACTTGTATGAACGAGCTATGGCGTGAGTTGCCCGCGCGCTCCTCGCGCCGAGCAGCCCGCGCCGCTCCCCGCGCCCGCGTGCCCGCTATTGACACTCAAATGAAGTTCATAATAGTATGTTTGAGTTCGCCGCGCCACGCCCGCGCTGCCAGTCTGGCCAAACACTTAACATCAATGTTCAATTCAAACCCAAACATTCCACATTTCTAAGCTTCTCTGTACTTACACTATTTTCATACGTTTCTTACCACAGAAAATGAATATAAAGGTACAATTCGGAACAAACCTGTGTAACGAGATCATAGTCTCTATGAATACATAGCAGTTTACTCTTTTACAACCTCTCTGCATGTAAACACTTGTTTGAGATGTAGGTTGTTTTTTTTTTGCGTCTCTTCGTGACATAAATTACTACCGTATATTTTACCTTTTTAGTTTTTATCAACTTTAAAACCATGATGATATTAAGGCAATATTTATTAATATACAGGGTGTCGGAGGGTTAGCCAAACAAGGGGGGTTCGTAGGTAGTCCATTTAGGAAATACATATTCAGTTTGAAAATCCTAAAGATTTACAATTTATTTATATTTTTTTTTTCGTTTTTGAATTGAAGAATTTCAAAGCTTTTAACACACTGACAACATAGAAATCCGTCGATGGTGTCGCGCTTGTATGGAGGCGTATCTGATCAAAATTAGTAATCGTTAAATACAAAAACTAATAATAATGTTTGGTTTCGTGCTCGGAGGAAGGAAGTATTTCAGTAAGATGCTGGTAGAGATCTTGACCGTACTTCCGGGATTGTCCTGATAGCCGTGGAATACCTCTCCACTCCTCATAAGCACCTCAGGACATGTTGCCCTCTTGTCTCTACGACACTATGTGCAAGCGAACATTTCCGGGGGCCCATTATTGAGTGTGCAAGCAATAATCAGCCTATAATGTTCCCACTACTGGGACACAGACCTCTCTGTGAGAAGGAGTGGGCCATAATCCACCACGCGGGCCCAGTGCGAGTTGGTGGATGTCACATATCTTCGAATTTTTGGTTCTAGGACATGCCAGTTTCCTCATAATATTTTCCTTCACCGTTTTGAGGATTTTATCACACTGTCCGATTATATTGTGTGTTATATATGTGGAGAACGTTGTTGGTTGCACTTTGTATAACCCCTTATGTTCTATTTGTTTGTAATATATAATGTGTAATTGTTAGTTCTTCTAAATAAATAAAATATACTATAGATATTGATATATTATTGACTTGTAGTTATCGTTCGATCAAAGTTGACATAATTGATATGATAAATCATACCAATTATGTCAACTTTGGTCATATGTATGTATGGTCATATTATTATGTACTTTGTTATATACAACGTGTCCCAAAATTCAACAATAAGCGAGCACCAGAGTTTATACCTGCTCATGACAACAATATTAGTCATCAACACTAGTCGTTGGAATAACTAATGGCATTACTTTGTACATTTAACTAAATGCACAAACTGCTTTGGACTTGCGTATGTTCTGTTACACCTTGTATAGTCCTTGAAGTATTTTCCTAATTTTCCCAAATTATATCAGTACTCATTTATTCGCCCAACACATTGCATTACTTACTGATAAGATAGCAAGTTTGCTTATAACTATAATACTATAAATAATCACAGTTAAAGCAGCTCTAACGCTTGTACGGGCAAAACATAAGGATAAACATCAAAATTTACGAGTATTGGTCTAAAACGATTTTTGTAAGGTTTTTACTATTTTTTTTGCACTCAACATGTCAGTATCTCCTAAAGTGTGGTCTAAATTCTCGGCGAAGAAGAAAGATGGTACTTTTATTAATTTACGTATAGTGGAAGCTCCTGAAACTATTTTTCAAGATGTGCTGGCTCTTTACGTGAAGTATTTTGTGAACGAGGAGACAACTTTTAAAGCAGCGGGTATGTTCAATTTTGTTAAATTATAATTGTAAAGGATGGGCGTTGTAAAGGGCTGACACACATGCTTGTAAGTCTGCAGCTATTCACATTTGGTAGAAATAAGCATGCTAGTTTTAAGCATACTGATAAATAAACGTGTACAGACGCGCACGGAGCTCTCCCCCTTCCACCCGAACCTCAGGCAGCATGCTCGAAAATCAAATGTTGATTTTTGAGCATGCTCATTACTAGTAATGTTTCGATACACGTGCTACTAAGTAGCAAATTGTGCCGATTCTGTTGTTCACAAACTAAAGTAAGTAATCGAATCAGCGCCTGCCGTAAATTGACATAATTTTTGTAGGCATGTTTTTAATCACGTCTAAACTTGTATGGAGTAGTGTCAGGCGCTGATTAATTTGATGGGACTAAACTAAAATTTATTTTATGTCCTTTTCTTAATGAAATAGAAAGAAAAAGATGCATTGAACTTTTTAGTTTAGTTTGTGAACAAGGGAATCGTCACCATTGCTCAATAATAGCTTGCTTCCGTGCTAGAAATGAGCATGTCTGTGCGTACCTTTAGATAAACAATAGGTATCCAAGATCGAAACTTTAGTTTTTATTTTATATTAATAAGTTGACTTATTTAATTAATATGGGAACTATTGTGCCAAGCCACGTGCCCATCGCACATACTTTAAGATCATCACTCATTATAGCCGCACCGCTCCAGCGCAGTAACGGCTCGCCTTGGAAAAAACCCACCATCTTGTCGCCTACGCGCTGCGCTCTCAGCAAGACGATCGCTCGCTTGCACCGGTGAGGCGACAGCTTGTTGTTCACGCACCACTTACTAGTTGGTAGCTCACCGGCCACTTGCCAACGGCTAGTTTTCAACTTACAGACCGGTTTGCGAATATTAGTTAGTGTGAAAATTTGCGGGCGATGGACGTGACGACGAGGAGACAGCTGAGCGAGCGGCGCGAGGACCGCTCGCGGGCGGCGACGTGTGTCGATGTAGCCGGGGAGCCGGCTGCTCGCTTGCAGCGCGCGGACGGCGGGCGCGAGCTGTCCACTTAAATACAGTTGGATCACAGAGTACTTTTTGATATGCAGTCGATTTAAAATCCTAACTTGAATGACAAGTTACTTGTTCTGTTGCAGAGGTGCTGTTATAATGAGTGATGAGCGTTATGAACATCATTACATCATCATCATGTTTATGAAATCAAATTATGGCTGATTAAACGTAAAAACCTGAAAAAAAAACTGATTCCATAAAATAAACCCAATCTTTACTACCCAATTCTAGTTTGTAGTTTTACGATTTTTTTTCTTTTCTTATTTACATGTGGTTGCTTAAATGAAGTTATAAAAAAAGTGGATTATTTATTGCAAAATATGGATATTTATATGTACAGATCTTTTTGTGTTAAAGGTGTCCCATACAGTCTTGAAGCGATGCAAGAACTACAAGGGCCATTACTACAAGCGGCAGGTGAAGAAGGATTACACGTTGTCGTTTGTTGTGTGGATCACGGAGACGACCAAATCAAAGAAATCATTGGAGCTTCTGTGATGGCAGTAACTTCGAAACACGATCCAAAACCAGAGGTAAATATGTTAACAGAAATTCCGAATAGTATAATCAACTAAGGAAGTAAATAAGAATCAAATTATTACATCACTAGCAGCGCCCCGCGGTTTCACCCGCATAAGTGTCGATCCCGTGGGAATATCAGGATAAAAAGTATCCTGTGTGTTATTCGGATGTATATACAGTATGTTAACTAACAGAGGGCGTTCCCGTTAACCCGCAATAGTATAGCATCCATACATGCTAAAAAAATATTACCATTCGAAAACAAAATGTTTTTATTTTTTTTTAATATTAAAATATTCACTAAAAATGTTAAATTGATACGTAAAAGAAACACGCTGTACACGCGTACTTGAAGGACGGCAACGTCGCAATTTCTTTATGAATGACGGGCTGCGTGTGCGGCGATCTAATTGATGTACCTAGCACCGCCCCCTACCCCCAAATGTCCACCTAATTTTAGTCGGAACTAATCTCACGCGCTGACCGGACGCTCATTATTTTCGCATTGCAACAACTTGCGTCATTCTTGTGTGGAAAATGCCACGTTATCAGTTCAGTGCTCAGGAGTATGTGAACATGGTGCTCATTTATGCTGAGTGTAATTATGATGGTGCACATGCTCTGAGTATGTATGTTGAGAGGTACCCCAATGCACATCAACCGCGGAATTCTCGGGCTATTGTGAGTGCCCTAGTGCGTATTCGTAATAATGAACCAGTAGTCCCGCGTCGTTCTGGTGGCCCCCGACCCGTGATCTCTGTGCGGCAGGAAGAGTACGTGCTAAGGTATTTTGAGGAAGAGCCCGGTTCAAGCACTAGAAGAGCCGGCCGCCTGTTAAACATGAGTCACGTCGCAGTCTTCAAAATTTTAAACAATGCAACAATGTGTAGACAGAAGAGGTCAGCATATTGAGCAGTTCAAAATCTAGGTAAGTTTTTAACATTATTTAAATGTATCATAATACCTACCTAAAACATTTCGAAAACATTGAAATAAAAAATAACACTAAACGACTGTGCCACAAAATTAATAAGTTCAGAAAGCCCACTCTTTCCTAAAACTGCTTTTATACTCAGGGACGGAACGGGGTACCCGTTCAACGAACGTGTTACTACTGTGACGTTACACGATTGCTATGAATAAACGCAAGTACTTAGGTATTACGAAGGCAACTGCATAAACTAAAAGTTTTTAAATTTCTCTTATTGGAGAAAACATTCACTTGCTAACGTGTAATACCGTCATTTATCATTTAAATCCTAGCCTAAACTGCGACATCGGTCTTGAGTGGCTAGGTAAAACGTTCCGTGAGTGGACCATCTGTACTCTTATTTGTTTATTTTGTGGCCACGCGACGACGTGTCGGCAGAACTCAAAAGCGCTGCCACCACCCCGCGTTCATTACTCGGCCGCTGCGTGTAGAATAACTGTCTAATGCTCTGTATTTTCATTTTAATGTTATTGAAACGTGGCTTAGATAGGTAGGTACATGAATTTATGTTTTTTTTTTATTTACTTTGTTTGCGAATAGGTTCTTTTAAGCCCAAGGTGCCTAAGTGACGCGTTCCTTTGTCAGCCGGACATTTGAGACGGGTTGTTAAATGTTATTGCTAAAACTAAACATACGTACATAAATGTTTCATTTTACTGATAACAACCCGACGACGTGTCTTTCTAATTCATTATGCCGCCTTTAAAGTCGCCGCTCGCCATTCAGCGCGGCGCGCGGCGGCCGGTTCGCTCGGCTTCGTGAGTATTCGGGAGACGTTCGGCATCGTGTGCGCATTGTTGCGACGTTGCCGGTTTGGACAGTGCGAGTACGCTAGGTACTATTTCGCGCTACTATTTTGATTTTAAACAGGAGGTTTCGAATCTATTGTCAATTAATTATTTTTTTGAATTCGGATTATTTTATGCTTATTTTTTCTATGCTGATATTTTTATTTTAATCTATTAATGATATAGATTAACGAGTTTAAGGGAACGCCCTCTGTTATTTAACATACTGTATATTAGCTATATTACTGTAAAGTTTCATCAAAAGCCGTACAGTAATTTTTCCGTGAAAGAGTAACAAACATTCTCACAAACTTTCGCCTTTATAATATTATAATTAGTGTGAAGAGTGATTACGAGTATATAATATATTATAATTATAATATTATATAGTGTGATGTAATGTGATGTGAAGTGTCAGTGATTAAGTAGGATTATGTATAGCCAACACGGATATCTATGATAGTTAATCACACATTGATACACTTTATTAAACACTAGCTTCTGCCCGCGACTTCGTCTGCGTGCAATTTCTTGTTTCCCCGACCCACCCTGTCACATTGCATCGCCTTTTCGCTTGGCGTTCTTTCCGCCTTTTTTTGTATTTTCACGGCTCCTTTTTAAGACGTGCAAAAGTGATTCCGATATTCTAATTACCGAATAAGCAATTTCATTTCATTTCTTCACGGGTTGTGGCGCGATGTTAAATAGCCTATTATATAGCCTTTCTCAAGAATTGGGCTACCAAATGCAAAAATATTTTTTTTAATCCGACTGATAGTTTCAGAGATTACCCCTACATACAAATTACAAACAAACAAACAATTTTACCTCTTTATAATATTAGTATAGATATAGACTAGAAATGATTGGTTCAAATCGCTGAATAACAATTAACGTTTGCATTATTTATTATTTTCAGTATGACTTTAAAACGATAGAAATGCAGCAACTATGGAAAATAGCCGTAGCCTTGGAAACCTATTACGATGAAAAGAAGGAATTCGATTTAGAACGTCGGTTTACTGATAAAGGGCTCTTTGTCTGTCCTGCGTACAGAGGGCTTGGAATTGCACAGGAGTTCCTCAAAGTCAGGTCAGTTTCAACTTTTTTACTTTATTTACCAGCGGTGTTATTCTGTTAAAAGATCACCGTGATAACTTAGGTGAAGTGAGCTTAAAGTGAGCTGTCATTCCACCTGATGCTAGGGATTGACGCAATTGACAACTCACTTTAAAATCGCTTCACCTAAGTTTATACGGTGAGATTTTTACAGAATAGCATTACCTACTGTTGATCTTTTTTAATTATTATTATCACATTAAAATTGTCAGTTTTGGTCTTCTGTAAACGTAGTATTACCTCAACTTGCGTAATAAATAAAAAATATGCAGTGGTAGACCGCGAAATTCAAATTTTCTTACATTTTTTACAATTTGGAGGTCAGTGCCAGGTTGTGTCTTGATCAAAATATGATTCGCGACTATAATAGATATGTATTTACAGAATTATTGTCATTAGAATCATTAATATATCTCTTTAAGTTAGATTTATTCCATAAGCATTTTTCCATAACATTTGTTCTTATGGAACAAATGTAACTTAGAAAAAATTAAATATTAATGATTACAATTACGTAAATACGTACCTTTTATAGTCACGAATCATATTTCCATCAAGATACAACCTGACAATGACCTGAAAAAAAAAAACGTTAGATAAATTGACTTTCGCGGGCTACAACTGCGCATTCACCAGTAGCAACTGATTAATGATTATACAGAATGGCATCCACATCGACGCGCAAACTAACAATGAATTCAGCACATGAGTCTAACCTCCCATAACGTAGAAATTTTTCGTCTGTTATCAAAAAATAATAACAGTTGATATACTGAATCCATATCCGTTCATATAATGGAGTGGAGACCGCGTACCGGCAAGCGTAGTGTGGGACGCTCCCCAGCTAGATGGACGGACGACCTAAAGAAGGTGGCTGGGGTAGACTGGATGCGGAAGGCGGAGGACAGGGTGCTGTGGCGCAGTCTGAGAGAGAGGCCTATGTCCAGTAGTGGACTGCGATATGCTGAGTTGATTGATACTGAATCCATGGTGACAGTTTCCCTGCCGCCTTAAATTAGTAGTTTGTTAGAGAGAGCTCCAAAATCATCCTCCTGCCCTCATCCCAATTTATTTGGGGTCAGCGCAGCATGTCTTCTTTTTCCTATACATCAGCTCTCTACAACAGTGTTGTCAAATTTTTTTCGATGAAAAATAATATTAGTACAGAGGCCAGCACATCAAGTTACCCTAATCTGTCAAATTTTTCCAATTGAATATGAACCTTAGTACTTTGTAGTAAAGTTGAAAATCTATCATAGAAATTTGACAAAATGGGGTAGCTTGATGTGCTGGCGTCTGCATAATGTAGTCGTAGTCTTGTGCTTCTAGTTTTTTTTTTTTTTTGGTGATCATACAGATTAAGACATGTCTTTTTTAATAATTTTCAGGCGACTGATATGCAAAGAATACGGAATACCAATAAACGGAGCCTGGATGACGTCATTTGGCACACAGAAAGCTGCTGAGCGTGACGGATGGGAGACTGTCTGCGAAGTCAAATATGAGGAGCTAGCGAAAAAACTCGGCATTACAATCAACAGCGAATTTCCTTCTTCTAAATTTATGATCGCTAGAATACAATAACTTTAATAGTAGGTATAATTAAAATCATAGCTATTTAAAGTGATCTCGTAAAAAAATTATTGTTATTTTAATATACAGATACCTAAATCATTAAAAAATACGTGAAAAAAAAAATTTTTTTCTCCCCTCCAGTTATGTCATAGCTGAAAGGTAAAAAATATCGTTTATTTATTTAATACTTCAAGCACATAAATGTACAGAGGCGGACTTAATGCCATAGGAATTTTCTACCAGTCAACCTTTGGGTGATGCAGAGACAAACAGTGGTAGGTGCAATCATGAAAATTAAGGAATAAATATTTTAAATATAATGATACGCATAAACCTATAAAAACTATGAATATTATATTTAATCGAATTAATTTTATAGGGACGGTTGCTACAATACTATTTAATGCTATAAGGATAATTTTGGCACGTGAATGACATTTACAGGGGGGGAGCCAAGTTGCTAAACATTTCTGAAATCGACAGAGAAATTGAACCTATTTGACAACACAAGATGGCGGCGATAGTTCTGATTCTGGCCACGCGCCAAAATAACCTTGCAGCGTTGTAGGACCCTACTTTTTTATCATCCTGTGACAGAATTTAAATAATTATGCAGGTATACTATAATTATAACTGTGTTTATATTGATTAATTAATCAGAGTTAATTGCATTTTAAAGACATTTTCTAAGATCTAAAGTAGATCCAGAACCAGAGGTAAATTATAACGGTAATACTGAACTTTTGCCCGCGACTTCGTCCGCGTAAAATTTCATGTTTTACCATAAAATGACACTCGACAATACTGTAACTTCCCACTAGTGGGAAGACTTTTATATATACATAGTTTGAGCACAGTAACTGTAGGTGGACGTTGATTGCGGTATCAGCAGTATTCTTTAGGTCACCCGAGGTGCAGGTGAACGGACACTTAGGACAGTCCAGCAAGTGGGCGTGGTCTGATCAGAAGCACCGCACTCGTCAGAACCAAGAATCCGATTCCCGGAATCCCCTCTACGATTACACCACGACCCCGGGTAGGCTTAAAAGTCGTAAGAGCTTCTTACGCTCTACGCAGGCCATCCAGGACAAACTACCCAATGAGAGGAGTAAATTGTGGGAAGAGAAGCATCCCGACTTTGTTCTGCGCATCTATTTTATTCTATAGTAATTGAAGATTTATATTAAGTGGTTTAACAATAAAACTAGGATTTGTATAAGAATATTATTTAATTAAACAAATACTTAAGTACATAAAATACTTCAACTAATTTAGATTTTGATGAAATTAAATTGTTTTGAAAGTTCCCCATTTTTTCCCAATTGCGGCAGAGCACAAAAGGAGGGTAGCGTTTTACAAACAAAGGTCAACCTTCGTTTGTAAAACAGTTAAAACGTTCGCCGTATACAAAAGGGTACTTTGCATAAATTAACTTATGACAAAGATATCCTGGCAACCATAAATTTACAAGAAGGAGGTGCATTTTCGAAGGTCACCCCATATTTTTTTCCGTATTCATCATATTGGATCTCGCAGATAGTCTCCCACCCATCGCGCTCAGCAGCTTTCTGCGTGCCATATGACGTCATCCAGGCTCCATGCATTGCTACTCCGTATTCTTTACATATCATGCGCCTGAAAGAATAGAATTGTTGATAAAATTAATCATTAATAAACAACCATCATCATCATTTCAGCCGAAAGACGTCTACTGCTGCATATAGGCCTTCCCCAAGCACAACGACTTCGACTGGTTCTGTGCTTCTCGCATCCGATATTATACTGATAATATCAGTATATATAAGTATATAATTATCACTATATATGTATAGATAACTTGATACGGTTAAGAAGATTGGTGTGGTTACTGACCTTACTCTAAGCAATTCCTGCGCAATCCCAAGTCCTCTATACTCAGGACGCACGAAGACGGCTCGGTCAATGAAGTGTCGTTCCAGATTAAATTCCTTTATGCTATCGTATGCAGACAACATACCACCGTACACTTCAGACATCTTTTTTAATGCTTCTGTTTTAGGCTGTGACTGTGCCTGTAAAACAATATATCTATCTATACATCACACTAATATTATAAACGCGAAAGTTTGTGAGTGTGTGTGTGTGTGTGTTTATATGTTTGTTACTTCTTCACGCTCAAACCGCTGAACCGATTTAGATGAAATTTGGTATAGAGATAGTTTGAGTCCCAGGAAAGGAAATAGGCTACTTTTTATCCCGATATTCCCAAGGGATCGAAACTTATGCGGGTGAAACCGCGGGGCGCAGCTAGTAATATATAAAAATCAATTGCCGTGCGTTAGGCCCTCTGTACACGGCACTGTTACTTTATCAAATCAAATGAAAAGTCATTTATTCAAACTAGGCTGAGAATCAGCACTTTTCGAACGTCAAAATTACAAAAGACAGTCCCCCAAAACGCCTGCCCTTCACAACTTCCTAATGCTTTCTCTGGGGAGAAGAAGTGGCGGAACAAACTCCCCAGCAGCACAACTGTCTGTTCAGTTAGAAAATAATTGATTTTATACAATACTAAGTATGCAAAGTAATTAACATTACAGGACATAGAACATGGTACGGCGTATAAACCATGCGTTAAAAAAAACGTGTCGGTCAACAAGCTTTCATAGTGATGCATAAAATACTGATGACCGTGCCTACATGTGTGAACAAAGGGCCAAGTCTCGCAAAAACTCGAAAATGGTTCGACCGCTTTATGTAACATTGGTAAGTATTGTGTGCGCGCCGGAGAAGGTTCCTAACAAAAAAACCGGTCAAGTGCGAGTCGGACTCGCGCACCGAGAGTTCCGTACTTTGTAGGTATGTAAATAGTTTATCAAGGGAAAAAAATGTTTTTTTGTAATGTAACTTCTAATTTACGGTTTTTGGAATTTTTCCTTTACTTGTGCTATGTAAAATTGTTTCTTGCCAAACTTGCGTGAAGTACCCTATAGGTTTTGATTCCGGAACATAAATACCCGTATCTTTTGATTGCGTTGATTTAGAAGTTTTATTTGTTCACTGCTTCAAGGGTTTGCAGCCTTGAGTATTTGATATTAATTTCAACTTGACACGCGTTCCTGAGAAAAAGGGTCAGACTAAAAAGCAATTGCAACACAATACCAGGCATTAGCTGGAATTTCAATACAAAACTCATTTATTTAAATTAGGCTTAGAATTTGCACATTGTAAACGTTAGGATATAACTTAAGCTGCTTTACATAAAAAACAGCCCCCAAAACATCCAAACTTCACTACACTATCTAGTCCATAAAGTAAGTAATGTTCATTATATGTAAGAAGAGACGGGAGTCCCATAG
Organism: Amphipoea lucens; assembly: GCA_947508005.1. NCBI lineage: Eukaryota > Metazoa > Arthropoda > Insecta > Lepidoptera > Noctuidae > Amphipoea > Amphipoea lucens. The sequence goes on along the minus strand of OX382358.1, from coordinate 17,222,662 downwards.
AAAAATATGAAAAACATCGCTTGTATGAAACTTGTACTAAAACCAAGGAACTACTAAAACTGAATACCAACATAGCAAAAATGACACAGACTATGCGCAGACTGCAGATGTTAAAGCAAGACAGCGATAGCCGCCATCATGTTTAGTACACGTTTCATAGTTTCTTTTTTATTAGACAGTTGCGTCAGACTGATATAGTCTTTTAACTGGGAACAAAAGGCATCGCAACAGAGACCCTTTTTATTCAGCTTGATTTTTCCCACTTCTGAGCAACGATCAGGCAGCTTTCCACCCTTCCCCGTGTGTTGCCTTCTCCGGCTAATCTCCCAAAGACCCTTAGCAAATACTTGTATTTGAACTTTACTATGTTTTATCTTTAGCAGTGGCAATTTATGAAATGGCTTATTGTGTTCCGTCAATCTATAGATAGATTAGGTGTTTTATCTATTATATATTTTGAATCTAAATCATATCATTTATTTTTTGCCAACATAGATGTTTTGATAATGTTCTACATGCTCTGCCGTCACTTGGGCATGCAAAATTTACACTTAAATTACAATCTACCATCAAAATACCATGCTGAATAATAATAAATATTACAAAATTATGGAATTGGAAAATCATTTTAACCATTTTTTTTTTCATTTTTCAATGTCAAGGAGTATCTAGTAGTCAATAATTAAAATTTAATAGTAAATAGTGAATAAATAAAATACTAATTGTGAGTTACAAAATAATATAATTTCTATCGTTGGATATCTGATTACCTAATATTATTGGCCATAAGGATTCCCTTTTAGATACTCTTTCACACTGTAATACACTAACTCTTAACGGCTCGTGTTTCTTGTCCATCACGACTTATTTAAATTACACCTGTTTTGATGTTCAAAATTGCCTTTTATGTGCCTATTTGAAATTTTGGCTTTGAATTTTCTTTTATGTTTAAGAACCTTTCCTTGTATCACCTCCTCTGGTGTACCTAACATCATTACAGACGCTCCAATGATGTCTTGTATCTCGTCATCATCGTGGTCTAAACAACAAATCACTGTGTGAGTTGCTCCATCATCTCTCCTTTTCAGTACATTTTGTCTGAGTTCTTCCATTGCTTCTGCACTTTTTGGTATTCCTAAAACCAATTTTTTTCATTTACTGTTTATGATACAGTTCTATATTGACTTGATCACGTGAAATGCCTTGAAATATTTGTTTTAAGCTAGTGCTAGATCCCATACCGATACCTTAATTGGCAAACCAGCCAACTCCATAAGAGCAAATTTTTCAGGAGACACTTAAAACTGTATAATATTTTTTGTAGACTCAAACCAAATCAAAAAATATTTTTGACGAAATTTGGAGTTGGCTGGTTTGCCAAGTAAGGTATCAATATGAATAACCGCACATGAATGGTAAGAATTTGACACTGACAGCGCCGTTGTGTCGTGGTGGTAAATGCAGTTTTCGTAGTGCAAGTGTTACCACTGATGCGCGATTTACTATACCAATTTACCGTTTACATAATTTCAAATACACTCGCGGACTCCTAAATTGAGTCACTCTGCACTTTTGTATAGAAGTCTATTACTTTTTTAATGGTCATGAATTCAAATTCGGGACACTACGTTGGCATCAAAGCTGCATACAACCTTTTTCTTTGACTCATTATTATATTTTAGACCTTTATACACATGGAATTGCACGGTGGCTTAATTTAGAAGTCTGGGAGTGTACAAGCACTTAGGTACCTACCTGAAGCTTTAAATGTAGTCTCTTCTTTCGCAAAGTAATTCATGTATTGTTCCAAGAAGTCTCCATAACGATCTTTTGGCAAATCTACTATACGAAAGTTAAAAACAGCACCACTGTTATTTGTCGCTGAGAATTTAGACCACACTTTGGGAGAATTAGACATCATATTAAACTTATTAAATGAACTTCCGACACACCAGTGTCCTCTATAGTTTTATATATCATACTAAGCATTACATATCGTTACTTCGATCAAAAGCATCGTTATCAAAATTTTATTTCTTGGCATATATGTAAAATTATTTCCATAGATAACATGTCTTATAGCCTAAGTAATAGAAGTCATTTTTATTTAAATGAAGTTTTATTTGGACTTTAATAGGTGTCAATGAACAGACTATTATCTAATCAGTTTGCTCATTGTGTAGGATAACTATACAAATATATATCGGCACAGGATCAGACATATTGAAAAATAAAAGAGATTTTTAAACGAAATTAGAATTTATTATAGCAAAACTTATTTAATTAATTCTATAGTAAATTACGGTAAATCAGTTTCTTTGTTTTAATAGATAATTTAACATAACACCTTATAATAAATAGCAATGACACACAGTAATACAGTAACACGTTCGAATAACCCAATGACACCTTAATTCAGACAAAAGAGCAATACAGAGAAGCAGAGTAACAATAATTAAGGGAAATACAACCTGTGCACCGGGCCACGCCTGAAGTCGGAATGCCCTTTCGCCGCTGTGCGGCCCCTTTTATACGCTAGCTTTGGAGGTGGGGTAATGCCGCAGTGCGCCACGACGCAGCACGGTGGGAGAACGTCGTAGCCGTGCTACGACGTGGCTACGTCGTAGCGCACACTTAGCTCAGTCTCGAATGACGTAGCGTACTACCGCGCGGCCCGATGCACGTGTTGTTTACAATGCGACGCCGACACGGCCATGCTGACGTGCGGACGTCCTCGTACGCTCAGCTTACAATGTTAAATCTAAAACACAAAAAAACTGATTAAGTACCGTTTGGTCATCCTGCTCATTTCTGGTCCGGTCTACTTAGACCCTTCAGATATTTAACCACTTGGTCCAATCAGCTACGACTCTACAAGGTTTGTCTCTTGATCCGGTCAACTTCTGACCCTACAAGATCAACTTCCTGGTCCGGCAATTGTTATGCCCTTCAGGTGTGTCCCTACAGTTAAAACTGGACCGGACTTGTGTGTCCCTACAGTTAAAACTGGACCGGACTTGTGTCCCTACAGTTAAAACTGGACCGGACTTGTGTCCCTACAGTCAAACTGGACCGGACTAAGCTAGGCCGAACAAGTATTGTTCCTTTAGCTTACAGTCCCTACAGTCAAACTGGACCGGACTAAGCTAGGCCGAACAAGTATTGTTCCTTTAGCTTAATTAACAATTTTTTTTTTTCCCTTTTTTTTTTATTATTATTATTTTTTTTTTAATATTGCTTTCTGGACCGGTCTTCATTGACCCTACAGATTAACATTTTTTTTTTTTATTAACAAATAGCTCTATACTTCGGTTGATGTACAAGTGCTTCTGTTACAATTTTAATTGATTCTACTTGAACAGCACGTAAACCAGGGTTTCTACAATTTGCATTATTATGAGAACTGGTAGACATAGTGTCACTTTTAGTAGACATGGTATCACTATTGGCAGATATGGTATCACTATTGACCGACATGGTATCATTATTGGCAGACTGAATAGCATCATTGTTAATCTGTTGCCTTGTCTCATGAACAAGAACCTTTCTATTATTATTCGCCGACACGTCATCCTCATCATAAGTTTCCGCGATTTCCAAAAAGAATGACTGACCACGGGGTACTTCTCGCAAATTTTCATGAGAGTATTTGTAGACTATTGTTCACATTAATGTGTTTTAATTCGTACCTATAATTTTCCAAAAGTTTAATTTCAAATCATAGCTCTAAATTAGAAATACCTCCTGACATTAGTTCGTTTCACACAGACCTCACTGGTAAAGAAAAGGAACCCTTGATTGAAACACCGACACCGACATATATATCGAGCCTTTTCAGGAAGAAGATCGTAACCGCCATTTTGCATATTTTACAGGAGAAGGTTTTTTTTAAACATTTTCAAAATATTTATAGCATCAATATGAAATTTTTACTTAGTGTTTTAAGGGCACCTCCCTATTAATTCAAATGTTAAGATCTGGCGGTTAATATACATATATATAATCAGTTGATCTGGCTGTAAATATGAAAACAGTTTTTTGGGATTTTTGGCGCTTACGATGTTCTTCCTGAAAAGGCTCGATATGTAGATGCATTCACACAAACAGGGAGCTGACTAGGTATGTACAGTCACGTCTTAAAGTATGTATACACTTGGCTTTATTCAAAGGCGATTTTCTCCTTTATTTTTGAATGAAATTTTATGTTATTACGAAAATAGTATCTTCGAACCCATAGGTTTATGTTAAGTGTCGTATTTCAACGTTGCATTCGTTATTTCACGAAAATATCGCAATTGAAAATTGCCAAGTGTATACATACTTTTAGACGTGACTGTAGTGGACATAAGTATCTTAGTAATATAGGTAAATAACAGATGGCTATAATAATCAAACTTATTAAATGATAGATTTGGCTTAGCTGTAAACCCCTACGAAGTGTCAGGCGATCATCATTGGCAGTTCTCGTAGTATTAGCAAGGTAGATGGTACAACCTTGCCGCCAGTTCTCTTCAATTGTACGATCGTTCTTTATGGTACTGATGTCGCTAGGGTAACTGGAACGCTGCGGGCTCTGCACCGTTTGAAAAATTTATTACCATCAAGTACGAAGACAATGCTTGTGCAGTCCCTTATTTTCCCTATCATCGATTATGGTGATGTGTGCTACTATGACCTGAACAAACAACAAACTTGACCGTCTTCTCAATAACTGCATTCGATTCGTTTTCAATCTGCGTAAATATGATCACGTCTCTGCGCATCGGTCGCTTCTAAAGTGGATGCCCATACGCCAGCATAGAGAGCTATATAAGGGCGCTGACCACCTTGTTCTCATTGTTTTTATTTTTCGTCTTCCCCTGGTTATCTAACCCCGGGGCCCTTTCAATACATTTGCGCCAACCACAATAGAAATCTACGTTCATCAAACAATCGTATTCTTCAATCTCCCACTCACCGCACAGACTTCATTCACTCTTCCTTCTTCGTTCAGTCTATCTCTCTGTGGAATGCGCTCCCCCAGAAAATCAGGATGGCAACCAACCGATTATCCTTTAAAGTTAAGGTTCGCGAGCACATTCGCAAGAAGCTGGCAGTATCATCACAACGGTAATATTATCTCATTGTTTGTCTTATTTCTTTTTAGTTAAAGTTAGTAAGTATATTCATATATTTATATTTATTTGTGCTTATATTTATATACAGGGTGTGTCGTAAATAGTGGTCCACCGTTAAGGATTCGATATACCAGATAATTTACTACAACATATTACAATTTTAACCATTTTTACCCAAGAGTTCCGAAAATATATATTTTTTTGTCTTTTATTTACGAAATTTCTACCTTTTGTTACAAATTTGGTTGTAGTTTCAACATAAACCATTATTTTTTCATTTTGATTTCTGTTAATTACTGCTGAATACTAGAGCTAACGTGTAAAATTATGGTTGTTTATGTAAATTTAGAGCTTTTGAAGAAAAAGTTAGTTCTTGTCTATTTTAACCCAAAATTTTAACATAATCGTGCAAATTCAAGAACGATTTTTGTAAAAAAAAAATTACTAGTAAAATAGTTAAAATTGTAATATGTTATAGTTAATTATCTGGTATATCGAATCCTTCACTGTGGACCACTATTTACGCCACACCCTGTATAATTAGATATATATTATGTTCATAGTTTTAATAGGTTTATATTCCTCGATTGTCATGATTGCACCTACCACTGTTTGTCTCTGCATCACCCAAAGGTTGACTGCTAGAAAATGCCCATGGTATTAAGTCCGCCTCTGTACATTTATGTGCTTGAAATATTAAATAAACAAATAAATGCTTGCTAATAAATGCTTGATTTGGTCGACTGGACCCGCAGGTCCAGTTGACCAAAGACTCGGCCAATACCCGTAAACAAAAACATTCAAAATCTAGTCGCAATCTCAACTCGACGACAATCAATGTCAAAAATGACAGATTAAGACTGAGATCAGACTGTTCTTAAAATTACGAGAATTGCCCCTCAGAATGATGAAACAATTAAATTATTCAGCCCTGTTCCTCTCTAAGTTTTTGATGGCATAAAACTTTCAAGTGATCAAATATGAAGATATCAAGAACATCCGACTCACCTAGTAATAACACAACCATACCGTATACTACCAATAAAGTCGGAAAAAAAGATAAAAATATTCATAAATCCATACCAACCATCGTACCTAAGCCACGCAATAGGTCGACGACGTCATAACACACGCTAGGTGACACCGAGTGAGCCGTTAGACGCGGCTCGTGACGTAATTGCGCCCATCGAGTGCACGAGCCGTACAAAATGGCCGTACTTTCAGAGCCTAGTAAAACAGGAGTATAGCATGTACGAGTATATACAGGATGTGGCGTAAATAGTGGTCCACCGTTATGGATTTGCTATACCAGATAATTTACTATAACATATTATAATTTGAACCATTTTAGTTTACAAAAATCGCTCTTGAATTTGCGTGATTATGTTAAAAATTAGGGTATAAAATAGAGAAAGAAGAACTAACTTTTTCTTCAAAAACTCTAAACTTACATTAAAAAACCTTAATTTTACACGATAGCTCTAGTATTCAGCAGCAATTCACAGAAATCAAAATGAAAAAATAATGGTTTTTGTTGAAACTACAACCAAATTTGTAACAAAAGGTAGAAATTTTGTAAATAAAAAACAAAAAATATATTTTTTTTCGGAACCCTTGTGTAAAAATGGTTAAAACTATAATATGTTATAGTAAATTATCTGGCATATCGAATCCTTAACGGTGAACCATTATTTACGCCACACCCTGTATGAAACAAAGACCAAGCTTCATAATACAGATATGTGTGACGTTGTGATTCATGTCGCTGATATTCGTCATAACGTAAGCCAGTTTTTCGAGTAGCTAAGCTAGTTTTTCCTCTCGATAAGCTTTGCAGCAGTTGATCGACTTGTTAAACGATGACCTAGTCTTCTTCCTCTTCGTGTCGCTTGCACAACTTTTTTACATCTTGTTGGCCCAAAACTTCACCACTTCCACGGCGTCGTCGGTGGCAGCACAAAGGTCACTTTGAACGCAAGTTTTGGTCTACACAATAAGCTTGTTTGTGTATTCTCTTGACTGGGTAGTTTACTTGGAACACATCAATAAAATCTGACGATGACAACTGCACTTCTGAACACTGTCTTCTCTATGTTTTTACAAGGAGCTTTTACAGAAAAGTACTGCTGGATCTGTTGTCTTAGTAAGTGTCAACAATTGACGTCATATCTCGGTTATGAGCTCTATAGTTTAAAAGCCCTATAACTAAGCATTTCATCTACCATGCCTTAGAAAACAACAAAGACATGAAAGATTCTTGGTAACGAGTTTGTAACTGCAATAATGTTATCTCGTGAATTTATTTGTTTATATTGGCACTATGACTTTTCGAAGGAGTCCTAGGAAACGGGTCGTAAAATAACCAGGAAAAATAAATGTAAATGTTGTATGTGTGTAGTGTAAATGTGAGGGCTACAAGAATCTGGGGGCACGGGAGTGCCCCCGCCAAGACGAGCCAAGCGAAGCGCTTCGTCATTTTTTTGAAACCCCCATATCTTGGGTTTGGATTACACCAGATAAACAAAATTCTAGGGATATGATGTCAATAGTGTACTCATTAAACATATAAAGTTTTAATTGCATAGCTTTTATACTTTAGATTTAATTGATATCTAAAAAACCCCGATTTCGTCATTGACTGATGATCATCAAAACTCTTAGGGTACTTCCTGAAGTCTTAGAAAGCTGAAACTTGGTATGTAAGCTAGTATTAGTACACAAACAACAAAAAAATTCTAATACTTGGAACTTTTACCCCCTGACCCCTTAAACTAGGGGATGGAAGTTTGTATGAGACTTCCGCAAATTTTGATGCTAGAGGTCAGAAAATTGATACAGGGATTCTCTTGTTATAAATAATAAACTACATATTTCAGGATTTTTAGTAAGTCATCCACAAAAATAAAAGTCTTAAGCAACTTACAAAAAGAAGTGAAATCCCACGACCAGACCACGAAAGTCGAGACCATATATGACCTCCACTTTTGAAAAGTTACCAGATCTCATGTACCTACAGCCGACACTACCCTAAGGGGCCGTCTCCACGAGCGAAAGAATCGCGGCGATAGTCTCGCCGTGCCATCAAATTTTCGCCGCGATGATATCACCGTGTGTAGACACGTTCTAAGAGAGTGTATAGAAATACGTGCCGCGACGATAATATCGCCGCGATTCTCTCGCTCCTAAAAGACATTGTTTTTACGTTGTACCTATAATATTTATGATTTATTACCGTTGGATCCCGTTTTTGAACCCCATTTTAATATTTTTGGCGTTGGATCCCGCAAAACATTATTATGTATTTCCGTTGGATCCCGAATTTAAAAAATGCAAGATAATTACGTTTTATTGTCGTTGAATCCCGAAAAGTATTTCCGTTGGATCCCGAATGCTTAAAAAAATATGAATGCGGGTACTTTCAACAACAAAATTGTTTATAATAAAATGAGGGGTTCACTAATGTTTCACCAAAACTCCATTGCAAAATTTTTAGTTTACAACCAACGTTTCGTATACTATTTATTTCACAAACAACTCATTTTCTATATAATCTAGTCGTTTCTGGCACTCGCCGGCCGCTGCCGCGGCACCGCTCGCTTCGCTCGCTCGGCTCGTGCGTAGGGGTCACAGTTTTAACCTAACCTAACCTAACATTGTTTTTTTTTTAATAATTAACCTAATCTAACTAGTTCGGTTCCGGGTAACCCACTAAAAATAATCTCTTTTTAGTGTTTGATAAAGGTAAATCACTTTCCTTCTGAAATGTACACATGTTGTTATAATATGGGATTCAACGGAAATAGCAAACGGGATCCATCGGTAATACCTAAAAAACGGGATCAAAAAACGGGATCCAACGGTAATAAACGATATTTATCATGAACAGTCAGGTAAATTAATTGTTAAGTAAAAAAGAATAACGTTTATTTGAACACAGTTCGTTAAATACAAAATGCAAATAACAATATAGAAAAGTGAAAATAATGTTTTAAATCACACTATAATATTATAAAGGCGAAAGTTTGTGAGTGTGTGTGTTTATATGTTTGTTACTTCTTCACGCCTAAACCACTGAACCGATTTAGATGAAATTTGGTATAGAGATAGTTTGAGTCCCGGAAAAGGACATAGGATAGTTTTTATCCCGATATTCCCACGGGATCGACATTTACGCGGGTGAAACCGCGGGGCGCAGCTAGTATAATATAATACCATGGCTTATCCTGCGGTAAAAGCGCAGGCCGGATAGCACGGCATGCCAGCATCAATGACATCATCCGTCGTGCTCTTGTCACCGCTGGGGTGCCAGCTGTTTTAGAACCCAATGGTTTGGCACGCGACGATGGTAAGAGACCAGACGATATGACCATAATGCCTTGGAAGGTAGGTAGGCCTTTGGTGTGGGATGCAACGTGTGTCGACACCCTTGCGCCATCCCATCTTCCAAGCACGGTAAGCTGTGCTGGGGCGGCTGCTGCAGGTGCGGAAAACCTCAAACGGCGCAAATACTCCAATCTCTTTGGAACTTACATATTTGAGCCGTTTGGGGTTGAAACACTAGGGCCATGGGGCCCGAGTGCCCACTTAGTATTCCGAGACATCGCCAAGCGGTTGGTCGACTCATCACGTGACCAGAGGGCTGGCCTATTTTTTGGCCAAAGAATCAGCATTTCCATACAACGTGGCAATGCTGCCAGCCTTTTGGGCACGTTTCCCGTTGACAGTGATGCGGACGAATTTTTTGATGCCCTTTGATTATTTTCCCTCCCTTTTTATATACTTGTACATATTATTATTTTAAGATTGTTAGCTTTTTAAATTATGTAAATATACTGCTCATGTATCAAGCACAATATAAATGATTGTTCCTAGTAAATAAATAAATCCACCGTTAAATATAATAGTGTGTGCCCCACGGCTGCGCCAAATAGGTAAATGGTAAAGCACCTAAATGAATACCCTTTTTTTTTGGATGGGATATCATCAAATGACCCCTCTCGCTCTGGGTGGAGCGGAAGGGAGTTTCAGACTCTTACTGACTAAAACCCATCCGTGTTCCTTCCTTAGCCCTTTGTGTTCCGGGGTAGCGGTAACCCTTTCGGACAATCCCGCTATTTCGGACGACCCTACGTCATCGATACGCCGTGTATAAATAATAGTTACACAACTGATAAGAAGTGTCAAGGAGTGTCCATGGAGTTTCTTGCCCGTTCTTCTCCATAGGTACCTACGCTTTGGAATGGGCCACTAGCTTCATCTTTCTGATTGACCGACCACTTGACAATTCGAAAGAGCCTGTAATTGGTTTAATTTAAATAAATGCTTTGAGTTTGAGTTTTAATTAATAACAGTTGTAATTTGAACATGCGGTAATTTATGTTAGTAGTCAATTTGCTTAACAATTAATTTCCCTGACTTTACCTATTAAGTAGTTGTTGACGCACTTCGCGAGCTTTGTTTACGTAGACTTGTTAAAGACATCTCATTAGGCACCAGTAGACTGTGAAAGACAACTTGTATCCATTTTAAAATATGCAAGGCAAAGTAGTCCATACGACGTAGAACTTTATTTTTATACTAAGAGTGGAAATAATGTAACTGAGGGAGCTTGTGGCTAAGTAATAACAGCCACACGGGTCGATCGATCAGGTTAAGCTACGCTTGCTGCGGTTGGTTCGTGGATGGGTGACCATCTTTACATACCAAGACCCCTCCGTGCCTCGGAAAGCACGTTAATCCGTTGGTCCCGGCTGTCATTCGGGGATCTTTGACAGTCGTTACGGGTCGTCAGAAGCCCGAAAGTCTGACAACCAGTCTTACCAAGGGGTATCATATTACCCAGTAACTGGGTTGTGGAGGTCAGATAGGCAGCCGCTCCATGTAAAATACTGGTATTCAGCTGCATCAAGACAGGAGGCCGACCCCAATGTAGTTGGGAAAAGGTTAGGGAGATGATGAGTGAAAATAACTACTGATGATCGAAGCTATTGGCATAATCTTAGACCAATGCTTCTATTACTTACTTATAGGTCTCTACCTGCCAAATCCATATCCCACAAGTTGTCAACCTCGCGTGTCAAGTCCAAACATGTGTATTCTTCAACTTTTTTGGCTTTTAAAGTTATTACATGTCTTTGGGTGATTTTCATAATTTTGCCTTAAATTTTAGTTATAGCAAATACTGCGTTATTTATGTAGTTATAGCAAATACTGCGTTATTTAGTTGTAGCAAATACTGCATTATTTAGCCATTCAAGCACACGGGTGGTGATCGAAAGTACGGCGGCCTTTAACAATAAAACTCATAAAATCATTCTCAAAGTTGTATTCTAGCAATCATGAATTTAGAAGAAGGAGGTTCTTTGCTGAATGTGACTCCAAAGGTTTTAGTTAGCTCTTCAGATGTGATCTCGTAGACAGTCTCCCATCCATCGCGCTCAGCAGCTTTCTGCGTGCCATATGACGTCATCCAGGCTCCGGTTATAGGTATTCCATATTCTTTACATATTAGTCGCCTGAAAAATTATATAAAATAATAAAATACCACATCATAGGTATAAACTGTTTGATTATCTAATTAATACCGAATTACTATCTAAAGATAACCGACCTCACCCGGGACAAAGGTTGTCGGAAAAAAATTAGGTGGTCTTAGTAAATTCTGATACAGCCATGACGGTTTCTAAATGAATTACTTAAAAGATAAGAACATACGAGTAAATGGTAAATTAAGAAATAATTAAGATGTACTTTCTGAGATTATCTTGGACATTACTAACAACGGCGAAGGAAAATATCATGAGGACACATAACACCCGCACAGGTCGATCGATCAGGTTAAGCTACGCTTGCCGCGGTTGCTCTATGGATGGGTGACCATCTTTGTATACCGAAACCCCTCCGTGCCTCGGAAAGCACGTTAAACCGTTGGTCCCGGCTGTCATTCGTGGATCTTTGACAGTCGTTACGGGTAGTCAGAAGCCTGAAAATCTGACAACCAGTCTTACCAAGTGGTATCGTATTACTCAGTAACTTTAATTTGAATACTGAAACAGTAACTAACCTGTCTTTGAGGAGCTCTTGCGCAATGCCAAGCCCCCTATACTCAGGACAGACAAAGAGTCCCCTGCAACTGAAGCAACGATCTAAATTGAACTCCTTCATTTCATTGTAATGATCGTCCAAGCCCAACACAATTTCAAATAGTTTCTGCAATTCTGAAGTTTTAAAGTCAAACTGAAATAAAAATATATGTATATAATTTTTTATATGATGTGACTATGGTATAATTTTTATCTGAAGAATAAATATGGCAGTTTGACATATTTTCTTTATGAAAGCTATCAAATTGCAATATTTATTATTCTTTTTCACTTCTCAGGCTCTAAAAGCTCGTCTTGATGTTGTGCGTAGGCGACATAAGGTCGCATTTTATGTTCTAGTGCGTAAAGTAATTTTTTTACTAAAATTAAGATAATCAGGCCCAACAGCCACCACACGCACAATAAAACTTCGCAGATTAAAGTCGTTATTTATTTCATTTGCTTTAATTTATACCACTTCCGTGTTTTCTATAGTTATTCATTTAATTTAATAAAATCAGATGAAATAGTTGTCAAGTCATTTATTATTTAAAAATGCAAAGAAACGTTTTTATGACTCGGCAGTATGAAGTACCCAAGTCGAATGACAATGACATGTTGAAAATTAAAAAAAAAACTTTTAAAAAGTTTCGTGGCGGGAATTAGCTATGCTCTTCTTCAATTTTCAAAATTTTTAATTGATCATATACTTTATGCCTGTTTCATTTTCTCGCAATTGAAGTGAAAAGCAGAGTGTATAACTCGGGCATAAACGAGACACTTTACCCCTCGACTTCAATATCCACCCTCGCCTGCAACTCGGGTGGATATAAACGTCTCGGGATAAAATGGCTTCTTTCATGCACTAGTTGTACAATCTACTATTATCTGACTATTGAAAAATCAGGCCTAAGTTAAGACACTAATTTCTTTGTATATGCACGGCATTACCATTAGTTATAAGTTACCTCTGGATGTGGATCAGTTTTTGATACTAATGACATTATAGATGCTCCAAAGATATCCTTAATTTCGTCATCACCGTTGTCTAAACAACAAATCGTAATGTGAAATCTGCCTTCATTCGTCGCTGCTAATAAAGAGCCCTGTACTTCCTCTATTGCCTCTTCATTTTTTAGGACACCTACGAACAAAAAAAAAAAACATCATAAAAAAAATTTAATTGATTGGATTTATAGTTTTTTTTTTCAAGCCGTCTGCCCGAGGGGATTTCTGAACGACAAAATTTTCATACTGAGTGGCGATTAGGTTATCACAGTAAGGGCTGATTTCCCATCGCCAGATAACTTTTATTTGAGGAAAAAAATGGACGTTTGACAGTTCTTGTATGAAATAAGTAACTGTCAAAATTTCAAAATTATTCCTCGAATAAAGTTATCAGGTGATTGAAAAATCAGCCCTAAATATTAAATTCGGTTATTAAAAGTTGTTATCAGTATGTTAAAAAAATAATATAAACAATTTTACTAAAAATAGAAAACTGAATTTTTCAAATAAAATAGCTTGAATATTGGCACGGAATAAACCACACTTGCTATTAAGACACTTATAGACACGCGCGGGGCGGTATCAACAAATCAGCACAAACTGTATTGTTACCAGAGGGACAATTCTCGTAATTTTAAGAACGTTCACATTCAGAAGGCCAATTCTCGTAATTTAAAACGTTCAAAATCTAGTCGCAATCTCATCTCAGCGACAAATAAATTTCAAAAACTTGACAAAATGTAGGGAAATTAGAGGTATTTTTGACAGATTGAGACTGAGATCAGACTATGAACGTTCTTAAAATTACGAGAATTGCCCCTCTGATCTCAGGCTCAATCTGTCAAAAATACCTCTAGTAATTTCCCTACATTTTGGCAACTTTTTGATATTGGTTTGTCGCTGAGATGAGACTGCGACTAGATTTTGAACGTTTTAAATTACGAGAATTGGCCTTCAGGTATTGTTACCATATAGTTACAAATCAAGTTTAATGTTGATAAATACTAAAAAAAAAGTCTAAAAGGCTAGAATGTTAATTATTCTTACTTATTTTAATTGTGTATGTTTAAAACCCGTAATGTAGAATATGTGGCTTCAATTAATGTGATAACCTTATCGACACTGGTATATGTTGTGTGTGTGTTTCTGTGCCTGTGTGTCTCTGTCTCTGTGTATCTGTGTAGTCCCTTTATAAGGCACTAGGTACGGAGGCACGTGCCATTCTATGTTGCGCCACGTCTTTATTAAATTAGTTGTATTAGTTTGTAAAATTTACTAACATAGTTTTTAAGTCATTGTTACTAACATTATATGGATTATGTGCACTTGTAAGTATGTGATAGTCCGAAATAAAGAATATATTATTATAAGGCACTTTTATGTAAAATTGCATGCTTCTATACTCAGCGGCTTAGGCTAGGAATTGTCGGTCAGTGAATTTAAGATTATAATCATAAATCATTATTTATCACAACACAACATTACAGGCACTGATCAATATAATGCACAATCTTATATAAAGAAAAGTGTCTGTGATAGGTGGATCCTGAGTTAATGATCAGCCGGCTATCTTAGATAGGACATTTCACTATACACAACAACGGTTAGAGTTTAGATATCACAAAACGAAAGTTAAAACTGCAATTAAGTATAAGCAAGTACCTATAACATTAAAAAACAAAATAATTAAAGAAATATAAAAATTATGTTTTATACAATTTTATTATGATTAAATCTATATTAATCATAATAACATTGTCATCAAAATTGTGATGAACTTACCAGCAGCTACACAATTCTTCTCCTCTTTCACAAAATGATTTGTGTACAGATTTATAATTTCGTCATTAAGATATTTAGGCATATCCACAATACGTAAATTAAGAATAGTACCATCTTTTTTTTTCACTGAGAATTTAGACCACACTTTGAGAGATTTTGACATGTTGAAAATATGCGAAATTTTATGCAGTAGATAAAAAATTGCAATGACTACGTGAGCAGTTTGTAAATTAAACAATTAATCATTTCGTTCGACTGATTTTATTTAAAGTGATTTTTTGAGCGTCTTCATTAATGTCAAGACTATCTGTAAATGTGACTTATTGTATCTAATTTTAAGCATGCCGGTTATCTTATCAGGCATTAGTTTTGGCAGAGCTAATAATGCTGATGTCATTTGGGACTATTGACAAAAAACTTAAATGATTAAAATAATCGTTCATCATACATACATAAACTCACGCAGTCTTCCAATGGGGACAAAATGCTAATTTTGCTTCGTTTATATTCATACATTTTATCTTTCCGAAGAAGATCACCCACCACCAACAGTCTTCTTATCTCATCTTCTTATAAATAAACTAGTTGTGCCCACGACTTCGTTCGCGTGGATGTCGGAAACAATAATGTGTCTTTACTTATTTTTTCTTTTTCTAAAATAAAAGTAAACACTATACTATTTCTTATAATCTGGGCTGGACACATCTGCCGCATGTCAGACGAACAATAGGCCAAACTTACGACCCAATGGGTCCCTCTTAATGGCAAACGACATCGTGGCAGGTCCAGACGGAGATGACGGGATGAGCTGGACTCCTTCAACAAGAACTGGTCCTTAGCAGTTTTGAACAGAGAGAAGTGGAAAGAGAGTAGCGAAGCCTTTGCCCTGCAGTGGTACATCACTAGCTAATAATATACTATTTCTTACAACATCAGTTATGTGTTAGTGAAAGTCCCATAAAAATCGGTCCAGCTGTTTCAGCGATTAGCCGAAACAAATAGACACATACACACACACAAAAAACTTTAAAAATTGTTTTTTTTTTGTTATAGGTACTGTAGGTATACCGTGTATTTTCATATGCATTTAGTTAAAAGCTGTTATTTTAACATTACAAAGAGACAATTAAAGGAGGACGGGCAAGAATGTATGGAAGCCAGCCTACGAGCCAATAACAACATGCGATATGTCATTGGAAAGGTTTTTTTATGTACTTCAATTAATGTTATGGCGGGAAGTCCCAAATCGCTGTGTGGAAAAAGTTATGACACAACAAAGCTCGACTTAATTCACTAAAATGCCATTTCCCACTAATTGTGGACCAGGTGTTCCATGGCACCTCAAAATACCATATCTATGTTTGAATACACCGCGTGGAGTATTGTTTAACAGGTAGTTCTGTTATTGTTATACTTTGTTAGTTGCACGTGTTTTATAGGGATGCCTAATACTTTTGGCCAAGGCTGTATCTCGGTCTCACTCTTCTCATCAGGCGCTGGTATGCTTAAACTCGAAATACCTACATGCTAAAACTACTTTATCCCAGACATTTTATTTCTGAAAAGATAAGTAAGGTTTGGGGGACCTCAAGCTCTACAAAATAAAACAAACACGTGGAAAAAAATCATTTATGAGATTTATTATCAATAACAATGAATTTAAACGTTTTATGTACAATATTATACTTGGCTAAATAATCATTTGAGACGGTCATTAGTGACGATAGATACAAGTTAAAGGATTAAAACGAAAACAAAAGTATTAATACTCCATCGCGCCCACACACTTATAAAAATACAATAATAAATCAAATGCATATTATTTTTAACCGACTTCAAAAAAGGGGGTTCTGTATGTATGTATGTTTGTATGTCCGCGATTTCCTCAAAAACTGATGAACCAATTTTGATAATTCTTTCACTAATGTAATCTAAATACTTTCAGGAAGGTTTTAGTATATGATACATCAGGTAATTATTCTTATGTACGAAGTTATATACATAAATGTACTGCATCTCCGGCATTTCTATGCGAATTTAGATGATTCTGTCTTAATTATGAGCAGTTTAATATTATATTAAATCAGACACCAACTATGTCAGAACAAAATAATCGCCCGAAGACGGTCCTTGGTGTATATTTAGCTAAACCTCGTACCGGTGAAAGTAATGAACGCTTAGCGTCATTATTTAATATGTCTCGTGGTACTCTAGAGCGAAAGTAAAAAATCGCCAGAGATTTTGTCACATTACATTTAGGTTTTAACCACATTTCAAGGAACGGTATTTTTGAAGAGAATTCGTTGATACCTAAGGGTATATTTGGTAACAACGAAAATAGTAAGACAATCACTATTTGCGATAGAGCCTACATTTTCATTGAAAAAAGTTCATAGTTTTTATTATTTCAAGGTTTGTCTTATAGCTTGCACAAATATAAGAATTTATTAAAACCATTCATGATAGTATGTACTGACGGTTATATAATAGACGTTATTGGCCCTTTTGCTGCGACTACATCTGATGCACCAATCATGCAAGGGATTGTTCGTAATGAAGATAGCTCCTGGAATTCGTTTTTTCGACAGAGTGATGTTTTTATTCTAGATCGAGGTTTTAGAGATAGCATAAACAGTCTCGAGGAATGTGGCTATGAGGCACATATATCGCCTACGAAAGATAGGAGCGAAAGACAATTAATAAAACAATGCTATAGATTACTTCGACAAACATATTTTAATAGAGCTCTTCCCCATATGTTTCACGATTTTAAAATTGGTGCAAGCCTGTTAAATGCTTTTCATCCCCTTTTTCAAGATCACAGGCTAGCTCCAGATATCATAAGTTTCATTAATGAATATATGAATACTCCCAATCGTTTATACGATTACGTTGAAATGAAAAACCTTAACAGACAACGACGAAGTTTTACAAGAATGGAATCAAACCTCCCATTCTTGAGTGATTTTCCTCGTCTGACTGAAGACTGTATAATATTGCATGCTTTAGGGACATACCTTATGAAGCTAGCAAAATCATATATAGCAGAACATTTTCGAGATGGCATATATTTGATTGAAATGTGTAAGGATGATACATTATATGATTTACATAAATGTGATACTTTGCAAAACAATGTGTGGTTACTCCGAGTGCGGATACAGTCGCGGCACGTGAGGGCACGCACATATTATTCCTATATTTTAATTGGCAGGGACCAAATCGGCAGAAACGCAATAATTCAGATGATTTGTATTATTCAGTTGATTTGATGATTTGTATGATTGGCAGAAGGACAGTCGGGAGATGTGGTGAAAATGGTGGAAAACGACGCGATATGGAAACACAAGAAACCAGTGGTAGTGAAAAGTTACGGTCAGAATACATTTTGACACAGACAGTTGTAGATTTTGACTTAATGACACTGTTTGATATTTTTGTCGGCACTGGCTACCTGCCTGTACCTAAATAAAATGAGGTATTGCTTGTTGTAATACCTTTTTTATGATAAAAGGCTGAAAAACAAACTTTTGGTCAAGTCTGACTTTATTGTGCAATAACTTTTTCCACACAGCGATTTGGGACTTTCCACCAGAACAATAGTTAAAGTACGTGAAAAAACCTTTCCAATGATATATCGCATGTTGTTATTGGTTCGTAGGCTAGAATGCCCGTTCTCTTTTTATATGTAGATATAGATTTGTAGCATCAAAACGAAAACCAGACATGCCAATAAAATGGTTTTAAAAATTATTGAATATGCTTCGTAACAGCTAATAACTAAGAGGTTTTTTAAATTGCATCATTTTGCCTACAAATTAATTACATTGTGTATTTTTGCATGGAGATATTTCAATGAACGTGTGCCATGAATTATTAACAACTGTCCAATTTTATTATAATGCATGATCACTTGGTTGTTATGTTACCAACTTTTTAAAATTATGTTTATTCATCATCCTCGGATTATAAGGATGCGTTTTAAATATGTTCTGATAATAAAGTGGGTAAGTACCTACATGCATTATGTTTATTTTAACAAGGCGTAATCATTCTGCGAAGTGCACATTCTGCGTCAAACCCATTATTTTTATAGTTTTTCTTACTCATTCTTTCTCTGTACCGTTCTAAGGAAAATATTCAAGTTTTAATCACAGTATTCTTTATTTTTCGATAAATTATTTACTTTACATACTCTCCGTATTACTTTGAAGCCTTTAAACATAATTTTAACTTTACAAGACACATTGACAAACATGTTCCGGATTTAACGCACACCCCCAAACACCCCAATTAGAATATTTATCCATACTAATATAATAGGTGTCGAATTGATAACCTCCTTTTTTTGACGTCGGTAAAAATACGATTTGTTTAAATTTTTATTAAAAATAGAAAGGAAAAATATCAAAATTCTTATTGTATTTTAGCAATCATGAACTTAGTAGACGGAGGGTCGCCTTCGAAGGTAACGCCGAGTTTCTTTTCTAACTCTTGAAACTGGATCTCGCAAGCAGTCTCCCATCCATCGAGCTCAGCAGCTTTTTGGGTTTCAGATGACGTCATCCAGGCTCCGCTTACTGGCATTCCGTGTTCTTTGCAAATCAATCGCCTGGAAATACACAAAGAAGAAATAGAACATTCTTACCTATTACAGAATACGTATTGAGCAGCTATAGCTATTATTTAGTTGGACAGTTAATATGGTTTGAAGAAAATAGTACCGATTTCATAATTATTTCATCGATATCGCGACCCTGGTGTATTATGGCAGTTTTCCGACCTACCTGTGGTGGGATCTAATTTGTAGGAGGAGATCTTTCCATGAACAATGCTGTATATTCTAAAATTTCAACATAACTTGGAAAGGTTCAATGGTATAAACTAATAGAGTATGAGTATCGATGGCTATAAGTGTAGAGGAAGATCAAAGAAACGATGGAAGGACTGTGTGAATGATGATATGGTTAGAAACTACCGAGATAATCAACTAATAGAGAAGTAGGTATCGAAGAAAAAGACATGTTACGCCGACCCCAAATAAATTTGGACAAAGGCAAGAGAATGACGAAGATGAATAGATTATAAATATGGGATGGGATGTTTGATAAAACTAACCTGGCTTTAAGGAACTCCACTTCAACACCAAGTCCTCTGTACTCAGGATTGACAAAAAGTCCTCTGTCACTGAAGAAGCGGTCAGAGTTGAGCGCCTTCGCTTCGTCGTAGTAAGACGCCATTCCATAATACATTTCAAAGAGCTTCTTCATTTCCTCCGTTTTAAAGTCAAACTAAAATAGTAACATTAATATTATTGTTTCTGTTTTCGGCTTTCCTTACAACTGTTTATGGGTTGAAGAACATGGGGTGACTAGATATATAGATAGGTGAGATATATTATTCTGGCAGTAGGACCATGAGTTATGAATTCATGATCCTTCTGCCTTCGATCCTTCCTATAGTATATCTGGCAAGCTACTGCCCATAAGTTAATATCGGGCACCTGGAAATCAACTTTCTGCGATGTAAGATGATGTTAATGAAAGTGACTGAAAAATATTCTGCTTGCGATTTCATCAAGGGTCAAAACACAAACAAACAAAATAACAACGTCTATTCCAAAATTATGTGATGAAAGTGAAACAAACCCTGTTCACTGATAAGGAATTACTCGCTAAAGGGAAATAGCAAGCAACAACAAACAAACATTCATCTGTATTTAGAAGATTTAAACTTTATATCTCACCTCTTTTTCCCAAGAATTTATTGTTTGAATAATATTATTGAATAAGAAACACCTTAAGGTGATTTAAAATTAGAATGTCGGATCTAAGTATTCAAACCAAATCAAAGCACTCAATTTATAAGTGGCAATTACAAATTGGCACCAACACGTACGTTTTCTGATCTATTTGTTTACACTTTGAGCATAATATGCTGTTGGAACAGATCATATGCACAAACTCACACATGCCGTAAAAGAATATTATACAGTTTACTATAGGTTAATATTTTAATGAAAAATTTCGCTTTACCTCTGGTTCTGGATCGCCTTTCGATGTTAAAGCCATCATGGAAGCTCCAAGGACCTCCTTAATTTGGTCATCACCGTTGTCTAAACAACAAACCACAGTATGAAAACCTTCTTCTTTTATAGCTTTAAGCATAGGCACACGTAGTTCTTCCATTGCTGCTGCACTTTTTGGTACTCCTGCAACAGACAACCATACATATTGTGTAGATATTTAACTAGCGATTCAGTTAGCTTCACATTCTAGACAAATTAAGTTCTTATTTCGATGTTTTTATGGTCTATTATTTAGTTTAATCCTGTTTTATTTGTTGACTTGAGAGCTCTTGTCATATTTTACCACAAATTAGGGTTTTTATAAATATGATATTGGTGGGGCCACTATAGTCCCCCAGATAAATCCTGATATCATATAAATAAAAAGTGATTAAGTGAATCATCGAGTGTTATAAGTGAATACAATTTTATCTTATCTTCTAATTCTTCTTATCTCCATGTTTATCTACTTCCCATATCGCAGAAATGTTAGAAGATAAGATTTATTTAGAAATAAGCATCGCCTTTGTATGTACTTTTCTGTTCCTTTCTTCTTGTCTCTTTATATGTAATGTAAATGATTAAATAAACAAATAACCACAAAACGTTATTGCTTACATTAAAAAGGGGAAGATTAAAATAAAATTTTGTAAGTACAGTCGTTCTAACTTACAAAGAAGTGCTGGACTATTCAGCACTTCTTTGTAAGTTGGAACGACTGTATCATCAAAATTGATCTTACCAGCAGCTTTGAAAGTAGGGTCGTCAGTTACATAATATTTCATGTACTGATTTATGATTTCTTCAAAAAGATTTTCAGGCGCGTCTACTATACGCAAATTAATAGCAGCACCACCCTTTTTTGCAGTGAATTTCGACCACACTTTGAGAGGTGCCATATTGAAAAAAACTATCTACTTTAAATCGTTTTTTTTATACAATTAATGTTTTCTATTACGTGATTTAGGAGTGTATCTTCACTTATCACTTCAATACTGTCTCTAAATGAGATTTGAACTGGTTTATATAGAGTGTCATATTGCAATAAGATGTTATCTAAAGCCAGCAGTAAAATTATAAAGATGGCCATTCGGGAAAATTTGTGGAAATATCCAAAAGAAGGAAAATACGTACTCAATGAACTTTATGACCTTCGTAAAACAAGAAGAAAACACGTTGATGTTTTTATAAAACTCATAATAATTAAGCCTAGGTTTGTCAACAATAATAAATAGCAGCAATAGATGAAAGGATGGCAATGGGAATCACATCATTCATGTATCTGACGGATTTGTAAAACTACACGAAAACTGACTTAAAAATTCATTGTTAGTTAATGGATAAATAGTAAAACAATTCATATTAGACTAGCCGACCTGACAGACGTTGTCCTGCCCAGACAGCGCCCCCTACCGGTTCCAATTGTAATCTAAACCATCCAAGGACCCACTCAAACACACACAAAAAAAAACAAAATAGGTCCAGCCGTTTAGGAGTTCAGTCACATACACACGTACAGAAAAATTATATATAAATATATAGCAAACAACATAACAATGTGAACAAAATCAATATAATGTAGGTAAGTATACTTTATAATAATATGTAGGTACGGCAATTTTCTTTATTACTGTCATAATAATTAAGTAAGTACATAATATTTATCAGTTTCTTGTGAACACTATGATGGTATTATGAGGTTCCCACATTCAATAAAATATATATCAGTCTGCACTCGAATAATCTAATTTAAAACGAGAATAATATTTATACTTTTACCCACACCCAGCGGAAAGGTCAGAGCTCCAATACAAGATCCCTCTCCGGGTGAGGATTTAACGATATCATTCAGCCTGTTTGTTTTCAATTAACGGGAAAGCTGCGAAACATGTAAACACATTCAAAAGGGATTATACAAGGTCTGCCGCAAAGACAGGCTCCCACCAAATAGTGTTATTTTCACGATTTCTTCTTTATCTGTGATGTTTTTGCTTTTTCCTATTTTGACAGCATTGTAGTTTGCACGGACTCTAACATAAAAACTATTGATTGTCAAGTTATTAAGAAAAATAAAGGATTTTTTTTCTATATTGTTAAATACAAGGTTTTCGAGTTATTGGTTGTTAAATATTCTAAAAATACTAATTATAATTAAAACGTTAAGCTTATGTTAAAAATGTAAGACTGCTAAAACCGTTAATTCGTTTTTTATGACCTTGTTATATTTAAGACATAAATGGATACCACGTTTTTTTATTTACTTTTTAAGCTTCTTAAACGTGATTTTGTCGTCGGGCCACATTGATCGACGGCGTTCGACGGTTTGTCCATACAAAAAAGAGCAAAGTATGGAACGACGTACGCATCCTTTCGTATCGACGGCGACGAACGTGCTCCGGCGGCGATCGACGGCGTTCGACGGTTTGTCCATACAAAAAGTACAAAAAGAGAGCTGGTGTGCTCCTTTTCAATCGGCAAAGTGCAAAAGGCCGTCGATCAATGTGTCCCGACCCTTAGTAATGCCATGAAAAAATCTTAGGCGAACAAACATAATAAAATTGTTTTTGCGTTGTTGCGATCACAGAAGGCATAATAGAATACAATCCTCACGTTAGAGACCTGCCGTCAACCCCGCGCTGTTAAAGCTCTCACCAATGACGCCTCAGTACCGCGCACAGATATAGATATACCTAGATAACGCAAAAGCACCTACATCGCGTGCCAAAAATCGCACCGGTTACTATCGAAAATCATAAGCCGCCACTTTCGCGCTCAGTCCTGCGTACTGCTGGCTGGGTGAGCGTGAGCGAGAGAGCGCGAGCTTGTGACGTCATAGTAGGTAGTCAAAAAGTGGCACGCTTAGTTTTCATACAGTTCGTGATACTTGCGTTATCTAGGTATATCTATATCTGTGGTACCGCGAGCTTACGTCATCCGAGCGAAGTCTAAAGTTAACTCTTGTGGGTTATACAACCTATATATTGTTGTATCGTCAGCGCCATGGATAATTACCTATATTAGAAGGTTCTAATAATAGATTTTGTCTCTAAAAGTAAACAAAAGAGGTAAAATTACTTTTACCTATAAGCAACCTAGAGAAGTAGTACCTTTTGTCCAATCGTTCCATTGACTTTAAATTAAGTCGCAAAGTAAAGTAAGCATTGCCTATCATGCAGCCAAATCTGGACCTACGTCGGCATTATGTGCAAATATCCCATCTTCGGCTTCAAAGTCAGCTTGATATCGTTAGCAGATAAGAGTACCTGGATAAGCAGGTTCCTTGAAGAAAAGATAAGGGCCCTTCGAACTTGGAAGTCTTGGGCTCCTGAGGTTTAACGATCTTGAGATTAAACTCATTGTTCGATCCCTTGCCGTTAATGAAAACAAAAAGTAAGTTCCTCCCATTTCAGAGGCAATCATATGAATGAACATCATACAATACCAAAAGTAACTACTGAAAGTAGATTATTTGAAAATTGTTATACATGGTGAAATTTTAATCACCGTTTTCCACTTAAGGGGTCATTGTACTCATCATTATGGACAACTTTTACTATGGGACCAAACATGAAATCGGGAATAAAAAAAATCAGCAGTTCACAATGATTGATTGTGCAATGATTTTTTTTTACTGCTTAATGTTTATGTTTAAGAAATTTTGTTTACATAATCAGCCTATAATGTTCCCACTGCTGGGACACAGGCCTTCTTTCGGTTAGAGGAAGTGGGCCGTAATCCACCGCGCGGGCCCAGCGCGGGTTGGCAGATGTCGCATGTCTTCGAATGTTTGGTTCTACGACCTGCCGGTTTTCTCACGATGTTTTGAGAGCAGTGGTGATGAAATAATTTACACAAAGTAAAGCGCTTGTCTGGGTTCGAACCTACGACCTACAACTCGGAAGTCGCGGCCGTTGCCACTTGGCCACCGCTGCTCTTTTTCAGTTTTGTTTACTGGGTTCGAACCTTATGATTTGGCCTTCATACTTTCTGTTATTTATTTTTGTTCGAAAAGTCTATATAGTTTAATAAATAGTTATCCTTAGAGATTTCTGAATTATTTGTTTATACTGAATTCTAGCTCTGTCATAAAATGATTTGGTTCGAAAACAAAAATAATTGCTTCTTACTGTCTCCGTTAATATTACAAGGCGTGATAACAAAATCTTATTTATCTTATTTCTCGACCTAGATTCTTGACGACCATTGCCTATTGCCGGCTATTAAACTTAGGCATTAAGATTATCACAAATCAGCTCGTTTTAATCTAGATCGTAATTAGCCCTTTTAGTGTAATTGCCAATCGCAAGTCTACCTTAATTGGTAATTGATTCAAATTATTGGATGCAATTACAATTAGCTTTAATGGGAGGTGGCTTAGTAACTTAGTAATAAGGTATTATTATGACAAAGAAGGTATAGAGGTATGAGGAACAGGGTGTAAAGTTCACTCAACCTCCATAGAAAAGGGAAGATCCTCCGACCAGACGGGTGTTGTGTCTGGCGGGCAACTGCCCAATGAGTCATGTCGGGCTGTTGTATATATGCTAGTTGCGTGGTAAACTCTGCATGCGCGATGCAGGATTTGCGTGACGTCAGTATGACGTTGTTCGCATGTGGCGTTGTAGATACCGCTACATCACTCCCCCCCGGAGACCGGAGGTCGATAGTGGGCTGAGTCTTGTATCTTGCGATGCTTGCCAGGCCAGCTGAGGTTCCAGTGAGTCGGAACCGGTTGCCGCATAGTTCACGGTGAGTCGGAACTGTCTGCGAAGATGTCCCCAGTGAGTCGGGGTGGCGCTGCGTTATGCTCCAGTGCGTCGGATGTGGTACAGCGCCGGGTTGAGGCTGACTGCTGGCGTCGACCAGGAGAGAAGGGCTCTGCTTGTAGACCGGCCGAAAGTGCAGTGTGCTGTGCCAAGGTTGCTGATGAGGCTGAGGGTGGTGACCAGGTATGCGCGGACGCTGCATGCTGGTGGTCAGGATACCCGTTGAAGCCGTGGGTGCTGGCTGGCTGGGTGACTCGCCGCTCTAAAGCTTGCGGGAGTGATGATGATGACGTCACGCTGAAGTATTTGCACGAAGGCTGCGCTGACGTTCATGTTCGGGGTCACCAGTATAGAGGTATGAGGAACAGGGTGTAAAGTTCACTCAACCTCCATAGAAAAGGGAAGATCCTCCGACCAGACGGGTGTTGTGTCTGGCGGGCAACTGCCCAATGAGTCATGTCGGGCTGTTGTATATATGCTAGTTGCGTGGTAAACTCTGCATGCGCGATGCAGGATTTGCGTGACGTCAGTATGACGTTGTTCGCATGTGGCGTTGTAGATACCGCTACAAAGGCTACTTATTATAAAGTAAGAAAATGTAATATTTCGTAGGGTAACATCCATGTAACATCTAAAACAAGATTCTCTTTACAAGTAAGTTGGCTCCGGTGAATCGTCTAAACTCGCGAATTTTCTTCTTAAACGTAACTGGCGAAATGTGGGTGTACTATAGGTAGGTACACATCTGCCAAACTCTTCCGGGAATACAGGCGTGATGTTTTATGTTATAACTAGCTGCGCCCCGCGGTTTCACCCGCATAAGTTTCGATCCCGTAGGAATATCGGGATAAAAAGTAGCCTATATGTTAATCCAGGGTGTCAGCTACCTCCATACAAAATTTTATCAAAATTGGTCCAGCCGTTTGAGCGTGAAGAAGTAATAAATATATAAACACACACACACACACACAAACTTTCGCCTGTACAATATTAGTGTGATAATGTTTATGCCTTATAAATGTTCGTGTTTATGCCAAGTGTGTTATGCCAAATAAATTACTGCCAAAAAAAAATCTGCCAGATAGAAGGAACCCAAATTATACAGTTTGCTGCGCATAATGTCATCGAACGTTCAACATTGGGAAAATAACATTTTCACAACATCTTGAAAGTCAACCTTGCAAGCCGTAACATTATCGCCGTAATAACCATTTTATTTGTACGATGATCACCAAACTGTGGCATTTCATGAGTGCCAATGTTTGTTGTAAAACTAGATAAACATTTTTCGAGAAAATAAAAGTCAGAAAGTTACAAATGATGGCATTTTCTTTGGTCCCTTTTATTGCTCTGTCTGTTTTGTTCGAGGGTTATGGACGGTTTAAGTCTTGTTTTTGAAGTTTCAGCGATTTTCTTACACACTGTTTACTTATTCGTAAGACATACAGGCAATTGGATAGCGGTAATGGACGTCAGACTCCAAGTAGGTCAGATTCCATGTACGTCATTTCCCAGGTAGGACATTTTCCAACTAGGTCAGATTTTGAGTTAGTAATGGTTTTTGGTACACTAATTAGTCACATTATATTCATCGCACCACGTCTGCGAGACTTCTTTGGCGGCACGGACTCTATAGTCTAGAAAATAATGATGACACTCCCTACTCTTTGTACTTTGGGGACTATAACGTACGCAAAAGGGTGAACCTTGATTTCTTTAAAATTAATTATTAGTGTTAATTTAGTTCTGGTACTTATTTTATTTAATTATATTGTAGTTAATTCCTCATGTTTGATGGTACCGTTTTGATGATTGGTGCGCTTATGTTGTTGATAATTTGTCGCGTATAAGATCTCTTACTGTAATATTGTATAGCTAGCCGTGAAAACCTATAGTTGGCTTCATGTTTCTTATTCCAGTGTATTTATTGTATTTATGTAAAGCTGTTGGTTTTCTATGTGATAAATAAATAAATAACTTATTATGCTAAAGACTGTTTGAACGCGCTAATCTCTAAAACTACCATTATGAAAAACTCTTTTTCCATTTGATAGCCTAATTCTTGAGGAAGGCTTTATAGTATTTAACATCACGCTAGGACCCTTAGGAGCCGAGCAAAAACAAAAAAAGTCAGAAGAAGCAGAAGCTAGTGTCTTCATATGAATTTTCGTTGACTTGCTAACCTAACCTTCAAGTAGAATTAAGTCATTCGCTATAGATCAAATAAATGACGTATGGGATACCTGTATTTGAAGATATAGCTTACCTTTAATACCCTGATAGCAGAAGGCTGGTATAAAACAATAATTATCAGGCGTAGCGCCCCGCCAGGGTACCAGGGTGTCATGCGATGACAAGGGTGCGATCTACTTTAGATAAAGGAACGTGTGGAAAACACGGACGTGCCTCGAACTAAAATTGAAATAAAAATCGTACATAATTCTATCCAGAAAAACGAATTATCAGTGCGCAAACTGTAACCATGAATTCAGAATACGATTCCAGACTTTCGTAGAAGAAAATATATTACTAGTTCCATACATTTTGATCGGGTAGATATTACACTATTCAATGAAACAGGAAGGCCTGATGGTCTAGTGGTTAGTGACCCTGACTGCTATGCTGGAGGTCGTGGGTTCGATTCCCACCCAGGACAAATGTTTGTGTGATGAGCACGATCATTTGTTCTGTGTCTGGGTGTAATTTATCTATAATATGTATGTATTTAAATATATAAGTATGTTTATCAGTTGTCTAAAACCCATAACACAAGCTCTGCTTAGCTTGGGACTAGATGGCGTTGTGTGATAGTTGTGGAATATTATATTATAAAAAAAAAAAATTTTTTTTTGATAACCGACAAAAAATATCTACGCTTGGGGGTCTAGAAACATAATATGCTGATTCATGAATACAGTTTGCTCGCTTTATTTTATTTTTTTGTCTGTATTTGTGTGTTTTGACCTAGCAAACGAGTTTGTTGACATGAAGGACGTGGACGCTGCAATATTTTTACCGACAATCGTTACGGTTAATGGCCTTATAGCGGACCAATACCTTAGGAGGCTCACATTGCGCGGCTGGATCAAGGACGATCAGAAAACAGTACTCATGGACACGGCACGCATAGTGAGGAGGTTCCTCTTTCTAGAGCCAGTAGTTTAGTCCCAGTTCCTGATGCCGATGGGCCACTCAAAGCAAAAAGCCCAATTTAAGTAGGGGTACAACATAATCCAGGTCCTTAAAAACAAGGTTTAAAAAAAAACCAAGAAGGTAAAACTACTACTACTTTACTAACGTAGTTTTTTAAGTGTTACTAACAACAATATGAATAATTTGTGTTCGAATTAAATAAATAAATAGAAAAGAGTTGGCCAAGAATAGAAAAAGCGCACACATTTTTATCCCTGGGTTTTGCACGTCACACGTCATGGTGGACGTCAAAGTAACTTTGGCGGCAAACGGAATATTTTAAATCTAGCGTGAGCTTATATGGACAAAATTGATATTGTTTGAAAATAATGTGACTGGCGACCTACTGTATTATACATAACGTCGCGCCTATATTCACTAAAGAAGAAGGCAAATGTGTATAGGTGGTAGCTACAATGGCTTATGATTTAGTTCCATACAAACAGCTAGCACGACTTAGATCATCTTGGCCCAAAATTTTGCCACTTCCACGGGCGTCGTCGATGGCAGCGCAGAAGTCACTTTAGAAAGAAAGAAAGAAAAAGTATTTATTGCGACTCGTACAGGAAGATCACAAACTAAACTAAACACAGTAAAAAATAAAAAACCAAGTTATATAAAAAAAAAATAACAAAAAGAAAAATGAAACTGAAATTCTATACGAGGCCAAAAGGCTCCTACCTCAGCATGATGCTGCGACTTTTAAAAAAATAAATGTCATAGCGCTGGTATTCTGATAGGGCCCGCCGCTGTTATGTCACGTGTAGTTACAGAAATTAATAAATATTAAAATAGATTTAATACCATGTAAAATATTAGCAAATAAAATAAAATATTAATTTTTAATCCGCGCCAGACGTAACCTCATTACTTGTCTATGCCTTGAGTGTCAAAGTATACTTTGACTCAGTAGTCTAGTCTATTAATATTAACTGGGCACAAATATACACTCCGGGGTGCTACTGAGACTTTCAAAAACTCAGCAACTCGAGCCCTATCTTATCGGAGATGGAACCCAGAACCCAATCTTTGACAGTTGCGCTTGTGACAGTTGTCACAAGCGCAACTATGCGCAAATATGAGAAGCGTTGTTTCCTTAATCTAGTTAGATTAAGGAAACAACGCTTCTCATATTTAGGCTGATTAGGTGAATATAACAAATATACCTACTAGAGAAAGAAGCAAGCAAGACAAAGAGCAAGAGGTAGACCTCTAGGAAATTCTGTTTGTTCAGCGATGGCAATTGCCAGCGAACACTCGGTCGCAAACGCTACTGCTGGGAATGAGATCCTGAGTTCGACTCCCAGGTCGGGCAGTACTTATTATCAGATTTTTCCATCAGGAATTTCCCTGTAGCAGCCAGGAGTCTGAATGTGTCCCCGGTTGAAGGCACTATTGCCATCAACCGGGCCATAGTACATGATACTTAACCTCTCACACGATTGCCCGCCTACCTGTCGAAACACCCCACGCGTCGGAGTAGTTGAATGGACCCAGCGAAGTCATTGTTTTAACAATGACAATAGAACAAGGACAAAAGTTGTGTACACTTAGTGTACAGTTGACATTTCAAGCAGTATCTCTTATGTACTCTTTGTGTACACTTAATGCTTGAGGGGTTAAACATAACTGGCGAAATGTGGGTGTACTATAGGTACACCTCTGCCTAACCTTTCGGAGATTATAGGCGTGATGGTATGTATAGAAAGAAGCAATATTATGTTAAATAAATAACGAGTTCAAACACAGTGTGTTTGTCTGTAAACATTCGATACACGGTGATCAATCATTCATTGGCACAGATTAACAATGCTGTAGCAAATTGCATTATTTATGAACAAAACCTGTTGTGCTCTCATTAACCGTTAATCATCTGTGGCCGGTGCAGTTTAATGCAGTTAGTTTTGTGTGACAAAACCACATAGTTTTTAACCGACTACAAAAAAGGAGGAGGTTCTGGGGTTTATTTTTATAAACGATGATTAAAGTTAAGTGACGTTCAAACGTCAAAAATGTATGGTTGAACAGTCACTAATCATTACTTAACTTTAAACAACGTTGAGCAGACGAGAGCAGTGGTGGCCCAGTGGTATCAGCCGCGACTTACAAGTTGTAGGTCGTAGGTTCGAACCCCGACAGGCGCTTTACTTTGTGTAAATTATTTCATCACCACTGCTCTCAAAACGGTGAAGGAAAACATCGTGAGGAAACCGGCATGTACTAGAACCAAAAATTCGAAGACATGTGACATCCACCAACCCGCACTGGGCCCGCGTGGTGGATTACGGCCCACTCCCTCTCACAGAGAGGAGGCCTGTGTCCCAGCAGTGGGAACGTTATAGGCTGATTATGTATGTGTTATGTAAACAACGTTTATGAATAAAGAGGTCTATGTTCGTGTGTATTTTTTATGTATGTTCAGCGATATCTTTGCTAATAGTAAATTGATTTCGATTATTCCTTTTTGTTCGAAAGAGCATAGTTCCGAGGTAGTCCCAAGTAAATATTAACTTTGCTTGGGTAGTTCTTGAGTTAGCTTCAACAAAACGTGTTTAATCTCCTTGGTGTATGTTCTAAAACTTATATAACAAGTAGTGGGATACGAATTTGTGTGGGGAAGGTACCACAAGTAAGAATTGAAAAAAAAAAATTTGGTTATTTAGGAAATGGTGATGAAAAACTAGGGGTCGAACCCGTGCTTCACCTAGTTTCTCTCTAGATTTTCCTATTTTTTTTTTTTGTTTTTTGCAAAACTGCAACAACAAAAGGCTTTCCGTTGTTTTCATAATGCTAAAAATTTCAAGTGCCTCTTTTCCGCCGACTCTCTTCTAATTCGAATACAGTACTGCTGTTGAGTGATCGCATATTCATATCTCGTATTGAAGATTTTATCGGCATATGAGAAGTAGGTACCTCGAGAGGGATTTATGAAAGCGTAGTTAACTTTTTTACCTGAACTGGATGTTTTTATATTTTCTCTTTTATGTGTATGTGTACAAACTGTCTTTAATTTTTGTAATTGGTTTTATACCATTTTAAATAAAGAAATAAATAAATATGGTGTCTTCTATGAAGAAGGTACTTATTATAAATTGAGGTTGTAACAACGCCACATGCGAACAACGTGTCATACTGACGTCACGTAAAATCCTGCATCTCGCAAGCAGAGTTTACCACGCAACTAGCATAGATACAACGGCCCGACATAAATCATAGGGCAGTTGCCCGCCAGACAACACCCGTCTGGTCGGAGGATCCTCCCTTTTCATAGAGTATGAGTGAACTTTACACCCTTTACTCATATCGCTATCAGCTTAATAATAAATAATACCAGCGTATTATCATCTCAATGCAGGGCAAAGGCGTCTTCGCATACATGGAAGGCACGAGCATTGATAACCACGCTTCGTTCATGGCATTCCAGCTTGGCAATTTCAGATTTTATTAGTTACCAGTCCATCCTCATGATGTTTTCCTTCACCAATGTCAGCGCTGTTCAATATAAATTTAGAAAGTACGCTTGACGCCATATAAAGCTATACATTTCCAGTATAAGATGACTTCTCATTTCACGAAAAACTGCAAAAATAGCAGTACCGCTTGTGACCACAAGACCGACTCCTATTGTCCGCGCGGAACTAGTTGGCCGCTGAGGTGGGCACTGGGGTGTGGCGGCGCGGGCGGTTGTCAACACACGTACTGAATAATGCGCCCCCGCCCCTCCATCCCACTGCTCACATACCTAAGGCGCGGCCAACTAGTTCCGCGCGGACTATACCTTGTATGTGAATTCGATTGATCGATCCTAGCGCTGTTATGTAGTCCCAAAGCCTCCAATTCCAATAGTTTTAGTCCAACCGCATATAATTTGTTTGGCTTAACTAAAACTAGAAATGTTTGAATTAAAACAATTACATTTATTGGTTGGTTTTTTGAGTACTTATAGCTCACTAGCTGCGCCCCGCGGTTTCATCCGCATACGTGTCGATCCCGTGGGGATATCGGGACAAAAACCATCCTATGTCCTTTCCCGGGACTCAAACTATCTCTATACCAAATTTCATCTAAATGGGTTCAGTGGTTTAGGCGTGATAAGGTTACAGACAGACAGAGTTACTTTCGAATTTATAATATTAGTATGAATTTCATTATGTTTCCCAAGAACTAAATAGGAATTGCTGCTCTGAAATAGGTACCATCATATCGTGAGGAAAGTATCTTTGTCCTAGTATAACAGTAGTTTAGCATCGTGAACGAAGCTGTCAGGTGTCAGGGTCTCACTGAACTCTCTCTAGTATTTGATTGATGTCATTCTTTTCTTTAGTGAAAGCATGCGCTTTGTTCAGCGAACGCGAGGGAAGCCTCGCCTGTGATATCATTTGGTTTCAACATCAGATACTGTAAAAGTACCTACGTTGTAGCATAGATACTGCAAAATTAAAAAAAAAATATATTTATTCGCTTAATTATCCATCCATACTAATACTAATATACTAATAATATTATAAATTCGAAAGTAACTCTGTCTGTCTGTCTGTATGTTACCTTTTCACACCTAAACCACTGAACCGATTTCGATGAAATTTGGTATAGATATAGTTTGAGTCCCGGGAAAGGACATAGGATAGTTTTTATCCCGATATTACCACGGGATCGAAACTTATGCGGGTGAAACCACGGGGCGCAGCTAGTCATAATATTTAGGCGTTCCTTGTAAGGGGTTAGATTGTATGTCTACATGCCAGGCTTTAGCAACATCGGGACTTTATTTTGTGAATACATTTTTCAGTAGAAAAAGCCCGAACAATGTTTGCTTTAATTAATGGGAAAGGCAACACCGGACAATTTTTTTTTTTTCAAAAAAAAAAGTTTTAAAATTTTCATTGTGCTCGTGCATATTTCATTACGCTGAGTGTGAACTGGGCGATTTTTCGGGGAAACCCTGTAGCATGAAATAAAAAAATCCTGAAGCGAAACAAGTGTTTACTCTGCAACTCTGCTACCTACTACGGTTCAGTTTTTCGGCGCAATGTAGGTGTTATTATACATCATATTCAGCCTATAGTATTCCCACTGCTGAGGCACAGGCCTCCTCTAGGTGAGAAGGAGTGGGCCGTTGATTCTAGGACATGTCAGTTTGCTCGCGATGTTTTCCTTCACCGTTTTGAGAGCAGTGGTGATGAAATAATTTACACAAAGTTAAGCGCCTATCTGGGTTCGTAAGTCGGGGCCACCACTGTTTTCCGTATAATATCTACATCATTGATGTAGAAATATTCACCTACGGTTAGGTTTTTGGGTGCAATGTAGGTATTATTACCCATACACGTCTGCCAAATCCTTTGGGGAATACAGGAGTCATCATCTGCCTAGCCTTTTCCCAACTATGTTGGAGTCGGCTTCCAGTCTAACCGGATGCACCTGAGTATAGTGAGTGAGTCGTATTTTACATGGAGCGACTGTCTATCTGACCTCCACATTGTACTGGGTAACACGATACGAGTTATTCCAGTCTGATCCCCTGAACCCCCCCTCCACGCCCCCCTCCTCGATCCCCTGCTAGTTCTTCTTCTGTTTTAATCTCTGGTCTTATCCACTACTAGCTGCGCCCCGCGGTTTCACCCTCATAAGTTTCGATCCCGTGAGAATTTCGGGATAAAAACAATCCTATGTCCTTTCCCGGGACTCAAACTATCTCTATACCAAATTTCATCTAAATCGGTTCAGTGGTTTAGGCTTGAAAAGGTAACATACAGACAGACAGACAGAGTTACTTTCGAATTTATAATATTAGTATAAATATGATAAGCTTTCTCATGCCGGTCTGATCCGGTTTTTCTTTTGTTTTTATTCCTGAAGGATCGTCAGCAACAAAAATAAGTACAGGGCTTATTGAAATACATAAGTTCGTAATTCTTATTGTAACGGACACTTCTTGGTAAGACTGATTGTTAGACTTTTTGGCTCCTGACTACCAGTAACGACTGTCAAAGATCCACTAATGACAGCCAGGATCAACGGCTGTACGTGCTTTCCGAGGTACGGAGGGATCTCGGTATGTGAAGTCACCCATCCACGGACCGGCCACAGGAAGTGTATCTTAACCTGATATCGACCCGTATGGATGTTGTTACTTAGCCACGAGCCCCTCGGGAAATACAGGCGTGATGTTATGATGTGTTATGGTTCTCTCACCAGCCTATTAGACCCTCACTTGCCCATGTCACAGTTCTTCCATATTATTAAATTCTGACCAACACAGTCACTCCTTTCCAACATGCCCGCTACATAGCAATTGAATGCGTTTGAATGGGATTTTCGCATCTATGCTCAGTTCTTTTTAGAGTTCCGTACCTCAAAAGGAAAAACGGAACCCTTATAAAATCACTTCGTTGTCCGTCTGTCAAGACCCTTTTTCTTAGGAACGCGTTGCGTCGCGTCAGGAAGTTGAAATTAATATCAAATACTCAGGGCTGTAATCCCTTGAAGCAGTGACAAAATCAGACTTCTAAGTCAACGCAATCAAAAGATACGGGCGTTTATGTTCCGGAATCAAAACCTATAGGGGTTTTCCCATTGACCTAGAATCATAAAAGTATGGAACCCTCGGTGCGCGAGTCCGATTCGCACTTGACTGTTTTTTATCTATGCCTGTGGCCAGTTCGGTATATGTTTATGGTACATGATTTTATAGCCCCGATCGGACGCATGTAGCGGCGTAGTGGATGCGCCAAATAAACAGGTATTACGTAGCACCTTGTACGCCGTGTGCCCGTGTAACAATTGTCTACGAAAACCATACTTACTGTCATAATAAAGGCGCTGTCAATGTCAAATTATTATGTGGACGTGTGGTTGACGTTGACGTAGGTTAGATAATTTTTGCTTTTAAACAAAGAACAGAGAATATTATTTTCCTGGTCATGCTGTTTAAGACTCAATTTACACCGCCGCGGAACGGAGTGGAATCGAGTTTTCGTAATAGCAAAATGAACTTTATGTCAATTGTCTAACGTACAAACGAGATACGAGTGTGTTACTGCGGGAATTCCCGAGAATGCGCGATAATTCTCCAGGAGATGCGCGATCTGTGCGTATGGGTGTATCTAATGTGTGCGTTACACTACTGACATAAAGTTCATAATGCTTTCTACAGAAAAAAGTCGCTTTCATTCCGTTCCGCGGCGGTGTAAATTGAGCCTAAGTGTGTTTGCATGGATTTTCGCAATGCGTAGGCATCGCAGCTTTGTTTCAGAAATTACAATAGAGATTAATCAAAGTTCGATTTACATTGTTAAGACCGACATTCGGCTGCTTTATCGATCTGCCGAAATACGGTTCATGGACTAAATATTCCGTTTAGGAACAAAACATTTTATAGAATAGTCAAATAGCTCGCCCGTCCTTTGTTTAGCAGCTAAGATTTACTATAGCATTAGACAGAAGTTAAAAAAGGCTCTTTTAGGGGCACACTTTGTAATAAAAGTACAACAAATATTATTACAGTCAAGATTGATGTGGAGTTAAATATAATCAATTTCATTAGACAGAAGTTAAAAAAGGCTCTTTTAGGGGCACACTTTGTAATAAAAGTACAACAAATATTATTACAGTCAAGATTGATGTGGAGTAAAATATAATCAATTTAAATAACAGCAATCACACTAAATTGTACTTATTTAACCTATCTACCTTCTGAAATTACAAGACTTTCATTTAATATTATTTAGTTTTTACATAAAATACTGTCGTGTCAATCTTTAAAATCTAAAAGAAGCAGGGATGGACAGTACCGGGAACATTTTTCATGTCACTATAACTCTACCAAATCTAAAATGTTACCTATTCCCTTCATAAGTTGTGGCAGCACGTGTTTTTTTATTTTGTCGGTTTATATAAAGTTGTTTTTAATAAACTGATTGTTACTAAAAATTGTTTCATTTCATGTACCTGTTCAAGCATCGTGACGAGTAGATAGATAGAATAATGCTTTATTGTATGCCATCAATTGTTACTTACAAAAAAACACATACATTATTTATTAAAATTTTTTTGAACTTAAGGTGATTGGATACTGACACTTTTTCATACATTCTTTCGGGGTACAAATCTCGAAAAATAAACGATTTTTGCAGAATAAAAGCACGTATATTAAGTTGTTATGACTTATTATTGACGCATATCGACAAAAACCTATAAAAAAAACACTATTTCCAGGATATCTAGGCCTGACAAAATCGATAAATTTTTCTATGTGTGCGCGGCCGGAACACGCCCTCTGCAGGATATTTCAAAGAACTATCGAGAAGCAGAACACAAATTTTTGCTAAGGTTATCAACAACAATTGATCTTGCTCGTTAGATGGCGTTGTTTGTCAATGTCAAACAGGTTGGCCAATTTTATAATAAATCGTTGAATTATGCGTGTTTTTTTTTAAAAGTTGCGAATCGTTGGTAGGTATGCAATATTTCTTACAAGGCTGGCGCGGTGGCTCTGCCCGCGCAGTTATATATTAAATCAATTTATCAATTGAATCATGAAGTGCGAAAAAATGCTTTACCTACTTATTGATAGTATTTGCGATCTACCCTGGGTTCGATATTACTGTATTGAATGTATGTACCTACATACTAAGTTTATGTACCTAAGTACCTACATAAATGTAAGTACTAACTTACACTTGAACTGTCTTCGAGAAATTTTCTGAATTAAAAATCTTTCTGCATTAGGCTGGTAAGTACCTATTGAGAGAGCCCTTCCCAGTTCCCACTGTTCCCAGACCGTCTATCCTATCGTCAACGCGGGCATAGTCAAAAGCTTGTTCACAGAACACTATTACCTTTCCCTAGCGGAGCTAAGCTTGTTTTTGTTGTTCAATCCAGCGCATTGTTTGAAAAAGAGGCAAAGCAAAAAGAGAGAGATAGCGCCTGAACGCTCGGTTGGCGTTCGGTTCGGGTTCGGTAACTTCCGCCGCTCACTCGCAGGCGGCAGCATGGACTTTGGGCGGCAGGCCCGGCCGGCACTATTGGAGCGCTTGGGTTAGCGGTTAGCCATTCATTCATGATGTCGCATCGCACCTCGCACGCGCCTCGCTACTTGGCCGCGCGCATAAATGCACTAGTTTTGTAAATTGCTCTGCATGCAGGTACATATAACTACATACCTATAGTACGGACGAAGCGCTTGGCCCCGCGCCGGGGAGATGTGTGTTTGAATTTTTATCAATCTAGGTACCTACCGAACTAGCGTTATTTTTGACTATATGGAAATTATTTATAATATACACAAATACTTTAGCTTTTTCATATTATGTTTGTTCCTAACTAATATTGTAAATGCGCAATTGACTTTGTTTGTTCCACTTTCACGCTAAAACGGCTGAGCTGAACGGATTTACTTAGATGAAATTTGGCACATGGGTAGACCATGACCTGCGGGGTAATTGCGTAACACACTATCAGTAGCAATGGCTTTCATTTTGACAGTTCAACAACATTCATTGCATCATTTACGTTTTTGAGCAAAAACATTTTTCGAACCATAGAAATGATATACATATGTTTCGAACATAGGTAATGCAAAGCAATGGATTAGCAATATTCTTCAAAATGATTCAGATTGAGATTGATAATGATTGTGTTACGTAGGTAATTAGAGTGCTGGGTTAGGATTACGACATAGGATACTTTTTATTCCGGTAGTACGATTCCGTGGGATAATCTCCGACATCCACGCGGGCGAAGCTGCGGGAAAAATCTAGTACCTCCATAAAGTACGAAAAAGTAAAAGTAAATAATTTTATTCTACCTATGGAGTAGAGTAGCAGTACCTACCTAAATAAATTCTTAATTCCGCGTTCCGTTACCTAATCTCAACTTCTTCAATAGACGTATTGAAGAAGTTGAAATTAGGCAACGGACTTGTATAAAATGTAGGTACGTACCGTATATAAATGTAATACCTAGTACCTACTTGTACCGCGCAGTACCTACAGGCACAAAATATAGAGAGTACCTACAGACTGCCATCCGCGCGAGACACGCGTAGCTGTGAAGTGCAAAAATGGAGTAACAAAAAAAAAAGTAATTATAAGTAACTGTTGAGTGGATGGTTGTTTAAATTCAACATTACGATGAATTATCGTTTTTTAAGCTACCAGTTGTTTCAGAGAGGTAAGTAGGCATTTGCTTGTATTTCGAATAGTTAGATAGGTAGGTAAGCGCCCCGGCCCCCGGCGCCGAGCTGTAAAAGCGAACATGACTTTGTGGCGTTGTAATATTTTTACAATTTATATTAGATATTTATTGTAGTACCTATAAGCTAAAAAATACGATCATTTCCTTTCTTGCTGTTTCATTCTCAACAATGAATCAAATAACTAGATACGAGTACCACTACTACACTAGTTTTTTGTGTTTTTTGTTTTGTGTGTTTTTTGCCAAAGTTGACAACCCCAGCGCGACCGCCGAGCGTAGGTATGAAAAGTGCAAGTACCAAATTACCTTTCTGTTTTGTGCGGTTGATCAAATAAAGTAATCTGAATACAGTCATTTATATTTACGGTACCTACTTTGAACAAAAAACATTTGTTGTTAATTTTTGTCTCTGTCTGTTTATTCCGGCTAATCTCCGAAACGGC
This sequence comes from Amphipoea lucens, assembly GCA_947508005.1. NCBI lineage: Eukaryota > Metazoa > Arthropoda > Insecta > Lepidoptera > Noctuidae > Amphipoea > Amphipoea lucens. Next base: position 17,183,008 of record OX382358.1, on the reverse strand, counting down.
TAGACTGATTTTGACGAGACTTCCACTGGCAGATAGCTGATGTTATAAGTTCCGCGAAAAAAAATAGGTGAAAATGAATGAAATTCAATACGTACAGACGCAAGTACATCAATCTACTACCGCGGTAATATTATTATGCGAGTCATACCTACGCGCCGCGAGTTCGGTTTACACTCGGTAAACAAACAGTCTCGAATGCTCCACAGTGACGAACGGACGCCGGACGATGTGATGGTTTTGTACGCAGTTACGAGCGTAGACCATATAGGTACATACCTACTGTTTGACAAATTGTACAGAAGACCGAGGAGTACAGTCAGCCACTGTGTATGGCATTTGTGCACTACGAGAAAGCCTTCGATTCCATCGAAGTATGGGCAGTTCTGGCCTCTCTGCAATGATGTCGAATTGACTGGTGCTACGTCGAAGTGTTGAGATGTTTGTATGATGCTGCAACGATGACTTTCCAGATCCAGGATCAGAAAACCAGCCCCATCCAACTGCTCAGGGGGGTGATACAGGGGGATGTCATATCCCCTAAATTGTTTGTGAAATACTAGAAGAAATACTAAAATTCACGGCAGTAGTACTTATATGTCACGAAATCAAAATCACAGCTGAGTAGACTTTACGAGTAATAGTCGACCAACTTTTAGTTGCAATGTATGGGAGGACATGATTTTCAACTACAATGTTAAGCTTGTTCTTGGGATAAATTCATTTCGACTACGGAACTCTTCATTGTGGTCCGACATGGACTTGGCCGGTTTTTCCTTGCTAATTTTAATGTAACTTAGGGTGTAAATAAGTACCTAATAAAAGATGTATAGAATCTTCAAAACAAAGTCGGTACCAACAAAGCTCAATTATCGAAGAGAGAGAAGAGTTCAATAAACTTTATTTGCAACTAGCTGCGCCCAGCGGTTTCACCCGCATAAGTTTCGATCCCGTGGGAATATCGGGATAAAAACTATCCTATGTCCTTCCCCATACCTACCAAATTTCTTCTAAATCGGTTCAGTGGTTTAGGCGTGAATAGGTAACATACAGACAGACAGGCAGAGTTACTTTCGAATTTATAATATTAGTATGGATATAATATAGTATAAGTATATACAGGGTTATTGGAACAACACTAACATGGTCATTGTACTCATCATTATGAACAATTTTTTTTACTATGGGACCAAACCTGAAATCGCGAAAAAAAAATCAGCTGTTCCCTACATTTATGTTCGTATAGGTAACTCGTCAAAATGTAGGGAACAGCTGATTTTTTTTCATTTTCTCATTTGAAATTGGAATTGTTGGTTTGAGTGGACGCTGGTGTATGTGAATTTGTTGGTTTTTAGGCTAAACATACAAACACACGTAAATAGTAAACACATAATACATATTACACATAACACTTATATACATATACATACACATACACACAACAGTAATAAAATTACACTAATAATTAAATACCCACAACCGTGTGTACACGGCCTAATAATTTCACGCGTCTGTACACTGCCTTACTGCCTGCGACGGCGGGCACGCTGGGCTGCGGTTGAATGATACATTATTATTATACCTACGAGTGACCGAAATTCGCGGAATTCCGTCGCGCCGCTGCATCTCTCGCGCACGACTCAAATAAACATTTTATATATTTTGTTTTATAGTAGCGTTTAATTATACAAAGAATCTTAACTGTCCCGTTGGTTTCGTGGTCACAAGTGCATCTGCCGTTCTCGGGGTCCTGGGTTCGATTCTCAGGTCGGACAGTGTTATTAAAATTGGGTTTTTCCCGTTAGGAGTTTCTTTACTCTTTTTCTTTTTTTTTTGCCCGGAGTTTGGAAATTGGTGGCGTAATACCCCCGTGCCTCGGAAAGCACGTAAAGCCGTTGGTCCTGCGCCTGTTCTCTCTCCTGTATTTGCGCACACACTTGTGCACTATAATATCTCCTGCAAACCTGGCTAATCTTCTTTGAAATTGGCCACCGTGACCGAAATCGGTCAGGGGATTTATTATTATTTTATTATTTTTAAACCTAAACCTACCCTAACACACTACAAAAGCACCCTTAGAATAATTGAATAAGCAACTGACAACACTTGTAGCAATCAAGTATTCTTTTCTTCGGTTTTTACTATAAAAAGTACGCTTTTCTTTAGAGAATGAAGGACAGTCATAAAAATATTTTCGTAAAAATATTTTATTTTAATTAACGCCACCTCTGGAAAACAAGTTCACAAACCAAGTTTATGAATACAACGCCATCTAGTTATATCGCAAGTAAAACTATACACGTAGTGTGTAACTGTACATGTGTGTGTAAAGACATAGTAAAGATATAAAGTGAAACGGCTAAATGTTTAGGGGTACAAATCTTTGTATGTGACGAGTTAACAAGCAAAGTGAATATCTAAAAAGATTATGTTAATGCGTTAGTTGACGCATATAATAAAGTTGTTTCGCAAAGCTTTCTGAGTTAGGCGTAAAAATTGAAAATGTTCGAAGTGCGAATGTGCCGCCATCTAGCGATAAAGTGGCTGGGAGATCATGTATCGAATAGCCTTAACTTGAAAATAAAAGGTTTCATACTCCTGCTTCTGCGAGCCTCTTTTTTCTAATGTTATAATAAATGGAGTATAGGTAGGTATTTATTTTGTTGTTTTTTGTCAATTTTTCAACATATATTATTAATAGTTACAGAGATTGTATAGACATTGAGAATTGTCTCTTGATTAGGGTTCCGCACCGTACCTTCATTCGACAAAACTCACATTTCGCATGCTTAATGGAATACTGACATAACTCAAAAAAGACGATTTTTGGGAAATCGCAAAAGAAGATCTTGCTATGAGGACTTATCCTACTTGTAGACGCATAATTTGATTTGATTATTAATTAATCATGAATGCTTGTATTTTGAACGTAATGATTAACTATTGATGAGATCTGAGTAAAAAAAAAACCGGAAATAACTTAATTCTGACCTATCTACTAATGGGTCTATGATTTGTTCCCTCACTAGTAGGTAGCTAGTACTTAGGTAAAAGTAGGTTCCGCAGTTTTTATTAAGATTTGAAAAATTCTTTTCGCATTTCATTGCCCAATTTTTGAGAAAGGCTATAGGGTATAACATCACGCTACAACCTTTAGGAGCCGACCAAAAAGAAAAAAAGTCCGAAAAAACGCTAAGCGAAAACGAAGTAACAGCGCGGTCGGGTGATATTTCACGCGGACGAATTCGCGGGTAAGAGCTAGTTTATTATACCTGTTCGCTGCATTGGGGTTAAGAAAAACTGGTCTATCAATAAGGCATGCATAGCGTAAGGCTAAAAACTAAAGTTCGTTTTTTAAACCCAGATACTAATTTGACAGGTGTAATGTCAAAATGCAAACACAAAAGACTTAAATGTCAGATTAGTATCAGAGATTAATAAACACTTTATATTTCAACTCAATAATCATAACTATAGCAAAACCACTTGTCTATTCTGAAAGAATTCCAGCCTACAAAATAAAACAACAATAAAAAGGAATTTGCATTTATCTCATTACTTTTTCTTGCAATTCATTATACAAATTGTTTGTGAAAAGCTGCAGTGTCCATAAAAACCGTTTTTATCTAACGTTTAGTGTACCATAAAGCTGTTTATCGCATATCAACAAGAGAACAAAAGATAGCAGGAATTGTCACTTGAAACAGGTCAAGTGTAAAATGCGAAGAGAAAAACGTGATATTTGAAATATTTAAATATTGTGGTGCCGCGTTTGTTTTACGATTTCTGAAACGACGTTGCCAGTAGGGTGACCAAGCGTTTGACTTAGGAGGTACCTTTGCGTAGCGTTGTGTTGTTATGCATTGGCCATTGGTTAGTGACTGTTACTTTAGCTTTGATTGCTTTCTTTGATGTCTGCATTGTCTATAGATCAGGTACAGATAAGTATAGGTAAATAGATCAATCTTAAAATCACATGGTTTATTGAAGTATAGTTTCCATTATTTTACGATCCAGCGGGGTACTTGCGTAACACACTATAAGTACCAGTGGCTTTCATTTTGACAGTTGTCGTTGTCGAGCAGACACATTTGCTCTAAAAATATCTGGCTACGGCTTCAATGGGAGACAGTATTTTGTATATAGATTACAGTAGTGAAGAAATTTTGTACCCCGAAATAGTTAAATCAATTTGAGAAAATAAAGTAGTTAAATAAACTTTTACTCTATTTTGCATTACGTGATTCAAAAACTTCGCGCGATGTGTCGCTTCGTCACATTTTGCGAAATTAAATGACGGTGCGGCAGCAGCTAATTAGATACTATGGGACGGCTTCATGCAACTAAATCATTTTTTGTATGAAAACATTTATGACATACGTTCAATAATGTATCTTTACTATTGTAATCTATATATACAGAAAACTGTCTCCCATTAAGCCGTGGTAGATATTTTTATAGCACCTTATATATGAAGCAATGGATTAGAAATATCCTTCAAAGTGATTCAGATTGAGATTGATAGTGTGTTGCGCAATTATGGTGCTGCTCCGATTACTGTTTTATTCTTGGTCTTCTTTTATGTATGGTGAGGTGTAATTGCATAACGCACATGAAATGGTACTCGATCGCAATGCCTTTCAATTTGACATCCATTGCTTCATGGGTTTTAAAAATTCGTCTGCTCAACAATTTAAATGTAATGAACGAGGTTGAACTGGAAAAATGAAAGACTGCAATCGATTGCATTTTATATGTGTTACGAAATTACCCCGCGGCTCATCTATTCTTGTTTCTCGTATAACTTAACATATATTATTTTAAGCTGTCACATAATTAGAAAAGAACTAAATTTTCCACAAATCCCGCCTCATACATTAAAGATGGCCGCCCTATCCCCGAGCGCGTCTCACAGCTATAATGTTATTTTCCTTGCGGCGTCCGGGCAGATGGCCGTAACGACCGATACCGATACCGAAACCACGTTTAATTGTCGCCTTAAATAAATGCTGACCGACACTCTCGTTATTTTTATACGACCATGGTAGCGGCTATTTGCTATAAATTCAGAGCATTTTTAACTATCATGTACCTATCTGTTTTGAATCCAAGCAAAGGAGACTGATAAAAAGTGGTCTATGAATCAATAGCGATACTATAGTGGTATTTCTGTGGGGATACCTCAACTATACCCTTGTGCAAAGTGGCATCAAAATCTGACCGTAGCTGACCTGTGGAGGTAGCAAGTGACTTTGTCTAGCAAAAACCACATTAATTAAGTATTATAAAGTCAGAAATGCCTGCTAAAACGTTTCAAAAATAAAAAATGTAGCAAGAAATGTGAATTCTAAAGTATTATATTTCTCAAAAATGCCGGGTTGGAGTTTGATGCCCGTTTGCACAAGGATATAGTTGAGGTATCCCCACAGAAAAACCACTAAAGTATTGCTATTGATTCATAGACCACTTCCCATACAAATTTAAACAGTCTCCTTTGAAAACTGTTCTCGTGTATTTTGAACAGCACGCTAAAGCTAGGGACTGCGGTGACCGCCACATAGCGTCCGCAATTTACCGTCGTATGACGACAGTGAAACGTTATAAGTAAGGCTGCCTGTCCATTGACGCGGAGCGAGGCTGCGGAGCGGAGAAATATTAACCAATAGAATTGCATAAAATCTCGAATGTCATTTTCTGTTGGTTAATATTTCTCTGTTTCTGCGCTTCGCAGCCTTGCTTCGCAGCCTCGCTTTGCAGCTTCGCTCCGCGTCAATGGAGAGGCAGCCTTAGTTTGTGTGTTCTCCTAGAAAGCATTTTTTGACACCGTTAAGTCAAACTCCGGGGCAATAATTTTCATGACGGCCATCTCCGCGACTGAACTGCTCCTCGAGGAATCCATATAGCTTTAGCATGAACGCCTAGTACACGGGAGAAACGAAACACAACATGAAGAAAAGAAGATATGTCTATTCTTTGAAAGTTCGTAGAGTAGATGTAGTCACGTTTTTTATTTTTGGTGCATGTGCGGTGGAAATCCTCATGGACTTCCTCTATCGTGGGGGGGTGACAGAGGGGCATACAGGACCCTTACCGGCTAAAACATTCACATAAGCATTCACCGCTCCCCGACAGGCCTCGACCCGCAGTTCCTCAGCGGGTCCCACCTCCCCATGCGGCCATTCCCATAATGGCAGCACCCACTCTCGAGTGGCGCGCGTGGAACACTGCGGCGCCAACTCGGGCCTGTCTGGTCGGACAACAGACGCCTCTAGTCCGCTGCCCGCAGGCCACCTCTCATGGAGGTCGCAGATCGTTTTGCGCCCTTCTCGGGGGCCCGGTGCGTCTCCTACGGGAGGGGTGAGAGGATGCGGCTTCTCTCTCCCGCTCGGCCGCCTCCTTTGCAGACATGACATGATGTATTCACGTGCCAGAATCGTAAATTATTGAGAAGCACCCTAATTTCGTAACACACTTTCAATCACAATCCAAGGGTTTTCAAGGAAATTCCTAAACCATTGCTTCATAGCTTTGAAAAATTCGTTTGCTTTACAACGCAATCAACATGGCTAAACTGTCAAAATGATAGAAATTGCGATCAATTGTAAGTTTATGTGTATTACGCAATTACCCCCAGGTTGCTACCCTGCAACGACAGTACAACTTACGAGGTGACCGTGTTTTTAGTCATGTTTGGGTGGTTCGTATGAATCTGAAACTTTTCAGGAAATCCCGAAACTTTGCACTCGATTTAATTTAATTTGGAATTGTATTCAAAACATCAAACTATACTTACTTAACAAGGCAACAAGCTAGAAATACCTCTGTACAATAACTGGAGCGAGTGAAACTCGATTAAATTGACTCGATTTACCTATCACACAACCTTGTAGGTAATTTACATAATAACTTAACAAGAGGTGATTACGCTATTATTCATTTATCTCATCACGAGTTTATAATTCCTATATAAGTAATCTTTACTCTGATAAGGAGGGAGGGACATTGTGACAGAGTTTCGTGCTGAAGTCTAAGTGACACAGAAAGAAAAAAATTATTATTATTGTGCACAAATAAAACTCACTGTATAAAAATTCATCATCTGCCTCTAGCCTTTTCCCAAGTGTGTTGGGGTCGGCTTCCAGTCTAACCGGATGCAGCTGAATACCAGTATTTTACATGGAGCAACTGCCTATCTGACCTCCACAACCCTGTTACTGGGTAATACGATACCCCTTGGAAAGACTGGTTGTCAGATTTTCGGGCTTCTGATTACCCGTAACGACTGTCAAAGATCCACGAATAACACCCAGGACCAACGGCTTCACGTGCTTTCCGAGGCACGGAGGGGTCTTGGTAGAGTGCGCGTGACGTTTGACGTCAAGATTATATCCCTGCCAGCACTTCAAGATTAAATCACTTCCAGTGTGCTGTGCTCCGCGTTTTCCAAAGCAAATATATTTGCTTTGGAAAACGCGGAGCACAGCACACTCTTTTGACACCTGAATTAAACATCAAGATAGCCACAAACGATTATTTTCGATTTCGGCCGCGCACAGAATTATTTTGCGCGCACTCTATATAAGAATTGTCATCCATCCACGGACCAACCGCGAAAAGCGTAACTTAACCTGATCGATCGAACCGTGCGGCTGTTATATCTTAGCCACAAGTCCCTCTCACTGTATAAAAATTATACAACATAAGTAAGATACTAAAGTATTGCCTGTTTTTCATAGGGGAATCAATATATTTGCTTCTCAATTACCACTTAGGTACCTCTTTTATTTCGTCGGTATTTATCAAAGTCCTATCAATTAATGGTCTAGGTAAGCATTTACCTTTTGGACAAGGTTCAATAAGCAAACACAGGCTGTTTGCTGTATAATACAGTAATTACTGATTAATCAGAAGATATTGATTCGCACTACAGGTGCGTAAATTAATGTCAGTAGATCAATCATAAACGATAAACATCAGTACAATGATAAACTACAAATTAATTTTATGTTCCGGGATTCAAAAACTTTAATCGAAACTATTGAACCTGTCATTAGACTATTGTGAGACTTTTTTAGGGTTCCGTACCTCAAAAGGAAAAACGGAACCCGTATAGGATCACGCGTGTGTCTGTCTGTCCGTCCGTCTGTCACAGCCAATTTTCTTCGAATCTAATGGACCGATTAAGTTGAAATTTGATACACATATGAATCTCTGTGACCCAAACATAGACGTGTAACGTAAATAAGTGAATTTTGAATATGAGGGTATTTTTTGGGGGGCAAATCAAATATGTTTTATCTTTAAAATTTTAAAATAAACAGTATTAAAGTTATTTAAGAAAATAGATAAGAATAAAATAATAGACGAAAATTGACCATCCCCCCCCCCTTATCTCCGAAACTACATACTGAGCCTAAAATTTTGAAATAATACAGAAAATAGTTATATACCTATAGATTACAGGAAAACCTATAAGAAAACTGTGGTCTTAAAATAACATGGTAAATCTCTCAATATTGTGCGTACAAACTTACATTTTCAGTTGGAATGTATGGGAGAGCATGTTTTTCAACTACAATGTTAAGTTTGTTCTTGGTATAAATTCAATCCAACTACGGAACCTGCACATGATGGATAAATTCTGTCAACTATTTTTTATTTCATAAACCAACTTTTCTTACTTAGGTTTAAATGTTGTTATTATACTCGTTTGAAGAATGAAGGAATTCCTAGTAGGACAAAGGACTAAAGCCTTTCATGATAAACAAAAGTTGCACAATGTTCTTACAGCAACATTGTTATTATGAAAATGAGACTTTAGTATGATTTCTTCCGTTGGTATTTTAGAGAAAGGCAGCGAAAATCTTTTGCTTCTTTATAATTATATTTATTATATACTTAATGATAACGGGAACTGTGGCAGAAAAAAGGGAAGTCCTATCAGCAGTTGGTGATTCCGGGCTGAAATGATGATGATGACAGAATGGTTGCCCTTGCTTTCTAATTATCGTTTTTCTAATTGGATTTTAACAGAACACAAGAGATTTTTGACGTGAATACGTCTTTAAAATTCCTTCCATAGTGAGGGGCAAGTCAAAAAAAGCAATGATAACAAAATCGGGGGATACAGTTTGGCGTTGCAGCTTCATATCTATCATCTCCATCAGAAATTAAATTATACCACTGATCAAATAATTCATTACGCCAATTGAGGACTGTGACGCATCGCGCGCGGTGGAGGGGGAAGCACCGCCATTTTTTCTCAGTAAATGGTAAATGATTACGGGTTTTATTAGTCAATCAACTCAGCTTATCGCAATAGGTATCTCCCAAGCTGCGCCACAACACCCTGTCCTCTGCCATCCGCATTCAGTCTGACCGATCTTTTTAAGACCGTCTGTCCATCTATGTAGCTAGGGGTGCCCCACACTACGCTTGGCAATACGCGTTCTCCACCCAAGGAGTTGTCTGCTTCACCGGCCATCAGTCCTTTGAACAGACACAAACATGGCCAGTCCACTGCCACTTCAGTTTGCTTACTCTGCAAGCTATGTTGGTAACTCTGATTCTTTGCCGAATAATTTCATTCTTGATTTTATTTTATTCTTAAAAGAGTAGTTTAGTTTTCCGGGCATCAGTGCCAACAAATTACTATCAAAACGTATATAGTGCTAGTTTTTCAACTGTTAAATACATCAGCACATCAGTATCAATATAAACAACAGCTTAATGCATAACAGAGACCTCTTCGAAATTGCACATTATACTCCGAGCCGAAGCTGCAGATAATGTTAAAATAATAATTAACTGCAATTCGAAATCCAATGCCAAAAATAGCCCAGTTCGAAGTAGAAGTCATTATCTTCTCAATATAAATTAACGGGCTATACTTAGTGGGACGATGGCCGGTGGAATGGGTAGCATCATGAATGTGGAAATAATTTATAGCCCATAAAATCACTGGCGTACTAATTGAATTGTAATAATTCGCAATTAAAGTTTAATAATACGGAAAATAGTCTGTGTCCAATACAATATACGTGGCCTTTAACGGTTTACGTGGGTTTTAATTTTAACTGTTGAAGTTTACAATTTATTTTGTTTGGCTTTTTTGCGGTTTGATAGTTGTAATTAAATATTTGATGAGGCTCTACTACAAGCTTCGAAGTAATGAATCAATCATGTATTTAACGATGGATGAAGATGAGATCATCTTCTCATACAATATACTATGTGAAATACGTTTACTCTCTTCTTTTCGACGGTAGCTTAAAGGTTCGTTCCCCACAGGCGCGTTATAAATATAGGTCGATAATAACAGATACGTTATTGCGATAATGCGTCCCGCTTCCTTGCCACACAGCTGCGTTTTTATCGTCCATTACTTAAAACGTGTGCATGAATCTTACACTACAGCCCCCCCGCCAGGTGTGTGTAAGATCGTATGCGTCCTAATACAAAATGTTCTAAGAACTCACAGGACGCAGGACGGAGGAACGCAAGCGTCCTACTTATATTGCATCGTTATTATCGCAGCAGTCTGTAACTTCGCGGCCGTCCTAATACAAAATGTGTCTGAAAACAGATATCGCAGTAACGCATTCAATATTATCGACCAATAATAACGCGCCTGACGATATTGTGCTCTTTTCGTTTTCAGCCTCCGAGTTGACACAGATGCTAGACGATCTTGGCACGGCAAGCCTAGAGGTCGGACTTCAGATGAATATGTTAAAGACCAAGTTGATGACGAACAGCGCGCATCGCAGGATCACTGTGGCGGGTGGGGGGAGCTTGAATACGTTGATGAGTATCTCTATCTTGGTCAAATAGTCTCTTTCCAGGCAAGACAAAACAAAGAAGTTGCAAGACGCACCGAAAATGCCTGGAGGAGCTATTGGGCCATGAAAGACCTAATGAAGGGTGATCTTCCTTTGTCACTTAAGAGAAAACTCATTGACGTGTGCATACTTCCCATCCTCACATATGGTGGTGAAACATGGTCTTTGACCAATCAGCAGAGGTCCACGCTCGAGGTTTGCCAGAGGGCTATGGAACGAAGTATTCTGGGTATCAAATTAACAAACCGGGTTAGGAATACGACCATCCGTTCCATCACAAAGATAACTGATGTCACTTGGAAAGCTGCCACGCTAAAATGGAACTGGGCTGGACACATAGATCTGCCGCATGTCAGACAAACAGTGGGCCAAACTTACGACCCAATGGGTCCCTGGCAGGTCCAGACGGAGATGGCGGGATGAGCTGGACTCCTTCAACAAGAGCTGGTCCTTAGCAGCTTTGAACAGAGAGAGGTGGATAGAGAGTAGAGAGGCCTTTGCCCTGCAGTGGGACGTCACAGGCTAATAATAATAATAACGCGCCTGTGGGGGGAGCCTTTAACAAGACTTTAAAATACAGTGAGTTGAAAAGATAGTCAAATAGTCAACAATGTGGCTTAGGCTTGGAGCTTAAATAATGTTCTACATTTAAATATTGTGTTGAGTTTCAATTATGGGGACTACATGACCTACAGCGCGGTCACTGTCGGACTGCATAGAAAAGAAAGAGAATAGCGATGATGGTAATTTATTGCAAAATATGAAGCAATTATCTATTTACAAAGAATATATTCTTTGGACTAAAAAATTAAAACAATAATAGACCTGTTTAAACAACCTACAATACAAAATCCATCGTCAGAATTTCTTAGCAACAAGAGAAGTCGTAGGCGGCACGTAGGTACTTAGACATTAAATTAAAGTAACGCATATTAAGCTCAACACCTCACAATCTAACATAACATGAAACAATATCAAACTGCTAATCAATTCCATTAAATCTGCTCCATAGACGAAATTCTAGTAAATTCAATTGTGTCTAAATCTGAGCTAAAGTCTGAATATATTACAGACATAATGATGCTATTAGGCACACTCCAACAATAATGCGGTATATGTATACTAAGTAAATGATGCGTTATGTATTAATATTATACAGGGTGTTACGGAAAGGGTATATCAATACAAACGGGTTGAAGAGTGTATCTGGTCTAGAATCTCTGTACAAAATTTCAGCTCAAAAGCATTAACTTTGAAAATGCTTAATATTTTTTTATTTCGACATCACGGCGCTGCACTGGCGCGTGGCGGCGTGATGTGCGTGTACTAGGTGCACAGACACACTACAGATAATGGATAATGACCCTCGTAGTGCTATGACACTTTTGTTATGATTTCAATTAAATAAACTATCGAAATAAAAAAATATTAAGCATTTACAAAGTTACTGCTTTTGAGCTGAAATTTTGTACAGAGATTCTAGACCAGATACACTCTTCAACCCGTTTGTATTGATATACCCTTTCCGTAACAACCTGTATACTAGTACGATAAATCACGTAGACTGTCGAATCTAGTTAGGCTTGGAGCCTAAATAATGTTCTACATTACAATATTATGTTGAGTTTCTATTAAGGGGACTACATGACCTAAAGCGCGGTCACTGTCGGACTGCATAGAAAAGAAAGAGAAGCGCGATGACACAACGCTGGTAATTTATTGCAAAATATGAAACAATTATATCTATTTACAAAAAATCTATTCTTTGAACTAAAAAATTAAAACACTAGTGCTTTAACACTTTGACAGCCAAGCATTTTATTTATTTAGTAGTGTAGTGTGTCACGTAGTACGTGATCCGCTGTCAAAGTGTTAATATGTTGCTTGTAGAATAATCTGACAAAAAACCACAATGATTGTATGTATATTAGTATGGTTTTTATTGTAAAAATAAAGTTTTTAGAGGTATCTTCATGATTTTTCTTCTACCGTACCAAATTAATTGTATTATGTTTTCAACACACTATCTATCTAGCAATTATATCCAGAAGAATATCATATATTTTTCTGATTTTGCTTACTGTAGTCGATCGAGTCGACGCAACTAACACTTGCGAAAACACTTGCGCTTGTTTAGAAAACTTGCGTTTTCTACGCGTTTAGGTCCTGTAGTCTCCTTAAGGTAACATAACATCACGCATATTATCCCCGCAGCGTGTAACTATTGTACAGATGCCAGCACATAAAGCCAAATATAATCAGCCTATGTGTAGTTGATTGTAATGTAATCCATTTACCATTTGAAGTTTCTAGCTTCCAACAGTAGTACTACTATGTAAAAATCTCACCGTAAAAACTTAGGTGAAGTGACTTTCAAGTGAGCTGTCAATCCCTGATATCAAATGGGAATTGAGATGACAGTTCACTTCAATCTCACTTCACCTAATTGGTGAGATTTTTTACAGAATATACTCTTCGCCCATTTTTTTCAGACTTATAAAAGAAATAAATATGTTTTCAGGACTGAAAATTGTATACAATTTATTTTTTGGCAAACCATTGTTGATTTATTGTTCTTGTGTACATTTTAACTGACCCTTGGTCGAATAAAACAAGCTTTACAATTTGGTGTTTTTAGTAAACACAAACGTCGAATTTAATTTAAATACCAAGCTGTTTTTTTTTGTTTGTTATAACATTTATTAAGCCATATTTTATCTACGAAATTCAATAATGATTATTTAAACAGGTTCCATTAAAAACAAAAAATAAATAAATTGAGGGATGTTTTTTATTTTTAGGTCATCATCTGCCTAGCCTTTTCCCAACTATGTCGGGGTCGGCTTCCAGTCTGACCAGATGCAGCTAAATACCAGTATTTTACATGGAGCGACTGCGTATCTAAGCTCCACAACCCAATTACTGGGTAATATGATACCACTTGGTAAGACAGGTTGTCAGACTTTCGGGTTTCTGACGCGCTGTAACGCTAACGGCTGTCAAAGATCCACGAATGACAGCAGGACCAACGGCTTAACGTACTTTCCGAGGCACGGAGGGGTCCTGGTATGCATAGATGACCACAAATCCACGGACTAACCGCAACTAGCGTAGCCTGAACCAGAAGGCCAATTCTCGAAATTTAAAACGTTCAAAATCTAGTCGCAGTCTCAACTCAAACAAATAAATGTCAAAAACTTGTCAAAATGTAGAGAAATTAGAGGTAGGTATTTTTGACAGATTGAGACTGAGGTCAGACTGTGAACGTTTTTAAAATTACGAGAATCGCCCCTTTGATCGATCGACCCGTGCGGCTGTTATTACTTAGCCTCAAGCCCGGGATTTTTAGGTACAAATACATTCCTAAAAATAAAAACCAACCTCAATTAATAACCCTTTTTTCAAATTAATTGTTTATCAAATTGAACATTGATGGAACACTGGAATCCTTTCATTAATTATTATTCTGTATAAGTGGATTTGGAGCTTGTAATTACACCTCGGTAAGCTCTTATAGAACTAATTGAATAACACATTTAGCGTAGGTGCCTATTATCATAATTATATTATTATTGTTAATATTTTTTCCCCAGAATATATTATTATGAAATTAAAGAATTCTGTTACAACGCATCAGCTACAAGAACTTAACATAATGTAATTTTTTCAGTGGAAATTTACTTTGTAGGTACGACATATGTATTATGTGTAACATGCAACATCCATATCGATTCCCGACTACCAGCCAAAAATTACAATAATGAATTTATGACCAACTAGGTTAGCGCAACTAGAGAATATTAAGGCGATTGACACACTCAGCGGTGTACGGGATACGGAGCCAAATTCCACGCGCGTTAGTGCGTTTTTATTGAATTTGTAGCGAACCAAACTAATTGTCTGTGGTTCCCACTAGCACATATTATCAAGACAACACTACGCGGGTCTAGAGCATGACGTGTATGGCACAAAAAAGTAGCTAGTTGGTCCGAATTTTAATCGGAATGTAAAATCACTAGTACTTCTCTCCACAGGACTTATTAACACGATTTTTATTACCTAGAATCTAAGTAAACGTGTACCTATCCCTTCGCTGCCACTTGGATACTGTACAGTGTGCTGTGACATAAATACACATCTACAAGAACTGGATCTAGTTTCATTTATATAAACAAGGGCTCCATAACGCGCCTAAAAATTTGTATGTAAAAAATCACGCGCGTGGGTGCGTTATCTGCGCCCCGCTGCGTGATGTGGTGCAGTGTGAGAATCGCCTTAAGTGAAAACTTCTTCAGGAACAGTGAACGGAACTGAACCGTCACACTCGGGTCGGTGACGCTGAATCGCGTATACTCGGCGCTGAATCGTGTATACCCGGCGCTGAATCGGGGATACCCGGCGCTGAATCGGGTATACTCGGCGCTGAATCGGGTATACTCGGCGCTGAATCGGGTATACTTGGCGCTGAATTGCGTATACTCGGCGCTGAATCACATTTACTCAGCTCCACTCGTAAGTTTTCACTTCGGTCGAGTGGTCTTTTGCGACTTGTAGGAATCTATTATCCCATGAAAAACATGAATCATTTTCTTCCAAAAATATATTGGTAGGTTAAAAATAAACAGGAAAACTTTTTCGCATAGAAATATTACAACAGCATACACGTTTTTGAATTACGTTAAGTGTAATTTTATCCCCACGTTCCCCGTATGTTTTAATTGGTAGCCTTGAACTGAGTGAGAGAGATTTATGAGTGATGCTACACAAATATGAAGGGTATTTTGGTATTAATTGAACATGTGGGAATTCGTCTGGGTATAAGAAGTACTTTATAAGGTCAGGTGAATGTTGTATTTTTAGATCTATAGCATATGTATATCAGAAAGGTGTGGTCATATACAGGGTGTCCCTGGAAGTATGGATCAAATCGAATAAAGGCGAGGGCAAGTTCATTTCTAAACGTTTTAACAAAAAAAAAGAAGAAATATCGAATCGTTTTAAAAAAATCTTAAAAAAAACTATCAGGGCTATCAATTTATTTTTTTTAGGTAGCCCTGATAGTATTTTTTTATAATTATTTTCTTTGAGCACTATGCAAAGTGATTGAAAAAAAAATTAATATTGGCCATAACTTTTGAACCGTAAAAAAATTCACCGACAGTCTCAGGGTTAAAAAGTTTGGAAATGACCTTGCCCGCGCCCCTCTTCGATTTGATCCATACTTCCTGTATAAGGGTATGGTACAGACCATCCAACTGGATAACTTTCTCATCTATCCCATACAAAACTTCAATACCTACTTGAGCCAAATGTTGATTATTTTTTAGCAATTACGATGTTGGTCCCATGTTCTTGACTACGATGACGACGTATTTAAGTCCATTAAATCGTTTGGGCCTAGGCTAGGCTACTTAGGCTGCCTCGTTAATTTTAGCATCAGTTTCAGCATCACTTTAGATAAGTACTTCAGCAAGAGCCAATTTAAAACTGTTGAAAATATACTACCTATAATTGGACGGGTTCAAACCAGCCATTCTAATAATACTGACAGGGTACCGTATTGAGTTAGTCCTATTCGAAAATAAAAAGATAATACAGTAAGGGATAGGTATTTGAAGGTCTAACAACAATTAGTGCAATCTCGGTCTTAAATCCCAGATAAATTAGATGAATTAACTTACTTATTGATAGATTTAATATACATTTGTTATCAAGCTATCACAAACTTAGTTAGGAGTGCCTAGTTCAGCTAAGATTCAGCCACATAGTGGATACTCCTCCAGGGAATAAGAATCAACATCAAAGTCTACCATGTACCTACATACATGACATATATGTACCTACTGTACAAGTGTACACGTACCTGTATATACCGAGCTAGTTGTGGATTTTAAAGTTATTAGAAAATAGACATTGCATTCTCATCGGACATATCGGAGTTACCGACATAGCCTGTAGAGTAAACAAGCTGAAGTGGCAGTGGGCTGGCCATGTTTGTCGAAGGACCGATGGCCGGTGGAGTCGACGAGTCCTGGAGTGGACACTGCGAATCGGCAAGCGTAGTGAAGGACGCCCCAGATAGATGGACCGACGAACTTAAAAAGTTGGCTGGAACAGACTTGATGCGGGTGGCGGAAGTAATTATCTTATGGCGCAGCCTTTTTTTTTTGTATGGGAAATCATCAAATGACTCCTCCCGCTCTGGGTGGAGCGGAAGGGAGTGTCAGACTCTTACTGACTAAAACCCATCCGTGTTCCTTCCTTAGCCCTTTGCGTTCCGGGGTAGCGGTAACCCTTTCGGACAATCCCGCACCCCCGGCAGGCTTCGGCCCTGACAGGCCCCTTCTTTTATGCTGACATCTCTTTAAGGCGCGCGTGGAACACGTACGCGCCGTCCGGCATGGGCCTGGTCCTGATCGGACGGTGAGCTACCCATTACTCTCCGTCCGCAGGCCCGCGCCTACGGTGGCCAGGAGTCGTCACGCGGCTCCCGACGCCCGGAGCGTCTCCCGCGGCGGCTGGGACGTGAGGTTGTGGCGCAGCCTGGAAGAAGCTTATGTTCAGAACTGGACTGCGATAGGCTGAGTTGTTGTTGACCATTCGCATTAAAGGTGCCAAACCCAGGTTTACCGAAAAATAAATACAAAAAAACAAACAGTCAAGTTTCGTCCAACATTCTATTTCTTCTTTTCTTTTCTTTTGCAGAAGATGGCTCCAACAAAATTCCAAATTCCCGGAGGCACTGCGAATAATAGTATTTGCAGCAAACTTTCTTCGTTAATAGATTCATTAGCACTGACTAAAAGTTCGCAAGTATTGTCAACTTGTGCAAGAGCTTCGTACGCCAACTCGCAGTAGTTTCGTTTGAAATCCAGTGAATTTCGCGGCTGTTATTGTTTGATTCCGCTTAGTTCTGGAGATGCAACGTTATAATTAACTGGCATTCCATGTTTAGTTGGGATTTCTCGTTTTGGAGTATTATGATAGTGTGCGGTTGGAGATGAATGCTTGGTTGAAACTATGCTCGTTATTAAAGCGTAAGAGACACTGTCATTACTAGCTTCTGCCCGCGACTTTGTTCGCTTGGAAGTCTGGATACAAAATATACTTAAGGGGGCTACGTGGCCTAAAGCGCGGTCACTGTCAGACTGCATAGAAAATAAAAAGAAGCGCGATGACAGGTCTCTCTGGTCTATCAAATATGAAGCAATTATCTATTTACAAAAAATCTATTGTTTGGACTAAAAAATTAAAACACTAGTACTTTAGTATGATGCTTGTAGATTAATGTGATGAATGTGCCTGTCATATTGAGATTAAAGTGATGAATGCCTGTCAAAATAAAATGGATTCCGATTGATAATATGTTACGCAATTGCCCCGCTGGATAAATATTGAAATTACATTAGTTTATGCCCATTTTCACTTGATCGGGAAAAAATCCATGTTTTCTTCCAAAATCGATTTAATAATATTAGTTGAAAGTACACGAAATACCCACTTACCCACTACTCATTGTAAATGTATAAACATTTACTCCCATTAACTAATGTTGATGGCTATGTCCCACTTATTTAAAGTGGTCCGTAATAATATTGAATCAAAACACTTACGGAATTGCTTCCGCGTCTGTCCCGTTTACCAACCCTCGCAAATGATCTTGATGCAATTATTTTCAGTTATATCTGAAATTCAGATGTAGATAAGGTTTATTTCAGTGTGTAAGTCTTTTGTAAATGTCTACCACTGAGTAGAGGTTACAAAATGGCGACTACAATAATCGGCCAAACAGGAAATTATGTTATAACCATGCTTGGGTGAAGGATGTGGTGTAATGGCAGTATTTTTATGACAAATACAAATAATTTTCATTAGTTTTATTCTGTGTAAAAGTAATATTTTATTTTATTCTATTCTATTCAATCAGTCAGTTCTAGAGAGTTTGTATTGAACTTCAGTCAGGGAAATTAATGGTTAAGTTAATTGACACCCTACGTCAATTTGCGGTGTTACTGCTTTTATACAACTGTTAAAAAATGACAGTTGTGATTTGAATATACGGACAATTTAAGTTTATATAGTCTATTTTCCGAACATTTTTTTCGTTGACTTTAGGTACTAATAAAATACCGTACTTTGAACGAATAAAAACTAGAAAAACAAAAAAAAAATCAACAAAATTCTCACGTAGGTGTATCATCTGCGAAATAGAACAAACGAGCCTTAACTCCCACAAGTTGTTGGCAAACATTACGAACGGAGGGATCTCGCATGAATTGCTGGTAATATGATCCTGTGTGAGATCTATCTCGAACGATCCATTGTTCCCCTTCTCACGGCATGCAAACGACACCAAGTTCAGACAAATTGGCTTCTTCCAGCAAGGAACGTACACATGGGAAAACTGGTTGGTGTGCAGGCAAGAAATCAGTATATTAGCGTGAAATATTAGGTACTATTAATTCGTTATTATTGTAATTGACAGAGTAGTGGTGGCCCAGTCGTAAGAGCCCCGACTTACGAGTTGTACGTAGGTCGTAGATTCAAAACCTGACAGCCGATTGCCAGCCGTGTGTAAATAATTTCATCGTCTTTGCTCTCAAGCTCAACACGGTGAAGGAAAACATCGTGAGGAAACCGGGATGTCCTAGCAACAAAAAATCGAAGACGTGAGACATCTACCAACCCACATTGGGTCTGCGTGTCCGAGAGGGAGTCCTGTGTCCAGCAGTGGGAAAAATATAATGATTATGTTATTGTTATTGGATTAGAAATAATATTTTAAACTTAAGGTACACACTGAAGTCTGGTTTTTGAAAGCGTAGATATTTTATTGATTGCCAAATCTCATGTCAAGTGATTTTGATTGGCTGTTCGTGACACCCAGAGCACATCATATTAAGATTTGACAGAAATGATAGTGTAGGTGCTTAAAGAGACGTGATCTGGTTCATACACGTTTACCACTATGACCACTTAACTACTTCTAAACCACGTCAATTCCTTAGTTATTCACGACATCTGCTATTAACGTATTCCCTGTGACACAATGGCGTCGTTTGAACTGTCAAAATACATATGGTTAGTACGGTTGACATTTTGATTCCTTCGCGTTAACAAGACACGATATTGACATGGTCTGCACGTGGGGTTTCGTGGGGCCTTGAGCACGCTGCTAAACATTCTTCTTCTTCTTCCTGCCCTTATCCCATGTTACTTGGGGTCGGCGCAACACGTTTTCTTCTTCCATTCTCCCCTGTCAACCGACACGCTATCATTTACTCCCTTTTCTTTCATATCATTCCTCACACAATCCATCCACGCTGCTAAACATTAGCTGCCAAAATACTTATTTATTTCACCGACTGTACGCACAGGCGCGCATACAAATCATTCCGTAGATATCTAGGGCTTGTTATGTTCAAACTTTGGGGGTACTGGCGCGTACAGTGGTGTTATTACCCAACCTTGAAGGGGTACTAAAGTTTACCGTGACTAGGGGGAAAGAGGAACTGTCCGCCACGAACTTTGAACTGCAATGTTTGGGAGGCCTAAAATGTTGGGTGACTGGACGTGGCCTAATTTGAAGAGGGGAAGTTTGTTTGTGACATCCCGGCCGCTTCGTTGGAAAGTGGAGCTATTGTGTTGGTGCTTAAACAGCAGAACAAAGGATGGCCCGTAGGCAAGTTTTCCTAATAAATATAGAAAAACGGTAGTGTTAGAAAGAAGCCATACAAATGCCGTCTCATTTAAGTCTAAAGGCTTGTGTACACCTACTCCGTCATAGGTCGAACTATGCTCGTATGTCGTCGGCCGAGCTCGGCCGATCGAACCAAACATAATTAAGTATAATGAATGCGTACACCTAGTTATCGGACGTCATCGGACGATGTCGGTTATAGTAGTGTACGCACAAATCACATCACACTAATATTATAAAGGCGAAAGGTTGTGAGCGTGTGTGTGTATGTGTGTGTGTGTTTATATATTTGTTACAACCGAATTGGTCTAGACCAATTATGATAAAATTTTGCATGGAGGAAGGTGACACTCTGGATTAACATATAAGCTACTTTTTATCCCGATGTTCCCACGGGATCGACATTTACGCGGGTGAAACCGCGGGCGCAGCTAGTATAATATAAATTTTGGCGCGTGTAAAGCTTCCGATTTTATCGAAAGCTTTTCCTGTTTCACACTTTCTTCCAGTAGGATAGAAAAACCTTTATTCCTCACATTTCACTCAATTCAAAGGCAAGTTATAACAGTGTGATTGTTTGGCAACCCATCTGTAAAAGTTATTGTAAACAGATTGAGCTCGATAAACATAATCAAATGGTTGACAATATTCTGCACATCCTTCTACAACCTGTTGTAAGTTATGTGAAATGATTTTGAAAAATCTGGGTTAAATATGACGGGTAAAAATCTGGGTTATATAAAAACCGTCGACGAAGCCGAGAATCACTTGTTCTTTCAGTTATTATGATCATTTTTTTTTGCACTGGGAATCTTCTGATTACGGAGATATTGAAGGTCAAAGATGAAGCTTTTATTGACGTTTTTTTTTAATTGAAACAAGTTTTAAAGGTAATTTTCAATACTCCCACGATCCCTGTACCGCTGCACCCAAAAGCATAATGTTTTGCGTGCGTTACATGGCGCCCTGCCGCGGCCGTAAACAGCGAATTATTACACCAGTAAAAACTTTTTTACGAAAAAAAAACAACCGACTTCAAAAAAATACACTACAAAGTGATAAATAACTTTAATTTCAGAAGTCGGTGTCATTGGTTCCGCATTTTCGTTTTTTGACACCAACTTCCAAAATTAAAATTATTTATCATTTTGTAGTTTTTTTTGAAGTTTGTTTATTGTAAAAAAAATATTTTTCACTTTTTAGTTGTGCCTACCCCACACAGATTCAATTAACTATTATACTAAAACCTTCCTGAAAGTAAGATCACATGAGTGAAGGAATTATCAAAATTGGTTCATAAGTTTTTGAGAAAATCGCGGACATACAAACATAGATACATACATACGGGTCGAATACAGAACCTGCTTTTTTGAAGTCGGTTAAAAAATAAAAGTCGATTCCCAGCAATTATTTTTGCACACAATTACTTAGTTTGCTGAATACGTAGATGACGGCTTCGTGACGAGTCTGTTTACGCCCTGTATACCTATACCAGTGTCTTCAAGATGTTATCAACATCAGGGGCCACAAAAACACGGCTGTAGGTATTTATTTATTTAATACTTCAAACAGAGAAATGGTAGGTGCAATTACAAAAAATGAAGGAATAAATATTTATTTAAATATAATATATACATACTCATAACTATATAAACTTAGACTGCGACTATATTATTTCGAGTATTCTACATAACTAAGTATACCTACGGAAATACCTAAAATCCTTCAGACATAATTTACGTTAATTTACTCGGTTCCTCTCCATTACTATCTCTGATATAATTATATTATTGTGTGCCACCGACGTGTGCGGCGACCCCTTTGTGAAAACACGACTGCGCTATTACACATTATGACGATAAGGTTACCTACCTCATTATTTATGAAAGCATTTTATTATCCGACTCCTTTATTAATCTCTGAACCGGTTAATCGTTTGAAAATGGATTCGTTCGCTTTTTCCTTTTTTCTGATCCGCAAAATAATAGGTTATTTTGGCGCGTGGCCAAAACCGGAACTAACGCCGCCATTTTGTTTTGTAAATACGTTTTATAAGGTTCTGTACGTCAAAAGGAAAAACTGAATCCTTATAGGATCACTTCGTTGGCCGTTCATCTCTCTACATATTAAGACCCACTATAATGTGGATACACGACTAAGCTATTGCACATTATGATTATGACTATATAAGCGAACCTACCTCATTATTTATGAAAGCATTTTATTATCTGTCTCCTTTATTAATCTCTGAACCGGTTAATCGTTTGAAAATGGAATCGTTAGCTTTTATCTTTTTTCTGGTCCACACAAAAAAAAAAAACCTATTATGACTATGTGCTGCGTTGTGTTTGTGCTACGATTTCAAGTTTTATTTATATTTAAGGCCAAAATCTGCATTGAAGGATGATGTGTTGGTGACAGAATCAGGTTGCCTTGTTGTTTTTACCTACAAACATCAGCGGTTCCTAAGAAAAACCTTCACGGTCAACCTTTATATTTACATAAATGATTAAATAATATTGGTTAGAAAGGGGGTGACGACCGAGATGACGACCAATACACAACACACAACATGTTTTTTACGACATACGGGAAGTATGAAAGAAAAAGACATTTTGCCCCAATCCCAAATAAATAGGGATAAGGGCAGGAAAATCATGATTCTGATAATTAAATAATATCATTATCAAATTTATGGCACTCAGAAATAGATCAATCTCTCAACCTCGCTGCATCGAGTAAAATAATGAGCCATAGATAGGTACAGGTACCTACACATTATCACACTAATATTATAAAGGCGAAAGTTTGTGAGTGTGTGTGTGTGTGTGTGTTTATATGTTTGTTACTTCTTCACGCTCAAACGGCTGGACCAATTTTGATAACATTTTGTATGGAGGTAGGTAGGTATTAACATATAGGCCACTATTTATCCCGATATTCCCATGGGACAAAGGGAACAGACGCATTTAGCGGGTAAAACCGCGGGGCGCAGCTAGTAATGTATAATGTTAATTTCCATGGGAAATCCATTAGCCCAATTATTCCTATTATTTATTCATTTCCTCAATACATCTGATCCATTTATATTTAATTTTCGTAGTATAACCGGATGATATTCGTACAAACATTAGTTTAATACAATAGGGGAGATGGGAAACGAAAATAATGTTTTAGTGTTTGAACCAAAATTGTATGCTTTAATAATATCGCTCATTTGGAGAAACATCGACGTAACTGTTACTTTAGTTTTTTTACGTCTTTTTTTCTCCTAACGTAAATACGCTTTCTAAGTGCTTTGTCATATTTAACTCATTTTTGGGAAAAAATACTTTTACGTCGATGTTTCTTCAAATGAGTGATATGTTTTATGCCTCAGTAGTTAAAAAATTACACCTATAAGTACCAGTACCTAGGCTATAGGCTATGAGCTGGACCACAGGTTTTTTTTTTGTTTTTCTATATAGTGTCCAGTGAGTATAGTATATTGTGTGTGTGAGGAAAAAGAGCCTCCCCTTTTACCCTCCTGTCTTGAGCGACCTCTGGCCATGTTTGCCATGCAAACCACGTCAGATCGTCACACCACCTGCGCCGTGGTCATCCATACTAATATTATAAATTCGAAAATAACTCTGTCTGTCTGTATGTTACCTTTTCACGCCTAAACCACTGAACCGATTTAGATGAGTTTTAGTATAGGAATAGTTTGAGTCCCGGGAAAGGACATAGGATAGTTTTTATTCCGATATCCGAAACCGCGGGGCACTGCTAGTACTATCATTAATAACACTTTCGTGACGTCATTCGCCTGTAAATTGGATGCTATGTGCGGTTACCGCTTTTCTAGGAAACCGTAGCTTTTTTTTATATAACTTGGTTTTTTGTTTTTTACTGTGTTTGTGATCTTCTTGTACGAGTCGCAATAAATACTTTTTCTATCTTTCTTTCTTTATAAAAAAAGCGAAACCATAAAAAATGCAAAATAAAATCATGCACCATCACTTTATTAACTCAGAATAAAATCCTGACGAAACCGGAGATAAAGCCGTGAATACACAATGCGTGTCCACATTTTTAACTTCAATGTAAACTGTTGTGTCATCGGACCGACCCTCCGTCCCTCCGGGTCCGTTAGAAATAATACACTGAGGGGTGACGGCCTGATTTATCACCTGAATTCCTTACTAGCAGTTCCTGTATTACATCCTTAAGAAATCCTTTAAATTAGGGAGCTTCTTTTTGAGAAAGTATCGTACGAATAGAGAGTTAGAAATGTATGGTCATATTTAAGGCTGTGGTACAGAACATCAAACTGAAGAATTTTCTCCATAGGACCAACATCGTAATGGCGAAAAAATTATGAACTGTCCCATACAAACTACAATTTTCGCTATTTATTTCAAGAAGACGTGCTTACTTTAACGCGCCTATCAAATAACTGTTGTTTCTTGAAAACAATCGCTTCATATTCAATTTTGACAAATAATTCTAAATTCGATCGAATGCAACCAGTGTTATTTTTCTACCAGCCTGCATGATGTAAAGTTCCCTTTTGCTGACAACCTTTGCAGTACCTACCACCTAAATTTGGGAAAAAAGTAAAAAACGAAGCGTTAGTACACGGTCCATGACTACGTAATAAGGTAGAATGCAAGTTCGTCGAAGTAAATCACTTGCTACTTTATAGGGCGTCCGGGGAATTGAGACGGTATTCTTCATGGTACTTTAGACTTTATAGGAGTGATAACTTATGGATGCTTCAGAAGTTTTGCTTGCATTAATTATGTCAGTAAAAAGAGTTTATTATTGATGTTATAGAATAGTTTTGAATACCCACAGAAAATGTAAGAAAACTAAAAATCTCTTACCGAGTTTATAAGTATTAAAGTCGTCGTAAACAAAAGAAGGATATTCTTAGTGGTACTTTCTTCTTTAATTAGTGATGAGTGTGATGACATTAATTTACTAAAATTTTATAATTATTTTAATTAATTTTTAAATCTTTATTTTATAAACTTCGCAAGCTTTGGGAAATTACTACAGAAGGCTACCTCAGGACGAGCTGCCTCTCACACGTACTTCGCTTGCTTCCGCGTCACCAATCCTGAATCTTTTCATATGTTGGCTGCTGAGACCAAAACTACAAACGTAGTATTTACCTACACATGAAAGTTTATAAAACTTGTGGCTATTATTTTAATATATTGTGGTATCGACTTCCCCGCGAACGAAGTCGCGAGCAAACCTAGTTACAAAAAAAAATACAGTAGTGTAAATTGAGATGAAGAAAATTCATCTAATTTCGTCTTCAGCTCTAGCTAGTTATGGATAGAATAGCCATTATTGAATACCTCAGCTATTAAACCTAAATTCTGCCAAGCGGAAACATTTACTCGTAGTTTCTATTTATAAAACATTTATGAATATAAATACTTAATTAAACTATTCCCACCTAAATGAGAAAAACATTCAATATTGAGCGTATTTAGAGAAATAATAGTTAATTATATACCAATAAATATTGCTAATGAAGAGTTCCCGTGTTTCATTTAATGTGTTTACTCAACCAAGTGGACAAACAAATAAAATATAATGCTAATAAACAGCCGTCATAATTAGACGACAGTTTTCATAATAAAATCTAGTGTCTATAGTGGTAAAAGATTTATTAATTTATTGCCAGACTAGCTATTGCCCGCGACTTCGTCCGCGTGAAATTTCACCCTCCCTCTATTCACCCTCTTAGGGGTGGAATTTCGAAAAATCCTTTATTAGTGGATACCTACTCTTTACAAAGAACACACCCTCCGAATTTCATGTCTCTAGGACCTGCGGTTTAGGCTGTGCGTTGATATATCAGTCAGGAGTTTGAATTTTATATTTATAGATGGAAATGTATGTTGAAATAGATCATCATCGTCAGCGTTGTCCTTGCCTTGGGTAAATAATATACCTAACAATAATCGCACCATTTTTAACAATTCTATTACAGAACCTTTTAAAAGATGCCACAACGATAGTGTTCTGTAAGGTTTATGATTTTGTATAATCGATTTGAGGAATCGACATTATGTCGAGTTGACAACACTCGGCGAGCGCGGGAATTTTTAATCTGTACGGCCGTACTGGCCGTACGGTGCAAAGAGAACGGTATTAATTTGGCGATGTAACATTGGTTGTTTAATATAAATAATTGTAAAACATAGTAACCTGAGTTTTACTACAGTTCAAACATGATTACTGTAAGATCAGTTAAAATGGTTTTACAAAAGAAAAGCAAATGTATTCTTGTTTTATTTATTTAATTTTATGACTCCGTTCCGAGGCCATTAGGTACTAGCCCACGGTGGGGGTCATAGCAAGCGAAATGGACCATTCTGATATTCTTATTCACTCTTTTATTCCTCTTTTTTTATTTACCAAAAAACTAAACTGGATAGCCGGACCCAGGTTGACCGAAGCAAGGAAAACCTGTTCAGGTGGAGATTTATAGACGACTCCGCCTTGGAGTGTAAATATGGTGCTGTTCCTTAACGATCGATCGGAAAACTTAATATCGTGCACTGCGTGTCCTGTCAGCTGCACGTTACAGGAACTGATGGACGCTAGTGATGGCACCAAACAAGTAGCCGAATTCTGGGCCGAGTACATTTCGATTGCTATCGACACGCTAAGAAGAAGCTTAGTACAGTTCAGTAGTCTCGTCGTATATCGAAGAAAGTATGAAGAACGTTCTTTTGAACCTAAACGGAATAAGAAAAAAAATTAGCAAACGGTAGAAGGAGTGTTACCAGACCAGTAGCCAGGTGGGTGGACGACGTACAGAAGATCGTGGGGAATACCTGGATGTATAATGAGCCTATAATGTTCCCACTGCTGGGACACAGGCTTCCTCCCTAAGAGATGGAGTGGGCCATAACCCACAACGCGGCCCCGGTGCCACGATGATGGTAGAGCTCCCGTCTTTGAACTTTTTTTGGTTCTTAGACATGCCGGTTTCCTCACGATGTTTTCCGTCACCGTTTTGAGAGCATTGGTGATGAAATTAAATACATAAAGTAAAGTGCCTGTCTGAGTTTGAACTCACGGCCTGCAACTCGTAAGTCGGGGTCGATACCACTGGGCCACCATTGTTCTGATGAGACCTGGATGAGACTCGCGCAAACCAGGGAAGCATAGCATGAAAGGGTGGAGGCCTGTACCCAGCAGTTGGTGGAACAAGGGTGCCATTCTGCCAATGATGATGATGAAACGGAATTAGACATTCGCACCTGTAGAAAGATATAATACTTTTTTTTTCAGAACAAATAAAGCACAGGAAGACCCCATTTATAGCTGTTCTACTAAAATAAAAAGAAATCTATCCTTGTTAAATTTCTATTTTTAACCGACGAAAAAACGGTGGAGGTTCTCAAGTCGACGCGTATATAATTTTTTTTATGTATGTTCACGTATAACTTTTTACAGAGTACCTAGTCCGATTTTGATAATTCTTTTTACTCGTCCACTTATTTCCAACAACACGAGATCCAAAACCGATGAAATATTCAAGCGCCACGGCACCACTTTACAGCACGTTCGTCTCCATAGCTTGCTTCAACGCTTTAAACATTAATATTTTATATGTCTACTGTGTACGCAATGTATATTGTACATTCAGAACAAGATATTAGTATACTGGCAAGAATTTGCTACTACTTTTTGTGAGTAGTGCTGCTGGTCCTAAGTACGTAGTCAAATTTTTATAGGCAGTATGAAAGCGATTGCACACGTAACTGTGTACAGACGCCAGCACATCAAACTACTACAGTCTGTCAAATTTCATTAATAGATTTTCAATTTTATCGCTAAAGTATAAGGTTCAAAGTTGATTGGGAAAATTTTACAGTTTCGGGTAGCTTAATGTGCTGGCGTCTGTACCTAATGCTGTACGCACGATGTTTTTCTAAAACAAAGATTATCTAAAGTTTTATAGTGGTATTAATTAATTACCTTATTAGAAGATATAACGAATAAGAAGTAATACTACTTGTGTTTAATTTTTTCTTTTGTTGATTGTATCTACTATCTACTTTAAAAAAAAGAGACGAATACATTTCTCTCTATGCTTAATTTTATTATTTTCCGGGAATTTAAGTTACAGAGATACGCTCGTAGAGTGAGAAAAACATTCAAAAAGCATACGACATTTTATTTATTATGCATTACATACAGTATGAAGCATTGCTCATGGTTTAAACATACATAATCAGCCTATAATGTTCCCACTGCTGGGACACAGGCCTCCTCTCTGTAAGAGAGAGTGGACCGTAATCCACCACGCGGGCCCAGTGCGGGTTGGTAGATGTCACATGTCTTCGAATTTTTGGTTCTAGGACATGCCGGTTTCCTCACGATGTTTTCCTTCATCGTTTTGAGAGCAGTGGTGATGAAATAATATACACAAAGTAAAGCGCCTGTCTGGGTTCGAACCTACGACCTACAACTCGTAAGTCGCGGTTGATACCACTGGGCCACCACTCCTCTCACTGGTTTAAACATGCGCTCCGGATTTTATTGTAACGTTTACATTTTAATTGGGCCACGGTCACTGCTTTGCTTGACGTCCAAACCAATAGTTGGAGAGCACAATATAACCCTGAGAAACATTCAACCGTAGTTCAACCATCGCCTGCAATCAAATAATCAGCCTATAATGTTCCCACTGCTGGGACACAGGCTTCCTCTCCGTGAGAGGGAGTAGGCCGTAATATACCACGCGGGCCCAGTGCAGGTAGGTAGATATCACATGTCTTCTAATTTTTGGTTCTAGGACATACCGGTTTTCTCACGATGTTTTCCTTCACCATTTTGAGAGTAGTGGTGATGAAATAATTTACACAAAGTAAAGCGCATGTCTGGGTTGGAACCTACGACCTACAGACTCGTAGGTAAGTCGTGGCCGTTACCAGTGGGCCACAACTGCTCCCATGAATCTATCTGCCTAGCCTTGTCCCAACTAAATATATTGGGATCAGTTTCCAGTATAACCGGATACAGCTATTCAGCTGTATTACCAGTACTTTACGTGGAGCAACTGCCTGTCTGACCCTTCACAACCCAGTTATAATTCGCGCCACGAAAATGAGACTTGACCCCCCCTCCCGCGCTCCTTCCGCCGCCCCTACGACGTCCAGTCCCGTCCCGCGCTCAAACCTCATACCGCTAAAGAGACCTAAAATCGTGTACTGCGCAAGTCAAACCACGTGGAGTGTCAAGTCTCATCTTTCGTGGCGCTAACTATACTGGACAACACGATAGACACCCTTTAGTAGGACTGGTGGTCAAACTTTTGGGCTTTTGACTACCCGTAACGGCCGTCAAAGATCTGTAAATGGCAACCGGGACCAACGGCTAAGGATCTATCCTGGTCAATCCGCACTGAAAGAGCAGCGGCCATTATCCATAGTCATTTGAAGGCACTGGAGGGGCAGCGCGGCGCCGCGAGGCTGCACGAGCCTTCTAGCAACGTGTGTTCCTCTGTGGCCGGACCACATTTTAGTACTCAGATGCTATAGGTCGAAATAATACCTACCTAAAGTCTACTTTCATCGGAATATATATATATATTTAGTACCTCAAGAGATATCTTTTTAATTAACAATTTATGTGGTCCGGCCACCAGGCAGTGCTCTCTGGCCGCGCCACCTCAAATTGAATAGAGTATAATGAACTATTAATAAATCAATATCCCGAAAAAAACTACCTAAATAGTACCTGGCATACGACAAATATGGTCCAATAAACCCCTTTAGTAAAGGAGTTATTGGTCGTATTGTGTGGTCCGGCTGGAAGGTATACTCTGCAGCAAGTCAATTTTGCAATATTTAATATTAACTATCCATAAATCAATTTATATAATAGTACCTTTTCTCTACTCTTCGTTGATACTTTTTCTCTCAAGAAACTATTCATTTTGATTAATTAATCTTTAAAGTATGTGGCGCGGCTAGGGAGGATTACTTTCAGCAAATATAACGAAATATGCTTTATTTCTTTATGCCAACGAAAACTGCATAATAAGTACTTTATAAAAAGACCTGGACTTCATCTATAAACTTTTATTTTTATTACCAACAATGATTTTGAAAAAGGTGGACTTTTTGGTTTTTTTTTTACCTATCTATCTAAGAATAGGTAGTTAATTTGACGAAGTAAGGCCGCTATCCCACTGGCGTTTTACGAGCGTTGACGTCAACGTCGCGTCTGTGCAGCGTCGACGCCGCGCAGACGCGACGTTCACGTCGCGTCGTCGCTTGACAAGCATTAACGTCCGCTGAACGCGACGTCAACGTCGCGTCTGGGCACGTTAACGTCGCGTTTGTTGGAAAAAGGTACAATCACGCAGTGTCTAAATATTGTAGGTATGTCACTTTGAATCACTTGTAAAAGTTCATCAAATGTAGTCTTTGGCATTCGCAAATATTTATAAAATTCCGATTCATTATTTTTAATATTATTAGAGTACAGTGCGAAATATTCACTTTCTTGTGATCGATTGGACTATAAAGGGTTTTCCCAGAATTGACGATGAGATTTTCTTTTTCTTTTACGTAATTTTCGTCGAAGTAGTAAAGCCAACAGTAGTGCTTCCTCGTCGGAATCCATTATGTTTCTGATTGTACGCCTCCAATAGTATCATGTGCGCGACTGTAACGTCGCGTTCAGCGGACGTTAATGCTTGTCACGCGCAGACGCGACGTTGACGTCAACGCTCGTAAAACGCCAGTGGGATAGCGGCCTAAGTGAAAATTTTGGTTTAAAATAAACAATAAGTATACGAATAACAAATATATTTTCATAATCAAATATTAACAATTGTTAATACAAGGTATTGTAAATGACGGAAAAGTGTATATAACAAACATAAGTCAATAGATTGAATTTAAGCATTTAACCCTTTAAACAAAAAATAACAATGAAAAAGAGTGTACCAAAACCGCGTATTAAAATATAGTAAATCAGTATTACAAATAAAGGAGTTTTGAAGTTATTTTTCAACTTTAAAATGCAAGGCCTGAATTAAAAATAAACATTTTGATAAAAATAAGTTATAATTTACAATTTTGCATATAAAATACAATGAACATTCATTTGCTGGTTTTTAGTCCTTGTAACTTTAGTACTTAAATCAATGTTTCCCAAGTATCATCCAGACGCTTGCAGTGAGCGACGTAATGGCGAATATTTTTTAAATACTCAATCACTGACAACAGTGTAAATAATTTTCTGTTTGTCTGTTTCAGTGTAAACCTTTTTCAAAACCATTGTTGGTAATAAAAATAAAAGTTTATAGATGAAGTCCAGGTCTTTTTATAAAGTACTTATTATGCAGTTTTCGTTGGCATAAAGAAATAAAGCATATTTCGTTATATTTGCTGAAAGTAATCCTCCCTAGCCGCGCCACATACTTTAAAGATTAATTAATCAAAATGAATAGTTTCTTGAGAGAAAAAGTATCAACGAAGAGTAGAGAAAAGGTACTATTATATAAATTGATTTATGGATAGTTAATATTAAATATTGCAAAATTGACTTGCTACAGAGTATACCTTCCAGCCGGACCACACCCTACGACCAATAACTCCTTAGCTAAAGGGGTTTATTGGACCATATTTGTCGTATGCAAGGTACTCTTTAGGTAGTTTTTTTCGGGATATTGATTTATTAATAGTTCATTATACTCTATTTAATTTGAGGTGGCGCGGCCAGAGAGCACTACCTGGTGGCCGGACCACATAAATTGTTAATTAAAAAGATATCTCTTGAGGTACTAAAAATATATATATATTCCGATGAAAGTAGACTTTAGGTAGGTATTATTTCGACCTATAGCATCTGAGTACTAAAATGTGGTCCGGCCACAGAGGAACACACTGACCCTTAAGGTGCTTTCCGAGGCACGAATCAAGAACCCTCTTCTTGATTTATGTAATGGTTGGTCATTCATCGACGAACCGACCGCAGCAAGCGTGGCTTGACCTTCGATTTATCCGTGCGGCTGTTATTAATTAGTCACAAGCCCCTCCGGCTACAATCATAGTATGATTAAAATTAAATAATTATTTACTTTTTCTTCTCGCGAGACACACTCATGTTTATGATATGAGTTAACCATTTGTATATATATTCGCCGGAACGTGGATCCACGTAAGATACAATGGCTTTTTATTTGTTTCTGTAATTCAACTGGTTAATTCACATGATAGCTCAATTGACCACATTATGTTTTAGACTAACAATTTTTTTATCATTCCTATTCAAATAAATACTTAGCCTATAATATTCCCACTGCTGGGACACAGGCCTCCTCTCTGTGAGAGGGGGTGGGCCGTAATGGGCCGGGTTGGTAGACGTCACAATTCAAATATTTCCTACTCAAATATTTCACAAAAACAGTGACACAAATTCTGTAATACCGACCCTGATTCATTTACATATTTTGCAAAGGCTCTAGCACTTTGAACCTTAATATTGATCGAAGCTTTGAGCAAATAAGGGCCAAACTACAAATGGAAATAGTGACCACTTTAAAGCCCTCAACTTACACTTCTGAAATAAGCTGAGTCTACACAAAGCCTAATTAAAACCCTCGCATAAAACAACAATACACTGTTTAAGGTTGCCTTATAGTGAAGATAAAGCCTAATATTGTCTGTTTTATGTCGAACAACCCTGTTGTCCCTTTTTATCCTCTTTATTCGGATAGACAAATACGTCGAATGTGTTCACCCCTTTACGTTTATGTGCTGCTGTAATAAGGGCGACCATATGTCCGGATTTTGACCGGATATCATTAATTTTATGTCTTATTTGGACCAAAGCTCAAAGCATGTTTTCAATAACATCCGAAAGCTTTTAATCTTTTCGCCGCCTCGTAAAAGGTGAAGAATTATTATTGGTACCTACGTATTCATGTTTGGATTTTATTTGATTACGTTTTAAATATTGTGCTTATACAATAATTTGGACGGCCCATGGGTATGTAATAACAGTCGCACAGGTCGATCTATCAGGTTAAGCTACGCTTGCCGCGGTCGGTCCGTGGATGGGTGACCATTTTTAAATACCGGGACCCCGCTGTGCCTCGGAAAGCACGTTAAGGCGTTGGTCCTGGCTGTCTTTCTTGGATCTTTGACAGTCGTTACGGGTCGTCAGAAGCAAGAAAGTCTGACAACCAGTCTTACCAAGGGGTAATGTGTTACCCAGTAAATGGGTTGTGAAGGTCAGATAGGTAGTCGCCCCATGTCAAATACTGGTATTCAGCTGCATCCGATTAGACTAGTAGCCGACTCCAACATAGTTGAGAAAAGCTTTTGAAATTGCTTAAACAATAATCATATCACACTTCACACTAATATTAAAAGGCGAAAGTTTGTGAGTGTGTGTGTGTGTGTGTGTTAATGTTTGTTACTTCTGCACGCTCAAACGGCTGGACCAATTTTGATAAAATTTTGTATGGAGGTAGCTGACATCCTGGATTAACATATAGGGCTTTTTATCCCGATATTCCCATGGGATCGCCAGTTATATTTGGGTAGTATTTAAACGCAAATCAAAAAATATCCTTTTTCTATGCAATAAGATTCCGAATTCCCATCAAAATTACTGATTGCACAGCAAAATATTCAACTCAAAATATCACTAAACACACTACAATTTATTTTCGCAGCGTACAGCGATTTTTCCTAAAGCAAAAGCTTTTTCATCAATGCACAGCTAATATCTTAATGCACATTATACATGTTAACTCTTTTTCTTTTAAATATAGCTTCTATTTTTATATTATTTACAGCAGTTTTTCTAAATAAAACAGCATTTTATTAGTCACAGTCGTCTTATTATTTATTAATTACCACATAATGAGATCAGCAAAAAAAATATAAAATTAGATACAAAATTGTAATTTATCCTAACCAAACCAAACCTCGGGGTGCCCTTCGCTCGCTCTTGCATCCTATGTCGACGGAGCCCCGCTTCGCGGGGCCCCTATTTCTGTGTAAAGGGTTTAAAGTAACCTAACCAAACCGAACCTCGGGGTGCCCTTCGCTCGTTCTTGCATCCTATGTCGACGGAGCCCCGCTTCGCAGGGCTCCGTCTTTCTGTGTAATACACTAACGAAATATTTCTATTTCGCTCTTACGCGCGAGATATACGCCTAACTCCCGACGACACGACCTAGTGCTATCTCTATCTTACTCGCTCGCGCCACTCTGCACTCCAGTGACGAAAAACCCCCGAAGCCGCGAACCTTTTTTCAGTTAATTTGTTCGGCTTTTAGAAATAATGCAATGTAAAAGGATTTTTGAAGTGAAAACTTCTTTAGCGGCGTTGAACACTTTTTGTAATGGGTAAAAAATGTTAAACTCGCGTCAGGGCATCGCGTCAGGACACGTGACCGTCAGGAGAGATTCCCCCCCCCCCCCCATCTCTTTCTACGGCGGCGCCAACCGAAGTGAACCAAGTGAGACACGATAATGGATGGATGGATGGATGGATGGTGATGGTGATGGCGATGGTGATGGCGATGGCGATCGTGATGGCGATGGTGATGGAGATGGTGATGGCGATGGTGATGGTGATGGCGATGGTGATGGTGATGTGATGTGATGTGATGTGATGGTGATGGTGATGGCGGACGCGAACGCGGACGTGGATGGACAGCTGATGGCTCGACCGTCTGTGTAGTAGCCACACTGCTGTGTATTCGTAAAATTCGTGTATATAAAGTGTTTCAAAAAATGGAAATTGAACAAAGTGCATCGATTAATGAAAAAAGTGACGCAGAAATAGTGAAAAAACTTAGTTATATCAATTCAATTAATAATTTATTTATTTCAACGTTATTATTCAAGTCTTCACTTCTGCCGGCACTCCCGGAGTGCAACCCGTCTTTTTTTTTGTTATAATAATCATTAAATTTGCCGAGCATGGCTTCTTGAAAATTAAGACAAATATGATGAACAGGTTTTGTTGTACTTACTGGTTAATATGCGACTGGGATAGTTATTTTACTATAAAATATGGAAAATTTGCTGTGCAGTCAGTATTTATGCTATGTATGTAGTATTTTTGTACAAAAATAAATTTAACTGTATTGCATTATGAGGAAAAAAGTAATGTCATATTGATGTATAATTTCGAATTATCTGCAGTTTGAGTTTTGTTAAACATATACCCCCTTATTCATAATCCTATTTTATCTCTATTTTAGCTAAAATAGGTTTATAGAACGTTTGTCTTTATCTGTCACGTTGTCATTTCTGTGTGTAAGAAAGAGACAAACCCCATTTTAACTAAAATAGGTTTGATAAGTTTTATGAATAAGGGGGTTAGTTTATTTGTAGTGAAGTAAGTTATTTGATGTAAAAAAGAATATAAATGATGAGTATGTATGGATAGGCGATTATTTATTTGATATGCAATTTATAATATCCCGTTATATTTAAGCCTCATGTAACAGGGTGCCAGCCTATTGCCACCACCGGGCAAAAATCCAGACTCCAGACTGCTACTGAGAAATTCCAGATGGAAAACACCACTAACACATTGCCCGACCGGGACTGGACCTCATGCTCAACAGTAGCGCTCGTAACCAGTTGACCAACGAGAAAATTCCTAATGATTATTTTGTCACTAAAACTGGTTTCAGTTTGAGTATTATGTCCGGTACAGTCGAACTAGTTTGGCAACCCTATTTGTTTGTAGTTGGAATATTTCAGTATTTCAACTTATAAGCTCCGTAGTGGAGTTTAGTGCAATGTGGACATTTTCCCATTTACTCTCTGACGTATTTACAAAACTATTTTCTATTAACACAGTGAGTTAGTTCTAGAACGTAGCGATATAGATGTTGATATAGTTACATATAGTACACACAATAGTACACACACATATAGTACACATATAGTTACACAAACACTGTTTCAGAACCTTTTATAGAGGATTCATATCATGGGTGTAGATAAAGTCTTGTATGCAACTGTACATAATTAGGTATTACAACACTCATAAAAAACAGTTGCATAAATAACTATTAAAAGGGTGTAGCTTTGGCAGATCATATTTAATCCCAAGCGAGCTCATCAAAAATGTTACCTACAATTTAATGCATTAAACTGTGAATGTGTAATATTTTAATCTGCATACTTAATGTTTGAAAACCTTTTAGTTTTACCTTTATTTAATTTTAAATTAGAGACGAATAAAGAAGAACAAGACCGTTTCAGCTACATATCATTCCGCGTGAATGTGTAATGACGTAGTAGAAAATTCAAGAGGTGTGAACAAAACTGTTTGGTGGAACGTCATAATCAGCCTATAATGTTCCTGGGACACAGGCATCGTCTCGGTGAGAGAAAGTGGGCCATAATCCACCACGCGAGTCCAGTGAGGGTTGGTAGGTGGCGGTACGAAGCTAATCGAAATCAATAGATGCTTATAAAAATATGCACCTGCTTAAGCTATTTTCAGCAAAATTTTCTAAGACTTTTCCATAGTTCTAGAAGATAAACTGCACAGATAATATTCATGCAGCCCCAACATATCACACCTGCTAGACCCTCCCAAAAAACAATAAAAAGTCTAACAAATAAAATCATAATAATATATTTTACGTCTACACAGCCCGAATTAGTCTCGAGATGGGATAAGTGAAAAGAAAAAAAGTCAGGCGCGGCTGAGGTTCCAAATTGCGGACAATAATTCACCTGGCGTACCATCTGGCCATACCGAATGAAACGCATTTAGATACTGAGAGAGATATTAAAAAGCCAGATCTCTTTCTTATGTATCCTCAACACATTAAATTAAAATATGAACGATATTAGGTCCTTTTTAAATGTAATAACTTTGCAGTCTAATACCGTTTTGTTTAACAATGGTCGTCATTTGTTTAATTGCATGTCATTTTTACATGGTTGTAATAGATACCTAGATGGTAGTATAAAAAAGTAAAAAAAAAAAAATTTGGTCTTGATAATGTAGTTTTATTTATTCTTCTAGTGAAAAACAATTTTATAACAGCATAAATGGAGAGTTTTGATTAGTTGTTAGGTATAAACAGTATTTATTCTAACAGTTATTGATGTTCATAATCAGCCTATAATATTCTCACTGCTGGGACACAGGCCTCCTCTCTGTGAGAGGGAGTGGGCCGTAATCCACCACGCGGGCCTAGTGCGGGTTGGCAGATGTCACATGTCTTCGAATTTTTGGTTCTAGGACATGCCGGTTTCCTCACGACGTTTTCCCGTCACGCAGAGCAGAGGTGATGAAATAATTTACACAAAATAATGCGTCTGTCTAGGTCTAACCTACGACCTACAACTCGTAAGACGCGGCTGTTACCATTGGGCCACCACTGCTCGTCTTGCTGTCAATAAGTGTTTTATTCGTTGCTACCATTTCTTTTTATATAAGATACCTAATACCTACTAGCTGCTTTCACCCGCATAAGTGTCGATCCCGTGGGAACATCGGGATAAAAACTATCCTATATCCTTCCCCGGGACTCAAACTTCTATGCCAAATTTCATCTAAATCGGTTCCGTGGTTTAAGCGTGAAAAGGTAACATACAGACAGACAGACAGAGTTACTTTCGAATTTATAATATTATATAGTATGGATAAGTAATATGCATAGTTATACATATCTATGCATATTATATCTCTCTTTTGGAGGGATTATATTGCATAAAAGCATCGCAAAACAATGCTTAGGTATGTTAAAAATAACAAAGCTTTAAAAATCTGAAGTCACAAAGAAATGTAAATCCTTGAAATACGGACTTGCAACAGGTTTCCTTTCAAGTCGGTTAGGACACAAACGAGGTTTTGTGGTAAAAAAAAAGCCGAATACTGTTTTTAACGGTCTCAAAACGTACTGGTCTGTCTTTCTACAGTAACTACAAATAGCATACCAACATAATGAGTACTGTATTTAAAGTTCAGTTTACGCTACAACTACAAACATTTTTATAACTTTTTCAATATTGCTAGCCACTCTGAAATCAACTTAATCATGATTAAAATTAAAGTTGATATTTGTTTAACATGAAATAATAATAATTTGAAACTTAAGTTTGAATTTTGAATAGACTTTACAATTTTGTTTTACGCCTTCTTCCCATGGCGGTAGATAAAATATACAGAACGCCACCAGCTGCGTTCCCCCATAAAAAATCATTTATTTACGTTACACGTCCTTGTTTGGGGTTAAAGAAATTCATATTTAATGTGTACCTACCAAATTTCAAAATAAGCGCTCCAGTCGATTCGGAGAAAATTGGCTGTGATAGACGGTCAGACAGATACAAGAAAGATCCTATAAGGATACCGTTTTCTCATGCAGACGTACAGAATCCTAAATAGTCAGAAAGTATTAAATTTTAACGTTTTTCCCGAAGTTTTTCATCTTAAATCGAAATAAGATTTTCCAGCAATCGTATTTGAAATTAATAAATGCGACAATTTCCTTTCAATTCGTAAGTTGATCGAGTTATTAATTTTAAGGAGAGATTCTTGAATTTACATTGTGTTTATGCCTTTAAAAAATAGGATAAAAAATCGATAATTGTGTACGAATCATAACAAAATGGAATATAATATACGAGTAAGTAAGTTTAAAACTGCAAAAAAAAGAAAAACAAATTGAAACCGCACTTATTGTAGCAAAAAAAATCTAATTTATTTATAAATATTAACTGTACAAGAATAGATTGGACGGTGACCCCAAACTAGGCATTTGCCTGTAGGTATCTTGGGGGTTGGAATTGCGACATTTTCAGAGTGAGGTACTACATTATTGATTTTAATATTAAATTACTTTTTCTTTTCAAAACGGTTCCAAACATTATATAAATAAGACAATTTTGGATTATCACATTCCAGTCACCAGCGAAACGTAGCAAAAGGCATAAATTCCATAAAATCCCTATGTAGGAATTAACGGCGTCATATAATATCTTGAAGAAAATCACTTAGACAGATCAAATATCGACAAGGAATAAAGTTAAAAACGGATTCCGTGCAATTTATTTGACAATTTGATTTGCACAATGGTTTGGATTCAATATTCGGTAAGGGAACGATTTGCATTCACGTGCCGTCGGCAGTGGCGACGTCGGAAAACTCGTGATTCTATCTTTCTTAGGCTGACTCTCCACCAGCCGGTCTATTCTGTAAAAAACTCATCGTGAAAATTTATGTGAAGTGACCTGGCATTCCACCTGATGCTAGGGGGCCCTGTCGCTAAATAATAACAGCCGCACAGGTCGATCGATCAGGTTAAGCTACGCTTGCCGCGGTTGTTGTGTGAATGGGTGACCATCTTTACATACCGAGACCTCTCCGTACCTCGGAAAGCTCGTTAAGTCGTTGGTCCCGGCTGTCATTCGCGGATTTTTGACAGTCGTTTCGGGTAGTCAGAAGCCCGAAAGTCTGACAACCTACCAAGGGGTATCGTATTACCCAGTAACTGGGTTGTGGAGGTCAGGTAGGCGCTCCATGTAAAATCCTGGTATTCAGCTGCATCCAGTTAGACTGGAAGCCGACCTCAACATAGTTGGGAAAAGGCTATGCAGATGATGCTAGGGATTGTCACTATGGACAGCTCACTCCCCGCTCACTTCATCTAAGTTTTCACGGTATGATTGCTACAGAATAGGTCAGCTGAGCTGTGAGAGGAAGCGAAGCGGTGAGTGAGGAAAAGATCCACCAATAGAATATAACATAGAATAGAATACTCTTCTTCTCTTTCTCTTCCTTTCTCTTTCTAAGATACCATCACATCACGCCTGTATCCCCCGAAAGGTTAGGCAGAGGAGTACCTATAGTACACCCTCATTTAGTCAGTTATGTTGAAGTTCCATGTATTAGGGGGCGAGCCTATTGCCACCAACCGGGCACAAATACAGGCTCCGAGCTGCTACTGAGGAATTTCAGATTGATAAACTTAATGTTTCAGATTGATAAACCCAATAACACTTTGCCCGACCCGGGAATCGAATCCTGCACCTCATACTCAGGAGTAGCGCTTGCGACCACTTGACCAACGAGGTTGTCAATCAGCGAAGCTGCGAGCAACGAAAATTCCACCAATAGAATTGCTGCTTTGAATATGAAGCAATTCTATTGGTGGAATTTTCTTTGCTGACAGCTTCGCTTCTTCGCAGGTCTGGTGTAAAACCTGCCTTATGCGTGTGTGAGTATGTAGGAATGTCTAATGTCGACCCCTAAGGATGCCATTGTTCGACGCTACCCCAGATTTTACACGAGTTTTCCTTGTAAATTTTATTAAGTCAAACAACCAGATTTAAAAAGGTCGCCTCTGTCTCCCATTGTGGGATCTTTTTATTTCAATGTTTACCTTAATAACGGAAGAATTTAGGGGTTGGAAAATGTCTTTCATGGGGTAAGAAAGTTCTGGATAAAAATATTAAAATAAAAAGCCAAGAAATTGTTATAGCAGACGACGAAATAATAATTGATGATGGGGCTCCCTTTTCCGCACTTAGACTCCCATTTGGTCCGTTGTGCGTGGAAATAATAATTGTACGGGAATGATAAATTGTTTAGTTACTCTTAGAAACCAGAAGCGGAATATATTGAAAAACAAATTACTAAGTAACCTACAAAGTTATATTTCTTACAAATCATTTTTAAGTAGCAACAAGCACATAGGTAAATAACAAGCGCATGAGAATTATATAACACGACCCCAATCAACACTATAACGTCCCTAGAATACGCCCGTTGCATCCGAAGCCAAACAGCAAGCCGACCCAGCGTCCATTGACAGCACACCATGCCTTTTTTCTTATAAGCTGTCACTCGAACCGTGTAGGTTGGAAGAAGGAGTATCTAAGACGGCCGTTCCTGACAGCGTGACGTCCTCGACCGCAGCATCATTCCCATCATTCGCATCAGATCCATCTCTCACGACCTGACCATCATCATTATGTTGAACATCATCATTATCTGTTAAATACATAAGAGTACATGAGTAATTAAATAACAAAACCACTATGGTTTGAAGCTTATTCAACCTGAAGTAGTTTCAAAAGTTAGAATTCACGAATTTGACCAGTGTTTCAGGCGCAAGCGTGCACTCAAGCGCCAGCAACAAAGACCACCAATAGTCTTTTTTAAAGTTTGAAACAGCTTCAAACCCAAGAGATTCAATGCATCGCTAATGATAGAATCCGGATTTCCATCACTCGCCATACATTGTTATCGACAGAGGCCCAAACATTCGCTTGTCATTTTCACGAATACATAGTAGAGGCCCAAAGGTTATGCTTACTATGAATTAGTAACACATCGCGTCATTGAGACAGAGGCCCAAAAGTTCTGCATGTCTCGTCTATGACCGCGCAACAACTAGTAACACATCGCGTCATTGAGACAGAGGCCCAAAAGTTCTGCATGCCTCCTCGATGACCGCGAAACAATTAGTAATACATCGCGTCATTGAGACAGAGGCCCAAAAGTTCTGCATGTCTCC
Organism: Amphipoea lucens; assembly: GCA_947508005.1. NCBI lineage: Eukaryota > Metazoa > Arthropoda > Insecta > Lepidoptera > Noctuidae > Amphipoea > Amphipoea lucens. Next base: position 17,140,926 of record OX382358.1, on the reverse strand, counting down.
TCGATGACCGCGGAACAATTAGTAACACATCGCGTCATTGAGACAGAGGCCCAAAAGTTCTGCATGTCTCCTCGATGACCGCGGAACAATTAGTAACACATCGCGTCATTGAGACAGAGGCCCAAAAGTTCTGCATGTCTCCTCGATGACCGCGGAACAATTAGTAACACATCGCGTCATTGAGACAGAGGCCCAAAAGTTCTGCATGTCTCCACTATGACCGCGGAACAGAGCAGAGGCCCAAACGTTAGCATGCTCATAACAAATAACTCGCCACTCTCAAAGAAGGCACTGAGCACGTATCCGGCGTCCACTCGCCACTCTCGAAGAAGGCACTGAGCACGTATCCGCCGTCCACTCGCCACTCTCGAAGAAGGCACTGAGCACGTATCCGCCGTCCACTCGCCACTCTCGAAGAAGGCACTGAGCACGTAGCCGGCGTCCACTCGACCAATTCTGACCATTTACGGCTTCTAACTTCTGGAATCAGAAAGCTTTAATCCTCTGCGTATTGTTTTTTACAAAACAATACCTCTAAATTAACTAAACAAACTTTAATTATCTAATCAAAGCGAAAATCATCAACCAGAGCCATGTAAACAAACTTTGGTTATCTACTCATAGCGAAAATCATCTACCAGAGCCATGTACCATCATTATCCACATCAACAACCATCTTTTTCACTGAGAGCCATAGACACCGAAAAAACCACACACGAGTAAACCACTCTCACGCCACGGCTCTCCAGCCGACCAGCAATCGCATTGCTTTCACACATCCAGATCATGGATCCATGTGCATCACCCTGTGACTACACACTTTTTACTACGGCTGATAGAGAACCCCCACTCGCGTGCTTCTCATAATGTAAGCTTGCTCATCACCACTGTGATCACTATCTACTCCGACTGGTACTACATGACCTACTGGCATCATTTATAACTTATCATGAACGTATTTACAAGTACGGTTAGAATTTTAAAGCTTTTAACGTACCTATGGGTATCACCATCCAAAACATCAACTACCATAAACGTACCTCTAAATTTCCGATGATAAGCATCCTGATAATGCTGATTGGCTGTGAAAAGCTCAGAAGCTCGTTGTCTTCTTAGTTAACAAGGCTTCTCTATTGGGATGCGAGTTTTCGAATGCAACACCTCGCACCAAGGATCTGATGACAGCGGTAGCCGCGTCTATGCTCACCAGCAGTTGTAGTGGTGAAGTCTGGGTAGTGGCTTGTCTGCAGATGTTGAGGGTGAGCTGAACCTTCCAGAGCACATCTGACCATTGCGAACCTTTGTTGCCGACCTCGATCCGCAGCATGTTAAGAACGGTTCGGTAATATCTTTCCACTTGACCGTTCTCGCGATGCATACCCAGTGTAATAAGGTGTATCAAAGATCCCAATTCAGTGACCTAATTTTGAAAAGCACTACTGTCGTACATCCAACCACAGTCACATACTATCATAGATGGGGTACCAAATAGCGACACTGCGTTAGAGAATACATGCTTTAACTCATCAGCATCTCGGCTATATAAAGAGTAAAGTAAACAATACTTGGAAAAGGCATCAATTACAATTAAAACGTATTTAAAACCATTTGATTCTGGAAGTGGTCCAAGAACATCAGTATGAACAACAGAAAAAGGGATTTCTGGCTTAGACCAGGACTGGATTGACTGAGAGGGAGTCCTAGGATTCATTTTATGTTCCAGACATATAAGGCAATGACGTATATACTTCCTCACGAATTGCCGTAGGCTCTGAAACCAAAAATGTCGTAAAACAAAAATGTCGTAAAATCAGATCTATAGTTCTGTCAGTACCAATATGATCATGGTCATTATGGAAAACCCTTGACAGACTGAACCTATGACCCTTCGGGATGAAGCACAAAAGTCGCTGTTCTTTCTCACTAGGTGTAAATTTGTAAAACAATAAATAGTTTTTGATTGTATACCTCGTTGGATCTAATTGCTCTTCCCTCAATTTAGATCAACTCCTGAGTCTCTGCGTCAGCGGTTTGAGCAATCTATGCCCAGTTGTTCGGATTTCGGATATGAGAGACATTATTACGGCTTAAAAAATCCACGTGTTGCATTAATGAACCCTTCCTATATTCAGGAGTGAACATGAAATCCTGCAAATAAACCCACCAGCGCGCGACCCGAGGCAACAAGTCTTTCTTTCGCTCCGTTAAATTTAAAGAATTGCAATCCATCACTATCTTAAAGTTTACCAATTAGATAGTGGAAAAAATACTGGAGCGCACGTACAACAGCCAATGTTTCCAATTTGTAACTGTGGTACCGCGATTCCGCGCCCTGAGTGGACTTGCTAAAATACCCAACAAACCTCTTTCTCCCACCGCTATGGTCTTGGAGTAAAATAGCACCAAATCCAATAGCACTAGCGTTTGTTTGAAGCTCCGTGAGCAACTGAGGGTCAAATATAGCTAAAAGCGGTTCATTAGTTAAGCAATTTATGTAGTAAAGTAGTCGCGAGCAGCGTCCTGCTCAGAGCCCCACAAAAATGGTTCAAGACTGGCGAACCTCTTCCACATTCGTAGATTTATAGAACGTACAAGTGCATCTACTTTACCTAGACTCGGCCGTACCTGACCATGTCTAATCAGTCGACCTAGGTACTCAATCTCTACGTCTAGAACAGTACACTTTTTAAGTTTATGGAAAATCCCGCAGCATCTGTAAAACTTCTCTTAACGTTTTAGGACCTTCATCTACCGAGTTGAACATGATCATTACGTCATCGATATAGGTTAGAAACCTAGTAGTGTCATGAAAGGTTTTCATGTTTAAAATATAATCTTCTGATAGACGATCGGAAGGGAGGACAATAACCGGCTTTCGCTAGTTGGATGCAACGGAGTATCACTGCTAGATGCTGTTGGCAATCTACGCCCAATTACTTCTTACCTCGTAAGAATTTGATCAAGGGCTACATCACGCGAGTTGTCGCGGCGGTCGCACGAGTCTTCGCGATATCTGCGACAATAAGAGCGACTACGCGGGTTATGCAAGACACTACGACGCGATTTCTAGATGACCTATTTCTACGGTCTATTGGACTGTTTCGACGGTGATGTGCGACAATCGGCGGCATATCACTATCATTCGAATTATCGCGACGATTTTTGCGAGAACCGCCACTAGATTTTTGCTCACAAGAGTGTTTAGTCTACGTCTTTTAGAGACCACGACGAACGCCCTGACATTTTGTAAGAAACACAACTTCGATACTTACGGTTGAAAAGTTTGCACACAATAATCCCAACACTTACTTTAACACTGAGAGTTACTGAGTATTTGAATAGATAGCAAACGGCCTAGAACGCGTGGCGATCCCACTTCTGATCTTAGAAACCAGAAGCGGAATATATTGAAAAACAAATTACTAAGTAACCTACAAAGTTATATTTCTTACAAATCATTTTTAAGTAGCAACAAGCACATAGGTAAATAACAAGCGCATGAGAATTATATAACACGACCCCAATCAACACTATAACGTCCCTAGAATACGCCCGTTGCATCCGAAGCCAAACAGCAAGCCGACCCAGCGTCCATTGACAGCACACCATGCCTTTTTTCTTATAAGCTGTCACTCGAACCGTGTAGGTTGGAAGAAGGAGTATCTAAGATTACATTAAAACTTAATTCCTGAGAGAAAGTTCATGTTTAGATAAAGTCAGGAAATTATTGTTAAGCAAATATTGACTACCAACTTGAATTGTCTGTATATTCAAATTACAACTGCAATTTATTCTTTGACAGTTGTATGAAATTACTACAACACGACAAATTGACGTAATGTCAATTTGCTTAGCAATTAATTGCCTGACTGTACTTTCGAGACGCTTACCTTAAAATATACCCTCTTCGATCCCCGACTGCCTAAAGGGAAATAACCCTTAAATTGGAAGTATTATTCATCTGAAATCTGTATTGTATGCTCCTATCAAACTAACTTTCACATAACATTGCCAGTTTTAGAAAGTTTGGATTTCTATGTTAATAATAGTGTCCGATTAATTATCTGCAATCTGCCAAAAAGTTCCGCAATAAACTATTGTTTATCGGAATACGATACTGGTATCTTTATGTAACTTTAACGAATCATAACAGTAATTAAACATTTGTTTATTCACGTCATCTTGTGTATTATTATATACTATTATTATATATTATATAGATACTATGTTTTTTTAAAGCTCCAACACGTCATTTTACCATGACGTTTTAATTCGATAATGTTTATTTTGGCGGCAAATGTGACGTTTAAAAGCCATCACACGATCGTAAATATAATAATGATGTCCATGCTGAATTTCTAATTATAAAATCACTTCACAACTGACTTAACAAAGAACCTTCTTTTTTGAAGTCGGTTAAAAATAATGTTAATAAAATATTATGAGGTTGCAGAAAGCCCGTCTGAAAAATAATAGTAACTCAAAAATAGACATTACAAAACACAACCAAACGATAACGGATAAAAACCACGTTATAGTTAGTTACTTATTTGTGATAACCGAAGATTTTTCGGTAAATACCACCAGTACAGCTGATGTTTATCGTTAGACGAGAATTTATGAATCTCCAGCAAATTCCGGGAACCGGTAGGTACACTGTGAGCGAGAAAAATGTAGCTCGAGACTTTTTATCTGAAGTATTCGAAATTCGAACACACGGTAATCGCGGCGCGCGAAAATCAATTCGGTTTTTCCATCAATAGCAGCTACTTAGTTCTGGATGTATGGGGACCGTACCTGTAACAGGTATAGGGGAAGGCAGGGCGGGGAACGCAGGACCAGTGCACCCGCCGCCTCCGCCCACTGAGGACGCCTCGCGCGCTCCCGGCACAACACGCGTCTACGACTCTATGCACAATATATAGTGGACAAGTGAACAGTTCTAAGTGATTTTTATTCAAGTGTTCTTTATTGAAAAAAATTTTTTTTTCTTATTTGTATTTTTCTTCAACGAGCGTAACGTGAGTTTCGGCTCCGAATTCTGCGTTTGTTAATTATTTCGGTATGTATCTTATTATAATTATTTATTACAATTAATTTAAATTATAATCTTATAGATTTAAGCACAAAAAAACACACTATTTCTAATTCAACTTACCACTTACGACGGTATTATGAATTAAATTTAAAGCTATTCCGAAAGCCCGTTTGACCTTTTACGTTTCGGAAAGCTTTTTCATGAATAAACATGATTAAATTTTAATGAGGGCTTAGTAATGATTTCAACCGATATACAAAGAGGAATCTACCGTCATTATAACATGGCCTGCAAACGGTATTGTTCTGAAAAACCGATGAGCTTTCTAATAGACCAGTTCAAGAACAGCCATTAACGAAATATTCGAATAAAAGACACGCTTAACAAATAAGACAATGGTAATTATAATTTCCTTAAGGTTGGTTGTAACAAAAGTGTATTCACACTAGTGGAGGTAAATTTATAATCACATCGTGTTAACAAAAGGCTTTCGGGGTCAGCCCTGGCTTAACTTGTTGCGTTCGGCGCTAATTTAAGTTGATGTAAAATGTAACGTACTTTATGTTAAAGCAATGTGGGTAGAATAATAAACGAAGGTTTTAATGTGTAAGTACTGCGAACTACCAAAAAATAACTAGTTCACATTTCGAAAGGGAATTTAAAAAAAAAGTGTCATGCAATAATTTTATTATATCTCTATAAAGAGATGCAAATGTCCCCAATAGCGCGAATAATAAACGAAGAAGGTTTTAATTCGAAATACCAAAAAATAGCCAGTTAACATTTCGAAAGACAATGGAAAAAAAGACGTCATGCAATAATTATCTGGATAAAGAGATACAAATGACTCCAATACGAAATGATCAACTTTTCCTCATTAAACACAATAAAAAGCGTAATGAACCTATGCGAGGAAAATTCACTAGAAAAAGATGCACCAATTAGTAAGTATTTCGTTACATTGTCTCAACGGTAACATCCGCGGGAATATTATTTCAAAGTGTAACAAAATATTACAATTTTCATTTCCTTTACAACGGTTTATTTTTAATTCGGATTTTCAAAGAGCAACATTGCTTTGTGCCTCCTACGTATCAAAGCTTTCAGTCTAATTGGACCTATTTTTACCTTATTATTTTTCATAGACAAAGAGAGACTGGCCGAAAAACAAAAAAAAAGCTAATGCGAAAAATTCAAACGTCGAATAAAAATCCAACGGCACTATTCTTCTATCACGCAATCAAAATTGAAAAAGGGGTTGAATTTTTCAGAGTAAAAGTTCACCTTGTCGTAAATTGAAATGTTAAGCAGACAAACTAATTTCAGTTCTGTGACATTAGGTAAAATTTTTATACATTTGTAGAGGTACCGGATCCGATTTCACATCAAGTATGTAGGAAAATACCTTTATACCGCCTAATATCAGCTCAGAGCACCGCCACCAAAACTATACCTTATAAACAGTAGAAATCAAACAATAGCACAAAATAGTTGCGATAACAATTTTCAGTAACCAAAACCAAATCAAGTTATTAAAGTTGTACCGGTTTCAAAGTTCGGTCACAAAGGATAATTCTTAGGGGACTGCTAATCTGTATTTTGGCGATGTTCCAAGTCCAAAGAGATTAGATATGGCAATGGTTCACCGAGCCCGTTGTTGTCATTAACTTTGTAACTATACAGCTTCAAATCTGCGGATTTGTAAACATTCAGTAAACGCTAAACGGTCTAATGATGATTCACTTTGCGAGTTTGGAACTGAGATAGGTACCTACCCTTTTGATATGATTTTCAATTTGCCCGAGAATTGTTCAAGTTTAGCGCTGAAACCTCTGGAATAATTTGATACTGCTTCCGTAGCAGTCTGTTTTTATGGATAATAAAATTATAACGTTGATTTTATGTATTAACATTCTGCTCTTAATAATAATGTAAACGCTTAACATCCGAGTGAAACGTTAATTAATGTCCATGAACCCCTTAATTGACAAAAAATACAAATGGAGTGTGCATCAGATCCTTTGTCGTTGCGCAAATATATACAAATCTAGTAGAAGAAACATTAATTCTAGTAAAAGTAACCATATTCTTTTAAACCTTGCGATGTATTGCAAAGTCTTTCATAAAACACTGCCAAAACATCTACATACGAGTAATCATAACTCTAGGTGCCTAAAGTTTAAGCACCATATTTTTTAGTTTTAAGTTTTCTTTACGGAAACGAAAGCGTCGAGCCAAAAGTTTGGGCAAGAATAATTTAATTCTCTATATTGTCGACAAGACAAATTGGAAGAAACTTTTACTGAAAATTAAACCTGGCACAAAGCCTAAGCTAAGAAGATAGCCATATAATGAACTGTTCCAGTAATGTGAATTGATATTATTTTTTTGGAATAAGAATTCATAATGTGCCAAGCTCAATTTTCATTGTTTTTGGAAACCCGCTTGTCCTTGATACCGTCATATTATTATTTTATTTTTACAAGTAAGAAAACCGTTTTCACGGATAAGGAAATTACAAATTGGTAATTTACCAGAACAATGTCAATGGGTATTTTAATTAAATGAAATTCCGAAAATATTGGATGGCTATAAGAACAGAGTAAGACAAGCAGGGTAATTGCGTAACACACTATAATTAGCAATGGCTTTCATTTTGTTAGCTCAACAACATTCATTGCGTTATTTTCCCTAATTTGTTGAACAGACTTTTCGAACATAATTATGAAGCAATAGATTAGCAATATACTTCAAAATGTTTACGATTGGGATTCATAGTGTGTTTCGCAATTCGGGTGCAGGTAAGTAATCCTGAGAGACTACCTACCCGATTATTTTTACACTATAATGTTTTAATTAGTCGATTAAAACATTATAGTGTACAGTTCAAACATTTCACATCAAAGCTGAAATAAAAAAATATGTATCAACTATCTTTTGGAGGGCACTGTAGGTTTCCCTTTTCATTCTGACCGACCCAACAGGAGATTAACTATACCTATTCAGAGTCTATACAAAGAGGCGATTATTCTAAATTCCTCATATTCAGACTGACTGTGTCACAAACGGGTTGTTATCGCGACGTGAGAGGGTTGAACATTCAGTCAGGATATTAGCACAGTTTATGATTTTAGTTTGTGTTTCATGAACTTCATTATCATATTCCACGTAATATAATTTTCACACACAAGTGAATTAGTGTTAAATCTGATTAAAGATATGCTAGGAATGGTTTTTGACATAATTAACTTTGACCATGATAATTTATAGGTACGACTATACCCGTCTTATTACAAATTGAGCACGATATTTTAACCTGTCATCCCTGCGCGTTACCGATCGGTTACGAAACAATAGAAAATCAATTGTGTCTCATTAGCAGAGCTTGACAGATTAATATTCGCTCTAATGACGCGAAATCTCCAAAAGATCGGTAGGAATAGGAAAAGTAATTGTGTCTCATTAGTGACAGTTGAGCTACTACAAACTTTATTCCGAACACGGTAAAGTTTTTAATATAGCATTGACAACTCAGACTCGTGTTTGGCGTTAGTTTGTTTTTATTAGAACTGTATTGATGTCGTAATAGAAGTTCGAAATTCTAAAAGGGCTCGATGGTTTATGCATGTGCCTAAGATAAACTTGGTTTGGAATAGGGCCGTACAGGTTTTAAACCATTGACTATGAATATTTTGGTGAATAAGGAACACCCAACGTCCGCGTATATTAAACTGTTGTAGCTACTTTAATTTCCCTGAGGATCGGCTAACTCATCAGGTGGTCAGACTAGCCATTATTGATTAACAAACTGATCGTGCGCATGCTTAGTACTTTTAAAATTAAATAACGCAAACGGTTATTTATATCTATAATTATAATGAGTTCCGTCAATGTAGCCCGCAAAAATTTGTTTTTTGCAAATTGCAGCACTGTTTAACTTTGTGTTGCTCCAAATAGAATTATGATGGATTTCATAAAAATAGGACAATTCACGGCAAGTATTATTTTGATGGATATTTATTGTTGATTCAAAAGATTATTATTTAGTCATAATTGTCGCGAAATGAATTTTGATATAGCCTTAACCGGTTAAGCGGCGCGCGTCGCCCGTTGGTGACGAAACAATAGAAAATCAATAGTGTCTCATTAGCGGAGCTTGACAGATTAAAGAAAATCATTAATTTCGCCTAATCGCCCTAGTAGTCCAATTCCCTCGAAGTCTTCCGTTTCTTGCACGCGGAAAAACGAAATCGCTTTGCATTTCTAGGTCAGTGTGGAGACAAATATCATATTGATAGGGGACAGTCCATGCCCCTGTTCTTATAAAATAACATGTTTATGATATACGGGAGGAAAACAGTCGGTTATGTCCCTCTACTGGGCAAATTCCTCTTCTATTACGGGAAAGGCATGAGCATTGATCACCATGCTAGGCAGGTGATCCAGGCTTGCGATTTCAGACTTCTATTCGACTTTTTTCTTGATCGGTTTTTTTCCAGGTTGAGTACACTCAACCTGGAAAAAAAAACAATCAAGAAAAAGAAATTTCCTTAAAAATACCATGAGCACTCGGACCCCACGGCCGATAATGATTTTGTGGTGTGTGAAAATCACTAAAGATTTTGAAAACTTTTGTTTTCAAAATCTTTGGTGATTTTCACATTTTTATGTATGCTTGAAATTCTCAAAGCGCTTCCTGAAATTTGATGATCTATTCAGTAAGTTTGAGAGAAAATAATTTATACTCTAGATCTTCACCCTTTCTTCTTTTATTTTAAAAAGCTTTGGAGTCTTTTGGTTGAAATATGAAAGCGGGTTATTCGCGTAATCATATTAAAAAATATTGTAATGGCTTTTCATCGCATTTGAGAAAAAGGCTTCGGATTTTTTGTTGTTTTTAGAATCGTTTCTAATTTAATTAAAATTATTGTTTGCTTACAAGACGTTTATTTGTAGAGTCAAAAAATGTTCGTTCACTCAATGACATTCAAAGCTTTATGCTGTTAAATGGGATTATAAAACCATCTAGATTTTCTTGAGCGATTCTCACAAAAAACTAGATTGTTTTATTATGTTACAAAAATAATACATTTTAATTTTATTTTATAAAACCAATCTTTTAATAATTTTAATAATCCATCATAATCATAATCCATCAAACTATAATTTTAACCCACTTTTATATACGAACACAAAAAGAAAATGGGAAAACATATAAAAGTAAAGTCCGAGCAATTTTATACAGGTAAATTCTTCCACTTATAAAACAACATGAAGATAAAGGCTAGAATATCCATCATAAAAGCCTGCCTGTACCTATTTATCTACAAAACGAACATTAACTACACACTTTAAATGTCCATAGCCTACTATTTGCAATATCATAAAAATAAAACTCATATAAATGAATAATAATTGCCGTATACCTTCTAACTCTTTGTCATTATTATTGAGTCAGGTCAGGTTTTTTCCGGGGTCGCTTCAACCATATGACTGGAGGGAAAGAGATCAGAGCGGCAATTCTCGTAATTTTATGTATAACTAGATTTTGAACGTTTTAAATTGCGAGAATTGGTCTTTTTGGGAATTGGCGGAAGGCCAATTCTCGTAATTTAAAATGTTCAAAATCCAGTCACAAATGTCAAAAACTTGTCAAAATGTAGGGAAATTAGAGGTATTTTTGACAGATTGAGACTGAGTTCAGACTCTGAACGTGTTTAAAATTACGAGAATCGCCCCTCAGTTTTTTCTCTCTCTCTCTTTTCACTACCGTCCAACTACCATTATCGCTCTCATGATCCTCATTTTCTTATATTTAACTAAAACTAAGGTCTTGTCCAAATAAAAGAAGACTTTTTTTCACGAAATATAAGGAAAAACATTTGAATAATTTGGTATTGTAAAAACTTGCGAACAGCGAGTTGTACACTCGGCAGGGACACAAAAACTTCTTAACAATAATTTCATTTTATTGAATGTATGCATTGGAACTTTGGACTGCTATGGGGAATACAATTTATCTCTTAGGGATAGACTGAGGTTTACCTCAAATAAAACGCTTTATTTTATAATAAGTTACCAGAATTGGCTAACAAGCAACAACTTAATATGATTAGGTAACTTAATATGATGTGGAAGAACTCATCTGCCTAACCTTTTCCCAACTATGTTGGGGTCGGCTTCCAGCCTAACCGGGTGCAGCTGAATACCAGTATTTTACATGAAGCGACTGACTGGCTATCTGGCTTCCACAACCCTGTTACTGGGTTACGCAATACCCTTGGTAAGACTGGTCGTCAGTCTTTCGGGCTTCTGGCGACCCGTAACGAGTGCGAAACCACAAATGACGGCCGGGACCAACTGCTTAACGTGCTTTCCGAGGCACGGAAGGGTTTTGATATGTAAATATGGTCACCCATCTATGGACCAACTGCGCCAACCGTAGCTTAGCCTGATTGATCGACCCGTGCGGCTGTTACTACTAAGCCACAAGCCCCTCCAAGTGCGAGAACTAAATGGTGATAATAATGGAAGTGTAACTTTGACAAAATCAGCATACTTAGAAAATGAATTCAGTAGCAGGCCCATCCTTTAGACTAAATTCGCCCTAAACGGCACCCAAAGAAAGTGAGATCCTATTCTGAATTCCTCATCAGGATATATATAATTCTAAAACACGAAGTATTAAATAAATGAAACAATTATATTTTCCCAAGAAACAAATCAACCTATTTCCTACCATTATTGATATTCAGGACACAATAGCAATACAACTCACCGTTAATCTTCTTGATGGCTAAATTATCAACGATAGTGCGAATCTTCGGGGATTCTCGACTCGGCCGAACGTTTCGATTTTTCCCGTCGGGAGTTTGTCGAGAATTATTTATAGACGGCCGTAACACAAACTGGTTCAGGTGCAGAAGGTCAGTTCCTTCCACAAGAGAAAATAAACGCACACATAGACACGCTTCATAAACAGCAAGCGCAAGTGCATTCAGCGACCAGCATATATTTGAGACAGTGAGATCTCCGTATGCGACAATGTGTGCGTGCGTTTCCGCTCGTTGTATGAAGCTGACTTTCTGTACCTACCTAATCTACTTTGTGGCAGTAGCCTGGGGCGACTCGGTACCTACTTGTATCTGAGGTAAAGAAACCCGGGGATTGCCGGGGGAGGTAGGAACCCAGCTTTGTTACATTAGTTACTGCTCAGCCGGATTTAAGCGGTGACCTGAACAGCTCTTAGCAGTTAATTACGCTAGTGAAAGTTTGTAATGAATTTTCTTGGTTGGCCTGATTTTTAAGAAAGTTTTTTTTTAATATTATTTTTGTTGGGGTAGGTGATTTATAATAAAGTAGGTGGTTTTGAAGAAAGGTCAAGGCTTCTAAATGCTCACTTAAATGTCTCACTGATGGTGGCGCGTGTGTTGGATCATTCGGTTCCCTACAAAATGGTTGAGCTGGATGGTGCTGATCCAAGCGTCATGTTCGTGAACGGACGCCGTCGGTTGAGACTGGTCATCTCTTAACTGCCAAGGCTTATTTTTAATCTTATTTCTTGTATTGTTTCTTCATTTGTGTGTATTTTTACATTGTTCTCACATATAGAAGCAACGAGAATAATGTACCCAGGATTTTGTAATATCTTGATTTAAAAGAGTGTCCATGGAGTTTCTTGCCCGTTCTTCTCCATAGAGATCTACGCTTTGGAATGGGCGACTAGCTTCAACTTTCTGACTAACTGACCGACTACTTAATTTTGACAATTCAAAAGTGCCTGTAATGGTTTAATTGAAATAAATGTTGTAGTTTGAGTTTGAAAATATAATAAAGTTCACCTTGCATACCTCATTTTTAGAAATAGTTTTGTAGCTTGCAAATGGACCTTTAATAAGGAGAACCTTGATAAGGCTGAATTTAAAGGCAAATTAGTTTAGTTGTATTTTTTCTTGTCAAGTTTATTTTTATTGTTTCAAGTTTCACCTAATTTTATATTTACAAAATAAGACGTAAAAAAAATATGCACGTAGCAATGCTGCCAACCTTTTGGGAACTTTTCCTGTTGACAGCAGCACGAAAGAATTTTTTGATGCCTTATGACTACTGCCTCTCCTTTTTAGTGTTCGGTACCTAAAGAGTAAAAACGGGACCCTATTACTAAGACTCCACTGTCCGTCTGTCTGTCTGTCACCGTGTGTCTGAACCGTGATAGCTAGACAGTTGAAATTTTCACAGGTGATGTATTTCTGTTGCCGCTATAACAACAAATACTAAAAACAGAATAAAATAAATATTTAAGGGGGGCTCCTTAAATATTTATTTTACCATACAACAAACGAGATTTTTTTATGGTGGTACGGAACCCTTTGTGTGCGAGTCCGACTCGCACTTAGCCGGTTTTTTATATACTTACATGTTTATATAATTTTCGCATCAAGTTTCAACTGCTCGGTCATAATTAACCACAAGTTGTTTCATGTAACGTCTATCATGACCTAGTAACTAGAACCACTGATCATGGCCAAACCTACCTTCAACGAAGGGCAAGTCAACAAAATAAAAGTAAACATCTGATATATTTGATGGTAGTCTGTACTATAACAGTGGTATAGTTCTTGCATCTCCCAAGCGCGCGTCATGTGATTCTTATGTCTTATGTCGTTGTTATAAGGTATAAATTGCAATGATTGACGCGTTCGTGAAATGTAACAACTATAACAGTTTCACGGTCAGCTATATAACGCAGCATATATCATTAGGGGCTATAAAGTTTTATGTCGGATTCCAGTTCTTCAACATTTCAGCCGCATTGGAACTTGCAGCCAAAATAGACCGATAATATTTTACAAATAACTGTTGCTATCTGGTATTTTGAGCGCATTCGCCATTTTATGCGGATTTTTTTCTTGTGATTTTGGATTAAAAAAATATTGTGTGATTCTGAACATAGGTACATAATTGTATTTGTATTTGAACACTCTAATATAATGAATGCGCCACTTTTTGTGAACATCTAACGATTCCTATTTTTGGGTCCTAAAAAACTAGATAGCTCAGTAGTTGCGACCAACTTCGATTTAGCGCTCGCCGACGACTCTCGCGGCCCTGTAGCTTCGCTCGCTCGGCTTGCGCGTTGTCGGTCATACCTAACATCTTTTTTTTTATTATCGTGGAGAAATGCTCATGCATTCTGCACTACCACGAGGAGATAGTGCAGCTATGTGGGAACTCTAACCCACTAAAACTCCACGGTGTCCTCTTCTGCCGCTTACGGCGGGAACACGGGCACGCGTTAACACTCATCCGTGAATCCGCCGCGGTTGCCCGTCACCGAACCCTCCTCTGGGGAGTATTCCCCATCACCGGCGCACCAGAACACATAACACGCCGTGACAACCCCAGGGACCAAACCAGCACATAGGCGCTAGACGACCCCGTGTCTGGGCACCCTTGGTCCCCCTGCGATCGGTCAGTTCATTGGCCCCGCTGCCTGCCAATTTTCAGCCACAGAGGATAGGGAGAGCGGCCAACGTCATACAACACTTCTCCTCCCCTGCGGCCCCACCGCGTCCGTCATCAGACGGTAGCGACCCCTTCAAGGCCGCGGAAGGTGGGAGAGCGGCGCACCGCAATACCGGCACTCCTCTCCCGCCGCGGCCTCCAACCCTCAGCCGCGAAGCCTCCCATACGACATCGCGGCCCGCCTCAGTGGCGATATCGCCCAAGCGGCACCGCAACCTACTTGTTGGCCGCTACGTCGTCGGCTTACCGGCAAAAGCCCTAACGAACGGCCCCTCCTCGGGTTCCTCTTCGCTTCACCGTGGGTGACCAAGCCACGACTACTGAGCCCCCCCGCCTCGACAATTCGGGAACCCATCGGGGGGACCTACTTCAAACCTAAACTAACTCAATTGGTCGGGGTACCCTAACTTCGTTACTGCGTCCAATTCAGCTCGTGAGTGGTTGGTCACTATTAACCTAATCCGTTTGGTTGGGGTATCCTAGCTTAGTTACTGCGACTAGCTGGGAGAAAAGGGCAGAAATTTAAAAAGGTACATTTATAAAAAAAGGGTTTATCATGAAAAGCCCAAAAAGTTTTTAGAGGTTCATTAATTTAAAAAAGTGTAAGTAATGAGTAAGTTTTTGGAAGATTAGTTGATTTCCCGAAAAATTGGGAAAGTTTTTACCTTGTCACTTTCGATTGAAAATATTTCATATGATTCTGAAGCCCGTATACGTATTATATTTTTGTAAAAGCGTCTAATTTATATTAGTTAAGTTAAAACCAGATATAAAGTTTGTCAAAAGGCTAAAAACTCCCATGTAAATAAAATTACATAGTTGTATTTTTAGATTTTTTCGTTTTATTACTGTTCATTTAACAATGTTTGAACTAAAATATTACCACGAAGTTCTCCAGTCTACAAGGCAAATATTAAATAACTTCTACAGCTATAAAAATAAAACACAGCGACATGAAATATATCTGAATGTTTTAATAGTTTTCTTAGATACCTTTTTTGAGTCTTATTTAAAATGAATTACGAATATTCGTCAGAAATTTTGCTCAGTTTACCTTATTTGTTTCAAACTCAAAGCATTTATTTAAATTAAACCATGTACAGGCACTTTTGAATTGTCAAAATTAAATAGTCGGTCAGATAGTCAGAAAATTGAAGCTAGTTGCCCATTCCAAAGCGTAGATCTCTATGGAGAAGAAAGAGCAAGAAACTCCATGGACACTTTTCTATATGTGAGAACAATGTAAAAAAAACACAAATGAAGAAACAATTCAAAGAAATAAGATTAAAAATAAGCCTTGGCAATTAAGAGATGACCAGTCTCAACCGACGGCGCCCGTTCACGAACATGACGCGTGGATCAGCACCATCCAGCTCAACCATTTTGCAGGGAACTGAATGATCCAACACACGCGCCACCATCAGTGAGACATTTAAGTGAGCATGACACATTCTCAACTGACATGCTCTTTCAAGTCAACAGCAAAAAATCATAATAAACGGTTTTTATTTAAAGTCAAATACCTATAGCATTTACATTAGTAACGTACCTACATATTGTCAAGTTATTTCTTTTATGAGGGTATGGTATAATTTTCCGAAATCAAAGTACCAACATACCGCGACCGTAATATGGGATAGGATCCACGACAGTAACTGTGTCTGTTTTACTGTTAGCTTTTCACACATTAACGTCTGAGCGGATAACGATGGAATTTTGCACACAAGTAGACGATAACTAGGGTTATGACACAGGACCTTTCCGTGGGATAAGTTCAGACCTCCACGCGAGTGACACATGCAAAGCTAGCATACAATAAAATACTCCAGAATAGAAAAGGTTTACCAAAAATATATGTAGTTGTCAAAGGAACTATGTTTTCCTTCAAGATGTGTATGAGCATGACTAGTTTTTCATTTACTTTTTTACGAGAGTTACAAAGTCTAGGAAACAGAATAACACCCATTGAAGTCGCATATGGAGGCATATTGGATTTCCAGTAGAGGCGTACCTATTCATTCGCATGAACCTGAGAGAGTAGTGGATATGTAAGGATTTGTCGACAAAGCTCTTCTCCCCTGTTCTGAAAATGGTTTCTCCATAATGTGTGCGTGTTACCTGTTGAAAACTAGAGAGAAAATATTTGTCGGTTTTTCGACGGATGTTTTTCGTTTGGGTTTTTCCTTTAGGAATTTCTCAGAAGCAGCCCGGGCTCTAGATTTGTGCACGGTTGAAGGCAATAGGCTCACCCCCTATTACATGGGGCTTAAACACAACCGGCTAAATGTGGATGTATGTACTGTAGGTAAACCTCTGCCTGAACCTTCGGGGAATAGAGGCGTGATGCTATGTTATATGTGTGTATTTTTCTCTTTATGTAAAAAGTTTAGAGTCATGGACAACGTGCTGAAACCAAGGATCTTTATTGCTCCCGAGAGGAATTTTCGCGACTTGTAATATACCGCATCAGCGCTGAATACACGATGCGCTTATCTTTTAATAATTTATTTGGGGCTTGTCTGTATGCGCCTGTGTTGATATTTTGTTTTAAATTAACGGTTACATCACGAAAATTAAGTAGGTATAAAAGGTTATCATAATCAGCCTATACTGTTCCCACTGCTGGGACACAGGCCTCCTCTCTTCAAGAGGGAGTCCTATAATCTACCACGCGGGCCCAGCGTGGGTTAATAGATGTCACATGTCTTCGAATTTTTGGTTCTAGAACATGCCGGTTTCCTCACGATGTTTTCTTTCACCGTTTTGATAATTTATACAATGTAAAGTGTCTGCCTGGGTTCGAACCTGCGACCTACAACCTACAACTCGTAAGTCGAGGCCGTTACCATTGGGCCACCGCTGCGCTCTGGGTATATTTATAAGGGTAAGGTTAATTTTTGTGAATAAAAAAAATGGGATATGTTACATTACAAACAAATAGGAAATCTATTTTATTATTAATCTTTATTTATTATATTTTGAATTGTTTCTTCATTTGTATGTTTTTTACATTGTTCTCAAATATAGAAGCAACAAGAATAATGTACCCAAGATTTTATAATATCTTAATTTAAAAGAGTGTCCATGGAGTTCTTACCGGTTCTTCTCCATAGAGATCTACGTTTTGGAATGGGCAACTAGCTTCAACTTTCTGACTAACTGACCGACTATTTAATTTTGACAATTCAAAAGTGCCTGTACATGGTTTAATTTAAATAAATTCTTTGAGTTTGAGTTTATTCGGACTACAATGTGGTCTTCAATAATCAATAAAATGTCCTAATAGATAGACAGTGTGGTTTCTGTTATTATACCAACCATTTTAACAACACAAAGCTAGCTTCTACATAGAGTTAAAATTATTTCAAATCCTGACTTAAACGTGCATGAAGATAATCGGCTTACCAACTTGTAGTGAACAACTTTGTTTTTTACTGGAAAGTCCTTTATTTTGTACTGAAGATTTGCGTGACGTCAGTATGACGTGTAGTTTCCATGTGGCAATGTAGATGCCGCCACAATACAAAGTAAATTACGTAACACATCATCAGAAAGACGACTGAAGCAGAAAATATAAACTCAGAAGTTACGATAACAAGTACTCCAATTTTCATATTCGCGTGTTTTTTTATTATAGCAAAATCAAGTTCGCAACGTTTTCCTTATTTGTATGTTGTTTTCACACACGCTGTCACACGTGGATACTGTGCTTCAGAAATGTCGAGATCTTGCCAAGGTCGAATGATTCGTCATAAGGGGGCAAAGCTACGTATTTTCAAAGTCACAATACAGGCCCCAGGAATATAATAAAGCTTAATTTCGCCGAGAGAGCGCTTTGAAAAGGGTCTCGCATTCAAAAATTTTATTCACAAAAATCTTATTTTCATATTTTTTATGGTGGCACATATTTCATGAAATGCCTACATCGGCCATTGAGGAATTTTAATGGGCTTTTTATTATTAAGACACAACAATGAACATAAATTATAAAGTAAATTTAGGTAGATAAGAACACCTTATTTGTTATTCATTAGTCACAACACAATACAAGTGGTATTAATCGCTTTAATTTATTTACTAAGACTAACTGCTGCTAGCGGCTTCGTCCGCGTGGATGTCAAAAATTAATGTGCTACCGGGACCGCTAGTAAAAAGCTGAAGGCCAAATCTCGTAATTTAAAACGTTCAAAATCTAGTCGCAGTCTCATCTTAGCGACAAATAAATTTCAAAAACTTGTCAAAATGTAGGGAAATTAGAGGTATTTTTGATAGATTGAGATCAGACTGTGAACGTTCTTAAAATTACGAGAATTGCCTCTCTGTTATTTTGACATTACAAACGGACACTTCAATTTTATTTATTTGTAAATAAATGTATGGATATAAGCGGTGTGATTTAATCATTATTATTTTCAGACTGTACAAAAAAAAAAAACTGTTCTCGAAAAATGAGCAAGATTTTGTAAGGAAATTCTTTCTCTATTTCAAAGTAGTTCCTGCATTTTAAAAGAGACAGCAAAAATACGATCAACCGGGACTTATCCGTCTCAACGCTGTATTCAATAGTAATTCAATCAGTTGCAGCAGAATAAAGCTAGACACAAGCTGCAATAGACTTATTCTATCTTCAAAAAATATCGCAAATAAGGAACAAAATCTGTGAAGTTGACATTAGCATCCCACTGCACTTTGCTGTCTTTAAGTTTTGTACGCGTCATTATAACGTCATTGACTGAGCATGAGGTCCTGGGTTTGATTCACAGGTCAGGCAAAGGGTTTTCCGTTACGAATTTCTCAGTAGCAGCCCGGAGTGCCCGATTTGTGCCCGGTTGATGCCTTCATTAATCTATATTATATATAAAAATGAAACCCGTTTTCCGTTGTCACGACATAACATGAAAACGGCTGGACCGATTTCGATGAAATTTGGTATAGAGATAGTTTGAGTCCCGGGAAAGGACATAGGATAGTTTTTATCCCGATATACCCACGGGATCGACATTTACGCGGGTGAAACCGCGGGGCGCAGCTAGTTCATTATATAAATCATTACATGGAACTTAAAAATAACTGGCAAAATGTGGATGTACAGACGCTAGCACATCAAGCTACTACAATCTGTCAAATTTCTTTAATAGATTTTCAACTTTATCACTAAAGCATAAGGTTCAAAGTTGATTGGGAAAATTTGACAGTTTAGGGTAGGTTGATGTGCTGGCGTCTGTACCTACTATAGCAACACCTATGCCAAACCCTTTGGGAACACAAGCGTGATGCCATGTTATGTTATGTCATTATAACAGAATTGGCAGAGGGGCTTGTGGCTAAGTAATAACAGCCGCACGAATCAATCGATCAGGTTAAGCTACGATTAAAGCGGTTGGATCGTGGATGGGTGACCATCTTTACATACCAAGACCCCTCCGTGCTTCGGAAAGCACGTTAAGCCGTTGGTCCCAGCTGTCATTCGTAGATCTTTGACAGTCATTACGCCCGGGCCGTCAGAACCCCGATATTCTGCAAACAAGTGTTACCAGGGGTATCGTATTACCCAGTAACTGGGTTGTAGAGGTCAGATAGGCAGTCGCTCCATGTAAACTACTGGTACTCAGCTGCATCCGGTTAGACTGGAAGCCGACCCCAACATAGTTGGAAAAAGGCTAGGCAGATGATGATGGCAATATTTCCACACAACCGTTTGTTATAGCGTTGTGTGCAATGTGCACGGGAAGTCCATGTCCATCTTACGCGCTAACAAGATGAATTAAGTGTCCAAGCTGTATTGGCCGTAGCTCTATGAGAATTTACTCAACCCATTGAATTTTCCATCAGTTTGGCTGAGCTTTTCAAACTTTGCTCTATCAACGAAGTTTGAAGTTCTGAATTTTAATTAACCCTCACTATTTCTCAAACTTAATGGGCTTGCTCGACAATTAAATAATAGACTTTATAATGCTCAGTGCTGTCTAAGCAAGTTCTCAAGTATCTTAATTCTTAATCACTTGAGCGATCAATTCTCGAGAATTGTCAAAAAGTTCGGATTAAGTAATTTGAAATTCCTGACAGGTATTTCAGTTGTTGATGATGATAAATTACTTTATTAATTTTGAATTATTTACATTATATTCTTTCCTGCCTTCAAACTTTTATTATCTGTAAGTAAATTACTGTCATAGTGCGTAAGAAAGGACTTCATGTAATTTAGTTCCCACATATACCTACAAGTAAACTATATACCTAAACTATAAATTTATGTTACCCAATTTATTTGATTTATTTGGAACAGTTTACTGGCCATGTTAAATAAAAGTAAAATACTTCTAAGACTCCACTACAACTACCACCCGCTGAGTCTTGAAAATGTAAGTTCAATATTGAAGAATTGGGGTTACCTGAAGAATTGGGAGAGGTTTAAGGTTAAGAGCCCTTAGGGTTTGAGAATTGTACTTCTAAATCAACCCACCATTCAACAAAACTTTCAAGGGTTATAGGGTAGGGGCATCCTTGAAAGTTTTATTTAAAAGAGTGTCCATGGAGATTCTTGCCCGTTCTTCTCCATAGGTACCTACGCTTTGAAATGGGCAACTAGCTTCATCTTTCTGACTGACCGACCCTTTGACAATTGAAAAGTGCCTGTAATTGGTTTAATTGAAATAAATGCTTTGAGTTTGAGTTTATTGAATCAATGACGAGTGACCAAAATTAAAAAATATAAAAAAAATAAGGGAGAATCATCGTACTGAAACATCTGACAGACGTCATCTGATAAGTGTTCGACAGTAGCCCACCAGACATACACCACACCCAATATCCGTGTTGTCAGAGGTGCCTCCCTTTTCAACTGACGAAACTTTAAACCTACTTCCTGCACTGGTCCCTAGCAACATTACTAAAACCCGGCAACCCAACACAACAGTCACGCGTCGTTTAGCAAAACATACAACACAAATAGATTAACAAGGCGTCTCAGAATAACGTATTGCTTGACGCATAGGCCGCAGGAGACTATGTTCTTCGAACTGAAATATCAGATTATTAACATCTGAATACCATTGGGTAGTACCCCACCAGATAAAACCACGTCTGATCGAAGGTTCCTCCCTTATCAATCGAAAAAATCCATAACAACGTCAACAAAAAAATCAAACGTCGTTTAGCTGAACAGATCAACAAGGTGTCCCAGCATAACGTTTCGGTTGATGCATAAGCGCAGGAGATCGCTGATTATCGACATCTGACTAGGGTTGGGAAATTATGAGCCTACCAGAAGTGACAATACCCTCCTGATCGAAGGTTCCTCTCTTTTCAATGGAGGAACTTCTCTCTTTGTTTATCCAACGCTAAAATTCCTAGCTACATCAGTATAACAACACACACAGATACACAAGGCGTCCCAGCATAACGATTTGATTGACGCATAGGTGAAAGCCAGAGATTAAAACAGAAGAAGAACTAGCAGGGATTCGAGGAGGGGGGCTCAGGTATCAGACCCGAATAAATCGTGAAGGAGATCAAGTTATTCGAACTGAAACATTTGACTATCGACATACGACTAGGGTTGGGCAATAGTTCACCAGACAAAACCGCGTCTCTAAAGCCATACAATTCCTAGCAACATCACTAAAACACAACAATCAAGCGTCGTTTAGCAGAACTGGCAATACAAATAGATCAACAAGGCGTCCCAGCATAACGTATCGATTGACGCATTCGCGGGCCTTCTGTGTGGCGAATGATTAATGATTGCTCTCACACATTGGGTTTATCAGAGTAAACGGTGATGCTGTGTTGTTTGGTACTCCTGGTTCTGGTAAAATGTGTGCAGATTTTTGTTTCGCGAATATATGTTTTGGAGGAATTACGACGAGGCCAATACGTTGAAAATCCAGTAGAATATAGAATTATTTAGTAACGTGTGATTTTATTTCACAGTTGTTTTACTTATACTATAAGATTTAGGACGGCTAATAAATACGTTTGAATTTTACGAATCCACTGTACAGTCACGTCTGTATGTGCTTGGCTTTATTCAAAGGCGATTTTCTCCTTTATTTTTGAATAAAATTTTATGTTATTACGAAAATAGTATTTTCGAACCCATAGGTTTATGTTAAGTGTCGTATTTCAACGTTGCATTCGTTGTTTTACGAAAAAATCGCAATTGAAAATTGCCAAGTGTATACATACTTTTAGACGTGACTGTACTCCGAAATTTGACCTTATTTATTTTGATGATAATAATAAAAAGGAAGAAAATCGCAACAATATTTTTTTACATTTTTCTGCTAACGAGTCTTGTAAAATGTCAAACGACAAGAAGTTAATGTTCATTGCTCCTATAATACTTCGCTTCGGAGATACGCCACAGTATGTTTTATTGAGTCAGCTCTCGTAGAATAGGCATTAGTTTAAACATGAGGACAGCCACTCCAAATAGTTGAGCTCAGACGGACATCTAGTAACAGAACTCGTTAAAAGTTAGCTAGACATTATGTTGTACGTGTAAATATTATGTTTGTGTCTTAGCGATGTTGTTTTGAAGTAAAGCATTTCTTTCTTCCATTTTTTATTTGTTTCTATGAGTGTGTTTAGTTTAGTTTGTGATCTTCCTGAGCGAGTCTATTATATTACTTTCTTTATTAACCTTATAAAAACGTATTGTGCGCAAACTCTTAAATTCCATGACCTCCATGCCCGTCGCTAGTCGGTTACCTTGATTGTAAATAAATTGTCATGAACCTATTGACGAGCAGGCGTGATAACTGTGATAAGTTTGGATTTTTGATTCTAATCAAGCAAACTTTATAAAGTCAGGGCAAATTGCTTATCAAATTGAAAAACAACTTAAATTGTCCGTATATTTAAAACATAACTGTCATTGTCAGACTTGGCTAAGACACGGGCAATCAACGTAGTGTTTCCATTTGATAAACATTAATTTCTCTGACCGTACTAAATAACTTAAAAATAACGCAAACAAAGGAACCTTTCAGTAAAACAATTGAGAATCGTACAAACGTAATGGAAAATCAAGCGTCCGAAAAATTCCCCCCGGATTGTTTTGAAGCTGTGAAACAGTACCAACATAAGTAAATCGTCGGCAACAATTGCTGCCTTTCACAGCCAGACAAGAATGCTTCAGATATATATTATTGGATTATTTTCTGGGGAACAAACGAACAAGGTTTTCGGGTCAAGAGTTGCGGGTTCGAGTGCGCGTGCTCTGGATGGCTACCGGTCGTTACGCGTACCGATGTTTGCCAATCATAATATAGCAGAATTATGCTCTTTTGCTCGCTCGCATAGCCATATTGAGTGAGCTGATGATTTTCATGAATTTACTGATCATGGAACGCCGAAATTCTATTTCCATTATTGTGCTTTGGCTGACGATTTCAAGCGAAAGTCATTAGGTATTGCAAATGGAAATGGTCATTATAAAATCTGATTGCCAATTGCTGAAACAGTCATATTGATAGGAAATAACTGGGTATTAACTGCATTTCAACCAATATGCCTTGCCTTTTCCCTATTATTTTGGAGTCGGCTTCCAGTCTAACCAGATGCGGTTGAATACCAGTATATTACATAGAGTGACTGCCTATCTAACCTCCACAACCCAGTTACTGGGTACACGATACCCTTGGTAAGACTGGTTGTTAAACTTTTTCTGACGACCCGTAACGACTGCCAAAGATCTGCGAATGACAGCCGAGACCAACGACTTAACGTGCTTGGGTCCCGATATGTATTATAGTGTATGTAGTGTGTGTGTGTTGGGGTGTGTGTGTGTGTAGTTGTGTATTATATGTATTTGTGTTGGGGCTTGTGGCTAAGCAATAACAGCCGCATGGGCCGATCGGTCAAGTTAAGCTACGCTTGCCGCGGTTGGTCCGTGGATGGGTGACCATCTTTACATAAGTACCGAGACCCCTCCGTGTCTCGGAAAGCACGTTAAGCCGTTGGTCCCGGCTGTCATTCGTCGGTCTTTGACAGTCGTTACGGATAGTCAGAAGCCCGAAAGTCTGACAACCAGTCTTACCAAGGGGTTTCGTATTCGGTCTTACCAAGGGGTTTCGTATCGTATTTCGTATTTCGGGTCGTGGAGGTCAGATAGGCAGTCGCTCCATGTAAAATACTGGTACTCAGGTGCATCCGGTTAGACTGGAAGCCGACCCCAATAGAATAGAAATAGAAAATTCTTTATTATGTACACCAATATAGTTGGGAAAGGGCTAGGCGGATGATGATGGGTCCCGATATGTATTGGGTGGTCACCGATCCACGAACCGGCCGCGGCAAGCGTAGCTTAACTTTCGATTGACCCGTGCGATTTTATTATTTAGCCACAAGCCCCTCAATTATTTCTGAGATATTTACTGCACTTATTTAAACTATTAGGTACTGTAAAAGTTTGCTTATCTTGGCGTTACTTTAGCGTAATGTTTTCACTTATTTAAAGTTAGAAACATGTCGAACATGATTAGAAGCAACAAGTAAACTTTTGCAAAAGTGCCGTCTTCAAATTACAAAGTACTCAGCCTTAGCCGATGATTTTGTTAAAGTTCATCAGATTAGGGTACCTAATAGTACTTCAGTCGCTTACTCGAATTCATTACGACAGTAGATCGGTCCCGAGATTTCCGCCTCGACTCGCCTTGTAAAGTATTATGTTCCACGATACATACATATGTATCCTGTAAAGTTACCTGAAAAGCTAGCACAAATTCAGTTTCTAATTCTAAATAAACTGATAGAAATCTTATTTATTTTCTCTCTCTCGTTTCAGCAATTTTAAGGGGCGTAGAGTTGTAATATATTTCTGGCGGTAACATTTTATGCGTAGGTACGATCTACCTACATTGAATATTCATGTTTTAATCTCTACTCTTAAAATATGAATAAATAAAAACGAGGGTACCTACCAAAAGTACCTCAAAATGGCTACTATTCAGAATCCGTAGCGTAATTAAAAAATCGTTGAAAAGAAAATAGAAATGGCAATTTTTTTATAAAAATAATTGGAATACTTCACCATTCATACTGAAGCAATTACGTAAATATCATGACGGAATATGCGAAAAGAATCCGCAGAGATAACATATTCTACTGAACATTATAAAAGTAAAAAGGTCACCATTACCTGTTAGCACACCCTTCCATTCAGCCGGAAAATATCGTGAGACGAAAAATTCAATAATAAAAAGTTGTAAGTCCAAATCCGACGGTTCGGAGATAGGATCAGGCGATTTCTACGTGATTTGTCGCGAAGAGATGGGGCTCCAGCCAGTATGACGCTGATCTATTGTCATCAAGCTCCCAAGGGTCGCACTAAGTGAATATTTTTCAGACTAGCAATCGTTCGTGGTTCCGAGTTTCAACCTCGTGAAACGGGAGGAAAGAATTTTTATAGTCGAATTGTCGTATCTGGTTCAGGTCTTCAGGTGAAATTTTATTTATGTTGGAATGATGAATACTTTTTCGCCTGTGATATTCGTAATTTGAAGTTTTGTTGTCTTGACTGGATACAAATTTTTATTTATATCGTAGCAAAGACAAGGATCAAACATAATAGAAATAATTCACTCTCTGAAAGAAAAGTACCTAATGCAGTACATAAAGTTGGCTCTCGCTTCCATACCTGAAATAAAATAGAAATATTCAATAAGTATAAATAAATTCTCCATTCCACGTTCTGAATTTAAAGCTACGAGTTCCACCTGTAGCTCAAAAATGCAATATTTATAAAATTGAGTGCGTAGATAATCCGGCTTCGATGCAGGATGAACAACACATACCAACATGACTTTACATTATTAAAATTGAAACAGATATTTACAAAATCATTACGACATAATACGAGTATGTAATTTGCACATAAAGCATAATTATCTTTTTTTACACGGTATTACTGGTCGTTTTCCCTTGTATTATGAAAACTAAAGCTCCTTTTACATTTGATATTCAAGAGACTTTTCATTGTTAGTGACCAGGCTTTCACACAACGTTAATTTTAGTATATATTTATGTGGCATAGCAGCTATACCTACCTATACTTTATTTTCTGAATAGGTATAAAAAAATTTACAGGAGACAAAAATGTGAAGAGTCTAATTCCGTAGCAAATTATGATTTGGTAATAGAAAAAAGCCGGCGCCGCTTCGCTGTTTGTATTCTAAAAGTTATTCTTAAAAGCCTGGATTTAGCGTTCATTGACAGGTGCTATTCAATTACGCATTTTATACAAAACGTAGGTATGTGTGATTCATGGGCATAACGCGCGCTCTTGTACTAAGTGCAGGCTTAACAAAAAGCTTTTTTGATTAATTTGTAGCATTGGTGTACTGAATTTTTTTACTCGTATTTTTCCGTTCTGGGTAATGCTTAATAAAAGATGTATTTAACAGAAAAAATAGTAGATTGTACAACTAAGGCATAAAAGAAGCTATTTTACCCCGAGACGTTTATATCCACGCGAGCCGCAGGCGAGGGTGGATAGTTAAGTCGAGGGGTAAAATGGCTCGTTTATGCCTGAGTTATACACTCTGCTTTTCACTTCGACTGCGAGAAAATGAAACAGGCATAAAGTATACAGTACATAATTAATCAAAAACGGTGCAAAGCATAGCTTATTCCCGCCACCACAGATAATACCGCCACGAAACTTTTTAAAAGTTTTTTTTTTTTATTTCAACATTTGTCATTCGACTTGGGTACTTCATACGGCCAAGTCATAAAAACGTTTCTTTGCGTTTTTAAATAATAAATGACAACTATTTTACCTGATTTTATTAAATTAACGATAGAAAACACGGAAGTGGTATAAATTAAAGAAAATGAAATAAATCACGACTTTAATCTGCGAAGTTTTATTGTGCGTGTGGCTGTTGGGCCTGATTACCTTAGTCTCAGAAAAAAAAATTACTTTATGCACTAGAACATAAAAAGCGATTTTATGTCGCCTAAGCACAACATAAAGAAGAACTTTTAGAGCATGAGAAGTGAAAAAGATTTTTATTTTTAATTTCAACATTTGTCATTCGACTTGGGTACTTCATACTGCCAAGTCATAAAAACGTTTCTTTGCGTTTTTAAATAATAAATGACAACTATTTTACCAGATTTTATTAAATTAACGATAGAAAACACGGAAGTGGTATAAATTAAAGAAAATGAAATAAATCACGACTTTTATCTGCGAAGTTTTACTGTGCGTGTGGCTGTTGGGCCTGATTACCTTAGTCTCAGAAAAAAAAATTACTTTATGCACTAGAACATAAAAAGCGATTTTATGTCGCCTAAGCACAACATAAAGACGAACTTTTCGAGCATGAGAAGTGAAAAAACTCATATGTACGTAAGATAATGTACGTAAAGCTTTTTTTTATTTTTATTGCTGAATGCGGCGCCTGCTCTTGACCTAGATCACGCCTGATGGAAAGTGATGGATTAGGTCTATGATGGAAGGAGCCCAGAAGATGCCTGATAAATTGAGTGACCTCCTATTAGCTTTTCATATAACTTTGTAATGCATATAACACAAGCCCTTATAATTTTCCGATTTACCATCAAAAACCATAGACGAAAAGCGATAATCCATTAGCAAAATATTAAAGAGACATTTGATAGATTTATTCTGCACACAATTGTGTATTAATATTTTTCCTCTTGAGGTCCGTTTCACATTTCGTCGCCGCGGTCCGGGTAATGGCGCAGTTTCCGTCTGTCCGTCCGAACGTCCACGGTCCACGACCGAGCCATAATGGAAACACATTATGTGAATTGATATGGCTTATAGATTCCCCAACGATTAAGAGGAATGACTTTTTGGAATAGATACGGATATTTTTTTTCAATCCCGTGACTAAATAATAACTGCCGTACAGGTCGATCGATCAGGTTAAGCTACGCTTGCCACGGTTGGTCTGTGGATGGGTGACCATCTTTACATAACGAGACCCGGGATCCGTGTCTCAGAAAGCACGTTAAGCCGTTGGTCCTGGTTGTCATTCAC
Source organism: Amphipoea lucens (assembly GCA_947508005.1). Taxonomy (NCBI): domain Eukaryota; kingdom Metazoa; phylum Arthropoda; class Insecta; order Lepidoptera; family Noctuidae; genus Amphipoea; species Amphipoea lucens. The sequence goes on along the minus strand of OX382358.1, from coordinate 17,112,349 downwards.
ACCTTTGACAGTCGTTACGGATAGTCAGAAGCCCGAAAGTCTGACAACCAGTCTTACCAAGGGGTATCGCATTACCCAGTAACTGGATTGTGGAGGTCAGATAGGCAGTCGCACCATGTAAAATACTGGTATTCAGCTGCATTCAGTTAGACTGGAAGCCGACCCCAACATTGTTGGGAAAAGGCTAGGCAGATAATGGAATAAATTGGTGATTAAGTGTGAGATTGCAGATCGTTGTATTTTTTTAGTGTTGTAGATTAATTTTTACTTTTTTAATGCTACTCGCGAAATTGGTAGGCCTCATTTATATTCTGCCCGCAACTTCTTTCGCTTGAAATTTCTTGTTTTGACATAAAATATATTTATTCTTCTAGCTTTTGCACGCGGCTTGGCCCGCGTGGATGTCGGAAAATATCCCACGGAAACGTACTACCGGGATTGAAAGTACCCTATGTGTTAATCCAGGTTATAAACTATCTGTTTGCTTTTCATCTGAATCCGTTCAGCCGTTTTTGCGCCAATCCGGAACATACAGACGCCAGCACATCGCGCTACTACAATCTGTCAAATTTCTTTAATAGATTTTCAACTTTATCGCTAAAGCATAAGGTTCAACGTTGGTTGGGAAAATTTTACAGTTTCGGGTAGCTTGATGTGCTGGCGTCTGCACATTCAGAGAAACCGACAAAAAGACATAAATATTGATTACTACTGTATTTTAAGTATAGATGACACTCAGCAATTCTTCCCATTCGTGAAAGAATATTAATCTGTCAAGCTCCGCTAATGAGACACAATTGATTTTCTATTGTTTCGTCGCCGATCGGCGACGCGCGCCGCTTGACCGGTTAAGAATCGAATACAGTGCCGAAGATTACCTCCTATACAACCACACAAAATTTACCTTTATAAAAAATATTAGTATAGGTACACTCATAAAAAGCTGTTCAGAGCTAAAGCTATAAAAGCTACATAAGAACACATAATACGTGTAAAATGATCGAGAAAAAAAAGCTACACCCTACGTGTAGCTTTTTTTTCTCGATAAAGTGGAATTGATATAAATTACTCCATCTATATTCAGTTGCCTGTTACGATCTGTACTAAGCATCTAATTTCTAATAAAGCCTTTCTTCTCCGTATCAAGTACGTGACTTTTATCTTAAAGACTACGAGCAAGCTTCCATGGCTTTACTAGACTATTAGCCTTTATATTTATTTATATTTTCGATTATTGGAATATAACCTCTTTAGGTGATTGTTGATTATTTCTACGATTCTGTAACAGTCTGAAATAATGACACTTAACTGGAAAATAATGGAAATAAAATTGAGTTTTTTTTTTGTGAAAATTACCCTAATATTTTTGATTTTAACGATAGGGTACCATTTTAGAACGTATTTTATTTGGTAACAATTTATCACCATTAGCTGAGGTCCTTTGAAAATGCTGTTTTATTAATAACTAGCTGACCTGGTAAACTTCGTACCGCCTCAGAAGCAATAAGAACAAAGGTATGAGAAAATGAATTAAGTATCTTCGGTTTTTCGTAATTTTTTCCCATGTTTTAATAGTTATTATTACTATTCGAAGCGGAGACAAATCCAACAAATCAAAGATCATAAAAATCGGTTCAGCCGTTCTTGAATTATAAATTAATGGCGCAACAAACCCAACTTTGTTTTATTTATACTTATAGATTGCGATTATTTAACGTCAGCAAGTACATATAAATTAATATATAATTGATGACCAAATAAATATCTAAAAAAATCTACGATTTTTTTCTATTTGAGGAAGGAAAAGCCAAACAGCGTCACAGAACAGAATAAATGTTTGAGGGTAGATAAAGTGGGGGCAAAAGGAAGTTATACTGGAGTCAACGAGGCGTGAAGAAGCCGTGTCGTCTTGCAATCCCGTTTGCAAGGATGTAGCACAGATTGTTGCTACACTGCGGTATTTGCCAGGTTTAATTTGGAAAAAGCATTTTTGATGTGAAACCGAGTAAGACTGAGTCGTATGCCATGACGGGAAAAGACATCATATGCCGTCATGCTCTCTCCTCTCTTTTCGATGTTTCACATCTGCCGAGCGTCTCGTGACGGCCACAGTTTGTTGCGTAAAGTTAACACTGATTTATTTAAATTTTCATTTATTTTTCTACTAGCCTCGGCCCGCAACTTCGTCTGCGTGAAATTTTCAAAAAAAAAAAACGTGGCGCCATCTATTATCATAATAACGTTATTGTTGTTTTCCTCGGGAACAGCACTTTTTTTTCGGGATGAAAGGTACTCTATGTCCGTTTCTGTACACCTGACAACGTATAATGCAAAATTTCAGGATTATCGGTTCAGTGGTTTAGGCGTGAAAAGTTAACAAACAAACTTACTTTCGCATTTATCTATGTTGTTTAATAAAATGTTAACAGTAACCAAACTAGTGAGTCTTTATCACAAGCATAACTGTAAAATCTTGTTTATCCTGTAGGTATTGAAGCTGATTATATCACTACACCGCACACTGCCTCATCACCACACCAAGCCTCTCGTGCAGGCACCCCTTCACATTCAACTGTTTCCCGCTATTCGTGGTGATCTGATAGATGACATTAGTGACAGCTATCTCACTACTAATATGTACGAGATAGTGTTTACATATATATTAATCGCTTGATCCCCGCTAATGAGACACAATTGATTTTCTGTTGTAATGGGCCGCCAGAGGCCCGCCGGGATGGAGCGATTAAAAAGTTATACTAACCTAGGAGGGCGATTTTCTGTATACAACAAATATTCAAAGTTCGTCAAAAATATAAAAGCTCGATAGTAAAGTTAATACAGGCATATTGGCAAAACGTCCAATATTCAACTTTAGGTGAAGTTTGGAAAATCAAACGATAGTTTCAGTTTCCACGTCAGCATAATTGGAATTTTTAAAATGTTAACAGCCTATCTCGCTAGCCTTCGCAAAAATGAATATGAATATAAAATGCTACATGGAGAGAAAGTTAATAAAGAGTTCTGGTTCATAAAAAAAAAAAAAAAATATTTTCCTGCATACCACATTAAATACAGGTTGTAATAAAAATTCCAATTACCTCAAACTAACAAACATTGCACAAATAGTTATTGCTGGGAATTAACTTTTATTTAAGTATGGTATGAAAAATCTGCATATAACGGTAAGGCCCTAAATCACTATGACCACTTAACGATTCCTTACTCGAAACCACGTCAATTCCAGCTAATCCCGCCAATCTGGCGTTCATTTTGCGTGGTTTCGTTCATTGTGTCATACAGAATAAGGCCCCAGGAGTCGTGGTGTGGGTACTGAAAATTGAAACGGACCTTCAATGTCACCGTAACCAGACGTTTTCCAGTTCAAACAAAAATGATCACAATGACGGGAAAAACAAATGACTCTCGGTTTCGTTAAGCGTCTTTTTAGACACGTTATAAAATAAGGCAGTAGGGTAGGGTGCTTAATAATGAATATTAATACCCAGATAAGAATTAATAATAAATTGTATATTACATAGAGTGCTCTGTTCTTCTTTGGATCTTTTGACCCCTGAATGACATTGACAGCTGGGCGCTGTTGGTAATCATAATGTAAATTTGTTAAACATTAGAAACCTGTGATTAATCTATATGTTTTATTTTTATGACCGATTGATTCAAAACAGCGTAATCTTAAATCACCTACCCTCTGTCGTGTAGAAATGTTTATGGCATATAATGGGCACTTTCGCGTTCTGCAAATGTCAAACCTACATAATGTATATTATGATCCTGAGAGAATAATAGGTATTCTTCTTTTCGGCTGGATACCACGTCTGCGGTGCTATTCTGTTAAAATCTCACCGTGGAAACTTAGGTCACAGATAATATAAAACTACATACTTAGGTGCAGTGACCTGTCAATAGTATCAATCACTAGCATGAGGTGGAATGACAGATCACTTTAGGGTCGCCGCACACGGGCCACACACGATAGCCATAAACGCCGCCACGAGAAGCTAGCGAGCAGCAAGGATTTGTAGCGAGTGGCGGCCACCGGCGTCAACCGTGTGCGGCGAGTCCATATAAAATGTATGAAAACTACAGGAAATATGCCGTTTGGCGGCGTTTTGTGGTTGTGGCCGGTGACCCGTGTGCGGAGACCCTTAAGCTCACTTCACCTAAGTTTTTTTTTTACAGAATAGACCGGCTGTATGTTATTCTGTAAGGGCCCAGTAGATGGCCACGTTTATTGCGGGATCCGAGGCGTTTTTGAGATCGTCAAGGGTGCAGGTGAACGGGGGGCAGTCTTATGGAATAATAGATTCCATAATTATTGTGACAGCAAATGGATTGGCTTTGTAGCTCATACTAACTTTACAAATTATATTACAGGGCAGATTGTTTTCCTCTCCTCCTACTCTGTTTTCGTTTTGATGTTACCAATTACTAAAATTAAATATTGTAAGGCAATAACAAATTAATTGAGTAGGTCAGTTGATGGATGCAATCTTAAATTGAACAAATCGATTCGCGACTTTAAATATTAGAGCCATTAAATCTTCTTCGACAAACGGAACGTCGCTTAAGTTTTTAAGTACAACTCCATTAACAGCATGAATTTAACTTGCTCACTGAAAAATCTTGCTCAGGAATGGAAGCCGGTGTTCACCAATACATTTTCTTAGCTAGGTTAAAGAAGACACCTGCCCAAAACTAATAACTACATAAGGATGACTGATTGCATGTCACACAATTTGAATACAACATGAAATTGTCATAACAACGCATAATACGGCTTTCCGGATCATTAGTCATTACGCAGCGATACAGTGACGTTGGCGTGACGACTCCGTTGCGTGACGTCGACGTGACTCAGTTGAGCGAGTGAGCAATGACAGCAGCATTGTTTCCTCTGAGAGCCCGTTTGATGTGATCCCCTCACTCCGTTATGAGATTAACAGAAATGATACTAGAGCGGAAGGATGTCATGTCAACAGAATTGAGTTTTGATTGGGATGTATTCGCAATTTGTGTTGTTAGGCTGTTGTATTCGGTTTTAATGAAGGTTGTGAAAATGATTTATGTTTAAGTTTGTGTTTGATGTTATTCGGCTTTACAATATTATGGCTAATGTTTTGCTGTCTAAATGTGTTGATCCGCAGTGTCTCGTCATCATCTGCCTAGCCTTTTCCCAACTTTGTTGTGTTCGGCTTCCAGTCTAACTGGGTGCAGCTGAATACCAGTATTTTACCTTCACAACCCAGGTACTGGGTAATACGATACCCGTTGGTAAGACTGGTTGTCAGACTTTCGGGCTTCTTACGACCCGCAACGACTGTCAAAGATCCACGTATGACAGCCGGGACCAAATGCAGTGCAGCATCTGAAGGCCAATTCTCGTAATTTAAAACGTTCAAAATCTATTTCAGTTCATCTCGGCGACAAACAAATGTCAAAAACTTGTCAAAATGTAGGGGAAAGACAGATTGAGACTGAGATCAGACTGTGAACGTTCTTAAAATTACGAGAATTGCCCCTCTGATCTGCAGATCAGACCCCGCAATTCTCGTAATTTAGTAGTAGGTAGTTTTTTATGCATAAAAAACTACTACTAAATGGTTATTATGTCAGACTACGATGACTTACTGCATGAGCTGCACAACTCAGATCTACATGCACAGTTTATGTATTCACTTCACATTAATAGGTTTTGTCAAACCTTTAATGCATACGTACGTAATACCACAAGTACCACAGACACAACACAAAAACACAGCGTGTTCTGTGTCGAGGCGTGGTCCATTTTTTGCGTGAACGCTCTCCACTCAACGTCGCGTTTGTCTTAACTTAAATTAATGGATGGAAAAACTGGGAACTAGGTACTCGTAACAGTTGTGTACTTCACACTTTGCCTCGTAAATAGGTTACTATTGCAGGTGAAGGAGGAAAAGTGAAAAGAAAACATTGTGTTATCAACACTGAAAGGTCTTTTAGACAAGGTATGCTGGACTACTATTTTTGGTAAACTTCTACCCCCTTAGCATAACCAGCCGATAATGTTGTTGCTGCACCACGTGGGCCCAGTGCGGGTTGGTATTCACCCCCTTACCTATTTATAAACCCAGAGGAAAGTTACAACGAAAGAGAAAAGGGAGGTCTATGCCCAGCAGTGAATTCGAACTGTGACATGATGATGATGAAAGTTACAACCACTAATATTAAGTTCAGATTTCAATTTTTCGTTGACATTACTCCGCATTTATTAATTAGGGGGGTAACTGATTTAATTGTATTCCAGTTTGAAGCACACAGGATAGAATAGAATAGCACACTCTTTATTATATACACCATATAAATTACAGACATAAATATAGAAACTTTACAATGGGTAACACAACACACAGGATGACACACAGGTGATGAAACACACACATGAACAAAGAATGAAACACAGGATGACCACAAAACTGTGATACGGACATGGTCGGGCCTTACGAAGCAATGATAAAAACTGAGGTTCAGATAATGTACGAGATCAGGTGGCCCATCAACGAGTTCCTTTGCTTACCCATGTAGACAAATAAAAAACAGTTTTCGATATGAAAATAATATATAGGCTAGAGCGGAAAACACCCATACTATCAAAAGCGAGTGCCTATGTAACAATGTAGGTGTGAATAGTACTTGACATTCTAATCAACCTATAAGGGAAAAGGAGCGGAAAGATACGAGAAAGTAGATGACACCAAAAGCTGTGACTGTAATTATATGAACAACTTTATCAAAATATCAGATTACTTTCGCTCTATTTGTCACGGGGTATTATTGTCATACGAGGATTAGAGGTATACTGTATACTTAGCGGCACGATTTATCGTTAAAAGGAACGTAATTGAAGTGAAACTTCTTTACGCACGCTTGACTTGGGGAGTAAGCTGGCGAACGCGTTACGAAAAGTGTGATCGGGCGAGGCGAACGGGAGTTGAGTGGGGGATATAAGCAAGAGAAAGCAGTGCGCGCGCACATTTTCTTTCTCTCTTCCTCTCATAGCCAAATACGTTTGAAGTTTCACTTCAGTCGTGTGGTCATAAGCACACTCGGTTTTTTTTTTATTTTACTCAATATGTTGTTATCCAGTAACTGGGTTGTGGAGGTCAGATAGGCGTCACTCCATGTAAAATACTGGTATTTAGCTGCCTCCAGTTAGATTGGAAGCCGACCCTAACATAGTTGGGAAAAGGCGAGCAAATGATGAGGTAAATAGAATACTCTTTATAAACCATAAAAAGAGAGGACGAGATAGAGAGGGGGTGATGGAGTCTCTGGATAGGGTGTCTGGATAAGAGTAGTTGCCATAAAATATTACTCACAGAGAGCCAAGTGATATTATCAATTAGGTAGTCGTTTATCCTTTTCAAACCGTACGTACAGTCACGTCATAAAGTATGTATACACTTGGCTTTATTCAAAGGCGATTTTCTCCTTTATTTTTGAATGAAATTTTATGTTATTACGAAAATAGTATTTTCGAACCCATAGGTTTATGTTAAGTGTCGTATTTCAACGTTGCATTAGTTATTTCATGAAAAAATCGCAATTGAAAATTGCCAAGTGTGTACATACTTTTAGACGTGACTGTACCGTAAACGGAAAGTTTGTAAATTCATGGTGGCAATAAGCTACTTTTAATCCTAGCGACGACAGCGAAGTCACGAACAAAAGCACTGCCTGCACTAACAAGATAAATATTATTTTACACAATGTATCTTCCTCTAGCAGTTTAGTTTTCAGTGGCACAAGTTCAGGACAATCATCCAATGTATCTTTCTCATCCTAAACTTTATCGCGAAGCCAATTCAAAGGTCTTGAAATGTATGTGAGAGATAATTTGTTCAACAAAACATTAGGTAGATGGAGAATTGGAGACATTATACTGCGTTCCCTTGAAATGCATAATTGTCTTTATATATTTTACACACATGAGGTAGAATTATAAAATCATTTTGGTGCAGTAGCTATAAATTCTCATTTCCAAAAAAATACACAATTTCATTGTGTTTTATGGTTTACTAGCTGCGCCCCGCGGTTTCACCCGCGTAAGTTTCGATCCCGTGGGAATATCGGGATAAAAACTATCCTATGTCCTTTCCCGGGATTCAAACTATCTCTATACCAAATTTCATCGAAATCGGTTCAGTAGTTTAGGCGTGAAGAAAAGACAGACAGACAGAGTTACTTTCGCATTTATAATATTAGTTTGGACTAGCTGCGGCCCGCGGTTTCACCAGCATAAGTTTCGATCCCGTGGTAATATCGGGATAAAAAGTAGCCTATATGGTAATCCAGGGTGTCAGCTGCCTCCATACAAAATTTTATCAAAATTGGTTAGGCCGTTTAATCGTAAAGAAGTAACAAACATATAAACACACACACATACACACACACTCGCAAACTTTCGCCTTTATAATATTAGTGTGATCTTACTTATCTACCGATAGAAAGTGTCTTTACCCTTTTGACAATATGTCAAATAAGGGTTTCACAGACAGGTGCTTAAATTTAAGGCTCCCACAGATAGGTGGATCGCGCTGTCGCGACGCACCTATCTGTGGGAGCCTTAATTCATTCAATGGTTGTATTGAAAGATGGCTTTTAGCGATAAGACCCGCCCTTTGTGTTACCCCTTGCAAAATGTCTACATTATCTGTAATTTTATGGTGTACATAATAAAGAGTATTCTATCTATGTCCTTGACTGTATCAAAAACCACGAATTCTAAATTCAGTTGAAAATTCAATGAAACAACTAAGATAGATGAATTCTCTGGTATATAGCAAGTTCGTGTATTATGCGTGGGAGTGATAGTGATACGATCCACTGTACCATTTTTTGCACATTTTTAAATTCACGTTTAGAATAAATAAACGAGAATGTGGCGTTTATTGGCTGAGTCCGATGATTTTATAATATAAACAAATGTATGCTTTAATATTATGCGGCTTTTTGTTTTTATCTACAGTCGCCGCATATAGTTTGATATGAATGAAAATGTATTGCAATCTGCGCAGGTAAGGTAATGTTTTCGAAAAACCCGGTCGTATTTATACCCGTATTCATGAAAAATAAACAACGTTGTTTCAGCCACATGTTTTGTGTTGCGGGAAACGTTTTTTACACTGGCGTTTGCAAGGTAAAATAATGTATGTTGACGACAACACATAACGATGTTCCCAATAACACAAAACGATTTTGCTGCAACAATGTTGAGCAACTATTGTTTATCTATCTATACTTATAATAAATCTGTAGAGAGGTCAATTCTGTACATGAAATATATTTTCAAAATAACTATCAAGGGGTGATAAGTGATCGATACTGATGCCAAAAATGCAATCAGTAAAATTTTTGTCTGTCTGTCTGTCTTTCTGTCTGTCTGTCTGTCTGTCTGTCTGTATGTTCCTTATAGAAACAAAAACTACTCGACGGATTTTAATGAAACTTTGTACAATTATTCTTCATACTCCTGGGCAGGTTATAGTATACTTTTGATCACGCTACAATCAATAGGAGCAGAGTAGTGAAGGGAAATGTTGGGAAAACGGGAGAACTTACTCCATATTTAAGCTTCCGTCGCGTGTGCAGCCTTAATGGTTAAAGTTACATAGAAATCATGTATGACGGAAATATTCTACATAAAATTGTCTAAAAAATATCCCGCCACAGCATATGTCTATCTTTTATGGTTGACTCACAATAACACGTGTAACTCCTGATAGCTTAGCAGTTCGGAGCATTCTGATTATATTTGTTTACTCTTACGTTTATAATACTCTCACTCATCCCTAATTTAAAATAGTTAACATTATTACCTATTCAATAAAAAAATAATCATAGAAATCGGTATAGAAACACCAAACTTATACATGAAATAAGCCATCGCGCCGTCGCACCAGAATATTGAATCATGCTATAAGGATTATTTTTGGGTAACGGTTGCCGCGCTCGACACGGGTCGCGGCGGCGCGGTAGGGTATAAAAAGGCGGGAGGTCCGAGTCGTCCGAGAGCGAGCTTCATTCAATATTTGGCTGTTGATGCGTTCAGAGCGTTCGACCTTATTGACAGACAATAATTGATATTGAGACACCGTGCTTATCAGCGCGACTTTTAGTCTTTAAATAGTTTATTTGAATTTCTTTTGTTGTTATTTTGTAAAATAGGTATGAGTTGTTTTGGTAGTGTTTAAATATTCGTTCAAATTAAAAATTATTAAGCGTAGGTACTTTTATTAATTAAAGTATTTATTATAAGTATTTATTTTTAAGTGAAGTAGGTATAGGTAGATAGTATTGCACAGGCGTTTCAGCTTTATTTTCATTTCTTTTTTGTTGTGAGTTGTATATATTTCTGGTTATAATTCTATAAGAATATTTTAGTTTAGTCACTTAGATTTTAAGTGTAAGGTAGCTAAAGTTAGGACCACGTATTAGTTGTTTTGGTAGTGTTTAAATATTCGTTCAAATTACAAATTATTAAGCGTAGGTACTTTTATTAATTAAAGTAGTTATAGGTATTTATTTTGAAATTTTACACAATGGTTCCCTTTATAATGTAGACAAGGAATTAGGAAGGATTTTTTTTAATTCAACCCCTGAGGTAGTTAAATAGGGGATGAAAGTTTGTATGAAAGTCCGTCAGTTTTAAAGTTAGGATCTTCAAATTTTGTGTTTAGGCTGACGACTAAAAATTAATTTATACGTGTCTCAGCGTTTTTGATAATTCCAACCCCAAAGGGTTAAAAAGGGGGATGAAGTTGTGTATGAAAGTCCGTCAGTTTAAAAGTTAGGGTCTTCAAATTTTGTATTTAGGCTAACGATGGAAAATTAATTTATACGTGCCTCAGCGTTTTTGATAATTTCTCCCCCAAAGGGGGATGAACGAACTGACTGAAATATCAACGCAGTCTAAACCGCTGGTCCTAGGGACATGAGTTTTGGAGGTTGTGTTCTTTGTGCAGAGTAGGTATCGAATAAGAAGGGGTTTTTGGAAATTCAACCTTTAAGGGGGTGAAAAGGGGGGATTTTGTTTGTATGAAAAATCTTATTTATTGAGTTAATAACCTTGAAACTTGGCAATACTTATTTAAGTAAATTATGAAGTTTGGAATTTTTCGTTTTTTCTAAAATACCCCCTAAAGAGGTAATGGGGGGGTGTTAAAATTTGTATGGAAGAATTTTAACGCCCTGTCCGATTAACTTGAAACTCAGTACTTATACTAAGGACTAAAAATAATTAATAACGTGTATCAGAGTTTTTCGAAAATCTACCCCTAACTGTATGAAAAGAGGTAGTTAATTTTAAAGGGGAGGATTTTACTGCGTGGCTTGATTAGCTCGAAAATTGGTATAAATAAACTTTGAGTCAAGTTATGAACACATCTTAAACGATTTTTCAAAATTCTACTCCTGTGGGGGTGAAAAGCGGGGATAGTTTCTATGAAAAATCTGATTCCTTTGTTTTATAAACCTAAAAATTGGCCCGAATACTTATTTATTTAAATTAATTATAAAGATCATACCAACATACATTTTCGAAACTTTTAGACGAAAGTACGAATTTCACGCGGACGAAGTCGCGGGCAGAAGCTAGTCATAAATAAGGGGCTTATGAATGAATGATTGAGAAGAACAAATCACTGCTTCCATATTCATAATATGTAAGCATGTAGACGATACTTATTGTACTGGTTCCACAACATACATAATATTGTAGGTTGTGTAATTGCGTACGATACATAAACAAGCTTTACATCGTGAAACAATTATTATCAATACAAATTCCACAATCATGTAGGTATACAAAGATATCAGACTGCCTCGAGCGGTAATCCGGCTCCAATATTGTTCTGTCATTTTCAGACATTACGGAGTAAAAAAAACATATCCAATATTGAAATAATCTCTTTTGGGTTTTGTGTGCACAGTATTTGTAGGTAAACAAGTACGTTTATAATTTAATTTGGAATACTTTCGGTGCAGAATACTTAGGGAAAAGCGCGCTGTTTATAATCGGTTCGTTAGTTTACGTAATTAGACGATTGATTTTCAGCGAAAACCTGCTGCGTTGCTAATTGACGGCAATGTATACCCGTATGTTTTTTATGTATTTTTAGAACAAAGAGACTGCTTAATTATGTGCTTTTTCTGTTTCCTGACAAATAATTCAAGCTGGTTAAAAGCACCAATTTAGCCAATATGTGCTGGGTGGCGGATGTTTAGCCATTTTGTTTAGACTTAATCAGTGGATGCTGAGATCAAACAACTCACACGTGGATCGATGATTGAGATGACAAATGCTTCACCACTTAATATCTACAGGAAGTTCTTAACATTAATAGAAGATGTAGGTAAATAATAATATAATCAGAGATAGAAAGATTGTTTGATATTTTATAATAATTTGTAATTAACTAGGTATGGGTGAGTCACAAACAAAACATTTTTAATTCTGTCTCCTTAGGCTAGAAATATTGTTACGCCGACGTCGTCGGTCGCTGATGTCGGTCGTGTATCGATTAGTATGGACTCGCGTTCGGTGACCGATTGTACTACACTATAGACGTCCGATTATCGTCAGCGTCTCGGTAGGTATGCGTGACCGACAGTACGCGACCGACGTCAACGTAACATTATTTCCAGCCTTTTTTTTATGGATGGGAAATCATCAAATGACCCCTCCCGCTCTGGGTGGAGCGGAAGGGAGTGTCAGACTCTTACTGTCTAAAACCCATCCGTGTTCGTTCCTTAGCCCTTTATGTTCCGGGGTAGCGGTAACCCTTTCGGACAATCCCGCACCCCCGGCAGGCTTCGGCCCTGGCAGGCCCCTTCTTTTTTGCTGACATCTCATAGAGGCGCGCGTGGAACACGTACGTGCCATCCGGCACGGGCCTGGTCCTGATCGGACGGTGAGCTACCCATCTCTCCGTCTGCAGGCCCGCGCCTACGGTGGCCGGGAGTCGTCACGCGGCTCCCGACGCCCGGAAAGTCTTCCGCGGCGGCTGGGACGTGAGGCTCTCATTATTTCCAGCCTTAGCTGGGGTTTGATAGGTTAAGCGTAACTGGCGGAATCCAGATGCATTTTGCACACCTGCCTTCATCGTCGTCATAATTGGCAGCCTTAATTGTTCCACTCATTGCTGAGTATAGAGTTCTCCTTTTTGTGCCATGTTTCCCTAGTCTGTGCGAGTCCCATCCGGGTCTTCCCCGCGATCTTCTGTAGGTTGTCCGTACCTGGCTATCTACAACTACCTTACCTGTATCTGTTTCATGCTCATTCTTCTCCATACGAAAACTATCTTTTGAAAGAGGCGAATGGAATCAATTGTATTTCATTGTAAATGTTGACGTTCAAAAGTGCCTTTTGTGTGCCTGAATTTGACTTTGAAACTAATCTAGTTAGGCTAGTCATTTTATACCTCAGTATTTTAGTCTTTCTATCGGCCTGGCTTCAGTCAATAAATAGCCAGAAATGAATCTGTTGGTCAAATGTGTGTTTATTTCGATTAAAGTTTTTAGGAATACGCAGTCAACTCAAAAAGTCAGCAAATATCAAAAGTTAAATAATCCGTTGACATCGTCCAGTCAGTTCGCTTGAATTTCATACAAAGCTCATATGAAAGAGACAACCTTGTCAACTTACTGCAAAATATTACATTGAAAATATTAATATTGCTTGTAAGTAGACTTGAATTTGAAAATTGATGTAATGTACTGATCAATAAATATTTTAATATACAGGCGAAAGCTTAGTTTGGGATTCACCGTATAATCTGCTGCGAACTGAATATTGTACTAGATTATTAATGAATCCTTTGAAATCCCAACTAATAATTTAAATGCGAAGTTGAGTTTGTTTGTTTTCTTGTTTGTTACGCTTTCACGCTAAAACGGTTGCACGAATTTGTATGAAATTTGGCACTCAGATAGATCATGTCCTAGGTAAGGACATAGGATACCTACTTTCATCTTGGATCGCAGACAAAATCGCGGGCAGCAGCTAGTAATGAAATAATTTGAAAAATAATTTGTTGAGTAATTTAGTTTATAGCTATTAGCATATTTACTTACCTACTTACTTACTTTAGTTAGCTCACTAGCTTAACTTTCGAGTACATTAAAAACCTCTGTCAGTTCCATGCAAACAAAATAATTAATCGACAAGCTAGAATATTATAAAACCTAGGCTTCATATCATGTTATATACTACCTACAATCTCTGACAACCCTAACTTTATCCCGAATGGCCCACCCAACTCTAACGATTAAATTCGACGTTGTCAATAGCCCTAAAAACTCTAAGCCGAAGCTTACCACAGTCTAGCTACCACTTTATCTAACGCAGCTATGTCACAGCACTAAAGGCTTCCGGTGCCCAGTCCTTTATAGACAAAACTAAGGTCAAACACATGAACCTTCTACGGTCGGAACCAAGTAGTTGTGTTAAGACAAATTGTACTCCTCACACGACACTAGGAATGTATGGTTACTATTGTCAGCTAAGTAATCACAGTTGATTACGGTAGTGCTACACGATTGCTCCAAACTATTGTCCCGTTACCGAGTTGGGAACTAAAGCAGTGATTTTGTATTCAAAAGACGGTTATTTCACATGGAATTGGAAATGTACACTGAGTTACCAATTTGCTCAAACATTTGCAGTCAATGTCAGGCTGTATATTGGAGGGGCTTGTGGCTAAGAAATAACAGCCACACGGTTCGATCGATCAGTTTTAGCTACGCTTGCCGTGGTTGGTCCGTGGATGGGTGACCGTCTTTACATACCGAGACCCCTCCGTGCTCGGAAAGAACGTTATGCCGTTGGTCCCGGCTGTCATTTATGGATCTTTGACAGCCGTTACGGGTTGTCAGAAGCCCGAAAGTCTGACAACCAGTCTTACCAGGGGGGATACCCAGTTACTGGGTAATACGATAGTATAACCCAGTAACTGGGTTGTGGAGGTCAGATAGGCAGTCAATCCATGTAAAATACTGGTATTCAGGTGCATCCGGTTAGACTGGAAGCCGAACCCAACATATGTAGTTGGGAAAAGGCTTGGCAGATGATGAGTAGTATAGACAGACATTTAATTGAGTAAGATAATTATAGTTTATTTATAACAACAAGCTAAGAATGTATCCACGTGAGGAAAAACACTTTACACTGGTAACCCAAAGAGAAACTGCATTTAACACATAAAATAACTACTCCATTACGTTCCTATTCTCGAAGAGTAAAACTGAAAACACCTGTTTCGTATCCATACACATTAGTGTATCGGAAACATTCGTTTTATCATACAGCCATTCCGCGTACTCTAGGCTCCTTAGTACACGCGGCAAAAGAGTTAGTCCACGTTCGTTCGACTTCGTAGACGTAAAAATATCGCGGCGAGATTTTATTGTGCACGGGATTTTTAACTCTCAGTGTTAAGCCAAGCATTGAGAATCCAACAGAACGCATCCCAGCTCATCAAAAAAACACTGGTGGATTTTCAATCAGAGCGTTGGGAATCCAGTGCACGAAAAGAAATCGCCGCGAGAATAAATCGCCCGTGCGAACCTGAGCTTAAGTATACTGGCATTGGCAAACAAAGAGTACTTGGTAAATTATTAGAGCGTTATTTTTATGCTGAAGACATAAAAATGACAGATGTCAATTTATAAGCACGTGCATCGCATGAGCCTGATCATTTGACAGAAAATCCAAGATACCAGAATAAACTAATTGTGGTTTCAAACACGATGGTTTTATCATTCTTGTGATCCAAATTATGGCTTTCTGCGTACTTTGTTTAAACTGCAAAAGCAGTGTACTGTCTGTAAACATAACTCTTTTGCCCACCATACACCTATTTTACGTTCCAAACCCTGCATTACACGTTTCGAGATTCGCTCGAAAATTCATTACTCGCACGTAGATACGGGAATGCAATGATAAATTTCAACAAACACGCGTATATTTGATAACTAAAAACGGGTCTAGCTAATGCATAACTTGATAACTAAAAGCTTATGTACGTCATTGTAAAGCCACAGTAAATAATCCTCGGCCGCTATTGTATCGGGCTCGGGTGAGGACAAACAATGTTGCATTTACACAAATAGCCGTTCATTCAGTGGAAACTGTTCTCTTGAATGGCGCTCTTTATTGTGAGGCTTTCTTCGATCAGTTTTTATTTTTGGTGGACGTTTCAATTTGTAGCAAGACTTTTTTAAAGTGTGTTTTTGGTTTAGTGAAGAAAAAAGTAGTTAGTTTTTTTTTTTTTCAAGCTATAACTAAAGACAAGTTGATTAGATTTTTTTTTTACCAATGTTTGCAGACGAGTGATCTATTCTAAGTTTACTTCAGTCAAAATGTTAGTTATTTAGGTAATTTTAAGGTTTTCCATGGAATTTGGTCTACCGTCGAGCGTCTCATGTGGCGCTAATTACTCCACTGAAAAAAGGTAAAACTACGACATTTTAAATGATAAACGTCAATCATATATAATTTAAAAATTAAATAATATATATTTTATTTATTCCAAAAATTAAATATTTACATAATATAAGCTAACATCTAAACTATAATAATATGTACAATTATATGAAAAAATAAACAATCATTATAAGGCATCAAAGAATTCGTCCGCATCGCTGTCAACAGGAACAGTGCCTAAAAGGCTGGCAGCATTGCCACGTTGTATGGCAATGCTAATTCTTTGGCCAAGAAATAGGTCAGCCCTCTGGTCACGTGAAGAGTCGACTAACCGCTTGGCGATATCCCGAAATTAAATGAGGCCGGTGTTTCCTATCTGACTACTCTGAGAAGAAAGGTCGAAACTAACTTAGAGGTTACAGTCAGGACCTGTCCAGTCAGTGCACGCATTTTACAATTATCGTGCAACTCAACTCAGAATAAAGAAGGTAATGGATGCCTGCGCTTCGTTTGTACTTAATTGCCAATACAATAAACACATACAAAACGCTACTGCTGAAGCAGAACAAATTGCAGCTCTATTGTTAAAATCAAACAACGAAAATAAAGCAACCGATACACTGGAAGACTGAATTCAATCTCGTAGATCCAAGATAAAAATATAAAATGTAGGTTTCAATCAAGCTCGTGCGAAGTCCGACTTCCTTAGGTCTGTTTCCAAACTGAATTAGTATTCCCGCTCCGTTCGACCGTATAAATAAATAAATGTTTACCTCCAAAGTAAAGCCTTTGAGCTCTTTATTTACTTTGTCCAGTTTATTTTGTGTCACAGTTGAGCTGCAAATGAAAGTGACATAAATTCTGTAGCGAGTAATAGTAGTCTTAGAACTGACAGTGAGAGTAACCAGGTTGTAGTGAAATGTGGTAGCAGTAGATCCTAGAAGTAATATCTAGCAGAATAAAACAGTCCTACCTAGTTCGTTACCGACTTTTTTTATAATCACGGAAATTAACTGTTAAGCAAATTGACACCCTACGTCAATTTGTCGTGTTCTATTCTAATCAATTTTTTATTATGGCAAGCAAAGCTGATGTAGAGCATTCTGCCATTGTCTAAAGTGAACTGGGAAAGCAAGTGTGCATTGTTGTAATTTAAAAAATAATTAAGCAGGACGATAAAATTCTATTTCATTTCTCATGCTCTAAAAGTTCGTTTTTACTTAGGCGACATAAAATCGCTTTTCATATTCTAGTACATAAAGTAATTTTTTTTTTTCTAAGATTAAGGTAATCAGGCCCAACAGCCACACGCACAATAAAACTTCGCAGATTAAAGTCATGATTTATTTCATTTTCTTTAATTTATACCACTTCCGTGTTTTCTATCGTTAATTTAACAAAATCTGATAAAATAGTTGTCATTTATTATCGCAAAGAAACGTTTTTATGACTTGGCAGTATGAAGTACCCAAGTCGAATGATACATGTTGTAAATTAAAAAAAAAACTTTTAAAAAGTTTCGTGGCGGGAATTAGCTATGCTTTGCAACATTTTTGATTAATTATGTACTGTATACTTTATGCCTGTTTCATTTTTTCGCAATCGAAGTGAAAAGCAGAAAGTATAACTCAGGCATAAACGAGCCATTAAACATCTCGGGGTAAAATAGCTTCTTTTATGCATTAGTTGTACAATCTACTATTATGATACAGTCGGTTTTGTGGGGTTACTGGACTGAAAATTTTCGGTGTTATAGCCATTTCATACAACTGTCAACGAATGACAGTTGCGATTATAATTCCTGCATTATCTTTGTATTGTCAGTTACGGTGCCTATGAAACTTTATTTTTAAACAAGATTATAAACTAACAGTCTTAAAATAATAATATTAACATTTATATAAAAAAGGGGGGCAAAGAATCATAGGGAATATAAAAATTCGTCCGATCACTGCCAACAGACAATTAATTTCCCGACTTTATAGAAATTATGACAACGTCATGTCATAAAATGGAACTAAATAAGTTTCGTCATCAATGCTAATAGTGCTAGCAGCACTGGCACATGATTTATGGGAATTGGTAGCACGAACCATTAATTTTTACAAGCATTTTATAAACTTGCTTCGTTCGTGGTATGTTTCCGGTTACTACTTGTCATTAATTTTTTTTTTTTTGTTATTTTGCATCGAGTTTCGAAGGGTGATTCGTTAGATAAGGTTACAGCAATCATGTAAGGAACCCAATACTTGGCTGAATATTCTAAAACAAGGTTAGATTATCTAAAGAAAATCCCAACAGCGGTTTTCTCGTAGAAATAATATCGCTGAAAGCCCAGGATTGGAAAGCATTGTGCCTGATAAAAGGCAATAGGCTTTTCTCCGTGGGGACCTAATAACGCTACCTGTGCGCGACTACAGTGGCGAATGACGTAGATAAGTGTATGACGACCATGACATAGCACCTACCTATGGGCGTACCAATATTTTGTTATCTTTCAATTTCTAATGTAGGTACATACTTTAGCGTTTTCGACCGAAAAAATAAAACATTTTCGGTAGTTCTCTACTTTTCACCAATATTTCTACTAGGTATGTACATAAAATAATTAATTTCAACGGATTAGTTTCTGGCTAGGCCAAACAAATACTTCTTACGGAATGTTTATTAGCTTAAGCGAGATTTGTACTCAACAACGTTTAAAAATATGCCTTTGAGCTTATAGGTAGGTACTGTTCATATGATACTAGCTTTTTCCCATGGCTTCAACCGCGAAGAGGTCGGAAATTATCCCACGACAGCCAGCTATCGGGATAAAAATGTAGGTACCCTATGTCCTAGGTGCTAAAATTTATAATCTATGTGTGCCAAAATCCATCAGTTGAAAAGATAATAGAAAAACATGCAGACAGAGTTACTTTCGCATTCAAAATATAAGTATGGATATTACCGCAGTAAAGAGGTACAGACAACAGCAAAAGTAGATGATAAAAATCAGAAATTCAATACTAATGAACGGAGTTCGCGTCAGAACTGTGTGGCGTCGAAGTGAATAAAAAGTATGTGATTTTAAATTATACCAAACATTTACTACTAGTACAGTTGCCAGTTCTGACGCGAACTCCGTTTATTAGTATTGAATTTCTGATTTTCATCATCTAATTTTGCTGTTGACTGTACTAAAGGGACGAGTTCTCTTGTAAAAGAAAACTCGTCCCTTTAAAAAAGTAGACAGAGCAATCGTCCCAACAATCTTAACCTACTAGTCTACCCCATCATTAATTACTGTATCGTGATCTTTCGAGCTAACACGCTATAGCGTGTCTGTTAGCGATATCGAGCCAGTTGCATTAGTGTCGTACTTTGTGGAAAAAGGGCCAGTGATATAAGATAAGGTAAGATTTATTTTCTCACCACTAAATTACAAAATAAATATTACATGGCATCAGAGTCAGACAACATTTTCATATTGTGCGAGACTGGTGCCTAAACTAAGCTCTAGACCTGTATTTCAGAACACCTGAAGGCCAATTCTCGTAGTTTAAAACGTTCAAAATCTAGTCGCAGTGTTATCTTGACTGCAAACAAAAATGTCAAAACTTGTCAAAAATGTAGGGAAATTAGAGGTATTTTTGACAGATTGAGATAGATCAGACTGTGAACGTTCGTAAAATTACGAGAATAAATTGGCCTTCAGGCCTCCGCCCTTTTACAAAATGATACATTTTATTTTGATAAGTACTTGTATACTGACAACCTTTTTTTTTTTTTTTTTTTTGTCTGGATGGGAAATCATCAAATGACCCCTCCCGCTCTGGGTGGAGCGAAGGGAGTGTCAGACTCTTACTGACTAAAACCCATCCGTGTAAAAAAATCAACATTATAAAAAGATTGGTGGCTCGAGTGGAAATTTTAAACTTTACATAATTATGCGACATGAAGGTTTTTCGCTTTTTGTTTGTTGCGATAAGTTTTTTGTCAGGTGGTAATGAGGCATAACAAACACGACGACATATCAAGGTATAAATTTTCAGTTTTAGCCTATCCAATGGCTTTTCGTACAATGAGAAGTCACCTTATACTGGAAATATAATATATAGCTTGATAATTATGTCGTCGTGAGTACAATTCTTTTCTGCACAGATCACACTGTAAAATACATTTTCAGTCAACACGATATACAGGGTGGCAGGAACATCGACGTGAAAAACTGAAACCACGAATTCAGCACGTGATTCTAGGCCCGTGGACATTTAATCAACTATTTCATAGAAAAGTGCAATACTTACGCGGTCAAAATATATTTAGGTAACAGATTTTTTTGTAATAATCGGCCTAAATTTTCAACTTTGTATCAGATCAGAGGGGCAATTCTCGTAATTTTAAGAACGTTCACAGTCTGATCTCAGTCTCAATCTGTCAAAAATACCTCTAATTTCCCTACATTTTTACAAGTTTTTGACATTTGTTTGTCGCTGAGATGAGACTGCGACTAGATTTTGAACGTTTTAAATTACGAGAATGGGCCTTCTGGATTTATTACATGATTCTGAACCACAGGGGGGATACCATGGTAACAGGTTGCGCTTCTATTTCCCCGTCACCGTGTGTACCTGTGGTTTATTTTACTTTGGTACATTAACATAAAAAACCATAAAAGGACTTCTCTGTGAATTCAGTAAGGTGTTAAAAACGAACAAGTTTAACTAAATACTAATCATCAGCGCCACGTCTCAATTCTGCGTCTGCGCAATGCTCTCGCGGAGCGTTCTGTTGTTTCAACAATAAATTGATTTATGCTTCAGTGTGTATTTGTAATACGTCTATTTTAATATATTAGACAGGAATGTCTATGGGTTCCGAGTGGAAATAGAACGGGCATGTGTAATTTCAGCGAGAAGTGCATAGTTCTTGTAAATCAGTATGTACTATTGTTGTGAGTTGTTAGCTTTGTTTGAATTCGTACGGTTCATAATTATTGATATTGTGTTCAAATATTTATGAACGTGCGAAAGTGTGAATGGGTAAACGAGTTTTGTTAGTTTTGTTATTTTATGTTGTTGAAGAAAATTGATGAAAAACATACGATGAAAATGTGTGGAACGTTTTATTTATAATGATTAATGGGGAAACTGATGGAAAAAGAAAGAAAGAAAGAAAATACATTTATTCGCGGCAAATATGACTCATAAAAAAAAAACAAAATAACAATTTGTGAGAAAACAGTTACAGATTTTATCAAAACCACTTTATTACTTACTAGCTGCGCCCCGCGGTTTCACCCGCACAAGTGTTGATCCCGTGGGAATATCGGGATAAAAACTATCCCGTGTCCTTCCCCGAGATTCAAACTATCTCTATACCAAATTTCATCTAAATCGGTGCAACGGCTTAGGCGTGAAAAGGTAGCATACAGACAGACAGAGTTACTTTCAAAATAATATTACTCGTAGTATGGATAAAAAACAGAGAAATACCATAAAGACATAGTGGTTATAAGTTATGTATAATAATAATAATGATTTTTATATCGGAACAAAGATTCCAAAGGGTGTTAGCAACATAATATTAAAGCAGCTTATTATCTAGTGTTATACCAATCGACAGATGGCACTAACACTACATATCTAGACAGATGGGCCAAAGTCGTCACACAGTGGGTGCCTGAAGACGGGCGTCGTCACCGAGACAGGCCTAAAAAGCGCTGGCGTGACGATTTGGACTCGTCCCTAACCGATTGGATGGAGAAGGCACAGCACAAGGAAAGGTGGAAGAATATGGGGCAGGCCTTTGCCCAGCAGTGGGAAAATATAGACTAACGGAAAAAAGTACCTACCAATCACCCTCCGCACAAACTGTTATACAATTAGAGAGCTGAAATTCTTCGCTACAGTTCTCAGGAAGCAGTTGCGACTGTATATTACTCTCCTCAGTAGTGAAGCTGTTTTCTTGCCCACAATCGCGCGAAATCCGTAACAAAATAGTAATTATTCTTCTTAAACTGTTATTGCAGTTTTCAACGTCAAACCAATCTATGTACGTCTAGCTGTTCAGTTCAACGCAAGCCATAAATCATCCGCACTCGTTCAGACGCCAGCGCACAAAGGAAAGAGCTTTGATGACATATTTATGTCAACACACTGACTCATTCTATTTGCTCTAGACTAATATTATTAGCTCCAATGAAGTTGCTAAACTACTCTGACATTTAGAAGTATCTATATGGGTAGTGGGTACTTAATTGTGATATTCTCCATTATTTAGATAATTTATTTCGGAAAGTTGATGTGTATAATACCTACGTTAATACATATTAACCTTACCTACATTAAAAAATCTCGATGTTTTGTCAAGTCGTTAAAATGATTTAGTTACATTAAATATTTAACTATATCTACCCTATTATTTATTCACAATTTTATAAGACACTAGCTGCGCCCCGCGGTTTCACCCGCATAAGTCTCGATCCCGTGGGAATATCGGGATAAAAAGTATCCTATGTCCTTTTCCGGGACTCAAGCTATCTCTATACCAAATTTCATCAAAATTGGTCCAGCCGTTTGAGCGTGAAGAAGTAACAAACATATAAACACACACACTCACAAACTTTCGCCTTTATAATATTAGTGTGAAGTGTGACTAGCTGCGCCCCGCGGTTTTGCCCGCATAAGACTCGATCTGGGAAGATCAGGATTAAAAGTAGCCTTTGTGTCAGCTACCTCCATACCAAATTTATCAAAATTGGTCCTGCCGTTTGTGCGTGAAGAAGTAACAAACATACAAACACACTCGCAAACTTTCGCCTTTATAATATTAGTGTGATGAATAGGATATCACACCGTAATGGTGTTTGAAATGATAATGAAAGGGAACTATGTTAATACCATAATAATAGTGTTACAAAATGTCAAGTAGGATTTACACATTGGCAATTTGGGATTAATATATTTATAATTCACTAATAATACGTGTAACAATGACTTTTTTTATTTGGACTAGTCATAACTCCAAACTGCAAAAGTTATTTACCAACACGGTATCGATGTCTTGAATATAGTGATAGTGGGTTCAAAATGTAATCTGACGTTACCGGTAGAGTTACCGGTAATAGACGTTATTAGGGATAGAAAGTACCAACTGTCAGATTAGTTTCCTAGTAAATCCTACGTACCTACTAAAAACACCCTAAATTGGCTTATGCTGTCGGGCAGTAGCTGTCAGTTTGATTAATGCGTCTTGTCGTGTAATTATATCTACGTTAACGCAATGTGAATATTGATAAGTAGATGGGGATACCAGCTGAAACTGCGTTTAAACCTTCTGATTTTGCACTGAGCACGAAGACGCATCGGCAGCTGCAGCCAGAGCCAGCATTGTCAACACTTTCCAAATAAACCAAGCGTGTCATCGTTTACTCTCACTACGACACAAATAACGTATAAAAAAACTGAGGCTTTGTAGGCGATACGTGACAAAAGATATTCGCTCAACGCAATTTCAGCACTACGAATTGTATTAGTAGGTACTGCCGTTTCTAGACTCGGCCGTAAATTGTTGGTGTAGTATGTAGCAACAAATTTTTTTCTAGAGGTTGACCTGTTTGATTCCAATTAGAAAAACAATTAACAAAAATAAACTGTATGACGTGTGCAGTGATTGACGTTGTACAACGCTTTCCACTTATTTCTAGTACACATTGTGCACGTTAGCGCACCGTATTATTACAATAACATACGACCCGATAAAAAATAAACGAGCATATAAATACTTTATATATGCTATTGTTAATACAGATTTTGAATAAAAACAAAACAAAAAAAACAACTGAACACTGAAATAAACTTACAGCAAATGAAACACAAAAGAAACAAAAGAATGCTTCTACTAAATAAGGTTTAACCAAATGAGACTCAAAATAAAAAGTTTCATTGCAATATAAATGCGCACATGGACTGTACAGGGTGATAACTTAAACCTAATAAATTATAGCGGTAAATACTTAAATATTCGAAAGCTTGATAAATTGTATGGAGAGATTGTCTTTACTAATGGTCTCCACACACACTTTGTTTTGTTATACATAAAAAAACAAACAAACTAGATGTTGATGTTTTAAAACTAGATGAGTTCGGTGTTTCGTCATTGATTACTCTAGGATACACTTAATCTGGGACTGGCCATATAAAGACCATGCAGATTAATGTTTGAGATGGTCTTTTGAGAAAGGAACCACACAGACTTGAGTTTACCAGTCCAATCAGTGCACGCTTTTGTCAGTAATCGTGTACTCATCGACTCGACGAACAGGTTCTTTACGGGAAAGCAAATAATTATGTCCCAAACCATTTTAGTTACTTTCCGATATATTCTTAACTAGGTTCTTTAAAATGAAATAACAACCTCAATAAATCCTTCGAAGTCACTAACAATGTTTCGAACTAGCTGCATACAATCGTGCTTGCATAATTTTTCCATTTTCCCCGCTAGAAAACTAATGATAACAATGACAATAGAGACTATCTATATCATATTTCAACAACGAACAAGCCAATAAACAACCCGTCATATCCGAAACACACCACAATTAGGGACGTGCCGTAGCCCATACGGATACATCGAATATTCACGATGACTGACTCCCCTATTAAGTATCAGCATCTCACTATCGACCCATAATATCTAGACAATAGGCTTAATTAAAAGCCCTCGTACTTCTAAAATCCAATTACAAAACTTCGGGCTTAATCTGTATTGAAAAATTGAGTTGGAAAATTCTGTGCTTTATTTCTGTATTTTATAATAGACAAAAGATTCTCTGCTTGTTCCAGATACCTGTCTTCTCGTGATAGCAGCTAACTGAATTAAAAGTTTCTTGGATCGGGTTCATTGTGTTTGGATAAGAAGTTTGATTAAATTCTACAGCTGTTCAGTTCGGACGTTAACAGGTGAGTAATTAGAGATTTTTGATGAGTATTGTAACTTTATTTTTTTTTTGTTAAAATATGGTGTCTATAGTTATTATGTTTGTGTTGTCCCACGGTGTATCCCGTGACACGTGTTTCGCGGCTGATCGGCTACGCAAACGCTTGGTTTCTTGTCGCATGACAATTAAGACCGAGTGCTCTCACTCGGCCCGGGCGGCGACAATCGACCGCGCGTTTAGGCGAGTGCCTCGTTTACACTGCAGAGGTTTACACTTCATTATGCACTGGCTTCGGTTTGAGAACTAGCTGCTTGGTAATGGGGTACGGTCAATTTAACCGCAAGCACTTGTTCGAAGATACATTTAACGTTTGCAGGCTAAAATGCACCATCCACGATCGAACCGATGGCTTCTTTTCACTTATCACTTACCTTCTGTGTTTATTGCATACAAGCAAAACCAAAATCTACCTACCACTCGGATCACTACGGTCTATTACGAAGTAGGTAGGTATAATATGAGATGAATATATTATGTACCTAATAGAAATTTCAATGTATCTACTTGGGTCATGACAGTGTTCTAAGAAAGAATTCACCAAAGGAAAACAATGGATCGAACATACATCTGCGTCATCTAATCTATTATAATTAATTAGGCCTAATATCGGGACAAGGACTTTAAAAGGGATTTTAACAATAAAATAATATAGTTTGTGGCCAAAAAGGACCCTAATGTGTTTACTGTAATTTGATTAACGATTACGTGCGCTTATTGACAACAAACTATATTATTTCAACGTTAAAATCTATTTTAAAGCTTCGTCCCGATTCACCCCTGCATCCCTGTTCACCCCGTTTGTAGGTACACACAAAATATTTGACATTTTCTTGTTCTAGGTATATACCGTAGGTGGCTTATATTTCTGTGCCGTTTTTCAAATAATTCCGGTGTTTCCACCTCCGATATAGTTTCGGAAACATACCCTAAGAGGAGCGGTTTCGCACTACATCCGATCCGAATCCGAGAAATGCCGGTCCGAAGTGACCATTGTCCTATTTGTATGAGGGGTTGCGCACTAGATCCGAACAAATAGCACTATGGACTATTTCTCGGATTCGGATCGGACGTAGTGCGAAACCGCAAAAAGCAAATAATTTAAAAATAAAGCAACAAACTAAGCATTCACGCCAGCAAAGTTTGTACGTTTTTTGATCGAGTGCTCTTTTATTTGATACTTGATCATTTGATAAAGAACTAACTTCTGCCTGCGACTTCGTTCGCGTGAAATTTCACCCTCCCCATTCACTTTCTTAGGGGTGGAATTTCAAAAACCCTTTCTTAGTGGATACCCAAATTATACATAAATATATACTTCACAAAGCATGCCTCTAGGACCAGCGGTTTAGGCTGTGCGTTGATATATCAGTCAGTAAGGACTTTGACTTGTATATTTATGTATATTTTTTGAGTTTAGTGTATTTTGTGGGCATTTAGAATAAGTATTAATTAAAATATAAAATGGTTTTATGAGAATGTTCAAACCTTGTGAAGAAAAAACTTCCAAGTACCTATACAAAGTGACGTAATGATCCTTAATTATATCAAGACTGGTGAAGTCGGATTAAATCTACAGTTTCCTAGAAAACCGGTGACTACCCACATAGCGTCCGCAACTTACTGGTGAATGACGTCACTGAAAGTTATCTATGAAAGTAAACTGGTGAGTTTTCCTAGAGAACGTTTTTGACACCGTAAAGTCAACCCTGCTCAAAGATCTAAATCGCTAGATTTGCCCTAACCGTACTTAGTCTCTCGAAAAAGTGTCCTTACTGAGAAGAGTGAGCTCACACATTATTAAACCTTTTTCATGACAATCAAGTCAAGAAAATTTTGAAATTCCAAAGAGAAAAAAAATAAAGTCAAGTCACTACGTCATTGTGTGTCAGAGCCTCAGAGGTGTCAAAACGAAACAAACTACTAGAGTGTCAAAACGAAACTGCGACTATCTTTTGACGCGGTAACAGCGTTGACAGCGGCAAAGATTTAAACCGCTAAATATGCCCCTACTTAGCGGTTTAAATCTTTGCCGCTGTCATTTCCATGACAGTCGTTATTGCGGCCGGTATGTGCCGTCACCCCTTTTCTAGAAAACCGTAG
The DNA here is from genome assembly GCA_947508005.1 of Amphipoea lucens. NCBI lineage: Eukaryota > Metazoa > Arthropoda > Insecta > Lepidoptera > Noctuidae > Amphipoea > Amphipoea lucens. Next base: position 17,084,789 of record OX382358.1, on the reverse strand, counting down.
CTTTACCGACCATTATAATAATGTGTCGATACCACATTCCACTCTCAGAAATGTCTGAGTATGTGTGTGAGGATGTGTGTCTAAACGTGCCGGATAATTACGTGTCGCGGCGACGACGGAGACCGCGGTTACTGGCGGTGTTTCGCGGCCGGAACAACCTGCTGGGTAAGCACCTTTGACGCGCGTCTACGAAATCGCGGAAAGGGTGGATTTATTTACCTGTTCTCTGAATGAGTTCACAAAATTACTTTACATGTGATAAGCTGTAATGGAAAAAATATTGTTTAAGACTACGCTACCGATTTGGGGTAACCCGTTATGCTAGTTGTGTTGGGAATAATAATAAAAAAAAATAAAAATAATAATATATAAATGTCAAAAAAAAAAATACATTCATATTTGACGTATTGGTAAGCAATTTTCTCTCGCGGATGAAATTCCAGGTGTCGTCAACGTAAGGTATTTCGGCATCTGAGGCCACATTCGTAACAAAGCGTCCTTCGCGATTGTCCGTAAATAGAGATGGATGGGTGAGTCATCGCCTTCACAATACGGTTTCTCCACTTGACGTATTACTTTCTCGGGATTACGTTATTCTGTTTTTCTTTTATCTTCGTTGACATATTATTAGTATCTTATTTGGAAAGGCAAAAGTCGTAATGTTAAACGGAACTCTTTTCGACCAAGAATAATTATAATTAATGTATACAAAATATTGTAAAACATTTTAAAAGAGTAACTTGCCCAGTGTAAAGGTAGGTAGTTTCGTTTAGAGAAGTCCACACGAAACTACCTTTCGGAAAGGGCACATAGAATCAGTTCTATTTTCTTGTAAATTTTGACGTTCAAACGGCCTACTTAAAATAAATGCAAAGCATTTAGTTCAACTTTCACTTTGAATATTAATTGTTTGTTACGGGGTTTCATGTTGAAAGTTGTTTGTTTTATTTTTCTGTTTCTTAAATTGGATTTTTCTATTTCTCATAGTTTCGGTTTCCGCTCTGAAGTACTGATTTCGAAACTGCAAAATGCAGAAGGCTTATTAATTAAAAGATGAAAATCACCCTTTGCCATACCATTTCTCCATCTATGAACTTTGTAACTCCAGCATTCTGTAGTACAGTAGCTAGAGTGAGATAGAGAACAAAGGTGTATTGTTAACGTCATAATCGCCACGGAACCGCGAGATAAGACCGAGATAGGCGTATATAGTGGGCCTGGCCTAGTTTACACCCCCTCCGTTCCTGCAGCGACTGCGTTGAATAAGGCTTTCTTGACTAAATGAACGTTGCCTTCAATGTGGTCATAGTGTTTCTTAACATGTTATGCGCTTTATATAAAATATTGAGTGGAAAGGCTATCGGCTATTGAGAGGTTTCTTCAAAGAAATGTCTTCTCTTTTTAACCGACTTCTAAAAAGGAGGTTTTCAATTCTGATGTTTACATATATATGTTTTTTTTATGTATGTTCGGGCATAACTTCGTCATTATAAAGACGGATTTGCAAAATTCTTCATTTGTTCGAAAGAAGTTTATTCCAAAATGGTCCCATTTAAATTTCGTAAAGATCTGATGATGAGTTTCGGAGACAGACAACGGAACTCTTCAATAAATGCCGGCAAATCAACCGCATTTGCTGCTGTCGCATGTGTATCCATTGTTTAATTAAGCAATCACACAGCATAACATCACGCCTGTACCCTCTAAAGGGGTACGCAGATGTGTTCAGTATACCACGGTACACCCTCATTTCTGTCAAAGTTTTTATTAGGGTACCTCTAATCTAAAAATTCTGTAATTTTTTAATGGATAAGGTATGCTTCAGGGGTGGTCGCATATAAATTTTATGAACCTTGCTTGGGTAGTGTTTGAATTCATCATCATCATCATCATCAGCCTATAATGTTCCCACTGCTGGGACACAGGCCTCCTCTCTGTGAGAGGGAGTGGGCCGTAATCTACCACGCGGGCCCAGTGCGGGTTGGTAGACGTCACATGTCTTTGAATTTTTGGTTCTAGGACATGCCGGTTTCCTCACGATGTTTTCCTTCACCGTTTTGAGAGCAGTGGTGATGAAATAATTTACACAAAGTAATGCGCCTCTCTGGGTTCGAACCTACGACCTACAACTCGTAAGTCGCGGCCGATACCACTGGGCCACCACTGCTCTGCTGTGTTTGAATTAGTACTGTTTAATAGCTTCCTGTCACTGATATTCACATAACAAGTAGTGTTATATGAATTTGTGTGGGGTAGGTACAACTGAAAAGTGACAAATAAAAACTTTTTCACAAAAAAAAAAAACAAACGACTTCCAAAAAAAAACTACAGAGTGAAAAACAAATGAAAGTTATTTTTCACCTGACAATAGGCTTTTATATGGGACTTAAACATAAGTGGCAAAATGTGGGTGTACTATGAGTACCTCTGCCCACGCTTCTGGGATTACAAGCGTGACGTTATGTTGCACTAATAAAAACTTTTACTTTAACGATGTTTCATTTTAGTTTTTAAACTAAAATTGAGTAGTTAAAGTAAAACTCACTTTAAATAAGCTTCGTCTACAAGCTAACAGCTCGTTGTTAAATAACAACGTTAAAAACTTGGACCAGCAAGTGGCAATTAGCATTTTTCTTAGAAAAATGCTCCGTAAGTTTTTCTTCGAAAGTTTTTAATTTGATTACACCCACGACATGTTTTGAAAATCTTTATCTAATAACAGAAACTTAATTGGAAACTTTTGGATATAATCCTGTTATTTTTAGCACGCTTTTTACTGATAAATTAGGTATAATTTTATATACCATTAAAGTAGTGTAAGTTGTTAGACGTTGTTTTTGTGAATATTATGTGCCTTTTAACCAGAGTCAAATATTCGTTCCTTCTTTTTAATCCTTATTTATGTACATATCATTTTAATTCTGAATAAAGCCAAACTCTTTTGAAACTGTTTAAATTTAGGTTATATAATTATGAGCTTTTTGACCAACTAAAATTTAGGTAAACAGCGAATAATTGTGTAATTAGATTTCTATTTCTATAAATGAATTTGGAAGTTACTATTTCAAGGTAACTTTGTGAGTGCATTTTTTTGGGTCCAAACAAATTTGATAGCAAGAATATTCATCAACGCGTTAAAAAACCAAGTGATTGGAAAACGCAGCCTAAGCATCCCACCATGAAAAATCAAATTGCAATCTTATCTTTAAATTCACCCCATAAACCACACGCACTGAGCTATAAAACACGATTCGGAACCGTTTAGCCCATCGCACAGTAAAGGGGCGGAATAACACGACACCTCACATTCTCCGAGAACGTTTTTCTTTGATAAAGCTCCTCGATTCAAATCGATACTCATGTAATAAGGCACTTCTTATAACGAGCAAACGAACAATTTGCTCTAACGAGTGTGAATAAATCGTACGAAGCATATGACTCGAATCATTGCCCCATTTATCAGAATGTGGAATTGATTTCTGGGAACGCTCCCTTAATGATATACATCGTTAAGTTTGTTCGAATTCTTCTTCTTTTTACCGTATCGATGGTAAAAAGTTTATATTATATGTTTGGCCCAAAGTTCAGTTACGCGATCCGCGCTCACTGACACAGTCTTATTATAAGGTCATCAAGACATGGAATATCACAGCGCATGCTTAATGGAACATTGACCCATTAGTAGATTAGTCAGAATTGAGTGACAGAATTTTTTTTACTCAGATCTCATCAATAGTTAATCATAGACAAGCATTCATGATTAATTAATAGTCAAATCAAATCAGTTTTAATTTTATGCTTCAACAAGTAGGATAAGTCCTCATAGCAAGATCTCCTTTTGCGATGTCCCAAAAATCATCTTTTTTGAGTTAAGTCAGTATTCCATTAAGCATGCGACAGACTGTATCTCCGTCTCCTTTTTAATCCATCCAAAGGTTGTCTTTAAAAGATCGCTCTCAGCGATAAGACCGCCCATTGTAAAATTTGTACATTTATATCTGTAATTTATATGGTGTACATAACAAAGGGTATTCTGTTCTATCAGGTAACAGGGTATGCGGCGCAAGGTGGAAGGTGGAAATAGAAGTTTGAATTATTTATTTTATGAGAGTGATCTGGTGCCGTTATGGACTTGCACTAGTACACAAACGTGTGTCGGATGAATTAGCACAAGTATTGGAATCATTCGGTGTCACGCAGACTTGTACAAGTCTAAACTTGTGCAAGTATATCGTTACTGTGTGGCCTGCATAAGAGTGTGCGATTTCTTTAAAAAAATATTAAAGAAACAGGATAAAATTCCTGACTCGAAATAAATTAATGTACGTATAATATTCTTGGTTCCAACAGGAAAATTTTCGGCAAATGATTTCCATAAACCAATACTTATTTGGAATTTTGATTTGCTTCATTCAGTGAGAATACCATGCCTCTTGGATCAATTTATGAACAATCATAATATTATTTTATAAATTTACTAGTAGCGCCCCGCGGTTTCACCCGCATAAGTTTCGATCCCTTGGGAATATCGGGATAAAAACTATCCTACATCCTTTCCCGGGTCCTAAACTATCTCTATACCAAATTTCATCTAAATCGGTTCAAGGGTTTAAGAGTGAAGAGGTAACAGACGGTCACACTTTCGCATTTATAATATTAATATGAATAATATCGAAATACTATAAAATTGTTTGATATTGTTTTATGAAACACGGATCTCTGGCATTGACTAGATATACCAACATGCCTTTTTTATAAAATAAATTGTTCAGTAGCAGCCCGGAGCCTGGATTTGTGTCCGGTTGATGGCAATAGGACCGCCCCCTATTACCTACATGGGACTTCAACATAACTGTCGAAGATGTGGCTGTTCTATAGCTACACCTCTGCCTAACCTTTCAAGGATTACAGGCGTGGTGTTATGTTAAGTGTAAATTACTATAACCTCCCAGAATTTCCGTCATAACATTTTCAAGTCACTTCACACAATGTTTTTTGATAGTGCCTTAACTATTTCAAGATCCTTTTACTACGTTAAAAGGCGGCTTAATGGAGTAGAAAACGTTTGTTTTAAGGGTTCACTTATTTTAAGTGAATTTCTAAGTAGTACCCTTACTTTCGTTAAGGTTTGTAGAGGATTTACCTTTAAGTGAATACTAAAACTTACTACTTACCTACAGGTTAAATCAGGTTATTTTGTATGTTAGAAGGAATCAAATGGGGAAGTCAAACTTTTATGATTGTTTACTTTCACTTAATTCTTTGAAAATATTATTAACTAACTTCTGCCCGCAACTTCGTCTGCATGGAAGTTATTAGACACCACAATATACTAAAAAACACAGCCCATGTTACTCGCACTGTAATGTAGCTTTCTATAGGTAGTACTTTAAGTATTCTGTGCTATAGGTGAAAGAATTTTTTTAATCGGATAAGTATTTTTTGACACAAATAATCAAATGTTTTCTCTTTATAATATTAGTTTAGACTTGTAATAAATAAATTTCCAATACAGTATCAACCCTGAAATCTCAAATTGTTTAAAACTGCCAAGGACTCCACGAAATATGTAGGTTTGACCTAGTGGAGAATTACACAAGTTAAAATATTGAAATTATGTTTCATTTTGTTACAATAATTGAAGGACTAGATTATTTGTATTATAACGGAAATTCAAAGGAAATAAATAAGTAAATAAATTGGTAAATAAACGATTAATTTATATAACTTAAAAAAAAAATGACATGGCATGACGTATAAAAAAAATCAAAAAAATCAAATCATCTTTGACCCTAGAGAAATTTAATGCAATAGCCCCACAAATAAAAATTTTAGAAAAAAGCTCACTGCACCTCCTAGGTTCCCCAATTTTGGAAGATAGTTTTCCTCCTTTCATCGAAGAAAAAATTAAAAAGTTCAACGACATTTCGGACAGACTCTCCAAAATTAATCTACATTCGGCATTCACCCTAATTAGATACTGTTGTTTTGGCCCAAATTTTATATATTTTCTACGCTCTTCCCCTTTATGGAAGCAGCCAAACCTCTTGGACAAAATTGACCAAATTATTCGCAGCACATTAACATCAATTCTAAATGTGGCCTTGGACGACCGAGCGTGGCTGCAAGCCACACTACCCATCCGCTTTGGTGGCCTCGGCGTCCGCAAAATTACCAGTATTAGCTTACCGGCGTTCCTGTCCTCTGTCCACAGCACCGAAAAGTTGACCGGGAAGATTTTAGCCCCCTCCCTGGTTGACTCTGAAGTGCCGTGCTTGGCCGACGCGGAGAACGCCTGGAAAATGGCTTGCCCGGATACAGATCGGCCCGCGAACCTATCTTCCCAGAGAGAGGCAGTGGGATGAGCCGCTCTGCAGGTTGGTACGGAATAATCTTATTAATACGTCCACCAATACTGCTGAGCGTGCCCGCCTACTGGCTCTGGGTGAGTGGGAGTCGGGTCTCTGGCTTCAGGCACTACCGTCACCCAACATAGGCACATTGCTGGGTGACACCACCTTCCGGCTCGCTACTTGTTTGCGTCTGGGCGCCCCTTGCGTGGCTCCGCATCGCTGCCAATGCGGTGAAGGTGTCGACTGCCTCGGACACCATGGCTTATCCTGCAGTAAAAGCGCAGGCCGGATAGCACGGCATGCCAGCATCAATGACATCATCCGTCGTGCTCTTGTCACCGCTGGGGTGCCAGCTGTTTTAGAACCCAATGGTTTGGCACGCGACGATGGTAAGAGACCAGACGGGATGACCATAATGCCTTGGAAGGTAAGTAGGCCTTTGGTGTGGGATGCAACGTGTGTCGACACCCTTGCGCCATCCCATCTTCCAAGCACGGTAAGCTGTGCTGGGGCGGCTGCTGCAGGTGCGGAAAACCTCAAACGGCGCAAATACTCCAATCTCTTTGGAACTTACATATTTGAGCCGTTTGGGGTTGAAACACTAGGGCCATGGGGCCCGAGTGCCCACTTAGTATTCCAAGACATCGCCAAGCGGTTGGTCGACTCATCACGTGACCAGAGGGCTGGCCTATTTTTTGGCCAAAGAATCAGCATTGCCATACAACGTGGCAATGCTGCCAGCCTTTTGGGCACGTTTCCCGTTGACAGTGATGCGGACGAATTTTTCGATGCCCTTTGATTATTTTCCCTCCCTTTTTATATACTTGTACATATTATTATTTTAAGAATCATCTTTTAAAAAAATCAATGCATTATAAAATCCCAAATTATATATATGGCGAACGAGGGCCTGAATAAGCTAAGTACGTCAAGTGCTTATTTCTTTAACATAAAATAAAGCATTTATTTACAAAATACAGCAAAACATTCTTTAATCAGGGAAGATAAAAGGCTTCATAGCGAATCCAATTGAGAATTTCTCTTCATCTGCAGAAGATTATTCCCTGATCCAGTTCTGGTTCTCGCTTTGCTCAAAGCAACTGCTCTAGTCTCATTAGCATGCATACGACTAGTCTGACTTTTTATTCCTTTCATTGAAATCTTCATATTCCTTACCATTCGATTTTCTCCTTTTATGTCTTAAATTCAATCGAGAAGTACTCCAATACAAATAAAAGACTAAAGGGTAGTTCAGACTACGCTATAATATATAGCAAACATTGTATAACACAGCAATATCGCTCAGCATACATTTTATATGGACACGTACACATATCGTTATGCCATAAAATATTGGCTTGCTGTACGCGATAAACTTGAGCGATTCTCAGAGCAATATCGTAGGTACCATTGTCTGATTATTCTTCTTTTTCTTTTTCAAAATTAATAATAATTTGGAGTCAAATTCCTTATCATTGTCATCGCTTGATGAGCTTTCCACGCTAGCGCTATCTATTATGTGTGCGCTTAAAGACGGATCGGCGTCAAATAACTTGGTATACATAGTAGACCGACGCCCTAATTGCAGAACACACTTCAATCAATCACCATCTCAATCACTTTTTGAAAGAATATTGCTATTTCGTCATTGTTGGAAAAAAACCGAGTGTGCTTATGACCACACGACTGAAGTGAAACTTCGAGAAAGAGAAAAATAAAATGTGCGCGCGCACTGCTCTCTCTTGTTCCTACACTGTGATACAGACAATAGGCCTGCACTGTGCTTAGATATACGGAACCATGGTACAATTAATATACTTCGTACGGAACGTATTTGGCTATGAGAGGAAGAGAGAAAGAAAATGTGCGCGCGCACTGCTTTCTCTTGCTTATATCCCCCACTCAACTCCCGTTCGCCTCGCCCGATCACACTTTTCGTAACGTTTACGTCACGCGTTCGCCAGCTTACTCCCCAAGTCAAGCGTGCGTAAAGAAGTTTCACTTCAAAAAAATTCTGCTCAACAACGTAAATAACGCAATGAATGTTGTTGAACTATCAAAATGAAATCCATTGCTACTGTTAGCGTGTTACGCAATTACCCCGCAGCTTGCGATATAGCGTATAGTGTGAACGTCATGCTATATCTATAGTTATAGCTTATGATTATGACGCAATATGCTTTACTGTAGAGCGAAATAGTATAGCGTAGTCTGAACTACCCTTTATACAGGGTGTTACAGAAAGGGTATATCAATACAAACGGGTTGAAGAGTGTATCTGGTCTAGAATCTCTGTACAAAATTTCAGCTCAAAAGCATTAACTTTGAAAATGCTTAATATTTTTTTATTTCGACCTCACGGCGCTGTACTGGCGCGCGGCGGCGTGATGTGCATGTACTAGGCGCACAGACACACTACAGATAATGGATAATGACCCTCGTAGTGCGGTGGCACGTTTGTTATGATTTCAATTTAATAAACTATTGAAATAAAAAAATATTAGGCATTTTCAAAGTTACTGCTTTTGAGCTGAAATTTTGTACAGAGATTCTAGACCAGATACACTCTTCAACCCGTTTGTATTGATATACCCTTTCTGTAACAACCTGTACATAATGCTATCCGACATTCTTGCTTAACAGAATCTGAATAATATTTCAGAAAATCGAATATCGGGAAGTGGCAGTTATTCAATAAAGTTCATACGCAATCTCACTCGATATAAGTAATATTATATCGAGAGCTATTTTCTTACGGAAACCTGTCGTTGGACAAACTCGTTGCGTCACGTTTGCGTTGAATATTAACGTCATCAGCAGTGACTGAAATCCGTCGCAATTCGGATGTTCGAGATTGATTGTGAAACTGCATGTGACTGTTGACTGATGCTTGTTATTTTGCGTTGGATACACAACACATCGTTACTTCCAGCGTTATTGGATGTATCGTAATCTAACAAACATACTACAAACAAATAAATAAAATTTAAGTGTCTGTTTGTGATGTCAAAATAATGGCTTTTTACTAAATGACGAAAGAATACTTAAACGATACTAATAACAAAAAAACATTTATTTTTATTTTTCTCTGTCTGTTTCGGCTAATCTCCGTAACGGCTGGACCGATTGACGGGACTTTCACTGGTAAATATCTGATGTTATAAGGAGTGACATAGGCTTTTGTATATCAGCATTACCATACAGCGTGGCATTTGATTGGTGACAGCTTTTTAGGCACTTTTCCTATTGAAAGCGTGCAGACGAGTTGTTTGATGATTTTTTCCGCTCCTTGATTATAGTATACATGTACATTTACTTAATATTATTATTTTAAGACTTATAATGGCTTATAATTATGTTTTGTAAATGATAATTATATTACTCCGTACTCGACTTAAATGACAGAATATGTTTGCATAGATGTCGCATTTTGTCGTTTTTTTTGGTAGACACCTACTGTGTATCCGTCCCTAATGATTTTTAATTAAGTTCGACTGAAACCAGCTAGGGATTTCGATAAACCTGAAGTATTTTCATTCAAAATCCACAAAAACAATACCGAAATACAGTGTAGAACAGATTTCAATGGAATCCCTCTTGATAAAGCTTTTGTATTTGATTTTCGTTGAACCGATAAACCCGTCCCGATATTTTAGACGTATATCGCTGTTCTGTTATTGGCAGTTACACGGATTTTCGCTGGAATTTGATGTCAACTTTATTAGAACAGTAGTATACTGAATCCAAGTATCCGAGACTATTTTAGGGATTTTCACTTGAAAATGTTATATCCCGCGGTTTCACTCGCATAAGTTTCGAACCCGTGGGAATATCGGGATAAAAATTACCCTATGTCCTTTCCCGGGACTCAAACTATCTCTATACCTTTCATCTAAATCGGTTCAACGGTTTAAGCGTGAAGAGGTAACAGACAGACAGACAGTTTCGCATTTATAATATTAGTATGGATTACTAATGATTCACTATAACTTACTCATTACAAATGTTTGTTTCGTTTAAAATCGCACTCAATGTTTGACATTTTCATACCTACGTTGTTTTTACTAAAGTTGAAATTGTTTTGACTACTTTATTAACAATTAGTGGATTCTTTTTAAGATGATGATGATGACGATTGTAGACTTCAAAGTAAATTAGAACTTTTCACATCAATATTCTGTAAATAATATGTTCGTCTTTCCTGTAAAGAGAAAACAAATTTCTTATGTCTATGTGTGTTAAACGGCTTATTTGAAAAGTAAAGCAAATAGCAAAGTGCTTTATGAAATATCCACTAAACAGGCTCTTTTGAAGGAATACCTGGAGAATAAATAACAAAAATGTTATAAAGCTACGAATAGAGGATTTAGTCCCAGTAGATTGGAATGAAATGCGTAAACTGAGCCTAAGCAATATTGCTCCGGTTACAGCCGACTTTCCATCCAAAGCTATAGATACCTATAAAAGAAATAGTTAAGTCATTGATTGTCAACGCGGTCACACGGTGTACGCCAATAATATATTTTTCTGAAACATGCTTGGAAAGAGCATTATTTTGACCACCTTCTTAGAGATAAATTGAAATTGCTGTACTGGCCAAATACATGCGAGTAGCGGCCGGCAAAACTTGTATGAAAATCCATATCTATCGTGTTTTGCGGCCAAATAAATTACATAGTAAATAAACTCATATCTGTCATGAAATTAAAAATTGGAACGATCTTTTACTGCGAGTCATGGCAACCAAGGAGGTAACTTATCAAAGGTTTTATTTAAATTTCGAACTGGCTTGCAAATAGAAAGCTGTTTATTGGAAAAAAAAACAAATGAACACATTAACGCGGGAAAAAATAATGTTGTTCGTTGTTCGTCATTGATTTTGAAAATTAATTGTAATTGACAAAAAAGTTCTGCCTAGGTACTACTTATATTCAATTTCCGCGCATTATTTGAGAAAAGTACTATACAAGCCTTGGACACAACTAGGCATTGATAGTCTTATAATAGACGTTCGTCCATCAATGCCTCTTTTGCTGGCCGCTGCAGTAATGTACTATTCTATTGTGTCAGTTGTCTGGCAGTCAACGTGTTAAGCTGTGAGATATTTATTGGTTTCGGATTAATCACTTTAAAATCTCGCGTAAGCTCCTAGGGCGATTGCGTATTGATTCAGTTCAGATTTCATTTAATCCAATATTGGTTTCATATGAATAAGGTAAGCCGCTTACATGAAATCTTTATGGAAAAAGAAGAAAAAGCTTTTCTTAGTTACGTGATTGGTTTTTGCTACTACCTACCATTTTTTTTCTCCACAGTAAAACTTTTGTTGACCTAGACAACAGAAATTCGCAATAAAATTATATCAAAGCAGGCATGTCATTAAATATTTATACTTTATGAGTTTGTTTTGCGAATAATTATTTGAAGTTGCGCTCCTTTAAATAGGTAAAATTAAGAGAACATTCAGACAGGCTCTTTGAAATAATCATTGAAATTCATGAATAATTTAGCGTAGGTACCTATAGGTGAAAACGTGTTATTATATATTATTACCTATGGTTATTATTATGTACAGACGCCAGCACATCAAGCTACCCGAAACTGTCGAATTTTCGAAATCAACTTAGAACCTTATGCCTCAGTGATAAAGTGGAAAATCTAATAAAAAAATATAACAGATTGTAGTAGCTTGATGTGCTGGCGACTGTACCTACAAAAAAGCTACGTCTGCGAACAAACTGCTTTGCAGTTTAATGGTAATAGTACATCTTGTAAAAAAAATATTTTTGTGACTAAACACTTAATTTCTTTTAATTTTTAGAATTAATATAAGTAAAGAATTATAAAAAAAATATAATTATTATTGAAATCCACCACCACCACCTCCACCCACCACCAAAGCACCTCGCAAAGATACGTCTGTCTATAGTTGGAGAGATCTATAAGAAGAACACCCAAGCAGTCAAATTCAAAATAGTAGTTTTTAACTGCTTTCTCTGTAATTAAATTCAGGAAACTGGAATTTACAGCCACACTTTCGCTTCGCTGTCATTGGAATATCAACCTTAAGCCGTTACTTCAGGAACTACAATGTTTATTGCTTCTAAAATATTAAAAGGTACTCAACTTCACGTTACTTTTATTTTCCGTTACGTAACAACTCATCACCAGAGTCAAGCTGTTAAATTATTATGAGATTAATAACTTTCCACATGAAGTAATTGTCTTAGCCTTCAAAGTTACGATTCAGGGAAATGTTATCGTAAAGTACAGCTGTAACTGACGAAGATCTTCTGATATTATTGTAGTTATCATCATCTCAGCCGAAAGATGTCCACTGCCATCGACCGGTTCTGTGCTTCCCGCATCCATCGGATTCCTGCAGCCTTCACAAGGTCATTGATCCACCTAGTGGGAGGCCTATTGTAGTTATAGGAATTTCTTAGTAGTTCTTTGACAATAGCTTAACGCTCAGTCGAAATTAGTTAATAAAATATAGAATTCAAACTCAAACTCAAAGCATTTATTTCAATTAAACCATGAACAGGCACTTTTGAACTGTCAAAATTAAATAGTCGGTCAGTTAGTCAGAATGTTGAAGCTAGTTGCCCATTCTAAAACGTAGAGAGAAAGTAGAATTCTATATGGAATGTTAATGCAATATCAAATTTATGTCGCATAAGCTTAATAAATAGCTTCAATCAACTCAGCCTATCGCAGTCCACTGCTGGACATAGACCTCTCCCAGGCTACGCCACAGCGTCCCACACTATGATTGTCGTTACGCGGTCCCCACTCCAGGACTCATCTGCTCTACCGGTCGATCCTTCGACAAACATAAAGCCACAAAAAAGCTTAGGGTAGATTAAAATGGCGGATTATTTTTTTGTGTTATATTCATGTTTCTAATTTCTCATCTTCTACGGTTAAGGTTGTACGCTGTCTGTCTTAGAACTCTTTATATGTCTTAGGGCCTATGCTTATATTATTTCCTAGCTAAAAAGTGGCACAAAAACCAGGTCCCTATTTAAGTAGACAGGTATACTTAAGATCCACCTATTTTAATCTGCACCTTCACTAACAGGCCGATCCAATTTATAGTCCTCCGACAAAGGTTAATAGAAAAAGCTGCCCATTATTTATACACCGTATCTACCTATATATATATAAGGCTTCAGACGTCGGTCCAGGGAGCCTACGTTGTTTAAAAATAAAAAAGAAACGCGGTTGAGAGGAGGCTCATCCCGGCGAAACCAACCAGCCAGGCGATAGTCGATAGACGGCAATTTATAATGTACTCGCTGTGTTTTACAATGTACTTTCGAACGGTCCATATTTTATAGGCAAGAGAGAAACAGCCACGGTTCTACGGAATAATTGTTGATAGGTTTGATTTTTTTTTTTTATGGTGATGTGGTTTTGACTTTTCAGCTGCATCCGGTTAGACTGGAAGCCAACCCCAACATCGTTGGGCATCGTGGCAGATGATGATGATGATGTGGTTTTGACTTTTGAGTTAGTAATAATTGTGAAAGCACGTTTTGACGATAATAGAAATGAAAACGTTCAGTAAAAGATAGAAATAGGCAAGTCTTCGGTTTATCGGTAAGTATTGGTTGTTGGAATCGCCCGTAAAGACAATAAGCTGACCAATTGACCAAATAACTAAGCCTCTCCGAACATTCCTCAAGAGAGGACGACGATAAATATGGGTTGTTTTTTTTCGTAGAATTACGTATAGGATTCTACGAAAAAAAAAAAACAGACCGTGACAAATAAAACTATTTTTCTTTCCCAATGTGGATAACTCGTTCGTAGTCACTCATGTCGTATATATTTTAGTATCCGACTCAAACCATAAAATTTTTAATCAATTACGTTACCCTATACCGCAAACGGAAACAGCCCTAAAGCCGCTGTTTTCCTTGCAGAAAAGCGCTTCAAGCTGCTCGAAGCACCCGTAAAGCCACCAAAGCGCACGTTCACAACTGAATTGACATGAATAGTTCTAACTACCAGACTACCAATCAATCATGGTACCTATTCGCTGGTGCACAAAACCTCGGCCAAAGGATTGAGGTTTTGTGCACAAACGTGGAATGAATTAGGATTTCATTTCTAGATTTCTAATACCTAAAAAATAGTCGTTTTCGTCAGAGAAATCCTAAGCCGGTTAGAAATACACAGGACTTTGAAGACGTTTTTTTCTTTATTGCTTTTAAGAAATCCGTGAAACTTATAAAATCTATCTTCGTTGGAAACTTTTTAAGATTCTGTAATGGAGTTTGTTTTTTAACGAGTTCCTCTGAAGAAGCTCTTTTGTACTTGAAAATGTTAATATAATACAAGTGCATCGACAAAATGTGCGCTATATGGGCGTTTAAATATTTTAACTCCATTACCAACCTAAAATGGCATGTTCGTAATAGTAAGATAAATAAATAGACCAACACACATGCATACACAAACTTAAGCCCTCTTCCTATGGGGTTAGACATTAACTATAGAATGCCACCTGCTACGAACCTTACACAGTCCTTTTGGTTTCGTTTACGTTCATACATCGAAAGCTTATTCTCGTAATTAGATACGTTCAAAATCTAGTCGCAATCTCATCTCAGCGACAATCAATGTCAAAAATGTAGGGAAATTAGAGCTATTTTTGACAGATTGAGACTGAAATCAGACTGTAAACGTTCTTAAAATTACGAGAATTGCCCCTCTGATCATACACGCACGTCATTTGTGAGTACTAAGCGCCTGTAATTTCTGACGCACATCACTTATGTCCTCCTGTAATATTTCGTACATAAAAGAAAAACGGTTACATGCATCCTTGCCTACTTGAAGCCCAGACAGTATATCATATTATGTTTGCCGCAATCAAGCAACGTCATTTCTATTCAAGACATGACGTACATTCGCGTATAAGCTTGTATTCTTCTAACAACAACGAGCTTTGACTCGCACACAGTTGGCGATGCGAAGCGACGAGTCATACTAACCCTGCATGACGCGAATATGACGTATGTCGTTACGAAAGAAATGACTTACAACATTTTAGAATCACTATACTATTTACTAGCTGCGCCCCGCGGTTTCACCAGCGTAAATATCGATCTCGTGGGAATATCGGGATAAAAAGTAGCCTATATGCTATTCCAGGGTGTCAGTTACTTCCATACAAATTTTTATCAAAATTGGTCCAGCCGTTTGAGCGTGAAGAAGTAACAAACATATAAACACACACTCGCAAACTTTCGCCTTTATAATATTAGTGTGATGTGATCTGATACACCAACATAACATCACTTCTGGATTCCCCGAAAGGTTAAGCAAAGGTGTACCTATACGAGTAGTACACCCATATTTCGCCAGTTATTTTTAAGTACCATGTAACAGGGGGCGAGCCTATTGCTATCAACCGGGCACAAATCGAGACTCCGGGCTGCTACTGAGAAATCCCGGATAGAAAAACCCCAATAACACTTTGCCCGACCTGGGAATCGAACATGAAAATGTGAAATTAATTCACTGACAGACAACGCGCATTCGAAACTGTTGAGTCTAGAAGCATAAAATTATGCGCAAGAGTTTCTTTTGTAACGAAAGTGATTTTGTAAATCCAGCTATTAATGGGGTTAAATAGGGTAGGTATAGAAGTTTGTATGGAATTTTGTATTTTTTGCAGATGCGATGGGAACACCTCATCGGTTGTTAACTTTTTTGAAACAACACCTACCTACACCAATTACCTACTCACTCGACCACAAACGCACATCCATGTCCTTTCTTTGGTATTGTTCGTCGAATCATTGAGCTCCTCATGTTCTGAGTTGAGCTGCACGATTTTTGACAAATGCGTGCACTGACTGAACAGGTTCGCTCAATCTGTGTGGTTCTTTCCTCAAAAGACCATTTCAGACACCAATCTACATGTTCTTCACATGATCTGATCAAGATTTTGTCTGGATTTTAAAAGAGACTGTGACCTCTGAGTTTGTTTCGGCCTTTCTTCTCACAGTAGTCAGATAGGAAACGCCGACCTCATCTAGCTTAAGAAAATATGATTGACGTGTAAAAGTGTCTGTACAAAGCTACTTACAGAAAATAAATCATTTATCATCAAAAACACAAAATACAAATGGGTGCAAGAAAATCGCCGCCATATTATATCGCACTGACTTCTGCAGTATAGCATCTACCTTATAATTTAATTTATTCCACATACTTCACTACCACAAGCGGTCAATCTCGTAGGAAAATATAGAATAGCTGACGTATTGTTATAACTCATAATGCGTACTACAGAACGTTAACTACTGGATTTATTCCACTAAATAAATGGAATTGTTGGAATCATGCCATAATATTGACAAATAAATTGACTGGCCTTGGTATTACATTGGAATGCTTCGCTAAGAAATACGAATGCCTTAAATAAATTACTCTGGAAATATTCATAAATAATTTAAAATGAGTTGTTTGGCATTTTTAAGTGGATTTGCTAAATTGCTTAGTATTTTATGAAGAATTTTTTGTTGCACGAGAAAAATAAATTAAAATGTTTTTTCAGGCAATAAAATCTTAATTTATGATCATTTGTTTTGCCAAAGAAAAAATTGAATAGCATTAGTTTGATAAGATAAACTTAATTTTGCACTTAATCAGGGTGAGCTTTTAAAATCTATTATCATTCTACTTCGAAATTTTTTAAATCCAAAACCTATTTTTGTATGTACAAACCAGGATTTAGGACGTTAGATTTACAATTTTCCAAAAAAATATTGCTAATTTTTATTCCAAAATACTGATGTATAGAACTTAAGAAGAATGTTATAATATGGTCGTAAAATGCTAACAAAAGAGAATATAAGTACAAAAGTTATTGTAACATGAAAACATTTAAAAAAATCTGAGTAAATCAGTCGCCATACATCCCGTATAATACCCGACCCGGTCCCACCAGCAGACTGACCCAAAAAAGTTGGAAGTATGATTCGCAGCTCCGAAAAAGGTCGCTCTCGAATACAATGAAATGCTCTTTGCGGTTTTTTCAACGTGTATCTACACAGTATAATGTTTTCACCAGGTTTGTCCTAAAATTGTTGGCGCTTTGTGTTAATTCTCTTAATTAAAGAGAGATGTTATTGGCCGTATTTTTAAGCCTCATGTGTGGATAAGGAAATTATTGAGGTTGTAATTAATATTTTATACATTTCAACACAATAGGTACACGCTTTTGTTCCGTTTGTTTTTTTCAGAATGTGTTAATGTCGGTGCCTAGTACAATAGCATAATTCGTGTATAAATTAACCCAGATCCTTTGAAATAAATGTTAATGTCTGGATAAATTTGGCAGAGCCGGAAAATCGTAAACGCACCCATTTTCACAACAATTGCATCGTCGACCGAAATCTCAAAAGTGACACATAACATAACAACACGCCTGTAGATATTCCCCGACGGGTCCGGCAGAAGTGGCACCTATAGTAACTACACACACATCCAAATCTCAAAGTAATTGTTCTGTATCGGCACAAAATATAGGTCAACGTACAGAATTAAATATAGGCCTTTACAGTTGGATCAAAATCTCATACCATACGAGTGTAATCAGTTACAAGACGCGTCGTTACGTCACGTCACAAAGGTCGGTGTCTGCCGAGTGCCGACTAGGCCGGTATCACATTATCAACGGCCATTGTATTGGCCTAGTTCAATGCTTCTACAATCCGCACATACCGACAGCATGTATCATGTGTACAATTGTCTAGCTGTATAATGCTCTAGATTATATTCATAGGTACCTACCGGTTTGAGCACCAGATCAAATCGACTCAGTATAAAATGGGTTGGATCATCATTTTCTCAACATATGTGAGATGAGCAAAATGCCAAATTGGATCAGTAGCATCCACTTAACCACTTGAATATCTTCAATAAGACACTCAACTGATTGGTGACCGGTAATGCGATCTACAAGCTTCTGAAAACAAGCCACCGAGGCGCGCGTTCACAAACATTGAATCAACATGACGCTATGCCGCCGTCCGTCGAGCAAGTCGCCAATCAACACAAACGATAAACAAACTTCCACTTTCTGGAGCATCAACAACTCGGAACATTCGAAATAGATCTAATTCCGGCTTTTTGGTTCGAAAAACCGGAATAATACAGTGTTGTACTCAATCGCCATCTTTTCCTCGCTCAAGAAACGTACAAAAACTTGTAAGTCCCGTGTAAATAAAAGAGATACATTATACAGGGTTATTGGAAAAACACCAAGGAGTACTCATCATTGTGAACAACTTTTACTATGGGACAAAACCTGAAATCGCGAAAAAAAAATCAGCTGTTCCCTACATTTTGACGAGTTATACGAACATAAATGTATGTTTGGTCCTATAGTAAAAGTTGTTCATAATGATGAGTAAAATGACCTCTTAAAAGGTTGTTGGTGTTTTTCCAATAACCCTGTATACTTGATCGCTGACTATTCACACCGCCGCCGTCGGCGAGTACTCGTTTGTCGCAGCGACAAAAGAGCAGCTATCAAAGACAGTACTCGCTTAGCGAAGATCGCTTGGCAGGCAGAACACTCGCTGAGAGACTCACGCTTGGTACACACGCATACCAGCGAATAATCGCTCGTCGCCGTCGCGCACTCGCTGCACGTTACTCGCCAACTCGTTTTAAGTGGCTAGCTCTACTCGCTTCTCGTTAATCGCCAGCGGTGGCACAGGTGTCTAAATACTCGTTACTGAAATAGCTGCACGAAATTGGTGATGCATGTACGGCAATCAAGCTTCGCTGAATGGGCGATGTTACAGACAATACGTCCAGATGAACAAAAATGTCCGACCATGGCCCTCTGCAGAAATAACGGGAACGGCAACCTTGAACATCTAGATTCCGTTTTCATCTATTTTCTACTTTTGCTGCCAGAAATATCGATATGAATCTAAATTAGGCGATACATTCTCGAAATGGAATTGTATTAAGGAAATTATGTCATAGAAACTAATATTACAAACGTACTTATAGTAAAGTTAAAGTTTAATGGTCTATCCATAATATAATGAGCTTTATAATAACACAAATTGGTTTTAACTTTTACTATTTATCGGGCTAATGAAGCCAATGGTGCAGGTCACGGTAATTGCCTGTTGTAAAAAGTAATTTCCTCATTTTATCGAAAAGTATCGAAAACGAGCATCCGCGATGGAAAATCGTGATAATATCAACCATTCAGCGTTTTACAGTGAAATTGTAAATTAACACACAATCACTGTTATCAGAAAACAACATTTTCTATATAATTACCTACCTACGTAGATTTTCTTGAAATAATTTCTGGACTCGAAGTTAGTTTTAAGAATAATTAAAACTATAGTAAATGCTGTGATGTTGTTGAGAACATTTTACAATCAATATGTACGTTAAATACCGCTCATAATCAGCCTAATATTTTCCCACTGCTGGGATACAAGCCTCTTCTCTTTTAAGAGGGAGTGGGCTTACCACGCGCGGTGAAGGAAAACATCGTGAGGAAACCGGCATGTCCTAGGTTACGGCCCACTCCCTCTCACAGAGAGGAGGCCTGTGTCCCAGCAGCGGGGACATTATAGGCTGATGATGATGATGATGATGATGGGCTTACCACGCGGGCCCAGTGCGGGTTGGTAGATGTCACATGTCTTCCAATTTTTGGTTCTAGGACACACCGGTTTCCTCACGATGTTTGCCTTCACAGTTTTGCGAGTAGTGGTGATGAAATTATTTACAAAGTAAAGCGCCTGGCTGAGTTCGAACCCACGACCTTACAACTCGTAAGTCGGGGCCGTTACCACTGGGCCAGCCCTGCTCTCTGGGCCACCAATGCTAATTTACATCCGAATTAAAACTAAAACATAAAATCATAATTAGTAAAAATATGCACTTGTGTATTGCGAATGCAGATCAGATATTATTTCTATGCCGCGTTTGCTCCCTTGTCGCATGTGCAATTCTGTAAACGTTTTGTGCTCCCGCGAGGCCTGCAGTTGACTTCTAAAGCCGATAAAATAATGTAAAACTGTCTAGTGTGGAAATAGAAATACTGCATCAAAAGCTGCTGTTGGATATGCGAGTGGCACAATCACGTACAATGGACAATATAGAAAAGTATGCAGGTCGCTACGCTTGGTAACTACATCACTTAAAATACAGATGTGTGATGTGTGTGCTGATCTGTCAAGTATATATCATTCGGCTGACTGTGTTCGATTTATGAAACGTTATTCTACAGGCAATATTATATAATGACAGTGCATAGTTTAGCCGGATCACAACGTGCCGCGCGATGGGAAACAAAGCCAAATTCCCCGTGCGGGAACGCGTTTTTATTGAATTTGTATGTACGCGGAGGCGCGTAGCCCGTTGATTTCTGACAATCTAATTATGTCGTGTAATGTTAAAAACATATTTTGACAATATTTTGAACAATCAGATGATTTCGATGTAACAATTTTATAAAGACACTATTGCGCGGACACAATTACCTACCTATTGTAGATCTGTATCTATAATTCTAAAACGTCAAAGCTGTCGTTTACTGCTTGGTTGTAACCTCATTAGTTGTTAGACCATCGCTCTTTGTCATACGTCAGTCGACTTTCATAGCTATGCTTGATTGCTTTCCTAATGAATGTTTGCATTAAAATACGTCACACAGAGCTCCAACTGGTTTGCCGTAGGCGGTAGCGGGGCGAAGCGGAACAGTAGCAAAGCGGTGTTTTTTTAACTGATCTTGGCCTACAGAGGTAGCGGTGCGGTTTATTTTTGCTGACCATACTTACTGGCTTTGTGGCAATTGCCTGACTAATATCTTTGGTAGTAAAATACAGCCTCAAAATAATGTAATGAAATAATATATTATACATAAAATCCAATACATAATAATCAATTCGAAAAAATAAATAATCCAATAATTAATTAATTAATTCGTATCCATGCTGGTAGTATTTTTGCCATTTGCCGGGAAACCGGAAAGTTAGAGAGAAAATTTTGAATAGATTATAGACCTGCGGGGTAATTGCGAACACACTATCAGTAGCAATGGGTTTCATTTTGACAGTTCAACAAAATTCATTGCGTTATTTACGTTACTGAGCAGACACATTTTTCGAACTTATGAAGCAATGGATTAGCAATATCCTTCAAAATGATTCAGATTGAGATCGATAGTTTGTTGCGCAATTAGGTAGTTGAAAATGTTACAGAAACTATAAAGTAGGTAGGTACTTACAGGTACTTTAAACATATGAAACACTCGAAAACTTAAAGTGCTTTCTATTGAAGTACACTCAGCATTTAAATAACATCTAGGTAGGTATATTCCCTAATCATCAATGTTTATTGCATAATAATAATATGTGTTAAAACGTTCACTGTTCATGTTCTCTATTATTTAATAATAACCGCAAATGGCGGTTTTCTCAAAAAATACCTAAATAGTATGTACATAAGTGAAATAATTACTATTTTGTGTGTTTACTTTGGACTACTGTGATAAAGTGATTCTTAATATAGAGGTAATTGCAGAGAAACCCGGAAGAACCGGAAAAGCGCAATAGTGAGTACGTTCTATTAAAATCATTCATTTAATTCATTAATTGACATACAACGCAGAACCTAAACGGCAGGGTCTACAAACATGAAATTTTGCACAACAGTTCCT
This sequence comes from Amphipoea lucens, assembly GCA_947508005.1. Lineage (NCBI taxonomy): Eukaryota > Metazoa > Arthropoda > Insecta > Lepidoptera > Noctuidae > Amphipoea > Amphipoea lucens. Next base: position 17,062,715 of record OX382358.1, on the reverse strand, counting down.
TATACAGATTGAAATTGAAAACATGCGACAAATCGAAATGGGAGATTGTACTCATCATTATGAACAACTTTTACTATGGGACCAAACCTGAAATCGCAAAAAAAAAATCAGCTGTTCCCTACATTTTGACGAGTTATGCGAACATACATGTAGGGAACAGCTGATTTTTTTTTCGCGATGTAAAAAAGTATATAAAAAGGGAGGGAAAATAATCAAAGGGCATCAAAAAATTCGTCCGCATCACTGTCAACGGGAAACGTGCCCATTTACATTATTAATTAACCTCTATTGAGGGAGAGAGTTTGTATGGAAGTCCGTAGTTTTTGCCGATGTGAAGTCTCATCGGGTACATGACTTGTACTTATTCAAATAATTAATTAAAATCATCCCACTATATCCTCATTCAGTCATGAAGGTTTCCTTCATAATATCAAAAATTTAAATCGTACCATTCGTCTTTTTGTAAATATTTATTCCTGTTCAATAAATAATATATCCACATTTATCAATGGCTGACTGCGTTCAACAGGCTACCGCTACCTGATAATCTCTCATTAACTATTAATGAGCGATTAATGTCCAATGCACGATTAAATAAATGTTATACAACATTGAAACTTTTCACAAATTGAGGCTTACAACAGTACAGTTCGTATTAATATTTTATGTTAACACTCGTTCATTGTGTTTAATGTGCGTTGTTTCGTGGCTAAGTAGGTTATAACAGCCGCATAGGTCAGTTTAAGCTAAGCTTGCCACGGTCAATCCGTGGATGGGTGACCATCTTTACACACCGAGATCCCGCCGTGCAACGGAAATCACGCACGACTGTCAAGAGCCAAAGGCTTGAGTCTTTGGCTCTTGACAGTCGTGCGGGTCGTTAGAAGCCCGGAAGTCTGACAACCCGTCTTATCAAGGGGTATAGATATCGTATTACCCAGTAACTGGGTTGTGGAGGTCAGATAGGCAGTCGGTCCATGTAGAATACTGGCATTCAGCTGCATTCGGTTAGACTAGAAGCCAACCCTAAACATAGTTGGGAGTAGACTACATGCGACAAGGCTAGACTGCATGCGATTGCATTTCTGACCTCCCGAACCCAGTTACTGGGTAACACAATATCCCCTGGTAAGACTGGTTGTCAGTCTTTTGGGCATCTGACTACCCGAAACGACTATCAAAGATGTGCAAATAACAGCCGGCTTAACGTGCTCCGAGGCACGGAGAGGTCTTGATATGTAATGGATGGATGGTCAGTGGTCACCCATCCACGAACGACCGCGGCAAGCGTAGCTTCGCTCGACCCGTGCGGCTGTTATCACGTAACCACGAGCCCTGAAAGGAAATGCATCTATATACTTTTAACAGGAAGCGTTAGATAGCAGCGCGGTCTTGTTTGCGGATAATGTTTACCGTGTGTTCACCTGTTTACCTTGTTGTTAGCAGTTGTTGTTTTAACAGGTTATATTGTTAGAGATACTTCTAATTGTTAGTGTTCAAGTTGTTAGGGAGTTATATGAACGTTATTATTTGCCGGTTCCTCTTATGTGGTTATTTAAGACTTATTGAGGGACCAGCTTTTAGCCGCGGTTTCGCTGCGTGGAGGTCGGAAATTATGGAATACCTACTAAAAAGGATGTTATGTTATGGATGGTCTGCCCGTGGCTAAATTTCATCGACATCCTTTCAGCCATTATGGTGTGAAAAGGTGACAGATGTAGATAGAGTTACTTTCTCATCACACTAATATTATAAAGGCGAAAGTTTGTAAGTGTGAGGGAGTGTGTGTGTGTGTTTATATGTTCGTTACTTCTTCACGCTGAAACGGCCGGACCAATTTTGATAAAATTTTGTATGGATGTAGCTGACAGCCTGGATTAACATATAGGCTACTTTTTATCCCGATATTCTCACGGGGACGATACTTACGCGGGTGAAACCGCGGGGCGCAGCTAGTTTATCATTCACCAAACATTTGGCCTTCATATTACGGAAAATGACACAACTTTCGGCGACAGTTTGCTCTTCGCTTCCGAGTTTGGCTGAACTGCAATAAAAAAGTTACACAGACTCAATCACGGGCAAGAGTTTCACTAATGTAGTGATTGGGAAACTTCAAATTACAATATGTAAACTATTCTCTCTATTCCACAAACGTAGCTAAATTATACATATTTGAAACAAGTTTGAGCTGTTCCGAAACCTCGTATATTAATCATATTGGGTTCAAATCGCTATGGAGCATAAAGTTTTGACAGATCGCTATGCCAGACTTGCTAATAGAACCTACCCGATACTGCCATTTGAATAGTTTCAAGATTTCTATACAATACCTAAGTAGTTAATATTTTAGCGAACAAAGTATGCTGAATGAGGTCGTATTTCAGTTTTACCTGTAACTTTTTTAATTTACAACCAAGTAGTTTCCTGTTAAAACGAACAAAATATGAACTAAAACAATGTTGAGCGCTATTTACGACAACAATGTTCAAACAAATTACTGAAGCCACGTTGAAATCGATCCAATACTTTCGGTTCAGTAATCTATGAACTGTCCTTCCCCTTGTGACACTTGTGGCAATGAACAGTCAGGTATAAAGCCAACAGTCCGACATCGCGCTATCAGTAAACATACTATTGTCACAACACAGGGCTGTCATACCAACGTCTTTATTATGCACGACTGAAAATATATACCTATTTAAAAAAATTACCAGAATTGTGTATAATTGTAAACAGATTCGGCTAGAACTGTTGCGATGTGTAGAAGTTAGAATACTGACAATGACAGCCCTAAACACAACCCACTGACCCAGTTCTTCATAGCCAAAGTGCAGAATTATACGGTCGGCTGATCCGGCGACGGCAGATCGCAAACGATCTCGGGAGTTCGTAAACCGAAACATAGGAAGTGAGATAAGACGGTTCCGTTTTAGACATGCGACACGGACACGATCAGACGCGACGCGACACTCGGGGAATATTGCTCAAGGAAAATCGAAGCTACAAATTGACGTTACGGATAAATTCTAGCGAAGTTTGTAATGTTGTAATGTCATTTGATTTCAAATCAAAAGCTCTGTTGGGATTCTGTGAATTTGAAGCCAATAACAATGAAATGCTGCAGGTATTTATTCATTTCAGTGGCATTTCCTGATTTTATATTTATCGGCTTTTATTCAGAGTTCCTGGAAAACCTTTTGAAACAGGCTTTTCCAAGTGGTAAATCATTTATTGAAGTTAAATGAAATAGTTAATCGATTAATGATATTTACAACCCTTGTGTCGCTAAAATTAATGATCTCTTTCCGTTTCACTTTTGTGTGATAATAAATGGTCTGTTTCCATCAGAGATAACTTAGTAAATATTTTTTCTAGAACCACCGTTTGACCTCCACAACCTTTAGGAGGATGTTTTCTCCCCTTTTTATCAGAAACGCCATGACACCAATTCTATCTCTGAGTTTCGTTTCGGCACAGAGATACAAATTCGCCATGTCACGTAAATCGAAGTTCACTACTCCCCCATCAACATGGGGTAAACAAAATCGATTTGATATAAAATCTTATCAGTATTTGTCGAGTCTGATTTAAGGAAAAAGTCTTCACAGTTTACGAGATGTCTTTTCGAATATGTTTTGTAGTTGATGCATTTTTGCGGAGAGTACGGAACCCTTGCCTTGATGCTTGGGTCCGACTCTATTCCGGATTATACGGTTCGATTGAGAAAAAGGAACCCTTGTAGGTGTAGGCCCACTCGTGCGTCTGTCTGTCCGTCTGGCACAGCCAATTTGCTCCAATTCTAATGTTTTATATAGAACTAGCTGCGCCCCGCGGTTTCACCTGCATCTCGATCGTGTGGGAATATCGGGATAAAAAGTAGCCAATATTTTAATCCAGGGTGTCAGCTACCTCCATACAAAATTTTATCGAAATTGGTCCATTAGTTTGAGCGTGAAGAAGTAACAAACATATAAACACACACACTCAATTTTCGCCTTTATAATATTAGTGTGATTTACCCATCAAGGTATTGATGAGCAAATTCTATTCTAGGAAAATCAATAACGTTTCATGAAATATTAATGAACACTTATGGTCAAGTATTTACTTTCCTGCGTATAAAAAAAAAATAAAAGCTTGCATTTTGCTAGAAAACATTTCAGTCAACTTTACGTTGTACCTCTACTCATACAAGATAAAATACATTATGAAAAGTGTTCGAGCACAAATGTTTTACCGAGCACTTTCTATTACGAGGTGCATAAATGAGGTACGCCATTAATAAATGAAGTGCACTGTTTAATTTTATCTCCCGGTAACAGTCGCCATTTTAATTAAACCCTCCAGGTTTAAAAGGCGTTAAGTAGGAGAATATTCACTGTCGGGAACATTATTTTCAATCAGTATAAAATACCGATAAAGCTAGAAGAGCGGTTCCGTCATGTTATAATGGTTGTCATGAACATCTGTCATTTTCACCAGTATTAGACATTAGGCTGAAAAAAAGGCCTGAATTCCTCTTACGATGACGTCGGTCGCGTTCCAAGACGCTGACGATAAAATGGGCGTGTGTACTGTAGCACCGACGGTCAGCGAGTGCGACTCCATATAAATCGGCACAGTCAACAGAAAAAATTAGATGATGAAAATCAGTAATTCAATACTAATGAACGGAGTTCGTGTCAGAACTGTGTGGCGTCGAAGTGATTCAAAAGTATGTGATTGTAAATTATACCAAACATTTACGACTAGTACAGCTGCCATATATTCGTGGTCAGTTTTGACTCCAAAAGTTATAAACTCAATCATCATCTACTTTTGCTCTCCAAAAGTTATAAACTCAATCATCATCTACTTTTGCTGTTGACTGTACGCGACCGATGTCTGTGACCGATGTCGGCGTAACCGTATTAGGTGTCAAAAACGCTCTGTATTTGGACAGCCATTGTGACCGTTGACCGCTTTTTTTCGAAACAAAGCTTTTAAATATTAATGTACCCAGTCGTTGTTAACAATAAAGCAATCGCGATACAAAGGATTTTTTGGTATTTTATAGATTTATCTTGTAAACATTCATGCCAGTATCATGTTCCGGTCATTGGGTCGTCTTAGGGCGGTTTCGCACTACGTCCGATCCGAATCTGAGAAATGCCGGTCCGTAGTGACCATAGTCGTATTTGTATAAGGGGTTGCGCACTAGATCCGAACTCTATCCGTCAGAATTTAGACATTGATTCAGATTTCCCAAATTGGATCTTTAACCGGCCAAGCAGCGCGCGTCGCCCATTGGCGACGAAACAATAGACAATCAATTGTGTCTCATTAGCGGAGCTTGACAGATTAATTCAGATTCGGATCGGACGTAGCACGATGTAGTGCGAAACTGCTTTTAGGGTTTCTGTTCAATCAGATAATTTAGTTAAAATTCAAAGCAAGCTATTAAATGATCATATTTCTGGACTAAACATTGGTGGCATTTACATAAACATGTTATAAATTGAAGTCGCTTTTCGTATCTGTCTGTATGACCGCGTTGTTCTTCTAAACTACGCAATTGATTCTGATGCGGTTTATATCATAATTTCGAGAATTTATTCCGGAAGGTTTATGTGTATATCTATATTACATTAATATTAAAAACTTACATATCTATATATATAAAAATGAAACCCGTTTTCCGTTGTCACGACATAACATGAAAACGGCTGGACCGATTTCGATGAAATTTGGTATAGAGATAGTTTGAGTCCCGGGAAAGGACATAGGATAGTTTTTATCCCGATATTCCCACGGGATCGACATTTACGCGGGTGAAACCGCGGGGCGCAGCTAGTTATAAATAAATCTACGGGGTAAATGTGTAACACACTATCGATCGGTAGCAATGGCTTTCATTTTGACAGTTCAACAACATTCATTGCGTTATTTAAGTTTACACATTTTTCAAATATATGAAGCAATGGATTAGCAATATCCTTCAAAATTATTCAGATATTGTATTACGCAATTAGGGTGCTTTTTGTCCAGTCCTTAAAACCGTGTGATGCAGGGGCGAATCGCTAGTATAAAGATAATAACAATTAATCGTTCTTACAAACTCAACCCTTAAGGCTGCGTTCAGACGACACGCGCCCTTGCCTCGCGTGTGTAAGGCGGGCACACGCGTTGTGCCCGCCTTTCACCCGCGCTCGGCACGCGCAAAGAAAGCGAGTTTAGACGCGTGTCGTTTGAACGTAGCCTTAGTCTTCTTAGAAATACAAGCAACACAAAAACATCATCATCATTCTCCTGCAACCGAGTCCTGCCCATAGACCAATTTGTTTGGTGTCGCGCGAACAAGTCTTTTTCTTCAATACTTCTCTATTAGTCGTCTTCTCAGTAGTCACCTACTTTCTAACCATATCATCATTCACACAGTCCATCCATCGTTTCTTTGGTCTACCTCTACCTAACCATCGACATTCATACTCAAAACTTTTTTCACGACATTTTCCTCATTCCTCCGCGTCACATGCCTACACCATGACAACCGATTTCCACACAGCTTTTCAGTTACCGGTGCCACTTTCAGACTTCCTCTTATGTACTTATTTCTTATTCTATCCATTCGTGTAACACCACACATCCCTCTAAGCAACACGAAAACATATTGCAACAGTAATTATTGTAATTATCTTCCTGGTAGAACATGAAACTGCGTAGCGCTTCGTGCATTCAGAGTACACAATATGATACCTTGCAATTAGGTCTAATGATTCACGCTATTAGTAATAAGAGCAGTGGTGGCCCAGTGGTAACGACCGCGACTTACGAGAGTAGGTCGTAGGTTCGAACCCTGACTGGCGCTTTACTTTGTGTAAATTATTTCATCACCACTGCTCTCAAAACAGTGAAGGAAACCGGCATGTCCTAGAACTAAAAATCACTCAAACAAACTTCATGAATTTATTTCGCGTTGGTTGTTGGAGTTTTTTATCTCATCCATTAAAGCTGTGGTCGCAGCGTCCGCTAAAGTTAGTTTTATTACAATTTTAATAAACCATCGTTTAAATTAAAAAAATAAAACACAAAATACCACTCGCTTGCAAACACTTCTTTTGATGAATTTAGAAAAATTTTTAAGTTATAAACTCCATATTTAATTCCAACAAAACATCAAAACAATACGAGTTGATTTAATAAGTTTTCTTTTTAGTTTTTCGTAAATAAGAAAAGTTTTGAAACGTGAAAGGTCGTCCCATAAAATATCTTATTACTTCAAGTTTATGAACCTACTTAGGGTCTACCTATTTGTTTGCTACTTTAGACAAGACGTCAAGTTTTTTAAGTAATTTAAGTTTAAATTAAAAAAATATGAATAATTTCTGCCTGTGTTGAAGTAGGTACTTTATATTTCTCACGTTTGAAAAGTCCAAACAATTTTCCACCGGGGTAGCAAAAATCCAACAGACAAAACCAAGAAACACAAATGCAAATCAATCGTAATATTTATTGAAAAAGAGAATGTTTGATGTAAACCAGAAGATAATTACTTTTCTTTTCCTTCCCGTTTAGCGACCTCCCAAGTTTTTATCAAGCGAAAAGGTCGTCCCTTTGTTATAAAAACTTGGGGCGATCTATTACGGCGGCAGAAAGCTTCCTCTTTGAATAAACAACACTTCTCTTTGATTTATTACACCATTTTTTCTTAACGATAGGTAGCATCAGAATTTGGCAGATTTTGTATGTTATTCTTACAACATACCTCCGCTTATATGAAGTTTTTTCTTATAGGTAGTCTGTTGAAAGGCTTTAGGAGTTTAGGACAGCCATACAATAGATAAAGAAACGTTATTTTTTTCTTCTTGCCCTTCCTCGCTGTTATTTGTTTTGGCTTCGTTGATCTATTGGTCGCTAGCGCTAAGTGAGCGTGGTCCTGAGTTCGATTCCCAGCTCGGGCAAAGTGTTACTGGGTTTTTCTATCAGGAATTTCTCAGTAGCAGCCCGGAGTCTGGATTTGTACCCGGTTGATGGCAAAAGGCTCGCCCCCTATTACATGAAACTTGAACATAACTGTCAAAATGCTTAATCTCTGTCTAATCCTTCGGAGATTACAGGCGTAATGTTATGTATATGTCGCAGCCAACTGGTTTAATTAACCGTTTAGTTAACCGCCTAGCCTTTTAACTAAACGGCGGCCGTTCAACTAACGGCCTGAATGATATTCAATATTATAATTTAGGTTGGAACTGTAACCAATCACTCGAGAGCTGAATTGATTGCACTTACTAAGCCAGGGCACCCCGACCAAATGGGTTAGGTTAGGTTAGAACTGTGATCAACCGCGTGCGAGCAAAGAGAGCGAAGCGAGGCGAGCACTACTTCTAAAGGCCAGGCAGTTAACTAAACGCCTAATTTAACCAGTTGGCTGCGACATATATAATAATACATAATATTATAATACAATAATATCTCTTTATGTTATTATAAATACATAAGATAAAGAAGCAATCTGACACGCGCCTGGCCGATTTGCTAATCTATTTAAATAATGCTATTTTATGTAACCGGTCTGATAAAGTCGGTAAAACCTAAAATGGTCTTACTCTCTGAAATATGAAAATTGATAAAACTACCTAAGTACATACCTAACTTTTACAGTCGCAAAAATTGCATCCCAGTCGTCAAGTACTATTATATATTCTGTGTCCCAGTAGAGACAATAATAGCTAGGGAAAGAGTTAAGACGCGTCGTAAAATACCCGGCAAGGGGTTGTGGCCTGGTTCTACCTACTAAGTAGAACGAATGCATTTACGCTTCATTTCCTTTTGTTTTGCATTCCTATTTTATTAACTTTTGTAAGTTCAGCTGAAGTTTTCTTTCTTATACGTAATTAAAAGTTGATATTAGTTCAGTTCAGTGTAAGTTGGGAATGATTAGTTTTTAGTTCCATTCTAGGAATGAATTTCTAGGTATTCTTCTGCATTTTCATTTCATAGCTTGGTAATTGCAATTATGAATAAATAAGTATAGAAACCGAAGATGTAAACAACAATAGCCGCTCGAAATTGAATAAAATTGATATACAAGAACATTTATTTCAAGTAATGTTGGTTTTCGTCTAGTTAGCTCGGAGATTTAGACGAAAACAAACATTACTTAAAAAAATGTTCTTGTATATCAATTTTATCCAATTTCCAACGGCCATTGTTGTTTACATCTTTGACAAATTTAGAAGACTATAGATACAACCGTATGCACCTAGTTTCAATGTCTATATAAATTATGTATGTACAAACAAAAACGTAACAAGTTTCTGTACACAATAAACATGCTGTTATACAAACGTACATTCCTGCAACCGAGCTCCATAACCCACTTTACAATATTATATTAGTGTTATGCCACTAGAATCAGACACGTGCTCCGTAATAGCCGTTCAAGTGTTTAGATGCACATGCTTCTAAAACATTGGCGTGATAACACGTGCATCAAGCTCTCGAGCTTATCTTTACATTTACATTATCCACCGTAACTAAACGTAGGTGCGCTAAAATTGAATATTTCTAGTAATCATAACATCAACAACTCATAACGCCTGAAAACCTTGAATGGTTAGGCAGAGTTGTACCCAAAGTACATCCACTTTTATATATACAAGCCTAACCGGGTACAAATACAGACTCCGAAATTCCTAATGGAAAATATCAATAGCACTGCCCGACCTGGGAATCGAACCCAGGGCCTCATGCCCAGTAGTAGCGCTTGCCGCCACTACACTAACGAGGCAGTTCTAGTAAAGAACATACGAAGCAATGGATTAACAAATATCTTTCAAAATTATTCAGATTGTGGTTGACAGTTACTCAAACCTTTCTCTATCAACATCACAGATACTTAATTAACAATCCTGAAAATATGACAGGGCTTACGAAGAAAAATGCTTTTATATTTTTATTCCAACTGAACAAAGAAAACACACATGAATTTTGACTCCCCAGAATCAGGCAAAGGCCTAGTCTGAGAGTTACCGTCCAAACTGATCTTGTATAAGTACAAATTGATTCATATAAAAAATTTAAATTACCTTCAGCACCTGCCTATTCTGAAAATCAGTAGCATTTCATAAATCTTATTATTATCTAACTAAATTATCTTACAGAAACATAAAAAAACGAACACTTTCAGACTAACATCATAATCATAAAAACCAAAGTCAAAACCATATAAACTGTAACTAATAACATTAATAAATATTTATCACGAAAAATTAACACGCAGTGCCATAGAATGTAAAACAAAACTCTTTGATTCAAAGAGTTCTTGTTTTTATCATTGAAGTATCTGTCTGACCGAACATCCCGTTTATATAACTAACGAACAACAATCAGTAGATGATGACTTGTTACCAGTAGTGGCACTTGACTGATAGTATGTTTACTTATCAACCAGTGGGAATATTCTGTTTATTTTTCTTGAAGGGAACAGACAAGAAGACGAGAGCAAACGAAGATCAATGTGATGTCTGTTTGGCAAGAATTCTCCTGACAACTTGACACCCTATCATCACACGTTCCCGATCCTGTTATCAATTCGGGCCAAGATCTACAATGGTAACCAACGTGCCAACAGCTATCCATTGGAATTACGACTTTGTAGTTTATCATCTGCCTAGCCTTTTGGTTGGGGTCGGCTTCTAGTCTAACCAGATGCAGCTGAATACCAGTATTTAGCATGGAGCGACTGCGTATCTAACCTCCACAAGCCAGTTACTGGGTAATACGATATCCCTTGGTAAGACTGGTTGTCAGGTTTTCGGGCCATAACTGACGACCCGTAACGACTGTCAAAGATCCACGAATGACAGCCGGGACCTACGTCTGTAGACTTTGTAGTTGTCTAGTTGTAATAATATGCTACTAATAACGAAACGTAGTTTCATAGCATAAAACAGTATAAGAGAATATGCTTTTGTAATAGAAACAAAATACGCAACGAGTGTTAATAATAGGCATCTATACAAAAGAAAAATGTTTTTTTTTCTCCTTCAACAAAATATTTTTTTGTTACGAATGTGACAATACAACTGTAGAAATCAAAATCCTGTCTCGTTGGTCTAGAGGTCTCAAGTGCTACTGCTGAACATGAGGCCCTGGGTCGATTCCCGGGTGGGGCAAAGTGTCTCAATAGCACTCCGGAGTCTGAATTTATGCCCGGTTGATAGCAATAGGCTCGTCCCCTATTACATGGGACCTAAACCAAATGTTGTTGGTGAAATGTGGATGTACTATAGGTACGCCACTGCCCTACCCTTCGGTGAATACAGGCGTGATGTTTTGTTATGTTTTAACAATACAACCTGTACATAATAAACTATAGTAAGTAGGTAGCAGTCTGACGCAACCACAGATGTAGATATACCTGGATAACGCAAGTATCACGAACTGTATGAAAACTAAGCGTGCCACTTTTTGACTACCTACTATGACGTCACAAGCTCGCGCTCTCTCGCTCACGCTCACCCAGCCAGCAGTACCTACGCAGGACTGAGCGCGAAAGTGGCGGCTTATGATTTTCGATCGTAAACTGGTGCGATTTTTGGTACGCAAAGTAGGTGCTCTTGCGTTATCTAGGTGTATCTATATCTTTGGACGCAACTGTTTAAGGCTATTCGATACATGATCTCCCAGCCACTTTATCGCTAGATGGCGGCACATTCGCACTTCGAACATTTTCAATTTTTACGCCTAACTCAGAAAGCTTTGCGAAACAACTTTATTATATGCGTCAACTAACGCATTAACATAATCTTTTTAGATATTCACTTTGCTTGTTAACTCGTCACATACAAAGATTTGTACCCCTAAACATTTAGCCGTTTCACTTTATATCTTTACTATGTCTTTACACACACATGTACAGTTACACACTACGTGTATAGTTTTACTTGCGATATAACTAGATGGCGTTGTATTCATAAACTTGGTTTGTGAACTTGTTTTCCAGAGGTGGCGTTAATTAAAATAAAATATTTTTACGAAAATATTTTTATGACTGTCCTTCATTCTCTAAAGAAAAGCGTACTTTTTATAGTAAAAACCGAAGAAAAGAATACTTGATTGCTACAAGGGTTGTCAGTTGCTTATTCAATTATTCTAAGGGTGCTTTTGTAGTGTGTTAGGGTAGGTTTAGGTTTAAAAATAATAAAATAATAATAAATCCCCTGACCGATTTCGGTCACGGTGGCCAATTTCAAAGAAGATTAGCCAGGTTTGCAGGAGATATTATAGTGCACAAGTGTGTGCGCAAATACAGGAGAGAGAACAGGCGCAGGACCAACGGCTTTACGTGCTTTCCGAGGCACGGGGGTATTACGCCACCAATTTCCAAACTCCGGGCAAAAAAAAAAGAAAAAGAGTATAGAAACTCCTAACGGGAAAAACCCAATTTTAATAACACTGTCCGACCTGAGAATCGAACCCAGGACCCCGAGAACGGCAGATGCACTTGTGACCACGAAACCAACGGGACAATTAAGATTCTTTGTATAATTAAACGCTACTATAAAACAAAATATATAAAATGATTATTTGAGTCGTGCGCGAGAGATGCAGCGGCGCGACGGAATTCCACGAATTTCGGTCGTAGGTATAATAATAATGTATCATTCAACCGCAGCCCAGCGTGCCCGCCGTCGCAGGCAGTAAGGCAGTGTACAGACGCGTGAAATTATTAGGCCGTGTACACACGGTTGTGGGTATTTAATTATTAGTGTAATTTTATTACTGTTGTGTGTATGTGTATGTATATGTATATAAGTGTTATGTGTTTACTATTTACGTGTGTTTGTATGTTTAGCCTAAAAACCAACAAATTCACATACACCAGCGTCCACTCAAACCAACAATTCCAATTTCAAATGAGAAAATGAAAAAAAAATCAGCTGTTCCCTACATTTTGACGAGTTACCTATACGAACATAAATGTAGGGAACAGCTGATTTTTTTCGCGATTTCAGGTTTGGTCCCATAGTAAAAAAAATTGTTCATAATGATGAGTACAATGACCATGTTAGTGTTGTTCCAATAACCCTGTATATACTTATACTATATTATATCCATACTAATATTATAAATTCGAAAGTAACTCTGCCTGTCTGTCTGTATGTTACCTATTCACGCCTAAACCACTGAACCGATTTAGAAGAAAGGAGAATGGGCGTTATTATATGAGGTGCGTCCCAACCCTTGTAACAAGTTGCGACTAGTATAAACATGTTCATTTAGGCTTTTTTATGAATAATAATCCAAGTTGTTATTACAATTGCGTGCAGGTCAAAAGTAATCGGGCTTCAAGTGAAAAAAAGGTTTTTGTATTAAATAATGCTTTAGGTAATAGGTAATACAGGCTGGTGTCCGCAACTTCACGTCAATGCGCGTATTTTGCGTACTAAATAATGATTTAATCATAATATCAATCAATACTTTTTTACATTTTGTGTTACATATCCACATAATTATTACATTTATAATAATTTTACATTAATTACAGGCAGTAACAGTTACTTTTAGTCAGTTATTAATAAACGCACATTTGAAAATACATAAACAAAAAAAAAATGATACAATTATCACTGAATAATTCCCTTATGTAGGAGTATGCCTCAAACAAATGCACATTGTACACATATTGGTACTTGTGGTATAATAATAGATTAATTAAGTAGTCTATATATTCTATCGAAAATAAAAAAATTAAAACCTAACTTAACACAAGAGTCAAAAAATTCATCCGCATCGCTGACCCGGAACAACTACCTGTAGGCAATACAAATATTTGTTCCGTGCAGGAATCGAACCCGCGACACGCAGCGCAGTAGTCGATCACTCAGCCACTGCGCCTACCGTGTCGTCATTTATAATATAAGTATGGAAGTATGTCTCCCCAGTTACCTTAAGAAACCGATTGATTCATTGTTTCGTTGCGACGGCGACGTGAAAAAAGCACAAACATAGTTCAGAAGCAAACAAGCACAAAACAGACCTGTTCTATTCTCATATGCTCTGAAATATATTCAGCAAAACACGGTCTTGCTTCTAATATAGTTCTTGAAACTACATGTCGCACTCGCTGTCGAGTCAAAAACCGAGCACAGGTGACACACAAATGTTCCATAATTCGTAATCGTAACAAACCAATAAAAAAACAATATCAAGTCCACAAAGTAAGCCGATGTCGATAGTTGCAAACGTAGAAACACCAGAGGTCTTTTAGGAATGCGTAAGTCGTCAGTAAATAAACAGAGGAGCAACAATTTAAAATACGGTAGTACAGCACAGCTATAAAAAAATTGAAAGCATAAGTGCATAATTATATACCACTAGATAAATAATGGCATCTAGAAGCACCATAAATCAATGAAATTACGAATCGCTGACACAACTGACTTTTATTTTGACATGTAAAAAAGAGTAAAAAACTATAAATATAAAAAAGATAAAAATCTAAAAAAAATAAAACTCATAAATATATATACTTATTACAAAAAGTTGCAACAACCATGCAACAACCGACAACCATCTCTTTCCAACATATAGCCTGTCTTTTAAAATATTTTTCGCTGCTACAATAAAAAAAACAATAGCAGTGCGCGGCGCAGGGTAGTAGAGGGGGTGCTGGGGGTGTTGGGTCAGAGTAGGAGTAGGTAGTTATAAATAGTTTTAGTCCTTTTGTCATTAAAAGACTAATTAATTAGGTTGTATTTAATATTTTATTAAATAAATGAAACTACTATAACACTTTCCCTGCACGAGATACAGAGTTATGCCCATACAAAAAAAAATAACACTCACTGAGATCTTCCATATGATATAGGTAGAAACATGTTACAACACTTGGGACGAAACCGCCCATTCTTCTTTGGTAGGTATGGGGAAGGACATAGGATAGTTTTTATCCCGATATTCCCACGGGATCGAAACTTATGCGGGTGAAACCGCTGGGCGCAGCTAGTTGCAAATAAAGTTTATTGAACTCTTCTCTCTCTTCGATAATTATTGAGCTTTGTTGGTACCGACTTTGTTTTGAAGATTCTATACATCTTTTATTACTTATTTACACCCTAAGTTACATTAAAATTAGCAAGGAAAAACCGGCCAAGTCCATGTCGGACCACAATGAAGAGTTCCGTAGTCGAAATGAATTTATCCCAAGAACAAGCTTAACATTGTAGTTGAAAATCATGTCCTCCCATACATTGCAACTAAAAGTTGGTCGACTATTACTCGTAAAGTCTACTCAGCTGTGATTTTGATTTCGTGACATATAAGTACTACTGCCGTATTTCTATATTTCTTTTTAGTATTTCTTCTAGTATTCCACAAACAATTTAGGGGATATGACATCCCCCTGTATCACCCCCCTGAGCAGTTGGATGGGGCTGGTTTTCTGATCCTGGATCTGGAAAGTCATCGTTGCAGCATCATACAAACATCTCAACACTTCGATGTAGCACCAGTCAATTCGACATCATTGCAGAGAGGCCAGAACTGCCCATACTTCGATGGAATCGAAGGCTTTCTCGTAGTCCACAAATGCCATACACAGTGGCTGACTGTACTCCTCGGTCTTCTGTACAATTTGTCAAACAGTAGGTATGTACCTATATGGTCTACGCTCGTAACTGCGTACAAAACCATCACATCGTCCGGCGTTCGTTCGTCACTGTGGAGCATTCGAGACTGTTTGTTTACCGAGTGTAAACCGAACTCGCGGCGCGTAGGTATGACTCGCATAATAATATTACCGCGGTAGTAGATTGATGTACTTGCGTCTGTACGTATTGAATTTCATTCATTTTCACCTATTTTTTTTCGCGGAACTTATAACATCAGCTATCTGCCAGTGGAAGTCTCGTCAAAATCAGTCTAGCCGTTTCGGAGATTAGCCGGAATAAACAGACAGAGACAAAAATTAACAACAAATGTTTTTTGTTCAAAGTAGGTACCGTAAATATAAATGACTGTATTCAGATTACTTTATTTGATCAACCGCACAAAACAGAAAGGTAATTTGGTACTTGCACTTTTCATACCTACGCTCGGCGGTCGCGCTGGGGTTGTCAACTTTGGCAAAAAACACACAAAACAAAAAACACAAAAAACTAGTGTAGTAGTGGTACTCGTATCTAGTTATTTGATTCATTGTTGAGAATGAAACAGCAAGAAAGGAAATGATCGTATTTTTTAGCTTATAGGTACTACAATAAATATCTAATATAAATTGTAAAAATATTACAACGCCACAAAGTCATGTTCGCTTTTACGGCTCGGCGCCGGGGGCCGGGGCGCTTACCTACCTATCTAACTATTCGAAATACAAGCAAATGCCTACTTACCTCTCTGAAACAACTGGTAGCTTAAAAAACGATAATTCATCGTAATGTTGAATTTAAACAACCATCCACTCAACAGTTACTTATAATTACTTTTTTTTTTGTTACTCCATTTTTGCACTTCACAGCTACGCGTGTCTCGCGCGGATGGCAGTCTGTAGGTACTCTCTATATTTTGTGCCTGTAGGTACTGCGCGGTACAAGTAGGTACTAGGTATTACATTTATATACGGTACGTACCTACATTTTATACAAGTCCGTTGCCTAATTTCAACTTCTTCAATACGTCTATTGAAGAAGTTGAGATTAGGTAACGGAACGCGGAATTAAGAATTTATTTAGGTAGGTACTGCTACTCTACTCCATAGGTAGAATAAAATTATTTACTTTTACTTTTTCGTACTTTATGGAGGTACTAGATTTTTCCCGCAGCTTCGCCCGCGTGGATGTCGGAGATTATCCCACGGAATCGTACTACCGGAATAAAAAGTATCCTATGTCGTAATCCTAACCCAGCACTCTAATTACCTACGTAACACAATCATTATCAATCTCAATCTGAATCATTTTGAAGAATATTGCTAATCCATTGCTTTGCATTACCTATGTTCGAAACATATGTATATCATTTCTATGTTTCGAAAAATGTTTTTGCTCAAAAACGTAAATGATGCAATGAATGTTGTTGAACTGTCAAAATGAAAGCCATTGCTACTGATAGTGTGTTACGCAATTACCCCGCAGGTCATGGTCTACCCATGTGCCAAATTTCATCTAAGTAAATCCGTTCAGCTCAGCCGTTTTAGCGTGAAAGTGGAACAAACAAAGTCAATTGCGCATTTACAACATTAGTTAGGAACAAACATAATATGAAAAAGCTAAAGTATTTGTGTAAGTATATTATAAATAATTTCCATATAGTCAAAAATAACGCTAGTTCGGTAGGTACCTAGATTGATAAAAATTCAAACACACATCTCCCCGGCGCGGGGCCAAGCGCTTCGTCCGTACTATAGGTATGTAGTTATATGTACCTGCATGCAGAGCAATTTACAAAACTAGTGCATTTATGCGCGCGGCCAAGTAGCGAGGCGCGTGCGAGGTGCGATGCGACATCATGAATGAATGGCTAACCCACCCACCCAAGCGCTCCAATAGTGCCGGCCGGGCCTGCCGCCCAAAGTCCATGCTGCCGCCTGCGAGTGAGCGGCGGAAGTTACCGAACCCGAACCGAACGCCAACCGAGCGTTCAGGCGCTATCTCTCTCTTTTTGCTTTGCCTCTTTTTCAAACAATGCGCTGGATTGAACAACAAAAACAAGCTTAGCTCCGCTAGGGAAAGGTAATAGTGTTCTGTGAACAAGCTTTTGACTATGCCCGCGTTGACGATAGGATAGACGGTCTGGGAACAGTGGGAACTGGGAAGGGCTCTCTCAATAGGTACTTACCAGCCTAATGCAGAAAGATTTTTAATTCAGAAAATTTCTCGAAGACAGTTCAAGTGTAAGTTAGTACTAACATTTATGTAGGTACTTAGGTACCTACATAAACTTAGTATGTAGGTACATACATTCAATACAGTAATATCGAACCCAGGGTAGATCGCAAATACTATCAATAAGTAGGTAAAGCATTTTTTCTCACTTCATGATTCAATTGATAAATTGATTTAATATATAACTGCGCGGGCAGAGCCACCGCGCCAGGCTTGTAAGAAATATTGCATACCTACCAACGATTCGCAACTTGTCAAAAAAAAACACGCATAATTCAACGATTTATTATAAAATTGGCCAACCTGTTTGACATTGACAAACAACGCCATCTAACGAGCAAGATCAATTGTTGTTGATAACCTTAGCAAAAATTTGTGTTCTGCTTCTCGATAGTTCTTTGAAATATCCTGCAGAGGGCGTGTTCCGGCCGCGCACACATAGAAAAATTTATCGATTTTGTCAGGCCTAGATATCCTGGAAATAGTGTTTTTTTTATAGGTTTTTGTCGATATGCGTCAATAATAAGTCATAACAACTTAATATACGTGCTTTTATTCTGCAAAAATCGTTTATTTTTCGAGATTTGTACCCCGAAAGAATGTATGAAAAAGTGTCAGTATCCAATCACCTTAATACAAAAATATACTTTGAAACGTATACTAAACATAATGGCGGCTATCGCTGTCTCGCTTTAACATGTGCAAGTTTTAGTACAAGTTTCATACAAGCGACGTTTTTCATCTTTTTCTATGGGACTCCCGTCTCTTCTTACACAATATAATGAACATTACTTACTCTATAGTAAGTAGTGCCTACTCACAAAATACAATTCATCAAAATACCTGTAGCTTAAATTTTTGAAACAAATAAATATGTGACAAAGAATATATCCGTTCAGCACATAGATAGTTCTTAAATATGGATACAACACAACAGGCCTTTGTGATTCTAGTTTGAGTGACATGACTTTGCCAGCTATCCTATGCAGATCGGGCTTTAATATTTCATTCGACTCTTTGATATCTAGGCTTCAATCTAGCTAGACGTAATGAATGGGACTTTTTATAGTCAACGTGCGAAAGATCAAGCAATGTTTGTAGCAAATGGCTTAAAATTAGATGTCCAATTTCAATCCAATCTAAGTGGTAATGCCGCCAGTCTCTTGGGTACATTTCCAGTTGACAGCGATGCGGATGAATTTTTCGAAGCTATTTTTTAATTTGTGTATAGTTTTAGTTAAGTTAGGTTTGAATTTTGTTATTTTTGTTAACCAACAGATAGTTTCTAATATACCTTCAAAAGAAATTCTGTGAGATCCACTTCTTAAAACTTTTACGATTTAATTCCATCTAATCTTAATTTTATTTATGTTATTTTACCATTTATGTACACACATAATTATATAAACAGACAAAAAAAACACAGAACAGAAAAATAGGTACATAGGTGATGCTAGAAATCTTTTCCAGCATACCTGCTATAGGACATAGAGAGATGTAGACAGAGTATGAAAGAGTAAAGGAGACAAAAAAATACATAAAATCATATAAACAATTCAACAAATACTAAACAAATATTAATGTGTGTAGAGAGTAAGTAATTACTTCTGTAAATGTAAATATTTTTTGAAACGGTGAAGGAAAACGTCGTGAGGAAACCGGCATGTCCTAAAACCAAAAATTTGAAGACATCTGCCAACCCGCACTGGGCCTGCGTGGTAAATTACAGCCGTACTCCCGAAGGCCTATGTCCGGGCAGGTGGGAACTTTATATAGGCTGATTATACTAAATAATTTTTGTAAACTTGTACCTGTCTAAATAAGTTTTTTATACAAATAATTGCAATTCAAACTTGCTATACATTCTACTATAATTTAGTTCAAAGTGTAATTTAAAAAATCAACATAAATGTGAATTATGTAGACAGTCATCAATACGAAATAAATAAATCAAACAACAACATATCTTGAAAATCCCTGCAGTAGAATCTCCCTGTCTTTCTACAAATGAAATAGCTCCGAATTAGCTGAAGGAGCTAATTACCAACCTTGAAGAATACAAATTGGCTGTTGCACGAGTTAATTACGGGAAATAAACCTTCCTTGACGGTTGAAAATAATTACGTCCGTAACAGTTCCTTATTTTAAATGCATTTAAGAACTGGTTAGTTTTTTGTTAAGTATTGGACCCACCCTTTTTTTTTTTGGGTGGGAAATCATCAAATAACTTCTCCCGCTCTGGGCGGAGCGAGAGGGCGTGTCCGACTTTTACTGACTAAAACCCACCCGTGTTCCTTCAGATGCCTGTGCCAGGGGCCACGGTATCTCTTTCGAACAACCCGCGACCCCGGCAGGCTTCGGTCCTGGTAGACCCCGTCAGTTAGTGCTGACATCTCTTTGAGGCGCGCGTGGAACACAACGCGCCGTCGACCCGGGCCTGGTCCTTACCGGACGGCGAGCTGCCCATTGCTCGCCGTCCGCAAGCCCGCGCCTACTGTGGCCGGGAATCGGCTATCGATTCCCGACGCCCAGGGCGTCTCCTGCGGCGACTAGGGGCGCGAGGGCGCCATGATTGCCTCTCCCTCACGCGCTCCGCCTCCTCCTTCGCGAGCATTACTGCTTCGCAGAAGGAGGCAACGGCTTCTCATGTACTCTCGCTCCGTACCATGGCCTGGATCAGGGCCGGACGCGAGAGATCGCCGCCGCCGATTGGACCCACCCTGTCACATCGCATCGCGTGCCCGCGCTTTTACTTGCTTTTCGCTTAGCGTTTTCTTTCCGACTTTTTTACTTTTTGCTCGGCTCCTAAGGAACATGGCGTGATGTAAAATAGCCTATAGCCATCCTCTAGAACTGGGCTATCAAATGCAAAAGTATTTTTCAAATCCGACCGGTAGCTCTAGAGGTTAGCACGTTCAAACAAACTGTTCAGCTAGTAATAGATCAGATAGATGTCCTTGAAATGTTCCTGACTTATTGACTATCGATAAGAGTACTTACCCACTAATAGCTCAACTACTTTTTCACGGAGCTACGAAATATTCGCGCACACTCCCGATGAGTACGCTTTCAATCAAGTAGTCTATTAATAATTTAATCAACTGTACTAAGCCAATGTGCGATTTTGAAATATTCAATAGTTTACACGACATTTTTGTTCCCACCATATGTTTCCGGCAACGCTGGTGCAAGACGAGGTCGGACATCCATTTGGCCGCTTTTCAAGATATTCAGCGGTCGATGACACATCTAGTTATGTGTGCTCTCGTCCTTATTCAAGAGTAATAGCGTCTATTATACTAGTTCATTGTTTTAAAGCCAGTAACCAATGTTTGAGATCATTGACATGCGTTTTAGGGTTCTCTCGGTGCGGGTATACCAGATGCAGGATGGTATTCGATTACGCAATTCGCTTGACGTAGATATCATAGAATGAGCAGTAGGCACTCGACGGTTTTCTAGAAGACCGGTTCCGTTATAATATGATGGTTGTCATGAAGATCTGTCATTTTCAGCTGTATTTGACATTAAGGTGTCAAAAACGCTCTGTATTTAGACGGCCTTATTTTATAGACCGACCGCTTAACTGAGACGTTGCCTGAGGTAGCAGCGCGGTGCGGGAGGGGTGTAGTGACGTGATGCGAGAGCTCAGTGATTCGTCAACTTGTGAAAACTATCACCTCTCCCGCCTACCTCAGGCAACGTCTCAGTTAAGCAGGCGGCCTATAGTAGTTACAGTTTATCGCATAGGGAAGAAAATAATAATTATGTAAGCTTCACAGGCTTGTTGTGCCCGACAGTCTCGAACAGATAAAAAATCGTCTGCTAGTCCCCTCACAGTTTGAACCTTAATTTATTTCCATAAAGCTTGCACTTGACTGTTTTCCATCGTTAATGTTATACAGCCACCCCATCCTGCTGTTTTATTACATTGGCAACCGACTCTTCCTATAAAATTACAGTTCAAAGAAACTTTCTTAGAATTTCTTATTTGCCTACTTGTTTCAAGACTCACATTTATTTATTTTTATATGTACTTTATCGTACACCACAAAAATACATGAAACACTACAAAATATACAATGGGCGACACATTATACTGTAATACTAGCTGCGCCCGGCAGTTTCACCCGCATAAGTCTCGATCCCGTGGGTGGGAATATCAGGATAAAAATTATCCTATGTCCTAATGCAAATCATGGTTTTCCCATTTGCCAAATTTCATCCAAATCCGTTTAACCGTTTTAGCATAAAATCGTAACAAACAAACATACAAAAAATCAAATATTTTCTCTTTATACACATAATATCTATAGGTAAAAAGTCAATAATTATAAACTAACAACAATCACTGAAATAAATGGACCGTTTTTAATAATTTTCACGATGAAGTAAACAAGCTGATTTATATGATGACGAAGCTTAGAAAATATTCCTTATTCTTCGATCTTGCCAAATTAAAATATCGTGGAACGCCATAAAGAAAATTTATTTCCTGAAGAATCTCGTTGGAACAAACAACTCTAGTCTATGACATACTCGTAGTATAGTAATAACGTACTTTTAAATGAGCCTTTCCTTTGACCAGAAAAGGTCTCTTTTATTGGAACTAATCTCTCATCTCACAGAGTATAAAATTAATCGTACTCCATTGAAATATTTCCAAGCCATATTGAATTTCATTTTGACCCAAACGAAAGAATGGATCCCCATCGATCATAATTTATCGGATACAGGTTGTGGCAGTTTGTGGAAGGATAATAATCCACAAAATCAATGTACTTCGAGTTAGATTAATTCATTGCATCAATCAAAATCAGGGTTGAATCATGTTTGCAATAATAATGAACACTGGTAAAATCATTAGAAATTAAATTATTAACGAAACAATAGAAATACAATACCCTATAAGAGACTGTTCTTATTTTAATTGCTCCAATTGAAATTGATAGATTGTTTTATTATAAACTTAATTTTGGAATTCTAAACAAAGCCTAATTATAGATCGCAGAAAACAAATGAAAGACCTAAACCTCGGTTCAATACCCTAGCGTTCATCAAAACGTCGACGTTGAACAATTAACGATACGGCCAGCTAAACCAGCCAGACAAAACTCTACATAGCAACCTATTGTCCAACTTTATATCAAACTTTAGCTTTTGCCTTTGGATTCACCCGCGTAGAGGTCGAAAATTATTACGCGGGAAACTACTAGCGGGATAAAAAAAAAGTATACTGTGTTAATTTTGGTTAATAAGCTATCTGTGTGCTATCTCGCGTCCGGCCCTGGTTCAAGCCATGGTCCGGGGCGAGAAGGAGTGGGAGGCGGTCACCTCCTTCTGCGAAGCAGTCATGCTAGCGAAGGAGTTGGCGGAACGGCTGAGGGAGAGGGCCACCGTAGGCGCGGGCCTGCGGACGGAGAGTAATGGGTAGCTCACCGTCCGATCAGGACCAGGCCCGTGCCGGACGGCGCGTACGTGTTCCACGCGCGCCTCAAAGAGATGTCAGCATAAAGGAAGGGGGCTGCCAGGGCCGAAGCCTGCCGGGGGTGCGGGATTGTCCGAAAGGGTTACCGCTACCCCGGAACATAAAGGGCTAAGGAAGGAACACGGATGGGTTTTAGTCAGTAAGAGTCTGACACTCCCTTCCGCTCCACCCCCAGAGCGGGCGGGGTCATTTGATGATATCCAATCCATAAAAAAAAAAAATCTGTGTGCCAAATTTTATCGGAATCCGTTCAGCCGTGTTTGCGTGATTAAGTAACAAACATCCAAACATACAAACTTTCACGTTATAAAGTTAAATATTATATCCTATTATAATAATGTCATTCGTGGATCTTTGGCAGTTGTTACGGGTCGTCAGTAGCCCGATAGTTTGACAACCAGTCTTACCAAGGGGTATCGTACTACCCAGTAACTGGGTTGTGGAGGTCATATCGGCAGTCACTTCATGTAAAATACAGCTGGTCCGGCTGCATAAGCTGCATCCGGTGAGACTGGAAGCCGACCCTAACATAGTTGGGAAAAGGTTAGGCAGATTGATTGATTCTACTACGTAAGTCAAGTCGTAAGTCGTAAGTCATCAGTAATGAAGAGATCCGCAGGAGAACCAAGGTAACCGACATAGCCCGAAGAATTGCCAAACTTAAGTGGCAGTGGGCAGGGCATATTGCTCGCAGAACAGATGGCCGATGGGGCCGAAAGGTTCTGGAGTGGCGACCGCGTACCGGAAGGCGTAGCGTTGGAAGGCCTCCCACAAGGTGGACCGACGACCTTGTGAAGGCCGCAGGAACTCGTTGGATGCGAGAAGCACAAAACCGGTCGAAGTGGAGGTGCTTGGGGGAGGCCTATGTCCAGCAGTGGACGTCTTTTGGCTGAAATGATGATGATGATGACTACGTAAGTAGGATTAAATGAGGAGAAGCAAAAAGGTAAAGAAATTACTATCGACATTATTACTCTAATTTGTTGAAGCAATATTCATTAATTTGTCGTCCAATAAATTTCTTTTTTGTTGAGAACGTTTTAAATGTGTTTTCGTTTTAGTACAGAACCCTGTGAATAATAGAGCTTCTGTCTAATTGACGATATCTATTGCGGCTTTCTCGGCTGGAACAGATTTATCTCAATTTCCAACCTTACCGTGTTTTATTTATATAAGCGTAAAACTTAGTGATTCATCTGGGTAACTTTTAACAGGATACCTTCGCAGTTGGACGAGTTCGTATTTAGGTTTACGATGCGAGGTAATGAGCAATTTACTCTGTTTTCTTCATCATTAAGTGGAATAATTGTTATACGCAAAACAAATTCTGAAAGGGTTTGGGGTTTTTAGTGCGGACTCGGCAGTCCTTGTTGGTTCAGGAAAACGACGGCTTGTATTAGGCTGGCCACATACGTCCGGTTTCTTGATTCGGAAACCGAATCAGGAATTCAGATTCGATTAAGAACGTGTACGCTAAAGAGAAGATTTTGTATGAAATGCGTGCATTCGGGGTCTCCGAATCTGAATTCCTGATTCGGAAAACAAATCAGGAAACCGGACGTATGCGGCCAGCCTTAATATTTTTAATGGTAATTTTGTTTATTATTAAAATTGTATAATTTAAGTCTATTTTGGCCTCATCAGTCTAGTGTTTGCAAGCGCTACTGCTGAGTGATGAAAAAAAGATGAAGAAAATATGAATAAAAGGCACCTGCATTCAACTGAGATGAGAATGCTAAAAGGCATGTGTTGAATGGATAGAATAAGACACGAGCACATAAGAGGAAGTCTGAAAGTGACACCGGTAGCTAAAAAGTTGTGTGGAAATCGGTTGTCATGGTATGGGTATGTGATACGGAGAAATGAGGAAAATGTCGTGAGGAAAGTTTGGGTATCAATTTCGATGGCTATAAAAGTACGGGAAGACCAAAGAAACGATTAATGGACTGCGTGAATGATGATATGGTGAGAAAGGGGTTGACTACCGCGATGACGACTAACAGAGAAGTGTGGAAGAAAAAGACATGTTGCGCCGACCCCAAATAAATTAGAATAAGAACAGGAGAATGATGAGTTAGGTACTAGAAATGCCAAAGATATTTGAATGGCTTCGTAAATTACCAATGGTTAATATAGACACATTGCCACAGTTGATACATTACCAAAAGCTCTCTAATAAATTAGACAAATTGGTTTTACTGCGTAAGTCGTTAATAGTGCCTATTAATAAATTCTCTGCGAACCCTTTCATACACGATATATTAGTATTATAACAGACCTTATATTTAAGGCTTTATTTAGTCATTATGGTGCTGGAACAAACCATGTGTGTTTTCTATAATATTATGAATTATAACATAACAAAACATTACGCCTATAATAAACCAACGTTTAAGAAAAAGAAAAATTCTAAAGGAGAATTTTTGAGGGAAATACTGTCTTTCCACAAGATTTAATCTAGGTAATTGAAATGAAACGAGTGACTTTTTTGCCTTACATTTCCACAGCTACCGTTAAATAATTTGAATATGTCTTCAACCAAAATATTTATGTTATCACCTTGTCATCTTTTACTAAAAGTTCTCATAAACTAACTGCAATATATTATAAAACTAATCTCTCTAGTATTTCCCTAAAATAAAAGAATATCAAAAACTATATGAAGCGCAAAAAAAGCCAATCGAACACCAGTCCTGTCCTTTTCATTGAAAACAAAAATGTTTATCCCGAGCGACCATTAACATGATTCATGGCAACCCCGCTCTACGGAGAGCTTTCGTCGAAACAAAATATGCACTCGATAAATCAAGTATCATAACAATCGAAACAGGCCGAAGTAAATTATGAACGATGAACGAAAAATCTCCGTAACCTTGGGAGCAACATATGCCGAGCGGTCGGCTGTACCGATGTTTACACTCAGGGACTAACCAGAAATGAACTACGTAATGATTTAAACTTATACACTTTGGAATTATGGAGAAGAAGGTGTTAATTACGCACGTTAGTACTTGGAAATTGTGGACTCACTGATAGATGAGGGTTTATTAATAGGACTTAAACTATTTAGGATAGTAGGTACAGTGTCACAGATAGGTACTACTATGACGATAGATACAATAAAATTCAGGACACAATTCGGGATTATCTATAAACAATAGTCGTTGAACTTTAAAACACTAGTCCTAACGCAGTGCTATCACAGGTATTTAGAATACGTTAGTTCATTTACAAAGTTATAAGAAAACTATTTTTATCAACACGAGATAGTAACTCAGTAAAACATGGAATTCTGTCCAACCCTATTCCAGAAACTACTGGCAGCTAGTTGCCACTGCTAACATCACAAGCACTAACCTTAGCTCAGTCTACATAGCACTTAATCAAAATCGATTACACAAACAGCACAGTTGGACAGAATCCCATCGGGTGCGTGGTGTACAATCACAAACAAAATGTCGTTGGTACAGGCATGCGAGCGACCACCAGCTCTCTATTAGTTCGCTTGAGTCCGTCGGCACGCTGCCAAATGCTAAGGTTTGCAAACTTAATTACCGGGCGCTTTGCTTTACTGGGTTCACTCAAAAATGTTTTGTTTGTATATGTTCCTGTATCGTTGCTTAAATTTTTTCTTATTGATTTTTTATTGACAAAAAATACTTTGTATTTTTTCCTCTAATTCCGACATTTTCATTCGTAAAATCGGAATTGTACATTAGAATGACGGAGAACGAAAAAGTTTCATAGAAACAAGATTTATCTTTACAGGCTAATGTTTTATCAGAAGTCATCAATCAATTTAAATGCATTATTGAATACACACAGATGCCAGCGTCTTAAAATAACATTCGTGGTACCATTGTTAATGTACGGAAAACATCCTGTCATTCAACTTTTCAAAATTTCTTTTGATATAAAAATAAACTTTACTACAACTTATCGACAGATTTTGGGGGAACTTTTTGTCAAAATATGATGAGTGTTGTGAAACAAATACTAATTCCAGCTCACAATCTTTCAATTAAATGTTATTAGTACCTACAAAAACATCTGTTAAGTTTCAAGATTCGCAATGCAAGAAATATTTCTAGCAAAAACGTGACTCTTATAAAAAGTCCTAATAAAATCCACGTGTTCTAGGAATAGGCGATGAATCAATCAGGACGTATCCTTCGGCTAAAAGTATGAAGCCAAATCTTTCAAACAATATTCCACACTATAATAGCAACTAAAATCATAAAAGTCAACGTGATATAAAGCAAATATATGAACAAGATCTTTTTCGCAGTGACTCACGTTTCATGGTGTTGTGTAATGTTCGTAGAAAAAACTAAAGCAATGTTAGCCGTTGCGAAAACAAGGAATTCATCCATTATGTGTTAACTAAAACATAACGTTACTGACATCATCTTCATCAGTATTGATTTGCTTGTTGCTATAATTATGTAAATGTAAAATACCTATTTGGATCATTAATCTTCTAGATTACAACTGAATTATATTTGGCAGATTCCCATATTTAAAATATTTTCTTGAAATACTACGCCATCATTCCTATTTTCATAATATTATGTCTCGGCATGTCATATCCATCCATTTAAAGAGTTAGCTTGCGTAGATTTGCTATGATCGGAGCAACATCTTGATCCAATCACGAAGTATTATTAGCTGATTCACATCTTTCAGTAGCATTTCGTTTCCCCTTAGTTCTATTTCTGAGTTCCCTTGAGCGAGCCACTTCATTGATACTACATGTTGAATTTACTTTAATTATACACATCGGAATGCACTGTGCGATTGCGTGGTCTGAATTTCCATGCTGTTAAAGCTGAAATGCTTGTGCATGTATCATGATATTCTATAACGTAACAATCGTAAAAAATCATGTTTAATTACCGCTAAATATAATGGATATGTATCGAAAAATCTAAGATAGTCTAATAAGATAGACCATTACAGAGTACTGTAATGGTGAATACCGCCCACAAAAGGCGTGCTCGGCCGCAGGCGCTGCCCGTTCAATCGGTCCTCTCACGGTGCGGCGTAAACACACGCTAACAATGCCCAGATGATGGACATCCAAAATAGAATGTAAAGTAAACAATTGGCAACAAAGCGCCTTGCGAAGTCGTCGGTGCGGTGAGATTAACCAACACTGAACAAGCTTTTGATATCCTGTAACGTCATATCGTAATACGGGCTGCACGTGACTATTGAATGGTTACTGCTGATAACGCTATTGTCGTGTGTAGCTGCTACGCTCTCTCAGCGTTTTCATGTGTACTCCACCGTGGAGCATTAAATCTCATAAAGTATTTCGCGATGCATAAATTATGATGCAGAAGCATTTTTTCGGTGCAACTTTGTGAGCGAATATCGTTTAACGTACGGGAGCACTTAAAATTTATTTTGGTTATGTTCATAACGTGTGTTGCAAAGTGTTTCGCTATCTTTACGCAATACTTTATGTGGAAATTAACTCACAGAGAGATTGGATCTACAAACACGCAACTTCTGTTCTGTAAAATTTCGCTTCACACGCATAGTGATGCAAGCTTAGAACATATAATAAATGTTTACGTATCGTTCTGATTTGAGCTGGATGATTACTGACAAATCCGTGCACTGACTGAACAAGTCCACTCAATCTGTGATGATCTGACCAAGATTATGTCTGGACTTTAAAAGAAACTGTGACCTTTGAGTTTGTTTCAGCCTTTCTTCTCAGAGTAGGCAGATGGAAAACGCCAATCGCACCTAGTTTTTAAAATAATGATTGACGTGTAAAAGTGTCTGTACAAACCTATTTACAGAAATAAAATTATATATTATTTATAATGGAGAGATTAGAATAGTAATGAAAATGGAGCAACGGCTATTCATAAGTCATAGAGCTGATGGCAATAGGCAGCACTAGCGATGGTAAACAATGGGATTGCTAGAACATTCCATTACCTGGACACACATCCATTATAAGGTAAATTAGATGTTGGAGGTAATATTGTTTCACTGCGTAACCACACTGGGTTAGATAAAGACATGATGCATTAGTTAGACATTGTTTTATGTATATCCGCCAGTCTATTCTGTAAAAATCTCCCCGTGAAAACTTAGGTGAAGTGGAATTTATTTATTATTGGAACTTGCCATACAGTAGGATTTCTTTCAGCACAAAATGTGCGAAAAGAAATCCTACTATATAATATTATAAATGTGTAAGTTTGTATGTTTTTATGTTTGTTACTCAATTACGCAAAAACGGCTAAACGGATTTGGATGAATTTTGACACACAGATAGTGGATGAAGAAACACGTGGCTTGCGGTAGGAGTTGTCTGGTAGAAATCGTCACATGAGAAAAAGGCGTTAAGCCTCCTCTTTGTGACTTTCTCTGTATCTTTCTTTTATATACGAGTGTGCGTGTGCGTGCGTGTATCGCGCAGGGAACTTTTCCTGAGGGGAGTCCCCTGATCGCACACGTTTTTTTTTCTTCTGACGATTCTTTTAGCTTAGGGACAGACCTACTGTCACAATTTAGATCGTCATCTACACGCTCAAGAGAAAAACATCGTTATATTTTTTCTAACTGGTTACTTCTTTCTGAGAAGGGTCTTTCCGTCATCATAGCAGACTGATAGTACCTACCAACCTGATAACCTTATGTAACTCAATATACTAGTCCATGCCTAATTGCCTGCGACTACTTAACCATACTGAAACATTGATTCGGCCGCGGCTGCACGAAATACGTGTGGCTTTGATTGAGCTGTCACTCATTAGGGATCGGGAGGCGGGGACGAACCGTTGACGGTACTGACGGTGGCAACAGCAACCGATAACGAGACGTACACGCTGAGTCGGGATCGATCGCTCACCGACAATCGAGGTAGAATCTGTTTCAGGGTTGCTTTTTGTTGCCTTGTTGCTGTTTGAAAGCTACGCTACAGTATCTTATATGGTATTAAACTTTAGGTATTCAAAGAAAAATCACTTGTTTTGATACTCACGTTATAATTACGTCATGCAATTTTAATTTGGATAGATAACCTTGTTGTAAATGTTGAGGAAAACTATTTACACTGCTATGATAACTATACAGGGTCCCATTAAAATAGATGGACAAATTTTAGCACAGCGCTCAGTACGTCTAACCAAAGATATCCAAGCAAAAAAAACACTGATTGAAGTGATTTTATTTTGACCTAAAATAATGAATTGCCGGCCGGCACGTTAGTGTATTTTTTCGTTAGCTGATTATTTTTCTTATAAGTATCTAATGCGTTTGTCTTAAATATTTTTTTACCATCGTCCTTATTTTGGTGGTCTGAATTATTTCGAAAAGTTTGTCCATCTATTTTAATGGGACCTTATATATATTTTATTTAATCAAGCATCACACAATAACATCTTAAAATACACCTTTTAAAGGAATATCCCAAAACGAAATTTAAAGCAATCTAAGTACCTTTTTACATTTTAACCCACATTTCTATGATCAGCATCGACAGCGCTGAATTTGTAAACAGTCTAAAATAGACGCAATTAAAGCGACGGAGCGACATCCAGCTAATCCAGCGCTAACGACCAGCCTTACGTTATGTATGTACATATGTACGTGTATTTGCATACCGCACGCCTAATTGCACTTAATACAATTACCTACAGATTTTTAAAGCGCTTTTTGATGTAAAAGAGATTGTCACGAATTAATGTCAATACAGCACGTGTATAAATAAAGAACACGTGAATCATAAGTATCTTCCCCTTAACATAAAATAACAAGAAAGACGTTATTCGACGATTTCTTAATGTTATAGAAGATAATTAGAGTTATATGTAACTTACTTATTAGTTAATAGACTAGATTGTAATTTGAATGAAGTATCACCAACTGTGATAACACAAGGAGAAAAAAAAATTGCTCTCTTGATGATTCAAATATCTATGCGAAAATGGTAATACTTAATTAAGTTAGGTTTTTTAAGTAGGGGGAACCTTTGAAAGTCTTTAATTATGAATCTAAGCCAATGAATATTATCTAAAGCTACGCGATTTGAGTAAACAGTTTATTTGACAGTTTTACTTATGTATTAAAGCCTCCTTTAAAAAAAACCTAAGCTTAAGCTTTTTTTCTTAAAGGTTTATGTATCTACTATACAGGATCAAATTAATCTGTCAATCTCCGCTAGTGAGACACAATTGATTTTCTATTGTTTCGTCGCCAATAGGCGACGCGCGGTGCTTGACCGGTAGAAGTTTGTCAAACATCACAAACGTGATGAGTATCGATATCTAAACATGAAAAAACACTGATTTACAAAACTCCGAATATCAAGTAACTACACTACTTGCGGTCGTTAACCCCGTAATCAGCAGTAGTTACTTGAAACGCGAGTTCTACCAGGGTCGCGTGTTGTTCGAAAGCGTTACCGTGACCTTGGCACAGGCAACTGAAGAAACACGGGTGGGTTTTAGTCAGTAAAAGTCTGACATCCCGCTCCGCCCAGAGCGGGAGAAGTTATTTGACAATTTCCCAACCAAAAAAAAAAACATTTTCCCTTGTTAAGCTCAGCAGTATCGCTATTGGGCTCTATTCCCGGTCGGGCAAAGTGTTATTGGGTTTATCCATCTGGAATTTCTCAGTAACAGCCTGGAGTCTGGATTTGTGCTCGGTGGTGGCAGTAGGCTCACCCACTATTACATGAGACTTAAACATAACTAGTAAAATGTGGGTGTACTATACCTACGTACACCTCCGTGAAATGTTATGTTACGTTAATCTTACGGCAAGATAGGAATTATGATTCAGGAACTATCCTCTATTAAACGTTGCCTAACAAATTTCATCGTCATCATTTCAGCCGAAAGACGTCCGCTGCTGGACATAAGCCTCCCCCAAGCACCTCCACTAAGACCGGTTCTGTGCTTCTCGCATCCAACGGGTTCTTGCGGCCTTCACAAGATCGTCGGTCCACCTTGTAAGGCCTTCCAACGCTACGTCTTCCGGTACGCGGTCGCCACTCCAGAAACATTCGGCCCCATCGGCCATCTGTTCTGTGAGCAATATGCCCTGCCCACTGCCACTTAAGTTAGAAACAAACACCACCACCACTAAATTGCTAATAAATTTACTGAAAATAAATTAATTATGATTTCGAAGACCTGTGAAACACAAATGGTAGTTGCTAAAATTGAAACAGATTATGTTCATACTTCACTATACGCTAGTTAACAAACGTTAACAAGACTACGTAAGCAGTGTCAAACAGATAATTTACCTGCCATAAAATGGAAATTACGTACAAGCTTAAACAACGTAATCGTGAATAATATTTGATTCGAACTAGAGTATTTAGAAAATTTTACTTCTGTTATTGTAAATGTTTAGCTCGTGGGTTTAGTTTTTTTGTATTTAGGTAGATGCAAAATGATCTCTAACTCAAAGTCAAAACCCAAAGCATTTATTCCAAATAAACCAATTACAGGCACTTTTGAATTGTCAAGGGGTCGGTCAGTCAGAAAGATGAAGCTAATTTCCCATTCCACAGCGTAGTAGGTACCTATGGAGAAGAACGGGCAAAAAACTCCATGGACACTGTTTTAAATCATAACATTCGTATTGAAATTATACATGTGAGAACGATATAGGAAGACTTGTACGTTAATAGCGTCTGTCATAAAAAAGATTAAAAGAAAAAAACAATTCAGAAATTAACCTAATCATTCATACATGGTTTGCAATTTTCCCATCCCTGCTTGAGTGAGTTAGGCTTCAACGATAAACTTTAAAATAGCAAAGTATCAAAACAAAAAGGTATCAAATCAAGTTACTTAAGGGAGTCTTTTGTTTTTCTTCACAGTGAGATTACAATCAGCTCATTCAAGATTGCCAAGAAAGATACCATCCTTGTCTCCTGTTGTAAAGATTCTAAATAACGCATTTTGAAGAGAAAATTCTTTATGTTAAAACAAAGCTTTTTAGGGTTCCGTACTCAAAGGAGGCCAACGGGATCCCATTACTAAGCCTCCGCTGTCCGTCTGTCCGTCCGTCTTTCCGTCCAACCGCCCATCTGTCCGTCTGTCTGTCAGCGGGCTGTATCTCATGAACCGTATTAGGTAGACATTTGAAATTTTCAGTGTGTGAAATACACACTGTGATTCTCTTATTTTCGGTTATTGCTGCTATAACCAAAAATAAGATAAAGTTAAAAATTAAAGGGGGTCTCCATACAAGAAACATGTTTCTTTCGCCGTGTTTTGCCTTGTGGTACCTGCCTACGGAACCCTTCGTGTTTTTTCTATAAAAGTTTGTACTTCTAATATCGAAAACAGATAAAGATAAAATGTCTTTTAACAAAAAGTATAATTTAGATAATCGAAGGTATTGAATAGCGGCAATTTGCTCTAATTTACGGCGGGGTAGATTCCAATCAATTGATTGGCGGTCTTATTATGACTTTTATCTTGTTTCCTATCGAAGCAATAGTGTGGAATAAAACGCATAACAATATAGGATTATTTGGTACATTTGTAGCTTGAGAAAACTAGATATTATTATGACTTTCCACTTTTCCTAGGATAACATAAGGCATCATTCTATAATAAATTATATTTTTTCCGCCGCGAACCTATTAAGTACGGCTTTTTTTTTTTTTTGTGGATGGGAAATCATCAAATGACCCCTCCCGCTCTGGGTGGAGCGGAAGGGAGTGTCAGACTCTTACTGACCACCGTGTAAAACCCACCCGTGTTCCTTCCTTAGCCCTTTATGTTGTTGTTTATGTGTTATTAAATTAAGTACGGCTTACCTATTCATATAAGAATAATGGAATTGAACTTATTACCCGACTTCGGCAAAGCCAATGGAGGGTTATGATTTTTCAGGACACGTCGTAAGCTTTCATCTGGTAACTATACTATAAAATATCGAATATAAAAAAATAAACCAAAAAGATATCTACGAGTAGATCAAAAAGTACTTATTTTTTTTAGGATAAAATTATATACACTGACTGGATAAACTTCTAATACTAAATATACTAACAAACTACTAAAATAAAAATATAATATCGTAACCTAACTAAAACTATTTACAAATTAAAATATGGCGTCGAAATATTCGTCTGCATCGCTGTCGATATGTATATTATTAAAACAATAATAATTAATTAATGTACCTACAGACGCCAGCACCAGCACATCAAGCTACTATAATCTGTCAAATTTATTTAATAGATTTTCAACTTTATCGATACAGTATAAGGTTCAAGGTTGATTGGGAAAATTTGACAGTTTCGGGTAGCGTCTGTACAAAAACTTCGTCCGTGTATTTCGATTATTATTATTTCTTAGGTATACCTTCAGAAAGATTGGTCCGTAATATTGACAAATTGCCCAATAAATGACGGGTTGCCAACCCTTCGTCTATCAATTACTCCGACCCTTTGCCCCGAGTTTTTTTACTTGAAAAGAATTATTGGAGAAATATAAAGTAACGCCGTCATAAACTTTCTGGAAGAGCCGTTTTGAACAAAATATTACCAACTAAGTATAGCTTCTGCCCCCGAATTCGTCCACATGTTTTAACATAAACCATAATATTATCATATCGCACTCGGCAATATACGCTATTGCCAAGTGCGATAAAAATTCTTTCACTGACAGCTACAGCTTTCTATCAGGGAAATAATTTTTGAATCGGATGAATCGAAATTTTTTATAATATTAGTGCAGATGTTCCATCCATACTAATATTGTAAATTCGAAAGTAACTCTGTCTGTGTGTTACCTTTTCACGCCTAAACCGCTGAACCGATTTCGATGAAATTTGGTATAGAGATAGTTTGAGTCCCGGGAAAGGACAT
Organism: Amphipoea lucens; assembly: GCA_947508005.1. Classification (NCBI taxonomy): domain Eukaryota; kingdom Metazoa; phylum Arthropoda; class Insecta; order Lepidoptera; family Noctuidae; genus Amphipoea; species Amphipoea lucens. Next base: position 17,027,494 of record OX382358.1, on the reverse strand, counting down.
AGGATAGTTTTTATCCCGATATTCACACGGCATCAATCCTTACGCGGGTGAAACCGCGGGGCGCAGCTAGTTATACAATATAGGTTAGGTATTAAAAGTGGCACCGGTGACTGAAACATTGTTTGGAAATCGTTTGTCTTAGTTTGGGCATGTGATGCGGAAGAATGAGGAAAAACAAATTTTCAGTATGAATATGGATGATAAGGGTAGGTCTTACTACGAGTACTCCCTATTCTTATATCCATCCACATTCTTACTCAAAGTTTCCCAAAGAAACGATGGATGGGTTATTTCAAAGATGATATAGCTACAAAAAGGGGTGACAACTGACATTTCCCTATGAATGAATGAACGAATTGCACCGATCCCAGCATGGTTAAACCAGACTCGGTTAATTGAATGAATCCCAAGATTCGCACTAGCTCCTGTAGCCTCATGTTCATGGTGCTACAGCGACCATTGCATATCAAGGAATAGAACGGCGGGACGCGGTACGTAGAGAAATTGAAATTGCTTTTTGAAATAATTGATTTACATAAATATTTACAAAATAGGGCCTTAAACTAGAGGTAGGTAAGAAATAATTGGATTCTACCTGAACTAGGAATAAACCTAAAGAAGTATGGAAGAAGAAGACAAGTTTCGTCGATCCCAAATAAATTGGGATAAGGGCAGGAAAATGAATCCACATTTTAAAAAAAACGAGAAATTAAATGAACTGAGTGACAAATTAACATTACAATTTGCGTATTCACATAGTAGCAGTGTAATTGCGTAACACACTATCAGTAGCAATGGGTTTCATTATGACAGTTCAACAACATCCATTGCGTTATTTGCGTTGTTGAGCAGACATATTTTTAGAACATATGGAGCAATGGATTAGAAATATGCTTCAAAATGATTCAAATTGAGAGTGTCGCGGTCGTGCAGTCCCGAAACACATGAATGAAATTTTAAACAACCCACATCCATACTAATATTATACTTAATAACAAAAGTAATTCTGTCTGTCTGTTACCTTTTCACGCCCTAACGGCTGAACGGACTTCGACGAAATTAGGTAGACCATGACCTGGTTTAGGTTAGGTAAGGTTTATCCCGGTAGAACGTTCCCGTGGGATCATTTCCGACCTCCACGCAGGTGAAGCCGTGGGCAAAAGCTAGTAATAAATATCAGGAAATTTAGTGTTTATTTTCATAAACACTGGTGTGGCTATTTTAGAACATCCCTTTTCTGAAGAGTATAAAATATCCAGGAAATAAATACTATACAGGGTCAAATAAGATAAGCCAGCAAAACTCCGCAGACGTAATAGGTGTCGATATCTAACCATGATAAAAAAAAAACATAGGAATTAATTTGATTTTTTTTTTTTTTTTTTCTATATTTATGTCTGTAACATTTACATTTATTCTTTTAGAAACTAACTATATACACTAGATACTAAAATAAATGACTAACTAACTTACAATACAAATATATAAAAATAAAAAACTAATTAAAAAATAAAAATAAAAAATTAATTTGATGAGTTTTTTTAGGGTCTACAACCGCAGTTGGTGTAGTCACTTTAAATATCAGTTTTATTTCTGTTATCTTCACAGACGTAATGGGTATCTATACCTAAACACGATAAACAAAAAAAAAAACTGATTCTCTTAACACATATTTCAAGTAAGAATACCATCAGAGATCGTTGACCCAAAAAAAAACAACAAATCTATTTTATTTTTATTTTTTCATCTTTAGATATTAATCGATATCGATACCCGATACGTCTGCTTGCTAATTTAATTTGAGTTTCGCTTGACCCTGTTGGTACTGTAGATCATACGAGTAATACGCACTGATTTACTACTTAGCGGAAAGTACGAAGCAGATTGAGTTTACAAGGAACCGTCTAACAAACAGTTATTGTTGACGTATTTGCTATGAAAATAAACCTCTCAGCAACTTTGTAACGTATAACGTTATTAGCACGCCGCGAAATTATTGTTTATTTTATATGTTTCTGCGGAAATTAATATACTGATCCACGCGTCAATTTCTAATGCGGAGATTTAGTCGTCGGTACGCTCTGTTATTGTAGCTAGCAACGTGTTTATAAGGCGAAAATAGTTTTATTAAAATGTGCATGTAAACTTACCATAGTGTACGGTTTATTCCGGTCGAACGTGTATCGTTCACGTGTTGGTACAATAAGCTTTGAAATATTACAGTATCAGACGCAAGATTAATTAGGAACCCGTCACACGGTACATATAATATTACATCAAATAAATTTTCTTGTATTACAACGAAGAAAATTACCTGTCTCGTCCTGTATGGCGGGTGATTTTTGTCACGCGCCCCTGTGTCGCCTCACAGGTCCTTTATCATTACCTGAATACATTGACCGTATTGTATGTTCTAGTAAATTGAGATTCCGAATTCCCGAGTCTTGTGGAATCACTTAGCTAATGAAACAAATACTCGAGCACATTCATCAAATGAGCTTTCTGAGTAATATGTTCTTTTTACATATCCAACTTTCGTAAGAAACCTTTTTGGTATACCTGTGTTAATGATTTATATGTGCTTGAGTTGATTACTCGTTCCACATTCACATGTTTACATTACATTCACACTTTTACCACTATTTTTAAGTCGATGTCTATTTGTGTTACGAAACATACATCCAGCAAGTAACTTATAGATTTGATAAAGCATATCGTCACTGAAAAGGAGAAAATGCGAAAGAGCCATTTGGGCAAAAATGAGTTATATCGTTGAATTAATTTTTTTTTAAACATTTTTCAACAATTTTTTTTAGATAATCCGAGCCAATTAAAATTGGCTCAGATTGTCTTGAAACCTAAACAGATCGACGCAGAACATTGGCCCAGATGGCGCTTTAGCATTTTCTCCTTTTCAGTGACGATATGGTTCTCAACCGTTACAGATATTTGCAGACAAAAACAAATAAAAAATATTTTATAAAATTATTCGCATACTTCCAAATAATATAAGAGGCTCTTTGTCTAGAAGTGTCTCAATTATATTGTCTTCGCTGTAACCAGTTTTCAAGTTCACGTCGAAACATAAAATATATTCTAATAATCCCTCCGTTCCACTTACTAGAAAACCCTTTTACAATTTCTGGAACTTTGTGTCAATTTGTTGTATAAAGCCGTCTGTCTCCCTTTGTAGGCGAAACTTGAGATATTATTACTTGACGTAACAATAAATTAGTCAATTAAGACGCCCCCCTTCCCCTCCTTCCCCCCCTCAAAGGGGTGCCTTTACTCACCTGAACACAATAGGGTAATGAAGAAAAATTGCAATTAAGGTTTTACTTCAGTGAGTTAATTTTGTTAAAGTCTTCAACGTAGACTTTTGTCTTTTGTTTCGGCTGAATTAAGCTAAAAGTCTGGCTGGTGACAAGATTACTTCAAGTCTTGGCTTCAAAATAAAATAGTTTCTACAAAATCTTAATAAATCAAAGTAAAGGTATGGTTATAAAAGGCAAACTGTTAGACTTTTACAAGGACAATAACATGATTTTGGTATACCCATTTTAACGAATCATTTCAATAAGTACGTAAAACTACACACTACAATAGAATTAACTTAATCACGCAGTAATCAAACTTAAATCCTAAATCATTATTGATAGCCCTATAGCCGACCAGTCACATCTAACTAGAGATGTCTAGAACCGAAATGCCAACGCAGTGAAGTCATCGATCAAAATCGTGTCTATTTCAGCTAATGTCAAAGCACTAGCACATCCCTTAATGACACAATCACAACTGTGAATTAATGAGGTATGTACTGTTTAATTGTCTATGCCTTTGCAAAAGGAATTTACCGAGTAGTTACGCCTAATACCTATGTGTAGTAACAGTGGTTAGTAAACCGAGAGAGGTTATAACTTAGTCTTGCATCTTTGCCAAGATTGAGCAATTGCTTTAAAGGTTAAAGAATGTAAACTACTAATGAGGTATTGCCAAACACAACAATTTTGGAACATTAAGGTTCCATATTTGGACATGGAAACAGGACACTAGTAAAAAATGTATACTCAGGTGAGTCTCTGGGATATTCATAGTTTAGAAAATGAAAAGTTTGTATCCATAATACATATAGGTAGCAACATTTTACAACGCATGTTGGTGTCCACGTTCAGTATGCTCTAAATATCTAAAACATGTGTTAGCAAAGTGATTTACTATTCGGTTGGCAGCCGCAAACGAAAAGCCTGACCAAACCCATTCACTGCCGGCCAAAATTCACAAAACATTCCAACACTAAATCGAGATTACACGGATACACGAAATTTATCGAGCCGTGCGTGCCCACCGATGTTTACAATCAGTATGTAGAATGTAGATAGTGGTAACATGGAACACAGACGTTTGGTACTTACGCCCGACCGCGTCTGGAGTCAAGGCAGACGAACAGAAATAACGCTCACCTATTGTGCCGAGCGAGACGAACATCACACATCACGGGCGCGTATAGCTCAATACACTTCGCATCGATACAGGGTTGATACCATCGGTACGGGCTTGTCGGGCATAAAGGAAAGATATAGAGCGTAGGTTCCGTGTTCCCGGTAACAATGGACCATTCTTTCGTCTCGGGGACCTCGTGGGTGATTAGGAGATACAATTATTATGTGATGGGTAGCTCATTGAACATTGTACTTTAATACTGTGAGGATCTTGTGTCCCGTTTGGGTTGATAAGGCTGGCCTTATCAAACCAAACGGGACACAAGAACCCGAGTTAAAGACGCACCGTGATAGTAAAATTCTTAAACAGAACTTGCCATCTGGTTAATTGATCATATTGTTTTTTAAGCATAACAGCTCCCGCAATCGTTTTCAAACATAACAGCAAAATCGTAACTTTCAAAATTTTCTCGGAATAAAAATGAGTGACGATGTAAAAACGAAAACATGACGTACAAGCACTATAAAATATGACGCATGTTTATAATAAAACGTTACTACACAAAGCTTAATTTAATTCAGAAACATTCAAGGATTTTCTAAGACACTAACCTAACACAAAAAATATTTTAATATTGGTTGAAATTCCAGACAACGATCTACATAATTTAAGCGTCTACATGCCTTTAACTAATTTTCCAATAACCTCTCACTTAGGGCTTTAATATCGAAATACCGGGAATCTGGTATGTTCATTAAAATACCGGTAGTAGTGTCAACCCTGCGTCAGCTTTGATCTGTTTGCACTCAGGTTGGTTAAGCTATGGGTGATCATTCACGACATGCCATTTCGCGTTCGTCTCGACTCGACCGCTCTTGCACAAAAAGATTTTCGTGACAGGCGACATTCCGAACAAACAAAGCGACTTCCTGCATTACGTCGTGCCGTTTTCAATGGAGAATGTGTACCTAGTTTATTTTGTGTGTTTAGTATAAGGAAAATCAGGACAACATTCTGAAAAAGAAAATATTAGGTTAGGTACTCGTGTTTCAGAAGTTTGTTTGCCACAATATGAGAATATTATTGCCATACTTACGAGTATATTTCACTTAGATTCATGACCGTTGTTGCACTTACGTTATTTTTAGTTCTGGGATTATTTTAATTAGCATTAGCATAAAAGCATATTAATCATAATATAGTCGTATTCCATACAATAACATCCTCATGTCATTAATAATTTTCCCTCACTTTCATTCTCTTTCAATACCCGATATAAGTCAATGAAATCGACGTCATTATCCTTCCGTATATCGACTGAAACATACTCGTATTTCAAGAGCTTAGTTCACCATTGGGTTGCGGAAGTCCGCCGGTACTCAATCATTAACTCTGTGCAAAGTGGATAATTGCTTAGTATTCGTTATTTTCTTTCCCCTTTATTGCCTCTCTAGAGACGAAGATGAAAAGAAGAAGAATAAATAGAATATTATTTGAAACAAGTCAACATCAAACAAAGTTATCATAATAAAATCCAAGCAATTAATTGACGATGTCAACGTTTAACAATCCGCGCTGAAAGAATATGAAAGAAATATCAAATCTCTTTTCAAGTCGAAAAACATAAATTATTCTGCTAAAAAAAACTTAAAGGGCGATCTATTATCATCCGTGTTGAAAGTAATGCTGCCAATAAAACCGATTCATAAGTGTTAGGGAGTCCGTGACTGGCACTGAGCTGCCGAATGGAAGTAGGTATCGAGGAAACAATATGGCAGCGCTGAATAAAATATTAGAATTTTACTCAACAACCAGGAGCTACGGCTTTGTGGGAACGCGCCTTACTTCATGATTTACGAGTTCAACGTGTAACACGAGTAATGGACTTTGTTATTTTGACATTTCTATGATTAATATTGCATGGTGTCATTAGAAAGTCGGTTTCCAGCGAATTTATTGATGCAGTGAGAGCTGACATTGATGTCTTTGGAACTACTGAAATTATTTTCATAGATGAGTTATATATTGCTAACCAGTTTCTTTATAATAGCATGAGTGTGAATGACTTGATATTTGTTAACTAAGAAATAAGTAATAGGTTAGAAAACGGTAAAAACTTGTGTGGTGGCTCATAAAAAGCTAATCTAATCGTATATTATAGACGTACAAATCACAAACTACTACTCGTAGACGTTTTTTGCTAAGGCGCCTTTTACGCATAATAATATTGAATTTTTTATTACCTCACAAGGTTCTAACGAAAGCTTGAGAACTCATATCTTCAAGCTTAAATCTAGTATAAGCTTCGGACCTTGTGGGTTGAGTAAGTTGAGTACCTAAGTGATGAAGTTCACAAAGCTGCAATGAATTGCATTGTTAGAATCACAGTACGAATTATTGATCCTAATACATTTCTCCTCACATACTCTGGCACCCGATTTCTGTAATGACTATATTTTGAAGATGAGAATTTGTCAAACTCTACTTTATAGGTGCAGCGCAGACGACACACTTTTTGCGCGATCGAGTCTGTGGCGCACAAAATGTCTCTTTGATACTAAGTAAGCTTTTATATGTAGTAGCCGAAAATTAGAAAGCGACATCATCCTATGTTTATTTCAACTATTCCAGGTATATCCTGTTATTATTTTACCGATTTTTTTTAAATTTTATGCTAAAAGGTTAAAAAAAATTATCGATATGTTTTATTATACACCCCACCACTAGAAGCTACCGTAGGTGATCAAAAGGGAATATAAAGTTGAATATTTTTATTGTTCTCCTTTGAGCACCACGGTAAAATATTGATTGGTGCTAAAATGGGAATACTTCATATTTATATCTATGAGTTTTGGCAACTTCAAATAGCAGTCGACTGCTATTTGAAGTCAAAAATACCAAATATCGTTGGGTTAATTGTAGACTTTCATTTTAATATTAAAAAATGTTCAAGATATTATATCACACATTTAAATTTCGCTGGCAACATTGAAGGAATCACCAAATTTTTAAAGTCAGAAACCTTGTATATCTTGTAGCTGCCTTTAAATTATTCATTGTTTAATAGCCACAACATTGGCAAGCAATACAGCACAGCCATAAAAGAGTTCCAGAACCAAGTTTCTACCTTTTTCGCCGATACCATCAGACTTACAATAGACCTCATTTCCACTGCACTTGAATTAAGTATTCTAATGTACATACATTTATTTGTATTCACCTTTATTACCTGAGTTCCGGAGTTAGGGATTTCCTTCCCCACATGGCGGGAAGTGTGCCAGTAACGTTAATTGTAACCTTCACGACGTTCGCCAAAATACTTGCTTTAACGAGATTCGGTAGTGTTAATAAAAGTTTTTGGGAACTGTTTGTGAACGTGAGCGTACCTATCTTTTGTGTTGGGGCCGTTGAAAGAAACAAACTGTTAGTGTTATGTGTATTCTAGTTAGCATTTGAAAGGCCGGTCAGTTTGGCAAGGCAGTTTTGATAACGGTAAATCCGTTTTTAATGCCAAACTCTGGTGGTCGTTTCTGCTAAGCCAACAAAAATAGGTGCCTACGAGTACCTTATGTTATGGCTTTGTTTCATACTAATATAATATTATAAAGAGGTAAAATTTGTGAATTTGTATGTAGGGGATAAGGTTCGATAAGGTTCGTTAAGGTTAGGTAAGGATTCGATTCCAAAAATTCTTTCACTAATGTGAAGCTACAGTATTAAGAAGAAGTATTGCTGACACAAGCAGAAAACAAGAAATTTCACGCGGATAAAGTCGCAGGCAGAAGCGAACATATAGGTATCTAATAAAGTAACTGTCACATATCCTAACAAAATATATAGCTGACCTTAGCCACACAACATGTCGCAGAAATTAAGACAGATGGTAAAGCTAACACAATATAAATCAGCAATAAAGTAAGCTTCAGACGTACTTGCGTAGCCAACGACGTACTTGAAGACTACGCGACCGAAGTCTAGACATCATTTCTTTGTATTGTCCATACCCACAAAATAACTCCTTCCGTTCCACAAAACATTTTGTGAGAAAAGTGTGTTTACGATCCCTGTCCCTTTTAATATTAAACTGCCGATATCAGCCCCTATAAATATACTTTAGGACACCTAAGTTGTTTGTGGCCATCAAAAGAAAAAGATTTCGGTATGTGAGCGGAATTTCTTTTGTCACGGAGTAATATATACGAATCTTTATTGGAAGTTTTAATGAAAATACTTTTATATAACTTTACAAAACGAAGGAGTATTATGTAGTATGTTGGTTTGCAACTCTTAAAAAGAATTGGAAGGATTTTAAAAGAAATTCTATTTCTAAAGCTTAGTGAAAAAGGACCACAGAAATAGAATAAAATACATTGCGCGATGGATAGGACTGTTTATCTATACATCTATACAAATACATAAAATTGAAGTGTCTGTTGGTAATGTCAAAATAACAACTTTTTACTAAATGCGTATGAAAGTATATACGGTACTTATGCCAAAATATCTATTTTTAAAATTTTTGTCTGTCTGTCTGTTTGTTCCGGCTAAACTCTGAAACGCCTGACGGGACTTTCACTGGCAGATAGCTGATGTTATGAGGAGTAACTTAGACTATTTTTAACTTAGAAAAATAATTAGTAAACAGAAACATTATTGTTACACACGAACGTAGTCGAGGGCCCAGCTAGTTTTTAATAAAAGGCGAAGCATGTTTGGTTACTTCTGTAAATGTTTGATGTGTATTTTAAAATGCAAACCAATAAAGAATATTTTAAAACAAACAATCAAATGGAATGGAAATAAAAATTTGAGGCTCCGAACGAAAACATCAATTTTATAGTAAAAAAGTACCTGCATAGCAGAAAAAAACTAAAAATAAGTTAACGAAATAAAATAAGTCATTAATCATGAAACTAACAAAATATTTCAGTGCTTAAAAATATAAACATCTAAACTTACAAAAAGTTCCAAAACAAAAGAACAAGTTTCTAATAAAAACAAAAGAAAAAGTTCCATTATATAGGAGAAAACAAAGTGAAAATTCTCGAATAATGGGTGTAGTTGCGGGAATCGATTCCCGGGACAAATAGCGGGACGATTGCCTTCAGTACTGCACAGTTCTCTTGCAACTAATACAGGTTACTAGTGTCGTGTTTCTTCACATTTGTTGGTGCCATTGTCCGTGTGTCTCTCTCTATTTATTTCCACATTTCTGTTTCCTAGTATTGAACTTGTGTTTCTTCTATTCTTAGGAGTACGCTCTTAGTAATTTGTGGTTAAAAGCGGGACTATTTCTCGTACGTAATTAGCTGAAGAAACTTATTATTCCGTAGTATAATTCATATTCGCACTTGTTCAAAAACACAAGCTATAAAGGCATCTAACGGGATTATTTTGAAGGTAAATTAAAATTATTTTATGGACCAAAAATAAAGGTATTTCAATATCACCAAGCAATAACAATAAAAATTTAATATTTGTAAAATGCACACACCTACACAATACCACATTTCCAAGTCAATTCTTCGGAAAATTGAAATGAATTGAGAGTATTCGAAAGGGTGTGCGATTCGAAATACGGTCAACCATAAATATTTATTTACCAAGTAACGTGATAAAAATAATAAGGATTTAGATCTTCTGGAGTATTCCAGCATTCTCTCTATTGTCAATAGAATAGAATAGAATACTCTTTATTATGTACACCATATAAATGAGAAATATAGTGTCGTAGATCAAAATGACAAAGGGGGAGAGATTCCTATTTCGTAAACGTCTTTTTGATCCAGACCGTAAGAACTCGGCTACGATCGTTCCGTGTTTGCTAAAATATGACAGTCGTTTCAAATCTTTATGTTCTCACGAGGCTCCCAATTGAATTCCTTTGGGCAAAATGATTTGTGATGCCGACATCGATACCTTTAACTTTTTGTACAGCTTCTTTCAGAACAATTCAGCGTTACAGGCAACGGAACGTTCTAAAGTTATTGTATAATAATAATGAATTATATTCTTGAAGCGGAACTGAATCTAAGACCCTGCCATAAAATTGAGTCAGTACTTAGGAGAAAACTTTATAAATAAATATATTTTTGAAACTTTTATAGTATTTTCAGACGAGATTCTCTTCAAAGATATAACAACTGTGATTTCTGTAATAGAGATGTCGGTTGCTTTCTCTTTCAGATAAGATCGCTCTGTAAGAAAAGTACTCAATAAATAACTGAGCTGAACATCTTTATCAAGACTCAAACCCCTCTGAAACAATATCTCTATTGTGTGTCTGTTACATTGACATGCGTCGACAACCAAGAAATCACTCCAGTAAATCTTGCAAGTAAATGAGATACACATAAAAGATAAGAAAAGTACGTAATTCAGGGAAACATGTATTGTACAAAATGTTATCGTCGAAACACATTTTATCGGTGCGTAACATGCATGTTTACATCCATTTTTACGTTCTCCTCTAAATCAACGGGATTAAACGTGAAAATATTGCAGTTACACGCTACACGGCAGTCAAATTACATTCGTAAAATTTTAATGTAGATCAGAGTGCTAATACAGCAGCGTATCTCACCGTAGGTTTTGTGTTTACGGAGCGAATTTAAAGGTCCATTACAGAAAACCTAAGCGGCCGCAAACGACATCGGGCGCCTATCAAAACGAGGTATAAACGTTAGTTAATAAGCCCTCGACATCGTTTTAATGAAGATGGAGCGGTAAAGTTTGTCGAGTGGCTTGTATCGGCGAGTACGTATAAAATTAACGCGCAGTAATTTGGCTGGTGGCCGTCGCGTTTGAACGCCGGTCGACTTAATTGCCGGCTGTAAAATTTTTGTTTGTGTCCGAAATCGGTCGGCATCCGCTGAGTAAATGAGAGCTGCATTCGCGTGCACTACAAAGCGCTTTTCATCTCGGTCGTTCTGAAATTAATTTTTATTTTCTTCAAAGGTTTTGTTTTGGCGCCGGCGATGTTGAGTAAGGCTCTTTAATGAGTTTACCCCAAGTTCTCCCATGAATATTTGGTACGTCAACTGTTTGGGCCATAATCGTTCCAACAAAGTTTCACAACGTTTTAGTTAAACAAATTGATTTTGAAATAAAGCTGTATTCAATATTCGATTATTCAATGTGGAGAGATATTTTATGAAAACAGTCAAATCAGATTTATGTTAGAAAATATTATAGTGTTTTCTGTGATGTGATAGAATATATGTATAGTCCTACAGACCGAATTTCGCCCTAGGCAGCCAAACTCAACGGGGACTAGAACATATTGTATTTTAACTCCATCTTCGCGGGAGATATTATAGTGCACAAGAATGTGCGCAGACACATTTGCACTCACTCTTTCCTCAGATGGGACGGAACTCTCATAGTCAGATGGGACGGCAATCCGACACGACCGGAGAGAGATCAGGCGCAGGACCAACGGGTTAATGTGCTTTCCGAGGAATACACCGCCAACTTCCACACTCCAGGCTGTTACTGAAAATATCCTAACGGGAACACCCAATAACACTTTGCCCGACGTGGAAATCGAACCCAGGATCTCACACTCAGCAGTCGCACTCGACCACAAGACCAAAGGGCAACTAACAAAATAGAATAACAAAGTTGTTATGAGGCAAAATTTGGGATAAAGGACTATAATGAATTGACCAAATCGATTTACGAACTGGTTGAAAACTATTTGAATATTGAACACGTTGTGTTTTGTTTTCCCCACTCATACATAGAGGTTATGATAAAATAGATCGCATGCAAATAGAGCTTAGCATAAAGTTGGAATCGCTTTTCTATTAGCGGTGTTAGCAACGTTTTATTAAAGGACCAGAGAGTCGGATTACGGTGGTTTTGCATTATATTTGCAAACTAGACACGTGTTCTAAGTTGTTATCCCTTGGAAACTAGTTTAGGAATATTAAAGTTTCAAAATTATTCAGTTACTGTATCTATACGTACCTTAGTGGCTGTTATTTTAGTCAATAATAGGACGACTAGCACAATTCTTTTGAAATAGGTATAGGTATAAACCTGGAATCCTCAAGTCCTCCGTGGCTATTGTCATACAATAAATTCAAGAGCGAATTTGTAAAAAAAAAATGTACTACCAAAATGGTTATAATTGTAATATATTATAGTAAATTATCTGGTATATCGACTCCTTAACGGTGGACCACTATTTATGCCACACCCTGTATAACATAACATGTCATCATGTCATCATCAAATGGAGTATAGGCCAATTCAATTAATTTGTTTCTTCCAACAATTAGATATAAATTAAGAAGCTATTAAAGTCCCCAACAGATCGTTAATGTCCAATATTGGCGATCAAATCTTATGATATCTTAAACGCCGATATAATAGGTGTCATCGAAAAGGAAGCAAGGACCGCTACACGTAATAATGAATTGCCAATTAAATATAACGAGCAAATTATGTGGAAGTGCCATAATTGTGTTAAAATTACGACGTATGAAGTTTATAGTTCACGCCATATTGTGGTAATTTACCTACGAAAGCTATGGTTGTTACAAGAAATTCATGTGTTCGAATTTTTTACCGCCATCTTTACTCTTGAACACAAAAACTATTTATTTAAACTTTTCGCACACAAAAAAGGTATAAAGGCGGACTTAATGCCTTACGCATTTTATACCTACCAGTCAACCAAGGGTGGTGAAAAGATTAGAACTAAAACGAATAAACTAAACAAAACTGTTTTTTTTTTCTTTCGAAATAATCATTAGTATTCTCCGTTCCTCCATAAGACCTTGACCTCTCACTTTGTCTGCCATGCCTTCTTCTTCTTGGTCACGGATTACAACAACCACACAAAGGAAGGCTTTCTCTTTTCCATTTTACAACTCGCATAACCATAATTGTTTCATAGCTATGTATATCGTTTAATTCCACCTCAGCCCTCTGGCAAGCATTACAGGCACGCAAGTATTCTATAAATATTTTATTGCTTCCTTTGTGTACGCAGAAAGCTCATTAGTCATTTTTGTCGTCATAATTATGTGGTGTTTTCATTTTCAAACTTCTCTTACGCAGTCTCGTACACGAATATTGCTGAGCAAAACTTCTGCCCTGCATAAAACTTTCAAGAGCATTTCCTTATAAAAGGCTTATGAAAAGGAAAATTTACACGGTAGTGAAAAATAGTCTGAATGCGAAGCGAATGAAACTGACGAAAAGTGTACTTTATACTTTTATATCTCTTTATAAATAAGTTTTTTCACTTTTATATTTTGTTTCTCCCTGAATGCGAGTTTTGAATAAACGAAAATTGACTCGACTGTTTTTATCTCAAGTGTATTTTTTTTATGAAACTAATAACGTGTTTCTTTTGTTTCAGATAAAAGTGTTGTTCGTTGAAATACCCCGACGATGGAGTTTGTTGACAATGTCGTGACGGAGCAGTCCACACATCCGCTCCCGGTGATAACCGACACGTATTTGTATAGTTGAGCCCGCGGCTAAGATGGTGAAGTAGTGTTTAATAGACAATTAAGTGATACAATGAGCTTATAAGTTTAAGTGAATGTCGGGTGATCGGGAGAGGATGCCTTACTACGGGTACCGGGAGGGCGGGCCGGAGTCGGACTCAGAAGGCGCCTGCTCGGACTCAGATGGAGGGGATTCGGACTCTGAGGGGGGGCTGAGTACTGAGAGTACTGTTGGGCAAGGCCTGCCCTTCCCCGGCTTCACTCCGGTCGCCCTCCGGTATCTGACGCAGGAAACGAGGCCGAGGAGCTGGTGCCTCAAACTCATCACTAATCCATATCCTTTTTAATATGAGCTACTTTTATCGTATGTAATGTTTGCATCCCCATCCCCTTAGGCATCTATATATAATATGAGATTTCAGAGCTGTTCGTAATGACTTCAATAGTTCTATCACATAATTAATGTAGGTACACGTTCGTGTGCGTGTAATATACCCATAGCCTACTTATGATGCGTGCTTACAAGGTCATGTTTAAAATCAATAGACATAACATTTTTGTTTTGGTCGAATGACATTCAAAGATAACAGTAGAAGAGCTGCGCTAGCGGGCAGTGGGCAGCAATAAAACTGGGCATAATAAATAGGAACCATATGTACATCAGTTTGAATACAACTTCGAATAACTAGTATTAACCGAAATATTCTTGCTGAACTCATAGAAAATATCTCTTACTGCTTTAAAGTTCGCTGTGAGCAGAGACCACAGTCAATTTTGCCAGCTTTAGGTATAGCTAATATTGTCAATATTTAGTTCCAGTACACAAATACTCATCCAAACTGTATACACTGGAATTGTTTAAGCCCACTTCATTCGACGCTAGCAAACATGGAATTGACGACGGAATCGTAGGTCGAGTGGTCATCTGAAAGTCTTGTAGCGCTACTCGGGAGAGAAGGTCTGTGCCTAGCGTTCTTTGTTTCGACGGAATTTTGTAGCAGAGTTAATGAATATTCAAACTATCGTTGTAGTGTTGGGAGTTTTTTTTTTTGTAGGGAAAATAAGAAATACTCTTTATTATGTACATCATTTAAATAATAAACACTACTTAATTCTTAGTACTTAATTTAGTATGGTTTACTTTTGTGGTTTCGTTTTGATTTGGTTGATATTGTTGCGGATTTAAAGAAAGTCGAAATTACTTCGTGATGTTAACACCAAAGTACATACAACTGCCATACATACATAAAATTAACTTAGGTTAATTGACTAGATTTTAATTTAAAACAGAACCATAGGTGGGTATTTAATCAATCCAGGTTTACCCATTGGACGTTGAGACACTTACAAATTAAACATTTCACCCGAAAGTCAATAAGTATATTCCATTTACTGAGATCCTCAAATCCGCACCTCAATTCATTGCTACACTAGTGCTACCTCAAAAACCAATGCTTATTCAACTGTTCCGATTTGTCTGTTCCTACCTTTGTATCTGTAGGAGGTTTCTCCTACAAATACAAGCTGTACAATCAACCGCTCGCCAATGATAACAGTTTAATGTTGCCATCATCTGTATGTCCTAAGCAGTAAGTCCAGTATTCGTGACTACTGTCGTGGGGTGACTGTACCTGGATGCAGCATACAGAGGCACACGGCCTGTGAATAATTGACAGCGGTCGTGAAGATCAAAGCTTTGTCGCGTATATTGGTCGTGTGACTCGTGTGGCCCCCGGGTGTCACGTCTCTGCACCTCACGACCGTTCCATGTGGAAATTAATACGGAATAACACTTTTTGAAGATCTTGTAGGTAAAAGTCGGGTTTTGCTACTTACTGGTTTAGGTTAATATTCGTTTGCATAATAATGAAGCTGAAGAGTTTGTTTATTTGAATGTGCTGATCTCTTTCCACTTGATAGCCCAATTCTTGAGAAAGGCTATAAGCCTTAACATTACACTACAATACGAGCAAAAACAAAACAGAAAGAACGCTAAGCGAAAACAAGTCTTAGTGATAGCGCGGAAAGGTGATGCGATGCGACAGGGTGGTTCGGGGGAACAAGAAATTTCCCCCGAAGCTAGTTTATTTATTTATTATTTATTTATTTTACCATTTATGTACACACATATATAAACAGAACAGAAAAATAAGTACAAAGGTGATGCTTATTTCATAAGAAATCTCTTCCAGCATACCTGCGGTAGGACAAGAAATAAAGAGATGTAGACAGCGTGTTATGTATAAAAGAGCCATGATTGGTGAATGTTCATCAATAGGTGCTTTTTTTCAGTTCAGAATAATTAGCTTCTAAAGCAACAATACGGTGTAAATATTTTTCACTGAAGCAGTTCTAGAAGAACAAATATTGTTCAGTATTTTTTTTTTGTCAGTAATGTTCAGGTTTTTATCGCATCGACATTGACCTGAAAATTTAACACTATAAAGGTTGTTTGGCCTTCCATATTCAATGTTTACTATCAGCTTAAAATATGAGGACATTAAAAATATACATATTATACGGTAAATATAAATTCTATAGGTCTGAGGTGGAAGCGTATTTTTAATAAAAGATTTCTACTTATTGATTGACCATAGAGAACTGGTTCAATTTGTTATAAAAAAGTCGCTGAAAAATAACGCTTCATTGTTTCAAGATTTTTTGAATATTGTAAGACTAAATATGCAAGATTTTTAGTTGACAGCTTTTGAATTTTAGGTACCTAATTGCAACTTCAATAGAAGTGGAATGGTTAATAACGGACATTGTTCTATAAAAATATATAAAATTGAAGTGTCTGTTTGTAATATCAAAATAATAGCTCTTTACTAAATGCATATGAAATTATATGACGATGTCTGTTTGTTCCGGCTCATATCCGAAACGGCTTGACCGATTTTGACGGGACTTTCACTAGCAGATAGCTGATATTATAAGGAGTAACTTAGGCTACTTTTAATTTTTAAAAGTGAAACCCATAAAATTCAGTATATTACCCGAACGAAGTCACGGGCACAGCTAGTTTTGAATAAAACAACCCCAACATATTAAGTATAAATATTTAATGCAATACCAAACGACCAGAAATAAGTAGGTACCTAACGACCGCGTTTTAATCAGGCACCTACATAAATAACTAATCAGCTCGCTCCAGCCGATTACTCCTCAAACATAATCGAGCAAAGACAACCGCCATTGTTGCGAAGTTAGGGCACGTAATGAATAAGTAAATTGAATAAAACGTACTTATGTATTTCAAACGAGTACTAATTTTCCTTCGAACAAAGGGAATTCATATAGATACGTTCTGAATGTAATTTTCCCATATTATTTTAATGGTTTGACTGATACGAATCCGAAAAGGAAATATTAAACTTATTCTCTAAAAACTTTTTGCGCTTCTAATGCTGCACACTTTTTTAAATAATTGAGCATCTTTTTTACTTTCTGGCCTTTTCTTACAGTTAGTCGCTGTATCTAAGCATGGGTACCCCGACCAAACGGGTTAGGTTAGAACTGTGACCGGTGAGCACTACATCCAAGTTTGTCGTAGTTACTTGGCTTTTTAGTATTTTTAGCATATCATAAGTATAATCAGCCTATAATGTTCCCACTGCTGGGACACAGGCCTCTTCTCTGTGAGAGGGACAGTTAGTATTTTTAAGACCCCAAAATAGGAATTAATTGAGGATCATAAAAAGAGGCGCAATCATTATATTAAAGTGTTCAATAATATTTTTAGAAGCGTAAAAAGGAAATTATTAGAGGTTTGATTAAATACATACCTTTCCGGAATAGACTGTATGTTATAGTAATTTGGTAAAATATTTTGGCGCAGATGACAAAGCAGGTTGTGCTCATATGGGCTCCCTGATATGGAGATATGCCCCGAGGGGTAGACAAACAATCAGGCCGAGAGCGGTCAACCTCCACGCTGCTCTTGCTTTTATATCTCTGTCTAAATATGCTGATTTCGATTTCATATTTGGTAATAGATACAAATTGTGATTCTATGTTGCATTCACGTCTCACTGGAGAGATTTGATCATATTTTTGATAAGTTTAGGTAATCTTAAACATTTAAAGCAATGATATCTAAATACTGAAGGGATTATAGCCTATTTAGTGCGTAAATATAACCTTTATGAATATTTTCATAAGTTCGTGGCATAATTAGGAGACAAACATTAATTTAAAAGAAGGTGAAAAAACAGTAACTGTGAGTCAGTTTATCTGATAAACCATATAAATAAAATTGAGATAATCGTAGAAACGTTTAAAAAAATAATTATCAAAGTTATTCGACAAACTTTTGTTTCATTCATTCATCCTGGTACCGTGAGCTCGCAGAGACCTCACAGTACCTATTCTCATATTAACCTTCCTTTTCTCCGATATTTGCTTACAAAATAGTTTTAGACAGCTGCATGAAAATTAGGACGCAATGACTGACCGATGCCATCCACTCGTAATGATTTAATTAATTTACCTAAATACTGAAAGGTTTTTACCTGAAGAGCAGGAAATGGTATTTTTCCTCTTCATAGCACTTAACTGGTTTTCAATTTGGGCTGCAAGCTTCTAAGTCTCATCAATTTCCAATACCGTCGCAGTAAAGTATTGAATTTCTTGAATCAACATAAATATGTCTGCCACTTTATTGCTTACCGGCGCGGAATACGTTATTCATAATTTGGTTGAAAACGCAATACCTCGCTACTTAATCATTCGGGCAGGAAAGCATTTTTACCAGATATTAATTTTCTTTTATAGTACAAACAAAAGTTCAAAGTAACAATACCAAACAAAATCAACGTGTTACTACAGCCGGGGCTAACTATCATATAAATTATGAAAAACAAATCTGGTTAGTTTCAACTGTGTGGCGTGTGTGTAATGAATCTAAATTGTTTTATGCCCACCTACTTCGGTACGAGATGTAGGAGAGTTCTTTTGTAGGTTACCATTCATAGGTTTTCTTTCATCTTCAATTTTAACCCTAAAGTCGTAATAAAAAGAACTGAAATTTATTTTATGGCCCCATAATGAGTCATTAACGCATAAAAAAATTAAGGTAATGTGTGAAATATATAATAGCACTTTTCACTTTACATTTTTATGCAAATTACGAGTACGTATCTCTGATGACGTAATTTTATTTAATGTTGTCATGATGAGAAAAGTTGGGTCAACAGCCTAAAGTAATGTAATTGCTGTAGTCTGCCCTGTAAAAAGTAAAAGAGACACGTTATCCTAACCAACCACAATATTATAAATTAACGCGAAACGTGTCCATACATTTAATAGATATTTATTGCACTCGAGATGTAAAATCAAAGGCATAACCTTTATAAAGAGCGTCTTCACCAGACGTTTTGAGATAGTTCATTGTTCACTGTTCAGAAATGTCGACAGCAAATGTCAGGGACCCTGCTCACTGTCATGTTGTTCTACGAATTTTGCCATGCTTGTGTAAATCCTCGTATATTAGACGGATTAAGAGGTGACTTGTTCTAAATACAAGATGAAGTTACGGAGAAAGTAAAAATGATAAACAATCAATAAAATGTTTGAATCACGAATTGTTGTGTTCACCATATCGTGAGTCACAGCTGATTCAGTCTAGCAGATACTGTAGGATTGGTAAGCGGCTGCTTTGAAAATATGAATCACAGAATACCTACCTACATAAGACCGTATTAAGCATAAGCCTACGTTCACGTTGGCTTAGACGGAAATATGATATTTCCATCTACATACATTTCAGATTTAAAACCTACAAATAGGGTCTTAATGTTTCTCCAAGTTAAATCCACCACCATGCAAAATTAAACTCTAGTACTTATGAATAAAGTATGAATTCTGTTACCACAATTATCTTTAGAGAATTCACTTTAAATTCCGATGTCGACCACTCCAGGCCACTTGTCTTGTGGAGCACTGAATAAATTAGGTTCTACAGTTACAGTGGGGTGTAAGTGGAAAACTAGAGTCTCGCTTTGTCAGGTTCACATTGTCAGGTTTCAACGATTGACACTGTTTCTCTCAGTCGTGATAAGGGTTGTCATCACAACACCCCGGGATCCGTGCTAATTAAATTGAAGTTTTAATTAAGGGTTAATTAACTTTGGAGATTATTTTAATTTCGCATATTTGCACGTATGATATGCTTCTCAAATTAGAAATTATGAAATGGTAAAGGAGACTGTGGCTGAAAATGGGGTTTTGTATTTAATTATAGACTAGCTGCGCCCCGCGGTTTTACCTGGATAAGTCTCGATTCCGTGGGAATATCGGGATAAAAAGTACCCTATGTCCTTTTCCGGGTCTCAAGCTATCTCTATACCAAATTTCATCAAAATTGGTCCAGCCATTTGAGCGTGAAGAAGTAACAAACATATAAACACACACACTCACAAACTTTCGCCTTTATAATTATAGTGTGATTAGTGTGATTTACTCATAGATATATGAAAGCATTTCTATGGATTTACTAATGGAAATGATGTCTGGGAATCTTCTAATAAAGGGCGTTGTATATACCTGACACAACAAAATTCATTTCAAACGACACTTATGAACCTTGTTGTGTAATATTTACCTATACCAAGGTAAGTATCATGCGAGCTGTTATTGTCTTTGTCTAGACAACGTTTATGAGACATACCTGTGGCAAACTGCAATGCAATTCAAATTGGAATTTCAAATAACTGCTAACTACAGACTGTAATAATGGGTAGGTCAATTTTAGATTGGAATATCAATGTACAATATCTCGTCATAAAGCTTTGTCAGTATTAAGGTCATGGCACATTATACCGGCACCGCAACTGCACAGCTGCAGCAAAGCGTCGCCTCGAATTTAGGCTACAGCTAGCCGCCAGCGCGCTAACTACGCGTCGCGTTGTCCGCGAGGTGCAAGTTTGCTGTCACCGCGAACACAATTGTTATACAGGGTGTTACAGAAAGGGTATATCAATACAAACGGGTTGAAGAGTGTATCTGGTCTAGAATCTCTGTACAAAATTTCAGCTCAAAAGCATTAACTTTGAAAATGCCTAATATTTTTTTATTTCGACATTACGGCGCTGCACTGGCGCGCGGCGGCGTGATGTGCGTGTACTAGGCGTACAGACACACTACAGGCAACGGATAATGACCCTCGTAGTGCGGTGACACATTTGTTACGATTTCAATTTAATAAACTATAGAAATAAAAAAATATTAAGCATTTTTTTCATAAAATGAATGAAGATATATTATTTTCTCACCTGAAAGAGAAGAGATCTTTGTGAAGGGTAGGTATCCACTAAGAAAGGGTTTTTTGAAATTCCACCCCTAAGAGGGTGAATGGGGGGAGGGTGAAATTTCACGCGGACGAAATCGCGGGCAGAAGCTAGTAATAAATAAATGAATAATACCAGCCTATGATTGCCCCACAGAAGGAGAAAGGCCTCTTCTCACACAACTTCTTCCGCTTATTTAATCATCAAGTTCAATACTTGCGTTCATTGACTATATCTTCATGTTAACTTAGTTACAATTACAACAGTTTAATCTTCAGGTCCTATCTATGATATCCACAGGTAGGTCAAAAATACGCTACTAGAATGGGCGGCCCTGTCTTTGTCAGATTACCGATATTATTATATTGTGAAAAACGACTTTCCTTTTATGAAGCTGCTTAGCGTAAACTATTGCAGTTAATGGTCAAAATGGCAGGTCAACTTTGGCCAGCCAAAAAATAGCTCGTACAATAAAATGAAATCTCGGACAATACTGCCAACTATCAACATTTAAACATCCAAAAAACCAAACTTTAATCAAAGCCCGGGTGTCCGTAACGTAACGACATCTATTGAATAACCGGGGCTATGGTAATAGTGGGGCCCGTTGGAGCCGTGCCGAGATCGAAACACAATTGTTACCCGCTCGAGCTGACGCCAAAACGACTACCTAGGTACTTAACTACCTACACACATCAAAAGTGTCTAGGGATCAACATATATTTTTGCAATAACTTTTCTCCTGATTGATATTAATTAAAATTTTCTTTAAGGATTCATCAAATAAAGTGTTTTCGTTTGTCACAGTAACGATAAACCAAGTCACCTTTGCATTAATAAAGAAATTTGCCATTTTCCTAATAAAGGGATTTTTGACATTTGAACCACTAACACAAAAGTTCGAAAAAAAGACTGAAATAACAGTTTTCTTTAAAATTTTATTGGGTAACTTAAACAATTAATAATCCGTGTTTCTACCGCGAACACTAACAACACAAGAACATCGGTTTGGCATACTCAAAATGAGTTCATCCAAATCACGCTGTGGAATGGCCGCCCATGTTCGTTGCAACAACAAAAAAAGGTCTTCTTGCGACTGGATACCCTCCATATTCGGCAGAGCTCTTCTCTGTAGCATATCCCATGCATGCTCAATCGGGTTCAAGTCTGGCGACTGAGCAGGCCAGGGCAGGACATTGATGTTAGCTGCGGCGAGAGTCTGTCTTACAACTCTTGCGGTGTGCGGTCGTGCATTATCATGCATTAACTGAAATAAGGGACCGATTTGCACTTGTAGAGGAACGATGACGTCTGATACAATCGTCTCAGCATAAATTTGAGCGTTGAGGTTGCCTCTGATCCAAATCAACTCAGTTCTTCCGCCGATCCAAATACCCGCCCATACCATGATGGTTCCACCACTATAAGGATGGACTTCCTGGCAGGATTTTAATCGCTGTTGGCGTCCAGGGGTACTCCAGTGTCGTATACGTCTTGTATCCGGTCTCATACCAAAACGAGACTCATCAGAAAAGCACACGAAACGCCATTGTTCTTGTGCCCAATTTCTGTGTTCAAGAGCCCATTGATATCGAATCCTACGATTGTGCATTGCTATAGGTGGTACCCGTAGCGGTCTTCGGGAATGAAGGTTCACTTCATGCAAGCGGTTTCTGACTGTTTGGTCGCTAATTAAGTTCCCTGAAGAGTGATGAAGCCTCACGGCTAACATCATGGCGGTTATTGTTGGAGCTCTTCGAGTTAAGATTTGAATGTATCGGTCTTGTCTCCGTGTGGTGCAGCGATACCGTCCTCCATGGCGCTCAGCCACGGTACCAGTGCTTCGGTAACGTGTCCAAAGTCGACTGATAACACTCTGACTTGTATTCAGAGCTAAAGCCACAGTACGTTGCCGGGAACCAGCTTCTATCATTCCCACGGCTCTGAGCATTTCTTCCCTGCTTAAATGACGTCGCCGCTCCATAATAACGTTGGTTTTAATCAGTAGTAGGGAAACAGTAGCACTAATAATGTCTTCAATGCGTTGTATGTTTTTATAGGGAAAATATTGACAGCTGATTTTCATCTTTTACTCGAATTTGATTCACAGTTCCTGATTCAAATTATGAAATGCACCAAAAAGGATCCATATAAATTTATAAAATCATAAATTTATTACAAAGCCACATCTCAATCTCAAGAAATCCGCATAAAAATGCTTGATCCCTAGACACTTTTGATGTGTGTATTTGTTATCACTACCACACAATTATGTAAATACAACCCTACATGTCACAATCTATCTATGTATATGTCATGTCAATATCGACGTGTGACCTGAAAATATCCGGGGCGATATTTTGCTCATTTCTATTTCTAGTAAGGGTTAAAGGGAAATTTGGATATACGGCACTAAATGTCGAAGTTAAGTCGTGATGAAAATTTAATGTTCGTGAATTGTATAATGGTCTACACGATGTCGTTATAATAAATGTTGAATATTTAATTATGTGACGTATTGATTGAAATGAAGCATAAATCCATAAAAAGATACATTTTGTCCTTTTCTAACTGATTAGCTGGAGAAAAAAAACAAGCATAAAGAAAATTGGGGAATATATCTTTGCCATGTGGGCAAGAAAAATTAACAAAAAAATATATATGAATATCTCTTTTGCCTTCAAATATTTTATCCAACATTGTGTGCAGTTCATAATGGCTTCCATGTAAAAAATGAATCTCAAATATTGAACAAGCTCCGGTCTCACCAATTAGCTACACAAATAGGAATAAGCCAAATTAGCTTTGTGCAATTGTGCTAATTAAACGAAACCGATTTGGTTCCACTGGCCAAGTATAAATGTTGGAATAGAATACACATTTATCTTTAAAATGTTAGATAGAAAATTTGCTGGCGCGTTCTAAAGGACATTGTAAAAAAATGTAGCTGTACAAGGTATAACACAATAAACGCAAGTCCTGAAAATGATTTTATATATATTAAGGAAAAAAAAGTATTTTGCCATACTGACCGCCGATTGAGCCAAAGAAAATTCAATCTTATATAAATGAAATAAGACTCAATTTTAAATACATAAAGTAATGCTAGGGTCAACACGATTTTCTTAATTGATTAATAATACCATATTAACTTTAAAAAAAATAGTTTTGTCATTGTATTATGCTTTTAACTCAATACTCTAATACGGAATGTATGAGGTCTTGCGTTAATTATGTTACATATTGAATAAGAACAATTAAACAACTCTTGGAATTGTAAAGAAAATATAACACAAGCAGAAAAAGCACCACACATTCTTCATTTAGGTACGTGAAACTATACGGTAAGCTTAAACACGAACCAAAAACCTGTACTCGGAAAAAAATTAAAATAATTTTCTCCGAACAAAATGCTGATTGTAAACAAGACAAGTGAAGGAAGCTTGGAAGTAGGTAAATGTGCTGCTAGGTCACGGGCAGGCTGCCACGGTGCTGCTGCGGCCTAGAGCATTATATTGTTATAAATGTGTCCGCGGTGCCAAGAAACCTTGTGCGGGGAAACTTACTGCTTGGAGAGATATAGAACCCCCTTATTCATAATCCTATTTTATCTCTATTTTAGCTAAAATAGGTTTATAGAACGTTTGTCTTTATCTGTCACGTTGTCATTTCTGTGTGTAAGAAAGAGACAAACCCCATTTTAACTAAAATAGGTTTGATAAGTTTTATGAATAAGGGGGTTAAAGTATAGTGTATCTAGTTTCACGGACCAGTGTGTCCTGCCAAGTTTACCTGTAGGATACCAACATTTAGATTATTGGTTTAATCTAAGCATATTTCTTAGTAATATATATACAAAATAATATAATAGACTACTCTTTATTATGTGAAAACCATACCGGACGTTTTTTTTTACCGGTTCCAAATTTTTACAGGGTGTTCTACCCATGCATATGAACAACTTTCACTATGGGACCAACTCTGATATCACGAAAAAAAAAATCTGCTGTTTCATACAAAAGTTCAATACTTGACCAAAATGTATAAAACAGCAGATTTTTTTTTCGTGATTTCAGAGTTGGGTCCATAGTGGAAGTTGTTCATATTTATGGGTAGAACACCCTGTAAAATTTGGAACCGGTAAAAAAAATCATTCTGTATAACTTACAGATATAAATGTAGCAATTTTACAAAGGGTAAGTTATTAATGAAAAGGATTAGGATAACTCAAATTACTAGCAGTAATACTAAAGAAAAATTCATGGTTTAAGTAAAGTAAAAAAATAAACAATTTTCAGTACCTAGTTTAGGGCGTGTCTGTCAGTGATCAGTAACGGAAGCTTTTTAAAGAAGAGAAGATTATGGGTATCATTCGCAAAACGCCCGATCATTGAACTTTGATATAATACCAGAAAAACACCCCTGACCCTATAGTTCGCAAGATGGAACCGCTAATAGCCGCATGAAATCGTTAGCCGATGATGAAGCAAAAACGCTTTTATTAGGAAATCCAACCTGTCAAATTTCTTTAATAGATTTTCAACTTTATCGCTAAAGCATAAGGTTCAAAGTTGATTGAGAAAATTTGACAGTTTCGGGTAACTTTGTGTGCTGATGTCTGTACATAAAGTACACTTTTTAAACAACATTGTTACTTTACCATTATTCATCTTAGACAAAGTTTATACCTTAATATAAAATTAAGGATCTAAATAATTATAAAACTTGACTAAACATTAAAAACAAACTGTCATGGCCATGTTGCACAAGAGTACAAACGTTATCATCACCGTCAACATCAATTCAGCCGAAAGATGTCCACTGCTGGACATAGGCCTCCCCAGTACCTCCACTTCGACCGGTTCTGTGCTTCTCGCATCCGGCGGATTTCTGCGGCCAAACAAACAATTATTATATCAAATGCGAAATTCTGGATTATCATTCGGTTTCCCACAGATATAATATTTTGAGAAAAATAACGCACGAACAGGCACAATCTAGCAACTGATTCATGTATAAGATTCAATTAAGTTCCAAGGAAAACGAATAGAAATTGATTATGCCCGTGTAGAGAAACAAAGTAAACATGTTTACGATCCCTGAGAATGAGATAAGTAGATCAGATACCTTATCTATGTAAACAACTTCTACTAAACTGAACATTTATTGAGTACTAGCAGCACCCCGTGGTTTCTCCTGTATAAGTCTCGATCCCGTGGGAATATCAGAATAAAAATCCTATGTGTAAGTATCCTGGTTATAAACTGTGTGCCAAATTTCATCCAAATCGTTGAGTAATTTTTACGTGAAAGAGTAACAAACGTCCATCCATCCATCCTCACAAACTTTCACGTTTATAATATATTAAGTAGGAAGGATAGTAGGATAAGATTGCAAGCTACATGGATTTCCGACGTGTTTATGTTGCCCCGACAAAATAAGACATAAATTATCACTATGTTTTTCTTCTTCTATCGTACCAACTTATGAATGTGTGTAAGTAGGTAGTAGGCAATTTATACAAACTATACTACTACTACATAAGTGTACATATACAGCTCTTTTTTTTCATGACATAGCAATTGTATTTGTGTATTTTTTTATAGTGTTCATTGTCTAAATAGTTCATATCCCCAAACACCATAATGCGATCGCCAACCCGTCTGCTATGCGTGGCGATTATGGCAGCAATTTCCCCTATTTTATGTAGGTACAACAAGAATGAATGAAACTCTTTGCATCCATTGTAGTCGTAGATATTTAATAATTACATACCTATATATACATACTCGTATCATAAAATATACATAGATACCTACGCCCGTATGTGCTTTTAGTTATATCCCGCCCTCTTTTCACATTCAGCTTTCAGAATATCTCCCAGCAGACAGTATAACTAAAATTAAAAAAGTTCCCTTTCACAACACCGTTTTTATGTAACGCGAATACTCGTATAATGATCCTCACAATTGAAATGAGTTTCTTCATTAAAATGTAGGAGCGTATCACGGCAAAAGAGCCCTTCGTCGTAATGTATTGTTATCATAAAGTCGCCTTTGACACATTTTCCAACCTTTTTACCCAAAATAAACGCCTTCAAGGTTCTTGCTCGTCTCGTTTCACTGAACAACTGTATTCGTACTTTTTGCTTATCCAATTCTGTATAAAAGCATTTTCTGCATTTTCTGATAGCGATCTGTCTGTTTTGTGCTTTTTATGTTTGTGCACAAAGAAGTTCAAATCGTATCAGTTTAAAAATGGGAAAGGAAACGACTCCAGGTTTGCACGTGGAATCGCGTGGCTTTGTAATTTCGTTTTTAGCATTTACCGTGAAGCAGAAAGAAAACAAAATGTGGCCAAAGTCGTTTATGCATACCATCCACTCTTAAGTCAACTGTACAAGGCTCAGATTTCAAGGTAGAAGATGAAGCATGAGAGTGCGCAATTTCATTTGTGTACCAAATCGTGGTGACACAAAGCAGCGCTGCTTGTGCGGTGGTCTTTGAAACGCTACGACGGAAAATTCGCGGCAAATGAGCTTATTGTTTACACGCATGAAGCAAGGCAATTTGGGAACTCAAGCGCTTTGTATAAATATGTTTAAACATGCTAAAAGCAAGTTCATTCGTGTTAAACAGAAGCTTGATTTTGCAACGATGTCTTTTAACTTTATTTATCACTAGCTGCGCCCCGCGGTTTCACCCGCGTAAATATCGATCCTGTGGGTATATCGGGATAAAAAGTAGCCTATATGTTAATCCAGGGTGTCAGCTACCTTCATACTAAATTTTATCAAAATTGCTCCAGCCGTTTGAGCGTGAAGAAGTAACAAACATATAAACACACACACACACACACACTCACAAACTTTTGCCTTTATAATATTAGTGTGATAAGCATCAGCCCATTATGTTCCCATTGCTGGGACAAAGGCCTCCGCTCTTTGAGAGGGAGTGGACCTTAATCCACCGCGTGAGCCCAGTTGACGGATGTCTCGTGTCTTGAAATTTTTAGTTCTAGGCCATGCCGGTTTCATCACGATGTTTTCCTTCACCTTTTTGAAAGCAGTGGTGATAAAATAATTTACACAAACTAAATACTCAACTATGACTTTACTTACTTTAATTTATTTTCAAAGTGAAGCCACAACACAAAAGTTCTAAAACAATAAAACAAGGAATTCCAAAAACCGGCAGGTACAAAAACTGTCACCCTCTTCAAAGGAGAGCTTTATCGTGAACTATGTATCTAATAAAACGGGGATAAAAACTCGATTCAGAATTAATAGCCCAGATTGAGGAGACTGGAGTGGCTCTGAAACCAATCCAATTAACTTTTAGCGCCACTTTCGCCGTTTGTCAATAGATTTATCCCGAGATTTAATTCTAAATTGAAATTCAAACCTTCTTATTTTAACTTTTAACTTGCTGATCCCCATCAAATGAATTAATTAGTTTTCTTTTTCTGTTTTTATAGTGGATTCCAAGATTGTTTTCTCTGTAGTTATTGCTTTTCACTCAATATTGTACACAAAAGCCTTTGTTGTGTCAAATTCAAAACACCCTTGAATATAAAATAGGTTCGTTCTAAATATTTTTCATAAAATTCGAGTGCCCAATCACGGTGCTATAATATCATTCAAATAATAATGGTGTTGACTCAGTTTTTCATTCCAACAGAACTCGTTCAGAAATGTCAGTCCATTTGTAAAGAATGAAATATTAAAGCGAGAGACTCGATGATTTGAAATCAGAACTGCTATCGTGCGCTTCTTCACTTCAAGATAATGCCTCGTTTAAACATATTTATTGGGACTTGCCTCGATCTTTTTCAAATTATTTTTGCCACCATCATATATAATATTAATTCCAGCTTGTTAGTTAGAAGTATAACCTACTAACAATAGATTAGTTGCTTTGAAAGTTCACGATAGCTTTGCGAGACTTGAGACGTCGTCGGTAATAGTTAATTCATGACTAAATAGACGGACAGCAGCCACTTTCAAAAACTTTTATCAACTTCTAAGCTACTATATTAGATATTCTCATTATTACTCCAAGAATATTTTTTATTAATTTAGTTTCGAATTTGTTTCATCTTACGTATTTCTAATAAAAAGTTGTTTGATTTCATGTGTTGTTTATTTTTCGTACCAAAAGCAGAGTCATCAATAAAGACATCACGTTTCTTTGCATGACTAAACATATAATATTACGGACATTCGCAAAAATAAATCTAGCAATTGCGTAAACAAAAGACGGTTGGAACGTTCACGGTTATAGCCGGTTTTACGGTCAATAAAATACGTATCAAGCACAATCAATGACAATCATTGAGCGAAAATGCGGAAACCAATATAGACGCTGTTACAATCCATGAATAGCTAATCCTAGAATCGTTAAATATATCAAACTTATTTGATTTATTATAGTTTTGTCTTCAGTATACAACAGTCAATATATCCCGTTTTTTAACTTATAAACATACATTTCCTATTAATTGCAAATAATAGAATGAATCAGATAATCTGTCGAGCTCCGCTAATGAGACACAATTGATTTTCTATTGTTTCGTCGCCAATAGGCGACGCGTGGTGCTATTCCCAACTTGCAGTTTATAGATATTTGTACTGGGATGCTTGAGACACACAGCTGTGAGAAGATAGCTTTCAATATATCGTAGGTACACAGAAAATCTTATGACTAGCCGGAACACTTGCTTGCCACTGGAGCAATATGAACGAGCGTCCGTTGTCGCTTGTCGGGACAATGGGTAGGCCGGTGGCGTTTTCCTCTCGTAACACAAACCTTTTGTGATAGCAGTCGGACCATTCACATAATGCTATGAGATTACTCATTAAAATCGCCGAATACGGCCGTCCCCGATAGAAATTCAAAACGAATTCATGAAATAACAAAGCTATCGAAAATTTGCGACAAAATGCTTACTTAATTTTCTTTGAAATTCAAATTCGATTTGGTATTGTAACAGAAATAGGATATTTTTGTTTATCTTTGATCAGCAAGAATTGCTACTTAAGTATTATTGCTATTATAATTCATATCTGTAGAACTGAAAATGGCTCCAAAAATCTGTCTAATAAATAAACAAAAAAACAATTTTCAAATGAAATGTAAAAAAATAACTGTTACGGTCGCAGCATGAATATAGAACGAACTCGTAATCATAATTACAAACAAAATCAATAAATCATACAACACATCGGTTGTAAAAATATACAGTCACATAATCCATCAAACAAGCCTACCGACCTTAGTCAAAATAATTTAATTCTAAATACATTTCTCTTACTAAAAAAAACAATAAAAATTAGTACTTTAATCTCATCGCTGAACCTTCCTTTCATCATTGTAATGAGCTAAGCTACCCCAACCCATAAGTCCGACAAGTTAAAGTTGCACCTATTTATCAAGTATGCGGCTGTAGGCACCTTTTCCACCACCGACGATTAACGAAAAGCTAGGAGAGTTAGCTCAAAAAACGAGTTAGCGAGCCGTCCCCCGCTCTGTGCGGCGAGTGCGCGATAGCGACGACGATTACTCGCTGATATGCGCGTATGGTACCACGCGTGGGTCTCTCAGCGAGAGTGGAGCCTGCCAAGTGATCTTCGCTGAGCGAGTACTGTCTTTGATAGTTGCTCTCTCAGCGAGAGTGGAGCCTGCCAAGCGATCTTCGCTGAGCGAGTACTGTCTTTGATAGCTGCTCTCTAGTCGCTGCAAGAAACGAGTGCTCGCCGACGGTATGAACAGTCAGTGATCAACCTTTAATACGAGTGTATCTTTAATTTACACTACACGGGACTTACAACCTTTTGTACGTTTCAAGATCGAGAAAATCGTTGAAAGCTAGACGCTTTCTCGTGCGGTGGCACAGGTGCCTAAGAGTGGGTTCAATAAGAGTTAAAGGTTGGTTATTTTTCCCTGTCGTAAGTTATGAAGCGTTAAAGGGTCGGTGGGCGTATTCATTTTACAGGTCATTAGAGTAAAAAGGGTAAACAAAATTGTGGCTGCGACCTTTATTCGCTTTAAAACGAAATGATTTCTTTTTTACTGTGTTACACGCATAAAAATGAGTAATATGGAGATGAATATTTTGATAACGAAGTGTTGTGACGTCGAATGTTTTTGCCCATTAAATGGCTTTAATATCGTGAAAGTTTCTTTCATGGCATATATTTCCCTTTTGCTAGAGAAGTTTGCTCTAATAATTTCCGTATATTAACATCTATGTCCATGAATATGAAGTTTCTTCAAGCGAACTTTATCTCAAATCTCAACTTTAAGTAAACACAGAGTAACTTGCAGCTTTACAGTTTAGTTTTGCATATGTAATCATACCGTGCCAGGAATATTGTAAGACATTATATTTTCTCTTACGTACTAACGCTTAGGTATCCGTACATTAATGTGTCGTAGTACCAACGAATCCATCAGTAACTGTTAAAATCTGCATAATATCAGACAAACAAGGTCTGTAAAGACGTAATCTTAAACTTAATCATTATTCTAAGTACTTTTTAAATACAAACATAATACCTACTTACACAGCCTATAATGTTCCCACTGCTGGGACACAGGCCTCCTATCTTCGAGAGGGAGCGGGCAGCCACCACGCGGGTCCAGTGCGGTTTGGAGGTGTCACATAAATACATAGGTACAAAATTGCACGTATTATGTAGTTTAACGCCCATCATTTGCACCATTTTTCCTCTCAATTTTCAACGTTTTCCGTTCACAATCAATAATTTCCGTACACCAAAACGTTTAATATACGTACTTAATCCACAATTACACTCCCTATTATCAAGAGGCACTCGGCTATAGCCGTGTCTGGTTTGATACAGTAAGTAAACACCTCCACCACG
This sequence comes from Amphipoea lucens, assembly GCA_947508005.1. Classification (NCBI taxonomy): domain Eukaryota; kingdom Metazoa; phylum Arthropoda; class Insecta; order Lepidoptera; family Noctuidae; genus Amphipoea; species Amphipoea lucens. Next base: position 16,995,419 of record OX382358.1, on the reverse strand, counting down.
CGTGATATAAACTTCCTTCAGTACCTAATGACGACCGCCACACTCGGATTTATTGACCGCCCGTCTCTTATTGAACTTGACTGCAGTTTAACGTCAGTTTAAGTCACCGGTTCCTGTTTGATGCGCTTAATCTCTCCCACTTCTTTAATTAGTTGAGAATTTCCGTGGAAAACGGATTCGGAGTTTTGTTTTATGAGGATAGTTTAATACTTTGGAGCTCTTCGGATGGAAATGAAATTGTTTGTTGTTTTGAACTTACAGCTTGCACACTTTCTTAGTGGTTTATTTTTGTGGTACCTACCTAATTAATAAAATACTCAAATATATTTCAAAAAAACGGTTGCGTAATGGCAGCTGGATGGGTATGTCACATATTTATGATTAAATGACTGTAGTTATGTACACACGGCTACACATCAAGCTATACATTTCCAATTTCAGGAGACCTCGCATTGTATAGGATTTTCGTACAATCTGAAGTCAGCTTATACTGGTTATGTATAGCTTGATGTGTAGCCGTGTGTACATTCAACATTTCTCATCTTAAGTTACCATAGTTTTCTGTGAACATAACTGTCCTACTAAAATATAGAAACTAAACCTTGAACCTTGTTTTAAAACGCGCCAACCAAAAGTACCAGGGATACATAAGTCGCTATGTAGTAGAGACCACCGCGCCACTTGAGCGGCTGTTGACGACAAAAAGAAGGGAAAAAAATGTCGACGACGTCATACCGAGATGACAAATACGCCGTTTTACACTACAAATGTATTTGAGCTGAAAAGTTGCATTATTTTTTTCTTTTGCTTCTACACTTGTCTTTTCGACGGGGACGTGGAACTAAATACATATATTTGCAACTTTAGATTCTGTTATCTTTCGCAGAAGTTATTCGGTTATTAATAATAGGCAGTTTTTTTGCCATTTCTTTTAGTCATCCATTGTTCACTGCATTAGCAATATAATATGTCTATATCACGGTGTATATTCTCATGATTTCGCACTTGTTTCCGCTGAAAAAGATTGGAAAACACAGTTTCATTTCGCTGCTCGTTTAACTTTGGTGTAACTAGAAAAAAATAAAACATAGAATCGAATTCCTGTATTAGAAACACATAAAGATTTGGTTTGAGCAGTGACTAGGCGACGCGACGTCATGGACCGATGTAAGATGTAACGTCACTATACATGTGTGTAGGCACACCGAGATTCCACATATTTAACGACAGTTTTACGGTCGGCTGGAGCCGAGCTGACTCAATGCCGTACTCGGTGTACGCCCAGCCTTACATAACCTCTGCGAAAAACTATACCAGGAACACATCACTTAGGGCTCAGAGCTCTATCTCACTAGACATGCACTGAACCAATCGTAAATCATTAAAATGCATTAAGTATTATTATAAAAAACGTTCTAGATCAAAGCAAGATTACATTACCTGGTAATAATGTTAACGAGTTAATTTAATGCGGGGCAGAAAAGCTGGTGCATGACGAAGGAGACGAGTTATTTATAATTGAAGCACATTAGTACGTTTCTTGTGCTTCCTAACTGTCCACCTGCACGATATGCTCATTAGCTATGTAAAATGTAGGAGAAATCGAGAAAAGAGGAAATGTCATTTTCTTACAGGTAACTACAATAAAATTACAGTTTTAGCCGCACTCGCCACGAACGTAAATAATGTCAGTAGGAGCTTTGAGGAAAAAATATTTTTCTGCTACTTCTTTTCGAAAAAACTTCTGACGACACATTTTCCTTTGTTTTACTAATCAACTTAGACCCTTAGCGAACATTAAACAACATGTGGTGAAGTAAATGGTGAAACTGTGTACCCTCTTAATACTTTGAGGCCCGGACTCCACTGAAGCGGAGCTCGGCGCAGCGGAGCGGAGACGTGCAGGATTCGACCAATCACAATGGTTGAAATCCTCATCGCGTCACTCGTCTCGTCTGTGATTGGACGATTCCTGTACATCTCCGCTCCTCTCCGCCCAGCTTCGCTTCAGTGGAGTCCGGGCCTTAGGCTGCGTTTCCACCAGAGATGAGCGAGGATGCGTAGCGAGGAATGTGTGTAAAACTAACCAATAACAACGCTAACTTAGTTCAATCTTTGAAAATGAAACGACGTTATTGGTTTGTTCCACACACATCCCTCGCTACGCATCCTCGCACATCTTTGGTGGAAACGCAGCCTAAGGCTTAGTAAATTAAGGAGAAATAAAATTAGGCCTTTTCTGTCTAATGTAATATGTAGTAAGACAGACACACTCCTTTTGTTCGACTAACTACAGCCTCCTTGCTAATCCGGGACCCTGCCATAAACTAATTTACTACGAAAATATTATGACCTCGACGACACAAACTGGTAAAAGTGGATTAAGCCAGGATTTGTACAAAGTCTGCTCCTATTCAACTATTTAGTTTCTATTTTATATATTAAAGGCCCAACTCTAAGCTGTGTGCTTTAAACACTTCAATTACGAACAGAGATGAAAGTCCCCACGAACCAATCTCCAACTTTATTGTCGAGTAATTTTAATTCTTGTTGTTTTTAGAAATAGTACATAATTATTGCACGACTCAAACTCAAATTCAAAGCATTAATTTTAATTAAACCATTTACAGGCCTTTTAAATTGTCAGAGAATTGGACAGGCACAAATATGAAGCTACTTGCCCATTCCAAAGCGCAGTAAATACCTATGGAGAGGAACGGGGAATGGGACAAATTGCCTCACGAGACTTTATGTCACAGGATGCCATCAGTCCGACGATACTACGTGATTACAGCCATTATCAACGATATATTTCTTCCTAATGGGTAATAGAGTAGCATGTTAGTAGCTTCTTCTGAGAAAATAAAATACGGATTTATCTGCGAGCGTTCGACCAGAAACGGCGGAATTTTCGCCTTATTTACGCGCCTAAGGATCCATTAACTTTACGGTATATCTTGTTTAAGATGTACAAAGGCTGTTTTGTTTTAAGCGCAATAAAATCTGGCCTACAAACATAACAATGATAAACAAATTAGCGTGAGCTGATTTATGAAGCCACATTGACGTAATCCCTTTTGCCCAGAGCATACTATTGTAAAGGCCTTTTAACAAACAGATGGGGAGTATAATGGAAAACGCGAGTCACGGTTCGCGCTTCCTTATCTCGCCTCAGGAAATTCTTACTTGTTCTGTTAAGATGTCTGGCTAGAATACGAAAGATTTCACAAAATTCAACAGTATTATAGTGTTGGCTATATTGATTAAGTATCTATTTTCTACCTTTACGCTAATATTTTACTTATATTATGATAATATGCACATTGACAAAATTAAATAACCCCTACAAAATATCGAAAACTAACAGGGCAACCATAAATATCGCCATTGAACAACAACGATTTTCGGCAGACACAGGCCACATCACTAACCAATACAACTGTTACTGACCACAAACACGGAAAGCCAAAACCGCGTATCCGTATCCTGTAATTAATGCAAGCGACCGAGCCGGCCCGAAATAATGAACATCACTATACCGAGGCACTAATGACCGCCACCATTGTCCCAGATTTATTTCACTTAGAATAGAATACTAAATATAAGAAACGACTATTGAAAACCAACTAAACCAGATTTAATTTTTTTTTATTAGGTTTTATGGTGTTGTAATAAAGGTAATTTCAGGAGATACATACAAGTGCTAAATGTAAAATGGGGTGCTTAAGGGGCTTACACGAGCTAAACGCAAAAAAACGGTAGTTTTCGAAACAATAAAAGTATATGATCGCCTACAGTAAACAAAATCAGAAAAATATATGATATTCTTCAGGATATATGCTAGATAGATAGTGTTTTGAAAACACAATACAACTAATTTGGTACGATAGAAAAAAATCATGAACATACCTCTAAAAAACTTTCTTTTTACAATAAAAACCATACTAATATACATACAATCATTCTGATTTTTTGTCAGATTATTCTACAAGTAACATACTAAAATGATAGTGTTTTATTTTTTTATTTAAAACAATAGTTTTTTTGTAAATCGAATATTCATAGTTCCGAACATAAAAAGTGCGCATGTGTGCGTGAACGCCCGTGTAGCGACACTGCCGGCCGAGGCCTGATGCTATACGGACGTGTCGCTCTTTTCGCCGCACTATTTCCGTCAAGATTGTTATGTTTTTGTTAAGTTTTATTTGTAAATTCATTGTTTATTATTATTTGCATATCTTCTTTCCGTAAATATTTTTATTTCGTGTAAATATAAAATACTTTTAAGTTTGTTATGTATGGGTGCAAGGCGCGCGCCATCTATTGTACGGCGAGTCCCAACTCCCGGGCGTTTCACTTGTGTCTCCCGGCCAGTCCCGGCAGTGGTCCGCGTAACATAACAAAGTTAAAATAGGGTAATAATTTGTAAATAAATGGGAAATATAGTGAAACATTCCGTTAGGAGGACTACAAAACGTTCATATAAAACAAAAGCCGAACATAATATGAACGAAAGTAAAAAGTATGAGCATTTTATTTTTAACTGAATATTTTTATTTTTGCAATAAAACTATGAATTTTGGTAACATCTAAGAAAGTGCAGTCATTTTGCATAAGGTAAGTATTTTCGACTCCGCGTACATCTGTCACACCGGCGCATGTGGACGACGTGTAGATTTGTATTCGAGAGTCCCCGGGTTCGATTCTCAAGGTTTACGAAATCGTACTTTCTTTTTAAATTTTATTTAAATGTATTTTGAATTTTTAGATAAATAGTGTTTTGAAAACATGATACAACTAATTTGGTACGATAGAAAAAAATCATGAAGATACCTCTAAAAACTTTCTTTTTACAATAGAAACCATACTAATATACATACAATCATTCTGATTTTTTGTCAGATCATTCTACAAGCAACATACCAAAATAATAGTGTTTTATTTTTTTAGTTCAAACAATAGTTTTATTGTAAATAGCATATTCATAGTTCCGAACATAATAAGTGCGCATGTGTACGTAAACGGTAAACCCCCGTGTAGGAATAATGCCGGCCGAGGCCTGATACTATACGGGCGTGTCGCTCTTTTCGCCGCATTATTTATATGTACATACATTCATTGTTTATTATTACTATTTGCATATCTTCTTTCTGTAAATATTTTTATTTCATGTAAATATAAAATACTTTTAAGTTAAAATAGCGTAATAATTTGCTATCAATTATATCATTTGTAAATATGGGAAATAAAGTGAAACATTCCCTTAGGAGGACTACAAAACGTTTATATAAAACAAACGCCGAACAAAGTAAGAGCATTTTATTATTACTGAATATTTTTTTTCACTATGAATTTTGGTAGTTTAAGAAAATGCACTTATTACGCATAAGCTCAGTTTTTTCGACGACATACTTAATCGTTACATTGGCTTATGTAGACGACGCGCAGGTTTGTGTTCGAGGGTCCCCGGGTTCGATTCCCAGTGATACGAAATCGATTTAATTTTATTTAAATGTATTTTGAATTTTTAAATATATTTTTATAAATAACTAAAAAAACGTCTACAATGTAATTATCTTTCACAGGAGAAAGAAAGTCGAAAATATCAACACAGAAGTTACTTCTAATGCGTAAGTACCTACACGTTTTCTAAGCCATTGTAACAATAAAAAAAACCTAAATTTATTAACAGACCGCGACTTATTGATAATGTGCATAAAGAAATCACAGATTCATCCGAAAATTGCGATGAAAATTATCACAAGCAAGAGTTTAATTTTTATTGATTGTGTTTATAATAAATAGAAATCATAATAATTATGTATGAATGTTAGGTACGAGTACCTAATCCTTGAGGCCGTTTACACATCGTGCCGCAGCTGCAGCGGCATCGCCGCCGCCGCGGCGCCGCTGCATCAGTCACCCTTGGATTTGTATGAACATACGGCGCCGCCGAGCCGCCGCGCCGCACCGCCGGCGGCGCGGCGCGGCGACGAGTTTTGATAAGATCTATCAAAACTCGCCGCCGCACAGTGGTCTGAAAATCGAGCTCCATACTCATAGAAACTTAAAGTACGGAAATAAAAAAACAAAAATTGTAATGGGTCTAGTATACCTCCCTTTACGTAATATTAACGTATGGATGGTATCAGTCGCTCCACGCGTGAGAAAAAAAAGTTTTTTGTTTTTTTTTTGTATGGGAGAAAAGAAAACACTTAATGTACATTTTTTTGAAACTGAATGGAACTGATAGGCTGGAGCTCACACGAGCTATTGTACCATACACGGTCATCAAGATGACATACAATTCATGCACCGTTGGGCGCCGCTTTGCACGTAGCAAATTTTTGAAATTTTGTGTTTTCGATATGTGATTTTTCAAATCTTTGACGTGAATAAATGAACTTGCCGATCGATTTACTTATACTATCGTTACTTTTAGCCTGCTTATGACCTTTATGATGACAACAATTAAAAATTATGTTGATTATAAGTACCTATACGTTTTTTTTTTTAATTTCATTCCAAGAACTACTTAACTCATTTAATCACCGTTGTAGTGTATCTATTAAATAGATATGTAAACACTGTCTCATTCACACAAGCGGGGTAGCTGCTGTCAGTTATGTTATGTCATCTGTCAGTTACGAGGAATGGCGGGAAACAGACAAAGTGAAGCAGGCTATATACGATGGCGCTTGGTGTGGTAGTGAGCCAGTGAAGTGATATGTTTAACATAAGTACGGAATCAACAGGATTCTACAACCGTGATTATGGTTGAGTTATAATTAGATACTGCTTCAATCTGAGCCTCAATCAGAGCCTGTTCTTCCACGATGTTCAACTTGTTTTCGTTTGAAAACTTAAAATAAATTGGTCAGCAGAACATTGTGGAAGATGGCTTTGGATTCTCCCATACCTTTTCTTCGCCACAAACTAAGCGCAGAGGCACAAAAGAACACATAAACATAGGTACTGGAATCGTCTTCGTCTGCCATAGTTTGCTTATACAAACTTTGCCCTGAAGCACCATCAAAGCCATACTTGCATATAATTGTTAACTCTTTGCCATCCAGCGAAGGTTCCACACGTAGGAATTTTCCAAGCTTTGCACAGTTTTATCCAAAACTTAGCTTTACTTTTACCTCTCCTTCCGTGATGTACAATGGTAACTTTTGGAGGGCAGCAGTCCTTCTTCGCCTCAAGGATGGCAGTATAAGAAGGACACAGTGGTACTCCTTCTTCTTTTGCACAAGATCTTAATGTCATATACTGCCACTTCGAAAGCTTCAATGAGGTCAAAATAAATAAAGCTTTATCAGCGGAATATATAGGCACAGTTTCCTTGGGCTTTAACAATTTATCCTTGTAGCCTCTTTGCTCCGAGACTAGTTTAACGATATCTGCTATATTCTTGTCATGTGCTTTCAAACCGGTTGCATGAGCAAGGCTTTCAGTGCTATACGTTAGGAGGTCTTCCGCTCTCCTTCTCTTCTGTAGCGGGCTTAGCTCTTTAAATGATTTTCTCGGCCTCACAACTGATGTTGATGTTCCAACACTGCACGTCTCCGGTGTGTAGGATGTTGATGCACCCTCATTTAAAACAAAGTCAGAACTGGAACGGGTTTGCTGCTCTACTGACACTAAATATGGGGTCATCTTTCCTTTCATGATCTCAGGCCATTTTATGTTCTCTTGCAGCCATGTCTCATACTTTGTTATGTATGTACGTCTCGTGCGATTACACGAGATCCATTTGTTCCTCAACGAACAAACATAAGTCTGACAGAATTGTTTCAATACCCTCTTTTCATTTTCTGACAAATCAATAGTATTCTCAAAAACTTCAAATAAAACATTGGGCTGTAAAAAACAATTGTTGTTTGTCACAAACATGACAATGTCCAAATTGGTATCACAACCTTCCATCACAGCACAATAAAAAAAATAACGTAATAAGTTAGCGCGCACAAGTACTGAGAGCTACTGATAAAAGTAAGCTCAAACGTCCTATTTTTATACAACTACCCTCATTATCGTTCGCTATTCTTTAATTAGGTTTTACAGACTTTAATATTACAGACAATAGAATTTTATTGTGACTAGGGCCCATTTGGCCCTGCTAGAGCTGGTTGATGCTCATGTCATTGGTATATAATTATAACTCAACCATAATCACGGTGATTAAATGAGTTAGTTCTTGGAATGAAATAAAAAAAAACGTAGGTATATAATCAATATAATTTTTAATTGTTGTCATCACAAAGGTCATAAGCAGGCTAAAACTAACGATAGTATAAGTAAATCGATCGGCAAGTTCATTTAACCTCGTCAAAGATTTGAAAAATCACGTATCGAAAATTCAAAATTTCAAAAATTTGCTACGTGCAAAGCGGCACCGAACGGTGCATGAATTGTATGTCATCTTGATGGCCGTGTATCGTACAATAGCTCGTGTGAGCTCCAGCCTATCAGTTCCATTCAGTTTCAAAAAAATGTACATTAAGTGTTTTCTCCCATACAAAAAAAATAAAAAACTTTTTTTTCTCACGCGTGGAGCGACTGATACCATCCATACGTTAATATTACGTAAAGGGAGGTATACCTGACCCATTACAATTTTTGTTTTTTTATTTCCGAACTTTAAGTTTCTATGAGTATAGAGCTCGATTTTCAGACCACTGTGCGCCGCCCGCGGTGCCATACTATTATATTCTGTGGCGATGCCGCTGTATTGGTTTCTCTTGGATTTGTATGAGCCCTTGCGGCGCGCCGCCGCGGCGCCGTGTGTTCATACAAATCCAAGGGTGACTGATGCAGCGACGACGCGACGGCGGTGCCGCTGCAGCTGCGGCATAATGTGTAAACGGCCTGAAAGATTAGGTACCTAACATTCATATATAACTATGATTCCTATTTATTATAAACAAAATCAATTTTAAATCTAATTTCTTGCTTTTGATCATTTTCATCGCAATTTTCAGATGAATCTGTTACCTATTTCATTATGCCCATTATCAATAAGTCGCGGTCTGTTAATAAAAACATTAGGTCAGAATTTTTTTTATTTTTGTAATAGCTTAGATAACGTGTAGGTACTTGCGCATTAGAAATACCTAACTTCCGTGTTAATATTTTCGACTTTCTTTCTCCTGCAGACTTTTTTTAGTTATTTATAAAAATATTTAATAGATATATTTAAAAATTCAAAATGAAATTTAAATAGAAAATTCGATTTCGTAACCTTAGGAATCGAACCCGGGGACTCTCGAATACAAATCTACACGTCGTCCACATACGTCACTGTGACAGTTGTACGTGAAGTCGAAAATACGTACCTTAAGCGTAATGACTGCACTTTCTTAGATGTTTCCAAAATTCATAGTTTTAGAAAAAAAACACTGCAAAGTGATAACTTTTATTTCGGAAGTCGGTGTCGCTGGTTCCGCATTTTCGTTTTTTGACACCGACTTCCGAAATTATAGTTATTTATCACGCTGTAGTGCTTTTTTTGAAGTCGGTTGTTTTTTTTTTTCTTTCTAATTGTACCTACCCCACAAAAATTCAATTAACACTAGTGCATTGAAGAATCATCAAAATTCGCATAGAAATGCCGGAGATGCAGTACATTTATGCATATTAACTTCGGACATACTACATAAGAATAATTACCTAATGAACCTAATGAATATAGAATAACTACCTAATGAATATACTAAAACCTTCCTGGAAGTATGTAGATCACATTAGTGAAAGAATGATCAAAATTGGTTCATCAGTTTTTTAGAAAATCTACAAATATATATACAAACATACACACATACATACATTACATACATACATACGGGTCGAATACACAACCTCCTTTTTTGAAGTCGGTTAAAAATGTTTTAAATTTCATTGAATCAGTTTTATTTCAAAATCACCCACATCCTTAAGTTTTTCAAGTCACACTCAAAACGAATAAAATTTATTATGTTGTCACACATAACTACATAATTTGTGTTAGATCTTTAACTTATTTGCACATCGTTTCCGCGCCATCTATTAGAATACTAGGGCGTAATCTCACAAAACCGTTACTTCTAAATCTCATGTATGCTTTATGTCATAATTGTGATGGGCGTCGTCGTTAGATGGCGTTTGCGTCGATTTTGCATATGTGTGCATGCGTTTTTCAAGGACACTTAGCTCTAGTAAGCCTCTTAAAACGTGACGACATTATTTGCTGAAATAAAAGTTGATTTTTATATTTATGTTGCTTTGATATTCTAAATAAAGAAATTAATCACTTTCACAATGACCTCAATAACTATCAGTAGTGAAACTAGATACTAACTACTAAGCCGATTAAACCTACATAAATTAAAAGCATTAGTCCTAAATTTAATAGCCTCGTAACATTAAAAACTGAACGCGAATTCTGACCACAGTGTATCTAAACCGCGCTCAAACCGCCAGTACCTCGACGTGAACACTTTCAAATCGTTCTGACAGAACACTAGAACTAATCCGACCGAAGCCACAACACACGAAATAGTGCCCGACCACAAAACAGCTTTGTTACATACCACAGAATTTGTGCCCTAGTCAAAAAAGTCAAGGTTGTAACCACAAAGTTGACCACATACTGAACCAGTGGTATCATAGAGAATTTTTGCCACATTTTCATTGTTGGCCGCGGTTCAAATGCAATCCGTTTGTTGTCCAGAAATTAACTTTACATAATATGCGTAATGGTATTCGTGAAATGAGCGTTCATGTTGTTGTTTTAGAACTTTATTGTCTTTACTAATGTGTATTTAATTATCTTGTGATACAATTAAAAGATTATTTCTGAATTTATGAGGAATGAAAAATGGAAACCATTTCGTATCGTTTTAATCATACTAACACTGTCTCTGTTATAATTTACATTGTAGTTTTATCATTTTTTATGTAATTTTATTATACTGTGTTGTCAAAGCAAAGGTTAAGTCAATTAAAATGATAGCGATCATTAGGAGCAGCTCTGAAATCTATCAAGGGACTGGTGAACCGTCGACATTTAATTTAAACTCAGAGCTTTCTCTTTGACATTCTATTTATTTCTCTAACCAACATTATGAAATCAAATATTTTCTTTTGATTAAACACTCGGATTTCTATAGTCTCTTCATCATTTATTTATTAATATTTCAACAAATCTTAATTAAGTGTTTAACCATGTTTCTTAATGAGAATGATTGCCTTAACTATCATTGCACGTGGTTCGAAAGGATATCAATGTTGGTAATCCTGCTGAACTGCGTAACGTTGGGCATGTACCAGCCGTGCGTCGACGATCAGTGTGTTACGAATAGATGCAAAATATTACAGGTTAGTAACAAGTAAAATATTATCCAGAAAATAGCAACGACTCCACAAAAAAAAATTGTTATTGATACAAAATGTTTTTTTACTCATCAACACTAAAAGGATGAATGCGTTAAAAATAAAGCGGCGTCAACTGTTTGAAAATCAAACCTTTCATAAAATACTATCAGCTCTCAGATAAAAAAAAACAACAAAGTTTTTAATAAAAAATGATTCTGTCTTGACGCGTGCACTCGGCGAAATTGAAAAACAAAAGAACTGGCCACCGAGAAAAAAATTGTGGAGAAAAAAAAGTTGTTGAAGTGATTTTCTTTTGTTTTATTTTTATTTACGCGGGAACATTATTTGCCCATTTAATTGGAATTCTTAAAATTAAATGGGCATTTTTAATAAAACATCTGTTGCAGGTTTTTGACGACATAATATTCGCGTTTTTCACGCTGGAACTGTCAATCAAAATGGTGGCGATGGGAGTTTATGGACACGGAACATATTTAGCGGACTCATGGAACAGATTGGATTTTTTCATTGTGATGGCCGGGTATGTGGCTTTATTTTATAAAAGATTATGCTGTAACTAAAATGTAATTCTGTCTCAATTTGGTTTAAAGTTTGATGTTTATTCTATGTTGGTTATTTAGTGGTACCTAAGTACTTTTACAGCTCTTATGCTGAGATCTATAAATGCTATTTAGGACGTACTATGGTTAAGCGTTTTTCCTGCCACTGTCGCACAACTATCAAACCACAAGTGCAAGATAGAGACAGGAACATGTCTAAATCAAAGCATGAACTACCTAATGTAACGTTTATAAATCTAGGAATTAGTTTAAACAAATTATACGTTTCTGTCCTTCAATTTTAATATGCACATATTTTGCAGAGCATTGGAATACGCACTAAATGTGGAAAATATCAACCTATCAGCGATCAGGACTATTCGAGTGCTAAGACCTTTACGAGCCATCAACAGGATACCAAGTAAGTCACACTTTCATTATTCTTTCATTTGAAAACAGTTAGGTGAATAACTTCTTCGCCAACTATAAAAAGATCTCATGCAATAGTAAAAATATTAATAACTCGGTAATATGATGAGTGACATCTTGCCCAACATTTTATTTCGTGGAGGCTAATTTAATGCCAACCCGAATGACAAAATACACTATTAAGTATGTAACGTCTGGAATATACCTTGTATGTAACTTGCTTGTAGCATAAACAAGCGCAGATACCAGTTGCTGTCTGAGTTGAGTTCGTGGAGTCTAAAACTCTAAATTAAACATAAACATAGTTTTATAACCTGAATTTTTACTTTGTATACAGTATGTTACAAGAACTAGACTAAGACTTAGTCATCCTCGAAAAGGGTTCAAAAACATTTTCGAGTTAAAAGGCTTTTACGGCTTGAGAAATCCTCCCGTCCCCTCTCCCTCAGAGAGAAACATTGAGCGAAAACCTAGATCCGCGCCTGAGCATAAATATAATGTATTTTTGGGCACCTAACACAAACGACAGTTCTCTTAACAAAATATCCGGTCGAATCCTAAACATGTCACTTGGAAGGATATCGGCTGTATACCCTATGTATGACATGCCGTTTGATCTACCACCGTATGGTATTCGGTATGCAAACTATTTACTGGCGTGCCTGTTACGATTCAGCAATAAAACTCTAGCTACGGTTCTAGTTATAAAATCTTTTGAAAATAACCACATGTCAGATTTAAGACATTCCTCACGTACCTAAGCAATAACACTGAATGGGCATGAAATATTTTTTTATATAACTTAATTATTTTAGTTCATAACCCAGCGAAACCGTCGCCTATCTTAATTTTTATGTTTTTCCTCATCTTAGAAGTGAATAATTGTATTCTTTTTGAGTGAAATAAATTATCTTAAACCGTATATTTATATAATTATGTAGAATTTTTATTACACTCGCCATCACGTGAGATTGGTTTACACTGGGTATACATAAATATATCTACATAACAAAACACAAACAAACAACCCGACTTTTTTTTTTAGGCACTGCTTTTAATGGCACATTTTTGACATTGCACTTTTTACACAGATAGCCATCAGCATTAAATTTAACTACTTAAGCACACAACAACTCCATCTCACTGAGAGAAGGCCTGTGTCCCAGCAGTGGGAACATTATAAGCTGATTATGCTTATGCTAAGTATACGACCATCGATAAAACGGTCTCTCAAACAGTTATGCTCATGCATAAAACCGTAACATTACCACATATTTAATTACATTAGAAAATCATAAAAGAATTCTCTATTTATCAAAGAAACCCTAATTCAATATTCCTTTTTTGAAACTGAACAAATAGCCTCTACCACATAATCCAGCTGAATGGACGCAATTATTCATGCTTCTAGAAAGTTTTACGATACCATTTCATCTTCAAAAAATTAAATTGTGCTTTTATTTGATGTAATAAACTTCGTTGGCGCTTCTTTCAAATTTCGCGAACGATTTGATTTTTTTATGAGGCCTGAAGATGATTTGATTTGACATTAACACTTAACATAATTTATAACGATCGTATGTATCTACGACTTGAAGTTTTGAATTATCATCTTAGCAATCAAGAGTTGTTACTGCAGGGTAGGTGATCGGACTGTTTTTCATAACCTAGCTAGGAGAGCAGTACTTACACACACGATTTTAGAAATAGTACTTATGTTTTAAAACTGTATTATTAATATGTTGGTACTATAATCCTTTGTTTAAGTAAATAAATATTATATTATTAGGTCTGGGTAAACATCAGCATTCCGCGTCGTGTCGTAAATCGAGTTCGATCATTAATCTCTATTTTCAAGGCAATATATTTATGTATTATGTATATCATAAAAATGCATTCTACCGTACTCAAAATTGGACACACTTCAAAGTCTATTAATAGATGCCTACTAATGGACCTTTTCTAAGCGAATGAAGCGATAAGAGTTAAAATTATACACCATGAGCCTTCTCCTACACAAGGGCCATCGACAGGGCCAATAGCAAGAAAATTCGAGCATTATTTCCCCGTAACAGTCTTACTAACCCTTAACCCGTGCGTAGTTACACCAAATTCTTAAAAGAAAATTACAAAAGGAACAGTTTAAAAGAATTGGAGTGCTTTCTATTGCTATTAACAGCTTTCTTGCTGTAAACCTCGGTGTTAAACTGAGGAGAGCTCTTAAAACGAGAACCCTTTTACTTTGGGTGACCCCCGCACTACCGGCTTTGTTACGTGCGGGTAATTTATTACGTGTTTATTTTAGGACCGGGCCCTTTCCAGGTAGAGTAGGTTTATTTAGGCATCAAACAAAATATTATTAACATGGATACCATTTTATTAGGGGTCTAGGAATAATGTCACGTAACTGACGGCAGGTAACGCTGTGTGTCTATGACGATAATAGGTATATTTACATAATAAGTTAGTGTTGAAAATCTCATTGGAACTCCTGTCCTGATAAATTAATTGGAATAAAATCCAACTTAAAGGTAAATAATAAACTTAAGTAAATAAATTCTTTTATTTTATTTTCATAATTCAATATGGCAGCGATGTTCTGATTCGGATTCTACGGATTCCTTTATTTAATGAAGTTATATTATTATAACAATCTATTTTATATAAATTCTAGGAATGTACCAAGTATTTCACTAGCTTCTAAATAACTCTCGCTTCTTGGAAAACGTGCCGATGAAAATTAATTCTTAAATTTACAACAGAGCCGCTCTAATAAATACAGATCGTACCAAGTGCTGATAATTTTGTTGATTAGTTAAATGTAGATATATGCCAATCACAGTCAAGGGTAACGTATACAAAACGGCAGTAAGACCAGCCCTACTATATGAAACAAAAATTCACACATAGAGATGAAGACGCTACGCTGGTCTGGTGGAGCTTCGCCAACGGATAAAATAAGAAACGAATGTATCCGTGGTAATTCTAAATTCGCTAAGATACCTACATGAAAATCTTAGTGAAAGCCGCTAGCGCTGGAATGGACATGTGATTAGGCGAGATGATGACCACATGACTAAAAGAGTCATGAATATAGAAGATCGAAAAAGAGGCCGTGGGCGACCATCTATAACTTGGCTGCGAACAATAAAAAAATTATATGATAGCGAGCAACACAACAAAAGAGATATTCCACAACCGTATGGTGTGGCGCAGAAGTACTAGTAGGGCTGACTCCAAATAATAATTGGGATAATAGCCAGGAGAAAGAAGAAGAGTTAAATGTAGATATTAACTATAACAACATATGACCTGACAAAAGCCTTTATATTATTTTCCGTGGCCATCAAACACGAGCTATACTTAGCAGAATGAATTCCAAGCGTACAAAGTTGGGGCACAAAAGAACTCCATAATATGAATATCTCGGCGGGGTACCTACTTATAGAAATTAACCCAAGTCGGAATCGTGGGCGGCGATCGATCCGCGCAACAAGTGAGCTCGGCTCAGCAAGCCACTGCGTCTGCTACAGATTATCTTACAGTCGGCAATATGTGGAGATTCGGAAATCGAAGATAGACTTATTAAATAAATGTACCTAATAGTAGAAGATTACAAAATAATACGGCTACCTACTACTTGTTTTCAATTACGAGAACTCGGATTTATGCCATGGTTATGAATTTAGTGGATGATGTTTCAAGGAAATAAGAAATTCAAACGGACGCAAAGCGAATACTTTAAGGTTCCGAACTAGAAAGAAAAATCGGAAATCTTATAACATCACTTTTTTGTTTGTCTGTCACAAATGTGTTTTTGTTATAGTAAGTAGGTAGTAAGTAGGCAAATAACAATATACTAGCATGCCAAGTTCAATGATATCAAAGTATAATCCGAAAAGTAAGCATAAAAGACATTCCAATAATATGGTTTCCATTAACAAATTTGATATCCGAGTTGAAACCACGCACTTGGAATTCAGGACAGAAATGGATCAGCAAAGCTTTCACCTTTTCTAGGAAAATGCTAATAACATTAAATTGCAGCTCTTCTGCGAATGTGCGGCCATCTGCGGAACAAAGACTTCGATAATAGTTCACCCTTTTGATGAGGCGAATTCTGGCTAAACTATTTAAAAATAAGAGCAAACGTACAGTCAAAAAAAGAGATGTGTATGCAGGATCGTCGGATATAGTTGAAGTTTAGTTAGAAACCGATGGATGTTCTCGAATAAAATATAATTTAATTAATAGAAAACAAACAGTTCATTTATCAAATTAAATTTCAGTCGACAACATCCATCGGTTTCTTACTAACCTTCAACTATATCCGACGATCCTGCACACTTATCTCTTTTGTTGACCGTACATTCATGTACAGTAAATACAGTTTCAATTAGAGTTACACGAAGTCTCAGGCGTCTGCGTTCGTGGAAAGGGTTGCTTTACTTTGCGTTAACATAATATGCATTTAAACACCCGTGCTGTATAAACTACGAAAATTTCTAATCCCAGTATTCATTTTGTAAAGCGTTGAACGTGATACTGCATACGAATTAGATACCTTATGGTACTTCATAACTTTAATCATTAACGTAAAACATTTGTTTGTTTACGACACAACTGTTGCTTTCCACGTCCGTACTAATGATGACAATCGTGTTTGTCGTACAGGATGACCCTAAACGAACTACAGACATTAATCAAGCTTTAATTATCGCAGGGTCTTCACGTTTACAAGGCGGAAATTTGCTCTGCAAGGGTACTCCTTAATCTACCTACTCTCTCCATACCTGCGTCTACCTATTATGAATGTATTTACTTGTAGAATTTATCTAAATTACGTTAGGAAGCTTTTCCTTGAGTAATTTAGATAAAATCTAAGTAAGTGGTAAATAAGTAGAGTAGCGTCATGTTACAATATTTGCTCAATATAACTTGATTCTCGGTCGCTCCGTGTAAAATACTAGTATTCAGCTGCATTTAGTTTGACTGAAAGTCGACCCCAATATATTTGAGAAAAGGCCAGGCAAATGATGATGATGATTTTTGAATTTCATTTAGGTAGTAGTTGTATGTGAAAAATTAGGATGTGTTATTGTTATAACATCCTTATTTCATATTTATATTTAATATTTTGTTTCCTTTGAGCGCAACCAAGGTATTTGAAATAAAAACTGACCGCTTTTAAACCGTGTGCCTATTTATAACAAAAGTATATTATTATTTATGGACAAAATAAAGAAAGCTTTTGTCTGCATTTACATGATTGTAGCAGTGAACATTTTAACCGGATAGCCAGGATTTACGGCAGACACAGTCGTTATCCAAAGCAACATTGCATTCAGAAATAACATTGAAATTCAATAATAAATCATGGCAGCAGCGCGGACCGTCGCGACTTCCAAACGGTTAGCATTGAACATTCAAACAAAAGACGGGCTCTAGCTAAAGTTTCGCACAAAACCCCATCTGGGGCTCGCAAACAACTGGGACAATGCAACTCTGCCTCAAATTAAATCGAGCCACGCGCACCCGCGGTTACACATACATCGGCACTAATTTGCCCTCGCACAATTTATTGCTCCCACGTGCTTTTTTATTCAGTTAAATTGAAATATACGTTTTGATTTGCGTCTTAATGCGACGCGTGAGCCTCGTCTAACATGTTTATCAACATGCACCCTCAATAGACAGAATTTCTGTCATTTAGTTCACAAATAACAAGCTTCACAGAGGAGCACTAATTAATCCTCTTTGGAGTATGTACGCCTAGCCGTGGAACGAATTAATTGAAATCCATCTGTCCATTCATGTGAAACTGCACTTCAGCACTAAATGAATTCACAAAGTTCAGCAAATTGCTAACGTTATCGTTATTTCTAACGTTATAGTGCCGAGCGATTTCTGCAATCATTGCATAATTAGAAATTCGCTGTGATTTTAATACCTTAGTCCTGGCTGACCTTACTGATAGATTCAGGTCAGGCACTTAAGTTTCCTAATGAAATATTCATCTTCATTTAGGATTTCTGGGTAGGACTTCATTAGTAATGAAACCAAGCGATAATTCAGCTAACCGCCAGTCACATATATCTTATTGTTACAAGTAATTACTTAGAGTTGTATAATGTCTCCATGTCCCTAGCTCATAAAAGCAATTACCTCTATTCTCATTTTAGTTAGGCTCTATTTAATCAATCATTTTATTTTCACAGGTATGCGTATCCTGGTGATGTTATTGCTGGACACATTACCCATGTTAGGAAATGTTTTGCTGCTATGTTTCTTCGTATTCTTCATATTCGGCATCGTGGGAGTCCAACTGTGGGAAGGGATTCTGAGACAACGCTGCGAATTTGTTCCTCCGCCGAATGTGCTGCGACCCAAGTATGTTTCACTCAGTTTATATAATACTATCCTAACTGAGGTGCAGTATGAGACCAGTTGTAACACCCGTATCATACTGCCGATTCAGTATTACCGTTGATTTAAGCTCATAGATGTAAGCGTTTATTAGAGTTGAATTATTATTATAATACCCGAAACTGTATGACGCAGCATATTGAGTGGCAATGTTTCAAGTTTTGTGGATGAAATTGCAGCTGAAATGAGTTATTCATTTGTTTCATTTGCTCGAAAGCGCTCGTCTTAGCGGCACGTCCCATTGCTAACGTTGACTGCATGCAATATTTAACGCTTACATCCTCGACGAGCACATCCATCGCTGCTCTGTAGATCATTGTGACGTTTTGTATTTTCTCATTGCATATTGTTTTTGCACTGTTACTAACATTTTAACAAACGCGCATGTTGAAGAGTACCGCTTACAGTCGAATAACCTACAACACACTTAAATATTGCATTCCGTCAACACTCAGTAACTGAAAACACGAACAAAACGAACCATTCAACAATGTGGTGTTACATGTCAATTCTATCCCCACAATCCGATACTCCATTCATATTTATGTAAAATAATTTACATAAACATTGCTACATTACAATGGTTCTAAACATACCGACCCAAACATAGAACAAAGTAGAAAATAACCGTCATAGCAAACATGAACCAATAATAGCCATTCATAGTCGATACTTACTAAAACATATAGATTTAGTACATATAGTTACAACCAAGATTCAAACTAACAATGTGGTTTCATACAATAGAATAATTATTTCAGCAAGAAAATTATATCAAATTGAATTCTCATAATATGAAAGCACACTGTTAGTAACTGTGACCTAACTACAGACCTTTAGAAGTAAACTTAGGTACATAACACCCGTCACGGCTCCTCAATTTATGTTCCAGAGACCTGTCCGAATGGTACAGAGTGCGCGTCAGATTGAACTCGTAAGGATTTGCGATCAAAATTAATGTGTTTCTATTAAGAACATTGCGAACTGTTGTAACGTGTACCTTCACACATCTGCCGTCCAGATGTGCTATCGTATTTGCTTCCCCTTCACGAATTGGCAGTTTCGATGAGGCACTAGGTCTCTCATTTCGTGTCGCTATTTAAATAATCTCTCACACTTAATTTGCAAAATTTTATTGAGAACTGCCGATTTGTTTCTGATCCGATTATATGGGTAGTTCTATCAACTTCTCTGAAATATATAAAATACTGTTTCCTTTACTTATGATTTCGCAAAATTATTTAATGGGCAGTGGTTATGGAATAAGTTAAAGATCTGTTAATGATTTTATATTTCCTACGGTCATTACAAAAATATCCTTGCCTCAATTTTTTCATCTTTAGGGTACTCTGTTTCAGAGAACAAAATACGAAATTACACATCAATTCTACAACTTTCATGATTCATTCAATAACAAAGTCATTAAAAAAATATATATTCAACGTTCAGCTTCGTTTTAACCATTGTACTGTCTGTTAATCTGCATTTATGTGTCAATGCTCATCGTTTGTTTCTAGACATAAATAACATTTAACTGTTATCAGAAACACTTAAATAACATTTACTGTTAAAAAGTTGCTTTGCACGTTATGTCGTTCAACTATTAGAACGAAGACATTTTAGTCCAAAGTTGCAGACCATAATAAAAATCTTATAGCCATCATCAAGAACAAGCCCCGTAACGACCGGGCGCCAAATGATGTGGGTCACGGCCAGTGCGTGTGTTTCTGTGTACCTTCAGTCGTTAACCGATAACGACCCAAAGGCTACTGAGGTTAATCTGTCCCGCCGATATTCGCCAGACTTCCCCCAGCCATCTTTACTAACGCTACCATTACCATTAATTGGGACTGCTATTGATCCTTAACTCCTTTCTACGCTTCCGTTCTAGCATGTGTCTGCACCGTGTGTTTCGATGTACTAGTAAATGTTTCTCCATTTGCATGGGTCGTATTAGAAGTAGTGAAACCAATATATCAGTGTTCCCTGTTGTATAAAGACAAATTACCAATCCAGATCAGTGTTAGAACTATAATCTGCAAACAATTTGGAAATATGTAGTTTGTTTTTAAAGTAAAAATAAACAACAGTAACAATAACAGCAGCAGTAAGTATACTGTTACTGTTGCTGTTATTGTTACTGTTGTTTCTTCCAAATTGTTTGAAGAGTAACAAGTTTGATAACCAGATAAACAACATTTAAAATAGCTTTCATTGTTAACTAATATACCCGTAATTAAACGCATTTGTTTAGATTGATGTCAATACTCAATAGATAACATAAAAACTAACTCTAACTTGACACGACACACATAAAACTATCCACTTTATAAAAATACAAATAAAACTTAGAAACTCGAACTACGAATGTATACAAAAATCTTTATTCGTGTTACAGTATATCATTCTACTACGAGTTCTCAAAGGAGTTGGACTACATATGCACGACGCCCGAAGACAATGGGATGCACTTCTGCGGAGATTTCCCTCCGTACAGATACGGACCGCTAGTGTGCAACGAGACGGCCAAGCCTTTCTCGTACAACCTGCCCACAAATACGTCGTGTGTCAATTGGAATCAGTATTACACTAACTGTACTCAACGGGGAAACAACCCCTTTCAAGGCACGATTTCCTTCGACAACATCGGTCTCGCTTGGGTCGCTATTTTCTTGGTAAGACAACTTATTTGGAAACTGTTTTACCCTATTTTGTAGAGCTAAGGAAGGTAATAATGTTTGTTGCGTTTTGTAGGTGATATCGTTAGAAGGCTGGACGGATATCATGTATTATGTGCAGGACGCACATAGTTTTTGGGACTGGATTTATTTCGTACTGCTGATTGTGGTTGGTATCTTTATTTTTAACAAGTGTGTTGAAGCAATCATTGTACACATAATAAACATTGACAGCATAATTATTATTACACAGAATACACGCTTTATTCAAACGTGACGAAAACTACCATAAAAACAAATGACAGGAAAAAAGACAACAAAAAAGTTACGACCTTAACAACGACATTAGTTTCACCACAAAAACTGAAACGATCCGTCAACTCCGCTCTAACGTTCCCATTATCTCATAAACACATATTTGTCTTATAGATCGGATCGTTTTTCATGATCAACCTCTGCCTGGTCGTCATAGCGACGCAGTTCAGTGAGACGAAGAAACGTGAAATGGAACGTATGAGGGCTGAGCGTGCTAGGTTCACGTCAACGTCCACTCTAGCATCTTCTACGAACAACAGTGAACCTGCTACATGTTACGCAGAGATAGTCAAATATGTTGCACATCTGTGGAGACGATTCAAAAGGAGGATGGCGAAAAAAATCAGGTTCGAAATACATTTCTTATTCATCAATATCCGCGTATATACATAAAGAGGAGCTGCAACCCTTTCAAATATCCATGTGATCGTAAATATCTCGTATTTCGTGATTGTACTCTCCGAAGTAAGTAAATTCCTCCCAGTATTTTCTCTCCTACAACTGCAATATTTATACTAAGTAACGCCCGGCATTTACAATGCAAATGCCGATGAACACTTCTTTGCAAATGGCTGGCATTTCTTAAAAATAGACTCAATGGAAGTTATTTTTAGAGGTGCTGGAAAACGATACCCTTTCTTCTTTTACAACTTTCTTTTGTGACCCCAGACTTTATGAAACTTATTTTTATTCGTGAATAGTTGAGAAGACCTTTATACAACATTATTTTTAGTATATGCGAAACCCGAAACACGTGTCTAGTATTTTTATGTAAAGAATCATGTACAAAATTTCAAAACTGTATCATGAATAATCACAAAGTTATAAGCTTGTTATGTTACCTGTTTGTCCTTACAAAAACATGGTCATCCACGCCGCCGCCGCGTGCGTTCGGGCGATTGTATTGTAATTAACTGGTGATAACATTTTCCATCACACTTGCAGGCTTTGGACTGTCGTAATGGTCAAGTGTAGGTAGTTATTATAATGTACTTTATTCGTAAATAAATGCAGCCGTAAGCTACGAATAAGTAATTACTTATTCGTAAGCCGTAAGTGATACAATGTAGTCAATGCGATTTGTTGCACCTTATGTCAACCAAGTTCAAAGTGGATGAAAAGTGTTAAACATCGCATTACTTAACCACAGCAGGCTGTAGGTACAAATAATAACTTTCTACAATTAACCATCTTGGCGTGTTTAAAAATGTTACACGACAGTTTTTACATACGATAGGTACACGATCAACCGAAACACAATTACTGTAAGGCCCGCGGCGGCCGCGCGCTCGCGATTATGCAGTTGGACGGGAACGCGAACACGTGCGCGCCAACCTGTGGTACCCGGGCGACTGAAGGGGTCCAAGGGGTTGCTGCACCCCCGCCCCGGTCGCCCCGCTCGCTGTGCGCCCGCGCCGCTATTGTTGTACCTACTTAGTGTCGCTCCTCGAACACAGAGTACACTATAATATACCTCCTCGAACGCGTCGCTCTCGTGGTGTCCAAGCTTTAACCTTTTTTAAATATTTTTGGGCCAAAATATAACATGGGGTAAAAATTATTGGAATCGATTCAGTTACTTATTCTGAACAAACTATATTCAGGTTTCGCATATACTAAAAATAATGTTGTATATTTTATAGTACCTCCCTCTTCTCCTCAAGTCGTACTCCTCATTACTGAGGGTCGTGATCCTCCCTTGAAAACATCTTTTCCCTGACGATGTTTCGCCATCTCTGTCTATCATTGGCCAAGTGAAGCGCATCATGAAATTTCGTGTCAAGAGAAGAGCTTATCTGGTCGGACCATCGCAAAGGGCTGCGACCTCTTGGTCGTTTACCATCCACCTTGCCGGTAACCATCAGTTGTCTGAGGTTATAGTACCTAATAAGATTTAAAAAATGTTTAGGGTATATCGGTATCAACGTGCTCAGCTACAATGGCGGACAAGCAGAGAAACTCTTCAACTACCCGCCAACAAGCCGAAACAACATCATCCTTGCTGTCCAAGAGTACATTCGCAGGTAAGATATCTTTTAATTTGTATTAAAGTAATCTTCTTTAGAAACCCGTTACAATTTGAATACGACTCTGTTGTAGATTAAACGTTATTTTACCATCTTCAACAAGTAAAGTTCATCAGCTCATTATAACGTTCAGGCTTTCTTTGAAAATTCTCATCAACTGGTGGTAATGAATTTCGAAATAATAATTATCCAAGTTTCCGTTCTTCTACAGAGTATGTTCTTAGAAAGCGGGGCTTATAATAAAATATTCGTGAAGTCGTACAAAGCCGCTTCCGTGTCGAGGCCATGTATTGTATTGTTTTCGACACAGCGTAGTCATTATGACGCTTTCACTTGTTAAGCCTTTGCGACTTGAGAATCATAATATATTATACCATTCATAATATTCGTGGCAGTATATAAGGTGCTATAAAAATATCTGCCACGGCTTCAATGGGAGACAGTATTATTTTGTATATAAATTACAGCAGGGAAGAAATTTTGTACCCCGGAATACTTAAATCAATTTGAGAAAATAAAGTAATTAAATAAACATTTACTCTATTCTGCACAACGTGGTTCACAAACTACGCCCGATGTTTCGCTTTCTCACATATTGTGAAATGAAATGACGGTGCGGCAACAGCTAATTACTATGGGACGGTTTCATGCAACTAAATCAATAAAAATTTATACGCACATTTTTTTGTAAGAAATAATTTATGACATAAGATCAATAATGTATCTTTACTATTGTAATCTATATACAGAATACTGTCTCCCACTGAAGCCGTGGCAGATATTTTTATAGCACCTTATATTTATCGAAGCATATTAACGAATCATCAGTTTTAAAATACTAATAGTTGCCTTTGTTACAAATTGATATTTATTTTGCGTTCAGATTTGAATATTCTACGTAGGTATTGCATCCAAATGTAAGCTGATAAAGAATGTTTTAAAGCAATTTTAAATAGGGCTATTTTTCTCATAAACTTCAATCCAAAATTAATGAACAACACTTCAAAAACCTCTGACCCGTACTTAGTAACCAATAAAAAATCCGAACTTGTCAAAATTCAAAGCGTAAAATAAAGGCGTAAATATCATAAATAATTCAAACTCTTTGAAGCCTTTACTTATTTAAACCTAAGTTTACTTTTTATTTTCTTAAACATTTATGCGTAGACGCTCGTAGCACTTTGCTACGAACTTGCTACGAGATTTTGAACTTTTAAAACCACTTCTTTTTACTTTTATTGTATACATTTACATTTAATATGGCACTTCAATAAAAATTCAGCAAACTTACTTACAGAAAATAAATCATTTATCTATTTCCTAGTTTTAAAAAAACCTGCAATACCGTGCATTGTTTCAACTCGATCTTTTATACAGCATGTATCAGAAAGATGTGGTCATATTTAAGGGTACAGACCATCAATCTGAACAACTTTCGCCTTGGGACCATACAAAAATTCAATACTTACACGACTCCAAGGTATAGGACGACTAATAATTTTTCGCGATTACAATGTTGGACTTTTATTTTATTTTTAACACGTTCCATTCCCTCTACATCCGAATTACTACCTGTACCAGGGCAACGGTGGCAAGAGTGTGAGTGAGGAGGGGAGCGGCGGCCCGGGGCCCGAGGAGCCGCTCAGCCGGCCCGGCCTGTTGCGCGTCCCCTCGCTGTCAGCCGCCGATCTTGAGGTAACACCCACATTATTCACTTCTGCTACCTGACCTATTTGGTTCTAGAAGTTACTTGCAACATCGGGAAAATTTAAGACTGGTAAAAATCCTTTCATAGGCTTTTTGACCTTTCATAGGTAGTTAAAAACGTATAAATTAAACTAGCTTTTATACGAGATTTAAGACAATGTCAAGAACTTGGTACTACTAAGTATTTATAAGTTTGTAAATGTTTTACTTTGTAAAGGTTATTATTATATTATATTTTGGAAGCTCGAAGGTATTTATGTCAAAAGAATATTGTTGACGATGAGATTTCTTTCGGAACTCGGCGACTTATTTGTTAAAGGCAGTAAACATTTTTGTGTATCCACTCTGTTGCACCTATCTCGACTATCACCAGCTAATATTGATATAAAGTAAATAGATATGATTTTCTAAACTAATATTCTAATAAAGAGAACAGATTTTTTTTCTATTTTTATAGGTTTGTTTGTTACGCTTTCACGCTAAAACGGCTAAATTCTCACCGTAAAAAGTAAAACCGTGGAGCACAGCGAGTATGAAATAAGTTGCTATTTTGAATAAAAGTAATTTTGCCTCTATGACATGCTAAATACTGTAAACAGACTCATATCGAAAAATGTTTGATCCTGAAAAGCGTTCAAATAAATGAAAAACCGACTAATTTGGTTTACACTACCTCCTCGATTGTAAATACGGGCAAGTACTTCAATTTATTCTGTGTGTACACTCGTCGTGTCTTTTTATACGGGTACAAATGTAAGCGATTTTAGAAAATGATCATACTCGAAGTAAAGAGCCAGTTGACCTACGCAGCCTGTTGCGCGTACCCTCACTGTTCGTGTCTCATCTAGGGGCAAAACCAACAGTTTATTTAACGTAATTTACCACTAATTTGGTTTGAGGGTCTATTTCTGGTAATAGTTATGGGTAAAATAATTAGAAATGGAGATTGTGATTTTAGATCATGACCTTTCCTAAAATTGAAAATTATGTTCTTGTTTAATACATAGGTACTAAATATTCTAGTTCATAGTGCAAATTTTCCCTGGAGGCAGTGTGGCTACAGGTGCCTATTAAAGCAATTTACAAGATGTACGGTCGCCTGCATTAATTAATTACCCCTTAGCTGGGGTGTTTGTATGCGTGAACGGTGCCCACTTAATAAACCCCTGTTCTTGAACCCCTCCATCAGTTAATGACTAACTAATTGACTTTTTAAACGCAGAATGCTTCGAACTTGTCGCTGCTGTCACCTCCATCCCTGACTCGTCGAAGGTCATCGGTGATGTTCAGCGACACAGTGCTACTGCACACCCCGAATGATCCGCACGGCGCTCACCCACACAACGTGTGTTCATCGGAGAAAATGACGCAAACAGGTAAAATACCATTGTACTAAGGATAACCATACCTAATCGAAAACCTTTTTTGGTCTACATTTGTGAACATAATTGGCGTAAAAGCAGCTGTACCAATGACACAATAAGTGTCATTGGTACAGCTGCTATTTGTCATGTTTGTAATATTCATTTTGTTCGATAATTTTATTATGTTAATGTAATCTGCTTCTTAAATACATCATACGTTCACGATTAATCAATCCGATTGCCCGAAACAAAACCATCTCTATCCGCAAAATAATAACTGATGAAAGTTTTGACAACTGAAAGAAGAACTCAAAATAAATGTCCTTGAAATTCTTCGATAATAGCTTTTGAAAATGTGAAAGCACCCACCTCCGCTAGTAAGAAATAGCAGCTTCTTACTATACCTGTTGCTTGTACTTTACACACTTGAAACTTTCCCCATCTTACTGCGAACCAAACTCAACTTGTGAATACACTACAAAACACTCTACATTCAATAGTGTTAAAACTATTTAACAATTCGAATGAATATTTGTAGATTCATTGTGTCAGCGTGACTGGCTTAAGAGCCAAAGTGGTGAGTCTAGGAGACCGGTAGAACTAGACGATGCTATTAGACGGGCATGTGCAATCTCTACTAACTTCTTGCTTCTTCTTCCTCTACTTCTTCATAGAACCTAAATAGGACTAGGAAAACAATGAGATAAACCGTTTTCAAAATTTCGCTTAACCCCTTCTCAGCATAGGTCTAGCACTCCTACACTTTTGAGACCTGATTTACATATAAAAATCTTTAATCTTCCTTGAGTTATCTATTTTACCTCGAAAGCATCTTTTTATATTCCTTTGAGAGAAACCTAAAACATTTCTCAGAAAATGTTTTCCTTTTGAATGACCATCCTGAGACTAGAGTAGAAGCGAAAAATCTTTAACGCTGAATTAATAAGGACGTTTATAAGCTATGTATGAAATACTGGTATCAGTTTTGGTCAAGTAAAATGCATTTATAAAGGTTAAGACACTGCTCAAAACCTGAAACAGGCTTAGATAACGCCCACGGTTTTATATTCTTTTAAGGCGCATATAGGTGGGCGTAACTTTATAGATATGCAATTTACATAGTAATGGGCGGTATTAAAACCCAATGGATTTGACGATCAATCTCTTTTATATTGGAGTATCGTACATGAGCGATAGGGAAAAAAATCGATAACATTTTCATACGATATCCATAACCGCTGCGTATACTAACTAAAATATGACAAGATGTTTTAGAGATATTAGAAGAGTTTTGTCCGTCTGTTAGTTCGTGTGCTGTAGTGACTCTTATTTGGGGGCATAGAATTCGACCTGCCGACAGGCGAAACCGCAGAGGAACGCGCGGCGGCCGGCGGGACCATGTCTTGTCAAGAACTGCTCGCGCTGTCCGGCGCGTTGTCGGCCGCCCTGCCCACTGGACAAGTGGCTCTGGACTCCTTCTTTGAGGAACTCACTAAAGGCATCAGCAAGAGGGCGGGAGAAGAGAAAATTGACACCAGGGTAAGCCATCTTTTATTATAAGAGCAGACTAATGATCGAAAGGTCGTCATGTCAACTTCACGCCTATTGGTGAAATTTCACACCTCATGAAGAACTATTTTTACTTTAAAATCGTAATTTTTGCTCAAAACTTCTCGTGAAATACAAAAAAGAAAACTAATAAACACCGATCCATTCACTCGATGTTGTAAACTCAACTCTTCGACGCAAGTAAATAATACATTAATTATATTCACAACGTTCTTCTGAGAATGTACCTACTGAAACTAAATTAATTAGAGTAAAACTTTTACAATTTATAACCAGCCCGCGATGTATCTGTCGTCGTAAAGTCTTCATTGGAAAATTTAATAGCAACTTGTACAAAGTTGTATTTCATTCCACGCGAAGGAAATACTATTTTACGATGATAGATTGAAATATGAATTAACTTGTGTATTACTTCAGGTTATTTGTAACCCCATTGTGTTGTATGTTGTTTGAAAGCTAGGTTTTATATTTTCAGGAACACTATATAGGGTCTATCTATTCATATACGAAGTATTTTAAGAGAAACATCTATAGGTGGTATAGATGCCATAGAAATTATTATAATTTTAAAATTGCTTGAGACATGTTGCATTAAACCTTTACTCCACTTCAATGACAGTAAATACTTCATAGAAACTAGCGTAATGGATATAATAAAATAAAAAGGAGCCAGTATTTATTATGTGTGTCAAGTAACTTTAAATTATTAAATTTTTAAAGTAATATACCTAATATTTGTTTTTATTTGTTTGTACCACATATAGATGCATCTCTTAAAATATTTCTTGTATAAATAGATAGACCTTGTATTAATTAATTAGTTACGTCAAGCATTGGCTTCTTGTGTTCAATATTTTCTGCTTTCCAACTTAATGTTCCTCGACACGTTTTCAATTAAAGTTGAGCTTCAAAGCTGTAGTCTTTAATAAAACTTGTGAGAATATAACACGGTGTTTAATAAAGGAGGATTTAAAGCTTTAGTTAAGGATGAGAAAACCAAAATTAGATATGTCAAAATTTGATTCTATCTTTTGATGGTTAGATCGTGGAGATAGAAGATTTTTCATGCTGCGCGGACCTCATCGCGGCCGAGGCTGCCGCTAAAGAAACGCGCAAGGGTTGCGTGCGCAACGCGTGCGCCAATTTCTGGAACAGAATATCCAGAGCACTATCCAGACTTAGGAAGAAGATCAAATTCATTGCTGACCATAAATACTTTCAACAAGGTGAGACAGCATTACCTTTGTGCTACGAATAAAGAAATCAGAGAAGTTAAATCAGAAACTCATTTGCTTTTGTTACTATGCCGTTTGCTGAAAAAGGTCTTCCTCGTTACCCTCGTAACTAAAAATCCGGGAACATTTTAACTTTGTTCATTCGATAAAATCTTTCTTCAATAGTTTTATCTATCCAGGAATTACATTCAAGATATTCCCGACTAAAATAACGTTACGTTTTTCCGTCAATATATCTGTTACACGAAACATCTCACACTTGTAATTTCCAGGTATATTATTGGCCATCCTCATCAATACGTTGTCAATGGGCATTGAATACCACAATCAGCCCGAGGAGCTCACTGTGATCGTGGAGATCAGTAACATTGTGTTCTCGGCAATATTCGCCGTAGAAATGCTTCTCAAGATCGTCGCCGAAGGACCGTTCAAATATATATCCAATGGATTCAACGTATTTGATGGCGTTATTGTTATATTGAGGTAAGATTTTTTTTAAGTTAACTTTTTTAAGTGAACTTGGGCCTATATACAATTTATTTGCCTTATCATAATAATATGTATATCAGTGATAAGCGCTAGCTAAGGACCTCTTAAGCATTGAAAATACTAAGTGCTTAAATTAAAATATTACTCTGTAGTTAGGGAGTAAAACGAATTATTTTATTCAAACAATCATAAGTTATTGAGTACAATTTGTTTTTGTAATAATGGTAATGCTAATTTATACCACATATTCATTTAATTAAAGCTCCACAAAAGTATAAAGACGTAAAGATTTTGTGTAGCTCATTAAATACTGAATTGATACAGCTCCAATTTTAATCCCGAAATACAAATAAAATATCAAAGAAGAATAATTTATATACAAACGAGTAGAAATGAACGGGTATTAAAACAAAGCGTGGTACCAAATGACATGGATTAACGCAAATCCATATTATGAAAAATTCAATATGAAGTGCTTCTATGTACCTACAGTCAACAAAAGAGATAAGTATGCAGGATCGTCGGATATAGTTGAAGTTTAGTAAGAAACCGATGGATTTTCTCGAACAAAATTTTTATTAATAGAAAACAAACGGCTCATTTATCAAATTAAATTTCCGTCGACAACATCCATCGGTTTCATACTAAACTTCAACTATATCCGACGATCGTGCATACTTATCTCTTTTGTTGACTGTACCTATGGCTTATTCGTTATTTATTACAATAAATTTACCTACCTATGAATTGTAAGAAACATTTGAATACTAGTACTAAAGTATCGTTTCGACTGGTTCTATTATTTAAGGGGGATGCTCTATGGTAGCTTGCGAAATTAAAATTTTCTCACGTTCAATATTTCTAAGTTCATATAATCTTATTGAATGATATTTCGAAATAGTCATTCAATAGGATTATATGAACTTACAGAGTTGTATAGATGATTTTAATCATTATAATTCTGTAAATATGTACATACTTGTTACGATCGCGAATCATATTTTGTTCAACATACAACCTGCCACTGACCTGCAAATTTCAAAAAAACGTAAGATATTTTAAATTTGCGGGCTACCCTGGCGCTTCCCCCTTAAGTGCTGTCCTCAAAGATTTAAAGGACAATGTGAAATATTGGTTGCGATACCTTGGTAGCCCCCACTCAGGGGTGCCCGTAATTGACTATCTGTGGTTTTGAACCCGAGCTCCGACGTGCGAGTAATATAATGGTAATTCACCCCTGCTACAAGTACATTTAGCTTCGTGAGAACGGAGATAAATCACTTTATTCAGTTCACTTGAATTTATAAAACAAACACTTTAGCTAGAGTTTATTTTTTTAACATTGTTTTTTTTTTATAGCTGTGTATTAGTACCTAGTACGTCTAGATTGACTCGTAAACGGTTGATGTTCAGTTTACTTTACTTTATGTGGGCTGGAAAAAATCCAAGAATTGATTTTTTTAAAGAAGTTAAAAATTATTTTTTTGTTTTTTTCGAACAGTGCATTCGAACTGGCACATAGCGTGGGTCAGGAGAAAGACATGGCTGGCAATTCAGGTCTTTCCGTTCTCCGCACGTTTCGACTTTTGCGCATACTCAAACTGGTCAGGTTCATGCCCAACCTGCGCCGGCAGCTGTTCGTCATGCTACGGACTATGGACAACGTCGCAGTCTTCTTCTCACTCTTAGTACTTTTTATCTTTATATTCAGGTAAATATCACAATTAAACTTATACAAATATTAGTTCATCAAACCACGGAGACAGATCAGGTTTTGTTAAATAAGATTTAAAGAAAAGGTAACATAAATAAGCAATAAACGATAACGATAAAGATAAAATGCATGTAATTAAACTACAATTTTTAAATGTTAGGGTTTTATTTTTGAGTTTATGATTTTGAAATCCGTGAAACTGCTATTTATGAGTTTCCTGAAAATACTTTTCTTTTCAAAATTATTTTAAAGCCTATCTGTCCTACTTATTATCCACAATTCTGAAAACCAAAACAATTTCTATAATTTTGTTTCTTTGCTTTACTTGGTCTAAATGGGTATTCAAATTCAATATCTCTCTAGGGACTTCATAGACGTTATGTAAATATCTGTCTACAAACCTGACCTTCGAAATTCAATTCTTTATTTTTTATGTAAACTCAATATTCCTATCTCACACCTGTATCGTAGCAAACTAGTAGTCAAACATCACAGCCCCCAGCAATCACTCATTGATTGCTCAATCAGATTTTTCATTTTTCCGTAGCAAACGAAGATTTATTCGACTCTTCATAAAAATATGAAATTCTGAATGTTTCTACTTAACTGTCACACCCGCATCCCTTAACCTGTGCACTAACTGTGAGTGATTTCTCCTTTTTCTTTTCAATCTTATCCTTATGTGTGTCAACCACCTCTGTCTGTGACATTCCACCCACTACACACTGCCACTATCCACACTCTTTACAACTTTTTTCTCTTCTATTTATTATATCTTATCAACCATAGTGACTTCACGCTTTTGTGCTTTACGTCCATTTCAGTTCTTTTACATCTGCACTTGATCACTCATCTTCTTAGTATATGAACACACTTATCTATGTATATTATTCTATATATATCCTTTATTATTTTGTATATATATTCCCTCCTTTGTGTGTGGAAAGGATTCTAGTAATCGTATTCTTATCTAATCGCATATTGCGTGGTAACGTTCAGCATCCTCGGTATGAACCTCTTCGGGTGCAAATTCTGCGAGAAAGACAAGCATGGCGATCAAGTGTGCGACAGAAAAAACTTTGATACGCTCTTGTGGGCCTTTGTCACGGTGTTTCAGGTATTCAACATTTTCAATTAAAATACCTAACAGACAACCCAGAAACAGACTGAACTTGCAACATTTACTAAACGCTTACCCACGGGTCTGTCAGCAGCCAACACTCACGACCGTAGGACAATCTCGAATAACAGAAGGTTGTCTTGTCACGGCTAATCGACTAACCACGAGAGTACACAAACGACCGTTCACTCTGCTGCAAGAGACAATCTACTCGAACACACAGAACTGTACAGCTATCAAGTAACACTAACGGAGGGATCAAGCTTGCAGCACAGTGCGTTGTCACAACAAGCGTTCAGTCGCGTAACCGCTACCCTAGTACCCGCGTAGTGAGATCTAGTACCATTCGTAACAAATTGATCAAACATCATTAGTGTCACGTCCACCATGTTGTTCGTACAGTACTCCCATCAGAAGTTGTCCAGAGCACATTACTTAGTCAGTGAGCTTGGTTGAGTAGTAGGTTAGCTTGAGGTCGTTCGAAGCCGAGTCGCGGGTTAACCTGTTCGCCAGTTCCTCTACTCCCACTACTACAACTGCACTCAGTTATACAGTATATCTATCACTCTGCATGCTGCTTCTATTATTTAGGTTTTAATCTTGAACAGCTTGATCCAAAATTGGTGGAATGTTGTTTATTATTAACTCCACGGCCGAATTTATTACTATGTTGTTCAAAACTTTAAGGATTATACGACAAAACTTTCCACCAGTTTCGATATCAACCCTGGCATCCCTGTTTTTAACTTCAGTAACAATCAAATTTTCAATTACTTCCCCCTTTCTTAAACTCTTAACTTCCACTTTATAAATAACAGAAGGTATAGCTCCTCTCATCTAAATTTCCTTTTACTCTTTTCCATCTGCATTTCTCAGGATGAATTTATAATTTAAAAATTACTGCATTTTAATTTGAATGACTTTTGCCACGAGTAATATAACGATACAGTATGAATGAGAGTTTTCTTTGATTATGACTTAATTATCTTTTACGCACTTTACTTTCGCCTATTTATTCCTCCTCCGGATTATTTTTATTGCATTTTTATTATAATAATGAGGCAGTATAAAGAATGAAACATAATTTAAGTATTAAGTTAGTCGAGGAATTTAATTGCACTATAAATAACACGATGTTAATGAAAGTAAATATATGATTTAGTTTATTAACATAATATCCGTTGGTTGTAGCGTTCCAACGGCGATAACACTGCTTAACCATCTAGGCTTTTGTTTATTAATTAATTATTACATCACATCCCAAAATAAGATCACTAGGACGATTGTTTGAAGTAAAACTAATTTTACGGCACTTTATCGTGTAGATACACAAGAATGAGTGCACTACTAATACTGATTGTGTGCATTTAGATCTCCACAATATTACGATAGCATTGTCTCTGATCATATCCTCCCTGTTATGGCACTAACTGCACACTAGATATGTGAACGCAATAACTATGCAGCCCGTAACATTAGTATTATTTCAGTAGTTCGTTCATGAGCGCAGGTTGCAGTGTTAACGTCTCGTACGCAACAATAATGTCGTCAGGATGACTCGGTCGCGGCGTTTGCGC
This sequence comes from Amphipoea lucens, assembly GCA_947508005.1. NCBI lineage: Eukaryota > Metazoa > Arthropoda > Insecta > Lepidoptera > Noctuidae > Amphipoea > Amphipoea lucens. Next base: position 16,960,854 of record OX382358.1, on the reverse strand, counting down.
ATAGCGTTTTGTTTTTCTTTCATTTTACATCGACTCCACGACGAGCAGTATTCTGGGCATGTATCTATTCGGTGGTAAGTTTTGCAAGTTCGCCGAAGACAATGGCAGCGAGCGGGATTGTACCTGCCCTGAGATCATCTCGCAACATCCCAAGTGTGAGTGCGACAGGAAACATTTTAATAACATCCTATGGGCTACCGTCACCGTGTTCCAGGTAAGCCTCGAGCGGTACACTAGGCTCAGTAATAGACGGTTTATTTGCGATCCCGTTTCAATATATTTTAGAATATAGACACCGCGTTTTTCTCGTACCTACCAACTTAAACTGATTGGAACTGTAAACATAGGTATATGTCTTATTTGACAACTCACCACGGGTTGTAAGATAAGACAAGTACAAAATTTTAACGATTAACATGACTGAACATGATTTATACATTACTAGACTTGGCACAAGCGAGAGATCCGCCGTAGTTACTTAGTACTTATGTACATTTTGGTAATGCAGTACAAGGAGCGCTCCGTAGTTAGTTGCATCTTGCTTAGTAGTGAATAGCATTAGGTAATGCTGAACCCTGTATGCTTGTGTACTCAAACTCGCCGTCTGTGTTCCCTTTCATTACTGTGTATTAGTGAACACCGACACAACAACATGACACTTGTCAACACTAACACGCTAATTACTAACAACAGTTTTTTGTATTTTTTTACTTTAATTTATTAACATTGAAATAAAGCAACATTTTATTACACCAAAAGGCACGACTTAATACAATATGACAGCACACCTTGCTTATTTTGATTTATTAAACAAACTCGGATTTTAAAATACTTGATGTGGTAGAACGATTTGCTCGGTTGAGTTAAATTCTGACTTTGATGCAAAAATTTCAGGTTTTAACCCAGGAAGACTGGAATGTTGTGTTGTTTAATGGCATGGAAAAAACGAGTCATTGGGCCGCATTATATTTCGTTGCCCTTATGACTTTTGGGAATTATGTACTGTTCAACTTGCTTGTTGCTATACTCGTCGAGGGATTCAGCTCAGAGGTAAGTTGGTCTACATAATTTTGTAGTAGGTTACGTAAAGTTTGAATCATTCAAGACGTTCCTTACCTTTCTTTATCTTTTGTGTAATATAGCAAAAGGTATCTTGCAAGAAAGAATATTTGAATTTCTAAGAACATACAAAATTCTTTGCATTACTTATGCTTTCATACCTCTGTCACAGAATTCCCAATCAAATTCTCATGTGTAATTCAAATGTTTTAGCGAAATGAGAGGAGGGAGCGTGAACAACGCGAGCTGGCGAAATCAAAATTGTCGAGCGACTGTTTCTCAGACAATAACGAATTGCACTACGACGACTCGAACTCGGGATCAAATTCCAGTGAGAGTTTTTCGCAGGTAAAGTATTTGCGATACTATTTCATTAAGTCAACGTGAACGATGTTATTCCATTTGAAACCTTTCAAATTCCCAAAGTAACAAATAATTCGAAGTTCGATTCACGTTTGATCAAGAATTTTTGTTTGCAGAATGAAATAAAAAACTATTGGAGGTCAGCGGACGATGTACGAAAGGCTAAAGATGATGTAAACGGACATAAAGAGAAGGCAATAAAGTCACATCGTAAAAGCAAGTCCTCGGCACACCATCCGACACTTTGTAAGGACTGCGCGCAATCTAACAAGTGTAATCTACAAAAGGTAAGTCAAAATTAAATAGATTAGGTTGGTACTTTAAATTTTACAATTCATTTTTAATCAATGTACGATACTGCCAATCGACGCACAACCTGTTTACCTTTGATTCTGTATGCGATTTTGAACCCCCTACGTTGAAATTTTTCGTCGGTTAATCTTCTATACCTATACATAAAACAAAGTCGGGTTAGTTACACTATTTATAACTAAAGAACAGCTGGACCAATTTATAGGATCTTTGATTTGTTGGATTTGTCTCCGCCCCGAATAGCATAATAACTATTAAAACGTGGGAAAAATCCACGAATAATGAAGATAATTCATTTTCTCATACATCTGTTCTTATTGATTCTGAGGCGGTACGAAGTTTGCTGGGTCAGCTAGTAAATAAATATTTGCTGTTCCATTTATTTTGACCGCGTAGGTATTGCATTTTACTATGAAACAGCTGTTTTTTGAAGTGAAACTTCTTTGCGCACGCTTGACTTGGGGAGTAAGCTGGCGAACACGTGACGTAAGCGTTACGAAAAGTGTGAGCGGGCGAGGCGAACGGGAGTTGAGTGGGGGATATAAGCAAGAGAAAGCAATGCGCGCGCACATTTTCTTTCTCTCTTCCTCTCATAGCCAAATACGTTTGAAGTTTCACTTCAGTCGTGTGGTCATAAGCACACTCGGTTTTTTTTTTTAATTACTGTCTACTTATACTCTACGCTAGGGGGTCATGTGTTGAATTCATGGTTACAGTTGATGTCCCTGCTACTCCTTATATTATTATGTTTTAGTTATTTATTAAGTTTTCATTACACTGAAATATTAATTAGACACTAGATTAAAATCTAACCAATTTATGTAGTAGGTTACATTATAGTTTTCATTAAAAACTACAGACTCGTTTATATACTAAAGATTAATAAGTAGCAAGAAATATTTTGAGCCTTATTTCGATACTACAAATCTTATTACCTCTCCAAGTTTCGCTCGACTAAAAACGAAATTCAAAATTTTATTCATCGTAAAATGTCTTATTACTTACTTTTATATCAATCCTAATCTTCTGAAATATCTTAGGAATATAAAACTGACTTTTGTCTCATTTACTTTATCTTGTCATTTACCTTCAGGTACTCTCGTAATCTATCACTTAAGACAGTAGACAGCAGTATTGTAGAAGATTTATTTTATATACCCAACCTTTTTATGTTGCTCGCCTCATTGATCATTTGGCCGCCTCGAAAACCCTTGGGGTCTTCTGCTACTTTAAAGCGTTATAAATTGTACGTGAATTGCCGATGGTACCTTTAATTTTAAAACTTTCTTTTAACATATTAACCAGGAAACCAACGAGAAATAGTTTTGCAAATTTATTGACTTTTCAATCCGCCTACTGTTCGTTTTAGGAGTCGAAAATGCGAGCAAAAAGTGGTGCAACGGAATCTTCAGTATTGCCAATGATAACTCACACAGCGGCTACACCACAGGACTCCCCGTCTACTACATTAGAACCTGGAGCTTCCTTCAGAGATTTTAACGTAGCTTTAAGCTTGGAAAGATCCGCCATGTTATCCAGTTTGGATTCTATTGACCGTACTTCTGTAAGTATATTGTTATCATAAGTACCTTTTTGTATTACTTCAGTTAGAGTAAACTACAAATGGTGAGATTTTTGGTATCAATATTAAGATACAATATGCTTTATTGTTTTTAGTGTGCCAGCATTCCCGGGCTACTGAAACCTCCAAACAGCTATACACTAACCCTACACTCAGCACAAGCTCAGCTTGGAGCTGAGAAGGCCCGGCTACCTCCCATGTCTCTTGCCCCTCCCCCTCTAACCCTCGCTCCACCCCCGCTAAGATCCGCGTCACCTGCGCCCACGACGCCGACAACACCTCGATCTATACCATCGCCGTTGTTACCAGAAAAGAACCTTCAAATAACGATCGCAAAGGACGAAAATTGTCTAAATACTAGTGATAAATCCAGTCTTCTGAGTTCGCAAAAGTAAGTGACTTTGTAATACTATACCTAATTTTACATATATTCGAGAAGTGAAAATCCCCTTGAGGGCAATTTCTACTTGCATAGTGCAAGAGCCTTAGCTTTTTCATTCTGTGAGTGTAAAATCGTGTATACTTTTTTATATCCGAATAAGGACCTATTGCTGTCCTAAACTCTAACATGTGTAAATAAAAAGAATAAATAATAACTAAAGAATTATTTTCTAGGAACATAAGTGTAGTTAGTATGGGCGCAAATGGCGAAGACAAATGTAGGGTGCAACGCAACTACAGTTGGCGGCCAAGTCTTAGAAGAAAACCGAAGCAACGAACAGGATCCGACTCGGACGCTATCATACTAAACAATGGCAGGGATCATGCCGTCTGCAACGGTATAAGATTATTATTACTTTTAACGCGACTTTGTAATTACAGTACACCTACCTAATTACCTAATATTGTTTTGCATGTGATGTTTAATGTTCGATGTGCTCTTCTTAAATCTTTACACCACAACAACGCCAACATTTTTATCCACTTAAGTATTATGTACTTGAATGTGTTTGATTTGTTAAATTAATTTATAGTTTTTCAAGACCAAAGGGTCATCTTTGAACAAAACCTGGAACTTCTTGAACAAGCACTTTTGAAAAAAAGATTACCTAGAACTGAATACTTATTTTATAATACAGATATTCACCATGGCCTCGAAAAAATCTTTAGAAATCGTCGTAATCTTAGATAATTTAACATCATCACAAAAGTGAACTTAGTCTACCCAAGAAACGAAAAATTGGAAATATGCACCAAATTTTCTGAGATAGACATATGAAACTAATGTAAAACGCATTAGAGTAACATTACAACTTGAACTTGAACAACAGGTTCGAACATCCGCAAGAACGACCTCTTGCTATCATCGTCGATGGTGATAAAGAACGACACTCAGTCCGAGCTGCCCAACAACAGGACGCGCGGTGCGTTGCCAGCCGCGCGCGTCTTACCCCCTGGTGGCCAGGCCAGGCGGGTGTCTGCACATAATGCACCATTGCTACCTGACGTAAGTTAGAAAAGTTAAGTTCCTTACTGCATGAGAAAAGAGAAGTTTATTCTACCTCATAGTTGTTATCGTGGAACTTAGCTTGAAGTCTTAGCCGCTAAATATATAAACAGAAGCACCATAATTATCATCCTTTGGGATGATAATAATCACTGCACAATCCACAAATTTTCAGTTTTGCAACAATTGAAGTAACAATTTCAATATAATATATTTTGTTTGCTATAGTTGCACACAGTTGCGTTCAAATACACATTTCGAGGTTTTCTGCATACCCTGTATGTTTAGGTATCCTGGAAGGCTCCAGAAGCGGGATTCTCCTCAGACTCAACAGTTCGGCTCGACTCCGTGAAGCCTCCGCCTCACAGGCTATCACTCACTAACGACTACTTGACAGGTAACCTACTTCCACTTAATATTTCAGAACGCTATGGTTATTGCAATCGATTAGAACTACTGGGTGACTGACCGTACTGCTTATGATAATTATTTATGCATTCCTTAACCATTCTTCAACATAAAGTCATTGCTTATCGATTGAGTTTCGAGAACATGAGTAGGTTAGTAGGTAGACCTACTGACGACACTAGTCTTTGTTTAACGTATTACTAGACAGGGGTTAGATACATCTCTAGTAAGCAATTAGAATAATCTGGAAAACATCAGATCCGATCATCAAAGTGATCTTCATACTAAACACCAATCTGACATCAAACGTTTCCAAATGAAGCTGAATAGTGCTGACAAGCACACTAAACGTTTCCTAGATTGACTAACAACTGACCGGTTGAAAATACAGTACATCCACTTACTATACACCAAATTTCCATAGGCAAGTTACGAGTATCTGAGTACGATTCATTGGTAACAGTGACATCGATATCAGAAGTGAAGGCGAGCAACTTGGGGCCTCCTTCACCCGTAGTACCGATGACACCGAGGCCGGCTCGAGAGCTGCCGGCACCCGCACTGCCAACAAGGCTCAATGCGCAGCCACTACCCCTAATGAAGCAAATCAATGAGGAAGTACGTAGCAGTAATAAATTTAAGGTAAAAGTGTAATTTATGTCAAAAATCAAGACAAGCATCTCGGATTCATCCATCAGGCAAACGCAGTTGCAGTTACGATACGGTAAAAAATAAAAGATACTTCGGAACTATTATATTAGAAGCACATAATTAACCTCTTGCACCCTGTTCTTTCGTAAAAGTCGTATTTCAATTTCTAAATCTTCCTGTTGTTAAGTTAAATAATATCCGTTTAAGCGAAATGCCAGTAAACTTGAATAATTGTGGTAAGCCTTCTCCGAGCTTATGCTGCTAGGTTCACCACAACTATTCAACGGGGTATAACTTTGAACTTCACTTCGACACCTTTCAAAATGTTATTATACAGTATATTTACGGTTTATGTTCGACTTAACCTTATCTTTTCTGTTTCTGCACGCAGTGATTACATGGAATTCATAAACAACAGCTTAAAATTCTACACACACGTCGCATTACAAGATTTTACAAAGCTCCATTTTTTGCAGGTGGCTATAAACAACGTGTGTATGTTATCATCAAGGTTCGACAGACGACGATACAGATTCAAAGACCTTTTTCGCTTTATGGAGCCGACGGGCTGCCTCAAAGAAAAAGAATTTTACTCACTGTACATTTTTTCACCAGAGAACAAGTAAGATTATAGTGACCTCAATTCCTTTATTACGCTAAATGAATTTTTGTATTTTCGTAATGAAATCAGTACTTTTGGGTCTTCTCCCTAAACGTTTCAGTCAACCACACTCGCTGTACACAATTAAAAGGTATATTTTTCTCCTGTAGTTCATTGTTGATAACATGTGAGCTTGAACGAATTGTAACACGCGGTAACAAAACCACTATAAACTGACCCATTATTACCCCTATAATATATTATATTGAGACTCCGTGCTACGCTACGTCAGCTCAAGGTCAAAGTGGTACCACTAACGTAAGGCCTACTGTATAGTCGATCGATTCAATTATCCTTAGTTTCTGTCTACCCCATGGGAAGAACTCGTGAGGTTATATGTATGTATTTGATAGCTTACAAAATATTCTTATTTTGTTCATATTCATATTCATTTATTTTGCGTTCCACAAGGTAAAAAGATGTTAATAAAAGGCTTAGAGCTAAGATCCGTTGTAGACCCTGTTAGGGCACAGCAAAAAATTTTAATTGGTACATACTTGGCAGTTATTACTTACTAACTAAAGTTAAAATAAAATTATACATGAAAACTGAATATACAAGTAGAAGAATATAAAGTAGGTAGCTATTTTCTTAAAATACTATCATTACGTTTAGATGAAGTTATATTTATATAGGTAATATTATCAAAAAACTTATTTAATAAGAGATTATCATTATTTTAAGATTACAAATTATTAATAAAGAGATCAGGTTTACATGTATCATTATCAGAGACAATTTATAGATTTAGTAGGTAGGTAGGTTCAAGTATCTAACATATTAAATTATTATTACCAATACGCTTTTCAACATCAGCATGCGAAGATTCTGCACCTGGGTGGTAACGAGAGGCTGGTTCGACAATATAGTGCTGTTGTTTATCGCACTGAACTGCATCACACTGGCGATGGAACGGCCCAATATCCCGCCTGACTCCAAGGAGCGATCCTTCCTCTCCAGTGCCAACTACGTGTTCACAGGCGTGTTTGCAGTTGAGATGTTCATCAAGGTCAGTGAACTCTAAATAATATCTATAGAATAATGAAATCAATATTTACACAAAATTACTGTATAACATTACGTGACCCAAATCCTATGAATTAGATGATCAATGAACGGACAAAATTATTTTACCACAAATCTCGCTCAAACAAACGTTATTTGTAATTTTGTATTATATCATACTGTTTGTTTATGATTGTATGCAATGCATTTTAGCCTCTATTAGAAACACTTGAGTTCGCTTAAGTAGTTACCACTTACAGAAACTATTACAATAAGAATTTGGTACCTAAAGTATTCTAGTGGACCCCACTAGCAGCAATATCTAGCCCTGAAGAGGCATTAAAATACACAAAGTATTTGAGAAGAAACGGTAAAACTTCGCCATTTCTCAGCAGCAATCATAAGGTGGAGCGTTTTACTGGTGCTTCCGCTGTGACTTTACTATTGCTGGAATGGCACTCGTTGCAAGTGTGGTTAAGACGTTAAGAGCAGTCGTTTGATCCTTCCATAAAGGATAACTCATACTTTACTGAAGTGTTAGTTCGTCGTTCATCGTCTAGTTTTATGTTTATTGTAGCTTACATTGTAAAGCGACAATTTTCAGCAACATTTTGATACCTCCTATTTAAAAAGTAATAACTACTGTTACAATTAGTATTGTTTACCTCTAGCGGCAAACTATTGGGTATTGAAATATAAGGAAAGAACAAACTTTCTCAAACACTGTATATTTCTAAAAATAAATCAACTCCACACGACCATAGCTCTTTCTGCTGAAATTTCCGTTTATGCTCACTAGTTCCTTCGCGTAGTTCAGTGGCTGGCAATAATAGAATTTAACTATATTCACCTACCTAATTTATAAATAACAGGGTAAATTAGTTCTTAAGGTTCCACCTGTTATTGCGGTAGACCCGTAACGGCTACCGAGTGTGGTTATGTAACACTACTTACTTTATTTTGATTTTAATCCTGCTTTCATTAACTGCTCCATGACGATATGTGTACTTTGGTTAGAGTGAAAAAAATTGTTTGTCTTTTTTTTGTGGACCCAGTTAATAGTAGTTCTAAACACGAACTCGCCCTTTCATTTGCAAAATACTTCTAACATGAAGATTAGAGAGGCATCGAAAACTGTGGAATATACGCGCGAGTGGAGTGGCGTACCGGCGAAGCATGAAACAGTTTGACTAGGAAACATGGTACGCTGTTCGTGTCACGTACACTCGAGCTACGATAACTTTACCTACTTCTATCAACAGTTATTTTTCGTAGCGTTTTTGGATTACATTTTTACGATAGACCTTTTTGAATAAGCCGTTTTGAAAGCAGATTATGCAAAACTCAATATTTATCTACGAAAAATCCTGTATTTATATCAAAACTGCTTAATTTGTATACAAAACGATAATAATTAGTATGTATCGAAATACTTGCTTAGTAGTAGAATACATTCGTGAAAGGCCTCTGTATATGTTCTGTGTATAATATAATTTCTTTTTCCACACCAGGTAGTGGCATCGGGAATGTTTTACGGTCCCGACGCGTACTTTACTTCGGGATGGAACATAATGGACGGCTCGCTGGTCATCATATCCATCATTGATTTGTTAATGTCTTTAGTATCAGAATCCAGTCCACGAATTTTTGGAATTCTCAGGGTAAGATGTTTTGGAACTTCACATATTTTGCCATCAATACAAATTAACTTTTAAAATGCTATAACTTTTCCTTTTGGTTTTCAGGTATTTAGATTACTAAGGTCGCTAAGGCCACTAAGGGTGATAAACAGAGCTCCAGGGTTGAAGCTGGTTGTGCAAACGCTTCTTTCCTCGCTAAGACCTATCGGAAACATTGTACTCATTTGCTGCACTTTCTTCATCATATTCGGAATATTGGGAGTCCAGGTGAAAGATCTTATGTTCATTATTATCTAAGGCCGACCGAAATTAAGATGAAACTTTAGGCAATTCATCAATAAAGACTATTCTTGCAAAATCTTTACTCGTGTGTATAAAATATCAACAGAAAAAAGTTATTTTTTTAATTATTACGCTACAGAACATAAGAGTGATGAAAGGTGTTTTCGAAAGCATTTTCCTAATTAAAACAGTAACAGTTAACAAACATGCTCCAATATCCAATTACTTTACCGCCCACAACTGATGCAATTTGCTTGCAATCAATCATACGTAAGACGAAGCCCCTCGGGACAATACGAGACCCGTCTAAAGCCCTGTGTATGATTGTATCAGTCACAAGAGATGCTACACGGATGGAAATAAGCTGCTTGTCCCAAGAGCAATGCAACACTATCGGCTTACATACTAATTAAACTAATACCTATTGGCTGTCGATTTAATTAAAGCTGATAATGATATTAGATTTGATGCTAAGTCAAGAACATAATTAAGAAGCTAAGTGACTATCAACATAATTATGATTGCCCATAAACTCATATCAAAATCGATTGGACAGTTCTATGAAATGTCTAGGTATAACATTGCAAATTGACGTACTTACTGGATCAATATGCAAAACAATTACCTATTCTCTCTGAGAGTACATTATGATTTTGCCAAATTGTGGTTACCAAAATCACAGTTGATTGCAAAAACACTAAAACATCTTGAAACGATGACACATAGAAACAAAACGATGTTTTAAATGGGTACGTTTTGCGCTAAACGCATTTAGTGATTTGAAATGCAAGTTGGCCTTACACTGCTAAAGCAGCACCTTCATCTTCATAGTCTTCTATACTTATAATAAATCTGTAGAGAGGTCAATTCTGTACATGAAATATATTTTCAAAATAACTATCAGTGGGTGATTAGTGATCGATACTGATGCCAAAAATGCAATCAGTAAAATTTTTGTCTGTCTGTCTGTCTGTCTGTCTGTCTGTCGGTCTGTATGTTCCTTATAGAAACAAAAACTACTCGACGGATTTTAATGAAACTTGGTACAATTATTCTTCATACTCCTGGGCAGGTTATAGTATACTTTTCATCACGCTACAATCAATAGGAACAGAGTAGTGAAGGGAAATGTTGGGAAAACGGGAGAAGTTACTCCATTTTTTAAGCTTCCGTCGCGTGTGCAGCCTTAATGGTTAAAGTTACATAGAAATCATGTATGACGGAAATATTCTACATAAAATTGTCTAAAAAATATCCCGCAACAGCATATGTCTATCTTTTATGGTTGACTCACAATAACACGTGTAACTCCTGATAGCTTAGTAGTGCGGAGCATTCTGATTATATTTGTTTACTCTTACGTTTATAATACTCTCACTCATCCATAATTTAAAAAAGTTAACATTATTACCTATTCAATAAAAAAAGAATCATAGAAATCGGTATAGAAACACCAAACTTATACATGAAATAAGCCATCGCGCCGTCGCACGTGAATACTGAATCATGCTATAAGGATTATTTTTGTGTAACGGTTGCCGCGCTCGACACGGGTCGCGGCGGCGGTAGGGTATAAAAAGGCGGGAGGTCCGAGAGCGAGCTGGAGCTTCATTCAATATTTGGCTGTTGATGCGTTCAGAGCGTTCGACCTTATTGACAGACAATAATTGATATTTCGAAACCGTGCTTATCAGCGCGACTTTTAGTCTTTAAATAGTTTGTTTGAATTTCTTTTGTTGTTATTTTGTAAAATAGGTATGAGTTGTTTTGGTAGTGTTTAAATATTCGTTCAAATTAAAAATTATTAAGCGTAGGTACTTTTATTAATTAAAGTAGTTATAAGTATTTATTTTTAAGTGAAGTAGGTATAGGTAGATAGTATTGCACAGGCGTTTCAGCTTTATTTTCATTTCTTTTTTGTTGTGAGTTGTATATATTTCTGGGTATAATTCTATTACAATATTTTAGTGTAAATAGTCATTAAGATTTTAAGTGTAAGGTAGCTAAAGTTAGGACCTCTAACGTAGGTTATTTTGTTAGGTAACTGACAGCCTTTTCGTTACCGTAGATTATTACACAATGCCACCTAAAAAACCATTATCTTTATCTCGAACTTCGAGTAAAGCTAAGAGAATGAGAATTACGCGATCTCAAGAATCGGCAGAGGAAAGAGCAAATCGGTTAAATTCTATGAGAGTTAGAGCCTCAACTTCTCGAGCCAATGTCATAAACGATTTTTCAAAATTCCACCCCTGTGGGGGTGAAAAGCGGGGATACAGTTTATTTGAAAAATCTGATTCCTTTGTTCTATAAACTTCAAAATTGGCCCGAATACTTATTTATCTAAATTAATTATAAAGATCATACCAACATACATTTTCGAAACTTTTAGAGGAAAGTACGAATTTCGCGCGGACGAAGTCGCGGGCAGAAGCTAGTAAAACATAAATGTCAACAAGCAAGAAAACATTGTACTAATAATAATATTCCTTTCAGCTTTTCAAAGGCGCATTTTTCTACTGCGAAGGTGCAAACATAAAGAATGTTAAGAACAAATCGGACTGCCTGTCAATAGAAGGCAATGTATGGGTGAACAGGAAATACAACTTCGACGATTTGGGCAAAGCGCTGATGTCATTATTTGTACTGAGCTCTAGAGATGGATGGGTGAACATTATGTATACCGGACTCGACGCAGTTGGAGTTGATCAACAGGTACAGACATGGCATGAAAAACTTGTGCTATTATTCTCTTCGCAGTGTAGGGTTGAATTTTCTCCAAACAAAGTAAAAGATTTGTTTAAAGGGCTATTTAACCTGAGGGCCATTCTCATAATTTTAAAAACGTTCACATATTGATCTCAATGTGTCAAAAATACCTCTAATTTCCCTACATTTTTGACATTGATTGTCGCTGAGATGATATTGCGACTAGATTTTGAATGTTTTTAATTACAGGAATTGGCCTCCTGGTATCTGTTTTCTCGGTTTCAGTTCAACTTTACTCTAGAATATTTTTCCAATTTGTCTGAAGTATTTGATGATGTCAATTTAAACCCGGCAAATGTTGGAAACGGTCACCCAAAACGATAACGACGTCATTTTATGCTTTTAAAACGCTTAGAACTTTACTGTCACAAAGTTCACAATTTAAGTAATCAAAGTGAAAAAAATAGAAACTAATACTTCTTTGATTCAGGATTTATGATTTGTTTTTAAAAGTTCAATAGATCTTATGACGAAATAAAACTGCTAGCTAATAGATTTAACCACACCACGGCACTCTAGACCTGCATATTTTCTTTCAAGCCAGCTTTAAGACAAATACTTTTTTTCTCATTAGCGTTTGTGTTCTAAGAGTTTATATTTTTTTCTGCAGCCAATAGTAAACTACTCAGAATGGCGACTCCTATACTTCATTGCGTTCATTCTTCTCGTCGGGTTCTTCGTTCTGAACATGTTTGTGGGCGTCGTAGTGGAGAACTTTCACCGCTGCCGCGAAGAACAGGAGAAGGAAGAGAGAGTCAGGAGGGCAGCCAAGAGAGCACTGCAGATGGAGAAGAAACGAAGAAGTTAGTAGAGTTGTTAATAAACATACCTACGTAAATTAATCTAAAGTCTGAATAACACAAGTTAAATAAAACATGATCCTGTCAAAATACCGCATAAAACAGAACTGTTTCTGAACTGTGTACATTTTGTTTCAGAAATGCACATGCGGCCGTATTATGCAGACTATTCACAAACACGATTATTCGTCCACAACGTAGTCACATCTAAATATTTCGACCTCGCTATAGCCGGTGTCATTGGCTTAAATGTCGTTACGATGGCCATAGAATACTACAGAATGCCGCCAGCTCTGCAATATGCGCTTAAAATATTCAATTATTTCTTCACCGCTGTGTTTATCTTAGAGGCAATTATGAAACTTGTTGCTTTAGGGTTCAAAATATACTTAAAAGACAAATGGAATCAACTAGACGTAATCATCGTCATCTTATCTATAGTGGGAATAGTTTTAGAAGAGTTAGAAACTAATATAATTCCAATAAATCCTACGATTATGAGGGTAATGAGGGTGTTGAGGATAGCCAGGGTACTAAAACTACTGAAGATGGCGAAGGGGATACGAGCACTATTGGACACAGTGATGCAAGCTCTGCCGCAAGTAGGGAACTTGGGCCTCCTATTCTTCCTGCTGTTTTTCATCTTTGCTGCGCTTGGTGTAGAGCTTTTTGGGAGGCTGGAATGCTCTGACGAAATTCCTTGTCAAGGTAAGGAAAATTATAATACTTAAGCTGAAGATGTTGTTCCTTCACTTTTTTACACATATTTTGTTTGACAGGTCTAGGTGAACACGCCCACTTCGCGAACTTCGGTATGGCGTTTCTGACATTATTCCGCGTGGCGACTGGAGACAACTGGAACGGCATCATGAAGGACACCTTGCGAGAGGACTGCGACAGCTCCGTGGACTGCGTCAGGAACTGCTGCGTGTCCACCATCATAGCGCCCATCTTCTTCGTTGTGTTCGTGCTGATGGCACAGTTCGTACTTGTCAATGTTGTCGTCGCTGTAAGTGTCTTCAGCGTTGTTCCACTGATTACTTGGTGAATATGGTTATGTGTTCAGAAAATAATAGTATGTTCATGTTTGACAGGTACTCATGAAACACCTAGAAGAATCCCATAAACAAATGGAAGATGAAAATGACATGGACGTAGAACTAGAACGTGAGTTAGAACGGGAAGCTGATGATGAAGAAGACAGAGCACTGTGCCGCGCTCTAGAACAGTGTATGAGCCCGCCGCGGCCGCTGAATAAGGTACCGTCCCTCCCAGCTAACTTCACGTACAGCGAGCCCAAGCAACCAGCACCGTCCCCCGCACGCCGCCGGCGCACGCTGCACTCGCAAACCGCTTTGTTGCCGACATCGCTACCGCCGAGACGGGCTTCCTTATCCCCTCACGCCTTCGGGCGACGCCGACAGGACTCGGCGTCCGAGCCGCCCGCCGCGCTCTACGAGGAGGACGCGCGCTTCATCGACGCTGACGACGCCGACCAGCTGGAGCCCGGCAGCCCGCCGCGACGAGATTCCTTCGCGCAGAACAGACGCCAGCGCGTCGACAAGAGGAACTCCCTCCGCGGCGAGGAGGCGCGCCTGCTGCGACCCGTGCTACTCGCCGTGCCCTCCAACAGGCAGAGTCTAAGACTGACTGGCCCCAAGAGGAGATCCTCCACAGAGTCAGCCGCTACGGACGCGAGCACAGCATCGCGCTCCCCCAACCAACTTACGCCTGAATCGGTCGATCAGCCGATAACCGAGGAGGAGAAAATAAGAATAGTCATAGCCGAGAGGCGGAAGATAGATACGACGAGGCCAGAGCCGGACGATGTCGTGGAACTGTCGGAGCGAGGCTCCTAGTCCCGGCGGGGCCGGCCGCAGCAACACCATGAAGTCTACATCTAGACGCCGCTCAAAGCGACGTCCGGGTGACCTCTCCTCTCTCTCTCCTCGACCTATCTCTGTAAGTCTGTATGCTCAAGGGACAGTGAAAGCTTGAACTCGGTTGCACGAACAGTGATTGAAGTGACGATTTTATGAACTAATCTTGACTTTGGTGCGTTTCAGTGTTGTGTTGCGTTGTCGATATTGTCAAAAGAAGGATATTGCCCGTTCAGACGCGAACTTCTCCTAGTTTTTCTTTCCCACATCCGACCTAACCCTCACTTCACCATTTGCGGCCGGTTCAACTACTTCATAAAGAGACTTTAATAAATTTAGTTTAAGGTGTATAAAAATATGTAGATAGGAGTTAGAACTAGTCAATTTGTTGTGGTGGGATGTTTTCTACGAGAGCTAAAGTTTACTTTGTAATTTTATTATTAGTACGGTGCTTGCTGTTAAAGGTTAATTCGTTATTATTAATAAATACTATAAGATTTTCCAAAGTAAACCTCAACGAAGTATTGGTTTGTAGACATGAATAGGTTCAGTTTATCGTACAGCCACTGACTCGTTTAAAGTTGTGTGTGCAATTAAATGTTAGACTTTATTTAAGAACGGGTTTCAAATCATTGAATTTTTAGTGTTAATCGATTTGTATAATCCAACGATTCGAAAAAAAGCCTATAACTATTATAATTTCGATGTGGGTACTTAGTCGTGATTACTTGTAAAGTATCTGTTAGCCAACGACTGTGTAGCCTCGTAGAGTATTGTTACTAGCTAGATCTTTGTCAATCTAATATCTAAAGCGGAACCAAACGTTCGTGAATTGAGTATTTTCTCTCTAAAGATGAAAAATAATATTTTCTGAATATAAATGAATCCTATTTTCTTACAGAGTCATGTACGTAACTTAGACGTGTAACTGGCAATACGCACATAAAGGTAGAGTCGATTTTAGGTAGAACGAAGTAGATTGTGAGTAACGACATCGCAAAACTGATCTGTTAACATAAGTTATGCTCTACGATAGTTCAAACTTAGATTGTATCATTTTGAATGTTTAGTGCGATCTATCACTAGCCGTGCCAAATCTACAAGACCTTTTAAATTAAGCGAAATTTTTGTAAGAGTATTTTAATTGAGCAGTTGATAAATAGTTGCTTGTCTTTCAAAACTTTCCCGCTTGTTAAATTACTTACTGTCTACTTTAGAAAAGGCCACGGAGCAAGATAGAATAAGTTAAAGTACCTAAAATTTCAAAGTACCTAAAGGATGATTTCCACCAAACGGCTCGCATCGCGTCGGATCGGAACGGATTTTACAATCTTCAAATGATATCAAATCGTGTACATAGTATTTAAAGTCTATATTACCAAGCCGCGCACAGCAGCTTGACAGCGAGCGTCTTCTGCGACACGCGATCGTAGCCGAAAGTTTGCTGCGGCGCGCGATCGGCTCTGTTCGCCTGTCGTCGTATCTCTTCTGTGTTTTATGACTATTTTCTTCTTCTTCTAATCAACCGTATTGACGTGTTCGAATTCAAAAATTAGAATACGTCATTGCGATAGTAGGAATGAAACTATTTGCCTAGGCGCAAAAACGGATACGTTCGCAAGCGACAGTACGGAGCCTATCGTATGCGTCGACATGCTGCCGGACGCGATCGGCTGTCGCCGCATCCGTTCGTATACTTTCCGATCCGATTCGATGCGAGCCGTTTGGTGGAAATCATCCTTAAGTTTAATTTAAAGCACAAACTGCTGTTTATTTTGAGATATGTCTATGTGGTTTTCTAGTAACTTACTGTAAAAGATCGTACCTAGTTAGGGAAGTCAGCAATAAATTTTATACTTCGACTGTGCCTTTCCTATTTCTAATGTATTAGCTTGTGAAGTTGAATGTGGGTAGTCTCTGAGATTAAATGTATACTGTAGGAGTTGGAGTGTAGATACATTAAATTATGATTCTTGTTGAGTCTTTATTAAGTTTTCGTTATATGTCATGTGAAAAGTTTTGTAAATGTAAGACAGCTCCCCGAGAAAATGATGTTAACCTTGTGTCATTCCGAAAACTAAAAACTACTCTATTTTGTACTATTGAAAGTAGTACAACAAACCTAGTGTTTAGCATTTTAGCCTTATGATTTTGTTGTGCCATTTATTCCATTTAAAATGTCAAAATAATTGTCCTCGTTAACATTATATTTAATTACTTTATTGCTTCTCCTTCCACAAGACGCTATCTTTTAATTACGTAATGTCTTCCATCTTTATTCAATCTTTACCGAGACTTGAAATGGTATCGATCGACGTTTTAATTATTAGCTACAATAGAGTTCTTGTATAAATAGACATCGAGTGATTTCATCTTTAATATAATTTATATTTTCAAGTTTATGTAAAAGAATTGATTAAAAGGAATTTAGTAAAATTAAGAATAGTATTTTCGTGATAAAAAGTAAATTTCGTGATAATGATGAATAATTGTTTTTCGGTACTGATCGTATAATAATTTAAGTGGTATGAACAATGTTCATAGTTGAGTACACCTGTTATCTTAGCTGGTGATCTGTCGAGTTAAGAAAGTTACGACAATGTTAGGTTGAAAAAATAAATCAAAATTCAAATAATTGCGTTTCATTTCATGAGAAATAAAAGGCCTGCAGCGTTCCCAGTCACATGGTATCCCACATCCGTTCTTTAGATTATTATTTTTAAGTTGTTCGTTTGTTCAGCGTCCCCGGGTAATTTGCGAGGCGCAGGTACCCACAAAGGAGAGAGCAACAGGCGAACTGAATTGAATTTAGCAACAATCTTTGCGAGCGTCCTATCTTGTTAGCGAGCGCTTACAATCTCATTTGCATAATTCCTTGAAACGAATTTTAATGGGTTCTTTATCGTGTTAACAACATAATGCGGTTTTCTTGAAACGATGAAGACGCTCTGGCTTGTTATGAAAGGATTTGTCTGTCAAATAATTAATTAAGACTGACCGATTCCGCTCTGAAGGGAATCCTGCTTGAAAATTCAACAAAGCGGAGTAATTATTTTGGGAGTCCAGACTTCTTATGTAATCTCTCTTGGGACGCTGTAACAAATTACAGCTTACCTACTAACTAACTATCAGAACCAGACTACATAATTATCCAAAAGAGTTTTAAAAATCTTTTGATACGACCATGTATTAAGGTAAAAATGTATGTTCCCCACACTGCATACAAATAAACTCAAATTTTATGGATAGCATTGACCTGCAATCAAGGAAAATATCACGAGGGGTATCTCGTTTTACTTTCCTCGCAAGCATGGTGATCAATCGTCAAAAGTAGAGACAAACTGGTCCCACGTACGCAACGTACGCAACGCAATAATATATCATCTGGACTTTTGATTTTATTCTCCACACGAAACTACCGTTTGCAAGGGGCAACTAGAATCAATTCAATTTTTTTGTAAATTTTTACATTATAAAGTGCCTTTTATGTCATCATCTGCCTAACCTTTTCCTTGCTATGTTGAAATCAGCTTCTAATCTAACCGGATGCAGCTGAATACCAGTATTTTACATGAAGCGACTGCCTATCTGACCTCCACAACAAAGTTACTGGGCAACCCCTTACCTATTGGTAAGGGGTTGCCCAGTAACTTTGTTGTGTTGTTTGTTGTGTTGTTGGGGTATTCCCCTTGGTAAGACTGGTTATCAGACTTTTTGGCTTCTTACTACCCGTAACGACTGTCTACCATCCACGAATGACAGCCGGGACCAATGCTTAACGTGCTTTCCGAGGCACGGAGGGGTATCGGTATGTATAGATACCCATCCACAGACCAACTGCGGCAAGCGTAGCTTAACCTTATCGATCGACCTGTGCGGCTGTTATTATTTAGCCCTCAAAAAAAGTGCCTTTTATGTGCCTATTTGGAATAAATTATTTAACTTTGACTTTATACAAAATAGTAGATTGTACAACTAAGGCATAAAAGAAGCTATTTTACCCCGAGACGTTTATATCCACGCGAGCCGCAGGCGAGGGTGGATAGTTAAGTCGAGGGGTAAAATGGCTCGTTTATGCCTGAGTTATACACTCTGCTTTTCACTTCGATTGCGAGAAAATGAAACAGGCATAAAGTATACAGTACATAATTAATCAAAAATGTTGCAAAGCTTAGCTAATTCCCGCCACCACAGATAATACCGCCACGAAACTTTTTAAAAGTTTTTTTTTTAATTTCAACATTTGTCATTCGACTTGGGTACTTCATATTGCCAAGTCATAAAACGTTTCTTTGCGTTTTTAAATAATAAATGACATCTATTTTACCTGTTTTTATTAAATTAACGATAGAAAACACGGAAGTGGTATAAATTAAAGAAAATTAAATAAATCACGACTTTAATCTGCGAAGTTTTATTGTGCGTGTGGCTGTTGGGCCTGATTACTTTATCTCAGAAAAAAAAAATTACTTTATTCACTAGAACATAAAAAGCGATTTTATGTCGCCTAAGCACAACATGAAGACGAACTTTTAGAGCATGAGAAGTGAAATAGTAGATTGTACAACTAAGGCATAAAAGAAGCTATTTTACCCCGAGACGTTTATATCCACGCGAGCCGCAGGCGAGGGTGGATAGTTAAGTCGAGGGGTAAAATGGCTCGTTTATGCCTGAGTTATACACTCTGCTTTTCACTTCGATTGCGAGAAAATGAAACAGGCATAAAGTATACAGTACATAATTAATCAAAAATGTTGCAAAGCATTTCCCGCCACCACAGATAATACCGCCACGAAACTTTTTAAAAGTTTTTTTTTTTTAATTTCAACATTGTCATTCGACTTGGGTACTTCATACTGCCAAGTCATAAAAACGTTTCTTTGCGTTTTTAAATAATAAATGACAACTATTTTACCTGATTTTATTAAATTAACGATAGAAAACACGGAAGTGGTATAAATTAAAGAAAATGAAATAAATCACGACTTTAATCTGCGAAGTTTTATTGTGCGTGTGGCTGTTGGGCCTGATTACCTTAGTCTCAGAAAAAAAAATTACTTTATGCACTAGAACATAAAAAGCGATTTTATGTCGCCTAAGCACAACATAAAGACGAACTTTTAGAGCATGAGAAGTGAAAAAAATATTAATACTCGCACCTTCTCTTTATGAGAAGAGCAGCCTTTACCTTGCAATGTGACAAATACAAGTCTGTAATGAATTAAATAGGTACTATGATTTTATCCGCACTTACAAAAAGTAAAAAACACTAGTACCTACGTACGTACGTATCTATAATCCGGCGTTTCTAAATTTGCCAAAGATGTAAACAACAATGGCCGCTCGAAATTGAATACAATCGATATACAAGAACATTTATTTGTTTTCGTCTAGTTAGCTCGGAGATTCTCCTAGCTAACTTTTGTAGACGAAAACAACCATTACTTCAAAATATATGTTCTTGTAGGTATATCGATTTTATTCAATTTCGAGCGGCCATTGTTGTTTACAACTTTGGCAAATTTAGAAACGCCGGACCTTACTGATGGTTTCAGATTGATGGATTCTCAAATTAAAAATCGTCAGAAAAGACTGAATACAAGTCCAAGTTAATGTAGAGACCTTGTAAGTTTAAAAACAACTTGTTTACATTCTTGTGCGGCAGCCATCGAAGGAGATGTTTCATAACTCTAATTTTGTTACATCTTTTGTGAGTCGCGCCTGCCTGGAGCCAGCCTGACCCAAATAAAACTTAAATTAAATTAGTATTCATCAACTGTAATATTTTGCGGGAATTATTTGTATTACGATCATTTGTGAAAGAACCTTCGTAATTATTTTGAGCCATATATTTATGCAAGACCAGTCAAATCTATACATTAACCTCCTTACTAATAAACGTTGTATAGCGTCTGTATAGTTACACAACGCTTTGTCTTCTTCTTTAGAAAGTCAAATTACTGACGACTGAAAGAGAGAAATTGGTGTGTAAATATACATCTGATATAAGTAATACGTTTATTAGTAAGGGGGATAATAAAAATAGTAGATAACGAAGTCAAAACTGTACATTGAATATTTTTTTAAGTAATTGCTACGAGGTGTGGGAACGAGCCTGATGCCAAAAATATAGTTTTTAGAATGTTTGTCCGTTTATCTGTTTGTCTGAATGAATTCCGAATTGGCGCAAAAACAGCTAAATGGATTTGGATGAAATTTGGTACACACATAGTTTATAACCTGGATTAACACATAGGGTAATTATAATTCCGTTAGTACGTTCCCATGGATTAAGTTTCTGACATTCATGCAGGCCAAAGCTAATATGAAATAAAACTGTTAGATATTGTCTGAGCTTCTATGTGTTACAGCTCACAGCCTACTTCCTCCGAACTTTGAAAGAATGGCTCAATAAAATGCTTTTTGTGGATGTTTTTAGTTATTTTGTCTATAATTGGCTTCATGTTTCTTATTCCAGTGTATTTATTGTATTTATGTAAAGCTGTTGGTTTTCCATGTGATAAATAAATAAATAAATAAATAAATAAACATGTAATAAATATCTAATAACTTCAACATTAGCTCTGTTCAAAGCTCGCTTCACAATATACTTATTACGAAGCAAACAATCAGTTTAATTGTGTTGTCCGCAAAAAAAGTCCGATCACTCGTTTTCATTGTATTTATTTTTCTTTTAGCATAAAATTATTACCACATTTTCGATAACATTCGGACTACAAATGCTTTTTGTATTTTGCTCGGTTACATATGGGTAGGCACATACAAAGGGTTGGTATTTGTACAGAAAAACTGAGTATTTTTATTCCAAAAAAATGCACAACGCCCGCAGTCTGCACAAACAAACCAGAATGTTGGCGCGATACGGTTTAGGTACTGGTGAAAAACGTTGAATTTCGCCTGCCGATTTTCAACGTACGAGTATTCACTTGAGCGGTACAAAAAAATTATTTAAAAAAATCTTAGCTCTCGAACGACGGTACGTATTGTCGACGGTATATTTTTTTCACATGGGTTATGCACCGATTTTTCTATAAATTCTAGACTGAAACGGTTTTCGTGTCGAACAAAGTTCTCAAGTAGATCGCACATCGACTTGAACTGCCAAGATTGGGGAACTTTAAAAGTGGTTCATAGTTCTAAATTCACGAAACGAACGTTTTGGTTTTTCAGCGATTTTCCTTAAGTAAAAGTTTTGGTGCTCTCCCTAACTTACAGCATACTTATTTCTTAAAAATATAGTATGGAACGATAGACCAAACTTCCAGTTATTATACTTCCATGATTTTCCATGAATTACATAAATAACGCCTGTCCCCGAAGACCTGGTGAAGGCCGCTGGATGCGAGAAGAATAGAACCGGTCGATGTGGCGGTGTTTGCGGAGGCCTATGCCCAGCAGTGGACGTCTCTCGACTGAAATAATGATAATGATACTGTACTACTGCTGGGCAAAGGCTTAAATTAAATTATTTATTAATAAAATAATTTAAGAACAAATAATGTTGCTTAATTTTGCAATATTATTCAACATTTCAACCAAAAACCTTACCTAATAATATATTACATTTATACCAACGCTACAATTTGTGGAAGGTATAAATTACATTAGAAGTCAATAATCTCGCTCCTAACTATAGGAGGGCCCTCTCAACGTCTACTCAGCTGTAACTGGTTACTGAGTGCGGTCTCTAATCGGTTTACCCAGAATATTGTTTGACAAACACAGCCAAATTAGTTGCAACCAAGATAAATGTTGGGCCAGCACTTGATAACCAATGTTATTGAGATTTCGGTTACCGGATCGACAGCTGTAGTTAGGTATGAGGTATTTATTGTGATAGTAAGATTTATGATTCATGGAAAACTTTCTTGCAATGACCTATAAATCATTGTGATTACTCGTCGAAGTTATTGTTGCATAATGTGGATATTCAAGAGATATTGAAACTCAATTCTTCTGTTTTTTACCTGCTTATCGTCAACACATTACATAAGAGATATTCTTACATAAGTCCTTTACGTCCTCAAGTTCTAATTCTTAAAATAATTATTGATAGTCATTGCATGCGTGACTACTGAGCATAAGGTCCTGGGTTCGATTCCCAGGTAGGGCAAAGAGTTACTGGGTTTTTATTGGCCGGTCCAGACCTCGATTGACAAAAATTTCACAGAATCAAAATCAAAATTCAAAGTCATTTATCCAAACTAGGGCGAAAATCATCACTTTTCTTTTTTTCGAGAAGACCGGAGGTTGGATTTGTGTCCGGTTGATCGCAATAAACGCCCCATGGTACTTAAACATAACTGGCAAAAAGTAGATGTACCTAGTATAGAGACACCTCTGCCTAACTCCTCGGGAAAAACAGGCGTTATGATATGTAATCTGCATTTGCAACTTATTTGCCAAAAATGTAAACAAATATGTGTTCATGGAAAAATAACTTTAATTCCTACACAATAAAGTGCAGTTTACACTCAAACATTTTTATAATTTTTTAATTGTGCTAGTCGTCACTCTGAAATCAATTTAATTACCATTAACATAAAGTTGATGTTTAATTAGTAACAACCTGAGTTATTCTACTCAAAACAATTGTATGCCAGGGTCAACCTACAAAGAAATAATGGCATCAGTAACAGGAAATGTTTTTAATCCTAAAACCAACATTACTGTATTTGTAGGTAACAGTTCTAAGGTCAAAAAATATGAAATAACTGACTGTGTAACTGAGTTGTTAAAGTTAAATTGTAATAAAATAATATTGTGTGCTTTCCCATATTTTAAAAAATTGACAAACAGACAAAACAATTATATTCATATGCTTAATAAGCATATGCACTTTTTAGTTAGTCATTACAGTGATAAGCTTGTCTATTTTGACACCAACAATTTTATAGAAAGTTTAAAGTCGACTAGGGGTACTGTGTATCTGCCTGTTAGTTTTAGACACATAATAGCAAGACTATTAGCTTTTTATATAAACACAGACATAAGTATTATGTCGAAGTCTTGTATTATTAACACCACAACAGTTAGTAATAATACTAATAATAAGGTGGTTTGTCTAAATGAATGTAGCTTAAATGCTATAAATATTTATACAAATTGTACGAAGGAGGTTCCATTTCCCTCACGCACTATGAGTTCACTGCCTGGTGATGACATTGAAGTCTTAGGATTAACTCCGGATAATAATTTAAACTAGTTTGTAAGACAACAGAAGGTACCAGTAATAATATTCTTATACCTAACATCAACAAGGTATCTTCTTGCTCTAAAATAAGTAAATATCAAAAAGGAGATCAGCAGAATGCCTTGAAA
The DNA here is from genome assembly GCA_947508005.1 of Amphipoea lucens. Lineage (NCBI taxonomy): Eukaryota > Metazoa > Arthropoda > Insecta > Lepidoptera > Noctuidae > Amphipoea > Amphipoea lucens. The sequence goes on along the minus strand of OX382358.1, from coordinate 16,936,653 downwards.
TTATTTCATCAAAATATTCAAGGCATTTCTTCCAAATTATTAGAAATTGAAATGTTTTTAGAAAAAACAAAGTTTGATATTGTTTGTTTTACTGAACATTGGTTAAAGGATTTCCAAATGTTAATTAATTATGAGAATTATAGTGTGGGCAGTTGTTTTAACCGTAAATCTATGCTGCGTGGAGGTTCCCTAATCTTGATAAAAAATTGTTTAAAATCCAAGCAACGAAATGACATAGTGGATTTATCAATTGAACATTGCATCGAACTGTCTTGTGTTGAGCTAGATAAGCATGTTGTAGTGTGCGTTTACAGACCCCCTAATTATCAGAACTTTTCTGTATTTGAGTCAATAATGGAAGACGTCCTTGCGAAACTGGCATCTAATAACAAAGCCGCAATTATTTGTGGTGATTTTAATATTAATATTTTGGAAAATAATTCAAATAGCTGTAGATTATTAAGCCTTTTCAAATCGTTCAATTTATCTAATGTTTTTACAGAACCGACTAGAGTAACTCCAACTTCTGCAACTTGTATCGATAATGTCTTTTGCGATTGTGATTATTTAGATAAAGCCATCGTAAATTATCTGCCGTCTGATCATAGTGGACAAACGGTAACTTTTAACTTTAAAACACCTTTGCAAAAAGTGCAAATACAATTTAGACCAATAACGACTGGTAAACTAAAAATATTCAATAGTACCCTAAATAATAAGTTAAATGATCTGGGCCATGATATGGATGATGCAAATAAATTGTACGAGGATTTCTTTTCAGTAGTTCAGACTCAATTCAATAAAACTTTTGAAAAGAAAACAAAAAACATTTGCCCTAATTTTATATTTAGTGACTGGGCGACTAGAGGTATTAGGATAAGTAGGGAAAGACTGTTCGAGCTGTATGGCCTTAAGCCTTACATTAATACTGTTACTTTCAGCAAGTATGTTGCTACATATTCCAAAATTTTTAGAAATACTTGCAAAATAGCCAAAGCCCGGTACATTAGCAACAAAATCGAATCGGCAGAAAATAGAATAAAAACGGTTTGGAAAATTATAAATAACGAAACTAGTAGGAATAAAAAACGAAACACTGATTACACGTTGGAGACTTCACGTGGTGCCATAAGCTCTAACTTAGAAGTAGCTCAAGAATTTGTAAATTTCTTTACTAATATACCATCAAAAACGACGGAAGCCTTAAATTCCTCACCCGACGTATCAATTGATTTATTAAGAGCGAACGTTCAAGCCTGCCCGGTTGAATTTCAATTTAAACATATTAACCCTGCAGTAGTAATAAAAGCTTTTAAGCAAATTAAAATCAAATTGACCGAAGATCTTTGGGGCATGTCTATTAAAGTGTGTACCTCCATAATTGAGACTATTGCGCCTTACTTAGCCTTAGTATTTAATTCTTGTGTAGATCAAGGAGTCTTCCCCGATCTAATGAAATATAGTAAGGTAATACCACTTTACAAATCCGGGGATAGTAAAGACACCAATAATTATAGACCCGTATCCGTGTTGCCGGTTTTCAGCAAGGTGTTTGAAAAGATAATGCTTAATCAGATGCTCAATCATTTTAACACGAATAAAATCCTTCACGATCAACAGTATGGTTTTACCAAAGGACGTTGTACGACCGACGCCGGTGTAACCTTATTAAAACACATTTTTAACGCGTGGGAAGAGGCTCAAGACGCCATAGGAATCTTTTGTGACCTCTCCAAGGCATTTGATTGCGTCGATCACGAAACCTTGCTTTTGAAACTTGAGCATTACGGACTTGGAAAACTTGCGCTCAGTTTAGTTAGTTCTTATTTAAATGATAGACAACAGCAAGTTCAAATAAATGGTGTCAATTCACATGGCTTAACAGTAAAAATGGGTGTGCCACAAGGCTCGATTTTGGGTCCTTTCCTCTTTTTAGTGTATATAAATGATCTACTCAATTTATTAAAAAACCAACCACAAATGGTGTTATTTGCTGATGACACTTCTTTAATTTTTAAGGTAAATAGACGTGCTATAAATTTTGACGACGTAAATAACGCCCTACTGCAGGTCCAAAATTGGTTCACTGCTAATAATTTAGTATTAAATGGAAAAAAAACTAAGTGCATAAGATTTTCTTTACCAAATGTCAAAGGTAGTGATTGCGAGATAATATTGAATCAAGAGAAACTAGAATTCGTCGATACAACTGTTTTCCTAGGAATCACGCTCGACTCAAGGCTACAATGGGGTCCTCATTTAACATCTCTTGCAGGACGGCTAAGTTCAGCTGCTTATGCTGTCAGAAAAATCCGTCAGTTTACTGATGTAGATACCGCGAGACTGGTCTATTTTAGTTACTTTCATAGTATCATGTCTTACGGTATTTTACTTTGGGGACGAGCTGCAGACATCGATTCTATTTTTATTCTGCAGAAAAGAGCCATCAGAGCCATATATAATCTTCGCAGGCGCGATTCTCTAAGGGAACGGTTTAAGGAAATTAACATCATGACGGTACCTTGTCAATATATCTATGAAAACATCATGTATGTAAGGAAAAATTTACATCTTTTTAGTAAAAGAGGTGAAAGACATAATTATAGTACTAGAAATAGGGACCTATTAGTTCAACCAGGTTTCAGACTAGCTAAAGTAGACTCATCTTTTATGGGGTACTGTTTAAAATGTTATAATAAAATACCTCCCCACATTCTTCAACTGAATGAGACAAAATTCAAGTCTTGTATTAAACGCACACTATGCAGGCAGGCATATTATAAGTTAGGGGATTACATCGCGGATAAAAATGCCTGGCTCAATGCTGGTCCTGCTCCACAACCACAACTAATTGATTAACACTTGAAAATACTGTTGGAGCTGCTGAAGATTGTAAGTCTATCTTTGCATTGTATAAATTCAATCTCCTAGTATTGTATAATTGCATAACACATGTGTGAGTACTATGTACACACTATAAAGCTACCATTTACTGGGTACGTCTTTCATTGACTTGAATGTGCTCTGGCGGCTGAGAGTATGTCATGCTCACTCAAATGTCTCGCTGATGGTGGCGCATGTGTTGGATCATTTAGCTCCCTTCAAAATGGTTGAGCTGAATGGTGCTGATGCATGCGTCATGTTCGTGAACGGGCGCCGTCAGTAGGGACTGGTCATCTCTTTGCTGCCATGGCTTATTTTAATTTATTATTTGAATTGTTGTTTTTTCTCATCTTTTCATTATGGACGCTTTTAACGTTCTGCATCGTTCTCACATGTATAATTTTTAACATGAATGATGTAACCAAGACTTTGTAACCACATTATTTTGATTTAAAAGAGTGTCCATGGAGTTTCTTGCCCGTTCTTCTCCATAGGTACCTACGCTTTGGAATGGGCAACTAGCTTCATTTTTTCTGACTGACTGACTTCTTGACAATTCAAAAGTGCCTGTAAATGGTTTAATTGAAATAAATGCTTTGAGTTTGAGTTTGAGTTTGAGTTTGACATTTGTTTAACTTGAAATAACATCAATTTGAAATATTAATAGACTTTAGTGTAATTGCCTAGCAACAACTACGTATTATACTTATTACACTCGATATAATGAATTCCTCGAACAAAGAAGTGTGAATGTTATTACTGCTTAGGACATTTTATTCGTAAATTGTTGCCAATTAATCTTAATTAACATGACGTCGTGCTCCAACCACATGTCGCTGTCGAGATCGTAATACATCATTCAAAACTTTCTTCATTATTCTCATTCACTGGCTCAATGTTCATGCCTACATTTGATATGATACAGTCTACCTCAAAAATAGATGTAAACTTCGACAGGAATTCATTGTATTGTCTACAATTTGTGTTCCATAATCCTACTATCCTACTTCCTACTAGTCCTACTAATCCTACTTCCTACTATCCTATCCTACTCCTACTAATATTATAAATGTGAAAGTTTGTGAGGATGTTTTTACTCTTTCACGCAAAAACTCCTGAACGGATTTTGATGGAACTTTGTAGCAATATAGCTTATACGTCAGAATAACATATAGAATACTTTTTATTCCGATATTCCTACGGGATCAACACTTATCTCTTCGTATGCTTAAACGTAGAGCCACGCGAGACACAATGCCTTTTTAATTGTGTCTGTAATTACGGCATTCAACCGGTTAAGCGGGTGAAACCGCGGGGCGCTGCTAGTACTGTATATACAGAAAGATGTTTTTTATCACTATCCAAATTTTTACAGTGTGTTCTACCCATGAATATGAACAACTTTCACTATAGGACCAACTCTGAAATTACAAAAAAAATATCAGCTGTTTAAAACAAAAGTTCCATACCTACTTGACCAAAATGTTACTCTCGTCAGCATAAAATCCATTTCGTTTTCGTCTGTAAATCCGTACCTAAAGTGATAATCTATAAAACAACGAGGGATATTATACCAGTAAAATCAATATCATAATAACTGAAAGTCAGACACTTGATCACGTCGAGTGGGCTTATATTAAATTAATTGAGAGAGAAATTCAATCAAGGTCCATACTTCAAATTAATCCCCACACGGCTGCTTTTCGATCATTATTGGAAACCGCTTGAAATGAAACACTGCTCAATGATATTTCAAAGGAAATATTACAAAGGGATTTCATTTCGAATACCTACTTGAAAAATTTACTAAAGCAATTTTTCGGTTTCATATTACGATTGCATCTACAGCACGTAGCTACTTATGATAGAAATTGTAAAAATGTCGTCGTGGGTCGTTTAGCTGGATTTCTGTTACAATATGGCGTATTGGAAACTGGCTTTTTCAATAAACTTGTGAAACAATGTCTGTAACAATTTTCAAACAAAATCGGTGCATCCAGACAATTTACGTCTTGCTGACATTTCTAGAACATTTCGAGAAATTTTCCTCGAAATCTGTGAAATTCTCCGTGAGCCCAGACAGATTTTCATTGTTAGCGAAAATCAGAAAATGCGCACTTTATCGATGACCGAATTGAATACGAAAATCCTAACTGACAGTGTGACTGTCACCTTGCAAAGAAGAACGAACATATTATTATAAATCTGCTCAAGTATTTAAAGTGTTTTTGTTGTGAATAAAGACATTTCACTCCGTATGAACAGAAGTCTAGGCTATTGTAGTTAAAGTATACAAGTGAGCTTCATAAAATTTTCAAGACCAAGCAGACCGGAGCTTGGAAACAACGAGTAGGTTTCACGTTGTATAAATAACAGTAGTTATACGTAGTTTTGCATTTTATATTATAAACTCCCAAAATGACCCTACTGCTAACATTTTAACCGAAACGTTTTTATGTCAAGTTTTCTCTAAATTTTTAATGAAATATTCATGGCAGACCAGGGATTTGTTATAATTTTCAGAAGTCTATTGTATATTAACTTTTCAGTTTTTCATATTATAATATGGAAATCTTATCACACATTTTTGTGTATTATGTTGTCTTTTCGTCACGTTATGCTGTTATGTACAAACTTCTTATTATAAAAAATATAAATAATCTTTCATATTATACTAATCCTATGGGCCAGCACGCAGCCGCATCAGTAACATGAAGAAATAACATACTAAGTATTCATAAATATGTTGGTAGTATTAGTATGTTATTTAATGTTATTTAATAATTAATGTTCCGATTGTGGATGTTACAGGTAAAAGATAACAAAACTAAATTAAACATAACAACGCCTGTTAGTAGACATTCGTATTCGCTCGTAGACCCCGCTACGAAGGTGCTACGAAGGTGCTACGCTACGAGCTAATAGAGGTTTTAACGACCTACTCGTAAGTACCGACATTTCACTGTATTGTCTGTACTACCTGTCCTCGTAACCAACAATGCTACAAAAAAGTAAATGAAAATTTACTCTGTTAGGATCGTGACGGAATTTAATGTTCCGCCCAACCTGTTTTTTTTTTAAATTTAGCAAAGTATACAGAATCATTATTTAAAACAACATATCTGTTGTGCTTGGTAAATTTTGTTAAAAACACTATGCTCAGTCGGAGACATTTTGCTCACAGTTTTCACTCATTTAAAAAAGTTAAAGCAGCCTTTACATTTTCGTAGTAATTGAATTTCGGTAGTACAAAAAATAAATACCACTTAATTACTCAAAGCGGCAAATTAAGCTGGAAGCCAGAAAAAATTATTTTGTTCTTGAAATATCATTATTTAATTTAATCTCTAAGGGAACGAAATAAATTCGGTTACAGATCGTTTGGTTGTTAAATTGTTTTACTGCGAAGTTGCGTCGTGTAAGAGTCTGATTGTACTACGTAAAGTACTCGTGGACTTAGGTACTACATTAAATAGTCCCCTTTCTCACTCGCATTTATCTTATCATCTTATACCATTGTCACATATATACAAAGCTTTGAGAGTTTCGAGTTCAGATAATATATTAAATATTCAGCTGAACGTGATCTCGGGGCTCGAAACAAAGGATCACTGTATGCAAAAACGTTTTGTCTTTCAGTGATTTTAAAATATTATGTTATGTTTGAAGGTTGTTCTTTGAAGCCTTAAAAAGAGGTATTGTCAACAATATGAAATGGAATACGAACTTTTCATCAACTTACCTAACGAAGAGTGATTAGTTTCTAAATATAGCCTGATAAATCTCGTGCTAGTTACTCTTTTACGATGGTGAAAAGTATTATACTGTAAAATATAGCTCAGTAAACATATCTGTTTAATTATAACTATAAATGCATACAGATAGATGAGAATATATAGATATTCTATTCAATTCTAAACAGTTATACTTAATAGTTTTTGTTTTTTTCTTTATTTATTATTAGGGACTTTTATACAATTGTATATGCCAGTCCCGTCGGACCTTATAACTTAATAGTACTACTTAATAATAGACAAACTTATTGACCCTTATAACGTAAAACGTAATAATACAAACTTAACTAAACTATAAGCAGCTCCGGAGTTAGGTGAAACTGTGATAGTTATAACTGTTATCATGGATTCAGTACATGGTTCTGCTGAACCCACTTGCGTTGAAATTTTTCGTCGGTTATCGAAATAAAAATTAACTGTTCCATACATTTTGACCGCGTAGGTCTTGTTCTAAACTAATCTGCTGTTTCATAGAAAACTGCAATTTTCTATGAAAGAACGCTTTTTTTGCGCGTCAATGTTCCTGCCGTACTATATACGACAAATACGGCAGCTGTACCATTTAATATCTGTATCAATGGTAGATAGAATGTGAACGATTACATTACTAGAGGCGCCGCTGACGCGTGCACTTCGCACGCTCAACCTCGTAGCAAATGAGACGGACTTATTCTGTTCCTCTCTAAGTGAATTCACAAGGAATGCCTTGTTTATAATCAGTTATAGATTAAGTTAGTATAAGCGCATTTATTGTATTGGTTTATCCTCTAACGGTAAATGTAATTAAATAAATAAATAATTACGTTCAACGAAATCATTAATACGAGTATCAAGAAACCTTATTTAATTATTACGTTACTAATTAATCTCAATTAAAACAACCCTTACAGAAGAGCCTGATCGATATCGTACTTAACTAACAATAACGAAGCTTCCAGACCCTTGAACGTAACTTATTTCTAATCTATTCATTAGACCGCCTAATTTACTGGAACTTCAATCTACTATCAAGACGAGGGCAAAGCCCCTGGCAAGAAAACCTTTGGCGCTTTAATAAGTAATGACTTCGAATCTTCTGGCCTTACATTAATCTTAACGTATAAATAAAGGTAGCTGCAATATTTATTACGGAGTCCAGTTATTTATTTGTTTGTGGTCATTGTTTTGGGATAAAGTGAGGTATTTAAGAACATTTTTATAAAATTGTGCTCCATCGTAAACTACATTATCACTGCCGTAAAAACATAAAATGCTAAATAATTATCGCTCTTATGTATCTACCTATATCTACACTGCCCATAATGTTCCCACTGCTGGGACACAGGCCTCCTCTCGGTGAGAGGGAGTGGGCCATAATCCACCACGCGGGCCCAGCGCGGGTTGGTAGACGTCACAAGTCTTCGAATTTTCACACTACATCTACACTATATCCTTATGAAAAAAAATCTTATATAACAATATATTATTATAGGCATCTTCATATTAACTTCAACATATCTGAAATTGTGAGAAAACCATTTACAGTTATTGTACGATAGACACTAACAAATTAGCAGGAGGAAACGAGCGCTCTACATGTGGCGCCGCCCGGATATCTACAGTCACGAGCATGAGTGTAAGGTATTTAGGGTTACCTTTCACTCATGCAACATTCAAAATCGTTTTTTTTTTCCATAAAATAACGATAGCTGATTGCAACTTAGAGAAAATACCTATTTCAAAATAGTATGGTTTCCCGAATCACAGGAAGTAGCCGGCATAGCTTGCAGAGTAAGCAAACTGAAGTGGCAGTGGGCTGACCATGTAAGTCGGGGGACCGATGCAGATGGCCGGTGGAGCAGACGAGTCCTGGAGTGGAGACCGCGTATCGGCAAGCGTAGTGTGGAACGCCCCCCAGCTATAGGCCGACCAATTAACAGAGACGTTGCCTGAGGTAGCAGCACGATGCAGGAGGGGTGTGGTGACGTGATGCGAAAGCTCAGTGATTCGTCAACTTGTGACAACTATCACCTCTCCCGCACCGTGCAGCTACCTCAGGCAACGTCTCAGTTAAGCGGTCGGCCTATATATGGACCGACAACTTAAATAAGGTGGCTGGGACAGACTGGATGCGGAAGGTGGAGAACAGGGTGTTGTGGTGCAGCCTGGGAGAGGCCTACGTTCTGCAGTGGACTGTAATAGGCTGAATTGATTGATAGTTTCCGGAATATTATGTTCAAAACACCATTACATTTATATGAACACTTTAAAAGAATATTACTTTTGTATCTTGTGTAAATGCTCACGACTGTACTGGCTTGGCATTCGGTCGCTTTTAGCACTCAACTAGGCAAAAGTCATCTAGTCCACAGAATATTTGGGGAACACAATATTTTATTTAGAGTAGTTGCCATTTCCCGTACGTCAGCGGTCACACTCTGACCTTGAGCTGGCCGGAGTTTCAATGGAATAACAGGCCAATTTATACTGGTTTTGTAAGCACTGGCGAGCGGCCTACCGTTCCACTATTATAAATTTGAAAGTGTCTTTATCTATTTGTAGGTTTTTACATTTTCACGGCTCAACCACTGATTCGATGGTGTTTAACTATTTAAGGCCGGCTAATGAGAAACGACGACGAGCAGTGGTGGCCAGTGGTAACGGCCGCGACTTACGAGTTGTAGGTCGTATGTTCGAACCCAGGCAGGCACTTTACTTTGTGTAAATTATTCACCACTGCTCTCAAAACGGTGAAGGAAAACATCGTGAGGAAACCAGCATATCCTAGAACCAATAATTTGAAGACACTTGACATCTATCAACCCGCAATAGGTCCGCGTGGTGGATTACAGCCCACTCTTCTTATTGAGAAGAGGCCTGTGGCCCAGCAGAGGGAACGTTATAGGCTGATTATGTAAAGAGAAATAATTGATTTTCTGTTGTAATGTGCCACCAGTGCATGGTACGCGCCGGGCCGGAGCGATTAAATATCAGTTGTGTGGTCAAAATTAAGGATGTGGTGCACACCAATAAACTGCACCACTTTCTCTTTAATGGGACCAATATTGTAATCGTGAAAAAATAAGTAGTTGCCCCATACATTTGGGTCGAGTGGGTATTGAAATCTATATAAATAAAAACAAAAGGCCTGACTGACTGACTGACTCATCAACGCCCAGCCCAAACCCATGGACGTAGAAAGCTGAAATTTTACACAATGGTTCCCTTTATAATGTAGACAAGGAATAAGGAAGGATTTTTCGAAATTCAACCCCTAAGGGAGTTAAATAGGGGATGAAAGTTTGTATGAAAGTCCGTCAGTTTTAAAGTTAGCATCTTCAAATTTTGTGTTTAGGCTGACAATTGAAAATTAATTTATACGTGTCTCAGCGTTTTTGATGATTCCACCCTCAAAGGGTTAAAAAGGGGGATGAAGTTTTGTATGAAAGTCCGCCAGTTTAAAAGTTAGGATCTTCAAATTTTGTATTGAGGCTAACGATTGAAAATTAATTTATACGTGTCTCAGCGTTTTTGATAATTTTACCCCTAAAGGGGGATGAACGACCTAACTGAGATATCGACGCACAGCCTAAACCGCTGGTCCTAGGGACATGAATTTTTGAGGGTATGTTCTTTGTGAAGAGTAAGTATCCAGTAAGAAGGGGTTTTTGGAAATTCAGCCTTTAAGAGGGTGAAAAGGGGGGATTTTGTTTGTATGAAAAATCTTATTCCTTGAGTTAATAACCTTGAAACTTTGCAAGAATACCTATCTAAGTAATAAACGAAGTTTGTCATTTTTCGTTTTTCTAAACTACCCCCTAAAGAGGTATTGGGGGGTGTCAAAATTTGTATGGAAGAATTTTAACGCGCTGTCCTATTAACTCAAAACTCAGTATTTATACTAAGGACTAAAAATAAAGAATAACGTGTATCAGGGTTTTTCGAAAATCTACCCCTAACTGTGTGAAAAGGGGTAATTAATTTTACAGGGGAGGATTTCACTGCGTGACTTGATTAGTTCGAAAATTGGCATATATAATCTTTGAGTCAAGTTATGAACACATCTTAAACGATTTTTCATAATTCTACCCATGTAGGGGTGAAAAGCGGGATAACAGTTTATATGAAAAATCTTAATCATTTGGTTAATAAACTTGAAACTTGGCACGAATATTTATCTAAGTAAATTATGAAGGTTGGCATTTTTTGTTTTCACAAACTACCCCCTAAAGGAGGATTGAGGCGGGGTGTGTCAAAATTTGTATGGAAGAATATTAACGCATGGTCCGATTACTTCGAAACTCGGTATTTATACTTAAGACCAAAAATAAAGAATAGCGTCTATCAGGGTTTTCCGAAAATCTACCCCTAACGGGGTGAAAAGGGGTAGTTAATTATACAGGTGAGGATTTTAATGCGTGGCTTGATTAATTCAATAATTCGTATAAATAATCTTTGAGTCAAGTAATGAACACATCTCAAACAATTTTTTGAAATTCTACCCCTATGGGGGTGAAAAGCGGGAGTACAGTGTATATGAAAAATCTAACTCATTTGGTTAATAAACATGAAACTTGCCACGAATACTTAAGTAAATTATGAGGTTTGGCATTTTTTGTTTTTCTAAACTACCCCCTAGAGGGGGATTGGGGGCGTCAAAATTTGTATGGAAGAATTTTAACACACAGTCCGATTACCTCGAAACTCGGTATTTATACTTAAGACCAAAAATAAAGAATAACGTTTATCAGGGTTTTCCGAAAATCTACCCCTAACGGGGTGAAAACGGGTTGTTAATTATACAGGTGAGGATTTTAATGCGTGGCTTGATTAACTCAACAATTCGTATAAATAATCTTTGAGTCAAGTAATGAACACATCCCAAACAATTATTTGAAATTCCACCCCTACGGGGGTGAAAAGTGGGAGTACAGTGTATATGAAAAATCTTACTCATTTGATTAATAAACATGAAACTTGGCACGAATACTTAAGTGAATTATGAAGTTTGGCATTTTTTGGTTTTCTAAACTACCCCCTAGAGGGGGATTGGGGGCGTCAAAATTTGTATTGAAGAATTTTAACGCGAAGTCCGACTAACTCGAAACTCGGTAGTTATACTTAAGACCATAAATAAAGAATAACGTGTATCAGGGTTTTTCGAAAATCTACCCTTAACGGGGTGAAAAGGGGCAGTTAATTTTTACAGGGTAGGATTTTACTGTGTGGTTTGATTAACTCGAAAATTGCCGATGTAGGTCACACGGCTGCCAAGCTAAAATGGAACTGGGCTGGTTACATCTGTCGCATGCCGGAGGAGCTATGGGCTAAAATAACCACACAATGGGTCCCAAACAGCAGCAAACGGCAACGCGGCAGGCCCAGAATGAGATGGCGGGACGAACTCGACTCTTTCGACAAAGATTGGCGTGTAACAGCACTGGATTGGGATAAGTGGAAGAAGGGAAGGGAGGCCTTTGCCCTGCAGTGGGACAGAAATGGCTGATAATAATAATAAAATCTTTGAGTCAAGTAATGAATTCCACCCCTGTGGGGGTGAAAAGCGGGGATACATTTTATATGAAAAATCTTATTTATTTGGTTAATAAACATGAAACTTGGCAATATTTGGGTCAGTAAATAATAAAAATACCCCTTACAGAGGATTTTGAGGGTGACAAAGTTGATAGGTTAGAAAAATATGTAACCCGCTATCGGATTAACTCGAAACTAGGTACTACCAAAACAAAAAATAAAACAAGTAGGTACTTATCTGTTTTAGGGTTTTTCAAAAATCGACTCCTACCAAGGTGGAAAAGGGCAATTAAAGTTTAAGGGGTGGATATTACTGCTTACTTCAATTAACTCAAAAATGGGTATGGGCCTTTGAGTCAAGTTATGATCACGAACGATTTTTCAAAATTCCACCCCTGTGGGGGTGGAAAGTGGGGCTACAGTTTATTTGAAAAATCTGATTCCTTTGATCTATAAAAATTGGCCCGAATACTTATTCATCTAAATAAATGATAAAGATCATACCTACATACATTTTCGAAATTTTTAGAGGTAAGTACGAATTTCACGCGGACGAAGTCGCGGGCAGAAGCTAGTTTTGTATAAAACAGTTGATAAGTTTTTATTGATTACGATGTAATCCTTAAAGGTGTTTTTCCCTTGGAGAAAGTTGCTAAATATGACTACACCTTTCTGATACCAGCTATAAAATATAAATTAAAATATTATAAAAGAAAAAGAATCAGCACTTTCCTACATTTAATAATAATAAGTACCTACAATGACCCCTTAAGAGGTTATCCATTAATTACCGGACACCCTGTATACGTACGTGAACAAAGAAATTCCAAGTGCAACTTTGTCGATAAGGCAGGTAAATATAACCCTTATCCGTAATTACAGCGTACGGTCGGTATAACAACAGTGGTCGGCGGCAACCTCAAACAACAACTTAAGTGGGTTAATTATACCGTCACCGTGAAGGCTGCAGTTACGCCACGTTGCATTACCACCTACGCTATGTATACAATGTAAATTACTGGTGAAGAAAATTGTTGCGACTAGAAAATGTAGGTGGGGGTGGAAAGGAAAATTATGAATTGTTTGGTCATTTTAAGGCACATATTATTTTTGTCCCTATCTTTCATTTGGCATTTTACCAGCACCATAGAGTAAGTACTGTTCATGAATGTAAGAAGAGACGGGAGTCCCATAGAAAGATGAAAAACGTCGCTTGTATGAAACTTGTACTAAAACTGAATACCAACATAGCAAAAATGACACAGACTATGCACAGACTGCAGATGTTAAAGCGAGACAGCCATAACCGCCAAAAAACGGAAAGTAAAATTATGAATTTTTTGGTCATTTTAAGGCACATATTATTTTTGTCCCTATCTTTCATTTGGCATTTTACCAGCACCATAGAGTAAGTACTGTTCATGAATGTAAGAAGAGACGGGAGTCCCATAGAAAGATGAAAAACGTCGCTTGTATGAAACTTGTACTAAAACTGAATACCAACATAGCAAAAATGACACAGACTATGCACAGACTGCAGATGTTAAAGCGAGACAGCCATAACCGCCAAAAAACGGAAAGTAAAATTATGAATTTTTTGGTCATTTTAAGGCACATATTATTTTTGTCCCTATCTTTCATTTGGCATTTTACCAGCACCATAGAGTAAGTAATTTTCATGAATGTAAGAAGAGACGGGAGTCCCATAGAAAGATGAAAAACGTCGCTTGTATGAAACTTGTACTAAAACTGAATACCAACATAGCAAAAATGACACAGACTATGCACAGACTGCAGATGTTAAAGCGAGACAGCCATAACCGCCAAAAAACGGAAAGTAAAATTATGAATTTTTTGGTCATTTAAAGGCACATGTTATTTTTGTCCCTATCTTACATTTGACATTTTACCAGCACCTTAACTGCGTAACAAACTCACACTATCAATCACAATCTGAATCATTTTGAAGGATATTAATAAGCTAAACCATCTATACAAATAAAATTGGAGTGTCTGTTTGTAATAAGCTAAACCATCTATACAAATAAAATTGGAGTGTCTGTTTGTAATATTACAATAACCGCTTTTTACTAAACGCATATAGATTTATACACGGTACATATTATACCAAAATAACATTTTTTACAATTTTTGTCTGTCTGTCTGTTTGTTCCGGCTAATCTCTGAAACAGCAGGACCGATTTTGACTAGACTTTCACTGGCAGATAGCTGATGTAATAAGGAGTAACTTAGGCTACTTTTATTTTAGAAAAAGAGTTAGGGCTCCGCGCAAAAAAATAAAAACGTTTTCCGTCATGCATGCACGCGAACGAAGTCGCGGGCACAGCTAGTCTATACTATAATATTATAAAGAGGTAGAATTTATTTGTAAGTTTGTATGTAGGGGGTAATCTCTGGAGCTACCAGCCGGATTTGAAAAATTCTTCTTGCATTTGATAGCCCAATTCTTGAGGAAGGCTATAGGCTATTTAACATCACGCTATGACCCTTAGGAGCCGAGCAAAAAGAAAAAAGTCAAAAAGAACGTTAAGTGATAGCGCGGGCGGGTGATGCGATACGACGGGGTGGCTCGGGGGAAACAAGAAGTTTCACGCGAACGAAGTCGCGGGCTGAAGCTAGTTGTTAATATATTTGAAAAATTTGTCTTCTCAACAACGTAAATAACGCAATGAATGTTGTTGAACTGTCAAAATGAAAGCCATTGCTATTGTTAGTGTGTTACGCTATTACCCCGCCATTTATTAACCACTTAGTTTCTCTACAAAAGTAGGCACAGACATTTAAGGGCTTGTGTCATTTTTTATTAGTAAAACCATTATTATGCATGAAACACTTACATTTCTAAAGAAAGCCGACTCAATAGGGCAGGAAATATTTTCCAATTACATTTGTGAGTACATTTTACTGTAAGTAACTCGAGCTGGTAATAAAAATGTCGTTAAATTGCAGGCGGAGAACGAAGCCGCCTTATTACCTACTTGCATACAAGTCCTATTACTACTTTAAAAGTAAAAAGTTCTTGTATTTTCAAGCAGACTCGTTAGAGACTTCGATTTTCGTAACGTCTATGTAGTCCATATTAATATTATAAATTCGAAAGTAACTCTGTCTGTCTATCTGTCTGTATGTTACCTTTTCACGCCTAAACACTGAATGGATTTAGATGAAATTTGGCAGAGAGATAGATTGCATAGTCGCATTCTCACCTTAGAGACAAAGTCAAAAAATTAGGGAAAATGGAGGTAGTTTTGAGACTGAGATCATACTCTGAACGTTCTTAAAATTACGAGAATTGCCCCTCTGTTCTACGACTTAAGTGGCCACCGATGTCGCATAGGACGATGTTGCGCGAATTTGACAGACTTTGCAAGATAAAACAAACGTGCTGCGGCACATTATTGTCCCCCAGTGACTACGTTGTTTACAGTTAACTGTCTGTCAAGTTATTACGCACGCAATAATGTCACCTGTGTAGACCGAAGAAGTTTATTTCCTAACTGTACATTCAAACACCAAAATCTTTTGCTGACTGTACAGTCAGAGATATTAATGTTAAGTAAATTGAATACCAAATTAAATTGTCCGTATATTAATATTAAATCACAGCTGTCATTCTTTGACAGTTGTATGAAATAGCTATGACACGGCAAATTGGCATACGTTGTTAATTTGATTAACAATTAAATTCCCTGGCTGTAGACAGATATTACATAAACTCTCATTTTTAATTTACTAGACTAAAATGACAGCTGCGATCGACCTTTTATTTTAACATGACATTATTTAGTATATAACGGGTGTAAAAAGACACTTAACCAAGTCGAGAGTCACTTGTTCTCCCCGTCATTGTAAGCATTTTTTCTACTTATCAAACGGTGCCTACATATAGAACGTGATACACCTCAGATACCTACATACATATACGTACTCATTCATAGGTAGCTGAACTAATTACTTTAACTTGATACAGAACTCTGGTGCTAGTTGCAGTGGGGTTAAAGATAAGTTCATTAGTCTGCAGAGGCGCGTTAAGATCATCCACTATGTAGGCACGGCAAACTAATATAACTAAGTAATTAGTTGTATAAACTAATTTCTGTGTTAATATGCGTAGCAGGTAAACATATCGTCAGTTTTTACTACTCATAGGTAGTAGTAACAACATGTTCAGTTTATTTGCCTTTTCTTCTCAGTAATACCTTAAAACGAAAGCAAGTAATTGCTACAAAACCTGCATCATTCTTAAAAAACTATACAGTCTATGGGTTTCTTAGATTCATAGATATTAGCATTTTATTGAACATACCCTATTACAGTTAATTTAAAAAAAAATAAGATAGCTGCAATTCTCAGGGTGTTGGGTATTTTTTTTTAAAGAGCAATTGTTGGTTTGTTTGTTTGTTAAGCATAATAATCAGCCTATAATGTTCCCACTTTTGGGACACAGGCCTCCGGGCCCAATGCCGGTTGGTAGATGTCACATGTCTTCCAATTTTTGGTTCTAGGACATGCCGGTTTCCTTGCGATGTCTTCCTTCACCGTTTTGAGAGCAGTGGTGATGAAATTATTTACACAAAGTAAAGTGCCTGTCTGAGTTCGAACTCATGACCTACAACTCATAAGTCGGAACCGTTACCACTGGGCCACCACTACACTGAGCCTTAATGTCCCTTAACACCTTGACTGCCAGACAACAGACACAATAGAAAATCTATTGTTCGCGGTCACCGGTGACCTACACGGCTGCGAATGTGTTAAAGTATCGTTAACCGTTTCCATTTTCCGTTTAAGCCGCCTCTTTACTTCAAACCTTTTGTCACAATTCAACTAAAGCAGAAGACCACAACACAATACAAATCAAATTACAACATCAGACATTTATAAACTACGTGAAACCCACAAAGTCACACAATATATTATCACTTAAACCAAGAATTAAAAGGACTTTCACATCTTCATTGTTTATTACCTACGTGCTCTCGCGACCAAACAAATAGAAACACAAATAACACGAGTTAAGTTGTAGGCAGACTTATACCACGCCACGCGTCTCATTGGCCACGTTTCATGTCGAGAAGAGACGCTTCGTCATTTGGCCAATGAAAACGAGTGGGGTGACGTCGGGTGTTCCCAGTGTGCTACGGCCTTTAGTCTCTCGAACAATATAGAGGTATAACAATATAATAACACAAGTAGGTAAGTGTTATTGTCGCAGGGATTAGATCACGTATTAATTCGACATCGACGACAATAGCCGTAAATAGCCGAAGTTGTTTGGGTATTATCATTTGTACTTTTATATTTTCGTTTAAGTTGAGATTTTTGATGATTGATTTATAGTAAAAATGAGATAAGATGCGAAAGAGAAGTTAACTTTGTGTAATATGTAAGTAAATAAGGAGATAACATTTTGGTCTTTGCAGTAAAATCCTCTTAATGCAAGTGCCTATCGTAACACAATATCCAAACTAATATTATAAATGCGAAAGTAACTCTGTCTGTCTTTTCTTCACGCCTAAACTACTGAACCGATTTCGATGAAATTTGGTATAGAGATAGTTTGAGTCCCGGGAAAGGACATAGGATAGTTTTTATCCCGATATTCCCACGGGATCGAAAGTTACGCGGGTGAAACCGCGGGGCGCAGCTAGTACATAAATAAACTCACGTCTTATTCCCATGGGGACAGAGGCAGAAACTACATAACGCGCAATTTGAATGGAGTAGTGAAACTGTGGAGCTGACGCTGCCTGTGTGAGCGTGCGCGTTCCATTGCCGCCCGTTCGATGTCCACCGCGCACAGGATGGATGAAAACAGCACATGATGTAATTTTTTTGCTCCATTGGTGTAATTGCTGTATGGCGTTCCAGTTGGAGGATAAATAAATAAATAATAAGATCCTTACATTCTCCTTTTGCTTCGTTGACGTTCATCTCGTCAAACAACCACGCCGGTTGCGAGAACTACGCACCTGACTTTTCGGTAGAACACCGTAAGATTTGATGGACAACATGAAAATTGGAAGTTACATATTACATGAAATTATGAAAAGCATAAATCCGAGAATAGGTTCGTTCAAAAATCATTCAAAACCTTCATTAATATTTTTTTTTTCATTGATAAATCGCTCCTTGCTAATACTAATTTCAGCAATAACTTATAATTAAGCTAATAAAATCTATCGTTAATTAAAATGTGGCGGAGTTCAAATTAATAGCACAATTAAGGTAACTAATTGATCAGCTTTGATTTAAACGTTTGTCAAGTACTTAATTAAATCTAACTTTTTTTTTAATGCCAAGGATTGTACTTATAAAACTCGTAATGATATTTTTATTACGAAATGAAATAAAATGACAGCAATATACCTAAAATTGCAAAAAACAGCCACCGCCGCCGCTTTTTAATTTCAAAAAAAGTAATGAAACATATTGAAATAATTCTTCAGTTAAAAAAATATGAAAATGTAGGTGAATACCTACTGCTGAAAAACTTAGTTTTAATTTTTTTTTCCAAATTATTTGAATCTGTTCGCTGGCAACTAACTGCATAGTAGACCGGTACTATAATGGAAATTCATTGTACCTATTTTTGTAACTGAGGGAACGATGCACTTTTAAACCTGTTGCTTACCTGCCGGTGTGCAACAGCCTTGTTTCGAAAACTCTAGAAGAAAAACCTGGAAGTCTGATTACTAAATAAATCTGTATGTGGTTGACCAATAGATATAACAAAAACTACGACTTTTGATTCATCGCATTTGTAAAAAAACTAGTAATAAAGTACCACCCAAGTTAACATGGCCCTAGGGCCTAGACAACACCTTTTAAAGGCTCGAGGTTAAAAACACAAAGTGGTACGTACAGTGGCACATCTTCCCCATGTCCAAATATTATTTCAACCCTACAGTCTAATCAAATTTCGCCAGCCCTGAACACATGGTAAGTAAGGTCAGCTGGAACTCGCGTAAATGTCGATTACCATTAAGTGGAGCCGAGCGGAAATTACGACATGTCTGAGACTTTGCCGGAAAACCTCGCGATAAAACTGCCGACACGTAGTGAGCGGAACAAATCCAGACTTTCTCAATACCAGGGAGCGGGGATCTTGTAAACATTTTGTCACTTTATTGGAGTGGAGTTGTAACATATTGCTTTTAAAACAGTTTTGAGTAGTCTTGTTGTACTCATTGTAAACTAATTACATTATTCATTGGAATTTATGGGAGCATTGGTTTGTAACGGGGGATGCAATGCAAGAAATAAAGTTTATGTTGAACATGATTATTGAATAAACGTTTTAATATAATCACAATCGCTGATTTAATACATAGGTACATAGTGGATGAGCGCATAAGCTACAAAAAAAAAACACAGTCAAAATGGCCACCCAACTTTTTTTTTTTCAATCGTAAGCCAAAACACCACATTATTGTCACAGATTATATCCAAACAATCTATTTATTACGTGCTCCCATGTAAAAATGGTCGACAAACACGAAGGTCGAGTGAATCTTATTAGAGCATTTAGGTTGGGGAACTTGGGGGAAATGGAGGAACATGGGGAACTCGGGTAAGTAGTAACTAGGGGAACCCGAGTAACTTGGGGAACCCGGGGGTACTCGGGGCGTTAATTCGCCGAATCCGCGGGTATCAGATGTTAGGGCGGAATCTATTACTGGCGCGCCGATTGCGCTCCCCCATCCGGAAATTATAACTGGTAACTCGATCGAAGCTTACAACCGACGGCGGCACAAGTGGCGGTATCATGAAATTTGTTAGACAGCACTGCATGAGAGCAGTCGGCGGGTTAGAATATTAATAAAAACGATTTTTTCCATTTTTTTTTTCAAACTTAATTGGTGAATCCGCAGTTTGATTTCGTAACGAAATATTTTATTTTTTCGGACAGAGTGCTATGAAATCGGTCTTTGCTACAGTTATTTTACCTCTGACAGCTGCAATCCAACAACAACCTTATTACAACCACGATAAAGATGATGATAGATTACTATGACTATGATTTTGACAGACTTGAAAGTTGTAGCAACCCAACAGCAACCTTACTATCACGAGATTAAAGTTCATTGTAATATTGATAGTGATGCTTAAACAGACGTAAAATAACTGTGAATGAACTGTTACTATGGTCAGAGGCTAGGAGAAAAGTCAGCTATTAGGGCAGAGCCCCCTCTCTCCCCGCCGTGGATTTCACTGTTCACTTGTTATAAACCTACCGACATCAAAAGAAACTGTTGGCCAAAAAAAACTACCTGTATCCAAAAAAAAACTTACTGTATATGATGGACTTAGAGGAACTTTGACTCCTAAAACACAGGCTTTTGGCCAAGTTTAGGACGCTTCAGTTCGCCCTTTAATGTGACTCTATTGTACAATATTCCTTTAATCCTGTGTGTATGTACTTATGTATGTTTTTCTAAGTGTACAAATATTTTTTTTTATTATATTATTACCTCTTTTTTTGTTGCGCGGTGGAAATCCTCATGGACTTCCTCCATCGTGAGGGTGACAGAGGGGCATGCCGGACTCTTACCGGTTAAAACCACCGCGGTGTTCGACCTCTGCCTATGGCCAGGGGTGCGGGATTCTCATAACTTTGTAACACAGCCGTCTTACAAAGAGAGTCCCGACCTGTCCCATTTCTAAAGCCACTAGGCTCATTAATGTTTCCTCTGCAATACAAAACGCTTCCGCGGTCGCGTGGATACCGTCACTAACCGCGCCGCGGCTCTCGCGTGTCAATACCTTCATCTTAATAATGACGTCACATCCACTCGAGTAGGTAATCATTCTTGACTTCGCAGAATTTGACGTGTGAAGTATTATTAAAATTGATTTGATTTCGAACTTGGTGATAGGTATGGGAATGATTTGTATTTGGTAACATATATTCCCAGATCTTCGGCTGCCAATTGTTACTAAAAGATAGTAAGGGCGCATGTTAGAAGGAATGGTATTTTCGCCCTTATTTTCAACCATAAAAACATTACAACCACCAATCCGTTAACGAAAACTGATGATTATGGCAATGTTCTTGTTCATAGGGTTTCCAAATTTTGCAGGATGCTAAGTCTATGTCATTAAAGGATTTTTACAAGCTGAAAAGTTATAACGGCTGCTAATATGTGACGGAAGGACAACGAGGGATTTCGTTTTTTCGTTAAGGGTTCCATTTTTCCTTTTGAGGTACGGAACCCTAAAAAAGAATTAGAATTCCGCGCAAAATAATAAAAACCCACAAATAACCAATATCCACGCGGGTGAAGCCGCGGGCAAAAGCTAGTTCAAAATAAAATCAACACAAAAAGTCGACGAGTCATCCAAGCGGCCAACAGTATCTTATGGCAACATTCCCATGCGCTCATCCCCTGTCCATCCATTCCGTTTGAACGCCTTTACAGCTAAACCCATGGGTCCCATACCATAAATATACATGCGAAGTTTTCATCGTCCTGGGCCCATGTTTGTCTTTTATAAGTATAACCCTCAATTTGTACTATGTGCTTTACCGTCATAACACGACAAAGAAATTTCATTGACAGGCATCTTTATAAGAACTAACTGTATAGGTAGACAGAGGACTCGATTTGCAAGCATTAGAGAGTGCTTTACGATCGAAACATTTTATTGCCTCCTTTCTGCAACTGTTTCTATTGTTTTACTCCTGCTAAAATACACAGAATTTACTTAATTTATATACCATTGTATAGATAATTTAATGGAGATTAAATCTGTACTTTTCAAAAATTGATTTATTGCAGTAGAAACGAAAAAAACATCAAAATATATAAAAAAATCCCTTCAATCAAGTGTGAAACCTGAAAACATTGTAGCTTGCGAAAACATCAATTAATTTTTTTTTTAATAGATTCGTTTCATCCAAAGGAGGAACCCTATTGAAAATGGCTCTTTTTTTTCAAAATAGTTTAATTATAATCTAAGTAATATAATATCTATATAAGGTGTTAAAAAATTAACCCGATAATCTTTAAGAGGTGCTTTGGACCATCGAACTGAACAACTTTCACTATGGGACCAACTCTGAAATCACGAAAAAAAATCAGCTGTTTCATACAAAAGTTCAATACCTACTTGACCAAAATGTATGAAACAGCTGATTTTTTTTTTTTCGTGATTTCGGAGTTGGTCCCATAGTGAAAGTTGTTCAGTTCAATGGTCTAAAGTTCTCTTAAAGTTTGTCGAGTTAATTTTTTAACCCTGTGTATATTTGTATAGTTTTTTTTTTTTATTAAAGTGAGCATTATGAGATTTATGAGTTGTGCACTTTTGGATTTTCCAAATTTTTTATAATACTTTGATCATCAGCGTATATTTCCATGGTCATGGAAGTTTGTTGCCATGTGGATTTCTCTATACCTCTCTGTAACTTAGTCTATACCTACAGGATGAATACATCTTCGTTACGTCTAGAATCACGTGCAGAATTCATGATTGCAGTTTGCACGTCGATATCATATTATTTTGTTATCATCGGAATGCATACATTTGCGAATATTCAAACTAAGACCACAAGAAGTGATTAACTATTCAAATATTTCGTTACCCATCAATAAAATAAGTTTATTAAATTAGTGATTCTGAGTTTTATACTTTAGTCTTTACTTTATTTAATTTTTTCTTTCAATTAAAATTTGTTTTCAACTGTACAAAATCTGTTATTTTGCGTTTCTAGTATTTTGGATATCCTTCCAGTATTATAAGGCAAATCCGGTGTTTTGCGAATCTGGTAATTTGCGAATCAGTTATTTAGCGATTCTGGTATTAAGCCGTAGTACTATTAAGTGTTCTGTGATTAAGCTTCGGAGCCATTCATTTACGTCGTACGAAACATCGCCATTTTTTTTTTTTCACACAGTGATTTAAATTGAACCTCCTTAGTAGTTATTACTCTAACTAATGACCAGTGATCGGAATAGGTAGAGCTATTTAGGTTCATTGACCGCAAACATTGATGTTAATATGGATATTCCACGGGATTCCGACTGATACTACGGGATTTTTGTCATATAAATTTGCTTCACTAACATCAACAGATGTTGAACGCTCGTTTTCCACATATGAATGGGTGTTAGATGTAAAAAGAAATAGATTAAAATTAGATAATTTAGAAAAAATAATGGTGCTTTATTTTAACTCTGGTCATACTCAGTACTTCTAGTGAAGCTGAAGACGAACCAGATCAATGACATTTTTTGTTTAAATAAGTGAATTATTGTTGAAGCGTATTGATTATTTTAATTAAGATTTTATTGTAAATACAATTTTTTTTATTTGATAATGTTTTGATTTTACTGAGGAACAAATAATTTGTATGGTAATATGTTTTTGTACAACTTCAGAATAAAAATGTTTAAATGATTGTTGATTCTTGAATAAGAAATTGGTGCCGATTCTCTTGTACACCGAACTAAACTAACTATCACTAAAATTCCTTACTTTTTGCTATTGGAATCTTACAGCTATTCTGCATAAAAAAATCTCTAAATTTAAAAATTATTTTGACACAACAAAAATCGAATTTGACAATCGCGACTCGTCGACACGTGGTACTTATTTTCCCTACCCCGTGAATGGTTTTTTAGAGCCGCAGGCGCGGAGGGGGCAGCCTTGACGTGTTTTTTAAGGAATTTTTCACTTTTTGTATGGAAAATATGAAAAATTTATACCTACATGTTGAGTTATAGGAGTTTATGGGTTACATAAAAGGGGTCGAAATTTTCATTATTTTTGCGATAGGACACACCATTTTCGAGATATAAGCAGAAGAAAAAAAAATACAGACAGTACTGTTTTTGCACCTGAAGTCGAAGTGTTGGTGTGAATTTCTATTCATGACAACTAATTTTATTCCACACCTTTTTAATCGCGATTAAAATAGTCAGATTTAGTTCGATTTAATTAGACAATCAAAATTTTTGGTGAAAAACTTAAAATTCAGAATAGCAAAATTGCCATCTTCAATAGATTAATAACTCAGTGCCATCTTAGTGCTGCCAAACTAAAATATAGTTAAGTTGCGTCACTTTAGTCAATTTCAGAATGGGAAATCGTCGCTTGACAGGAATAAATTAAATTTTAGTGATTTTTAGTCTAGTTTAGAGGCACTTGTGACAAGAAAATCGGCACAATTGTTACGTAAAAAAATATATGTGGTTTAATGAATCAAGTTTATCTATTTATTAAACTATCCTTAATCCCGTCCTTCTTATATTTACCCGTCAGAAAGGAAGTGTAATCTTTCATTAGTCCCGAAGGCGTGAATAGTTTTTATGATTTTACTACATAAAAACCAAATCCCGGGACTCGGGGAATATCCATATTATTCTAACCAACCAATTATTCTAAGCAAGTACATAAAACAGCTCTACCTATTCCGATCTATGCTAATGACATTTGTTTGGTTGTTATTGGTCGTAGGGACCATTTTGTCCGCTGCTCCTTTAGGAGAAACTGTGACAGAGGGGCAATTCCCGAAATTTTATGAACGTTCACAGTCTGATCTGTTTCAATCTGTCAAAAATACAACTAATTTCCCTACATTTTGACAAGGTTTTGACATTTGTTTGTCGCCGAGATGAGACTGCGACTAGATTTTGAACGTTTTATATTACGAGTTTTGTTTTTAGGAAGGTACCTGCTAAGCTAAATATAATTTTGAATGTAGGTAACGTCAACCACCTTAAGTTGGGCTGAACATAAATAGAAGCAGGTAAATAGTGTTTCAGTTAGAAATCTCTGTTTACAGTTTCCCTTTTATTTATTCACTCATTTCGGAACGGAAGAGGGTTTATTAAAATTTTAAATAAAGACCTTTCTATTCACCTGTCGTGCCCTCCTGTTGTGCTCATAAAAAATACAACTATCCACCTAGTCTTGCGTAGATACCTCCGTACGTTTTTATTTGTACAGGGTTACTGACCCGGTGTCTACGTATCTACAGTGTATAATGTTCTTACAAGTCTAATATGCAAAATAAGCACGGTACAAAAACTACGCGTTTATAGATAAAGCTAGCTGAGTATCTGGTTACTAATTGCGTAATACACTATCAATCACAATCTGAATCGTTTTGAAGGGCATTGCTAACCCATTGCTTCGTATGTTCGAAAAAATTGTCTGCTGAACAACGTAAATAACGCAATGAATGTTGTTGAACTGTCGAAATGAAAGCCACCTCGCCGATGAAAGTCTTATAAACTTATAATGAGGTAGCTTTACTTTCGCTACTATAATTTTGATCAAACCTTAGCAAACTCTAGCGTTAAAATCATAAAAAAGTAATTTGTGGTTTTAAGCTTCAAACGTTAAGACGGTAACTGGGATAAAATAAATAGTAAGAAGTTACAAAAGTAAAATGAAACAAAAAACATCTACCTAATATTAGGTACTTACACAAATTATTTACTTTATTTTACACCACAAAATACATAGCAAAAAAATCTACAAAACATACAATGGGCGGCCTTATCGCTTTCTGCGATCTCGATGAAAGTTATTTTAATAAAAGTTTTGCACATAAGTAACGTCTTCGATCAATAAATGTTATTGATACTAATTCCAAGTACCAAGAACAGGTTTATCAAAATTAAAAGTAGGTGTATGTACGTATATCAAAGCATTCCTATATAAAAAGGAGTGAAGCTAGCGAACCTAATGAGGAATTATTCAGCGTCGAGAGGGCTCCGTGGTCTCATTAAAACGAAAGGCTCTGGCAGCCAGATACGGAAGATTACAAGCATATTCTTGTGTGAAAATGTACCAGGGTAACATGTACGCATGAAGGTGCCTATGTCATTTAATACATTGTAGGTACAAATGTGAAGTTTTATAAGAACCTTTTGGCCATCCTGTTTTTAACCGACTTCAAAAAAGGAGGTTCTGTATTCGACCCGTATGTATGTATGTATGTTTGTATGTCCGCAATTTCCCCAAAAAGTAATGAACCAATTTTGATAACTCTTTCATTAATGTAATCTACATACTTTCAGGAAGGTTTTAGTATATAATACATTAGGTAATTATTCTTATGTACGAAGTTATATGCATAAATGTACTGCATCTCCGGCATTTCAATGCGAATTTTGATGATTCTTCTAGTCGGTGTCTTCAATTCTTCAATGCACTAGTGTTAATTGAATTTGTGTGGCGTAGGTACAACTAAAAAGTGAAACATAAAAACTTTTTTACAAAAAAAACAACCGACTTCAAAAAAATTACTACAAGTCGGTGTCAAAAAACGAAAATACGGAACCAACGACACCGACTTCCGAAATTAAAGTTATTTTTCACTTTGTAGTATTTTTTTTTTTAAAGTCGGTTGTTTTTTTTTGTAAAAAAGTTTTTATTTTTCACTTTTTAGTTGTACCTACCCCAGACAAATTCAATTAACACTAGTGCATTGAAGAATTGAATTTTCACAAAACAATTTTTTTAATGTTTGCCCTCCTTCAATGTATCATTCAAGGGCCACATAGATCTATGCAACAATGTACATATTTGACAAGGGCAGAAGAAACTGAAGACCAATTTCTCATACTTAAAAAACGTTCAAATCCAAGTCACAATCTCATCTCGGCGACAATCAATGTCAAAATCGTATCAAAAATGTAGGGAAATTGATTATATTCTTGACAAATCGAGACTGACGAACGTTCTTAAAAATATGGGAATTACCCCTCTGATTAAAATTATTGTGTAAAAATTCTTAGAATGCGACTTTCGTATTTGTTTTTTTTTTTTTGTGGTGTCTGTTTATAGCAACAGACAGAAAATTGGTAAGGAACTTACATTTTTACTCCAATCTTTAAATATAAAAAGAATTGAACAAACATTGTACTGTACCCAACTCAACCCGATTAGTTATCACATATTTCTAGCCGAATAACTCTGAATTCAAACCTTCAACAAAAATGGGGCGAAACAAGACTTTTGTTCACAGCAAAACACATTTCAAGAACACGACAATCTGTATTCTAGGATCAACACAGTCATTTGTTTACGTATTTCTTGTATCAACATGTCGTGGTCTACGTTCTTAAAACAATGCTATCCAAGGAAATTGGACAAGCTTAAAGTAGGTATCTACGAGTAAATTAGTATCACACTAATCACACTAATATTATAAAGGCGAAAGTTTGTGAGTGTGTGCGTGTGTGTTTATATGTTTGTTACTTTTTCAAGCTCAAACGACTGGACCAATTTTGGTAAAATTTTGTATGGAGGCAGCAGACACCCTGGATTAACACATAACTACTTTTTATCCCGATATTCCCACGCGATCGAAACTTATGTGGGTGAAACCGCGGGGCGCAGCTAGTTACTAATATAATAAAGGTGGAGAGTTTTTTTTGAGTGAACGGGCTAATCCCTGGAACTGCCAGTCGGAATTGAACAATTCTTTTTGCATTTGATAGAACTTGGAGTTATAGGCTATTGAACAACGCGTTATGACCCTTAAGAAGCGAACAAATATAATAAAAGTCTGAAAGAATAAAATATATAAGAATAAAAGTCGAAAACGAAGTAATAGCGCAGGCGGGCGATGCGATGTGACGGGGTGGTTCAGGGGCCGAAGGAGTTTTATAAAAATGTGGCTGTTGTTTTAGTACCTATATTGTGTATCTTACGACTTTCACACAAATGAAGTCGAGGACAGAATTTATTAAGTAATATATCCAGAGAATAAGATAGTTGTAAAAATACGAATCCGCACTGATCTTTATTTATGGCTCACAACGCGTTAGTCGCATGCGCTAAATCTCTTAAAACCACGCGTAAAACCATTGACAAAACTAAGGCAAAACAAAATATTTCCAAACAAGGAAAAATATCGGGGAATTATCTGGTAGGGTTCAAAGAAAAGGTAACATAACGCCCGTTTTCACTACACTAGCCAATACCTAAGCGTGTTGTTGGATTTTCAACGCTCGACTTGTCGTCGAAAGTTGAAAATCCAACAGCGCGCTTATTCATAAGGCATAATTCTATCACAGTGAAGGGTTTTCGGTCCGTCTGCGGCTGCCGAGGCCCGGACCTTAATCTATTCCCAGTCCGTCTACTAATGGCACCTGTAAACGACTTTTTTATTCACAATATTTTCCCTCAAAATGTTTCTCCGGACCCTTTATTTGGTCATTATGAAAAGTTGAATGTGCTCTTGAGTTTGATGTAAACGGAGTTTTAGTGGGGAGATGTTGTTAAATGATTCAATTTCATATTTTTATCAAAAATAGATGCAGGGGTAGCCTAGTGGTAATGGCCGCGACTTACGAGTTGCAGATCGTGGGTTCAAACTCAAGCAGGCACTTTACTTTGTGTAAATTATTTTAATCACCACTTCTCTCAAAACGGTGAAGACAAACATCGTAAGGAAACCGGCATGTCCTAGAACCAAAAATTCGACGACATGTGACATCCACCAACCTGCAATGGTGCCGCGTGGTGGATTATCGCCTACTTACTCCCCCTCACAGAAAGAGGAGGCATGTGTCCCAGCAGAATGGAACATTATAGGCTGATTATGATGATCAAAAATAGTTTATGTTATTGAAATAAAGATTTAATTACTTATTACGTGTTTTTACATAATTTTTACATATTTATTCACCGAAACTCACAAACGACAAACAGAATCATTATTCAACCATAAACCCAACATAATGTCGTGTCCAAGTGTAAATATCTAATGAATAAAATATTGCCTTCAAGCTACAAAAATGAGGTCAACACAGGACGAATAATAAAGTAAGTGAATTGCCCCCAGGCGGGGGGAGGCGCCGACGGATAAAACTTGAGTTTCCGAGTATGATGGGCAAAACATGAACACCCGAAAATTGTTTCGCACCTACCGAACTTTGTTCCCCACTTCGAGATGGAAATATTGAAGTTTTTTAAGTTATAATACGTTCTTTTGGAGTTGTGAGCGAGTTTTTTGTCATTCCTTTTATCGAGTGTATTCTTTCGATAGACTTCGATAACTCCAAGATACAATATAACATTGAGTGCCATTCCAATAATTTTATAAACATTTATTGCTATGTATTTTGCAAACTTTCTTTCGATCCTCACTGAACTCAATTCGAAAGCAATCTCACTTTATTGCTAAAACATTGGTCCTAAATAGGTAGGTACAACGTGAACTACTAGAACTAGAGAAATCTTAGGAGGTGAACTGTCAATCCCAAGCATCAGGTAAAATGGCAGACAGCGCACTTCAAGCTCACATAATATCGAATAGATCGACTGATGTTTAGAGAATAACACTGTAAGTAAACAAAACTAGTAGTTTTTGACATTCGTTTAAACTAGCTTATCATCATCATCATCATCAGCCTATAGTAGTCCACTGCTGGACATAAGCCTCTCTTATTGCACACCATTCAACTCGATTTTCAGCAACTCTCATCCAGCTGCTTCCAGCCATCCTGCGAAGATCGTCGCTCCTCTTAGCCTGAGGGTGTCCCACCTTACGTTTATCGATTCGCGGTCTTCACTCAAGAACACGTCTACCCCAACGGTCATCGGTTCTGCGGCTAATATGGCCGGCCCATTGCCACTTCAGCTTGCTTATTCTGTGAGTTATGTTGACAGCTTTGATTCTCTGCCGGATCACCTCGTTGCGGATTCGATCCCTCGGAGAAACTCCAAGCATAGCCCGTTCCATAGCTCGCTGAGCGACCTTGAATTTATGGACCAGCCGTACGGTGAGTGTCCACGTTTCGGCTCCGTAAGTCATAACTAGCAGGTCGCACTGATTGAAGACCTTAGTCTTTAGGCTCTGTGGCATACGCGACGAGAAGACTCGACGTAGCTAGCTTATAGCAAAGGTATTAAACATGGCTATCTATAGCACCTATCCCATTACTCTACAAGGTTTGAATCTCAACAGCCCACCTCTAAGCTCCGTGCATCGTAAGGACCGATAAAGCGATTACGTCAGCACACGGGCACCATTCACTTCGATCGTACAGTAACAATCTGAGACCCACCGGTTAATGTGCCTGTTAAGCCCGGTTGTGACGTCATTATTGTGTTACTATCACGGTAGCGGCCGATAGTAGATAGATAATGGCTACAAAGCGGTGCTGATTGTATTAAGCCTCACGTGTGCCAACACGCTTTACGACGTGGAGCAAAACGGTGGTTGGGTTGAATGCATAGGATACAACGAATGTATCTACAAGATTTTCCATGAAAGTATGCGCTTCGGAAATCATCGTCTATCTTCGGAAATACGAACACGCGATGACGAGATCTAATATAAAGCTGTTACAACCATGGTAGAAGTTGCTTATTTTGTATTGACAGGATAACAAAATTTTCTTTTAAATAAAAAATAAAAATATTTTATTTTCAGACAACCAGGGCCCATGTTACTTACAAAAAAAAAACAAAAACAATGTTAGTAGGTACAAAAATAAAAGTGAAAAATAATGTCGCTTCATCAACCCGCACCTCTCATGTGCAGATTGATAAATCGCTTGAACACAGCCGCGTCCAACCTATCTGCTATCATTTTCAGGATACTGTTGCTACTCCCCCGCAAGGCTTTCAAGACTGACATACAGTTTTAATTACTCGATATTATTATTTTTAGTTTTTGTATAGTTTTAGTTAAGTTAGGTTTTAATTTTGTAATTTTTGTTAATTAAGGATATATTATTATGTTAAAATAAAATTTTAATTACTCTAGGTAATTCCGGAAAAATCTTTTTAATACTTTTGAGTGACATGACAGATGACGATCTGTAACCGGAGTAGGTAATCCGACAGAGAGAAAACTTCAAACAAAGAGCAAACGCGCTACGACAAGTGCAGTACAAAATTTTTAAGCTTTGTCTCTGTGAGGGGTTACTCTGTGGCGCGACGTTCGTGTTAATTCGAAAACACGAAGATTACCGAAGCGCGTAAATTTTTTGGTTAACCTGTACATAAATGTCATACCTCGTGAACAATTTAACCCAGCATTGAAAACAGTAGAGCTGAGAGCGTACATTAAAGGTCACTGAATGAACACTTTCCGAAAACTGTCGAAATAATGATACGAAAAGCTTTCTTCGTCTAACACGACATTGCCAGACATCTCATTCAAAGATAAGTAATTAAAGGGTAAGGTTACCAGTTTATTAAATAACAATCTGCTCCTCAACTCACAAATTACCTTAACTCTCGAACCTATCTACCACTCTGTGCCTAGAAATAAGCCTACATTTCGCTATTAGGTCAAATTAACACATATGCCTGCTAATATAAGTCGAGCGGGTCAGTATTACAATCAGATTACAGCGAGCATCGGGTCGCAGCTCGGCAATGTTGAGCCACACTCGACCACCGTGTAATCCATTAGCTAGCCAACTGAGTTGGCCATGACTTCTGAACGTATTTGGACAAATGGTGGAGCAGAGATAAATTGAAATTCAGGCATAGAAACTGGCGTGAAATTAGTTTAGACCTTTTCAAAGCGATTGAGATGCTAACGGAGAAAATAACTATTATTGGCTGCAGATAACACAAAAGAAACTAGTTTTTCAACACACTTGTCCGTAAAATAATACCAATACTTCACATTAAGTACACTAATCTACAAAAAAAATTATAAAGAGCTAAATATGCTCGATTGCAATAAGTTTAAATTAAAAGCTAAAGTGATGGATTGGCTACTTAACAGGACTATACATAAACTAAATCACTACTGAATTACACTGCCTAGTATTCCTTGTTTTGCTTTTATTACTTCACACCTCACACTCACTACTCTCATACAAAAACTCACCACACATGCATACATCATAAACACACCCCCACACACAGTCACCCATTCATATTACATAGGTATTATTATTATTATTATTTACTACTTTTCCTTTTCTTTTTCTTAAAATATAATATGTTTAAAAGTAAATCCGACTATTAACACAACAATAAGTTGGCGCAGTCCGCAGTTGTGTAATCCGTGTAAATGTGGACACAACGGCTGGGGAGTATACTCCCTGGCCGCGCAACCATGGTTTTTGTAAACTATTAGGCGCTCCCGGACATAAACATAAAAAAAAAATTGCGATAGTAATAATTGTGCTCTTTCATGAACTTTAAAAAAAGAAATTCGAAAATATTATTACTTCACTAGTTATTATTAGGTGCGGCCAGGGACCACATCCCGTGGCGTAGAAAACCATAATTTTCTTTTCACCCTTTATTTAGCTTTATTCAATCGATACTAGCAAACTCTTGCCTATACCTTTATTTAGCAGGGACCAGTGACACGTTAATGCTAAAATAATTATTATTTCAGGTGAACTTTGCGTGACTTCAAACAACAAAATTAACATTACAGGGGGAATAACTAAGGCAATTCTCTAAAGGGGTATAAACGTGAATTAGATCGGCTATAGGTATTGTATTAACGTTTAAGACCACGTTCGTAGAAATGTAAAAAAATCGCGGCGGGATTTTGTCGCGCACTTGATTTTCAACTCTCGGTGTTGAGCCGTAGCATTGAGAATTAAACAGAGTGCACCCCAGCGCGTCGAAAAAACACACTGGTGCCGATTCCCTCGTTCACAAACTAACCAGTTCTTTCTATTTCATTAAGAAAAGAACAGAAGACAAATTTTAATTTAGTCCTGTCAAATTAATCAGCGCCTGACACTACTCCATCCATACAAGTTTAGACGTGATTAAAAACTTGCCTACCAAAATTACGTCAATTTAATTACGTCAGGCCAGCCAATCGGCAGGGGGTTCTTCTGTAGCCGCAAAGCAATAGCCGCAAAGCAATGCACGCATTCTACCGACGAGAGTGCCGCTTTTAGTCCCAAAAATACAAAAAATAAAATGTTTTTCTTTTTCTATGAAACACTAATAAGTCGAGTGATTATTCTACTTATGAATATTTTTTTGTTTTTGTAGGCTCGTTGGTAACAGACAAAAATTAAAAAAAAAACTTTTTCTCCTCTCTAGGAGAAAAAGTCTTCCTCTGAAGAAATGCTATTTTTTCCTCTCTCTGCTACGCTATAATGGCGGTCTTTTTGAGCAAGAGGAGTGAAAAATTATTTCTTTATGTAATTATTATGTTCATCGTAATTATTTAGTAAACTAATGTACCTAAATAAAGTGATCATAAAGTCCTCCAGACTGGAATTTCGGCCATGGCAACCAATCTCAGCGGAGATCAGCCTTCGGCGCGGGAGATATTACAGTGCGCAAGTGTGCTCTCTTCCCTCACTCTCATTGTCCGATGGAACGGCAATCCGACACGACTGGCGAGAAATCAGGCGCAGGACCAATGGCTTAACATACTTTACGAAACACGGACGTATCACACCGCCAACTTCCAAACTCCGAGCTGTTACTAAGAATGGAAAAACCGAATAACACTTTGCCCGACCTGGGAATCGAACCCAGGACGACACGCTCAACAGTCGCGCTTGCGACCAAGAGACCAACACCTTTGAGAATGAAAATCAATACCAGTTTAAAACGCAATCAAGTGTCATTATATGTACTTCTAGACTACTTATCGAGCCTTTTCAGGAAGAACAGCGTAACCGCCATTTTGCATATTTTACAGGAGAAGGTTTTTTTTAAACATTTTCAAAATATTTATAGCATCAATATGAAATTTTTACTTAGTGTTTTAAGGGCACCTCCCTATTAATTCAAATGTTAAGATCTGGCGGTTAATATATATATATATATATATATATATATATATATATATATATATATATATATATATATATATATATATATATATATATATATATATATATATATATAATCAGTTGATCTGGCTGTAAATATGAAAACAGTTTTTTGGGATTTTTGGCGCTTACGATGTTCTTCCTGAAAAGGCTCGTTATTACGGCTTGATGCATTTATTTAGGGCAAAACAGTAAAACAAATCTTTCTAAAAACATTTCAAGACCCCCAAAAAACAACTAAATTCCCTTTGAGTGGTTTGCTCATTCATAAACAATTTTAAATTCAATTCATACCCACCCAAAAAATTTATGAATCTCAAAGGTTTTCAGAACAATACACGTAATTAAATGACATATTTATTGCATTTTGTGTTGTCGACCGCCTGCGCTCGGGGTCGTGGCCAGCTGATTTCCGCATGGAAACAAATATTTGCACGACATATTTGTTCAGAATCTGAATGTTTGTGTATGTGATTTTAATGGAACGACACGGGTGTCCAATTATAAGGTTAGAATGGTGACGCGTTTATTTATTTACAACCCGTGAATTTTTAGGACTTTGCTCATCAATTCTGAACGTATGGTTAACACTGGTATGTAACTCTACGCGAAATGTTAAACTCTACCGAATAACTCGTCAGATAATAACTCGATTTAGTTTTAACGATCGCCACTATTTAAAGAGAGGTTTTAATGTATGATCCACATGAAATTTTAGTATCGATATCGAACGCTTTCAACATTTTGGTATTTGGAACAACGTGGTTCTTCAGTAAATAATTGAGCTACCTACTATGTATTTCAGTCAGTCTAGTCTGTAATGATCTCTCTGTGAAAATTTTGGTGAAGTGTGCTTGGAGTAAACTGTCATCCCGTCTGTCGCTAGGGATTGACACTATTGACAGCTCACTTCAAACGCACTTCACCTAAGTTTTCAAGGTTAGATTTTTACAGAATCGCCCGCGTCGCGTAGCGTCGTTGCCCAATGGCGGAGGATATCCATACGTATTTCCAAAAGCAAAAAAAATTGTTTCCCAACATTGATACTTTGAAACAGGGGTAACAAATCTTATTGTAATTTTTTGAAGCAATCAGCCCAGGCAAGCGCAGTCTTTTAACAAAAAACTCCTATCATCCTATAATCAAAACATTGCTCAACACAAACGAACAACAAACTGCGCCATTTACATACATTAAGCTATTAGAGGGTCCAAGAAAACCCGGCAATAGTACATCCGTAAACAAGTACACAAAGATGGGCAGCAGTGATTAACGAGCTAGGTAATTTGCGAGATAAAGGTCGCCGGACATAACCGAAATCGAGAAGAGAGCGGCCATCTTTTGAATCCATAATTCGGGTGGGTAGGTACCGTTGAACAAGCTATTTGATATACAGTATGTTGGGGTAAATTCCGCGCTGAAATAAGAATTCGTACGTACCAATTCTACAGCTCAATCGTACATTGCCTTGGGAACTCACTGATATAGTCTCGTCATCATCCTCTTTACCAACTCGGTTGGGTAGGGGTGAAGCAGTCTGTATATTTTGCAGTTGCATCACGACCAGCGGGCTAAGCAGGCGTAACATGTCTACTCCATAATTCGAGCAGTGGTCGTGTTGATCGATCGATGTTTTAATGCTGTCAACATTTTGTTCTGCGCCATTTTATTCTGTGTTGACAGACAGGGCAGAATAAAATGGCACAGATTTGATTCGTTCGGTTTTATTCCAACGCTGAAATAACCCCAACATACCTTTGCTACAGGTATAAATAGGTATTCATCTCTCCACTACACCGCCAATATTATTTTTTATTGCGTAAATACTAAATATGTCATCATCATCATCATCATCAGCCTATAATGTTCCCACTGCTGGGACACAGGCCTCCTCTCTGTGAGAGGGAGTGGGCCGTAATCCACCACGCGGGCCCAGTGCGGGTTGGTAGATGTCACATGTCTTTGAATTTTTGGTTCTAGGACATGCCGGTTTCCTCACGATGTTTTCCTTCACCGTTTTGAGAGCAGTGGTGATGAAATAATTTACACAAAGTAAAGCGCCTGTCTGGGTTCGAACTTACGACCTACAACTCGTAAGTCGCGGCCGATACCACTGGGCCACCACGCAATAAAAAAATATATTGTAAAGTTATTATATGTATAATAACTTTAAAGCTTATGGCAAAAAGAGAATGATGTAAAATAAGAGGCAGTTACGACTGTTGCAAGTCAGCTATACTAAATAACTTGTTTGATTGTACACATTCGGGTTCCGATGCGAGCTCGAGCCAGCACATCAAAAATTTCAATGTAGAATATGGGAGCGCAGTTTTTTGGCGGTGAGAGAGTCAGAACTTTCGTTTAATAAAATATTTTAATTGAGTTGTTTTAGAGTTAGAATGTGGTTCATGAAGTTTAGTTTAGGTACTTTCGTTCACGTAATAAATATACGAGTACGTAAAAAGTAAAACCATAATTCATAAGAAAACCGAGTAAAATATCTGGTAACGTTAAATAAAAAGTATCTATTCAATGTGTAAGATAAAGAAGTAATAGAAAATACCTACTTATCGCATTCAATCTCTAAAACAAAACAGCGATCTATTCCTCCAATTTCAGTCCCACAAAACAAATCCGAGATTAGATTAGCAGCACGTCCCCCTTTCCTTTACAATCTGTAGTAACATTGTAACATTAGTAGGGAACGATTAAAACACCCACTTCTCAGTGCACGTTCCAGTGATCTAACCTGAGTTTACTCGTAATGATAATAAGACGTTATTTAGACGGGAGATTAGTTTCTCGGTGAAGCGGGTAACTTGTGCCAAGTATAGACTGTTTACACGTTGTTGACATATTGTTACTATTGTTGTGATTTGGATGACTGTCTGGTAATCAATCTTGTTATAGGATCTTGAAGATAAACATTATTACACGACTAACTGTACCCAAGACTTCGTTCACATGGATGTCGGATAGTGTGTCTCTTTCCTCATTATTTTTCAAATAAAAGTAGCCTTAGTGACTCCTTATAACATCAGCTATCTGCGAGTGAAAGTCCCGCCAATATCGGTCCAGCCGTTTTGGAGATTAGCCGGAGCAAACAGACAGACAATTTTTTTTTTACTGTTTTTTTTTTATAGGTACCGTATTTATGAAAGTAATTTATGCATTTAGTAAAAAGCTGTTTTTTGACATTACAAATTACACAAATATACAAATAAATAAATATATATATACAAATAAATAAAACTTCCATTTTATTTATTTGTATGTATGTAGTACCTATGCACAGAAGATAGATATACTCGTAGATGGGAGATGATGATGGTATCCTAGCAACTTAGCAAGCATATTGGTAAAGGCATTCGGTTTTCTTGCAACGTCGTCAACGTTGAGCCTAAAGCCTGTCCGCATAATTAAAGATAAACGTATCGAAAGCGAAGCATTGCACAAGCATGATAATGTTCATAAGAACTTTACAAATTGGTGCTGCATGGCAAAAACTCACATTCGACAATGATTGTCAAAACATCCTTATAATCAGTCTATAATGTTCCCACTGCTGGGACACAGGCCTCCTACATCCGAGAAGGAGAGGATTGTAATCTACCACGCGGGCCCGGTGCGGGTCGGTGGATGTCAAATGTTTTGAAATTTTTTGATTCTAGGACATGCTGGTTTACTCAAGATGTTTTCCTTTAATGTTTTGAGAGCAGTGGCCTGCCTGAGTTCGAACCCACGACCTACAACTCGTAAGTCGGGGCCGTTACCACTGCTCTCGACTAAACTTTCTACTCAATGTTAAATAATAATAACATTTACTTCATAAATCTTTAATCTAAGTAAAACCCATCAATTTCTACTTACCCTAACAATAATATCATCATAGAAAGCATAACACAAAGTCCAAAGAAAATCCCATAATCTCGCGAAAATCAAGACGTCGACAGTCATTACGAAAGTGGGAGATGAACGAGCACAAAGAATACTAATGCTGAAGTTTGGGAATCCCAAGTTTAGCACAGGCTTTCGATAATTACCTTAAGTAAAAACTCAATCAATCTTCTAAGGAAACTTCATGTCTAGACTGACATATAGAGGTTCATACACAAATTGAAACACGAATAAAATGTTAGTCGACATTCATTCTTAGAAAATGGAACGCTTAAAATATGTCTGTGGAAAATACTCGCAAAATAAGTACTGTTGCCAAAAATGAAGATTTGTAGGTAGGCCTACAAACTTGAAAGAAGCCAAAACCTGGGGTAGCAAATGAAAACCTAAGCTTTCTAAGCCCCAAGAGAAACTAAAGATAAATTGAAGTTTTTTTAATACATCTTAGAATGTAAGATGTCTAGCCCGAAGTTATTTTCTTTAGTAAAAAAACTCAATCAACACAGCTTCAAAAGCTGTAAGTCTTCAGACATTAGGCCTACAGAAATCACTAAATAATACCCATAATTCAGTCGTTGGTACCTAAACCTACAAGTACTGACAGTGTTTGGGACTTCTATGTACCTAAGTACATATTTATCACACTAATATTATAAAGGCGAAAGTTTGTGAGTGTGTGTGTGTATGTTTATATGTTTGTTACTTCTTCACGCTCAAACGGCTGGACCAATTTTGATAAAATTTTGTATAGAGGTAGCTGACACCCTGGATTAACATATATATTTTTTATCCCGATATTCCCACGAGATCGACATTTACGCGGGTGAAACCGCGGGGTGCAGCTAGTAATAAATAATATCGAAACACAATACTGCGCTCCAAAACTAATATTGCTGACGTGGGTCAAAAGGCTGCCCAACTTAAATGGGACTGGGACATGTCTGCTGCATGCGGGACAAACTGTGGGCACAAATAGCACAGAACTCTGGTGCCCTGAGACAGTGAGACGAGGTCGCGGCAGGCAACGTAGGTGCGCGGGACGCCCGGGCTCGCAAAATATGGAGAGGCCTTTGCCCAGGAGTTGTACAGAGCAGGCTAGGGAAAAAAACCATAGGTACCTATAACCAAAATATCTTTAATAAACGAAAATAGTTCCTCCAATGAGTCCAGTCTATCATGTACAAGTTGACAACACATTTTATACAAACTTACCCTTACCTAGTCGTGTAACTTCTAATTAATGACCTAACTAATCTCCGAAGGTCAGACAGGGATATCTTGGGCAGGTAACGCATACTATAAGTAAGTAGATTTTAAGATAGTTTTGTTTATATAACGACCAAAATTGTAGTTTATTATGAAACTTGCGAAAACTGTTTCGTCTAGCAAACATGCATGTCTAGCTTACGGAAAATTGGTTCATAACTATATTGGAAAGTAGCGATATATATCGTTGGGAAGTAGAAATACCTTTCAACTTATGGAAATAAATACCTGAAAGTAAGCACTTTTACAAGTCGTGGCCATAAAGTCTACCTATTTGTAATACAAATTTTTCGAGATGAATATTTATTGAGCCCATGCTAAAATATTATAAGCAAAATATTCTGGCAAGAAATTCTTCGAAATTTTATGTCGTCTGCTTCCCAGCTTTCTGTGACCTTATTTTTAAATCCTGGTGTTGGCTCCACTATGACAGTGAATTGAGGATTCAGTACGATGTCGGGTGCTCACGTCAATAGGCTTCAAAAGCCGATTTCCGAGACGGTGTTTAACGCCGCCAGTGGCTCGGAAGCCGGATAATCGGCCGCGGTACCAGACGCGTCGATAAATTATAATCCTCCTTCAATTTTAAGCCGGGGCTTAGAATCGGCGGTAAACAGTTCCCTTTATTGTTGGCCTCATACACGTCCGTGGGTAGGTGAACCTTTCTGAAACAAATATGCTCTGGAAAGCACTTTAAAATATTCATACGTGATGTGAAATAAAAGAATGCACACATTTCAGTTTAGATAACTATGCATGAGGACGAGAACGGTTATGCCAGCTGCTGAAAAAATTCGGCAATTTAAACATAGAGCAAAACCTTCAATATTTTAAGCATTCTAGGTAATTTTTTACTACAAATAAGAACTAGTCGTAACCCTGAAAGAGGCTTCGAAATAAAATACCAACTCAGAAAAACTTTTTATCCGCGCGATAAAACTTGAGAATATTTTGGTGTAAACAAAAAGTGAGTTTATTGTACTGAGCGAAGCTGGCGAGACTATAAATCATCCGGCACCGCTGCTCCTGAGCACCTATTTGATGTAATAACAGGCAACATTATTTATTAAAATAAGGTCACGAGTGTCAGATGTTATAGATAGCAGTTACGGTGGTCCGGCGAACCGCAACAGCCTGCAGGCCATAAACAAAGATGGCGACGATTTGCGAGATTACACCGGCGAAGTGTGCATCTACATATTAAACGATATGACGACATAAACTCCAAGTGTGTAAGTATGTGTGGATGGTCTGGCTTATGTGCACTTATGAGCACTTTTGCTGAGGCAATTTTGTTGACATATAAAATGTAAGTGGGTGACAAATATTATGACATTTTAGATTCGTGTCAGACCCTTTTTCCGAAAGTTAGCACTTTTCCTATAAGATATATCTTCAAAACAGTCACCCTTTCGTTCGTAAAGCGGTAACTGGTACTCGAAAGTCCTCATCTGCCTAGCCTTCTCGGCTTCCTGTCTAACCGGATGCAGCTGAATACCAGTATTTTACATGGAGTGACTGCCTGGCTGACTTCCACAACCCAGTTAACTGGGTAATACGAAACCCTTTGGTAAGACTGGTTGTCAGACTTTCAGGCCTCTGACGACTCGTAACAACCGTCAAAAACCCACGAGTGACAGCCGGGACCAACGAGTTAACGTGCTTTCCGAGTCATGGAGGGGTCTTGGTATGTAAAAATAGTCACCCATCCACGGACCAACCACGGCAAGCATAGCTTAACCTGATCGATCGATCAATGCGGCTGTTATTACTTAGCTAAAAGCACCTCTCTGTATGATCTCAATTACCTACTTTCAACATCATAAGCCAATAATATCCAACATGCTCCAAAAGATAAATTACCAATATATTTTCACATGTCCAACACACTACAGTAAAGAGCTATTTAATCTTCATGACAAAGCTTTATAATGAAAATATCAACGTTTCATTAATTAACAGACCGCTGGAAACTCCGCTTTAAGCGGTTATTTTCCGCGCCATCGATACAAAGGCTGCAATTTCGCTCTACCCCGTATGGAACACAACACTAGCTTTGTCCACAGTACCCAGCCGTTCAACAGGTAAACAAAAAGTTCCCTGTTGTATCCTTTTATCGATACCTATCTTGAATATTTACACTGTTCGCTTTTATATTATCGATTCAATGTATCGATATCTCGTTTGTAGAAAGGAGTACTTTCAATGAAAGGGAAATTGTGCGTTATTCACAATGTTGTTGCATAAATTATAACAATGTTTTAACGAACCATTAGCATAGCGTTAAAATTTAATCCTATTACATGAATAATGGAAAGGCCACAGTAAATTTGTTAGGAACAGGCTCTGTGGAAAAATATTTAAACACAAGGGACGTGGGTATTAAAGTAAATTAATAATCTATCGGAGGGCAACGAAACTTTGGGAAAGGTCGGATTTACAAAGTCAAGAGGGCACAAACAAATATTGATTGGCGGCCTTTAACTTGGGGACCCTTGCAAACAGTGCTGAGGATTGGGGGATCAGCACACATGAAGGCTTTAAACAATATATAACACTATACGCGTGGCTGTAAAACGTACACACATACATAAACTCAAGCCTTTTTCCCATGGGGATCTGGAGAAACTGCAGAAAGCCAACTACTACGATCCCTATATCTATATATCTGCAAACGCGATGGGTATCGATATCTAACAATGATAAAACAAAAAATTAATCAATTAGATGACTGAAAATCTTATGTTTTATCGTGGTGAAGTTTTTTGTGTAAACTTCACTACGATAAAACATAAGAAAACGGTTTTTCTCAACTCATAATAATTACAGTGGTCGTTGAGCCAAAAAAAAAAAATACATCGTATCTTTTTATTTTATCGTATTTAGATAAAGATACCCATCGCGTCCGCGGAGTTTATCTAGCCAATTTAAAACAACCCTGTATAGGCAGGTACTCCTTTTGCTTCGAACTGTAAAGCATAACTTGAATAAAGGACATGGATTTTTTGTGGCCTTGTACGGACAAAAAGTTAATAATATTTAAAAAATAACTGATAGTATTTGAAATGCCACCACAACTTTCGTGACTTGGCAAAGGTTTGCAGAAAATATTTCAATTTAAAAGATTATTATTTTGATTCAAGTATTCGGATTGTAGTAAAAGTTAGGTTAATTGCGCCGCGGGTGTTAAGCGTCGAATAACGATCACGCGGCGAATATATCGGGTGTCATGCATTTGCCACGTTAATTGACACTCCATTAAACGCGCCGCCGCCGGCTTCGGTGAGACAGGTAGAACTGTGAACATACATAGGTGAGTACCGATCTTGAGGTTACTTTTATTATTTTACCCGCCAGGGTCATTATTTATGACTTTTTTTCCCTTTTTCTCGGCTCAGGGTCGTGGCGTAATTTTATGACCCTATAACCTTCAGAATTTTTCAAATCGGATATCTTTGGTTAGACGTACTGAGCGCTGTGTTGAAATTTGTCCATCTATTTTAATGGGACCCTATATACAACGGCCCGACATGAATCATCGGGCAGTTGCCCGCCAGACACAACACCCGTCTGGTCGGAGGATCCTCCCTTTTCTATAGAGTATGAGTGAACTTTACACTCAACAGTGTGTAAAGTTCACTAGTTTCAATAAGTTTAGAGGTATGAGGAACAACTCATACCTCTACACTGCATATTTAAAAGTCTGCTATAACATAAGTTTCGGGTTTTTACCAATAAATGTAGAGTGCACCATTAATATTGAACACTGACTACATTTTTGAATGGATGTTTATGCACATAATTTGTAAGAAACACATTGACATGCAAATCAAATTCAATGTGAATAAAATATTTTAAAATATTCGCGGGTTTGGAACTTTGAATAAAAGCAATGCCTTTGTGCTCTCAAACACACAATTTGTGTTTGAAAACAGCTTTTTGATAATCAATAGTTATTCAAAGTTTACTGTTCTCTTTATTTCAGTTGAGTCTTTAGAGTAACCTCTCAACTAGCAGCGCCCCGCGGTTTCACCCGCATAAGTGTCGATCCCTTGGGAATATCGGGATAAAAAG
Organism: Amphipoea lucens; assembly: GCA_947508005.1. Taxonomy (NCBI): domain Eukaryota; kingdom Metazoa; phylum Arthropoda; class Insecta; order Lepidoptera; family Noctuidae; genus Amphipoea; species Amphipoea lucens. Next base: position 16,893,461 of record OX382358.1, on the reverse strand, counting down.
TAGCCTATATGTTAATCCAAAGTGTCAGCTATCTCCATACAACATTTTATCAAAATTGGTCCAGCCGTTTGAGCGTGAAGAAGTAAAAAACATATAAACAGACACACGCACATACACACTCACAAACTTTCGCCTTTATAATATTAGTGTGATGTATGTACTTACTCTGTTATCTTTTAATTGTGCTTTGTGTGTTGTACTATTTATTTTGTATGCACCAAATAAATGGTATGTCAATCTATCTCATGTTACTCATAGGTTTATTCATCACATAAATATCGAATGAAGTGATATAACTCTTTAAAAAAGTTCGTAATGCCATAAAATATATCCCGAATAAGAACGTTGGACATCCGCGAGAAATATTCTTACTAAAATTGCGAAAGCAATATCTTAATGAAAATTAAAACTTATCCATTAGAAGAACCGGCAAGTTCCGACTTCATTTTAATAACAAGTTAGTTCGTGTTTTGTACTTTTGCCAGCGAATGTTCAATTCCTCGGAAAACTTCGTATCTTATACTCATATACACCGTCTAAAATTAATTAGTCTGATTGATAATGTAACGAAACTTATTCGATAACTTTGTGTTAATGCGACACTTTGCTGTTAACTGTACCTAATTGATATTAATAACGTTGACAGAATAAATGTTAATTTAAGGACATAAATAAATCATCGCTACACGAGAGCCTACGCGTGACTATTAGACTTTACGCGTGGTTACGAGAGCCTACGCATAGCTACGAGAAGCTATGAGAGTCTACAAGAGCCTACGCGCGGCTACAATCGTCTACGAGAACCTACATATACGCGGCTACGAGCGTCTACGAGAGTCTTTGCACAACTACGGGAGAATACGCGCGTCTACGAAATCCTACCTAAAGCCAACTATTTTGTGATCGGTACACATATTATGTGAAACGTAGTATGATAATTATGTAACATACGTTGAAATAAACATGCCGTCCATATGCCGCCGTTATGCCGTGTGTTGTGTACCGCCGGTTTCGTGGCCGGCTACATGACACCAGTCAGCGAAACACGACGCAGTCACTTCGTGTTTGTTAGATTTTTAGTGTACCTAATTATAATGTTGTATGTATTTATAGTATGTTTAAGTTACATTAATATTGTATTGTATGTGTTTTATATGGGTCATGATGCCTGAAGTAAATGGATAAATAAATAAATATGCAATGTGATATTGCACAAGGCGAATTTGTTTCAACATGTGAAACATTTCATGTTGCGTTCCACATATATGTGTACCCACCATTAAAAATAACTTTCGATTTTATCGCTACCGACCTACAAACCTACATTTACTCGTAATGTTTAACCCTTTGGCACATACACCCCCATGAAAGCTTCAGAAGTACATACTTTACGTCAGTGACTCCACGGATATAGTAAAAATCCTAGCAGAACCGGGTGACGATTCGTTCAATATGGTGGAGAGTGGGGGTTCCGAAGTTACGGATACGGCAGACATGGCAATGAGACGCCATCTTTTACAAGTACATCCGGTTAGACTGGAAGCCGACCCCAACATAGTTGGGAAAAGGCTAGGCAGATGATAAATTCCGAATGCAAAAATAACTAATAACAATTTTAATAATAATAATTTTAATAATAATTTTTTAGTTTGTTTTTTAGTTACTTCGGAAAAATCAAATCGTGTGCAGTGGCACACGGTTTGATTTTTCCGAAGTATTTTTTTTATCAGAGACTATTATAGAATTCATGCCTAATTTGGTTACACCAACTCGAAGATCAAAGGGTTATATAAGATCTCTTGCATTCTTGCAAACAACCATTTTCCTATAACCAACAAAACTATGTCAACAAAACCGAGTCCATCCAATATACGCACAATAGTACGGGATATTGGATGGCCTCCCATCCAATATAAAAAATATAACGCCCGTGCAATTACCAAAAAAAAATATCGAAAGATTCGCAATCTATTTTTAAAAGCTGTTAAACTACAGGCTGTTCCTGAAAATATGTAGGTGCCATTATTTTCCGTAACACGTAGCGTTGTTAGATTTAAAATACAAAATCATTTCTGTCCCTCATACATAGTTACGGTTATCGGCCCCAGGGCGCTAATTTACGGTTTTTTATGTCAGGAGGGTTTGTTCCCCAAGGGTTAAATGGCGTAGGTGATACAATGTGCTAGTTTAGTGTTAGGATGCTAAACATATGTCTCTTTTATAGCGTGTAACTTTTAGCATCTGATTTGTTGAACATTTTATTTTTGCATACTTTTCTCCTTAAAAAAGTGACAGGGTAATCGCCTACCTGTTACGTAGTATTGTCTAAGTTTTTCTTCGCGTCTTTGTTTGGGATAGCCTTCCCATTTTCTCAACCTGTTGCAAAGGTCTGTTTTTATTCGAATGCTCTGGTTGTGAACTGAAAACAGCAAGCACAATATAGATAGGTATTACATACGTATGGACTTTCAGCTAGTATGGAGTTTTATGGCGTAAAACTTTAATGGAATCGCTGCTATGGAAACTTAATGGCCCTGAGGCAATCTTTTAAATTAATATTGGACTATTGGCAAGAGATGACGAGTGAATTGTGGACTGTGGACGATAGGCAGCTGTTATTTATTTATTTAAACTTCTCGAACACAAAAGAGGTGACAGATATTTATTAAAGATTCAAATATTTACATAATTTAAAAAGCTAACAATCTTAAAATAATATCTAATATGTACAAGTATATAAAAAAGGAGGAGATATAATCAAAGGGCATTAAAAAAATTCGTCCGCATCGCTGACAGCAGGAAACGTGCCCAAAAGGCTGGCAGCATTGCCACGTTGTATGGCAATGCTGATTCTTTGGCAAAAAAGGTACAAAGGCGGACTTTATGCCTTAGGCATTCTCTACCAAGGGTGGTAAAGAGATTAGATGGCAGGTGCTGTAGTTGAAAAGAACAATGATAAAAACAACAATTAAAATATATCATAAAAAATTATTATTCCTTGTTATTCCTTTAAGTCTGATGATATTATCGACGAGGCGTCAGGACAAGAAGTCCGTCTGTAATTGAGGCAAGCCAAGACAATCTGTTAGCCAATATTCAATAGACAATAACTGTCACATCCCGCTACACTACAACACATCATCACGTTCCACTACAACAATATTTTTTCGCGACGAGAAAATTGGACGGACAGCAGCCGAATATTAAACATACCATAGACACGAACAAAAAAGATAATCGTTTTAAAAATATATCTCGCGGCGGCGCGTCACGTCGATATGATTCAAATAGGCTTGTTTAAACAAATTGTCGCTCGATATATGGAAAAGGCCGTTATTCTTGCAAAATAATCATTTTTATTATTTCGCTGCGAATCTTCGAATCGAATGGACAGGCTTAATTGAAACACTGTTGCGTTCGAACAGGGAGTGAATGAATGAATGAAACAAGTTTAACAATGTACGTGAATGTACTGACAATTCGCGTTTGGATTTATTAAACAGCGTGTCAGTCGAACATGCGTTCAATTAATTTGTGCAAAAAAAACTTACTGCGAAAAACACCTTACCTTTTTTTTTGGGTGGGAAATTATCAAATAACTTCTCCCGCTCTGGGCGAAGCGAGAGGGCGTGTCAGACTTTTACTGACTAAAACCCACCCGTGTTCCTTCAGTTGCCTGTGCCAGGGGCCACGGTATCTCTTTCGAACAACCCGCGACCCCAGCAGGCTTCGGTTCTGGTAGACCCCGTCAGTTAGTGCTGACATCTCTTTGAGGCGCGCGTGGAACACAACGCGCCGTCGACCCGGGCCTGGTCCTTACCGGACGGCGAGCTGCCCATTGCTCGCCGTCCGCAAGCCCGCGCCTACGAATCGGCTATCGATTTCCGACGCCCAGGGCGTCTCCTGCGGCGACTAGGGGCACGAGGGCGCCAAGATTGCCTCTCCCTCATGCGCTCCGCCTCCTCCTTCGCGAGCATTACTGCTTCGCAGAAGGAGGCAACGGCTTCTCATGTACTCTCGCTCCGTACCATGGCCTGGACCAGGGCCGGACGTGAGATATCGTCGCCGCCGTGAGTACGCGGTGGTGCTCTGCCCAAGCTGGACAGGCCTCCACCGTAAAAACACCTATCCTTGTTTATTTATCATGTTGCTTCATTGAGATAGGAAAATTCTGAAACTCTCAGAGACAGGGTTTGTTCTGAAGCACCTTATATAGTAACAGACAGACAGACACACTTTCGCTTTTATAATATTAGTATGGATGGATATACATGACTTCATATTTAACTCAACTAATATCAAGATTGCATATCTACGTCGTGTTGAGTCTACTATAGTCTACCAATAGTTATTAAGTTGAACTTCAAAATAAATTATTCACTTTACCTGGGCGTCTCAAGTTAAGGGGGTTAAAAGTGTCCTGAACTTCGCTCAAGTCAATCTTAATTTAGAACTATATTATGAACTCAAAGTTTGAAGTATGAAGGCAACGTTGACATCTGTTTTTCATGAAGCTACAAACAAAAAAGAAACGAGAATTATTATTATACTAGCCTCTGCTCGCGACTTCGTTCGCGTGAGATTTCTTGTTCCCCCGACCCGCCGCGTCGCGTCGCATCGCATCACCTACCCGCGCTACCACTTCTTCGCTTAGCGTTCTTTCGGACTTTTTTTCTTTTTTCTCGACTTCTAAAGGCCATAGCGTATTAATTAGCCTATAGCCTTCCTCAAGAATAGGGCTATCAAACGCAAACGAATTTTTGAAATCCGACCGGGAGTTCCAGAGATTAGTGCGTTCAAACAACCAAAAAAAACTATTAGTTTGATATATGTCGATTGATTTTTATGGTTATGGACATGTCCACTAAATCCTAGTAACTGAGTTGTGGAGGTCAGATAGGCAATCGCTCCATGTAAAACACTGGTATAAACTGCATCTGATTAGACTGAAAGCCGACCCCAACATAGTTGGGAAAAGGCTAGACAGATGATGAAGATATCCACTAAACATCATTATGTACAATCACTCTGATGCTCCCTGGGCCTCCATAACCACATAATGATCTTTTTATCTTATACCGACGTAACTTGTAATTACATATGCCTTAATTAACAAAAATAACATAATTAAAACCTAACTTAACTAAAACTATACAAAAACTAAAATATAGCGTCGAAAAATTCATCCGCATCGCTGTCGACTGGTAATGTACCCAAGAGACTGGCGGCATTGCCACGTTGTGTGGCAATGCTTAGCCTTTGGCCAAGGTAAAAGCCAGCCCTTGGGTCACGGGAAGTGTCAACCAGCCGTTTTGAAATTTCTTTAAAAAGACCATGAGCACTCGGACCCCACGGCCCGAGGGTTTCAACCCCAAACGGCTCGAAAATATAATTTCCGATAAGGTTATTATATTTTCGCCGCTTGAGGTTTTATTGAATTACCTTATTTAGCAACATTTAAAAAAATTGGAACATTCAAATTCCAAACCCATTAAAAATTATAATAGAAACACAATTTCGAGTAACAAACGTATTAATTAACATGTACCAATTTAATATCGTGAAACGCAGTGCCGAAATGTAAGCAGCTATAAGTACAACTTCATTCCGTCGTTACTCACTGCTGTTAAATCCGTACGATTTCAATATCACATTTGCAAATGGCTTTATTTTACAACTTGTGCAACATGAGGAATAGTGAGCTATGAGCTATAAATTATATTGCGCCATTTCTCTTCAGGAGTAGAGCTTTCATTTGATGGGTTAGTTTATAGCAGGCGTCTTGAAGCTGACACGTTTCAATAATGTACTTTCTGATAGAGTGTGAAGATTAGTACTGCATCTTCTATCTGATCGTTTCTTGAAGTATTTTATGAGTCACTAGCTTCTGCCCGCGACTTCGTCCGTGTGAAATTTCGTCGACCCACCCTGTCGCATCGCATCACCTGCCCGCGCTGTGACTTCGTTTTCCCTTAGCGATCTCTCTGACTTTTTGTCTTGTTGCTTCGCCTCCTAAGAGTCATAGCGTCATTTTATATAATTACATAGCCTTCCTCAGGAATTGGGCTATCAAATGCAAAAATATATTTCCAAATCCGTCCGGTAGTTTCAGAGATTAACGCATTCAAACAAACAAACTCTTCAGCTTTATATCTAGATTATCAGATTTCTTCAAGAAATGATTATGGAGATGTCCACTAAATCCCAGTAACTGGGTTGTGGAGGTCAGATAGGCAATCGCTCCATGTAAAATACTGGTATCCAACTGCATCTGATTAGTTCAAAACTGTCCTTATCAATGTAAGGTGAAACATATCCGCAAAATATGGAAATACGTTGGTTTTTTCCTCTTTGGCAACTGAGCCGGTGTCAACTATTCTGCCAGCGTCATGTGGTGGCAGTCCAGTGTAGCGAGGTGAGCCGTCGAACTTTACAAATTTTGGTATGGAAGTACATTATTCAATACTACAAAATTTTATCTATCCTCACATCTTTTCTTTCAGCTCCCAAGACCCGATCCATCATATGATAAATATCAAGTTGTAATACAAATGATCGATTAAAGTCTTCGTGTGTCTTGCCGAACGTATAATTTCCATTTTACTAAGCACTTTCTAATTTAATATGGCCCGAAACGAATTATTACTCTGAGGCATTTACCTTGCCGCCGAGATAAACTGACAGTGACAGTTTGCTTTTTAATTCAATTAGACTTTCTCCAAAAAATAAACGGTCTTGTAGGGAATTAGCGTTGCGCTTACGATAAATTAAAACTCTTTTCAGTGGTGAATGAATTGGAAATGATTTCTTAGCAAGTACATTAAAGTATTATTAAAGTAATAGAACTAAGTACTACCACTCTAGATAATGACAAATGTCGTTTTCGAGATTAGTTTTGCTAAGATGGGATTGGGTTAGGCACAATTATTTTCATAAATAAATTATTTTTTTTTTCTAAGACTAAGGTAATCAGGCCCAACAGCCACACGCACAATAAAACTTCGCAGATTAAAGTCGTGATTTATTTCATTTTCTTTAATTTATACCACTTCCGTGTTTTCTATCGTTAATTTAATAAAATCAGATAAAAAAGTTGTCATTTATTATTTAAAAACGCAAAGAAACGTTTTTATGACTTGGCAGTATGAAGTACCCAAGTCGAATGACACATCGCACCTTCGGTGCAACAAAGTCACAACAGCTCATTTTTTAATTTTACAGGAGAGGACTTTTAAAAGTATAGGCATGGTTCAGAGACAATTTGTCATACTTACCTCAATTTTGCAGTTTTTCTAATTAAAAAAAAAAACTTAAAAAGTTTCGTGGCGGGAATTAGCTATGCTTTGCAACATTTTTGATTAATTATGTACTGTATACTTTATGCCTGTTTCATTTTCTCGCAATCGAAGTGAAAAGCAGAGTGTATAACTCAGGCATAAACGAACCATTTTATGCATTAGCTGTACAATCTACTATTATAGCCACATCAGTATCATTTCTCCATCGTTCTCTCTCTAATAAGGATCGCTAACACATTGAGTTTGTAAGCTAAGTATGCAATGTTCTGTGGTCTAATCCTCAGAATATCCTTGAAGAACCTTTCTTATTGCGTCCGCCCATCTTGTTAACTTATAGTTGTACAGCGATCATATTTTAAATGAACAGGTAGTTACTATTTTCTAAAGAAAGTACATTAACAGGCCTTTTTTTTCTTAGGTGCCTACAACATGAAACCTAGAAGTCTGGACACTGTGCACTTGCAGTCAGAATTGTAAAAGCTAAATAACTAAGAACATTCAAGTCTTAACAATTAATTAAATACATACGAATTAAGAGGCGGTTGCTCTTAAGTACAGACTTTTATGATACACAATGGATTTCGGACGACTGCATAATTACGTACTTTATAGCTGGCACAGCTGCGTTTTAGTTTAAATTCACGTCGTTTGCGCTGCACGAATCCTATTTCAGTCCCTGCGTTGTTTTGCTAGTATTCCATAAATCTATTTTGGACATTATTTTAATCAATTAATGTAAAAATTTACTGTAAGAAGAAAATTTGAAACTTCCAACTGTCTCAAAGTAAATTATCAAAAAATACAGTGTTTTTTAGAATAATAATACATATAATTGGTCAAAATTAAAGTTCTCTACAACATAAAATAAAAGAATATTCTAACATCGATTTGTCTGTGAAAAAGTCTGAGTTTAGCTTGTGCACACCAAGTTGTCGTTTCCTTTCTGTCAGTTTGTGTGTTGACCTATCAAAAGTGAGAGCTCAGGTATTATGATAATGCCCGAGACGAGTGACTTCAATGTAGTCATAGCTGCATAGTAATGAACTCTAACCACTAAATTGTACAATGGCTGTAATTTTACAAGGAATTACCAGTTCACCAGTTCAGAGCAAAACTAGAAACTACATTGAACTTAAATGAAGTTAGGTGATAGTAGGCCCCCAGGGCTTGTTTGCTTATATTTGCTGATAAACTTAAGACAGCCTGAAGTTCATGTTTGTTCTGTATTCTACTTTCTACCCACTGTATGTATAAAATATAGATACATACCTAATATATTATGTTTTATTATATTTGGTTGCCTCCGCTCTTCCGTTGTGTTTATATTTCATTATTTTTCTCCCCATACATTGTTTCTTACACTATCAATCCCGACCCTCTTTCATTTATAGCCACAATTTGTTCAGTACGTATTTCATAGCATACAAGTAAATACGAAAGGCTTCTGTCCCCCTCTCTCTCTCCACCCTCTCTTTCTACAGTTATAAATCATTTTCAGTGGGCTCGTGCACTAACGAGCGATACATCTGAGATAGACCATTGTGTATGATATTCGACTGAATAATTCTACGGGAATCACGACATTTTTCCTTGTTCGCATTTGTTTGAAAAACTGACGTAAAACACAACTTTGGTTTGTGAATGTTTTAATAAAAGCGAACATATTGCAATGCAGTGAAAAATATAACGATGACGATGAATAATGGCCTACGGGTAGGCGGGTTAACGGGTTCGCTTTTTCGGAAACCAATAAAATTGCCGAAATATGACGTTGGACATCGACAACAAATCAATGGAATGACGAATGAGATTTTTCATTAAACAGTATCCAACCATGACGAGATTTTCGACTGTTTAATGTAGGTTATTTTGTCTGTTTCCAAACACTTTTTAATATTCAACGATCGTATGACTATTCTAACTTTTTAAAGTGATTTTTGAAAAGCAATGTTTGTATTCAGAGGTAATGGCGCCGCGCCGGTCGGGAATGCTCATGCATAACAAGCCAGGGTGGCGCCGACCGCGGCTGCTCACAGGATGTTTCACACATTATAGAGGTGACATAAACATCGAGTTTTCTCAGCGAGTTTTCCTGCAGCCATTACTGTTATTTGTAGATTTATATTGTTGGTTTTGTTTTGAAACGCATTATCGCCTTCAGGATGTGGTAGAATGTTTATTTGCCACAATTTTCAATTTACTTACTCAAAAGAGGATATACATACATCTAAAACCTGAATATGTGGATATTTTGTAATTTTTCTTTCATGAGAAAACTCTTACTAAAAGTGTATAGTAAAAACATTAAGCATATAATATTCTGTTTTGTCTTAAGATTAGTAACTTAGTCCACGATGTCTTGCGCTGTATGTAGGTACTAATATTAGGTCCTTACATATGAAATTGGCGTTTTGTATGGAAGGAACAAAAAGTCGAATATTTTTTAATATAATATATTTAATTAATCAAAGTATGAACCATTGTTTTCAATGCACTTTTGCCATCTTATAGGTAGTTCATTGATCCCTTTACTAAAAAAACCAGTCGGACGGGAATCAATAAAATCTTTGAAGGCGATTTGGACTGCCCCATCGGAGTTGAATTTTTTCCCTTGCAAAAAGTTATCCAAATTGCGAAAAAAATGGTAATCTGTTGGAGCAAGGTCCGGGGAGTACGGAGGATGTCTAAGACATTCCAATTCAAGCTCTTCTAATTTGGTAGCCGTCTGTTGCGCAGTGTGTGGTCTGGCGTTGTCGTGAAGCAGCAGTGGCGTGGAGCGATTGACCAGCCTTGGTTGTTTAGCCGCTAGCTTTTCCATCATGGTTTGTAATCAGCTAACTCGGACGTGGTTTGCGATGGGTCCGCTTCCACAATAGCCTTCAATTCTCCATTATCAACTTGGGTCTCAGGCCGTCCACGGGGCTTGTTCTGCAGGTCGAAATTTCCAGAACGAAAACGTTGGAACCAAAAACGAACTGTGTTTTCTTTTGCAACATGACCGCCATACACATCATTCACCCTTCGAGTCGTTTCCGCAGCACTAGTGCCACGGCGGAACTCGTACTCGTAAATAATGCGATATTTTAAATTTTCCATTTTGTAAAATGAGTGACGCAAACAGAAAAAACAGAAGAAAAAAAACAAATGAATGACGGTCATCGAAGCACAAATACATGAGTAAATAGCTGTACAAATTTGAATTTGGAATTCCTTACCAAAGAGGAGAAATTCGTGATTAAAGTGGCCAGTACGAAAAACGCCAATTTCATATGTAAGGACCTAATATTAATATTAGAAAGAGGGAAACTGTAGTTGTTCTTATTCTTTTAGAAAGCTTTTATAGGATCACCTACAATAATGATTTATTATGGTAACAAGTACTAGTTAAAGTAACTTTTTTGTCTTGACTGCCTACGCGAAACACCTGAAAAGTGAAAAACCGGTCAGGAGCGAGTGGACTTGCACACAAAGGGTTCCATACCACCGCCGTAAAATATTTAAAACTACATAGGTATTAAAATAAAATACGTTTCTGCGACTGCGGCGAAGCCCAAAAGGAGGGTTATGTGTTTGACGTGTATGTATGTATGTCCGTTTCTTTGTTCCCTCGTAACTCCTAAACGAATGAACGGATTTGGATAAATTATACGTCTTTAGATTTGTCTTGGTAGCGCGAGTGTCACTGGCTACATTAAAATAAAAAAAACAAAGTAAAATGGCGGATTTGGGGTGCCATATTGTGGAGTTCGAATTTTTTTTTTTCTTCTTATACCATCGAGTGGGATATCAAAATTAAGGGTTTTAAAAGGTAATTTATATGGTTAAACGTAATTCGAAGTGACAAATCATAAAAAAACACGAAATTAAAAAAAAAGTCTTTCGCATTTGTAAACTGAAAAGCTGGAAATAAAAAAAGTAATTAAAAAAACTAAAAAAAAGGCCGGACCCATTTGATTTTGAAAATATAAAAATGGAGTGGGTCCCGCCTGCTTCCAACTTTTATTTAATTTAAAATGGGCTTTTTTTTAACTTAAGTTTTTTACCTCAGTCGGGTTTTTTTTAAGTTTTTTTAATTACTTTGTATTAATTTAATTTAACTTTTATTGTTTGTTAATAAAGCGGCACACACTGTGAAAATTTCAACTGGCATAAATATAGCCCATTTAATAAAAATACGCTTCTTGTACGGGCTTTAATATTACACTTTGTTTTATTTGTTGTTATAGCGGTAATACTACTCTGATTTCAACTGTCTACCTATTACGGTTCATAAGATACAGCTCGCTGATAGACAGATGGACAGACGGTCGGAAAAACAGCGAAGGCTTAGTAAGAGGGTTCCGTTAGTTGGCACCTTTTGGGTAAGGAGCCCTAAAAAGTGGAAATAAATTATTTATCAACACTTTAAATGTTGCTGGTTTTAAATAATCTGACTCCCACAGGTTTGCTGATAGAAAACTCATTTTTTAGATAATCCTTGAATCGGTATTAAAAAAAAATAAGCAGTTATTTTTTCGGAAACACTAGTATTATCATTCTAAATACACGAAATTTTAGGAAAGACAACCATAAGAGCACATAAGAGTATTTAAAATAAAAAACCATGTTAAGCTATATCGAACGTGGCGATACACTAATTACAGCATACAGCACAGTTGAACGCAAAAATGAATTAAGGCAGCGTACACAATGTTCATTTAAAGTTTCCGACTCGCTGGCCACCGCGGCACCCGACCACAGATTATTTTGTAACATAGCCTTAAACATGGAAACGTTTCCTAACGATGTATGCATAGTGTGAATCAATTTACTCCTAAAATAATAAAACTCCAGTCCAACTACTAGGAATATGCGCAAAAGCGATTGTGTTTTGTTTGTTCCGTATGAAATTCTCGAAAATATTTCGAAAACTGTCGAATCACTACTCTGTGGGTAATGCTTTCCATTCGGGATTCGATCATTAAGTTTCATAAGTTTTTCTAAGTTAACAGAAAAGTACCTACTCGTAAGTAAGTAACCTAGTTTCTAACTTTCTTATTGGTAAAGCAGTTTGAGATCTTTTAGACTGCAGCTGATATCTAAGATCTCAAAACTTCTACCAGAAGCTGGTAGTAATTTATATTTCAATCTGTTTTGACTATCAATAAAATAAGTTTTAGGATATACTTACTTACCTAACGATGTCGTTCTCTCTTTTTTTTAAATACACTGAGTATTTACATTCTGGCAATTAAAACCAACATGTGAACTTACATGACAAGCGTGCAGTAATTTACAACTACCCGCAAACTGTTGACTCGTTAACGAGTCCGTTAAACAGTTCAAGCTATTAATTTAGTTGGAACCAGGTTTTTGAGGTCCCGGTTTATTTTGATTTCATAAATCCGCTTTCTTACAAGGAATTGTTACTTTTAACAAAATAAATTACAATAGCTTTCTAATTATCCTACGTTTATGAAGTTTTGGAGGCGTCTAATCATAACTTTTCTCTTTTGTTCAACTTCGGTAGGTACCCCCGCGCCCACGCAGGAGTTTCAGTTGTAAAACCGAGTCTTAAGAAGTACTTAATGATTATTATTACTTGCTTCTACATGTTTCTGTACTTATATTTCTGTAGGTATTTCCGTAAATGAATATAAAGTTACCTTGGAAGTTAGTTGTATCTTGCTAAGTGACATAATCTTTGTGTTCTACCTATGAAAATACACAGTTTTTCTCTGTCTTTTCTCTAGTATTGCTGAAGATTTAAATAATAATTGGATTGAATACGAATTAATGCAAAGATGAACATTATTTAGGTACACAAATTCCCGCCACGTCGTCTCCCAAACACATCTAGACACACTAACTCAACAGGTCTAAATAGAAAATAAGATGTTGCTTCCTTGTAAGTAGTAAGTAGCTAAGTCTAAGACTAACTGGAAACGTGACTAGAACCGCCTGCTTGTGCAAGCGTGCTGCAAGAAGGCAATTTAGTAGCGCTCTGTATATAGTGGCGCCCTCTGTGCAAACTGATACGAAGCTCCTTTTAGACAAGCTAATGGTAAATGTTTTGTTGTGGACTTTTGTTTTAGAATGTACGTGTATCCAAATTGTTTATTGATTTTAGGACATCTGTGATGTTGTAATTCCTTCGGAATAGATCATTATCTATCCAGCATTCATTAAATTTTAATATGGATGACGTGCACCTTTAAGCACTTTTATTAAAAAAAAATATATTAGGTTGTACCGCAAATTGCAATCAACCTTAACAAACAAAACTCTAATCTTAATACTTCTTAAAAAATATTAATTGGGAAAGTTATCGTAGCTTTAAAATTATCAAAGGTTGAAAACAAAATTAACAACACTAATTGTTTCAACATTTCACCAAAAAATATACGCGTCATCCCCTTTTTCCGTGTAACAAAAATCAAATGGATATAAAATAAAATAAACAGAGATCCGTCAACCAGTCAATAACTCCCAATGTTGGGGCAGGAAATTAAATAAAAGCATGACAGTCATGTCGATAGAACAAGTTAGGCAATTTCGAGCACCTGACGTGGACAGAGGGGCACTCAATATTGAACTTTTTTGTTCACATTTTATTCCATTTTGACAGCGACGACTCGAGTGAGGCGTATTTATGTATATTTGCTACGCCATATCGTATTGACGTGTCTTTTCATTCGAATTCCAGTCAGAAAACCTACTTTTTGTGGATAGCCAGACATGCAGACCACTATTTTGGTCCTAAGTTCGTTTGCAGTAAAATTCGCCTTATTCGCAATAAATGCAATAATGAAATGAATGCCTTCTATTACATAATTCTGCTAACGTTAATTCAATCACGAAAACAAGACTAATAAATGTACGAAATACACTTTAACCATTCCATGTAAGTACCTTAATAATAGACTAATTTTTGGGAGGAGTCTAAAAGCCTAAAGTCGTTTTCAAGTTGTTACCATAATTTAGATTCAATTAGCGATATAATCAAAATCTAATTACAAATCCTCAAAAAAGTTAACAAAGAAAAATGTAATAACAGAATTTACAAGAAAACGAAAACTTTGTGAATTTCTATCAACATTGGGAATGCTTGTGCCTCTGTATTTATGAAACTTTTCCTTTTGCTTCTGACGTAGTTGAACAAAAAGTTACCATTTTTATTTACATCAGAGACGATCATTCGTTTGTAACAAAAGGGGAAAAAAGGAGCAGATTTTGTTTCGAAAATTAAATGTCCCATGGGACAAAGAGAGTTTCATATGAGAATAAATTGTTTTAGAAACGGGCTATTCGACCTTGCAACAATGTGTGAACGGGCGCTAATTCGGACCCATCTAATGACTCGCACGTCGCGTCGCACATACATCCACTTTCAAAGTGTATCATCTACAGCATTTATCAGAAAGGCGTGGTCATATTAAATAATCAGCCATCCCAAACATTTGGATCGAGTAGGTATTGAAGTTTTGTATGGGACAACTAATTGTTCAGTTTGATGGTCTGTACCACGCTCTTAAATATGACCACACCTGTCTGATACATGCTGTACCTATTGGTAGAAGAGGCCCCGTAGGTACATAAGTCCCTATAGCAAACGAACGAAGTAAAAAAGTAACGCAGTGGAATTGGGAACATCTCTAATGACTGCCATTATAAAGATAAGTAATCCGAGATTACGGCCGAAGCCATGGCAACCCATTTAATGTGCCTCTAATTACACTCACCCGCTGTAAAAGTTTGCAATATCCAAATAGACTTTTCAATTTAAGTAAAATACATTTTGAAATGTTTGACTCATTTATTCTCTGCATTGATAAAATCAAACTCGCATGTTATAAGGTCCTCCATAATAAGTAGGTAGGTATTTAAATAGCAATCTTAGTAAAATGCGCATTTCTTTTTTTTTAGACGATGCTAGAAAAATGCCCAGGTTTACCTCTATTTATATACCTACCTACGTTTTAGGATCTTGTAATTTAAAATTTTTAAAAAAGTACAACTAAGAATACATTAAAACTAATATTACTAATAAAACTTTTTAAACAGTTTCAAAAATTAGATATATGCCTGACGCTGTCATTGAAACCTGAAAGACAACATAAGAATAAGGATTTATTGAATTGCAAAGGCATGTGAAAAACAGCTATGTGCTCAACTGGTCAGCAACTCAACGCTCGACCACAAGTCGAGCGAGAGACATCTCGACTTCATTACGGGAACCAGGAAGCGATCACGTACATCCAGCTTCGTTCGTAATTTAATTGAAATCCGATCATGGTATGTTAAAAATTCAATTGAACATGCAATATTGGACAAAAATTCCTCGACAAAAATGTATGTTGCTCATCGTATCTTTGTCAGCTTTGTCTTGTCTAATGCAATGGTGTGAAACGATGTATTAATGTTGATGAAACTAGCGTTGACTTGACTTAAATAAATAAATAAGCTAATAGGTATGAGTAGGTACGTATGTGCACTAACATGGTTGTGCAGTAAGTAAAGGAGTCATAACCTAAAGATGGTACCTAACTACCTACTACCCTGAGAGGACTCTGCACAACTCTAAATATAAATGAATGCACGAAGTATTACCCTTCCTAAAATGCAGTACTCGAATGTAGCCACCGCTCCTTATAATTCCCTCCTTCTAAAAACGTAACTCCCCCACAAAGCAGGCTAAGCAAGCGAAACTAAGCTAAAAGCTTTCCACATTACCACTTTAACTAAAAACGTTTTACAGAATATATAAAAGATGTAGATAGTTACTAAGAAGCGTCTGTTTAGTCACGTAGAGAATAAGTTATGAGGTCGAAAGCCTTTCCTTTGCCTTTCCTTTCTGTTACATTGAATGCAATGTAACAGGTACCCGGTAACCTTTAGCGTCTGAATGTAACAGGTACCAGGTATACAGAAGTACGTAGGGCACCTACCTACCTACATACAGAAGTACACGGCTGACCATTCCACGTAATGAGAGCGCCGAGAAATGACTCGTTCAATGGCAACAGAGCCCGCTCGCTGAAATGACTACAATAAACGGAATTGCATAACCGTCCACTGCAAACTACACGCGCTGACCTAAAAACAGGCTGGAGATAGGCTTACTTTTAGTTTCTATAGATTTTATACTCTTATTATAAGGTAAGAACGTCAATAAGGTATAATTTGATACATATCACAGAGATTTTTAAGGCCCTATAATACTCTCGTCAAGTAGACAAGTGATCTCAGAAACTGCTGTATACGCACAGATCCTTCTGATTTCCCCATCGTCGCATTTAACAACCCACGGGATCTGATGGCGCTCTTCTCCGTCATCCGAGGTCACATCGCACGAAAAATTACATAGAAAATTAAATTCTTCAAGCCATTCTATGGTTTATTATTATACAGGTGCCATTAAGTTAGAGTCACCTCAGTCTCAGGTCGGAGGCGACGCTGACGGAAAAATTTATCGTCTGTCCTAAGGCTGCACTAAAATAAAGCCGTAAAATCCTCGCAGCTTGGCTGTAGAAAATGTCACCATTTTACGGTTAAAATATTATATTACTTTGTTGATGATTAAACAAAATTGACTTGGAGACTGGCGACGAAGCGCTTGTATACTTGCCTAGTAACTTAGTGAGTAACTTTTTATAATTAGGAACAATCTAGTCGATTTTTGTTTAGTCTTTATGAGAAAACAAATCAACGTCAACTAATAATACCTACCGAATTTATTTTTAAGTCTTGAGACTAGCTCAAGCTCATTGCCAACCCCAATGTTTTACCAGTAGATGAACTGTTTTTTGCAACGACATCCCTATTTTCTGTTTTAGGCCATATTTCTACTGTTTTTTTTTTTTACTTTAGACGCCATCTGAAGCAAAAAATCCAAAATGCTAATAAATAAAAAATGCTTAACTTATGCTGGAGTAGAATTACTGTTTTGAAATTACTATTTACTGTTTTTACTGTTGTTTTTTTTTTTTATTTGTGCAGGGGGTAATTACTCTTTTTCGTTTATTCAAAAACCCTCTAACTAACCATAATAGCTTAGCTTCCAAATCCACCGCTCTTTTCAAAGGATCAAAGTAACTTAACGAACATAAAGAGCTCATCGGCCATTGTAAGAAAACTTTTCATTTTAACTCAAATAAAACAGCAAATTCTCTCTAAGAAGTCGAAAGAGCAAATCAGTCTAAGAGCGGCCAACAAGGTGAACTGCTAAAGGAACGTAACTTCTACTAAGCATTTAATCGCGAGCATTAACTAGGTAAATGCACCCCAGTAACTTGCTTCTTAATTCATTAAAGTCGGAACACTCTTTAGACTGGAAGCGCTAGTTTCCTCAGACAACTCCATAACAACATTTGGACGGATATTTCTACAATTCTACTGGAAGTTTGTCGTCTTGATTATTACCTCGAGCGAGTCCTAGAGTTCTAGCACCTAGTTACGTGTTGGGGTACCTACTTAGGTCTGCGGAATAACCAACTAATAAAGACTATAGTAGGTAATTACTTGTATTGCCCGTTCCTGTTAACAACACTCATGAACGCAACCGATTACAGAGGCTCATTCTAAGCTCAATTTCCCTACAAATGAGATACTTAGGGTCCTATATAAACAAGATGCGGAGATCGAATCACTAATGGCAGATATATACTCCTCAGACCACCTTTACCCACATTTGAATATCAGCAATGGCCCTTATTTGCTTTACGATCTTTATCTCGGCGACAAATACTCTTGCATGGGACCTACGACTAAAATGGGACTTACGAATCTAACGTCGACGGAAATTTCGCAAACAGAAAAATAAAAACTTTTGTGCTAGAAATAGGGTTGGTAAAATCTGATACAATACGACATTACCTACATAAAAAGAACTAAGTTTTACTTCAATAGAAAAAGGCTGAACGGAATCCAGACCTTTACCCAAAAACGAAGTCTTTTGCTTTTTCCCCATTTAAAGGGAACACACGTGTTTACATCTACATTTCTAGCCCATTTCTGTAACCTTCCTTAGACCTAAATAAGTACAATGGTAGTTATATCCAAGTAGAATTATTTAAGTTTCCAATTACCTACGTATGGGCTTACACTTACATTTTTACTTCTGACTATTATTACTATTATTCTTACTTTCTATATTCTGAATCTTTATTCGTCGTCATGGCGTTTAACGAGTGCGCTGCAAGACTATGAATAAAATTATAATTTGCGAGCAATGGCTGTCCTATCATTAAGATGAGTGTCGCGATAACCTGGATATTCTCGTCAATGTTGGAAGGCTTTAGGAGTTTTTCTACTGACTTCATTTAACTGCTATTTATGTTTCTTATTTACTGCGGAGATAATAGCAAGTTAGCTATTTAGAATCTCGTTCGTACTTTGTTAGATTCTATTATAAATTAAACGTTGCATGTCTGATGTCCTCTATTGTTTTACTAAGAACGGCTTTTAGTATTTACAACGAGCTTTTCAGTATTTTTATCCTCCGTGTGCTACTCCCTGAAGCCTAGCCTAAAGCGTTCCACGACGCAGGTCAAAAGTGTATTTAAACAACATGAAAGATGAAACTACTGACACCAACATTCCCTTCGTATGCTTATCCAAACGTTAGCAGTTACTATCGTTTGGAATCATATTTGATGGCTGCGAGTGGCCTATCATAATCATAGAGCTCTATTAAGCCGAGAATCTGTCGTTAACCCAGAAACATGTGGGCTGTGGCACGTACACTCTCGCAAATTCAATACCACATTTGCGATCAAACTTCAATGTAAAATGTTATATTGCCACGGTCATGTAGGTACCTACGTATAGTCCGCATAGTTTCCCGACAGATATGTAGCTAATGTAGGTATTCCCAAAATGACCGGCTTTTAAAGGATACTGTTAATATTTAATCGGCATTATGTATTTTGTGGCCACTTTAAGCTGTGTTGGGACATTTCCTTTTGAGCATTTTAATTTCATAAAGTGCTTAAGGAAACGGACCCGAAAATGGTCTGTATAAATATTAAGGAAAGAATGGATATTTAACATGATTGTAATAACAAAAGTACCAGTAAAGTACCACTCTGCTCCAGGCTAATAAGACTTAAGTAAACACAATCTACTAATGACATTGTTTCATCTACGAAGAAACTACGATATCACAAGTAAAAAATAGATTTATCTCAAAAACTTAGGGCAAACTCAAAACTTAATCGGTTAAGGCTCGAGTTGAGGCCACTCAAACCACAAATGGAATAAGGAATCCTTGAAAACTATGCGGTCCGTAATTTGGGCACAATCACAAAATTTACATAACATCTGAGAGTAACTGGTAGCTGGCCAGCTGCGGAGCGCTTAGAGCCATATCACGTTACGTGGTCCTAACTTAGTTAGGCTACTGTTATAGGGGGAAGCGTTAAGCGGGGTGAGAGTAAAAAAGCTCTGAACCCATTAATCTATTTGGCAGTGTTGTATGTTGTACCAATGCAAATCAGAGTGGTTTTCTGCAGCGTATGACACGGCTAAGAGGAAATGCGGGCATGGTCGTTATTCCATAGAAACGCTCTCGCCTGTTTTCTTTCTGGTTAATGACCATAGAGCAATGATTTTTTTACAGAATAATAAATATAAACTACTTGTATGTCCCTATGTTTTCTTTTTTGATGATACATTATTTTTAACCGACTTCAAAAAAAGGAGGAGGTTCTGAATTCGTCGGAATCTTTTTTTTTAATAAGTACTAGAACCCTCAAAAATGCCAATTTAAACCGCTGTCAACAGAGGCCTAGTGTACAAATTTGACAACTATTAATGAAAAAAGAAAAACATAGAGACGCAGTATATCCTTCATATTCAGTTTATGAAATATCTTTTAATTTGATCCAATATTGGAGGAGGAAATAAGCGAGAGCCAAACCTCGAATTACGACATTTTACTTAGGCTTTTTAAAAAATCTCTCCGACCGCATTTCCTATCACTGCATGTAGTAGCGTAGCCTGTATTGGTAGATAAGTTCAATTGCAACGGAGTTACATCATTGCGCCCATGCTAGTTAGGGCACTCTCTGCATGAAAGATCTGAAGACAGAAGTAGTAGTTGAACCTTTTAACCGCCCGAATTTATATCAGTTATCGTGCCCCCAGCGCCCGAGAAAAAAAAACGAAAAATAAATACCGATGAAACGAGCTGTGATGATGTAATAATAATACAGATTAAACGAGCTGTGATATTTGGTCGTATATATACGACTCTGGCAGAATGGACACGAAAATATTTGTCGGATTAATCCGACATAAGCGGTTGAAAGGTTAAGAATGAATAAGTAATTCCGTAATAAACAGTTTGTGTAGGTAGAGCGAATAACGCCTTCACGCTCTTCCCAACGCAACACGCCCAGCTACAAGTTCCACTAACACGTGAACACAGCCTTATCCCCCAAAAACTGGTCTGAAACATCCCCAAAACATCCCGAATACGGGTCTTCAAAGTAAAGTTGTTAATCTAGTTAAGAAGTTTTGTAAGTAATTACTCTTGTCGTCTCAGAATGAATGCATTTAGTCTAGTTAGTGCTCCTACGTGCCATTCCGTTTTGTTTATCGAGCAGTCGGGCTATTTCGTTGGTTGAATTCCAGTTGAAAGGTCCGGCGGTAATATGGCTCTATTACTTACCTCCTACGCAAGGTGGATTGGATGACCTTAGAGAAATTGAGGCCGGACGCTAGGTAGATCTGAGATCTAAACGTGTGGTTAGGAGGAAGGGACACGGTGTAATACGTGCTGAATGTAGGTAAGTTAGTAATTCAGAAGTTCTAAATTCTGTTTATTTAAGGTTGAAGGGTTTATGAAAACAGGCGCATTATCAAGTTTCCGCGAACTGATTTAATTGAACACCTTAGTAATATGATTATAGGTGGCTGCGTAGTTCTATACCGATCTATAAAGGTAGGTAATCAATGTAGGTGCCTGTAGGTACAGCAATATTTAATCCTAGTAGCCTTTGTCCGAATTTATCTCGATTCGCAGTTTAATTAGCAAAATAAAAACTCATTCCACCATCTCCATTTTCTATTTCGAAAAATAAATCTCATAAATTCTCATCAAAATGAAAGAACATCTCAAATAAATTACGTCTTAATTTTATTATAATCACGAAACAACAAGCTAGAGAAAGATCGAAATAATTTGCAAAAGAAAAATACGTTTTGACAAATTCATTAAAAGTAGGTCTAGATGCAGTACCTACCCAATTAATTTCGCCCAGCTAATACCTACGGCACCACAATAGACACAATAGAGGGCAGCAGCCCCCTTATTCACAAACACTCGATATGCTTCCGTATCGTATCGAACATTAATCATTGTTATCGTAGGAGTCTTCTCAATGCTGTTCACAAGTCCAAAACCCGAAAATTTTGTCAGTTTAAATCAAATAGACGCCCGCTATTCTTCCAACAGCTACTTGCTGTTAAGGGGAAGTCAAATCAGGTTATCGAAATGTCAGGTTTTCGATACGATAGCCTGTCTTATGTTTGTGAATCAGGGCTCTGTTACAAAAAAATGCCCAACGCGCCTAAAGAAGTTTTCACTTCAAAAAATTAAATCTGCCTAGCCTTTTCCTAACTATGTTGAGTTCAGCTTCCAGTCTAACCGGAAGCAGCTGAATACTTGTATTTTATATGGAGCGACTGCCTATCTGACCTCCACAATCCAGTTACTGATGGGTAATACGATACCCCTTGGCACTTGGTAAGACTAGTTGTCAGGCTTTCGGGCTTCTGACGACCCGTAATGACTGTCAAAGATCTACTATTGACAACCGAGACCAACTGCTTAATGTGCTTTCCGAGGCACTGAGGGTCTTGGTATGTAAAGATGGTCACCCATCCACTGGTGATCTGCTGCAACTGATTATTTTTCTTGTTAGTATCTAATGCGTTTTTAACCGACTTCAAAAAAAGGAGGAGGTTCTCAATTCGACGGTATGTTTTTTTTTTTTTTGTATGTTTGTTACGCGATTACTCCGTCAATTGTGGACCGATTTTCAAAATTATTTTTTTATTCGAAAGGAGATAATTCTGAAGTGGTCCCATAGTCACCAAGTTTGGATCTGATGATTGGATCCTGGAGAAATCGAAGGAACTCTTCAAATATTATAGGCACACCTATAGCGATTTGGGTATTTTTTATAGTAACTCGTGCATTTGCTCTCGGAAAGCACCATTTGGTGAAGTGGAACTGATGATGAAGACCACAGATGGACACCGGAACTATTCAATAATATCTAAGTATTTCACGGGTTGCGATTCGATTACTTTAATATGGTTGCTAAGCAATTTATGCTCGCCACGATGTGAATGGTAATATGGAGCTGATGGTGGACCAGGAGAACTCCTCAACAATTAACTTCCCTGCATCGGGAAAAGCAATATTTTGTAAAAGGCGATGAGCATGTTGACACTGGCTATTGTAACTTAGATAAATTATAAGCAGACCCACTAAAAATCGTGAAATAAAAACTTTTAACAAAAATACAACCGACTTCCAAAAGAAACACTACAAAGTGAAAAATAACTTTAATTTCGGAAGTCGGTGGCAAAAAACGTAAATACAAAACCAAAGACACCGACTTCCGAAATTAAAGTTATTTTTCACTTTGTAGTGTTTCTTTTGGAAATCGGTTGTATTTTTGTTAAAAAGTTTTTATTTTTGTTTATGTTATTGGTAGAGATTTAATTCTATAATTTATAGGCCTACCTATACATTCATTACCTACTATGTAAGCAATATTTGTACGCCTTGCAAGGCAGCACATTATAGTGACACAACATTATTTTTATTTTATCCATCATGTACCACTACATTACACCTATGTGTACAAATAAATAAATTTTAATTTTAATTTATACGATGCATTTTCTTTTCGATTGCTTTTGTAATAATTCTTAACGGTTTTTTTATCTCAATAAACCATAAAATTTCCAAAAAAATATGACTCATTTGACTTAGACCAAGGCATTATTAGAAGATAGTGTGGTAAATAGTGAGTGAGTGAGATAGTGTGATTTTCCAATTTAATAATTTTGTTATATTTATTGTTATTCAGCATAGTATTTTTATAGTAGGTAGGTTGTAATTTATGTGTTGCATGCCCAAGTGACGGCAGAGCATGGAAAACATTATCTTAACATGTATGACATGTACACCCCTACCCATGTTGGCAAAAAATAAATGATTTGATTTGAAAAAAAATAAAACTGGCAATTTTTTTGCGATTTATCTATAATATGTTATAATAATCTAATGACATTTGTGTTGTGGACTCCACCAATGAATAAAATCTTTATATAGACTTGTTCTTAAAAATTGTTCTTTATTATTAATTAAAGCACACAATTTGCAATAGTGGTCTGTGTCGCGGGACTCCTCTGGGTTGTGATAAGAATAGTGGTTGTGCCACTTGAAGAACTCGTAATACTTTTGTTTATCTTCTACAGCATTCGCCATTTTCTTCGCCAACTCCGTGATCGATGTCGCTTCCGCAGTCAGATATATTCCATCTGGCATGAACCTGGAAATAAAATAAGAACTATAGCAGTGTTCACAATCTCAGATCATTTTACATTAATGATAAAAAACTTATTAGTACCTTTTTGTTTACGTTCAAACAAAAAGGTACTAATAAGTTTTTGATTGCATTGGAATTTGAACTTTGTGAAGGAGGACATTCCAAGTATGTAGTTCCATAACTTAAAAACCGGCCAAGTGCGTGTCGGACCACGCACAATGAAGAGTTCCGTAGTTGGAATAAATTCATCCCAAGATCAAACATAACATTGTACTTAGTTGAAAATCATGTTGTCCCATACATTGGAACTGCAAATTTAAGTTGGTCGACTAGTACTCGTAAACTTGTAAAGCCTACAGTTAGCTGTGATAGTTTTCCTTTTAATTGCGTTATTATATGTATATTACGGCCTTGAATTTTTTAAATATCCAAAAGCAACCATTTAGCTGATAGGGGAGGGGGCGCTCGACTCTTAACAATAATTAACACTTCAAAGCTTAATATTTCACAAACGAATCCCTGAATCGAAAAATGGTTTCCACAAACCCGCAATATTTTTGAAAGACCTATCCAACGATACTCCACACCACAGGGAAGACGAGAAAAAAGAATCCAAAATGTTGAAAAAAAAATTTTTTTGGGTACCCATCCAAAAACAATTTTTTTTTCAGCGTTGTATTTTACCACTTCGTCGGCGTGATTAATATGTACATCCATGCTTAATTATAGCTTTCTAGTACTAAGAGCCTCTGAGATAAGCTGCGGACAGACGGACGGACGGACAGACGGTCATAGCGAAACTATAAGGGTTCCTTGTTGACTATGGATCCCTAAAAATTATCTCAAATTTCGTTTATTCTACATTTATTCTACGTTTATTATAACGATTTGGTTCCTGAGTTATTTTGGGTTTCTTCAAGTTTTTTTTTTATTTTTTCTCAAAAGCATTACGTTGTGCTTAGGTTTGCCGTTATTGCTATAAGTAGAAAAAATGGCAAAAGGTACGCTTGATGAAATGTGGGGGAACTAAAGACCTACACATCTAGGTACATGCCGTTTAGGGGATTTTAGGCGTGACGGAGTGTAATGTAATATTATGTATGTAAAGTTTCCTATCACACTAAAACGCCGATTAAGAATTTGGTATCTTTAAGGGGCTAACAGGACCTAAACGCAAAATACGCAAATTTTAGAAACAATAAAAGTATATGATCGACTACAGTAAACAAAATCAGGAAAATATATGATATTCTTCAGGATATATGCTAGGTAGATAGTGTGTTGGAAACAATACAATTTATTTGGTACGATAGAAAAAAATCATGAAGATACCTCTAAAAACTTTCTTTTTACAATAAAAACCATACCAATATACATACAATCATTATGGTTTTTTGTCAGGTTATTCTGCAAGCAACATACTTGAACTGTAGTATTTTAATTGTTTAGTCCAAACAATAGATTTATTGTAAATAGATAATTCCTTCATATTTTGCAATAAATTACCAGCGTTGTGTCATCGCGCTTCTCTTTCTTTTCTATGCAGTCCGAGAGTGACCGCGCTTTATGTCATGTAGTCCTGTGTAATAACTAGACTCAACAATTCAATATGCATTAGAGATTGGACTTCATGAATGGCGGTAACGCCATTTACATTTACAAAGTAAATGTTCATTCAGTACACCCTGGCCACAAGCCGCGCTACCATGTTGCTGACTGTTTGTTCCGATACGAGAGAAGGAAAATGGAAACCCGACCTTTTTATCTGACCATATAGGCAACGACAAAAACCCAAACGAACTATATATCAAAGAGAGATATTGGTATTAAATTATGTCAATTTAAAAATATTAATGAATAAGATAATGCAACAACTGCGGGATAACTGCGTAAGACACTAACAGTAGCAATGGCTTTCATTTTGACAGTTCAACAACATTCCTTGCGTTATTTACGTTATTGAACACACATTTTTTTTTCAACATATTATAAATCATTCAGATTCTAAATCAAAGTCATTACGCAATTAGGGCGTTGGTTTCTGAAATTTAATTAAAGCTACGGAACCTTGTATAGTTGGCGCCACCATAAACCACCGGCACGACAAAGTGTTGGAGAGCACGCAACACCTTCTCCGTCACATAGTCGTCAGCGAGTGAGTTCTCAAACGACAAGTAGAAGTAGTAATCAGTCTCCAATTTCCGCAAACAGTCCGCCATATTGGCTTTAGGACACTTCTTCCTCCCACATCTACCATATATGTCAACCTCCATGCCATACTTTGCTAATTCAGTTTGGAGCTGTTTGGCAATTATATATCTTCCACTGCGCGCACCACAGTTAGATACAAACCAAGCTGCTGCAATTTTCTTCGTACTCAATTTTGCCTTCAGAGTGTCGTTTATAGGCATCATTTCTTCCAGTTTCTCCCAATGCATCACTTCTTTAGGACCAATTACTGTCCCTTCTTTATCTCTTATAATCATATATCCGTGCCATTCGTCAGAATTCAATTTGTAAGTCCAAGTCCAATTAAAGTAATTATTATACGTTTGATTACAGACCGGATAATTTGATGATGGCTCCTTGCTAACGAAAACATACTTTTGTTGAGGTGATCGAGACCGAGGTAAAAATATAGATCTCCTGTTAAGTTCTGGTCCATGGAACAATACCACATCGTAATGCGCTACATCTTTGAGCAACTGTCTATCTGCCGATACGTAACAGTTAGTAAAGGAACATCTTCTGTCTATAAACCTATTCGTGCCTTCACCCAAATACTTGATCGGATCAGTATGAATTGGCGTCCATACTAATAAGTATTTCAAGTTTAACGATTTATTGAAATGTATGAAAAGCTGAAAGCTCCTTTCTGAACTAAAGTGCTTCAAATAATAGAAAAGCGAGAACAGAATAACGCTAAAAATCACTAAAAACATAAACTTAATTTTATCCATCAAAAATTACTCTGTGTATATAACTCTAGCAACCACCTAGCAACAGTCAACTTGACGCAGTCTATCAAAAGTACTCTGTGACGTGACGCTTTCTATTTCTACGAGGAATAGACACAGCTCTTTCTATACAGTGACATTTCGTTTCTCCATTTTTGACGCCGCACCGTAGAAATCCTTCTACAATCTGTCATTAATTTGTCTTTCGTTTCTAATGATCTTTGTCTAGGTCCTTTTTTATGTAGACTACTTTAGAAGAAAGGTTTCTATCCCATACTGTCAAAATTACACTGACAACTGACAGTTGTCTAAAGTAGTGTCGCTATGCTAAAGACAGTAGAAAACGTTCTACTCGACGGCCACAAAGTACACACATCAACACGGTCTAGGGATATTTTTAAAAAAGCGAATTACTATCAATGTGTTAATTATTTATATGACATGTATATAGGTACACACATCAAAAGTGTCTAGGGATCAAGCATTTTTATGCGGATTTCTTGAGATTGAGATGTGGCTTTGTAATAAATTTATGATTTTATAAATTTATATGGCTCCTTTTTGGTGCATTTCATAATTTGAATCAGGAACTGTGAATCAAATTCGAGTAAAAGATGAAAATCAGCTGTCAATATTTTCCCTATAAAAACATACAACGCATTGAAGACATTATTAGTGCTACTGTTTCCCTACTACTGATTAAAACCAACGTTATTATGGAGCGGCGACGTCATTTAAGCAGGGAAGAAATGCTCAGAGCCGTGGGAATGATAGAAGCTGGTTCCCGGCAACGTACTGTGGCTTTAGCTCTGAATACAAGTCAGAGTGTTATCAGTCGACTTTGGACACGTTACCGAAGCACTGGTACCGTGGCTGAGCGCCATGGAGGACGGTATCGCTGCACCACACGGAGACAAGACCGATACATTCAAATCTTAACTCGAAGAGCTCCAACAATAACCGCCATGATGTTAGCCGTGAGGCTTCATCACTCTTCAGGGAACTTAATTAGCGACCAAACAGTCAGAAACCGCTTGCATGAAGTGAATCTTCATTCCCGAAGACCGCTACGGGTACCACCTATAGCAATGCACAATCGTAGGATTCGATATCAATGGGCTCTTGAACACAGAAATTGGGCAGAAGAACAATGGCGTTTCGTGTGCTTTTCTGATGAGTCTCGTTTTGGTATGAGATCGGATACAAGACGTATACGACACTGGAGAACCCCTGGACGCCAACAGCGATTAAAATCCTGCCAGGAAGTCCATCCTTATAGTGGTGGAACCATCATGGTATGGGCGGGTATTTGGATCGGCGGAAGAACTGAGTTGATTTGGATCAGAGGCAACCTCAACGCTCAAATTTATGCTGAGACGATTGTATCAGACGTCATCGTTCCTCTACAAGTGCAAATCGGTCCCTTATTTCAGTTAATGCATGATAATGCACGACCGCACACCGCAAGAGTTGTAAGACAGACTCTCGCCGCAGCTAACATCAATGTCCTGCCCTGGCCTGCTCAGTCGCCAGACTTGAACCCGATTGAGCATGCATGGGATATGCTACAGAGAAGAGCTCTGCCGAATATGGAGGGTATCCAGTCGCAAGAAGACCTTTTTTTGTTGTTGCAACGAACATGGGCGGCCATTCCACAGCGTGATTTGAATGAACTCATTTTGAGTATGCCAAACCGATGTTCTTGTGTTGTTAGTGTTCGCGGTAGAAACACGGATTATTAATTGTTTAAGTTACCCAATAAAATTTTAAAGAAAACTGTTATTTCAGTCTTTTTTTCGAACTTTTGTGTTAGTGGTTCAAATGCCAAAAATCCCTTTATTAGGAAAATGGCAAATTTCTTTATTAATGCAAAGGTGACTTGGTTTATCGTTACTGTGACAAACGAAAACACTTTATTTGATGAATCCTTAAAGAAAATTTTAATTAATATCAATCAGGAGAAAAGTTATTGCAAAAATATATGTTGATCCCTAGACACTTTTGATGTGTGTATTTAAAAGATACGTTATTTAATATTCTACCATTTTTTAATAATGGTTAAGGTACTTAGATTAAAATTTCAGGATTTTATGGAAAAAAAATGAAGCATAGACGGAAATCGTATACGAATGAACTTTTAATTTGTGAGTAAAAACTGAAATAGAAAAATCATTTAATTTGTGTTTATAAACTTGAAGTTAGTAGTCTGAGAAAGCGCCCATGATGTTCATAACACATCGGCAACGATTCGGCATGCTCAGAACAAGGTTGTCAATGTCTTGCTGCGGAATATTGTCCCATGTCCTTCTGAGGTGCGCAAAAAGTTGATCTTCTGTAGCCAGATTTTCAGGAACTTCCTTCAGAGCTCTTCTTTGCAGCATATCCCACGCATGCTCAATGAGATTTAGATCTGGCGATTGAGCAGGCCAGTCTAAGGCCCTAACATTATGTGTATGTAACCAAGCTGCTACCGTTCTCGCCGTGTGTGCCCGGGCATTGTCGTGCATGAGCAGGAAATCTTGCCCCATTTGTGTTCTGTGGGGCAAGATTACGGGCCCCAGCACCTGTTGGACGTATCGTTCTGCCGTCATATTGCCCCGCACCCAAACGAGATCCGTCCGTCCTCCAAGACGAATTCCTGCCCAAACCATATGTTATATTTCATTTGTTTTACGTTTAGTATCAGTCAAGGAGGTTTAATATAAAACCTCCTTGGTATCAGTTTAAAAGTGATATATTTTGTCTGTGGTTTTTTTCATGTGAGTTGAGAAAAAAAGTAAATGGCGGGAATCTGGTTTCAGACGTGGGAACTGGAAGATTTATGTAAGAACGAATACGAAATATAACGAAGAAATAAGTACCTAATACCGTGCTTTATTTTGCCTCCTTACTTCTGAACTTAATACATAATTGTTCCTCCTTGGTATGGGTGAACTTCCTGAGGGTTCTGGAGACGGCTCCATCGTCCAGGAACTCGCCAAACACGCGTTCTTCGTGAATCTGGATGGAAGCCGAACCTGGATTTATCCGTGAACAGCACATTGCACCATTGCTCACGGCCCCAGTCCACGTGGTTCCGAACCCATTCTAATCGTCGTCCACGATTGCCTCTCCGTAAAGGTGGGACCCGGAGTGGTCTACGAGAGCGTAGATTGCTTTCATGCAGTCGCCTTCTTACAGTTTGGTCACTCACAAGCACTTGGTGTTCCACTCGCAGCCTTTGGACCAATTGAGTCGCCGTTGCATTTGGTTGTGCTCGCGCAGTAATTTGCAAAAATCGGTCTTGTCTGGGGGTAGTGATGCGACTTGGCCCCCGGTGCCTCTCCGCTACTTCACCTGTGGCACGATAGCGTGTCCACAATCTTGAAATTACATTTTGATGGGTCCCTATGGCCTCAGCAACATTACGCTGAACAGATCCAGCTTCCAGCATTCCCACAGCTCGTAACATCTCCGCCCTCGTCAAATGTCGGCGTTGCATGGCTACAATACCTCAATTTTAACTTTATCTTTCGTTTAAAAATGAAAAAAAACTGTAACTAAACGTAATTCGTATTGTTTTCTAAATTTCGCACAAATGAAAATTCCCTCTCCTATACATCAAGACATTTTTTGCCACCGAAACAAAAGAATTTTCAAAAATTTAAATTTGGAATTAGTCTGAGATAAATTACAAACAAATCGGTGTATAAAAGATTCCAATGCGGCCAGTACTTTTCGAGTTATTTAATTGAGTATGAAATATCCCTAGACCGTGTTAATGTGTGTATATACGGTTATCCACAAAATCATGATTTTACAGAAGAGCATTTTGAACGCAAAACTGTGATAATTAATAGAAGAACAAATCTATGTTCTCCTATTTTACATCATTTAGTTAATAGGGCATTACCAAGGAAGTGGTTAAGGCCAATATTATTGTAATATTTTTGTTCCAAAATACGGTGCTTCGACACTTCTGAGAAAAATTGTTGTAGTTGTCTTCACATACGTATCTGCCTAGCCTTTTCCCAACTATGTTGGGGTCGGCTTCCAGTCTAACCGGATGCAGCTGAATATAATCAGTATTTTACACGAAGCGACTGCCTATCTGACCTCCACAACCTAGTTACTGGGTAATACTCGTACGTTACCCCTTTGTAAGACTGGTTGTCAGACTTTCGGGCTTCTGACGACCCGTAACCCTGTAGGTATACGTTATCAGTAAAAAATGAGAATCCAACAGAAAAAAAAACTATGACAAAACAAAGAATTCGAATTATGTAAGAGTGAATTTTGTAACAAGTGCATTTGACTCTTTCTACTTTGCTACCGTCGTCGTACTGTCTACACGGAACGTCATCTTTGTCTATTCTTCCGTCGACAAAACCCATTTCTATGGTGGTCATGCTACGTGTGTAGAGTTGATTAATAAATAATTAAAAACTTTTTTACAAAAAAGAGCAACAGACTTCAAAAAATACACAACAAAGTGATAAATAACCAAAGATATTTGGTCGTTGGTTCCGCATTTTCGTTTTTAGACACCGACTTCCGAATTTAAAGTTATTTACAAAGAGATTTAAGATAGGTAAATATATAATATAATATTTTTTTTGTAAAAAAGTTTTTATTCTTATATATTTATTTACCATCGTTCTTACTTTGGTGGTCTGAATGATTTCTAAAAGTTTGTCCATATATTTTAATGGGACCTTATATATTAGGCTCATGCCTCACAGGCACATACCTAATGATCCTATATAGAGTTACCTACCTATTCTCAACCAGAGCAATTTGTAAGCTGATCCCAAATAAACATGAGGGGCTGTTCATTTATTAAGTAAGACGATTTGCGGGGTTCAAACAAGTCTTACTTTTTTCTTACCAGAGGAGGGGTCTACATTATTGTTACATAATATCACAAAAGTAAGCAAAAATATATAATATAAGTTTAAACTATAATTATAAAATATAAGTTTAAAAAATTTTTGCTACTTTTTTCTTTGCAATTTTTGTAGATGCTGACTGATGATACTGATCTTACGTATGATTCAAAGGGCGGGGAGGGGGTTCATTCAAGTCTTATTTTTAAGCGACTTTAAAAAAGGAGGTTCTGTATTCGACCCGTATGTATGTATGTTTGTATGTCCGCGATTATCTCAAAAACTACTGAACCGATTTTGATAATTCTTTCATTAGTGTGATCTACATACTTTCAGGAAGGTTTTAGTATATAATACATTAGGTAATTATTCTTATGTATGAAGTTACATGCATAAATGTACTGCATCTCCGGCATTTCTATGTGAATTTTGATGATTCTTCGAGTCGTGTCTTCAATTCTTCAATGCACTAGTGTTAATTGAATTTGTGTGGGGTAGGTACAACTAAAAAGTGAAAATTAAAAACGTATAAAAAACGAGTAAGTAACGTGTAAAAAAGTTTTTTTTCTTACGTAGCGGCCCGGGGTCAGAAATTGTTTAAAATAATTGTCTTATGTAATAAATGAACAGCCCCGAGAGAGGCATGATAGGCAGCTTTTTCTCAAATCTCGACAGTACCTAAACCAAATGTCTAAATCACTACCTACATTATGAAAATGTTCGTAACTAAACGTATATCTTATCATACTTTTAGCTAGAAAAAATGTTTTGTCGAGTTGTTATATTTCATTTAAAAGTGACCTCTCTCCGCTGCCATCGACGACGCTGTGAGAGGCGAAGTTTGAGGCCAACAAAATGTTAAATACCTACTTACTGTCATGCCAGCGACACGAAGAAGATTTAAATTGTAGTAAATTTTTATTACTTATCTACTTACTAAAAGATTGCAATTTTTTTTATCAAACTTATAATTTTTGTGACGTTCCGTAAGAATAATCTAGACCCCTCCCACCCCCATGTAAGAAAAATAAGACTTTTTTGGACCCCCTCCCCCCTGAAATCGTCTTACGTAATAAATGAACAGCCCCATAACTGAAAATAGAGCGAAAAGGCAAAGTAAAATAAATAACTAAGATACTTGGACGAAACGCTACGAAGCATAAAGAAGGCAAACGTGATCGGCTAAGCTTGACTGGGCTGCATGCATTACCATAATCCGAGCTATCCTACCTATCGATTTTTCCCGCTTCAAGCCTTTTTAATAGAATTATCCACCTACCTACGTTGAATTTGCTGCGTGCCTCGACTAACACCGATGGACTAGAAATTTTATGGAGTACCTAATTTTGACTTTTAAAAAGAATAGGTAGGTACTTAAGGAAAATGTTTCGCTATTAATCCTCGATTAGGTAAGTAAGCATGCCTAATCTTTATGTAAATGTAATTATAAGTATTTGAATAAGTAAGTAGCAAGGTACGCCTTTACGACTAACTAAACCATAAAGTAGCAACTGTATAAAATGGTCACAAGACCTAAACAAATAAGTAGGTATCTATGTCAAAATACCCATGACTCTTTGACATCCACACTTTGGATGCGTGCTATACATACCTACTTACGTACCTACATAATATAATTATGCAGTTAATTCTGCTACATAAAAAGGGAGATAAATCCGATATAAGTAATTACCGTCCTATTAGCCTTGTCTCACATCTGTACAAAGCTTTCATCAAGGTCCTCGAAAACCGAATTTCCGATCAACTAGACCTCCACCAGCCTCCTGAACAAGCTGGTTTCCGCCGCGGCTTGTCCACTACCGACCACTTACACTCTTTGAACCAGCTGATAGAAAAGCACGAAGAATTTAACTTACCGTTGTACCTTGCGTTCGTGGATTATTCCAAAGCATTTGATAGTCTATCACATAAAGCCATTTTTAAAACACTACAAACAGGAAATTGATCCCACTTATGTTAAATTACTGGAACGAATTTATCTTAACAGTACAGCTGCCATACGCTTAGATACCACTGGCCCATCCTTTCCAATTCGAAGAGGTGTCAAGCAGGGGGATCCGCTGTCTCCAAAACTCTTCACAGCAACGCTTGAGGAAGTCTTCCAAAATCTAGATGTACACTGGCGGGACAAGGGCGTTGTCGTTGGAGACAGAAGATTAACTAATTTACGCTTCGCCGATGACATTGTCCTTTTCTCATCTTCGGCGGCTGAGTTAAGTCTTATGTTGGAACAACTGAGCCACGCCAGCCTCGAGGTCGGACTCGAAATTAATATGACGAAAACGAAGTTAATGACAAACAGCATGAAATGCAAAGTGGACATTGGGGGTGTGGAGGTTGAATATGTCCATGAGTACATATACCTCGGCCAAATAGTCTCTTTCCAGGCGAGGCAAGATAAAGAGGTTGCTCGACACACCGAAAACGCCTGGAAGAGCTATTGGTCGATGAAACGCCTAATGAAAGGATCACTTCCACTTTCCCTAAAAAGAAAACTCATGGACATGTGCATCCTTCCAACCCTCACCTACGGTCTACGGAGCGCAAACGTGGTCGTTAACGAACCGTCAAAAGTCCGCACTCGGGGTCTGCCAGCGAGCAATGGAACGAAGTATTCTTGGGGTCAAACTCACGGACCGCATTCGGAACAGTATACTTCGTTCCAAAACACAAATCGCAGACGTGGGCAACACAGCCGCCAAATTAAAGTGGAATTGGGCAGGCCACATCTGCCGCATGTCGCAACAGAATTGGGCAAAAGTAGCCACTGACTGGGTTCCGAATAACAGGAATCGGCGACGCGGTAGGCCCAGAAAGAGATGGCGTGACGAATTGGACGCCTACCTAAAGGATTGGCCAGATGTAGCAAGAGACAGGAGAAGGTGGAAACGGAACGGAACGGTGGTGGTGGGTTGGTGGTGGTGGTGGTGGTGGTGGGAAGGGAGGCCTTTGCCCTGCACTGGGACATAACAGGCTCATAATAATAATAATATGCAAAGGTAGTATTCCATCAGGTCTTTATAAAAAATAAAAGTGATCTGAAATGGAAAACAAATCTACGACTCATAAACAGAATAAGATAGATCATTGTAGGTTTTATGTGTAGGTCATCAAAAGTAAACCTATCCTACAAAACGATAAAATAAAACCTTTTTACTGTCCATGCATCGTGAAAACATCGAAGATATTGGCTATGAAAAAACATCCCCATTGAAATATCTTTTTACACAAAATAATCCCTAATCGCCAATATTGAGTACAGGAGCGTCCAAATAAAGGCCGGGCCACATAAAAAGCCTTCGCTTGAGTGTGCGCCACAAAGCGACCTCAGCGAATCGATTCAGCAACAGGTCTGTACCGGGCCTTCACACAGTACCTTATACCTACCCACGTAGAGCGTATGCAGCGACTTTTCGACGCTGCCTTTGTAAATCATTCGCAAACTCGGTGAGTTGTGCATTGCAAATTGAATTCTGCTTAAGTTCACCTTTTAGCAGTAAGGATAAATTGGTTTATCATTGTTGTTCTTAAGTTATAGCGGTTCGTAAATAAGTTGGATCAACGTGGTAGGTAATGAAACGTGTGTCCTCAGTTGCTAAAAACATAACGTAACGCTTGTAGTTATTCCCCGAAGGGTTACCTAGGTATAGGTGAACCCAATAACATTTTATCCGACCTTGGAACCGAAACCGAACACCAGACCACACGCTCAGCAGTCACACTTGCGACCACTAAACCAACAGACAGTCAATTTGAATAAAATTGACTGTAGTATGTTACAATTTTTAAAATTAGGTAGATACATCGGTACCTACCGAATCGCTACACATGACTGCGATGTCTGTTAGACTTACCGTTAGGATACCAGAATAACCTCAGCAAGGCAACGCAACGCATTAAAAGAGTGTGTAAGTTCGACTCCTATTTATAGGATTCTAGAGGCACTTAAGCGCCGTACCGGTACAAAAAATACCACAAAAGCATCGAGTTGTGCGTAGTACATATACATATATCGATGCACAAAAGCGTTCCAAGAATTCAACCGGCGAAGACCCCAATGTCCCTCATATTCGTCTGCATGACCTAAGGAACGCCACGGAAGAGGTTTTAGTAGGCA
This sequence comes from Amphipoea lucens, assembly GCA_947508005.1. Classification (NCBI taxonomy): domain Eukaryota; kingdom Metazoa; phylum Arthropoda; class Insecta; order Lepidoptera; family Noctuidae; genus Amphipoea; species Amphipoea lucens. The sequence continues at coordinate 16,857,656 of OX382358.1, read as the reverse complement.
AAAGTATACCTACGACTACTCCGCCCTTCATCTTTACAAAGAAGTCTGGTAAAATTCAGGTTTCCCATAAGACACAAAAATGTACAAGCAGGTACCAAAGATCTACATTCCTCTCGAGAGACCTACGTAGGTACCTATGTCAAGTTACAGGCGACCTTAAGTTCCTAAGTATATTGAAGCCAGCAGGCATCGTTAAAATTGCATGATGTGTGGTGTCGCTGAAATATACCTAAATAAAACCAAATTGGGTCAGTTTTTATGATCTTTGATTTTTTGGATTTGTCTCCGCTCCGAATAGCAAAATAACTAGGTATTAAAACATGAGACAAATTCACGAAAAAAATAATAATGACGATAATTAATTTTCTCATACATTCGTTCTTATTGATTCTGAGGCGGCACGAAGTTCGCCGGGTCCGTTTATTCCCGGTCGTCCTCGCCCCGTCGTCCCCACTGGGCACGAGTGGGAAAAATCCGTGAAATCTCTTATTGAAATCCCCGTTATTGCATTTTGACTCTCGGTCTCTTCGATCACTCGGTCTATAGCGGAACGAGTGGGAAATAAAAAGTTACAATCGTCACCACTGGGGAGGAACGAAACTTTTTTTTCCCACTTAAATATTTTGTTGACACGGTAAATTTTTCAAGTATGACAAGGTAAACGCGACCTTATTAAAAATGTAACATTGCAAAAATCATTAGACTAACATGGTTGCAAAAATGTCTTACGATGATGCAAAAAAGTAGCGTAATTTCTGTCAATTAAGTAGAATATAACCATAATTTGTGGTAGATAAATTATTTACTACTTTTGTTTAAGGAATTTTAGATAATACTTATGTATCTATAAGCACTTGAGTGAGATACCTGAGATACAGGTTCATTCCTAGTTCAGGTAGAATCCAATTATTTTTACCTACATCTAGTATAAGGCCCTATTTTGTAAATATTTATATAAATCAATTATTTCAATAAAACAATTTCAAAAAACAATTTCAAACTCGTGCCCAGTGGGGACGTGGGGCGGGGACGACCGGGAATAAAGGGCCGAGTCGGCTAGTACCTATCTAATAAAGCCTAATTTCATCAACACCAATAGGTAGGCAGGTATAACAAATGGCGTCTAGGTAGGTAAGACAGAGCCAGTTCACACGGCGCGTTGCGGCAGCGTTGCGTCGACGCAGCGCTGCCGTTGCTTTGTTTTACATACAAATAACCATAGTGTAGACACGGTGCGCTGCGTCGTCGCAAATATTCGTCGTTAAAATTCATGCGTTGCGACGACGCAACGCGCCATGTGGACCGGCACTAAGAGTAGCTATCAGTAAAAAAAGGATCAATGATTATTCCCAGTCGTCATCTATCAGCGACTCGGCGAAGACACAATACATTTATCCCCAATTCTGTACATTCACATCGTACGAGTAGCACATTTTGCTAGATTTTCCGAATCTCGCTTAAGGCCCACCAGCAATTGATTGGATAAAATTAAATTAGATTGTGGTAATATATCACAGAATTACCTGAAGCATCCCCAGAGATACCTGATGGATTACCTATACCTAGTCAGATCGTTTGGTTTTGTTTTTTGCATTTATTTATATTGGTTTGTATAGGTAGGAACAGATACTTACCGAAGTTGTAAACAGTAGGTATCTGTTCATGTACCTAATACCTAAACAAAGCTAATTGCTAATTTACCTTTCACCAACATAAAACAGTAAAATCCATATTTGATTGAGAACCAACTAAAAATACTTTCTAAAGTATTGATATTTAGCGCGACAAGTCACTTCACAAACAAATTTACTAAAATTCGAGAATCAATTATATGTTTAGGGAACGGATGGGCGGACGGACGGATGGACAGTGGAGTCTTTACCAAGTCTCCGCTGACCGTCCGTCCATCCGTTCGTCCGTCCGTGCGTCTGTCTGTCAGCGAGCTGTATCTCATGAACCGTAATAGGTAGAGAATTGAAATTTTAAAATATTTGTATCTATTGTCGCAATAACAACAAATATTATCATCTGCCTAGCCTTAACCCAACTATGTTAGGGTCGGCTTCCAGTCTAACCGGATGCAGCTGAATACCAGTATTTTACATGCAGCGACTGCCTAGCTCACCTCCACAACCCAGTTACTGGGTAATAAGATACCCCTTGGTAAGACTGGTTCGGGCTACTGACGACCCGTAACGACTGTCAAAGATCCACGAATTACAGCCGGAACCAACGGCTTAACGTGCTTTCCAAGGCACGGAGGGGTCTTATTATGTGAAGATCGTCACCCATCCACGGACGCGGCAAGCGTAGCTTAACCTGATCGATCGACCCGTGCGGCTGTTAATCTGTCAAGCTCCGCTAATGAGACACAATTGATTTTCTATTGTTTCGTCGCCGATCGGCGAACCGCGACGCTTGACCGGTTAATACTTCGGCGCTTTACGCTATAACAACAAATAGGTTACAAGCAATAAAAATTAAATAAATTAAAAAATTAAAAAAACGCCGAGAAAAATGCTTTTCTTATATAGAGACCCTATATAAGAAAACGATTTTTCTCGGCGTTTTTGCCTTGTGGTACCGAACCCTTCGTGTGCGAGTCCGACTAGCACTTGGCCGGTTTTTTTTTATTATCTTGGCGTATTTTAGTTATCTCTTAACTTAACCAGTTACCCTGCAAATACCCTTCTACATATTTTACTAAAATATTCATTCTCATTATTTTATTTTTCTATCTTTCTACTCGCCTAGGTTTGTTTTTTTAATTCTAAGCTACAAGAGCTTAGAAATACTTCTATGATAATATTCTCTATGGCACTACTTTTTCTAATTTAATTTATTTGCCACCATAATGTTTCAAACCTGAATGATATCAAAGAAGCAACTTTCAAGCTAACTTCTAAAATAATGATAATGATCCACCTTACTATGCTTATAGCTTAGAAAACACCAATCATTCCCAATTAAAACAGTGTAATCACCACACCTGACAACAAAATCGGAATGCACAATATAATGGTGGTATAATAGAAAACAAATAAATACAAATATTGCTTTCATTTTATGAACAGGATAATACATCCTGTTCATCCCCACTCCTAGGAAAAGGCCTCACCCCTCCCAAACGATTGTTACCAGTGCCAAAAAAAACAATAATAAGACACTAAATGAAAGAAAAGGGTTAAATAAAATAAAAATACCACTCTCATATTAAATTTTAACTTATTTTAATTAAGTAAATAAATCATGGTAACTCAACAGGTTGGTCAAACTCAACAGCTAGTACATCAGGAGTCCTTAGCAGTGCTGTAGCAATCTGGAGGCGAGCAGGTGTCTCCAGATCCCTGAAGACAATCTCGGAGCCATCTGGATGCCACGCTGCAAATGTTGCATTTAAAGTTGTTGTCTCATACGTCACGATAGTGCAGCGCTTACCTAGGAAGAATGTTTGGTGCTATTAGTTGCGACATCTTTGAGTTTTTTTAATGTAATACTTAATATATAATTAATTAAAAATAAAATTTTTCAATAACAAATAATCAGGTTAGTCGAGTACTAATAGCCTGATTATTTTTTATGATGAAAACAAAAAGTATACCTTAAATAATCGATATAGGTTACCAGATAAGGTTTCTATTAAGTATTGCTTAAAATAATATTAAGTACCACTTAGTTCCCCAACTGCTTTGAGAAATAATTCCCGAAGTGTCGCTCTGGCTTCCTGTTCTTTCAATGCAAGGTCGACAACTTCCTCGGTATCGGCCATGATGAAAAATTGAATACTTTTAACTAAAAACTGTTATTTACAACATTAATATGAATTTGTTTACTCTTCTTCCTGTTTTGATTTACAACTTGACACATGACACTGTGCCTGACAGTAACTTGACGTTTTACAGTGACTTATCGCATCGATCGTGTATTGCTACTGTAAAAATAAACATATTTCAATACCTCAATATTCTAGTCGTGGAACACGTGGTAGTTTTCGATGGTTTTTGAGATTGATTTCAAAAGAAAAAAAAAACTGCGGTTCATAATGACGAGTACAATCCCCCATTTCGATTTGTCGCATGTTTTTAATTTCACCCTGTTTAAATATTCTCTGTCGGAGAATACTGATTCAAAAATGATTAGTAATGATAACTTCTTACTTAGCAGATTGATTTCCACTACTTACCCTATATTACAGGCACATCAACCTACCCCAAACTGTCACATTTTCCCAATCAACTTTGAACTTTATGCTTTAGTAATAAAGTTGAAAATCTATTAAAGAAATTTGACAGATTGTAGTAGGTTGATGTGCTGGCGTCTGTACATTGTAGTCTGTGATTTCCACTATAAACAAAGGCCTCCCCATTTTCTTGAATGTACTGGCGTCGTCGTCCATCTCGTCTAGTACCAGCCCTACAGAGAGGGTTATGTTTTTAACCTGTACTTCTGTTTTATTTACATTGAATCGATAAAGTTCGCTTATAAGAATCCTTGTAGAGTACCTATGGATAATACTTACGAATGTGTAGTAGGTATTTACAATAGCCTGGCTCGTTGGTCAAGCAAGCGCGACTGCTGAGCATGGAGTCCTAGGTTTGGCCCGTGCCAGTGCTAGGCTTCACTGCGGTTGATCGCTGGTTTTTTTTTTAATATTTACTATATTTATACAAATAAATAAAATTGGTGTCTGTTTGTAATAAAAATAACCGTTTTTTACTAAATGCATATGGATTGTGGATGTATAGGTACACGGTACCAAAATATTTTTTTTTTAATTTTTGTCTGTCTGTTCCGGCTAATCTCTGAAACGGCTGGACCGATTTTGACGGGACTTTCACTGGCATATAGCTGATGTAATAAGGAGTAAGTTAGGCTACTTTTATTTTAGAAAAAAAAGGGTCCTACGAAAAAAATCCAAGCGGACTCAGTCGCGGGTAACAGCTAGTCCTAATTCTAAATATAATAAAGACAGCAGATGTAAAGTTCTTCGCATAAAGATTAAAGCGGTGCTCCGTAAGGCTATCCTCATGAAACTTACGCTTTAGTCGTGCCTTCAGACATCACGCTAGACGGCCTATTTGTTTTCATTTACATCTTCGACAAAATTTACAATCAAATGTGTTTTGTCCCTTAGTAGCAGTGTTTTTCTGCATATATTTGCACTATCAATTTTTTTTTTTATATTCCCTGTTCTTTGTAGGACGAAGACCTAGCCCAGTGTGATGGGTGTGATTCATAATCTTTGATATAATTTCTTGTCATCACAATCAGCCTCCTCCTGATTGTGATGACTATGTTTTGTCCCTTAGTAGCAGTGTTTTTCTGCATATATTTGCACTATCAAATTTTTTTTTTATATTCCCTGTTCTTTGTAGGACGAAGACCTAGCCCAGTGTGATGGGTGTGATTCATAATCTTTGATATAATTTCTTGTCATCACAATCAGACCCCTCTTTCCCACTGGGCACTCTGGGCAAGTGCCCAGGGCCCCGTGATCGATAGGGGCCCCCTCGTCCCTGCCAGATCACTAAACGATGACCGATTTTTATTGCCGAAAAACTTTTTTGATTCGAATACAACGAACCTAAATTACTGACTACAATACCAATTTGCTTACAGCTTTTGCATGTGCGAAGCTAATCTACTCCTACCCAAAAATTAGGCTTTTTGATTTCAGCATGCTTAGATAAATTCAAATATATAAAAATACAATTCAATGGTATACTAAGTACGTAAAATTCTCTAAAAGTTATATGCATCATGTCTCGATTTCTGATGCGTTGTTCTCGAGATATTTAATCAACAAAATATAAAAAAAGTTAATTTTTTACAAACGAAAAAAAATATGTACGCTTTTGTTTACAAATAATAGATAGCGGTAGGTAAATTTCTAAAAAACGATTCTACTGGCCTAATAGCTGTAGATATACAAAAAATATTTGTTAAAGTAATTTTTCGAATTATTTATTGTTAACGGACTGCGGTTCTAGTTCGACAACAAACATCGCTAAGATCTACTCGCAGGATCCCTATAGCGACGTGAAAATGAGGGAACTGATAGTATATTGAAAATATATCAACTTTTGAAAGAAAACAAAATTGAAGACACATTTCCAAATGTAGAAATCTCATTGAGAATTTTTTTAAGCATGATGGTAACTAACTGCAGTGGAGAACGCTCCTTCTCCAAATTGAAAAGAATAAAAAATGAATTAAGAAGTACAATGCTTCAAGAGAGATTAACCAGCTTGTCGCTGATGTCCATAGAATGTGATGTGCTCAAAAACATTGATTTTGAAGAAGTGATCAACGACTTTGCCCATCTCAAATCGAGAAGAGTTCCTCTTCAATCAACATAGATTCTTAAGTACTAACCTGTGAATGTTAAATGAGTTACTTTTGTGGATTATATTAGATTATCTATTCATTTAATGTGACTGTCAATAAAAATAAATCTAGAAACTTGCTCATCTACTTTCTTTGTTTATTCTAACAAAATAGTGTTCTGTCAAAGTTATAGGGGCCCCATTATCCTAATATGCCCAGAGCCTCCAATAAGTTAAAGACGGCTTTGATCACAATCAGCCTCCTCCTGATTGTGATGACTAGATCAGAGGGGATAATGGGCCGTAATCTACGACGCGGGCCCAGTGCGGGTTGGTGGATGTCCGGTTTCCTTACAATGTTTTCCTTCACTGTTTCGAGAGCAGCATTTATCTTGTAAGTAAAATTAATAAAAGCTGATTCAAATAGGTATATTATGTTGATTAAATAAAACACAAAAATAAAATTAATTGTTTATTCCTTGAATACTCTCAATCCCAAACATACACATTAAAAATCCTGTTAACATTATTACGAAGAAGATAAAAAATTGTTTGATAAATACCTGAATGACTCCTCAGAGGAAACTGGTTTACAGAAAAAAAACTGTGACCTTCCTAAAGATCGAATATCAGTGGTGACTACACTGTTACAAATGTTTAATATCTAATCGTAAAATATACAAGTCCATTCGTAACGCGGGACTTTGGGCTACATGCATTTTATTAACCAATAGTTTTGGTGCTAACAATGAAATTCTTAATAATACGTGTGACTATTCTATGTCACCTCGAAACCGGTGGTCGACTGTAGATTTTTCTGGAACGCCGTCGCGCCTCGCCTCTTCTGTACGGGTGCTTAATTTCAAAAGTACCTCTTTGATAGTGGTGGTAGCAGCGCGATCCGCAGGTCTTCGTCTATGGCTTTCCAACTGAAAAGTCCATGGAGCAAGCTAGTAACAGGTACTTAGCAGCGGGACAATATGGAACTGACTTGTCAATGATTAAATTCCTTTTTACCCGACTACGGCGAAGCAAAAAGGACGGTTATGATTTTGATTTTATATACAAAAACTGAAAAAATAAATATACCAAATTATTTGCAAAAGAAAATTAACAATGACCACATTGACAATTCATTTCTCTTAGGATGTTGGGGTTTAGGTTAATTCGTAGTGTGACATAAAGTTTCCTACTTCATTCTATGTCTCATTATAAACCTTATAGTATGAACAAGTAACTAAAAACTTGATGCCACTTGTTACATTATTCGGGTACCTGGAAATACACAGATGATGTGATAACAGCATCCATAATCTGATACAAAGAGCACCTATGTGTAAGCTCTGTAATTCTTCGTAACATAGCATTACATTTATGTGATTGCTATGCAACGGCATTCAGTAGGTTAAAACTTTACTTTTAAATTGACTCTAATCACCTATTAATAGTATCACAGACACAATATCAATTAAAACATTTCAAAACTAATGACATAAACACCTCCCCTTCAAAAGCCTTTATCAGAAGAACGCAATAGCCTAACAAATACCTGGCAAGTGCGATCGGCACGAGTCGACTGGCGACAAATGACGACGTCGAAACATAACATGATGAAATACCTCAAAACGACGTCGAGGCGAACAGCTCGTCTGAATGGACCTTATTAGAAGATCGCCTTCGTACTCTAACACCCAACTAACACATTAGATGTGAGAGAGAAATGTACGGCGATCAACAAATAAGTCTTCTCCCATTGATGGCTCTCGGCAACTATGCAAAATACCAATCAAATACCTGCCAAGTCCGTCGGTGTGACGACAACTATCGAATCGAGAGTGCAATGGGTGTCATTACTCCCCATATGTTTGCCATATACCGAAGTAATATTTTGGTATGCTACAAATAAGCTGTAAAACAACAGTGTTCACTTTATTACTTGTAATTGTCTCATCTTTGGGGAGAGGATTGAGTAGTGTCAGTGCGGGTAATGGTTGATAAAAAAATGTTGGTTAACTGTTGTCAAACAAATTGTGGTGAATGGGTATGGGGTAGTATGTGTCATAGATGCGGTACCTGGACGCTTCGCATTGGTAGGGGGTAAGACTTAATGTTGTATACTTACCAGTTTCAGGCGCATTTGTGATACCTCAGTCATTAGCTAGTGGCGGTCGCGTGAACGTCGCCGCGGCCGCTCATGGGGCGATCCTGCAATAGTAATTTAAAAAAAATACTATCAATTTAGTGCTTAAACAACGAGTGGAAAATGACGCTTAACGAAGCCACGAAGCCGAGACTCACTTGTTCTTCCCGTCATGGTGATAGTTTTTTTTTTACTGGAAATTACTGGTTACGGAAATATTGAATGTCAAAGTTCCAACTTATTTTATTACAACCACATGTTTCAAATGTTATAACTTATACTCCCACGAACCCTGTACCTGTGCACCTATAAGGACAATGTTCTACGTGTGTTACGTTGCGCACTACCATAAACAGCGAATTTTCACACCAGAAATAAAAGTAGTTTCGCAGTAATTATTTGCACAAAGTTACTTAGTTTGATGTACAGAATGCGTAAATGACGGCTTCTAGATGGGTGTTTTTACACCCTGTATGTAACATTGGATCGGACACATCATCTGCCTAGCCTTTTTTCCCAACTACATTGGGGTCGGCTTCCAGTCTAACCGGATGCAGCTGAATACCAGTATTTTACATGCAGCGGCTGCCTATGTGACCTCCACAACCCAGTTACTGGGTGATACGATACCCCTTAGTAAGACCGTTTGTCAGATTTTCGGGCTCCTGACTACCCGTAACGACTGTCAAAGATCCACGAATGACAGCTGGGACCAATGGCTAAACGTGCTTTCCGAGGCACGGAGGGGTCTCGGTATGTAAAGATGATCACCCAACAACAGACCAACCGCGGCAAGCGTAGGTTAACCTGATCAATCGACCTGTACGGCTGTTATTATTTAGCCACGGGCCCCTCGCATCGGACACATAAAGGCCTTAAATGTTAGCGCTACAACAGCTGTGAATGACAGGGTTATACTAACTTCTCTCCTTGCGGTGCTTGCGGTCGCGCTCCCGATCCTTGTCGCGGTCTCGCTCTCGCTCGCGATCCCGGTCCTCGTGGCGCCCAGTCTTCTCGCGACTGGCGCTGAAATAGTCATCATTTTACATTACAGAACTTCTGCAAGGGTTTATAATAAAAATGTATGTCTATGGAACCACAACCATGACGTTATAATTTACCCTGCTATAATCAATGAGCTACTTAATAAAAACCGTAACTTCACTGATAGACAATGCACAGCCTAAACTGCTGAATCTAGAAGCATGACATTTTGCACAAGAGTTCTTTAGACATAAAACGAAGATGATCAACTGAGAATTTTAGATTTCATCCCCTAAAAGGGTTAAGGGGTATGGAAATTTGTACAGAAGCTCGTCATTTTTGAAGTCGAAAATGTGGCAGTTAGTACTTCAATTTACGAATAAAAGTTTTTTCATCGTTTTTTCGAAACTCCCTAAGGGTTCTGAGAAGTTACAGATTAGAAATCACGCACAATGCCTGTTTATAAATAAATAAATAACACATAATTATGTTTGAAGACTACTCACTGGTGACGATCCCGTGATTCCCTCTCTTTCTCACGATCCCTATCCCTGTCCCTTTCCCTCTCCTTTTCCTTTGGTTCCTTGTCCTTCTCCCTTTCCTTCTTATCGTTGTTCTCTCGCTCTCGGTCGCGGTCGCCGCGCTCGGGACGATCACCGCGTTCAGCCCCCCTCTCGCCTCGGTCGCTCCTATCCCTGTCTCGCTCTCGGTCGCGCTCCATTCGCTCCCTGTCGCGACGATCAGAACCGAGGCCGCCGCAGCGGGCGCTGCGTTCTTTTTCTCTCTCTTCCCGACGTTTCCTCTCTTTCTCTTGCTGCTCCTTTTCGCGAGCCTCGTTCATCTCTTCGTAGGCTTGTCGCAGTTTGAAGTAGCTGTAATGTAGCGGTAATGAATAAAGATTTAGAAGAAAGCTTTTTATTCCTGTGGTTAGCTTTAGAGATGTTGATATTTCAACCAGCACCTCAGTATAAAATCAGTTATTGATTTTTCTGTAATGAATCATTCTAAAATTGTCTTCTTTTATCTCACCCGACATGTTGTTTTCCAGACAGATGGTCGTCGATGCGCTGTTGTGCGTCACCAACGATCAAAAACGCGCCACAAACAGGACATACTTCCATTTGCTTCTCTTGGGCGGCCGCCAGCTCAGCAGTCATGGACCAGTGGCTAGAAATAATGGCAATATTGTAACATTATGTGCTGATTTTTCAATGGTCTATTAGCCCTATGTTGCACAAACGAAAAAAACAGTAGTTCATTGCAGTATTCTTTTTTAATAAAAGCGAATTGTTCAATTTATTCTTACTGCTGTCGAGAAATTGGTGTGCAATAAAAACTTATTAAGATAACCCGGCTGCTCCCTCAGACAGTAGACGAGAATCTCTTCTTGCATTGCATAAGAACAGTATCAAGTGATGGATTACCTGTTCTCTTGTTGTTTCAGTAGTTGTTCTTTCTCTTCCTTCAGCCTATCACAGAGCTTCATAAGACCTTGTGCTTGCTCCACATCTCCGCGAGTCCCAGCTTCTTCCGCTTCTTGGACTAAAGCTGTTATCTTTTCTGATAACAATTGTACCTGGTAAAAATAATAATATTTATTATCAATTGGTGAAATCAAATCAATAGGTGAGGTGATCAATGTGCGTATTTATTTACTATTCTCAATCGCAATGAGGTTTGCTATTAGCAACTCTGGGTTCAGCATTTGTACAAAAGCTCTCGTTAATACTTACAATTTTAAGACATTGTTTTTGTAATTTAAATGTACAGACACTGGCACATCAAGCTACTACAATCTGTCAAATTTCTTCAATAGATTTATCTCTAAAGGTGGATTGGGAAAATTTGTCAGTTTCAGGTAGCTTGATGTGCTAGCGTCTAGCGTCTGTAAAATAAAGAATATGTGAAAAATTCTGTTAATACATTTTGAGAAAGATTAATTTACCTGCTCCTGATTCTTCTCAGTCTGAGCTTGAGTCATGGGTGGCCCATCAGGCTTGGAATTCATCAATTCCAATCTTTGTTTGCCTTTTTGAATTTTTCCTGAAAAAAGACAAATACCATTAGTAGCATAATTTATGGATGTTGAGAGAAGCTACCATCAGATTTTATATGGAAGATACCATAACTCTGTTTGTACTCACGTTCAACATCATTGATCATGTGACGACAGAACCGTAAGAATTCTTCCACATATTGTGCCTTCTTGTAAGATGACTCTGCTTTCTCAAAGAGCTCTTTAACTTCGTCATCATGCACCTTTGGACAGGCTCCCAAGTCAGCTCTAGTGTTCACGAACAAATCGTGCGGACAGAACTTCACCATGTAATATTTACAGTACTGCAACAAAGTAAAATACACTTAATATTTACAGCTATTTTGACTTTTGGGATGTAAAGATAATTATGTTTGTTTTGAGTTCACATTATTTGAACCTATTACATATTTGTTTTTCCTTGACTTATGAGTACAATCTTTGAAGGACAAGCATCTGCAATAAATAAGACAAGAAAATGGCTGGTTTTGACTATGCTCAAAAAAAAAATTTTAAAAATACAATGTTGAAAAGAAACAATGAATGAAATTTAGAAGCAATGTATGATGATTACATGTCTTTTAATACTAGCCAACCTTAACATATAGTACAGTCTCAAGCAAACATTATGCTGGCTCAGAAAGTGAGGTGTGAGCCACTGCATAGTAACAAATCCACATAGTGTCAACAGGGTGAGGGGGGGCGGGACTGCACAGAGAGTAGCATACTTCAGACCCTTCATAAAGTTTGATACATATTAGATTATACTCATAAATATCACAGGCTAGTAAAAAAAAATGAGCTGCACTCAACCTTTTATGTCAATATGACAAAAAAAGACCTAGAAAATTAAAAATCAAGAGTATAATTAATTATTTTTAATACTGGGTAATACTTTTGTTACTACTGAGCATGAGGTTCTGGGTAACATTCCTACATTAGTGCTATTGTTTTTCCACCAAGAACATCTTAGTAGCAACATGTAGTCTGTATTAATACCAGTAGCATATAATCAGCCTATGTTTCCACTGCTAGGGCACAGCCCTCCTCTCTGTGAAAGGGAGTGCCAGCAGGCTCATAACATAAACATACTTCACGAAAATTAAATGTGAATGCAATACAGCTCTGCCTAACCCTTCCCAAAATACAAGCCTGATGTTTTTCGAAAACTAATCAGATTAAAATAAAAAATTTATCTCATAATATATTGTTGGAACGTTTAGACGTTCCAACATAATATTTTAGTACATTTAAGGTTTTAGAACCTTAAATTGATCAAATCTGCCGTATCGTGCGTGCTCATATTTTTGTACCGATATGCGACAGTCAAAATGCTATCCGGTCGATATACCTACCAAACTACATTACCTTCAACGTTAATACAGAAATAACGTCGACAATGATATATACTGAAGAATAATTACCTCTGGATCCTCCCAGTTCGGCTTCTTGATTTTTTCATTCGGATTTGTATTGCGATGTCTGCCCATCAACTCATCGAGCAGCTGAGCCGCCGCCAGCACCGCCATTGTAGCAAACCTAAATATCTAAACTAAATTAAAATCTATCAACGTGTCCTATTGAATATACATAATATACCTAAATGCAATATTATTTTAATTAATTACTCGATAAATAGCGTAAAGACAAAACAATATTGCCTTTCAACCTAAGCCGTGATGTCTTGTCTATGACCTAAGCCATCCATAGAGTTATAATTTATTTTTTTGAAAGAGGTTTTGGTTGGTTATGCTCTGGTTATGCTATGCTTTGGCTCAGCCAAAAATTAAAAAAAAATTACAAGCCCAAACCCAGCCAAATTGGCTGGGTTTTTGGGCTTGTAATTTTTTTTTTGTAAAAGTAAGAAAATTTTAAAATAAAAAGCAAGGAAACTACTCAACATTTCCATTTATAAATTGATCAATTACAAATAGTGCACTAAAGTTGTTGAAAAAATGCACTGGGCTGGCTCATAACCTCACTTCTATTTTTACTAAAGAAGTAGGCGGAAAAGCATTTAGTACTCCCAGATATTCGCTAGCGCTAGTCCCATTTTGATTGCCAGAAACATCTGGTTCTGCCATTTTACTTTCTGGCGGCGAGCGGTAAAAACATATATTCCAAAATGTATGAACCATGCCACGACGTACCCAGTGGCGGATTTACACATTTGCCGCCAGTAGGCTATTCAAATTTTGCCGCCCCTACCGACCTCTACGATAATGTGTCAATTTCTAGATAATAATTATAACCCAACGATGTTAAGATTGCACAAGAAATAATTTTTGGCTACCTATCTGTATTTCTGAGCTCATAAAAGCTCGAATTATGTACTATAAATAAGGCGGTGCCTTACCTACTACTTACACAATAATGAACATTCTTTGCCGCCCCTAAAATCTGCCGCCCTAGGCTCCAGCCTACTCAGCCTGTTGGTAAATCCGTCACTGGACGTACCGCTCACAGCGTCAACGCTAGACAAAAGAAACCGCGCCGCTTACCGCTAAGCCAAAAAGGTCGTGGCCCGCCGTTAGAGCATTTAACCTCTTGTCGGTCTCTTCCTTTTTTTTTGTAATCTTTGACATGAAATGAAATCGCTCCTCTCATAGACTCCGCTACATGGAATTAGTCACGCACGTAAGAAATTCTACACGGAAGACGAGGCAGTATGGTTGAAAGATTATAGCCTGCCCATTGGGCGAATAAAAAACAAAATGTACAGACGCCAGCACGTCAACCTACCCGAAACTGTCAAATTTTCCCAATCAACTTTGAACCTTATTCTTTAGTAGTAAAGTTGAAAATCTATTAAAGAAATCTGACAGATTGTAGTAGGTTGATGTGCTGGCGTCTGTACTAATTTACTGAATTTATACTTTAGCAGATGTGGGGTGCATTCCGAGTTAGGACTGTAATCGATATTACCGATTTGAATATTTAAAATCAAATTAATTACACGCTCAAATCGATTATATCGATTACATTCCTAACTCGGAACGCGACAGTGAATGTCATTGTCACTTGTCTGTCAGTCAGTTTAATATTAATATTTGTTGCCAATTTTAGAATACTTTTACTCTTTGTAGAATACTTTTGTCAGGCGTAATTAATCAGCTTAGATTTTTATGCAGGTTGTGTGAAATCAACAAAATAGTTAATGTAAGTTATCTTTGTGTAGATAGCTAGGACTAATAAACAATAAATTTTACACATGCCTAGTATAGCATCTTAAAAATGGGTTCGTTATTCGGTAAACATAAGAAACCTGTAAGCAGAGTGACTGAACAAGATAAGGCTGTTCTTCAGTTGAAACAACAGAGAGATAAGTTAAAGCAATACCAAAAGAAAATAGAACTTAATCTCGAGAGAGACAGACAATTAGCTAAGCAACTTTTAGAAGAAGGGAAACGTGACAGAGCGAAACTACTTTTGAAAAAGAAAAAATATCAAGAGAAACTTCTACTAAATACAGATAACCAGTTGGAAAAATTAGAACAGCTTACTCATGATCTGGAGTTTGCACAAGTCGAAGTCCAGGTACGTAACTAGTATTATTGATTAAGCAGTTAAGTGTGTTAGCTTGGAAAGATAAGATTTTATTAGAACAAAACTACCAAGTAACTTTTGCTACCTAGAAAGGTAGAAGTACAGCAACTAGAGGTAAGTGTAGCAAGGCAGTTACTCAGTGGATCTTGGATGTCAGGCGGAGGCCTAACATCAAACTGGCTATGGCAGGAATAAAAAGCTTTGTGCTGTTAGCAAGTATTAGATCTTAGATTTATCAACATTCTGTTTTGCTTCATGTTGTTATATTTTATTCCAGGTGCTTGATGGTTTGAGGACTGGAAATGAAGCTCTGAAAAAGGTGAATGATATCCTAAATATTGATGAAATAGAAAAGATTTTGGATGAAACTAGAGAAGGTATAGATAAACAGAGAGAAATAGATGACTTGATTTCTGGACAACTAACTAAAGAGGATGAAGATGATGTTGAAGCTGAACTGGAGGCTATCCTAGATGTGGGTGACCAGCTGCCAGATGTGCCAGCAGACACACTGCCCGAGGTCACAGAAGAAAGAGAACCAGAAAAGCCTCAAAGAGCAAAAAAAGCTGCAACGAAAGTTGCTGCAATGGCTTAAGTTAACTTGTGCAGAATGTACATAAGCTTTAAAATATAATATATTTTTGAATCAGTCCAATTTGAATAGATTTTTCATTTACTTTGTTAGTGTAAATACATAATAATGTAAGACAACATAGGTCAACTCAAAAAGTGCATATTATAATACGTGGACTTGTTGTATTGTATCCTAATTCTAAATATGAAATCAAATAATTTTATTATTAATTTTTTTACTCTTTATTTTTCTGATGATGAAGATGATTCCTTCACAAAATAGCAGGTGGCCAGCATAATCTGAGTTTGCCTGTTCTGGCATTACAATATTATTACTTGTTCAAATTACCAGTTTTATCCTCCACACTGGTGAGAATACATCTGAATGAATGCCAAATTAGACCAGCTTGGCGAGTACTGCCTACCCTCGAGGCGACTGACCCCCTTTTTTTTTTTTTGGGTGGGAAAACATCAAATAAATTCTCCCGCTCTGGGCGGAGCGAGAGGGTGTGTCAGACTTTTACTGACTAAAACCCACCCGCGTTCCTTCAGTTGCCTGTGCCAGGGGCCACAGTATCTCTTCGCATTATGACATTGTTATGTTATATTTTGATTAATAAATACCATCTACCACCCAACCATACCACCACCATCACAGAAAACTATTACTCCTAGCAGAGACCACCATACCTACAGTTAATACCATATTGGGTCCAAGTCCGTCCAAGCTACTGGTGGTCAGTACTCTAGAGGTGGAGTGGAACCCCCAATGCAGGGCTGTTATGGCAATAAATCTTTGAGGCCCAACAAGTGTCGCTGCATTATTCGCGTAAACATTGAGTTTAACGTACGTTACGTACGGGCGATGCGGTGTCGCAACGCAACGCCTGCCAATTACTACGACGTCGCAGCGTTCGGTGTGTCAGTCTACAAGACTGGACTACACTGCACCGCAATTTGGGTTCGTACCGTATAATTCCCGCTTCTCTATTTATTGTTGCGCAAGCTTGTTTAGCACTTGGCCGGTTTTTATTTTTATTTTCTGTCGTTCACGACCTTATGGGAACAGTAAGGAACAAACGGGCAAGTGCGAGTCGGACCACGCAAATTGGAGGGTTCTGTAGTCAGAATGAATATTTACAAATGCATTGGTTTATCGACGGCGATTTTTGGTTCTAGGTGACGACTTTTAGGCGTGATAATATGTACAACCATGCAAAATTAGTTTTTAGGTTTCCTAGCCAAATGGCAAAAACGCAACCACCCTAAGGCGATTAACACACGGCACCGCGCACCGCCGCGGAGGGCGGTGGCGGTAAAGCGGATTTCGTAGCGGTGCCCCGTGCGGTAAGGCGGTTTACGCGCCTGTCCGCGCGGATGGATTTAAGGCGAATGGGTAGTTGTAGCCCGCGAAATTCAATTTTTCTTACGTTTTTTGCAATTTTCAGGTCAGTGTCAGGTTGTATCTTGATGAAAATTTGATTCGCGACTATAACAGGTACGTATTCACAGAATTATAATCATCAGAATCATTAATACATCTGTTTAAGTTAGATTTCTACCACCAACACTTTTCCATACGAGATTTGTTCTTAACGGTAGAAATCTAACTTAGGAAGATGTATTAATGATTCTAATTATTATAATTCTGTAAATACGTACCTGTTATTGTCGCGAATCATATTTTGATCAAGATACAACCTGACACTGACCTGAAAATTGCAAAAAACGTAAGAAAAATTGAATTTCGCGGGCTACAACTACGCATTCACCTTAACACAGTTTTGACCAGTTTGATCAGACACTGGCAAGAATGGACGCTGAATAGAAAGAAAAAAATAATAAGATATTGGGTTCATCCATTTTTAAGGGGACATTCATGCTATTCTATAAAAGTTTGAGAAAACGTGAAGATAGTTTTTTTTAACTATACGCGAATGTCCACTTCTCCATTTGATTATTTGTTAGTAAAGATAAGGAAAGCAACATCTGGAGTAAATACGAACATGCGTCCTTGTATTTCACCGGAAGAAAAACTTATTGTGACCTTGAGATAAGTGATGAAGAAGTTTGACAAGTCACAAGTTTGACCTGGCTCCAAATATATCAAAACAATTTCTTCCCATTGTTTCATTTTAAGGAGTCTATCACTATATTGTGTGCTTTTCATGTCCCAGATAGCAGAGCGACATTCAATCTCCGAAATAAACTTTTCGACATCGAAATCCATTTTTAAATTGCAACACGTCCTGCACCCACGATGATCCGCGCGGTTGTGCGGCGCCCCGTGTGTGAGGCGCCGCCCTACCGCGCGGACGGCAGCGCGGAGGGGCGGTGGCGGTGAGAGCACCGCTCAACCGCGCGGTGTACGTGTGTTAGGCATCTACGGATTTATTAGAGGCCAATGCGACATGAGATCCGCTTCACCGCCTACCGCGGCGGTGCGCGGCGCCGTGTGTTAATCGCCTAATAAGGTCGTTATGTCCGTCCGATGTTAGTAAAAGCTAATACTCTTAGGAATCTGAATTTTCGATCGCTATAACTTCTTTAGGAGTTTAGGGTTTAAGATTTTTGTATAAATTTGGGAAGAAATCAGTTTTAGGGAAATCTTGAAATGAAAATTTAGCAATGTGACTACCGCCACCCCACCAATGGCATGGTATATCTCGTAAACTACTGGAGTACTACCTAATTTTTTGTACTAATTTTATCTTGCAGGGTACTAATTTTGAGGAAAGCGACAAGCTCCTCAAACTTGGAATCAACATTCAGTCGTGGTCCTGCTGAACGATTGCGGGAAAGTTATCATCGTTGATTTCTCGGTAAATAGATGGGAAAGGTACATAATGAGAAAACAAAAGTTAGTTTCATTTTTTAATCTCATTCATATCAAATTACAGAACATAATTTAGATTTTTAGTACATACTATTGTGTCTAAGGAATTAAGATTTCCTACAAAATATAAATTAGCGTGGCACCATTGAAGATAAGTTATCCTTTGGCTGTGATATAAATTATCTCAATGAGTCATCGTACCTTATAAAGAAAATCATTCTACACCACGATTCTGAATCGTATATTCCCAGCATTCCATAAGATAACAGTTATCAATCCAGCCAAATATTAACATAAATGATATTTTATTAGTCTTAATTTTGCTACAGAATACAACTATATGATTAGAACTATCTATGTACACGTAAATTACAGGCTATATAATTATAATATTTTATTACAAGCGGCGTGTTTACAGTAACCACGGAAGTGATTATAACACCACTTCACGTGCTCGTAGTTTCACTAAGCTAAGCGATACAATCACCGTATTAACTCTATACACATTCTTATTAAAAAAAAGTTATAACAGATTTATCACACTTGTACTGTACATACATGGCAAAGAATATTGATGGTCTAAGCTGGACAAGTAATATTTTAATATTCGGCATTTTCCATTGACCATAAAAATACGTTTTTATTGGTTCATAATAACCAAAAGGTAGTGTATATAAATTCTTGGGAAGCTGCAAGAGGGTTAGCATTTATTTAAATTTATACTCTCGCCTTGATCTCTGGTCCCTGGTTCGTAATTCGAGTAACTCATTTTTAGAATGGTTTATAAATATATTTATTCATAAAACGAGATTTCTCAAACGCTCGAAAAACGGGTGCCACAATAAAATTAGAAAACTCAAATAAGTTCATTTTGAAAGTATTTTCTTAACCGTACATGATTTTTACACATTGTGGTATAATGAATCAAAAAGGAATGTCACTATTTTTATAACTTGTAAGTTAATAGTAATTTTTAAATCCACGACGAGAAAGACACATTATAATGCATATTTTACACAAAGCATTGGCTATGTGCAGTTTTTATAAAAAAAAAACAACATGAATCTGGTAACCACTTAAAAATTCTAACTGACTTAAATTATTTAAGATGTGTATTGTATCAGTTGTGATATAATAGTACTGACTGAAAAATAGAACTGCTTATGACTAATCACGGAAATTTAATAAAAATAAAATAAGTTTATGCTAATAATGTTGAACTATGTTGATTGAAATAACAAGTGATATTCAAAAATACTTCAAACTCTATTTAAACATGGCTGTATACATTATTTAATTAGTAACTGTGAAGTATGAATAAACGTAATATTATTTTTACATAGTTCTAGTTTTATTTACAAAAAATATACGAATCGTTTCTATATTTGCGATGGACATTAAATATAAATATACTCAAGTCTAAACTCTTGTATCTGAAAGACTCTTCTATCACTATGAATTGTAAAATTGATAATGATTATGCACCAGAATACCTAGAGTTACGGAAAAATCAAACCAATTTACTTTGGATTTCACATAATGGTCGATAAAGTCGTCAACAACTTTAAGTCCAGTAATCACTGTTAGTTCATTTAGTCTTTGGGCTCTCACTGTCCTTTATATCTCTGGCTGACGAGGGCTGGAGGAAGTTAACTGTGTCAGAGACATTGCTGCGTGGCTTCCTCGAGCGTGGGCAGAGAGAGGGCCGTATGCTAGTAGTTGACGGTGACAGGGTGGTGCGCGATGTTAGCGCCGGCGTGGTGCGGCGCGGCGTGCGCGAATGTGGTGGCCGCGCCCGCGCCGCCCACTGCGCCCACCGCGCTCACGGTCGCCGCACGCACTTGCTGCAAAGTACGAAATGTCATGTTTTTAGTGTAAACTCTCTATTTTTTTTACAACAAATCAGCATTTATTTACACAAAAGATCGACATCTACTTGATTAACTTCTAACTTGTTTAAATTGTAAATGCTGCAGGCTAATTGATAATGTTGTTGTTAAAACTTACTTGATTATTGGTTATCATTACAGTAGCTGTATTTGGCTGACTTTGTGCGACATTGGTCTCAGCTGGTCTCGATTCGACTGTCGTCCTGTTATAGAAAAAAATATATTACAAATGGTTCCTGTACTAGACTTAAAAAGTATTTTCCGTAACTGTTTGCCAGCTCCACAAGGGATAAATGATTGGGATACTTTTTAGTGTCTACTCTATACAAAATGTTAAACAAACCTGACTTCATGTTTTCTTTCAGTTCGTTCTGGCTCGACTTTGATACACTTATTATCAGTACAGTCTTCTGTTTCAGCGGGTGCTTCGCCGGTCGTTGCACCTTCCACCCACTCCGCGTGTGTGCGCCGATGAGACACCAAATGGCCTGGAATTAAAGTTCATTTTAGCCTGACATCATCCAAAAACTTGTAGTATAATGAATACAATAAAATTAAAGTAATCCACACATACCTTTACAGAGGAATTCCTTGGAGCAGACTTCACATCGGTACGGCTTATTGGCAGCATTAGCATTGTTCTTGGCATGGGATCGTTCATGGAATAGTAGGTTGCCTTTCAATGGGAAAGATTTGCCGCACTCGCCGCAACTGAATGGACGCTCGCCACAACTGTGCGACCTGGCATGGTTATAAAAAATAGCAGTAAGTTACACATTCTTGATATTTATAATAAATTTACTATATAGAGGTATGAGGAACAGGGTGTAAAGTTCACTCAACCTCTATAGAAAAGGGAGGATCATCCGACCAGACGGGTGTTGTGTCTGGCGGGCAACTGCCCAATGAGTCATATCGGGCTGTTGTATATATGCTAATTGCGCGGTAAACTCTGCTTGCGAGATGCAGGATTTGCGTGACGTCAGTATGACGCGTTGTTCGCATGTGGCGTTGTAGATACCGCTACAACTATATTGTTAGACAACTATATTGCTACGTCAGCCAATATAGTTACTATTGGAGTGAAATTTTTTTGAAAGATAAAACTTCTACAAAGGCTACCCATTCAAAGTTAGGTCTTATTTCTCCTGTACTGCTACACTGCAATCTTATTTGCGTGCTTAATTCCTGAAAAAATAGAGGAGTAGGATGCAATGTTGAAAGATAGTGGTAAAGAAGATCAGTTACCTCATATGTGTGACAAGATGTTCTTTCCTGGTGAAGTTCTTGGAGCACACTTTGCAAACGTGTGCGGTGTCGCCAGTATGTTGCTTCAGATGATTCGTCAAGTGCTCCTTACGAGTAAACGTCTTCTGGCAGAAGTCGCAGCGGTGCGGAGACTCGCCCGTGTGAATCCTAATGATGAGCAGAAAAAACAACCGATGTAAGAGAGTTCATACAAATATTATTATTTCTAAGTTTTCTACATCCACAACAATCATTAACTAACACATTCAATGCTGTGCATGACGAATAAAGCAACTAAGGGATTCTAAAATAAGTGGTGTGCTGTTGACGACTTGGCAGTTTAGTCATTGCAGTAATATCATACTGGAATGATATACAATCTGCCAAGTAAATTCACGAAACAGTAAACATCTCGAAGATAAAGTTAAATTGTAAATACATACCTGACGTGGTTGGTCAAATGTTCCTTTCTGGAAAATGTTTTTGTGCAGAAGGGACATTTGTGTGGAGTTGCTCCAGTGTGAAGGTTCACGTGGTTCGTAAGGTGCTCCTTACGAG
This sequence comes from Amphipoea lucens, assembly GCA_947508005.1. NCBI lineage: Eukaryota > Metazoa > Arthropoda > Insecta > Lepidoptera > Noctuidae > Amphipoea > Amphipoea lucens. The sequence continues at coordinate 16,835,521 of OX382358.1, read as the reverse complement.
AGAACGACTTTGAACAGTACGTACACTTGAACGGAGTCTCGCCCGTGTGTTGCCTGCAAACAACGTGTGGAATTAATCCCCGGAAGCTGTTTTTTAAAATTCTGATTGTAAACATTGCAATATTGAATTATTATAATTTATTTTAAGTTAAAATAAACTTTTAATGTTTGTTAGACTAAATTATTGTCTCATCTTGCGGGAATCGTATCGGCACGGCATAAAATATTTTATTGCTAGCCGTGAATGATAGGAATAAAACGGAATCCAGAAGGCTATTGCAGAGAGACTTCGTCCAAGCGTTCTGAGTTCTAAAGACACTGATGCACCCCAGTGTGTTTTATTTAACGATGGAACTGTTCATAATTTTTCTAAACAACGTCGCGATTACCGTGTCGTAGGTTGAAAACTGGTCTTGAATCCGCGTTGTTGGCACCCTAGCATAATGAAAAATCGTAGTATCTGTATACATACCGAATATGGTTGACGAGATGTTCCTTCCTGGTGAAACTCTTGCTGCAGTAGGAGCAGGCGTGCGGAGTGATGCCGGTGTGCTGTCGGATGTGGTTGTTGAGATGCTCCTTGCGCGCGAAGGCCCTCGGGCAGTACGTACACTTGTGTGGCGTTTCTCCCGTGTGCTGTCTGCGCAACAGAGTACATTCCGATTTCATAATTAGTAACAACATGCCAATTAGTACTACCGCCGTCGCTACCGCAAGAGGAAGGGAACGGATAGAACAACATACTCCTGTACAACCCAAATCGGAATGCACAATGCTGTGCTACATAATGTAAGGGAAACCTCACACAAATGCCGTCTGAGAATACTCTAAGTTTTGATATACTGAATTGTAAGGTTTGTTGGTAGTGGTTTGATTTATAAAAATATAAATCTCAAAGACCTTACCTTTTTTATTATTATTATAAGAAAGAAAATTTATACTATTTTCATGCAACTAAGTTATAGAGACATGCGTCTAAGGCAGGTGGGGGGTAAACAATCTACAACAGACGGTCTATAGTACAGCTTACTGTGGCAACATTGGCAGTAGACTGTAGCACAGCATTGTATGTTAATTAACTACGAAATAATATTTAGTTAAAATGAAACACCGAAATTGGCATGATACGAATAATAAAAACATCAAAAGTACTTTGCGCCGAGAGAATACGTAGACACACAATACAATAAAAGCACGAGACATCATTACAAAAAATCTACTACTACTATTATAATCGTAACTCACGAGCGCGTGTCGTGGGATTTTTGAAATAATTGACATAAGTTTTAAATTACAATGTCTGACGCGCGCTCGTGCTCTTTACATTTCTTTTTAATTACGAAATTCATTCGACCATCTCATTTAAAACTGGTTGAATGAACTACGTTACTCTAGTCACAAAGTACACATCCACATTACCGCCCATATAGCATACCTAACGTGGTTAGTGAGGTGTTCTTTCCTCGTGAAGGACTTGGCGCAGTAAGTACATCGGTGCGGAGACTCGCCCGTGTGTTGTCGCACATGATTGGTCAGGTGTTCCTTGCGAGTGAAGGACTTTGTGCAGTACGAGCACTTGTGCGGGGATTCGCCCGTATGTTGACGGACGTGGTTCACTGAAACATCGTAGGACAAGATATAGGAAGTGAAGTGGTAGCTTATAAAAAACTTTTGTTTTTTAAATAGCCATCGCGGGACGCCTGGCAGATTTCAAACATCGAAACTATTTTGTATAGAAAGAAAATACGCTATAAGCTCAGCGCGGTGAGAGAGAGGAAGATCGCTGAGCCGAGTGGGAAGAGAGTCGCGCGTGGCGACTGTTTGGCCACGCCAACAGCCGTTCTGACCTGCCACATTAGATGTTTCACCTCAAAAACTTTAAAATATTTACCCCCTTATTCATAATCCTATTTTATCTCTATTTTTAGCTAAAATAGGTTTATAGAACGTTTGTCTTTATCTGTCACGTTGTCATTTCTGTGTGTAAGAAAGAGACAAACCCCATTTTAACTAAAATAGGTTTGATAAGTTTTATATGAATAAGGGGGTTAGATGATAAGACGGCGATAAAAATTGGAACTATTCGTTTACATTTGTGCTCAACTTGACGTATCAAAGCGTTAGTGATTTACTAGTGTTTTTTTATCTAAGACAGCCTTGCGAATGAGCGTCTGAGGTTCGAAATTGTCTCTTATTGTAACGGTATTAAGTTTCACATTGAAAAGGCGTCAACAATCATACAAGTCGTATCAAAAAGCCTTATTACCGAGGTGATCCTTCCTTGTGAACGCTTTGGGACAGTATCCGCATTGGAAGGGCGTTTCCCCGGTGTGTTGTCGCACGTGGTTGACAAGGTGTTCCCGGCGTGTGAATGACTTGCTGCAGAAGTTGCAGCGGTGCGGCGACTCGCCCGTGTGTTGACGGACGTGGTTCAGGAGATGCTCCTTACGAGTGAACGTTTTAGAACAGAAGTCGCAGCGGTGAGGGGTTTCTCCTGTAATGGTGAATGAATATTGAGTGGATGGTTAGTGCAACATGCATATAGTTTAGTAAATTTGAAAATGATGTCTTCAACAACACCATGTCTCAGGCGTGAAAGTAGTGGTACCTTTTAAAAAGCTTGTTGCCTGACAGCACACTGCGTGTTGTGTGTCAAATACGCAAAACATAGAAGAGCGTCTACAGTCACTGAATATAATATTTTATAGTTGTTAGATAGTTAATTACACACACACACACATACATAAACAAGCTGAGTTATATAAAATACACAATTTCGAAAAAAAATTGGTTAGTCATATACAAAGATGGATTAGAAAATTAGGGTAAATTGAACATCTGGAAATTCCAAGCCTGGCACCAGGAGCAGTCCACAGGGTCGTACAGTCAACAACACAGGAAACTACTTAGTTTGGAATAGTACCTGTTTCACTGGCTGCGTAAACAAAACTATACTAACCCGTATGCCACAGTATGTGATTGGTGAAGTGTTCCTTTCTCGTGAACGACTTGCCGCACAGTTCGCATCGGAACGGAGTATCGTTCGTGTGAGATCGCATATGGTTCACTAAATGCTCCTTCCTAGTATACTTCTTGCCGCATATTGTACAATGGTGCGGCGTTTCACCTATTTGGGTGGAGCAGAAAATAAAATGTTATCATTCAATGATGCAACTATATTGCTCGAAACATTTAGTTTGTCTCTTTAGTTTAAAAACAAAAAATAATCTCCCGATTTAGTGTTAGTAACAAGCTTAGTTTGGTAGAATTTAAGGGAGATTGTATTAGTCAAAATTTAATTAGTTACACAGTTAAACATCAAAAGTGTTGGATAGATAGTTGAATCATTCAATCATTATTCTACTTTCTGCACCCCTGGATCAGCCCATGGTTCTGGTGCAGGCTTGGGTATTCCGTACAAAGAAAATAAATCATGTTACAAACTAAAAATTCCGAAATTATTACAAACATCATGAGAACATTTTGTCTTTAAAGTCTCCACCCATTATCACGGTCCGTAACCGGACCGTAATGTTGCCGACACAGTGACAGAAGTTTCTGTCTGAGTTTACGGGTTAATAAGCGTTTGTACGACGTCAGGTAACCGTTCCGACCTCCAAATATCAGAAGGCCAATTCTCGTAATTTAAAACGTTCAAAATCTAGTCGCAGTCTCATCTCGGCGACAAACAAATGTCAAAAACTTGTCAAAATGTAGGGGAAATTAGAGGTATTTTTGACAGATTGAGACTGAGATCAGACTGTGAACGTTCTTAAAATTGCGAGAATTGCCCCTCAGACGGCTTGCGCTGGCCGCTGACTGCGAGCACCGGCCTGGCAACGTCGCGTCTGCGGCCTGGCAACATCGCGCCTCCGAACCGGCACGCCGTGTACCGTGCTTTGCCGGTCTTGCGCCAACGTGTAGTAATTCATAAAAACCATATTTTTTTGCATGTGCCTGGGTTAAGTTCTGGTTACGGACCGGGATAGTGTGTGGAGACCTTTAAAATGATTGCATTTTTAAAACGACGGTTCTTTGTTGTAACAATGTAATTTTTTGTATAAGAAGTGTAAGAAAATATCAGGGTTGGTCAGCTTGAATGATTGCATTTGAAAAAAAAAAAAAACAGTGTGCGAGTGGGCAAAATATTTCTAAAAATCAACTGCCGTGCGTTTGTCTGGCAAAAACTCGTAAATGGCTAGACCGATTGCGATGAAACTTTGGTAACTTGTGTGCGCGCATTGATGGCATTAGCTAGTTATGAATAAAATCAAGAAAACCACGTGGAGCGCCCCACCTTGCCCTCCGATTATCAATAAAAGGATGAAGGTAGAAAAACCCCCCTTAAAAGTAAAAAAAAAGTTCATGAGTCAAAAACTTCTGAACATTTCATATTCCCATATATTTTTTAGAATTGAGGAAAAAGAAAATTTGAATTTACATGTAAAGACAATTTGGCCAAAGAGTTAAGGGACAGACAAATGATAAAATACTATTGATATCATAATTATAACAGTTAGGTAGGGTTTTATAGTCCTATTTAATAAAAACAAGAAAGATTTAAACACCTATTTTATCGTGGAATTACTACCTATCACCTAATCAACATAAAATGCGTTAATACTGTGCAATCCAAACGTTAGTTGATATTTTTCCAGTTCAGCTGCAATGCCACAACGGACACAGGTTATAAAAAAACACCGGTCAAGGTCAAATACAGGTCGAGTCGGACTCGCGCACTGAGGGCTCCGTACAAATTTGTAAGTACATATGTAACTACAAATTTACGGATTTCGATTTTTTTCCTTTACTTGTGCTATACATTATGACATATGCTTCTTGCCAAAGGGAAGTACCCTTATAGGTTTCGATTTCCTTGCGAGTGTCATAATATACGGCAAAAACATTTACCCATGTTGTCACTTTTATGAAATAAAGAAATTTATTATTTTATTTATAAACGGAAGACAAACCCCCGTATTTTGATTGAGTTGACTTAGAAGTTTGATTTTTTCACTGCTTCAAGGGATTGCAGCCCGGAGTATTTGATATTAATTTCAACTTGATAACTCCACAAGCTCCTGAGAAAAAGGGTCTTGACAGAAAAACAACAAAGTGATCTTATAAGTGTTTTGTTTTTCCTTTTGAGGTACGGAACCTTAAAAAAAAAACAGATAATCCCTTTTCATAGGACATTTTGCCAGTAAGAATGTTATAGTGTACATACAGTTCAAACATTTGAAACTACAATTTTAAATCATAATGTGGGATTAGGTACAGCTGAAGTGGAACAATGTCAACTAACTTTTACAGGGCACTGTACATACACTATGGAAACCACTTAAATGCAATAAATTATACCACATACTTTATATGTGGTTTCCATACCGTGGTAATCGTGGTTTAACCAATACGCCCATTAAACGGTAATACGCCCAGCTTGCCAACTAATCGAATATGGACGTGACAAAAAAAAAACACGTGCAAACTGTTATCAGCATTTAAAATGTCAATAGAACATTTTACAGAATTCCATATCAGTTTGCAAATCGATGTAACTGTTTATCGTAGAAGGTTTTTAGTTATTTAACGTACCTGTGTGCCACATAACATGGTTCATGAAATGCTCTTTCCTGGTGAAGCTCTTCTTGCAAATATCACATCGGTGCGGAGTTTCGCCCGTATGTTTTCGTACGTGGTTGACCATGTGCTCTTTGCGGGTGAAAGTCTTCGCGCAGAATTCGCATCTGGGTACGATAGATAAGGTTTATTATGTCGTCTTTATTTATAGAGATGCAATCTTAACAAGTTATGAAATAGCAGCATTTCTATGCGTTGAATATATTGACAGTAGCTCTAGATAAATTAAAATATTCGGTAAAGGTACTAATAAATGTCTGCATTTTAATAATAAGCTTGAGTAATTACAGCGACAAACAAAATTAACAACGCCGATTAGAGATTACAGTATATTATGTAAAATACCAGCGCAAATGAACACTACACAGATGACTATCATTAGCCTGTTTAACACCTTCTATCTATTCAGACGACCTGATTGCAGATGCTTGCTAAACGGCTGCGATTTTTTAAATACTTAGGGCCCATTCACACGTATCACAACCACACCACATCGCAGCGACAAAATGTGGTCAATCTGTGGTTACGTGAGAATAGTGTCGCTGCGGCTTCTTGCGGTTGCGTTTTGGTCCCTACAAAATGTTGTGTTAACGTTGTGTTTGCGATGTGGCCGGCCGCTAGTTCGCGGTGTCGCTGGTGGTTGCGACGTGGCTGCGATTTAGTCGGTATCACACACGCGGTCGATAATGACGGCAAAATGTGGTCCGTGTGAATTTAACTATTAATTTTTACACAAATTAGCGCCCGTACATGTGTTGTGGTTGTGGTACGTGTGAAACAAGCCTTATTAATAGGTCTGCAAGAGTGTACTATTTACCTATAAGGAGTTTCTCCAGTATGACTTCGAACATGATTGTCCAAATGTTCTTTACGGGAGAAGGTTTTGTGGCAAGTTGTGCAAGCATATGGCTTATCTTGCGCCATTCTCTTGGCGTGTCTTTCGTTCGGGTCTCCGGCTAAAACAATTTAATGTTAGATATATAGAGCAAACCTATAGAATAAAATATATTTAAGTATTAAGAAGAAGTCATATTTTCTTACCAAGATGGCATTTTCCATGCCTCGACAATTCAACAGGATTTGCAAATGCGGAACCGCAAACCTGACACGTGAATGGCTTACTTTCACCGTGATAACGCCTGCACACAAAATATTTAAGATTAAACATATAAAAACACTGAATTAGGCGAAAAAATTGATTATGTTTATATTAAATACCTATGAACAATGAGTTGGTATCGGAACTGGAATATTTTGCCGCAGATGTCACACGAGTGGTGGCCGGGCGAGGATTCTGCTTCAGACATGGCTGCACTTGTGCCGGCTTCCACTTCTACTTCTACCTCGCTTATTACCTAAAAGAAGCATTTGGAATGATCGGAATTCATTCGAAAACATTGAATATGTTTGAATGGCGTATATTTGTCGAATTCACTTATCTACATAAGTGAATTGGACAAATATACGCGCGTCCGATGAAACTCAAATATATAATGAAAGGAATTATTAAAAATAAAATGCAATCAATTATTGTTATATATGTATTATCAATATAATTTATCTTAACGATACTGTAAGACACAGATTCACAAATAAATCAATAAAGAAGATAATGGTAAACATTAGCATGCATTATGTGACTTATGAACATTGACAGAAGATTTATATTAGAATGGCGCACGCCCTGTGAATTACACGGTAACGTATTAGACAGCTATAGACCGATAGTCAGTTGTCTTTCGCAAAAAACTTACCTTTGCTTGTTGTTGCTGGCCTTCCGAATTAAGTTTTCCAAATACTTCATGGTAAGCAAGGAGTTGTGACAGATCTTCTACATTGACTTTATACATCGCGTGTAGATCGTGTTCTGACGCGCCGGCTGAAATCTTGACGACTGCACCTTCCATGCCCATGGCTCCTACACTCTGTGTTGACAAAAACATGACGTTAAATTACGGTAATTTTATCATTTGGTGATCCGATCTCCGAGTTAAATGGCTTGAAGAGTATTCTATTCTTGATTGGGGAGGTCTATGTTCAGCAGAGGCCAGCTAAAGGTTGATGATGGTGAAATCTGATCTAGTCTAGGAAGAGTTGTATGATAACACTGCACTGGTTCATAAACATTCTACATGCATTCTACTGCATTTTCGGGGATTGGCGAATTTATGGATAGAATACTATTTTGAGTTGAGTGTTTCAAATGTCAGTATTCCTGCACATTTCGCCTCCTCTCAGTGAAAATACAGTCGGTAAGACTGTATTTTCTGTGTTTCTTTCTGTATTATAACCACAAATACATTACTAAAGGCCTTACCTTCAAGTCAATCCCCTTTATATCCTTTATCTCAGCAGGTATAGCGAACTGTGCGGTCTCTATTTTGTTAGCACTCTTCTCATCCTTGACAATCAGAGGGTCGGCGGCACTGGCTTCAATAGAGGTCGTACCATCAGGATTGTGGGTCACTAAGATGTTCGCCGGCTCACCGGTTGCTTGCTCTATGCGTACTACGCTGTCTAATACCTAACAGGACAAGGAGGTAAGTTTAGGATCGGACTTATAAATTTTCTACCGCCTTCAAGATAGGTTGTTTTTCGGTTTAGGAACCAAGTTTGTTGATAGTTTCACTTCCATGATTACGTAAGCGGCACTTGGAAGGTTCGGATGGTTATCACAGCTAGTCTACTTGCTGTGTTTCTATGGTACACAAGTCGGTTGCAGAAGGTAAGTTTCTAGAGGACTCAGTAGCTAACTCAGATATCACTGGGTACGGAAACAGCTTCCCCTTGATGTAGGTGCTCAAACACACGAGCGACACGCGTCAAAGCAGAAGCGACTGCAGCCGTTGACAACATGCCGCTCGAGTATTTGAGCATCGTACTCAAATGCACGAGCGCAGCCGTCGACGCTTCGACGGGTGTCGAAGTTGTTGTCGCGCCGTTGGCTGCGACATATGCACACTAAAGTGACTGACTCACTGGGGGGGGACTGGGGCTCACTGGATCTTTTAATACCACCTTCCCAGGTTAATCCTGAAAATTCCCTGTCTTACTAGGTTATTCATTAGAATCTCCCGACATATAAATATTTCATGATAAAATTATATATTTACAACACAAAGGTTCAATGAGAACAAACAACATTACAGCAGGTATACCTGTTGTCCCACTATCTGCTGCAGCTGATGCACAGTCAGCGTGTGGTCGTTGGGCATCTTGATGGCCTCATGGAGTTCCTCCTTGTCGACCATCTTTGTGCCCGCCGGCTCCACCACAGTCACTATGCCATCCTCGCTTACCGTCAGTTGAATCTGTTTGGGATATTTTAATTGTTGAAAACGGATCGTATTTGTCAGTAGATGGTCAAACTATAATCTAATCCATAAGTATCTGATGAAAGTGTAAACAACTCTTGGTTCAGGCTAAATTCTTACTCAATTACTCACTAAAGGGAATTAGTAACATTAGGATATCCAATTATCCATGTTTAGAAGGTTTTTGAACTTTAACCAACAATGATTACCTCAATAACATTATTAAATAGTAATGTAAAAATCATTGACGAAAGTTGAGATGATAAAATAACTTTAATTTTCAAATAAAAATCTCTTCAAGGTGATTTCAAATTGATTTTCGGGTTTAAGTATTCAACACCCACAGATACGTTTTTTGATCATTTGTTCATACTTTCATCAGATAATTTTGGACCAGACCATACTCATTTATTTTGGTCTTTATGTCGTTGACTGTTTTTTTATTACCGACTTCAAAAAAAGGAGGTTATCAATTCGACACGTATGTATGTAATAACTAACTATGAGTAACTGCATTATATTCACATATGACAATCTATTAGGGCTTCCAAACAAATATACAAAATTTTATAGACGTATGCATGTATGTTTGTCCACGCATTTATCCGCAAATATTAATCGGATCGTGACCATTTTTTTTATTGGCTTACATTTACTTCAACTTAGGGAACAGTACAAGTTTCATCAAAATCGATTCAGTAATTTTCAAGATATGGACTAATACGTGTAAGTGTCACGGCCTGGCTTATTGATACGAGCTACGGGTGTAGTGTCAAAGGGAAAATATCTCAAAACCTTGGTCAAATCCTAGTGAAATATTTACAACAAAACCCCCCAAACCTACTTATTACAAAAATATTCCAGTGTTTATTTAAAACTAAAAATTACGAAATAAACAGTAATTTAATAAAAATAAACCAACTTCAAAAGGAAATTCACTCAAAATTATGAAATAACTTTATTGATTCAGGATAAAGCCAAATAGTCGCTCTAAACCTAACCATGTTTTATGTCGAACTAGCGATTTAAACGATAAAATTTATCCGAAAATGGAGCATCTGGAAAACGCCACAGAAACATTGAAAGATTGAAGCTGGCAGTTTTGATTGATTGGCATAACAGGTTTTGTAAGGAGTGTTGTTAAGCTGCCCTCGGTGCTACATGAATTCAAATCAAAATAAAAAACAAGTAAGCTAAATGAAATTAATTATAACGTCCAGTTAAATGATAATGTAAAGAAACATTAGCACTCTATATAGTTATCCAAAGTGCACAAGGCCAATATTATGCAGACACCATAGTGGATGAGGATGCACTACCTAGAAAATATTTGTTGATTGGGTTCACAACCAAGTGGACAATAAGTGTGGTTCTCTCGAGCTACATTTTGGTGGTGGCGGTGTAATATCGGCCTAAATTTTTTTGTGGTTTAATAAATAAATAATATAATAATAAATTAATGGGAAGGAAATCTTTGTTGATCTTACCTCACTGATTTGCTGCATGATGATAATATAAAAGCAGCGTAAAGTACACGATTATTTAGTTTACATGTGCATATAGTACAAGGAAGAGGATTGGGGGAGAATAGCCAAACATATTGCTATATAAGTTGAACAAACCTGTTGGTTGTTGTGATCCGGCCGCGTCTGCGCCATCAATTGCTGTTGCATTATGTGTTGTTGGGAATGGTGGCCCTATAGAACGAACGTAATGTTAGATTCCTGTTAAATATTTTCGACACATGCACCTAAATACTTTGTAACTTGCAGAATCAAAATGTTTTATTTTCCAGATTACGTAATTTGGTATATCATTAAAATATTAGTGATAGAATTATTAGAATGACACTATAATGAAGACCTACAAGAAAATGGAAATCTATTACAACTGTCTTACTGTTTTTTGTTTACCATGCACATCACAAAGAAGTCTATTGGAGAATTGAAAGAAGTACATGCATTCTACATCGACTGAACGAAATATCTTACTACCGTCATATTTAAACTTAATAGCGGCTCTGAAGTGCGCTAGTCGCTGCGCAGTATCTCACCCCTCACCCTCACTGACACGTGAAATTGTTACTGTGCAGCGACACGCCTCATGTTCCGAGCAATCATAAAGTTTGAATTGGGCTGTACCATACGAGTTAAAGCGACACTAATAAACACAAGGGAGTAAAAAGATGATTATAAGAGATCTGAAAAGGATGTTGAAATGAAGACTAGTAGATGATTAATATCTTACTAGAAGCTTCACAAAGGTTTCTTTGTTTTCTAATCAAGTTATGTAAACATGTTGACCTTTGTACTAAATCATGCAATCTGAGGCTACACATTAATACAACTTATAATTTTAATTTATATTGTTTACATCCAACTTCTCTGTGACAAGATTTCACGATGCTACTTTAAAATCATGGCAGCCTTATACTAACTAATATCCTAATTAAAACTACAAACATATAGAAATAATCTATGTACTACACAACAGCAATGTACGGTTAGCATTCCCGCTAGTAAAGGGAGTGTGTTACCACGTGATTTACCATATCAATGTTATGGTGTTGTACAAACTCGACCCGATTATTGGGTACCTGCTGGTGAGTGGCCTGGCCGGCACTAACTGACACCTGGGCGTTGTTGCCGGCGCCCTGGGCCGCCGCCAGCTCGGCTTGTTGCTGACTATGGGCCACAAGTGCTTCTGGAACAAATGTTACTCTATTAGTTCACAGTTTTGTGAACCATAAAAACTAGCTGCTGTAGCTTTTCTTTAAGGTAATCCCTGAAGCACATACAACATACAGTTAATTTGACAATGAATTATCATTAAACTAGCTTTTGCCCACAACTTCGCCCACATGAATGTCGGAAAATATCCCACAGGAGTGTACTACAGGGATTAAAAGAGTATCCTTTGTGAAATTTCATCCAAATCCGTTGAGCCGTTTTTGCATCCATACATCCAGACAAAATAATATTCTTCATTGCTATTTTATTATATTATGTAGGTAGAGCATAAAAAGGAACATAATTATACACTAATAAATCCATACTAATAATATAATACAACTAATATTATAAATGTAAAAGTGTATCTGTCTGTCTGTTACCTCTTCACGCTTAAACCGATTTAGATGAAATTTGGTACAGAGATAGTTTCAAGTCCCAGGAAAGGTCGTAGGAGTTTTTATCTCGATATTCCCACGGGATCGAAACTTATGCGGGTAAAACCGCGGGGCACCTGCTAGTTAATAATATACAGTAACAATCTATTTACAAAAGAGTTGAGTCCTACAGATTGTGGTATTAACATTTTAAAAACTTAGCACCAGTCAACAGAGGAACTTTTTAAATACAGGGATTTTTTTATACTTACTCATATCAATTATGCAGAAAATCATGTGAAATTCTATACAATATAAAAGATAAAATTCTAGTGTCGCACAGGTCATTCAAAGATAACAAAGAACATTTTAAGGATATATTATAAATAGCATTTTTAATTGAAAACCCACTCATGACAATCAAAGATTTTTTTATTAAAATATTATCTGTTTAGATAACAATAAAAGAGTTGTCAAATATTGACATACTTTGGATTGATTGAAGGTCATTTGAACAGACATGACAATTTATACTTCCTATATAGTTTAATTATAAAAAATCTGTACTTAATGAAGACTTACCATGAGTTTGTCCAGACTGTGTGGCAATGATCTGTGAGACGGGTATCTGCTGTCCACCGGGAGCAGATACTGTAACTTGGGACTGGCCCGCATGATGCCCAAGTATAATATTTGGATCCCCGTTCAGTATACTGGCATGAGCTTGACCAAGATCCTGAAACCACTTATGATTTAGTAAGAGTTGGTTAAGGAGCTATTCCACTTGGCTGAATTCAGTTATCTGAATTTAGTCTGATTTATATGAAGAACCCCTTCTTCCTATAAATCTGGCTAAATTCCGAAAAAATCAGAGTTTAGAGTGTATAGAAGCTATTTATATATCCCCATATTTAAATAGCTTCTGTACACTTTAAACTCTGATTTTTAATTTGCTAGACCAAAATGACAGCTGTAAACATAAGTTGACAAAAAGAGGCTGATTGCAGCTGTCATTTTTAAACTACTTCAAAAAAGGAGGAGGTTCTCAATTCGGATGTTCCTTTTTTGATGGATAAGGTATGCTTCAGGGGTGGTCCCATATAAATTTGATTAATCTTGCTTTGGTAGTTTTTGAGTTAGCTTCAATAATACGAATTTTTTAATAACTTCCTGTCACTGATATTTACATAGCAAGTAGTGTTAAATTAATTTTTGTTGGATAGGTACAACTAAAAAGTGAAAAAAAAAAAACAACAAACTTCAAAAAAAAAAAACACTACAAAGTTAAAAATAACTTTAATTTCGAAATTCGGTGTCAAAAAACGAAAATGCGGAACCAATAACACCAACTTCGCAAATTAAAGTTATTTTATACTTTGTAGTGTTTTTTATGGAAGTTGATTGTTTGTTTTTGTAAAAAAGTTTTTATAGTCTAGCAAATTAAAGTTTACACTGAATTAGTTATGCAACCTGTCAACAAATTAAAATGAGACGGACTGATGTCACCAGTCTTCTTTCTAATAAGGTTACTTTTTATTAGAAGCTTTTCTTGCTGTATGTGAATAAACTTGTCTGTATGAATTTATCTATTCAGATAAGCAAGTTTACCCAAGTGGAATAAGCCCTATACTATAGCTTAGCTAGAATAAGTGCTATCCTGAGATTTTAGAAAGTTGATAACATACTAAAACTGTCAGATGTCTGACTTTAGTAATAGGCCTAAGTGGAGTAGCAAATATGTATGTGAATACATTATGATTTTAGAAAACAATTTACAGACATGCATACTAATGCATAGTCAAGTCTCATAAGTTCTTTTAATTATGGCATTTTGATATGCAGGGAAATACTCATGTATGCAAACTGCATGGTTGTTTAATAACAATGAGAATACATAACTTCAACATTTTTGCAATATGCTCAATTAATCATATTGAATAGATTGTTTTTGAAATCACACTGATATCATACCAATACTAGCATTTGTGGCTATTATTACAGCTTACATAGGACTTGTGGAGGCCAAAATAAACAGTGATTCAACTAAGTCAACAAGACAATTTACATAAATTAGGTTTGGCAGACTGATATGTTCAGCTTAACAATGAGGTGATTACAACTATTTTTGTAGTCTGTTTTTATGCAATGATCCCATGATGACCTTTAGCAAATGATTAACTATTTGCATGACTTTTTGTATGATTTATGTTTTTTGTAAATATCACTGAACGTACCTGGATAGGCTTTCCATTTTCAATCCTGGCACCGGCAGGCAATCCGTACACAGACACTTGCGGTATCGGTCCGGGGAATAAATTTGTAAACACCCAATATTTCGCGACACTAGACAAAGCAACGTTCACTGCAGCTGAGTTCACTCGCAAATCAGTGGCAGATGTCGTGGCAGGCAAGTTATTCTGCTGTTGCTGCTGGGTGGCCTGAACTCTTTGGCCCTGTGACTGCAATCAAGTAAAATTAGTATCCTAACTAGAAAAAAAAAATCGCAAAAAATTAACAAACCATTCGCACCTCAGAACTTCCCGGAGGCTGGCCACCACCCGTATTCATATTATGGTGATCCTGATTCATATTTAGTCCTTTTGTAAACGTCTATCATAAACTTTCACTGAATTATTTACAAATACACAACATTTTCTAAACTTTACGTATCGGCATTGTCATAATTTGACTGTCATCGAAATGGAGGCGCGGGGGACGCGACGGGCCGCCATTATGAAACTTAGCACACAAAAACATTTTCTTCAAAGCCAGATTTGTTTGTTCAAAACATTTATCTCATCAAAGAATAGAAAATTGAAGTAGTCTTTACACTAAGTAAACAAAGATAAATATACTTTTGATCAATTTGAAATAAAAGTTTTCACTATATCACACATTTACATTTCCTATCTTGCACATCAACGAACGAACGAAAGTTTTGTCACGGTCACAGTAGTACCAACGTAAGCATGTAGTAATTAACGACTATGCGAAATAATTTGAAATTAAAATAAAATGGCTTAGTTTCATTATGTTTTATCCACTATTACTACACAAATATAATAACAACGCGGTAAAAAACTGATAAGTGGATTATAAATAAAAATTAGATGAGTTCAAGTTGCATCTTCAAATATTATACGATAGATGGCGCTATTACAAAAATACATGTACAGTTCTGACAACATACAGTTACGAAACAGTATGGAAGCATTCAATAGAAAATCTACGTTCACAATTTATTTTAAGCGGAGATTCTAAGTCTGTGCAGAGGTTGTTTTTAAAAACCAGATCGTCCTGCATAAATATAACAAGAAAAGCGTGAAATAATTATAAATTGTGCCAAAATTCACCTCATTCATCTGCCTCTCTTTTTCCCAACTACATAAATATGTTAGGGATGGCTTCCACTCTAACCGAATGCAGCAGAATATCAGTACTTTACAAGGAGCCACTGCCTATAGAGATAGGAAGTGGCTCCGTGTAAAGTACTGGTAGTACTGGCAGTTGTCGAAGAGAGCCTCCACAACTTAGTTAATTGGTAAAACGATACCCCTTGGCCAATACTTGCTATCAAACTTTCAGGCGTCTGGCTACCTGTAATGACTGCCAGAGACCTACAAATGACAGCCAGGACTAAAAGCACGAAGGTGTCGTTCCATGTAATGGATGGTCCCCAACCACGGGCAAACCTCGCCAAGCGTAGCTTAGTCTTTGATCGACCCGTGTGGATGTTATGTTAGTACTAACCCACGAGCCCCAAAAATACACACCTATTTTTTATAAAATTTAAGTATTTTAAGTATCCCATTTTACTAACATAATTAAGAATTTACTGTTTAGATCAAACCCTTATTCCCCTGATAACCTTATATAAAATTAGCATTCTTCTATTTTCCAATCTTCAATGAGATGCATGTAGATACTTATTTCTGGATAGAGAGTCAGGAAACCGCAAAAAAGACAATCCACCGTGTTTGGAAAGTGGGTCGCGTGCGCAGCACCGACGCCTGTTTATATTTTTTACTTCCTTTATAATTTGTTTAGTGGTTACCTAACCATCAAGTTACTACGTGTGTGAAAGCTCAAGAAACTTCAACATAGGTAGGTACTTATAGGTATATGGTAGCGGGGCTCCGACCTCAGACGACGCGGTGAAAAGCTATTTCCTACTTTTCCGGGATCAACCTACATAATGTGGAACTAGGTGACATCTACGAGTGATTCTTTTATCTAAGTATATCTACTACAAAACAAATACCTATACCGCCATACCTAGCTATCTTTTTTTTTGAAGTTATGGTGAGTACTGGACACCAAAACTTCTCTTAGGTACAGTTTATGGAATTAGTTGGTACGCACGGCTACACATCATGCTATACATAATAGGATGACTTCTGATTCAGCTAAATTGAAAATGTACCTATAGGTTGATGTGTCGCCGTGTGTACCTATCTAATGAAAACATTAATCAGTCTGTAATTTACTACGAAATGTAGCGTGTACCTACTGTATGCAGGGTGGCCTGTTTACATAGTTCTAAAACTATTTTTTTGAAGCCTCTCGCCAAGGGCTTTCCGAAATACCCCATGCATGTATGTTGAATGACTATTTATAGTTTAGGTGAAAAATTTTTCAAAACATTTTGTTCTACAAGATTCTTTCCAGATTCCCAGCCCCCAAAAATTAAATTATGGGAGAGTGGGAATGTACATTAGGTTCACATTGTAAATATTCGTATGCCGCTTAGCGGCGCCGCGGCGGATGTGTTGAACTTATTCATTTATACCAACCAACTTTGTAGGTACCTATCATATCCGACGAATAAAAATGTCTTTGTCTTTTTCAATGGCTTTCCAGTACTTAGTTTTAAAAACGTAACTGTTCGGTAGCCTCTATTTGCTTTCGTAACTAAGTACTAATAACTACTCCTTTAGATACCTGCTGTAGTTTTTAGGGATCTTAATTACTTAGGTATTTTGTTTATGCTGAAGATTATCTAAATAAGCCTTGGAATTTGTAAAGTACTTATTTCTGCAAGCTAGGGCAATCGGTGCAAGAAACTACTTTCTCATCTCATTTTGTTATATTCCCATAGATAGGTACATTTAGTTCCTTTTTTATGAACGTCGCTATTTGTAGAAAGTGGCATTGCGTTTCTAGTTAGTTAGACTAGAGGCTCATAGAAAAGAAACAGCCATGAGGTAATTAGACTCTTTACACGCTTAATAAGATTTTGGGATCGGAAAATTACCTATGAAGAACGACGTCCAAACACCATTCTTGACTCTTAAAGGGAAAGTGCGGAGCAGTGGTGGCCTGGTAGTAACGGCCGCGACTTGTTGTAGCTCGTAGGTTCGAACCCAGAGAGGCGCTTTATTTGTCTAAATTATTTCATCACCACTGCTCTCAAAACGGTGAACAAAAAATATCGTGAGGAAACCAGCATGTCCTAGAACCAAAAATCGAAGACATGTGACATCTACCAACTCGCACTGGACCCGCGGGTTAGATCACGGCGGCCCACTACCTCTCACAGAGAGGACGCCTGTGTCCCAACAGTGGGAACGTTATAGGCTGATTATGGTAAAGGGGAAGTGCGCAAGATATTTTATCCGGATTTTTATCATTTTTAGATGCCGACTTTCCGGACTTTTTTGCGGTGGTAGCACTAACGCCCCCGGTTTGCGACCACCCTCCCGCCGGAGTCCGGCGTCAAGCAGCTTGTTGTGTTTCGTCAATGCGTGGGAGTTTGGTTCCAGTGCCTTAGGCATCTTCTGGGCACGCTCATTCTATCATAGACCTCATCCATTGTTTTCCATCAGGCGTGATCGAGGTCAAGAGCGTGCCCACTCAGCAATAAAAAAAGAGAGCCAGGAAGAATAGATAGGTCATTAATTGTACCTATCTCTTTAGCCAATACTACATGGGTTAAAGTAAAACAACCTAATCAGCACTTTCAGGCTGTTACCAAACGAAGGTGAAGAAGTATTGAAGATCGAAATTATTTCTAGCGGTTTTCCTATCATATAACTTCTCCCGCTATGGGCGGAGCGGGAGGGCGTGTCAGGCTTCTACTGACTATAAAACCCACCCGTGTTCCTTCAGTTGCCTGTGCCAGGGGCCACGGTATCTCTTTCGAACAACCCGCGTCCCTGGCAGAACTTGTTAACAGCTTTCGAAAGAAAAGAACACATATCTGGCATGGAAAGTTATTATCTACTTTTGCCTATTCGAGTTATGAATGTGACGATAAGTCTCTACCTCTCTGGTATTTCTTAAATAAACTTACAGGGTGTAACAAGACCCTTGACGAAGCCGTCATCTACGCATCCTGTACATCAAATTAAGTAACTTTGTGCAAACATAATTGCTGGGAAACGACTTTTATTTTTGGTGTGACAATTCACTGTTTTGTGTGCACAATGTAACGCGCGCAAAACATTGTGCTAATGGGTGCATGCAACGGTACAGGGATCGTAGGAGTGTTTTAAGTTAGGTATATAACATTTAAAACTTGTTTTCAAAAAAAGTTGGAACTTTGACCTTCAATATCTCAGCAACCAGAAAGTTCCCAAGTATGGTCCAGTACAAAAAAATAACGGCAAGAACAAGTGACTCTTGGCTTCGTTGAGGGTATTTACACCCGTTAACCTACCACCTATTACAGGTGTCCTCTAACGGCGGTGAACATTGCCACCAGGTGGGGGCCTTCTTGTTTGTTTGACATGATATAATATCAACATGAAAAAAAGCAATTTAAAAAAATTAAATCGACTTGAAAAACAAATTAACACAAAATTATTAAATAACTTTAATTTCGGAAAAATTAGCTACGTCCGCCAACACGCTGCTTTGCAGTTTGGCGGAGGTAATTATATATCTTGTTTAAAATTATTTATGTGAATAAACACTTTTTTTTTTATTCACAAACATTTCACATCCTGACGAGTGACGATATTATTATCATAATAAAACATATATAAAATTCTCGTGTCACAGTGTTTGTAACAAAACTCCTCCGAAACGGCTAGACCGATTCTTATGAAATTTTGTTTGTATATTCAGTACGGCTGAGAATAGGACGTAAACCATTTTTTTAATTTTTTTTTCGGCTTGACCGATTCTTGTGAGAAGAACATAAATGAAGCAATGGATTAGCAAGCAATATCCTTCAAAATGATTCAGCATCCTTATTGCGTAACACCATAAATCGCAATCTAAATCATTTTGAAGGATATTGTTAATCCATTGCTACATAAGTATTAGGTATGTTAAAAAAAAATTGTCAGCTCAACAACGTAAATAACGTAATGAATGTTGTTGGACTGTCAAAATGAAAGCCATTGCTACT
This sequence comes from Amphipoea lucens, assembly GCA_947508005.1. Lineage (NCBI taxonomy): Eukaryota > Metazoa > Arthropoda > Insecta > Lepidoptera > Noctuidae > Amphipoea > Amphipoea lucens. Next base: position 16,816,108 of record OX382358.1, on the reverse strand, counting down.
GATAGTGTGTTACGCAATTACCCCGCAGATTGTGATTGATAGAGTGTTACGCAATTAGGGTACAGGTCAAGCTAAATAAAAGCGTGTAATCTTAGTTAACTACGGTCAGCAACAAAAGTCGATTAACACTGTCATTTTTACCATGTTATTAAATTGACAACATTTATTTTTAATAAACTGCTATTTAGCTTTTCACATAATAGCATAGTTTACCTATATTCTAAAAATTGTACTTCTGCAATTTAGAACAAATGTTTTGCTCAATAACTAAGATTAAAAAAAACTAAAGTGTTATCGACTTTTGTTGCTGACTGTACCTACTTATTAAAAACTACTGAACCATAAACTCATTCCGAAAATCCCCATATACGGCATCTCGCCTGTTTTCACTAAAGGGTTAGACAGAGGTGTGCTTATGGTACAGACGCCAGTACATCAACCTACCCGAAACTGTCAAATTTTCCCAATCAATTTTGAACCTTATGCTTTAGCAATAAAATTGAAAATTTATTAAAGAAATTTGACAGATTGTAGTAGGTTGATGTGCCTGTGTCTGTACACCCACATTTCGCCGATCTAAGTCCCATGTAATAGGGAGTGAGCCTATTTATAGGTACCTTCAACCGGGCACAAATTCATCCTCCGGGCTGCTACTGAGAAAAACGCAATAACACTGTGCCCGACCTGGAAATCGAACCCACGACCTCATGCTCTGCAGTACCGCTTGTGATCACTAAATCAACGAGGCAGTCAAATCCCCTTATACCTATCCAATTAATATAATGGCATAATAGCAGAAGAGGTAAGAAGTCAATGAATCAGTTGAACCTATTATAGGTAGGTATTATCGTCATCCTCTGTTGGACATAGGGCTCTCCCCACTTGCATCACAACATGCGCCTTCCGCATCCGGTCTTCAGATCAGCGCATCTTAGTCCAGCTGGATTAGGTTTGTTTTGAAATGTTCGACATTAAATAAAAAACATGTTGTTTTGAAATACGATAGGCAAACACTGACATTATTAACACGAATAAATTAAAAGTGAATTAATAATGCTAATACTTAAATATAATTAACCGTTTTGTTTAGTATACGAGTATCACACGAATATTATAAAGGCGATAGTTTGTGAGTGAGTGTGTGTGTGTTTGTATGTTTGTTACTTCTTCACAATCAAACGGCTGGACCAATTTTAATAAAATTTTTATGGAGGTAGCTGACATCCTGGATTAACATATAAGCTACTTTTTGTCCCGATATTCCCACGGGATCGAAACTTATGCGGGTGAAACCACGGGGCGCAGCTAGTTATAATATAAGTATTTAAGTCATACTTTTTTAAGCTACAAACCCCTCATAATTAGGTAACCTAGGCTAGGTAAATACCTACTAATTATAACCAGCTGCAGTCATCATGTATTGTACCTTTATTTCGGAGTTTCGGACTTTAAGTACTTACTCACAAATTCACAATCCATATAGTATTAGTAACAATGACTAAAAAACTATGTTAATAAACTTTTACAAACTAAAACAACAAAAAATTACATGGCCCAACACATTGAAAAAAAAAAACATATAAAAAGAAAAGATTTCGTTTATTAGCTGTTATTCAGAAAAGCTATTGTTTACGAGAACACTCAACTAAAACGAGTTATGTAATAACTAATTTGCTAAGAGATAGTAATTACTAATTATTCAAGCAATTTAATTCACCGGCCTCGGGATCAATGAAAATAATAAAAAACAACGCTAAGATTATAAGGGTCATTTCTCTATCAAACTCACTGTATCACTTATGTACCTTTTATTTACAATTTTGTCACCAATCGGAATGGATTTAGGACTTCCGTGGGCGCTTACATTACATTCCCTGTTTTAGACCTTGTACACCAGGACATTACGTAGGAAATTCAGGAGCAAGGATATCGTGATAGCCCCTCGCTAGATCTGTGTGAATACGTCTACGTTCAACGTGGTGGTATACGTCGGAACGAAGCAAAATACGTTTTTACTCAGTAATAACAGCGAAGCTACACGGACCGCGCGCCTTTCCTCTCGCGTGCCGCGTAAACGTTTACGTTAACTTAGAAAAACTTTTAAAAATTCGTACCTGGTTTATTATTGTAGACTATATCGTGGAAGTGTTGTATTCAAGTATATAAATGAACTTTACGTTTATATAACTGTTATCTCTCAGCTTAATTCGATTATTCACTCAGCTGTCATTTGTTTTGATTAGGAAACGTCAGTGTGCGTTGCCGGCCGGTCATCCATTGCAGGTATGTACACTGTTCAAATATGTATTGTTCAGAAAAAAATGGTCACTATGATACACAGTAACACGCGTTTCGCGGAAAGTGTTGATGATTCTAATCGGACAGCTGAATTTCTTTGAAATTAGATTTGCAATCAACTCAGGCGTTAAGTCAAGGAAGCTATTGTGGCTTATAACCACAAAATAAAATTATTCTAGAAATGTAAGTAAGTATCTACTTGTTTATTTATTTACGTATATATTAACTTTCTTATTGTCTTGGTGTTAGTTGTAAAATAAGAAGTGCATGAATAATATAATAAAAAAAATGTTTTTAATTAAGTATATTATTTTGTTAACATAAATCAACTGAAATTATTTGCATGACATGAAATGTAACAGAAGCAGAACATTAGTAGATAGGTAATGTTTATTTATCTATTAAATAAACACACACGCAATAGAGCAATGCATTGTTTATCTAAGTATTGTATCGATAGTGGCAATAGAAATAATTCTAGAGCCGTTCTGCTGAAAATTACTTTGTGCATGTGTGCTTTGGACTACGAGTAGGTCAGTGGCCGCGGGTCGCATGCACACAAATTATAGTAAATAATTAATTAAAGAATCGTGCAGGTCAGGCATAAATTGTCTAGTTATCGATGATATACTATTTTAATACTGGCTTGTTTTTATGTTATCTGCGATTTAAATATTATTATTTTGTTCCAATTATTTACTTATAAACTTGTTGAATTAAGTCCAAACTCAATAAATAAGCAACATATTAAAATTATCCGTAACTGTAGATAATTCTAATTTGATAAAACCTTATCAAATGCTACACAATTAAAAATCATTGCTATTATTAAAAAAAAACTGATTTTCCTGCTGGTGTAATGATTCCCGCGTAAATGTTTACAATGTCTTAGGTAACTTTTATGAACGAATTTAAATAAAAAAAATTAAGTTCTGTGGCATGGAAAAACCGGCAAAACTGACTTACAAGGTCAATAAACTAGTTTGAATCACACACTTTGTGTTTCTATATTAAATTCTAATGACAGTAGGTAACTATCAACTGAACAGTCTTGTTTAATCAGCTGTTCCTAAAATAATAACAAATGTATTTAGGAGAAACACATTTGTTTACTTTGGCCAATTCCCGTAAAAAAACGTTCAAAATCTAGTCTCAGCGACAGTCAGTCAAAAACTTGTCAAAAATGTAGGGAAATAAGAGGTATTTTCGACAGATTGAGAATGAGATCAGATTCTGAACGTTCTTAAAATGGCGAGCTCTTCCTAAAAATAATAGCAAATGTAAGAGTGAACGGACCTTCTATTTACAACTTTTCTATTGTTGTTTTTGTGCGTTTTATAGAGGAAAAGTTAGAATTGTACTAGACGATATAATGGTAGGTCTAGGTACCTATGTTTCTTATTTTATGCCTACAACAAACAAGAGTTGAGAGTTTTTACCTTATTTAATTGTTATTTTGTGATTTTCGACTTTGTAATCACTATCACTTCAATTATTATAGAACCAAGACCCCCGCTGTACCGCGTCTGTCTGTCTGAACGCGAAAAACACAAACACTTCCGAACGGATTTTTATAATTATGGTTTTCATTTTCACCAATGAACAGAGTAATTCATGAGGAATGTTTAGCAATGGCGAAGGGTGAATTTATGACAGAGGGAAGCCGGAGCAAAAAAAAAATTCCAAAAGAAAATTTAAAAGATAAAATTGACTATAGAGTGGCTATGTTATGAATTTTCGAAGGGAAGCCGGTGGAAATCGAGTTGTATGGTACCTTCGCCACTGATGTTTAGGTGTATAATTCATTAAGGTTTTGTGTGAATTGCAAGTCAATTGCACATTTGCAAGAGGACCATATTCAATCGGAGATGACGTACCTATAAACGCTCCCGCAGACAGGCGCCACGCGTCTCTAGTTGAACAATTTCTATGAAAACTTCATGGAAATTGGCTCTACCAGAATCGCGTCGCACCGTCGCGTCGCGCCTGTCTGCGGGAACCTTAAACCCGCCTTGCACTAAACTGTCGCAATTGGCCGTTTTAATGGTCTACATTCTCTACTCGCATCTTTAAACTTTAGATGGTATGTTGCACCGTTAAGATCTAGGTACCTATGTACTAAAAAGCTGAACGGTCGATTGCACAATCGTCTGCGGCGATTTTGTAAAACGAGATTTAGATGCTCATTAGATTAAACGTGAACTGTAACAAATTAAGGTAATTTAAAAGAGTTCCTATTTATTTTTCGATTCCTCATCATTACGCCTTACCTTTCACAAAATAAGTCACTATAACCAAGTACTATTAGTTATTCTGTGCTATAACAATCTTGCGTTGTACGGTTAGGAACTTAGGACGTTTTTTAGGGTTCCGTAGTCAACTAAGAACCCTTATAGTTTCGCCATGTCTGTCTGTCCGTCCGTCTGTCCGTCCTAGCTTAATCTCTGTGAACCGTCAGCACTAGAAAGCTGAAATTTGGTACCAATATGTATATCAATCACGCCGACAAAGTGGTAAAATAAAACTTGGAAAAAAATGTTTTATTAGGGTAGCCCCCCTATATGTAAAGTGGGAAGTGATTTTTTTTTTAATTTCAACCCTAACGTGTGATATATTGTTGGAAAGGTATTTAAAAATGAATAGGGGTTTACTAAAATCATTTTTTGATAATGTCAATAATTTTGGAAATAATCGCTCCAAAAGTAATAAATAATGTCCCCCCCCCCCCTCTAACTTTTGAACCATAAGTCTAGAAAATATGAAAAAAATCTGAAAAGTAGAACTTTATAAGGACTTTCTAGGAAAATCATTTTGAACTTGATGGAAACTACAGTTTTTGTACAAAAAAGACAAAAATTTGTACAAAATAATTTCTGGACTAAGTTTGTAGTATAATCGTATATGCAAGCATTTTTTTTAACTTCGTTTACATATTTTATTATCCTGAACGTATCTTTAAAAAAAAAAAAGAATTATTAAAATCGGTTCTTGCAATCCAAAATTACCACCGAAAACTTCTGGCACGTCTATGTATTAATTAGTAACCCAATTCCCCGAGAGATGGCGCTGTAGGTACTTATTACATTGGGTCGAGTATTATCGAATTGTTCGGTTGGTCTCTCCTTGGCATTGGCGGTATCTTATAACTACATAAAACTTCTATCAGGAACATGCTAAGGCAATTTAGAACAAAACTAAAATTCATTTTTTTGTGACGGACGGGAAACTACGGAACCCTACACTGAGCGTGGCCCGACACGCTCTTGGCCGGTTTTTTTGTTTATATATAATACTTTTTATAACACTGCAAAAACAGCTTTTAATAATTATAAAGCAATATAAATTCGTAGAAACCTTGCGTGAGGATAAACTAATAACGGCCAGCGATTCAAATTGCAAAATAATGTAGCACAAATAACCGGTTCAAACTCAATACCCATGTAGACACTGGTGTTATTATGTCTGAATGCAATGTCCACTTGTCAGGACAGGTACTAATAATATTTATACGGACACGTATTATAATATTATCTAAAGTTATCCTAACTATTTTTGAGATAACTACGGTCAAAAGACCTACTGTTTAAAATACCTAAAGATCGTTTCACAGATTTTTGTAATAACTAATGAATGAAATACATAAAGGAGAATTCACCTGCGGTTAATTCTGCGGTTGATTGAACTAACGGACGCGGACAATTCACCTACTGTTGGTTTTTGAACAAAAGCCCTAGGTTTTTGATCAAAGACCTGATTTTGTCTGTTTTTGTGGTTTTGAACCAGACGACGACGGTCAACGTCAGGGGCACCCCGAGGTTTGGTTTGGTTAGGTTTCTTTAAACCCTGAAAACAGAAATAGGAGCCCCGCGCAGCGGGTCTCCGTCGACCTAACGTCGTTAGAAATAAAACGTAGGCGATTCGTCCATTAGGTATTTCATAGATAGTTGAAATACCCAATATCTTAAAAAAAAATATTAGATTAATCGTTCGTTAGTGCAATTAATTTTAGTTTAATCAAAATTAAGTAAGTAAAACAGTAGTTCAGTCAACCAATATGTGTTATGAACGTATGTGAATCAACCGTAGTTATAACGAAAATAATTAGAATAACTTTAGATATTATAATACGTAACCATTTATACATAGATTTGCATACAAGTACAACAACTACCTACGTTGTCAGATATTTTATAAAGCACAGCTAACTTGATAGCCTAGCTTAGCGATTACGGAAATCGGTAACATTTTCAAGCTTATGTACCTAACGTACCTAAGCTAATAAAAAATCTGCTATAAGTACATAAGTAGTTAGCAAAGTTTAAAAAAATACTTAAGTATAGATTACATATTTAAGTTTTTTTTTTACAAATAGGTACAATAAAAATACAAATAAAACAATGTCGGGTTAGTTACACCCCATTAGACCGATTTTTATGATCTTTGAATTGTTGAATTTGTCTCCGCCCCGAATAACTATTAAAAAAATATGGGAAAAATTCACGAAAAAAAAAATAATTTAGATAATTCATTTTCTCATTAATTTTGTATGGAACGCTGTGGCTTTTTTGATGATATCTCGAGAACGGATTGACTGATTTCGATAAATATCAATGTTCGTTTTTGTACCTACATTTAAGTATTGAACTTAATCCATTTTGAGTATTCATTTTATCTTAGTAAAAAACTGAATTTAATTCAGCTAACACAGCTAATTAATTCAGTTAACACAACATATTTTATTGATTTTTTGGCGGTACGAAGTTCGCCAGGTATGTATATTAAAGTACTATTGGTAAACACAAATTATCTATGTTATTGTTCGTATGTTTCTTTTATTTAGCATTCCAAATCGAAAGAATCTCTTTTTTAGTTAACTTTTTATTAAGTACTTAACTACTTATATGTAAGTTTTTGACGCTGCTGAACTTCTAGTACTTATTACTGCTGTAAGTTCTCTGACCATAACGCTAGTAATAATTGGTTTTGTCCAGTAACCTATTTCTCTTCCAATATCGGGCTATTTCAACGTCATATATTTTGTACTGAACTCCGCGGGAGATCTAAAATGACCGCAATAAATAATGTAGAGTCAGCGGTTTCGAACGCAAAAACTAAAAGAATGTCTTGTCCTGCAAGATTGTAGGATCAAGAAATAGCTCATGTTCAGAAGTGATCGGTGCACTACGATATTCGACGATTTATTTGTCAGAAATGCATATGTTATCTTCTCTCTAAGGGGCTCCATTCGGAACTTGTAGAATTAGGTAGGTACCACTACCGGCTTCTTGCGGTGAGTACCTACTTTAAGCTATTCTTTTTTACAAAACTTGGCTGATATAAATAACCAACTTCTCTCGCATCGGCACGAACTATACTTACATAGGGTGGCAGGGACACCGACACGCAACCTGTTACTATGGATTCAACACATGATTCTCGCTTACCTGCGCGGAAATTATATATACAGTATGGAAACCACATATTATATGCAATAAATTATACCACATACTTGTTATCGCCTTTTCTGAAGATATACCTACAAAAAATTTACGAAATCGGTCGCGAGAAAAAATCAGCTGTTCCCTACATTGATGCTCGCATAACTCGTCAAAATGTATGGAAAAGCTGATTTTTTTCGAGACCGTTTTCGTTAATTTTTTGCATATCCTTCGAAAAAGCTATAACAAGTACCTATGTGGTATAATCTATTACATAATTATGTGGTATCCATACTGTATATGTATATAAGAAATTATATACAATTGCTGTTGCATAAATTTTGACCGCGTAGATGTTGCACTTTTCTATGAAACACCAGTTTTTTTTTTCGTTTCGTTCGTGCCGATGTAAATGCTGTGGGAATAGCAGGCAGTAGCCACTGTTATAGACAGTTAGCCGATGTACTGGACTTACATGACTTAAGTATTAGGTAGATACTCCTCATGTAGGCTACACGAATGCACCCCCCATGCATACACATACTTACTATAGATAAAAACAATAATCTTTCTTTCTGTCTGTAGTCTCCATTTACGCATTCCCGATAATCAAATAATGTATTATATAAGAATTAAACATATAATTGTGTTAGTAGAAGGTCGGTTACAGGTTGGAACAGCTGAGCAAAGTAATACATTATAGCTGTGCCTCCTGTGCATTATGGGTTCAATAGTAACTGGGTGTCGAGGTTTGTAGTACCTATCTTTGTAATTGCGTAACGCACTGTCTATTGCAATCCCAGGGATTTTGAAAGAAATTCCTTATCCATTGCTTTATATTATTAAAACATTCGCTTGCTTGACTGCGTTAAAATTTTACGTCGGTTATTTAAAAAAAAGTCGGCAGTTTCCTACAAAAGTGCCTATGGGGAAAAAATTAATGGAACAGCAAAATTTTTGTTGTAGTTTTTGTTTTGTGCGTTGATAATTAATCCACCCTGATGACGTTATATGGGCACGAATTCTTTAGTGAAAAATACTGTTTATGTCGAAAAGATTGTTCTAACGCGGTAAGTATCTATGGACAAAACTGTGCTGCATTTTATATGTTACTTCTGCTCTGCAATTGCCATGATTTTTGAAGAGGTAGAGGAAATTAAATAATGTACAATTTTAATATATTATACAGTTTAGTCACACACAATCAACATTATGTTACATATAATGGAGCGTAATATTAGATATTGTAACTAAACATATTCGATTTTTATAATAAAAAATCCTAAATTCGACAAAATAATAATATAATTGAATTGTGATAACTTTATCGAAGGAATGCAACATAAATATGAACAAATAAGTCTTGTGCGATATATGAATATAACGTGATGTACAAGTAAAATTTATCAAACGTAAGTACCTACCTATTATATGATTAAAATGATTGCAATTTCATCGGCCGACTATTCCGACGTATTTTACCGTAAGAATAATTGATTTTAGTTTATAAGCTAGCACGGTTTGTTTCAGTAATTCCATTGCGTAATCAAAAGCATAAGGCTGGTTACAATGGCACCCTGGTGCACTTATAAACATGGCTGGCTGTTTACAAATTATTGCATTACTAGCAATTTCGCGATCGTTCGATACATTTTGATTGTACTAATTATTGTGAATTTCTTCTATTATGCTCTCACATTCTGTACCCTCAAAGCGACCCGTTTTTTTAATGTTAGCCTGCACACGTCCTATTCCTATTCCCTTATTGCTTAACATATTATCAACCACAATCTGAATCATTTTAAAGGATAATCCATTGCTAATCCATTGCTTGATATGTTCGAAAAAATTGTCTCCTCAACAACGTAAATAACCCAATGAATGTTGTTGAACTGTTAAAACGAAAGCCATTGCTTCGCTGGGCAATGGCCTGCCTCCACTCTTTCCTTCGTTCGTCCTCCTTCCAGTTTTAGCGGAATCTGTTCAGTTCATCCCGTGATCTCCTACGTGGCCTACTGCGGCTTCGTCTCTCTGTCTCAGTCTCACGGCATCAGTTCCGTGCGGGTTATATCTGCTTTGAGCCCAAATGGCCCAAAGCAGACATGTCCTGCCCAGTCCCATTTAAGTTGGGCAGCCTTTTGAGCCACGAAGAAACAATTTAAGAAATCAAAACAAAGATAGCTGGATAAATGCTTAATTGTTTTGTTTCCTTAAATTTTTTCTTGCTTTCATTGGTCGGCAAGTTTTCAACTGTAAATAATGCTACATCGAAATAGGCCATAATAAGTATGAAGCCGTTCTCCTATGATTGATCGCATTTGTAAGCATGAAACAAACTTGTAAGTAATTTCAAATTACATCAGCGAGCGATAACTGAAAGACCAGTGTAATAAATAATGTGGTGTACTTTTTGAATTCGATATTGAATGAAAGTTTTCACTAAAATAACTGCAATTGATGTTAGTTCTGCAACGAAAATCAAAATATCACAACATAATAACAGTACCTAACGTAGTTCTGCGGATAATTCCGTAACACACGTGAAATGGCAATTGATCGCATTTTCATACTCTTTGACAGTTAAGTCACGTTAATTGCGTTATTTACGTTGTTCAGTAGACAAATTTATTAAACCTATGGATTAGATAGATCCTTGAACATTGAGATTGAATCCTTCAAAATTCTCGGATTGTGATTGAAACTGTGTCGCAATTAGGGTACTGTGTCCAGTACCCTAATTTCGCAATTAGGGTACTGGACACAGTACCCTAATTGCGTCGCCACAAGTGTCCATAAGTGTCCTTAGCATTCCGAAATTTGTCAACATAGCTTATATTTAACTAGCTTCTGCCCGCGACTTCGTCCGCGTGAAATTTCTTGTTCCCCCGAACGTAGTATTATATTATTTATCTGTGCCCCGACCCACCCCGACGCATCGCATCACCTGCCCGCGCTATCACTTTTTTGCTAGGCTCCTAAGAGACATAGCGTGATGTTAAATAGCCTATAGCATTCCTCAAAAATTGGGCTATCTAATGTAAAAATAATTTTTCAAATCCAGTACTAGAGATTACCCCGTACAAACTCATAAACTTTACCTCTTTATAATATTATAGTATAGATTATTATAATTATATTATACATAGGTAGTAATATAATATAGATAATGGCTAGAAATAACTTTGGTAAATACTCCAGCTGTAAAGCGTTACAGATTTTTTTCTAAATTATACACAAAAGCTCATCCAACGTGACAAAACAAATGAATCCCTCATCACTCTTTATGTATCATTAACTTTGTTTCTGCATAATGACAAAGCCGTAATAATGGGGTTGCATATCAAACTGACTATTTTTTTCATGTTCCATTTCCGATGAGAAAATTGTGGTGTCTATGGTACAATTAGACCTCCTTGGTAGTTGCCCACTTAGTATCGGATGACAAGCTACATCGAGGAGGAGAAATGAGCTCTAATTATCCAGTTCACTCTAACATTACGACAATTTCATACTTAGGTCTAAATTGGCTCATTTGATACACTTGTTTAAACAAGGCATTAAGGTTTTTTTTTGTTTGCCTGTTATGATTGTTATACCGAGGTAAGCTTGACACTATTCTACGCTTGAGGCCATGTTAGGGCATTAATTGCACTTGATCGTTGGCGTCGGCTGCCGGATGTGGGTGTATTTGACGTAACGTTCAATTTTGCTCAATGTTAGGTAAACAAGGCTTGGAATAGATTTTTCCAGTCACTGATTTAATCTCCTATGTAGTTTCGCAAAACTGTGGTTTTTGTCTTCATTGGGTTTTTAGTGGAATACTATTACTATCAAAACATCTCTATTTTAATCTAAAGGAAATCCATGTTTGCAATAAGCTCTTAGTAATGAAATGTTCGTCGGAGATCACATTCGAGATTCGAGTCAATAGTTCATGTTACTCATTGATTGTTGCCGTCATTAGAGTCATCAATGTCTAATGGCATCTCATTTCAAGTACATGTCACTAGCCGTAGTCATAACATTAGGACTTGTGGACTTCATTATATTAAAAGACTATTTATTTCTTGCAGTCCGGCTTTCGAGAGAATGCGTTTTTGACATATGTCAGTTTCATATAAACGAATACGTGTTTTGCGAATTTGATCTTCATTAGTTACAGGAATTGTCGCACTGACAGGTGTCAACAACGCATTCACTTGACGGCCGACTATAGTAGTATTGTGAACTGCGCTCAACCCAGCTCTTGTCATATTTATTGTAAAAAGTACCTACTAAGTATAGTAGTTTCGTAAGCAAAACGATCAAAAGTATTGTATATCAATTCTTAAAACCAGGTATTTTAAGTGCAAAGTGGCTATTATGTAGGCCACTGTCTGGTAAGATGACTCTAATGTGATTTCAT